>OX243917.1:21175160-22461467 GCA_945859665.1 Anorthoa munda | reverse complement strand
CATATTTTCCTCTGGCTCTTGGTCACCTATCGGCCTTTTAAGCCAACGGCGAACGCACTCCTCACTCCCAGAGTCGACCGTCATCAGACTCGCCTGACTGGCGTCTGAGTCGGACTCCGAGAGACGCGTAAGGGAGACGCGGAGTTCTCTCCTCGGTTGTTCCGTCACTTGTTCTTTCTCCCTCTCACTTCCTCTCATCTCCACCTCCTTTTCTTCCTCCTTTGTTTGGTTGGTTTTATTTAAGTTATCCATATGATTCCCACGAGTACGAGACGATGTAATAACCCCTGCCGGGTGACGCTCATTCCGACGAACAGGGGCACGCTATATACTGTGGAGGTCGCCAGGTATCCACAGGTTTTTACGACTTTGCTGTCGGGTTTAATAACCGGCATCAACATCCACGCGCGATGCGCGCGTGGTTGCTGATGCCGGCTGCTACAGGGTTTTCCTTCCCGCGGGCCGGCCAATTAAGGCAAGCCCTCCGGTCCACAGCACATCCCGTACCCCATGACACCAACGATGGGGGTCTTTGGGAGTATGCCGTGGGCTCCGGGATTCAAGGGGAGCTGGTGTGGACTCCCCTGTTGGTGGTCGCCTGTTTTCAGGTAACCACCCTCCCTCCTCACGTCGTTCCTAGCCTAACCTACCCAACCTAGCCTACCCAACCCAACCTATCCAACCTAGCCTGCCCAAACTAACCTACCCAACCTAGCCTACCCCGTATAAACTATCCCCGCCCCGCCCCACCCCTATGTCGCATCTGGTGTGTCCTCTGCTACTCAGAGGAACACCCAGAGCGACATCCCCCCCCTGTCAGATTATTCGCCACCGCCAACAAGAACCCACGAAAACATGGGAAGTTATTGACGGTGCCCAGAGTGCACCAGCCCAGCGGGTTGCTCTTCCCCCGGACGTATCCGAAAGAGACCAGCAACCAACCAGGCCAACGTGGAGGTTACCTGACCCGCACCCCACCCGCACCCCAACCTAACTTTTTTTTTTTTTTTTTTTTTTTTTTTTTTTTTTTTTTTTTTTTTTGTTTATCCAGGGAAATTCCTCACGAATACGCAGTGGTCTCGGGGGAACCACTGCGTTATGTGGGGTTTGCACCCACTAAAACCCTGGAGTGTTCCGTCTCTCGCCCACGGGGCTGCGGGACCCACGAGGCTTGCAACCGCGTGCCCCGCTAGCGTTGCTCCGTAGAGCCCTTCTCTCCGGGGCGGGGCTGAATCCCCTAGTTTGAGATTCAGCCCCGCCCCGTTCCACCTCCATTTATCTCCTCCTCGCACCGAACACGGGTGCACGGGACCTTTGTGCGGACGGCGGACCCCGATCCGTCGCCCGCGGTCCCCGGCGTTACGGCGGCATCTGGCCCGCGAAGACCCGACGCCGCCTTCCACGCCTGCGGCGGCGCATCGGGGCCGAGTCGACATCGTCTTCCCGGTCCCGCTCCGCCGCCTCCTTCTGCGACATTACTGTGTCGCAGAAGGTCGTTGCCGCCTGCCATGACTCGTCGCTGTCGACCATCTCCCGGAGGAGGGCCGGCAGCGACAGGTCGTTCCCGACTGTCGCGGACAGGGCGGCGCGAGGGACCGCCCAAGCGGGGCACTCCTCGCGCGTGTGTTGCGCCGTGTCCGCGACTCCCGCCTCGCAATGGTGACACACCTCAGAGGGCTCTCTTCCCACCTGGTGCAGGAATCTACCAAAGCAACCGTGCCCGGTGATCACCTGCGTCAGGCGGAAAGAGAGGACCCCGTGCCGCCGCTCGAGCCACTCGTGGAGAATGGGCCGAACGGCGGCCACCAGCTCTCGACTCGTCACCGATATTTCGAGACGGGCTGCCCACCTCCGCAGGAGAGTCTCGCGTCCCTCCTCTCGCCAACGCCGAATCTCCCGCGGATGGGGACAGCCACCACCCGCAATCTCTTCCTTCATTCGCCAGTACACCGCGGCGAGTACCTCGGCGTCGAGGTCCCACGGCGGTGTACCGGCGAGCACGCACGCACCGACGCAAGACACGGTGCGGTACGCCCGGGCCACCCTGAGCGCCATGGCGCGCTGCGGTCGTCGCAGCGCTGCCTGGTTCGGGTTGCTCAGGGCGCCTGCCCATATTGGCGCCCCGTAGAGCGCCATGGAGCGCACCACACCGGTGTACAGGCGTCGGCAAACTCCTCCAGGCCCCCCAACGTTCGGGAGGATCCGCCCCAAGGCCCCGGCAGTGGCCAACAACTTTGGGGCCAACCGCCGGAAGTGCTCCTCGAACTTCCATCGGCCGTCGAGGATGAGACCGAGGTACTTCATCGTAGTCCCGACGGCGATGGAAGTCCCTCCCACGATAATGGAGGCCTCCGGCGGCGGCCTGTTCCGGGGCCCGTGGAAGAGGAGGGCCTCGGACTTTTCCAAGGCCACCTCGAGCCCCAGGGCGCGGATCCTCCCCACGACTTGGGCCACACCCGCAGTGGCGAGCAGCGATGCCTCTCTGTAGGTGCCGCCGCGGGCCAGCACGAGGGTGTCGTCGGCGTAACAAATGACACCGACCCCCCGCAAAGTGGCCCCGCGCAGCACCCAGTCGTAGCCGATGTTCCACAGGGGCGGGCCGAGGACCGACCCCTGTGGAACACCGCACGACATTTCCCTCCTCCCCTCGCCGGCCCTCGTCGGGAACACGACGGCTCTGCCGGCGAAGTAGTCGGCGATGACCCTCTGGAGGTACTGCGGTACCCCATGGTACCGCAGTGCCGCCCTGACCGTCTCCCAGGGCAGCGTGTTGAACGCATTGCGGATGTCCAATGACACCGCAAGCATCACGCCGCCCCGGGAGACCGCCTCCTCGGCGAGGTCCCTCACCCGCGCAACGGCATCCAGGGTCGACCGACCCCGGCGGAAACCGAACTGCGCGTCGTCCAGATCCGGATCCATGCACTCGGCCAGGCGAGCAGCGAGCACTCGCTCGAAGAGCTTGCTCACCTCGTCGAGTAGCACGATCGGACGGTAGGACGACGGCAGTCCGGCCGGGCGCCCGACCTTCGGCAGAAGGACGAGCTTGCCCGTCTTCCACGGCCGCGGGAATCGACCTTGCGCCACGCATGCGGTGAAGAGGGACCTCACCCTCTCGCCCATCTCCTCCAGCGCGATCGCCAAGGCCGTCCCCGGAACGCCGTCCGGGCCTGGGGCGGTCCTCTTCATCCTGAGTTTTAGGACGGCCGCCCCGAACTCGGCCTCCGATACCGGCGTTGCGGGGACGTCGTCCTCGGCAGATCGCGCATTCTCGTGTCGGGCCATCGCCGGGGGCACCCACTCTTCTCGCTGCGGGAAGAGGGTCCCCACCACCTCGCCGAGGAGAGTGTCATCGACACTGGCCGTGACAGGGGGGGCCCAGGGCCGCAACTTCTTGCGGACGGCCTTGTACGGCCTGCCCCACGGGTCGCCGTCGAGGGTCCGCAGCCAGTCCGCCCATGCCGCCTCCTTGGCCCGGGCAATTGCCACCGCAAAGCCTTCGCGCAGAGCCCTGTAGGCGGCATAGGAGGCTGTCTCCTCCTGGGTGTCCCGGATCCGCCTCCGCCTACACCGGGTGTATCGGCGGCGAGCCCTACCGCAATCCACTCGCATGCGGCGGAGCTCGTCGCTCCACCAATACACCCGAAGCCGCGGTGGGAGGGGCTTCGCCCTGGGCATCGCCGCGTCGCATATGCGACCCAGCGAGGCCCCAAGGCGGGCCGCCTCCTCGTCCACGTCCTGCTCGACGTCGGGTCCGGACACCCAGTCCTCGACTATAGCGGCCTCTCTGGCGACCTCCCTGTCGAGCCGTCCTAACACCCAGCGCGGACCGCCCCCAATAACCGGGGTCGGGCCCGAGCCCTGCGGGCCGGTGGGGAACGCGGAGACATCAAATCGGATGTACCGGTGGTCAGACAGTGTCTCCGCGTCCACCACCACCCTCCAGTCCCGGACACGGCGCGCCAGGGCGGTCGATGCCAACGTTATGTCGACTATCGACCCGCCCTGTTGCCGCACGCACGTGTCCTCCGACCCCGTATTGAGGACGGCCAGACCCATGGCGATCGCCCACTCCTCCAGGCACTCACCCCGCGCATCCGTCACCGGGGATCCCCACGCCATAGATTTGGCGTTGAAATCCCCAGCGACTAGCACGGGGCTAGGGGCGACCCGCCCAACCAGAGATCCCACCTCCACGAGCATTTGCTCAAAGTCGGCGAGACCCCGGTTGGGCGAGATGTACACCCCTATGTACGAGACACCGCCCACGGCTGCCAGCACGTGGCCCCTACCCCTCGACACGTGGTCAATGGGCGGGGCGCCAGCGGCAGCGGGGGCGGTGATGGCCACCAATCCCTCCCGGTCCCCGACCCAGTCATCCCGAGTGGGGACGTAGTAGGGCTCGGCGACCACTGCAACTTGAATGCCCCACTCTGCCAGGGACTGGGACAATAGATCCTGGGCCCTGGCAGAGTGGTTAATATTCGCCTGTAAAATCTTTACTCCGGGCATCAAGGCGCGGTCTTAGCTGGCCCCTCCGTTGTTGTTGTTGTTGTTGTTGGGCGATGGGCGCCCGACTTGGCCTTGGCCTGCCCCCCATCGCCCGCGCAGCCCACTCCGCCCAGAGGGTGCCGGGCCGGTTTGCCCGCTGCAGCGCAAGTGGCGCAGTTGGGCTCGGCTCGGCACTCGCGCGCCCGGTGGCCCGACTTGCCGCAGCGGAAGCACAAGCCGCTGCGGTCCACCTCTGATGGGCACTTGCTGGCGACGTGGCCCAGGTTGAGGCACCTGAAGCACCTTAGGGGCCTCGCCGCCAGCAGGGCCACTCTTGCCGTCGTCCAGCCCACATTCAGGCGGCCGGCGCCGGCCACGGTTTTGGCAGCGGCCACCGGGCAGCTGAGCCACATCGTGGCCCGGTCGCTGACGACTCCGGGCCTCACTTCGTCGACGTGACATTGACCTTGCACTGCGAATGCCGCCACCACCTCTGCGGCGGTGACGGAGTCGTCCAGCCCCGAGACAATTACCTCCACCCTCTTTGTGGGGCGGGAGACCCGGACTACGTCTGCGCTGAGGACCTCCCTTAGCTTGGTAGCCAGGGAGTCGGCCTTCTCAGCGCCCCCATCCCCGAAAATTTCGAGGATGCGGGCGCCGGTGACCGTGGTCCTGCAGCGCATCTCTCCAATACCAAGACTCGTTTTATCTATCCGAGTCCGGGCCTCCCGCAAGACGGTGGCGTAGCTTGCGCCGCGCTCCGCCGCGCCCGGCTGCAGCGTCAATGTCACTGCAGCCGTTTTCGGCTCACGCAGCTTCGCCACCGCCGCCGCCTTGCCGCTCTGGGTGCTTTGGGTGCTCTTCTTTTGGGAGCTTTTTGCACCCCGAGCAGCGACGACACTCCACTGCTCCGTTAACGGGGGCGGTGGAGGGGCGTCCCGCACTTCGGGGCTGGGGTCCCTAGCAGGGGCCGGGGCCGTCTTTTTCCCTTTGCCTTTGCCTTTGCCCTTTTCGATGCCCTTGCCCTTGAGCTTTTGGGGCTGGGCTGTGGGCGCAGGCAGAGGCGCCGGGGGTGTTGGGTCCACGTGTGGGGCTGTCCGCGCCTTGTCAGCCGCCAGCGGCGGCCGCAGTCCCGGCTCCGGGAGGAGGCGACACTCGAGCCCTTCGAGTCGTGCATTCAGCATATTGCTGAACTGCACGACCGTGGCCCGAGTAATCTCCTCCATCATTTTCCGGACTGCGTCGGGCTCTACCGCCGCCGGCCGGCTATTGGCCTCCGCTAACTGTGCCGTGAGGCGCTGATTTTCTGCTTCCAGCTGCCTCACCTCCTCCGACACTGTGCGGGCCCTTATTCCCACCGCGGCCTCCTTTATTATGGAGGCCGCATCCTTGAGTGTTTTTTGGCTCGTCCCCTTTAAATGTTTTGACGTTACAGCCACCTTTTCCACAATTTTCGCAGCCTCTAGCAGCAGCATGTTCAGTGCTGCTAGAGACTGCGCCGTGTCCTCCTCGGGTGTTGGCGGGTTGAGGCCGCTGCGGCAGGCTTGTCTCGACTGCCGCAGGGTTTCGCCCATGCCCGCGATTTCTTCTTCGGCCTCTAGCCGGAGCTCCTCTTGTTTTTGTTTATTGAGCGCGGCCTTGGCCGCGGCTAGGCCCACGTACTCGCCCGTGGTGGGCGGTCGGCCTCTGCCCCGCTTTGATTTGTGTGCCGCCCCTTTGGGCGGCGACATATTTTCCTCTGGCTCTTGGTCAGCTATCGGCCTTTTAAGCCAACGGCGAACGCTCTCCTCACTCCCAGAGTCGATCGTCATCAGACTCGCCTGACTGGCATCTGAGTCGGACTCCGATAGACGCGTAAGGGAGACGCGGAGTTCTCTCCTCGGTTGTTCCGTCGCTTGTTCTTTCTCCCTCTCACTTCCTCTAATCTCCACCTCCTTTTCTTCCTCTTTGTTTTGGTTTTGGTTTAAAGTTTCCATATGATTCCCACGAGTAGAGACGAAGTATTAACCCCTGCCGGGTGACGCTCATTCCGATGAACAGGGTACGCTATATACTGTGGAGGTCGCCAGGTATCCACAGGTTTTTACGACTTTGCTGTCGGGTTTAATAACCGGCATCAACATCCACGCGCGATGCGCGCGTGGTTGCTGATGCCGGCTGCTACAGGGTTTTCCTTCCCGCGGGCCGGCCAATTAAGGCAAGCCCTCCGGTCCACAGCACATCCCGTACCCCATGACACCAACGATGGGGGTCTTTGGGAGTGTGCCGTGGGCTCCGGGATTCAAGGGGAGCTGGTGTAGACTCCCCTGTTGGTGGTCGCTCACTCCCCAGCATGGAGTTGACCACGCCGGGGAGCGAGAGGTCCTGCCCGATCTCATTTGTTAGGGCACGGCGCAGCTCAGCCCAGGCTGGGCACACCTCGAGGGTGTGCTGCGCCGTGTCTTCTGCTGCGCCGCAGTCGTGGCACGCCGGGGTTTCCTCCCTCCGGATCCGGTGCAGGTGCGTTCCGAAACAACCATGTCCGGACAACACCTGCACCAAACGGAATGAGAGGAAACCGTGGGGCCGCTCGAGCCAGTCCTGCAAGACTGGACCGAGCGCGTCCAACGTCCGGCGTCCAAAGGCGGCGGTGGCGAGGTCCTCCGTCCAATGGAGGACGATGGCGTCCCTCGCCTCCCGCCGCACGGCCTCCCGCTCTTCCGCGGCGGGGCGCTCACCCAGCGCCTTCCGCCGCGCCGTCCACTCGTACACTCTGGCGAGCACCCATGCCTCCAACTCCCAGGGAGGGGTGCCCGCCAGAGCGCACGCCGCCGAGTAGCCCACTGAGCGGTAGGCTCTCGCCACCCGCTGTGCAATGGCCCTTTGAGGCCTGCGGATGACGGTTGCATTCTCCCTCCTTTGGAGGGAGTCCGCCCAGATGGGTGCCCCGTAGAGCGCCATACTCTTCAAGATGCCGGCATAGAGGCGCCGGCATCTGTCCTTGGGCCCTCCCAGGTTTGGGAGGAGCCATGAGAGGGCGTCCGCGGCTTTCAGCAGGCGCGTCGACAGCCCGCTGAAGTGCGGGCCGAAGCGCCACCTGCTGTCTAGCACGAGGCCCAGATACTTCATCTGGGCCCCGACCTCTATCCGGACGCCCTCCACGACAATGTGGGCGTCTGGAGGGCGGCGCTGCCGAGGCCCGTGGAAGAACACGGCCTCGGTTTTGTTCAGCGCCACCCTCAATCCTAGCCGGCGGATCCTCCCTGCGACCAAGGATCCGCCAGCCGAGGCCAAACAGGCCGCCTCCCCAAAATTCCTCCCCCGGGCAACGAGGAGAGTGTCATCCGCGTAGCAGATGACACTCGTGCCCGGGAGGAGGGCTCCACGCAGGAGCCAGTCGAATCCGATGTTCCACAAGGGAGGCCCTAGCACCGACCCCTGTGGAACACCGGACTCCGCGCCGTAACGCCTGATCCTGGCCGTCGTGTCCACGAGGAGGACCTCACGGTCCTCCAGGTAGCTGGCCAGGATCGCCCGCAGATATTGGGGCACTCCGTGGTACCGGAGTGCCTCCAATATCGTAGAGTGGGGCACGGAGTTGAAGGCGTTGGCTATGTCAAACGACACCGCCAACACTCCGCCCCCCGACTCCACCGCCTCCTGCACTTGGCCCCTGAGTAGGGCCAACGCGTCGACCGTCGAACGCCCCCGTCGAAAACCGAACTGGGCGTCCGACAGGTCTGGCCCTACCTCCCGCAACAGGCTATTTAGCCGGGTGGCGATGATCCCCTCGAACAATTTACCGACCTCATCGAGCAGAACGATGGGTCGGTATGCCGAGGGGGAGTCCACCGGGCGTCCCTCCTTCCGGAGGAGGCATAACTGCCCCTCCTTCCAGAGTTTCGGGAACCTCCCAGCCGTCAGGCACGCGCTGAAGAGGTCCCGAAACCTCTCCTCCATGAGGGACGCTGCGATGGCCACCACCCGTGCGGGGACGCCATCCGGTCCAGGCGCCGTCTTCTTCGCGCTTCATGCTCTGCCGCAGAGCCACCATGTTAGAAACCGGTAAATTATATCTTAGAATGATGTACGCTAAACGTACATAATGTACATACACCGTTATCGCTGTACGTGCTTTAGGTAATGATAAAATAGACATTGTTTGTGGCTCTGCTGCAGAGCATACTCTCTAGCAGAGCCACCCAGAATATGTACTCAGGAAAGATAAATGCGACTGTTTTTGGATGAAGACTGTTGTACGAATAGTGTTTATTGCGTACGTGTTAAAAAAATATAATTATAAGACAGTGGTTCTATTTATTTTAACTTTGTTAAAAAATCATAGAAAGCGCCTGATTATTTTGTGACAGCAAAATGTTTTGTTTTATTTGTGATTGCACAACTATAAATATTAGGGATATTATTAATTGGTGTGCATCAGAATGGCGGGTGAATGACTACAAATGGTCATGGTATATGCGTAAGAGCAATGTACGAGCAATGTACCAAACGTACGTAAAATTTGAATTTCTTCGCACTATTATAAAACCACAGTTTTTAGAAAAAGTATTTGAACCGCCAACAACCTGACATCAGAATGGCGGGTGTATTCAAAATCTGAACAAATTACCTACTATCTGACTGTGAAATGCCTATCGTAGCAATGTACGAGCAATGTACGTTATCATATTAAAAGCATAACCAGATGCTTTTATCTGTTAAAGAGTAATTATAAAAATAAAAATTATCTACATTAAGAGCCTGTCCAATTTTATTAGCAACTAGTTACGCCTACGTAATACGTTGCTATGTCTAAATTACTCTCCGTCCAGCCTGTCATTTTACATTTTGACTGCTCAAAACTAATCATTTAGTGATGAAATAATGTGGTAACCGATTCTATTGCTTACAACAATTGAATTTATCCATGAAAAAAATTTAATCGATAAAACAGTTATTTTATTTTTGTTTTTACCCGACTGCCGAAGGAGGGTAATGTGTTTATCTCAGTCTATGTATGTTTGATGTTCCTAGTGGCGTTTTAGAGACCAAACGCGTTGGCCGATTTTGATGATTCTTACGCCAATCGATTCGTCTTAACCTTGGGAGTGTCACTGGCTACATTAAAATGGGAAAATAGAAAATGGCGGCTTTTGGGCGCCATATTGTGGCGTCCCAATTTTATTTTCTTCCAAGCCCTTCGTGTGGGGTATCAAAATAAGTGTTGCGGACTCTGGCTTGGCAACCAACAGGGATATTAATTTTGATAACACAAATATTTAGTCGCTAATTATTCGAAATTAGTCGCCAAATATCAGAATTAGTCAGTCACTGGTTCAAAAGTTAGAAGGGTTTATAGGTGGCCAATCTGGAGAGATTCTCCCCAGCTTGACCAAATTTATATCTCAAAAACTAGGGCACCTAGCGAAGATCTGTTTTCTCCCAGATTTTTTCGATAAATATCAGAATTAGTCAATCATTCAAAAGATTTAAAAAATGGGCCCTCGGTCCAGATGCACATCAGGATTATACGTACATTTAGTATAAATTTATACAAAATAAGATGTTTTTTTTCCAAATTTCGTCACAAGTATCAGTAGATTAGAGGCAAATCTATTTACCGAAGCATCTCAATTGAGGAGCCAGTTAAAATGTGCCATATCTCCCAATGCACTCATTTTTAATTACTGATTCTTGTCCTACAAATCTAATATACTTACTACTAAATGACGAAGAAATTGCGCATTATTTGACCTACTGCTTCTTTGAAAAATGACGAGTCGTATGTATGGTCTGAGGAGCCACTTATAATGTATGATAACTTTTTTTAATTTTAATGCAACCGAGCTCAGATTTTGTCTACTAAATACTCTCAAATTCTACTAAATCATACCAAATTATGATAAATATTAATCCATAATCTTCCTAGTTCTGACGTGACTCCTCAATTCAAACATTTAGATTGAGGAGCCACCATGATGTTCATATAACTTTTGAAGTATTATACTACAAAATCAAGGAATGAACCTACAAAATTTTTAAACTTACTACTAAATAAGTTTATTAATTTCATTAAGATACAAAAAATGGCTCCTCAATCCTTACGGACATAAAAAGGATGCATAAAAATCTTTTATTTTTATTTTATACCTATTCTAAGATGCATTCTTTTTGCGTAACTTACTAGTAATTCTTGTTACCATGAGTCTAAGTTACCAAAAATACAAAAAGAAACTGCGTGCAGCCGAGATTTGAACTCGTGTCTATTAGGATCCCGCTTTGGGAGTGGCACTCTCACGAATCTGCCACGAGTTACGATAACTACTATGACGAATTTTAGACTTAGTTTTGAACCGGCTCGACACGGACTTTTGTATATCTAAGTGAAACGAGTAAGTATATTTTTTTTTGCTTTGTGTGGCGTTGACCACGCCCCTTCACCTCGTCCCTTCACCTCGTAGTTAGACTGTATGATGTCTTATTGTTTGCGTTAAAACTTCACGCACACATTTATATGCACAGAACCGTGCAGGTGACTATAAACATTGAGGTGGGACTGCAATTTTGTCCCCTTACTGTACAGTAAATGGTAGATTTACTGAAACAAAGAAACAAGGAATGGAATGGTGTGACTTTCATGGGTGTACCACAAACCCTTCTGGTGGTTTGGGTGCCGGGAAGCGGCGGAAAGGGTAAATATTTGCCAGGCCCAGAAAAACCCAAAGATTTTATGATCCGCCTGATGGTCAGAGGACCTGGGGCCTATGAAATAATCCGAGCGCCTGCCTGCCAGATCCCGAAGGTATTGCTCCAGAAAGCAAATCTCTAACCCTTCAGGTTCAGAAGGTACCTGAAGGCGGGCGAGCCCGCTGACAAGCGCTCGAAACCCTTATGTTTTGTGCATACAGACACATTATCCCAAGCAAGTGGCCTTTATGTACTAGAACTATGTGAGTACTATCTGTTTACATGACCTAGGCAGATATATAGGTTACCTAGAAGTGCTGAATCGCTTATAACGAGTTATCTTACCACTTACTTGAGACAAAATGTGTATGTATATAGTGTTCCAGGGTGAAACTCTATAATCCCTAGCTATGTACTGTTGTTATGTATTGTTTTTCAGTCATAGCCTTAGGGTATCTAAGTAAGAACACCTAGATTGAGTTTCCTAACAGATTAATGTGTGTAAGGTAAATAATACGAATTGGTGCGTGAGTATATCGCACCCTGCGCTACTTGCGCTCCCGCTTTTTTGGGGACCCCTAATCGAAAAGAAATAAATTCTTTATTTACCTATGCTATTACATACATTGCTTACTTATAATAACTTAAGTATTTCAATGGTATATAGGCGAGTATATAAACTATAAGCTATGTGTCGCTTCGTCGCGAACATCTCTCCCGCCGTGCAGCGCAGTGACGACACGTAGCGACGTCGGCGCGGCGCTGCATCACGCCGGTGAGTGACGACCGTCGGCAGCGCTCGTAGCCACGACGCTCTGCGACACGTCACTCAGCTCTCGCCACTGCAACTCTGCTGCGCTCATTTTGGTAGTGGTATGAGCTTCTTCACCGGACGCTTTAAAGTGCCGCTAGTGGTGCGCACCTCAGCGGTCCGGACTTCTCCATCAGGGCCAGGGTAGATGGCCTCGATGCGGCCTCGCGGCCACGTGTTGCAAGGCAGTTGGCCGTCAGCAATGAGGACGGGGTCGCCCACCTGCAGACCAGGCCCGCTGCTGTGTGGCTCCCGCCAGTTTTGGAGCTCCGGCAGGTACTCTCGCACCCAGCGGCGCCAGAACATGTCGGCCAGGATTTGTGACCGGCGCCACATCTTCTTGCTGTCGACGTCTTGCTCGGTGAACACGCCGGGGGTTGGGAGTCTGGCCGAGTCACCAAGTAGAATAAAGAAGAAGAAGAAGTAGCTCCGTGAATTATTCGCTATCGAATCATTGGTCATCAATCCAGGACGACCGGCTTCTGACCCAGAGAAGAAGGCAGAAGAGATCCTGAACCGTCAGACAAGACAGTAAGAAAATGGGCACATAGAAACCGCCATGCTATGGCTAGATGAAAACATAGAAATGCCCGATAGTTATGAGACAGCCCTCAAAAGGCTAGTCTCTATCGAGAAGAAGCTGGACAAAAACTCCTGAAGACCTGGCGACCCAGTGGAAGTACTGGATACAGCACCTGCGACAGCTCAAGGCGATCAGCATACCAAGATGTTACCCTGGTTATAGCGATCCCACAGAAATACAAATACATGTATTTACCGATGCAAGCATGATGGCGTACGCAGCAGCTGTGTATTGGCGAGCCACCACAGCAGAAGGCACACAGCGTGTCAGCCTAGTCATGGCTAAGGCGAGAGTAGCCCCATTGAAGCTACAATCGATACCTCGCCTCGATCTGCAAGCAGCGGTAATGGGAACCCGCGTAGCTACAGCTGTTATACGTGAGCACGACTGCAAACCGTCGTCGGTCACCTATTGGTCAGACAGCAAAACCGTACTGACATGTATATGAAAAGGAGCACGAACATATAAAGCTTTCGTAGCTCATCGAATAGCTGCCATAGAGGAAAGCAGCAAGGTAGAGGATTGGCGATGGATTCCTACAAAATTAAACATCGCTGACGTAGCTACTCGTGACGTCCCACAGAAGTTCGACTCACAGCACGAGTGGTACTGTGGCCCCAGATTCCTGTATGAAGACCCTTCTTCATGGCCATCAGAGAAGCCTCTAATCGCTGAAGAGACAGGAGAAGAAAGAACTCTCACTGTCATAGAGAAAGCTTTCATAGAAAAAGCTAAAACAAATGTAAAGCTCATAGAAGCTATACCGAATCCCGCAAATTTTTCGAGATGGGAGCGGCTCTTACGTACGACTGCAAGCGTCCTACGTTTCATACATCTCTGTAAACAAAAAACAGAGAGAACGTTCTATAAGAGAACAAAGAAACAGACAGAAGAGGACCCGGATTGGCGAAAGAAAAACAGCGACTGCAGTAGCTAAACCAACTCTACATAGAGAGCCAGAAGCCCGGAAACAGATTATAGAAGCGAATTTTCTTCAAAAGGCTGAGAAAATACTCGTACAAGTCGCACAGCAGCAATCGTTCGCTCAAAAGATAGCTAGATTGCACGAACAGAAAGTAGTGGACAAAAATAGCCCGCTACATTCGCTACAAACAGAAGTAGTAGATGGCCTACTACGTATTAGAAGCCGAAGAGCCGCCACTGACGAGATTACAGAAGATGTGAGGCGCCCGCCTATATTACATGGCGACCATCACATAACACAGCTCTACATAGACTGGACACATCGCAGCCTACTACACAGAGGGACGGAGCTCACCATCAATGAGGTGCGGCAGCACTATTGGGTCGTAAGGATGCGACCAACTACTAAGAAGACTTTTTAATATCCGAATTCAATTATTGTTTTATATTTATTTTGTACACCTATCACTGTTGTGTCCTTTTTGAACCCAAAGGTTGACTGGTAGAGAATGCCTTGCTGCATTAAGTCCGCCTATGTATAACCGTTGTACATGAAGTTTACATAAATAAATAAATAATGTTTTATCAAACTTTGACCTATTTCTTCGCGACTTTTCTGGAGGACCTGCCACATTCCTCACACAGTCCTCATTTACTTTATAAACCCTCTCGCGCTTAATGACTACACTCTTACGTATCTCTCATATGTCATTAAATTCTCTATCATATTTAAACACCCATATGTGAGGTTGCTCATTAGCAGTCTATCCAACAAATAAATCATAACTTAGAAAATGTTCAGTGACAACAACCTCAACGCCAATCTTAACGTTATTAATCACTAAAGAAATCTTAGTTTTACCTAAACCGCTCACGATTGTATTACCAAAGCTTTTGAGAGTAGGCAAATTATTTACTATCCATTTTTGCGTGGAACAACTACTTTTATAGCGGATTCTTTTACAAAGGTACACTGACTACCAAAATCTACGCGCCCTATCAAAAGTTCATTATTAGCATATAAACTATTGATAAATTTGTCGTCTAGTCTCTAGCCCGCGCTGTTATCCAATCATAAAGTCTTAACTTCGGCACAATTACCCAAATACTCTTACTGCATTTAGAATCTTCATGACCAATACGTTTACACTGAATGATAGGCTTTTTACATGCTAACACTACCTACATGACTCGTTTCGCGACAGTTACAGCAAGACTCTATCCAAATCAATTTTACAAGTTTACGCATTTCACTTACTGAATTTACTGCTTTCTTAGAAAACTTATCTAATCTGTCACATTTGACATCCCTCAGATAATCAAATAATTTTTCAACTTCCTCAAAATTGCCTCTGCCCCGTGCCGAACTGATCTATCCTCTACTCCATAAACAATGCAACCAATAGCGTTCCCACCTACTATACCACACTGATTCAAAGCTATTATCTTATCATAATAATACTCTTCTATACCATCGCCATACTTTGCTATTTTATAGTTATAGATTTCGTAAGACGGAAAAGCAAATTTATTTTTCAACCCATTCGTCCCAAGCGCTCTAGCTGCTCTTTTTACCACTTTTTTGCAGTACCGACTAGCTTAGGTAAAGTGTAGTGGGCAATCTGTTTACTGTCCCACCCATAGATCACTGAGCATTCTTTAACTTTATTCAACCAAGAAACATTGTTTAGTTTTTCAATTTAGGATCAAACTTTGGATCTACATTATTATGCGCAAATCATTCTTAAGTATGTGAATTTACAGCTTAAATCGATTGTAAGGACTGTGATTCATTCGAGTAAACCATTATTATTACAATATCGACAGATGAATGCAGTGGGATCACAGACAGAAATCTTTCATTAATATAAAATTGAGAGATTTCCTGACTTGTACTTAATAGCTTTTTATTTATTTACTGTATTGACCTAAAACTTGACGAATTTGTAATCCCATTTTATCTTGACATGGTAAACTTGTACCTACTTTCTGTGCAAATAAAGAACTATTCTATTCTAAGAACGAACTGTACTATGCGATCTATCCCCTAATGTTTTCTCTGTGAGGTGTCTGTAACCTGTGAATCCGTTGCCCACTACATGACCCCTCATGACCGTTGGCGGCGCACGCTGCGCTGTAATGTAGGTTTGACGACTGACCCGCTCCTCCTTCTTGCCTGCAACACCGCCCTTGAAGGTGATCTTCTGGATCTGCGCCGCTCGGAGTCACGACCACTGCTGCGGGGGCTGCTGACGAGCGCCGACTTCACCTCGAGCCTCGACCACCGCTGCGGGGCTGTTGACGAGCGCCGACTTCACCTCGAGCCTCGACCACGAGTCCGGGATCGCCTGCGTCTTGAAGATTGTCCCAGCACCACGCTGGAATGCCTCCCTGCCGACCTCCGTCTACTCTCGGATCGGTCGTTAGGCATCTTCATACGTCCAATGATCTGGAATAATTAGAACAACGAGTATCTGGTTTCTATTGTGTACCTACTCCTTTGTTTCAAAAATGCCTACACGCGGCATAAAGTTCAAACTATCTCAATTTCTCAATTCAACATACAATAATTCAAAATGAATAACTGCTGTTTGGTACACGTACATAAACTCACATCTTTCATCTATGGCGGTAGGCAAAATCAACAGAACGCAGCCTGCTACAATCCTTACATACTCCTTTTACTTCATTGATCATATCTGTATCTTGTCTAGATAATTGGTATTTTCCTAATACCATGACCATTACTAGCCAAAATATAGGAAACCCAAACAACGTATCATATAAATCTAACCGCATTCTTTTTTATTGAAGGACGAACTGTTTCGTGTGTCCAAAAATGTATTCTGTGTTGACAGGACGCCACCCGCGCACACATTATGTACATGCGTGCACAAATACATACTCGTACATTACACATATTATACATATAGACATTTTACACAGAAAAAAAAATAGACACAAACAAAATTCACATTAAATAATCAAATTGACTTTTAATATACCTTATTGTGGGCGTATGATCGCACCAAGGTGGTAACGATACACCGGAATTCCTTGGTGCTATTCCACTTCTGATTTGTTAAAACTTTCGGATATAATAATTCAAACACTGTACTTCATCAAATAATTGTAATACTTTGTTATCGGCTTTACAGAACATCTCCATTTTTTTCTGACTCTCATGATCCAGACTCTTTCATAGCTCAGTGATGATTGATCGTGATTGGCTGTCCTTTCCTCGTTGACACCGAGGAAAAAGACCAATATCAGCCAATGGAAAATAAACACAACATTTTGTCCGGAAGTCAGCATTCAGCTACTTACAATGAAAAACATCAAAAATTATAACAAACTAAAACAAGAAACATATTCAGAAAATCCACATAAAAATCAACATGTTTTATGGTATAGATTTAACAATAATTAATATTAGTTTTAATACAAACTTCCGAAACAACCAAAACATTTCAATAGAATTCAAGACTTATTTTATTTAAACAACGCAAAATAACTAAACATATGTGCAATATTTATTTTAAATTAGCACATGAATTTTCATAAAGCTAACACGATTTTCTTTCAACTGTTCTGTCACTGGCGCCACTTTCAAACTGCCTCTAATAATAAACCTACTCATTTCTCACTTTATCCATTCTCGTCACTCCGCACATCCATCTCAACATTCTCATCTCTGCTACATGTAATCTCTTTTCATCCATCTTTTTCACAGCCCAATATTCTGATCCATACAGTTCGCAGTGGCGTAGCTAGGGGGGGGGGCGTCGGGGGCGGTCCGCACCGGGTGTCACCGGTTCCGGGGTGACAAAAACGTGACAGTTTGTGTATTTTTTTTATACAGTCGGGCTGTATAAAAATTACACAAACGGTCACGTTTTTAATGATAAATAATTTAGGTTTGAAGCTATTTTAATCAAGTTACCCCAACAAAATAATTTAATTTATCAATTGTGATTATATAAAAATGCACGTATTATTTGAAATAAATGTTAACAAAAAATTATTTACTCTGACCACACGTTAGACCATGATTTTTTTCCAGTGTAGTTTTACTGGTTTTTATGATGAGATATCAGAAACAGAACTCCTTTTAGAGATACCGAGGTTGAAAAGACATTTAATAGCGGCCAAAAACATTGGCAGTTTCTAGCTGGGTGACTCTAGACTTATTGAAATTCATCGTGGAACAGAATCTCTTTTGAATCTTATGGTCGCACTAAAGTTATTTTTGATAATTTGCGTATCAGTTGCTTCATGTGAGAGGAGTTTCAGTAAACTAAAATTAATTAAAAATTACTTGCGGGCAACAATGACCGAAAACAGACTTAACAATCTTCGCATATTAACAATAGAACATGAGGTAACAAAAAATATAAATTTTGATGATATGATTTCCGAGTTTGCAGCTGTTAAAGCTAGAAAAAAGAGTAAAATCTCTTTCAAATTTAACCAAGATCAATTCAGCTTTTGAGAGTAACATTCTCACCCCATCCTCACAATATTAGCTGACTTACATAAAAACCGGCATAGTGCGAGCCGGACTCACGCACTGTGGGTTCCGTATAAACATATCTTAAATAATGGGTTCTAATGAAAAATACTCCACTAGGGCATGTAATATCGGAAGTTTTTCAATTCCGATATTGATTTCCGATATTAGATCTCAATATTGGAATTCCGATATTAAGATTAGATAGTTAGAAATTAATTTTAGATAGTTAAAATCGTTTTTTTTTTGTTAATAGTCCAAATTTGGTATAAGGCTGGATTGAGTACAATAAAAAAACACGTTTATGCCGCGACATAATAAGATTTTCTATTGTGTCTCTCTCTAATCACTAGTAACTGTGTAATCGGGAGTTTATTTAACTAAACTGCACAATTGTTTCCAAAAAGGAATATAAGTAATGTCTCTCTGAAAGTACTCCCGATAAGTGTAGTGAGTAATATTGATTTATAATTCCAGTATAAGTAAATATACTGGAATTATAAATCAATATTTCAATTAATAGCGGCCAAAAACATTGGCAGTTTCTAGCTGGGTGACTCTAGACTTATTGAAATTCATCGTGGAACAGAATCTCTTTTGAATCTTATGGTCGCACTAAAGTTATTTTTGATAATTTGCGTATCAGTTGCTTCATGTGAGAGGAGTTTCAGTAAACTAAAATTAATTAAAAATTACTTGCGGGCAACAATGACCGAAAACAGACTTAACAATCTTCGCATATTAACAATAGAACATGAGGTAACAAAAAATATAAATTTTGATGATATGATTTCCGAGTTTGCAGCTGTTAAAGCTAGAAAAAAGAGTAAAATCTCTTTCAAATTTAACCAAGATCAATTCAGCTTTTGAGAGTAACATTCTCACCCCATCCTCACAATATTAGCTGACTTACATAAAAACCGGCATAGTGCGAGCCGGACTCACGCACTGTGGGTTCCGTATAAACATATCTTAAATAATGGGTTCTAATGAAAAATACTCCACTAGGGCATGTAATATCGGAAGTTTTTCAATTCCGATATTGATTTCCGATATTAGATCTCAATATTGGAATTCCGATATTAAGATTAGATAGTTAGAAATTAATTTTAGATAGTTAAAATCGTTTTTTTTTGTTAATAGTCCAAATTTGGTATAAGGCTGGATTGAGTACAATAAAAAAACACGTTTATGCCGCGACATAATAAGATTTTCTATTGTGTCTCTCTCTAATCACTAGTAACTGTGTAATCGGGAGTTTATTTAACTAAACTGCACAATTGTTTCCAAAAAGGAATATAAGTAATGTCTCTCTGAAAGTACTCCCGATAAGTGTAGTGAGTAATATTGATTTATAATTCCAGTATAAGTAACAGTCACTGTGGTAAGGCTTCATGGGGCCTATTTTTTTATTTGTGATGGGTTTGCTCTTGACTTTAGTCTAGGTCAGAGGTGACTGAGACAGAGTCGACGATGGAGTGAGCTTACCCAGAAGAAGCCTGTTCACTCTAACTTTGAAGAGATTCGGGTTAAAGGCGTTCGGAAACACAGACGCAGGTAGTGAGTTCCATTCATTCGCTGTGCACATTATGAAGGATGTTTGGAAGCGCTTGGTGTGAATTGGTGGAATGGCAACAAGGTAAGGATGGTAACTTGCAGTGCGTCTAGATGTCCGATGATAGAAGGGGGCTGGTAGGATGAGGTTGTGGAGTTCTTGAGCACACTCACCGAAGTACAGTCTGTAGAAGACCGACAAGCAGGCAACCTTGCGGCGATGAGCCAAGCTGTGAAGCTTGGCATCCGCCAGTTCAACGTCACCAATGAGCCTCTTGGCTCTGCGTTCCACCGAGTCAAGCGCGGCAAGCTGATACTTAGCTGAGCCATCCCAAAGGTGGCTGCAATACTCCATGCAGGATCGGACTTGCGCTTTGTATAGAGTTAAAAGCTGTCCAGGCGTAAAGTATCGCTTCACTCTATTTAGGATGCCCAGTTTTTTGGCCGCAATTTGGGCTTTGTACTCAATGGAGGCGCCGAAGTTGAGACTGGATGTCAACTCCATGCCTAGGAGCTCGAGCCGATCAGTCACAGGAACAGGCGTACCCCGGAAAGTAGGAGTATGATCGAAAAGACTCCTTTTAGCGGTAAAAAGACACGCCTGTGTTTTGGTGGCATTAAAGGAGACCAGATTGTCATCACCCCACTGGGAGACAAGGCTTAAGGTCAAATCTGTCCGCTCCACCATAGCCTCTCTCAAGGAAAGAACTTCATCCACGCTGGTTTTTGCGCTGGACAGGTATCTCTCTGAAACAGTACTGTCATCTGCGTACCCAACAATACCAGGCTGAAGTAGGTCATTGATGTGCAGCAGGAAAAGAGTTGCAGAGAGAACAGACCCCTGAGGAACTCCGGCATCAATAACCAACCAAAAGGTCAGAGGAGCAGCCGTCAATGACTACTCGGATTGACCGTTCACTGAGGAAGTCTGATATCCAGCTACAAAAACCAGCGGGGATGCCATAAGCAGGAAGCTTACTGCTATGTTCAGCAGTGGACGTATTTTGGCTGAATGATAATGATGATGAGATACAATAAAGTTAAGTAGTGGAAGTTAATTTATACAACATATTAATGATCGTATAGACTAATTTGTTGTATTCAATACAAGCAGAATCCAGAAAACTATTAAGCTTTAATTTATTTAGGTTTCCAAGCAAGTAACACATTATACATTTGAAATAAAGTTTAACACGGATAGGTACTCGTTCCGAAACAGCTCTCAAAAGTATGAAAAATTATCTTAGTATTCATCATCATCATCATCGTCATTTCAGTCGAAAGATGTCCACTGCTGAGCATAAGCCTACCCCAAATGTCGTCACATTGGCCGATGCCGTGCGTCTCATATTCTGCGGATACCCGTAACCTAAGGATTAATCAATGATAATATCATTGTTACGACGGGTTCTATGAATCTGTGTATGTACTTGTACTCTTAAAGCTAACATTTTTAGCAATCTCGGAACTGTAAATCTGGAATTCATCAAGGTACATTTTATTTTTTCATGGAGTGAAGTTTAAGTAAATAAGCGCCCGATTAGTAAACAGACTATCTGACCACTGCTAATCGCTGTAGTCAAAGGGCTTAACCGCTTTTTCTCGCTCGACGCTTCACAAGGAGCTAAAATAAGGTATTTTTTCTGATTCCGAGATTCCGATATTGGATCACTCAGTATCGGAATTGAAATATCGGTAATTTCGTTCCGAGATTCCGATATTACGAGATTCCGATATTCATGCCCTATACCCCACATGCTTATGTGCATTTTTCTTGGATTCATCATGTGATGTTTTTTTTGGATCCCATAATTAAAATTATCTATAATGTTTCCATATTTCTAAGTGACTTTTTAGCACACATAAGTGACATATAAGTTGTGTCGTACTTTACCCAGTTTTAGCAACGTTAATGGTAACAGTTTATTACTCAATACTCTTTATATAAAGTTTTTACCATTTCAAAATTGTGATTTAACTTAAACTTATGTAAACTTGGATTGTATTGCATCTTTTAATTTAAATTTGTGGCATTAGTTCGTTCGCATGTCTTATACATTTATCATCATTTACATCCCAGTTACACAGGGAAACCTATAATTGGCCATACAAATTGTAACACGCATATTTTGTAAATTATTTTTAAGTATCGCTGTTGGTTACCTAAATAAATAAAATAAAAAATAAAATAAGGTTACAAATAAAACGCAGTTATTCTAAAAATCAGTAAATTTTAATACTCTTGTACGGTTTTGTTCTCTCTCTCTCTCAAATCTCGAAAACTGAGGTTAAGCAATATGAAACTTTGTGAAAGTGTTTTACAGGAAGGGTACTACACGTAAAAATATCCATTATATATATTATAATCCGTTGCGTGGTTTAGAAGTTAGCATTATGATTTATTTACACAATACACAATATAAATAAAAAGAAATTACAAATTCACATAAAAAAGTAGTCCACAAATAAATAAATATAAAGCGTCCACGCGCACGATTAGGTAAGGTCCTCTGCGGTGAGCGAGTTAGTCTGTGAACGCAAACTAATACACAATCTAAGTAAATATTTGCTCTAACACGTGCGAATGCGCTTAGTTGGACGTAAGCGCGGCGGAGCAGCGAGCGACACAGCCTTCCCGTGCCAATACTAACGCGTGACTGGCTTCGCTCCCGTAGAGAGCCAGAATATATACATTGGACCTTACTTTGCAATACTTTCTTTGCTAAATATTGATTGATTTAAATAAGCAAAGTAACATTTAAAGAAACTCTAAATACCAATCTGTCTATCTAAAAATATTTTTAAACATACAAGTCGTTTTGGAGGAGTTTCCAAAAGTTGCGAAAAAATATCGTGTTATTAATTATTATTTTAAAGCAAAACTATTAGTTTCACGAAAAAACCTTGTATTCCAAATAATGTACATGAATCAAGAATAAATATATATTTTTTTCAAACCTTTTAACCTAGCCGTTACTAAGGAGTATGCTTTAGAAAGTAACCGTTTTACGGCACTAAAGCACATGTAGGCCCTTAACTAAACACTTAACGCAAATCTTCCTAACAACTGAACACATTAGCGACGACCATAATATTATTAAAAGGATAATAAAATTATTAAGCTACGGTATTTAATATTTTTCGATCATTTATGAAATGATATGATATTCAGAAAGTTACAAATATTTATTAATATTTATGCTATCAATTTAAATGAAGAAATAGATTGTATTAAATTATAATTATAATAATTTGATTATTTTTTAAGTTAAAAATAATATTTTAAAATGTATAAAATGTGTATAGAAAAATTAAATAAGAAAAATAAAATAATATTATTTATATGTTGTTACGGGATTTGAACTAGTCTTATAGTGGTTTATCTAGCAGTGTTAACCGCTAGGCCAGATAGACACTTATGTTAGACAATGAAATTAAATTCCTCATTCTAACCAAACTAACTTAAAGTTAAATGATTATCTATCGCGCTCTCCAGGATTCTTGATGAATATATATACGGGAGTAAGTGTGATCGATGTTGGTGACAAAACGTGTGGGTATTTTGTTTGAAATCTACCCACAATGTTATAAAGTTTAGGTAAACGTTTGTTTTATATTATAATATCTACTAATGAGGATGGATTTGAAACACCACCACCGACATGTTTTGTGATTTTAATAAATAGTATGATGTTCATTATGAAAGAGTTCGATATACAGATGTGTGTATGAGTATTATTTGTCTACAGAAGAAGGTCGTAAGTGGGACTGATTGGCTTTGCTATAGTTTCGTGAAAATAGGACTGCACTTTTGACTGTGATAGTACCTATATGTCGTTTGTTGACAAGTGTGCCCTGGCAGTTAATAGTGTGTCATGCTCTCTCTAATGTCTCTCTGATGGTGGCACGTGTGTTGGATCATTCGGTTCCCTTCATGATGGTTGATCTGAGTGGTGCCGATCTATGTGTCATGTTCGTGAACGGGCGCCGTCAGTTGGCATTGGTCATAACTTAGCTGCCTCGGCCTGTTTTTAATTGCCTATGTTTTTTTTCTTTTTTTTTAATTGTTTGTTTTACTCTAGACGCTTTTACGTGCACGTCTTTTTAAATCGTTCTCACATATATTTATTATTTTCTAACAAGAAATGATGTATCCAAATACTTGTAAAACACTTTTTATTTTAAAAGAGTAAGTGTGGAGTTTCTTGTCCATTCTTCTCCACAGCAATCTACATTGCCGAATGGACGGTAGAATCAATTGTTACTTTTAAAATATATTTTTTTGACGTTCAAAAGTGCCGCTTAATGGCTTAATTGAATAAAGAAATTTTGATTTTTGATTTTTGATTGTTTCTCGAGCTCAGATTGTGATGGTAAAGTTTTAAAATTAAATAAAGCTATTTACGGGCTAAAACAGTCGTCAAGGGCGTGGTATAAGAAATTCGATGATATTATTGTTAATATTGGCTATAAAAGATCTAAAATTGAGCCTTGCTTATATACTAAAAATTGTAATGGTAACAGAACTATTGTAACAATTTTTGTCGATGATTTTTTCATATTTAGTAATGATAATGTTGAAACTAATAACTTAAAAAGTATATTATCATCACATTTCAAAATAAAAGATTTAGGAGAAGTAAAACAATGTCTTGGAATGACAGTTAAGATTGATAAGAAAAATGGTTGGTTAACTTTAAGACAAGAAAAATATATTAAGCAATTACTGTACAAATTTGATATGATAAATTGTAAAACAGTGGATACACCTATTGAGTCAAAATTGAATTTAGGTAAATTAGAAAATAAAGACACAATCACTGTATTCAATGATAACCAATGTGCTCTCAAGTTGTCAGTAAATAATGTGTATCACAAAAGAACGAAACACATAGATGTTCGTTACCATTTTTGTAAAGATTGTGTTAAAGATAAGATTGTTAACTTAGAATATTTGCAGACAGCTGAAATGCCAGCTGATCTTTTTACTAAGGGCTTGTGTAAAATGAAGCATTACCACTTTATGGAAATATTAGGCATTGGGAAAGTTGGTTAGTTTATTAACTTATTAATGGGAATACGAGTAGTTACTGTTTATTTTAATAAGTGGCGGTGTTATTATTGTATTAAAATAATGACACTCAGTATGTATCGACTAAACAATACTAGTCAATGACAAATAGTAATTGTCTATAGTTTTAGATTTTGTACTGCTATTGTCTATGAAATAAATCTCTGTATCTTTTTCCTTATGAAAGAAAGTTTAACACGTCGTTTTATTTAAAGTCCAATAGAAGATACCACGCAACCTCCCGAACGCCGCCTAGCCGAGTCGGATTCGACGGTTGACCTCTTTCTCGAAGTAGGATCTACCCAACTGGATCGTTTTTCCCAGGTAGACATAATCATCTACAACTTCGAGTAAAGAATCTCCGATCTTGATAGGAGTGGGTGTTACATGGGCATTTATCATGACCTTGGTTTTGGTCCATGTTCATTTTAAGACCCACTCTTTCGGAAGCTCTACTGAGGTCATCGAGCATTGTACTGAGGCTCTCCAGCGCAGCAGTGAACAGTTTTGGAGAAATGACGTCCCCCTGTCTCACGCCGCGCTGAAGAAGGATAGGTTTCGAGGTCTGATCCTGAAGACGGACTGACATGGTCGCGTTTTTGTACAAAGACTTCAACACCTCAATGTACCGGTAGTCGATCTGGCACCGTTGGAGAGACTGCAATGCAAGAGCTCAAGTCTCGATCGAATCGAAGGCTTTCTCGTATTCCACAAACGCTAAACAGAGAGGCAGGTTATACTCTTCGGTCTTCTGTATGACTTGCCACAGCGTATGTATGTGGTCTACGGTGCTAAAGCCTTTTCGGAATCCGGCTTGTTCGGGAGGCTGGAAATCGTCAAACCTGCGCGCGAGACGATTCGTGATGACTCTTAAGAATAAGAATAAGAATAAGAATAAGAATAATTTTTATTGTTAAGAAATTACATTCAAATGTGTTGCTTCCTGGAACTCACACTAGGATTCCCTGTGTCGTGAGATCCAGGCTCCTTCGTTCCGTTCACATTTATTGCTGTTCATGTAATGGGTAATATAATACGTTACAGTCTTTATATTTGCAAGAAAAGGAATATAAAATAAAAAGCTAATACTAAAAGAAAACAGTATATAACCAAGTATGTATAGTTATGCATGTACTTATGTTGTGTGTGATTGTGATGGTGTGTATGTATGTGTGATGATGTGTGTGTATGTGTGATAGTGTGTGTTTGTGTGGTTGTATGAAATTAAATAGTGTGTTGGTGTTGAGAGTGTGTCTGATTGTTATACCTGAGAATGTATATGATTATGTGGAAGTTTGTGATATAGAATAATAAATATATAATTAGAGATATGTTTATTATGTATTAGTACCTATTTTTTATTTTTTTTTATTTTTTATATTATTAGGTTTTCGGTCATATCATAGTCCAGAGTAAGAAGCCAGTTGGTAACCGTAATTTTGCATTTAATTTGAGTAAGTTGTAGAATTTTGAGTTGGTTATTAAGTTTTGCGTAAATGTGCGGTCCCATAAAACCGTACAACCTTCTACCAATTGTTTTACGGCATTGAACCTTTTCCCATTGTACCCTACGACTCGACAAAATACAAGTGCACATAGAAGTTTTGTGAAATCTTAGAGTGACAGATAGGATGTATAGCTGTCTAACTCGAAGAACTCCCACATCGGTGTAGAGTGTGTTAGTGGGGTACTGGAATGGTCTTCCGTAGGCAACTTTAAGCAGAGCTCGTTGAGCTCTTTCAACCCTTATTATTGATGTTTTACCAGCCGCTCCCCAAGCTATTATGCAATAGTTAAGGACTGATTGACAGAGAGAGAAGTATAACATCTTTAGAACTGAGTCATCTGCTATTTTACCCAGTTGCTTAAAGATACGGAGCATCTTTCGAACCCTACCCCGTAAAGCAGTGAGATGTGTTGACCATGACAAACGGTTATCTACAAAGACTCCCAGGTATTTAATCGAGTCTGTTTGTTCGATGTATGGGCAAGTACAATTTTCTGGGCTAGAACAGGAGTGCAGCTGTAAACAAGTTACCGAGTTAGGGGCGGAACGTTTCGAGATGGCAAAGTTGATTGCCTTTGTTTTCTCTATATTTAAGGTCAAAAGATTATGCTGCAGCCAGTTCGAAATAGCTTTAACCCCGCTTTCAACCGAGAACTTAACTTCATCCCAAGTTTTCCCATGAAATACAATTGCGGTGTCGTCAGCATATGTAAAAATTTTTGCTTGAGGGATTTTCATGGCGCATAGTCCATTTATGTATATAATAAATAAGGTAGGTCCCAGCACGCTTCCCTGGGGCACACCAAATTGCACTGAGTTTGGGTCACTAGAGTATTCCCCTAGCACTACTTTTTGCGTTCTAGCATTGAGATAAGAGGTAAACCAGTCCAGGGCAGTGCCACGAACTCCAAGAAGCGACATTTTTTTAATCAAGATTTTCCTAGATATTGTATCAAATGCCTTGGCGAGGTCCAGGAAGATGCCAGTACATGCCCGTCCCTGATCTAGATTGAGAGTTATGAAATCGGCTAAGTTGGTTACTGCATCCTCCGTGGACCTACCAACCCGAAAACCGTATTGATTGTCCGACAATAATCTGTTTTGTTCTAGGTATGCAAGAAGTCTTTTGTTTACAACTTTCTCAAGGATTTTTGAGAGAGCTGTTAGCAGGGAAATCGGACGATAGTTTGAAGGGATTTTTGGATCTCCACTTTTAAATATCGGACATATATTGGCAATCTTTATGCAATCAGGTACTTTACCTGTACTTAGGCTTAAGTTGCACAGAATAGCAATCGGTCCGACCAGAGCATGTGAACACTGTTTTAAAAAGCTGTTGTTAATGCCATCATAACCTGACGCTGACGCTGTTTTAAGATGGGAGATAATTGAAAATATTTCTCTTGAAAACAACTTGTAGACATGGCTAAGAAGTGAGATGGGCCTATAGTTCTTCAGCCGGGCATTGTCGCCCTTCTTGAAGAAGAATACCACCACACCCCTGCCAGCACCATGCCTGTGGCGTTTTGCCCTCGAGTATGACGGAATCAAACAGCTTCTGAAGGGCCTTAAGGACCGGTTTTCCACCCGCCTTCAGGAGTTCAGCCGCGATTCCGTCATCACCCGGCGCCTTGTTGTTTTTAAACTGTTTCAGAGCCATCCTAATCTCGTACAGGCTGACGTCCGGGATATCTTCGGTATAGTGTCGGGTCAATCTAGCTCTTGGGTCGTTTGCTAGACTCTCAACGGGCTTGCTGATTGATGTGTACAACTGCCCATAGAATGTCTCGATCTCCCTCAGAAGCTCCGGTTTAGCGGATACGATCCTACCATCGTCGGTCTTCAGTCTCGTGAGCTGGCTCTGCCCAATAGCCAGATCCCTTGAAAATACCTTGGAGCCTTTATTTCGCTCAATCGCGTCTTTAATACGCTCGGTGTTTAAGCGGCGGAGGTCTCTTTTCAAGGATCTGTCTATTGAGCTGCCGGTATTTGCACGCCTCATCTGAAGACTGGATGTTCATCTCACGCCTCTCCTTCATAAGCTTGAGAGTAGGATCAGAGAGCTTTTTGTTTCTATATGTACGACGGGTCTTGAAAAACTTAGACCCGACCGTATGGAAAGCATCCACGAACCCGTCACTGTATTCGTCCACGGAGCTCCCTAGGTACTCGAAACGATTCTTGAGTTCGAGCTGAAAGCTCTCGAGGTTTTGTACCTGGATCTGTGCTGGACGGAGCGTGGACTTTATCAGTCGAGACCTTTCAAGCTTAATATTAATGTACAATGTGCCTCTTACCATGCGGTGATCGCTCCCGGTTTTTACCGAATTGATCACAGAGACATCATTGAACATTTGCTTCTTGGTTGACATGATGAAGTCGATCTCATTTTTTGTTGCACCATCGGGGCTCTGCCAGGTCCACTTCCTATTTTCACGCTTTTTGAAGAAGGAGTTCATCATATAGAGGCCCTCCTTCTCCAAAAAACTGGCCAGTAGGTGACCCCGGTGGTTCCGACGTCCAACTCCAAATTGCCCCACTTGCAGCTCATCCTCGTCTCGTTTGCCCAGTTTCGCGTTGAAGTCCTCCATGACAACGGTGAAGTGAGTTTTGAAACCATGCATGGCTGTAGAGATATCCTCAATATCTTGCGGATATTCTGAGTATAAGGTACGCCACCCTGGTCGACACACTCTCGATCTTCACCACGTTGTTCACAAGGGACTTGTGGACGATAAACCCGACACCACCCTGGGACTGCCGGTCACTCTCTCGGAAATAGAGCAGGTTGCCGGATTTGAGGATTATCGAGTCCTCCCCCTCTCTTCGGACTTCAGATAACTCTATAATACTCCATCGCAACCGGCTCAATTCCTCTTCGAGTTCGGTGATCTTTTCGTCGGTCCGAAGTGTGCGCGTGTTGTATGTTGCCAGGTCCAGTCGTCGGTGTTTTTGGGGTAGCCGGATCCCGTCCGGAGATTCTTGGCACCCCTTGCCATGCTGTAACCTCGACCGCTACCGTAGTCGAGGGTAGGCAGGCTGCCGGGCACTAGGGGACATTTTTTATTTGTGCTATTCATCGGGGTGGTTTTGCCATAATCGCCACGCTTGGCAGGCGGGTTGGCGATCGCAGTATGGTTGTTATAGAAGCACAGAGAACGCTGCCGCCCATTCTCTGGTTTGTCCCTAAGTCGCCTCTTACGACACCCACGGGAAGACATGGGATGGTGAAATTCTTTACGTCCGGCACCATACAGAACACAATAGGTTATTATGGACACCGAATGTGAGTGCAGAGTTCCTGTCCAAAACATGAACCACACATTACAGTGTCCCTAGTGCCCAGGTAGGTATATAAGCTTTAGAAAATCCAATGAATGCCATAGCGTTTCAAGTCGCAATTAAAGCTGCTTCATAATAGACCTAAATTATCTGAAGAGTTCAACTACAACCCGAAAAGAAACCCCATAATCAAACTACATTAACTCAAAACTAATAATTTCATTAGGAATTATCATAATTTCCAGAATGACGTGTTTGGCACGGCAATGCTACTACATCGCTCTAAAGTCCGAATAGTAACAGCCAACTAAAGACCATTACCAATGATAGAATAATAATAACAACTCTTCAACATCACTAAAACTTGACCAGCGATAACTAACATGTGATTATGGACCTGACATGGGCCATACCGTAAACAAAACCAGAATTTTGAATAATGAACACACTTTTCCATAGTCATAACAATTAGAAAACGACTCACCATTTTTTGGGTTTGGATATTTCCACAAGTCCACACGCGTCTCCTTGACTTGTTCAGCTCCTTGGTTGTAGCCTTACTGCTCCGTTCAGGACTGTTTTTTTCATTATTCCAGTTTCCGAGGGTAGTCGCAACTGACACTGTGATAATTTTGCAAGAATGTAACTGCCATTTTTACTAGCACTGTTTTTATATGTGATCTCATTAGCACGACCGAATCCCAATTCTGATGTCGCATCAAGGCTGGCCGATAGATGTATACCATCGGGCAGTCAGGATGTATTCCCTTAGGCTTCCCCACCACGCAAGTGCTTATAAATAGCGTGCCAATGCGTAGTTGCTCTTGATTGCCGCCAGGGGCGTACTTGTAATTTGTTTTGACGTCCGTACTATTGACTAAACCCGACATATATACATATAGATTTCTACCATTGCTTAACATTTAACTTTTGGCAACTGCATAACATTAATTAATTATGCCATTTAATGCAAACAAATAGCTTTGACGTCACCATTGACTCTACACAGTTCATTCTTCAATGTAGCTATATAGTTACTTAAAAATAAAAAAAATATAGTCATCATAATAAAACTAATACCAATAGATACACTAATTTACATAGAAATAAAAGATTATTTTGACAATTGTGTCGCATATAATTAATAAATAACAATATAATTAAAATGGAACAGTGGACAGACATATCGCGTATGCGAGCACACGCTTTATAAATCGTGGAGTTCCCGAGGACAGTTTGCTGTTTGAACATACCTTATTTACATTTTCCAGTTAATCGCCGAAGTGAACCGCGATGTCGCCGCGCCCCATGCCGCAGTCACCCATACCCCCCCTCATCCCCGAATACTTTGCGGGGAGGGAGGTGTTCATCACGGGAGCTACAGGATTCATGGGGAAGGTATGTTACCAGTTGCATTGGTTAGGTTTCTAGTCAGAAACTCCTGTGAGCAGCCCAGTTTCGAATAATGCTGAAAAATAATAATACCAATACCCTCGTGGACCTACTGGTGGGACAAAATAGTAGGACCACGAGAAAACACCCGAAAACTACCTATGTGAATAGATGGGATTTAGAATGTCTGCTCTAGAAGCAAAATAAAAAATATATCTGTACAAATTGAAAAAAAAACCTATTTCATACATATTCTTAACTAGCTTCTGCCAGCGGTTTCGCCCGCGTGAATGTCGAAAATTGACCCGAGGGAACATATTCCCGGGATAAAAATATCCTATGTGCTATTTCTGACTATAATCTATCTCTGTGCCAAATTTCATCCAGTTCAGTTCAGTAGTTTTTGCGTGAAAGAGTAACAAACATACATCCACACAAACTTTCACATTTATAATATTAGTAGGATGGTGTTCAGAATATAACCGTGGTCGTATGCTACTTTGCAGAATGTATTTTAGGTCTTCCTCTGAACACCACTACGACGGGTTTTAGTTTTTACCCAACTATGGCGAAGCAAAAAGGAGGGTTATGTTTTTGATCGTTATGTGTGTATGTATGTATGTATGTTCATCTGTTTCCTTATAACTTCTTAACTACTTATCATAATTTGATAAATGAGGTGTCGTTGGGAGCGTCTTGTTTCTCCGAATATATCTGCAAATTGCTTCGGTAACAGGCTCTTCAATTTATGTATAAGGCCTTCATGCCATATTTTGTCAAACATTTGCGCCACGTCTAGGAATACAGTAGAACATACTTTCTTGTCTTCATGCTTTTTCTATTACGTTTGTGATCCTATGCACTTGAACAATAGTAGAGTGTTTTTCTCGAAAACCAAACTGGTGCTCTGGTATTATGTTCTTGCTATCTATTATAGGTTTAAGTCGTCTGAGTAACAGCTTTTCAAATAACTTTGACAGTGTCGAAGCGCGTACAGTGCTGCTTGGACGTGTTTTTGTAGTGATTAGATAAACACTACTTCGTTATCTATTGTGCAGTAAACAACATAGCGCGGTCGGCCGCTCGGCCGAACCAGTAAGCGCTCGCGCGAATCTGCACCTTATGCGTAATTAGTACAGACGAGAATCATAATGAAGAATCAATCAATACAATTACTATGGAAGCCGAAGAGAATACACATATAGAAGACTTAACACAATTGTTTGAGATGGAGGATTATGAGACATCGAAAGATGGAATGCGACCTACGAAAAGAAGAAGAGAAGATGATGAATGAAGTGAAGTTAGGAATAGCAAAGACAGGATGAGACGTGTAAGATGTGTCACTTGCAAAGATAAACTTCCTAAACAATTTGCACTTGCAAAATTATTTAAGGAACAAAGAATAATGAATATAACAAAAGTAAAACATATAAACCCGTACAAAATTACTGTCGAACTTAAGGATGTCGAAAGTGCTGAGAAGTTAAGAGAACTCCGAACATTTTAAAGGTTTAGGATGGAGATTCCAGCGGCCTTTTGAGGTTGGTCTATCATATGGAGTTATTAAAAATATCGATTTAGACATTTCTGAGAATGAGCTACGTTCATGTCTATCAAGTACCTGTAAGGTCGTAAATGTAAGACGCCTACAACGAAGGGACAGAGAAGCAGCCAATTGGACCGATAAAGAGACATTGAGAATAGGATTTGAAGGACCATCGTTACCATTTTTTGAACTCATTTACGAAATGAGAGTACTGGTTGAACCTTACGTTTTTCCCGCTACGCAATGTTTTAGGTGCTGAAGGTATGGTCACTCTGTCAAAATGTGTCCTACAACGAATGTAATATGTCCGAAATGCGGAGGTAAACATGCTAACTGCGATACAATCTCTTTTAAATGTGTGAATTGTACTCAGAATCATATGGCACTGGACAAAACTTGTCCAGTGGACATTAAGAAAATACGTACTATTATGAGTCAGTTTCAACGTTTCATATAGAAATTTGCATTGCATTGGATATGTATATACCTCCTCCGACACCTGCATACGAGGCTGAGGTCATCAGGCACACACTTACACCTTCTTTAGAGATAAACCCAGCTACGCAAATACCTACCATGACCTCAAATACACCGATGTCACCCGTGTTACAGTCGAAAGCAACATTTGCACAAAAATATGCTGATGATCTGCAGATGTATCTCTCTTTTCATCCCCAGCAGTCTGTTGACACAGTTAACGGATTGAATGAGGATTTGGATAGGATCTCAGCCTGGTCGATGAGAAATGCCTTAGTTTTGAACCCAGCTAAGTCAAAATTTATATTACTGGGATCTAAAGATTTTTTGAGTAAAATGGCTAATGGGAATTTGGACTTGAAGATTGACGGCTGTTCCATTGAAAGGGTCCGGGAAGCCCGTAATCTTGGGGTAGTATTTGACGAGTACCTGCACTTTGAGACCCACATCATGGAGGCTGTGCGCAACTGCTTTTACAGGCTTAAGCTCCTGTACCGTGTGCGTCCCTACATAAGTGTGGAGATGCGTATCTTGCTCTGTGAGTCACTAGTTCTATCCAAGCTGAACTACGCTGACACTGTGTATGGGTTTTACCATTCCTCCTAGATCGCATGTGACTCCTTTTGTAAATAAGGGTAATTTGATGAGAATGTCAGATCGTAGAAAGCTTCATCTGGCTACCCTGCTCTTTGGCACAATTCTCACAAAAAAGCCAGACTATCTGTTCAGTAAACTGTCCTGGTCCCGAGATGTAAATAAGGTCAGAACGAGAGCCTCTGCCTACCTTTTGTTGACGTCTCACAAAACTGCTGCATTCCGTGGCAGTTTCAAATGGCTTATGTTTAACAAACCACCAAATCTAGTAATATACTGACAAAAATAGTAAATGATCACCAAAATTAAATTTAGAATCGCAACAGAGTCGACGGAGCCCCGCTGGGCGGGGCTCCTATTTCTGAATACAGGGTCTAAAGTAAACTAACACGAAGGTGATGACGGGAGCTGAGTTCGCTCGCTTTGCTCGCTCACTTCAGCTCCCGTCATCTCCTTCGAACCTAACCTGTCCGTGTCGGGGTGCCCTTAGCTCCCGAGCTCGCTTCGCTCGCTCTTGGACTGATTCATTGACCAAATCACTAGATTTGATATCTTACGGTTTTAGCACTTATGAAATTTGGTGATCAATTTACTAAATTTGGTTTAGGTTTATTTTTTTTGCTGATTAGTATATATTTTAGGTGATAGGGGTTATCGTCACAAAGTTTTTTTTGGTGGTCATTATATTTATTCCCGTTTCAAATTCGCTGCCTCTCGTATCTGGAATGATCTTCCTCCGCCGTTTCGAGCTATAAAGACGATTGGAACATTTAGTACTAATTTCAAGCAGTACATATTACTCAAACAAAAGGAAGCTAGCGTATAAACTTACCCGGCCGGGGTTTGCATGCAGTTATATTATCTACTGTCATGATTCTTGTTTTTAGGGTTCCGTACCCAAAGGGTAAAAACGGGACCCTTTTACTAAGACTTCACGATCCGTCTGTCTGTCTGTCTGTCTGTCTGTCTGTCTGTCCGTCTGTCTCCAGGCTGTATCTCATGAACCGTGATAGCTAGACAGTTGAAATTTTCACAGATGATGTATTTCTGTTGCCGCTATAACAACAAATACTAAAAACAGTATAAAATAAATATTTAAGGGGGGCTCCCATACAACAAACGTGTTTATTTTGCCGTTTTTTGCTCGATATTAATAACGGCAACAGGTAGACGCTTAAAATATTCACAGAATATTTAGTTGTATATTAACTTCAAAAAATTATAATTATTAAATTAAAATAAAATAAATTAAGGGGGGCTTCCATACAACAAACGTGATTTTTGGGCGTTTTTTTGCGATAATGGTACGGAACCCATCGTGCGCGAGTCCGACTCGCACTTGGCCGGTTTTTTAGTTTTTAAACTTTCTGGCGAACATTTCACCTACGCACATATATTCACACAATTCTGTTTTATAGTATACTAGCAATCTTTTCACTTTGTTTATTTACAGAAATGTCTTACATAATTTACCTGTTTACCATTATTATTTTTTTACCCGACTGTCGAAGGAGGGTAATGTGTTTATCAGTCTATGAATGTATGTATGTATGTATGTTTGTTCCTATGTGGCGTTCTAGAGACCAAACGCGTTGGCCGATTTTGATGATTCTTACGTCAATCGATTCGTCTTAACCCCGCGAGTGTCACTGGCTACATTAAAATTGGAAAATACAAAAATGGCGGTTTTTGGGCGCCATTTTGTTGGGAAGAAAATTTTTTTTTTCTTCCAAACCCATCGTGTGGGGTATCAAAATAAAGGATTTTAAGAGGCAATTTCAAGAATATAAAACACTTATATGTTTAAATGTACCTAATTATAAAAAAAAAAAATAACTAAAAAGTTGTAAATAAAAAAAGGTAATTAAAAGAATCAAAATACCCGACTGCTTAAAAAGCAAACTAAAAAGACGTAAACAAGAAGAAAATCATGCTGTGCAGTCGGAGGATACATCTGGTTTTGGTCAGCCAGCTTGCGAATATGTATCCTCCGACTGCACAGCATGATTTTCTTCTTGTTCTTTACGTATTTTTAGTTCGCTTTATAAGCAGTCGGGTATTTTGATTTTTTTAATTAACTTTTTTAATAGCCTTTTTGGTCTCGCACGGGTTTATTTTTTTTATTATTGTTTGTGTTTTTCTTATCTCGTGTCTCCTGTGCGGGTCACAAATAAAAATGTTTTCTTTCTTTCTTTCTTTACCGGCGTAATTTGTTCCGCAACCGATCGCCGGGTACACGCCGGATCCGGATCGGATAATTAAGATCGAACTTCACTTCAGGTAAGTTCGTTTGATCTTCCAATTATCCTGTCTTCGTCTTCGAGATTTAAATCTTGACCATGTAGATGTTTAGAGATCATGATCTATGTTGCAAAGGAAAAATCCTGTACCAAAAATTTTAAAGAAAAATAGAAAATAATATTTATTTACTATCCATAAAATGATAAACATTAGAATGAATCCTACAAATAACATTAATCAACAAAATTAAATTATATTAACAAAAAAGCTGTCCAATTTTAAACAATTACATAATATTATTATGTTCCTATTCTACGTGACTGAGTCTACGTGAAAAAAGTCTAACAGATTTGTACTTAGCGATGTTTGGTCAATGACTATTGGTCGATTATAGAAATCAGCAAAACCGCTGACTGAGCAGATCAACCAGCGGACTTCCTAATGGCGTCTATACTTAATCCCGCACGAGCGGTTGCCGAAGTCGAGGCATGCCTCGTATTGTGAGCAGTAAAATTGGCAGTATTTGATGCCACTTTCCAATAAACCAGCATCCAAGGGTCAAGGACGCTGCCCTAAGTGGCTTTTTAAACATTTAAATCAGATGCTGATCTGAATCTGCTCTAATTCCTGAAGTTACTTATGTAAGTCGGAGGCTAGACAAACTCCAGGTCTCTGATTGAAATAAGGTAGATTTAAAAAGGGTTGACATTTACCAATTCTCGAAGTTTTAATCGGATTACTAATAGTTATTATAAATCGATTTTGGAACGTTTAAATATCTGAAAAGTTTTTCAAAGACAAAGTTTGCAGTCTTTGCCCAGTAGCTAATGCTTACAGAGTAACTAACTTTTTACTTAGCGTTTCTAAACTATTTGATTCATCATTCTGAATGTTTTCTAAATAATTTAAAACTATACTAGGATCTCTCTTATTTAATATCATAACGAGGCAATACTGGTTTTAATTTGAAAACGCCTTTAAAAGTCGTCTGAACCTACTGTCTTCGCTTATTTTTTGTGTAGATATCATAGAAATTGCTGATCTATGACTATTCAAAGTGCCATAAGATGATCCATTTTGAAATCAAATGGTCAGAAACTCTATTACGGAAGGGTTACATTACAACAACTAACATTAACATTGTAGAAATCAATATTTCCTTGTATACAATAATGCCACCACAGTTTGAGACTTGAACTGTATTGTGAAATAGTATTCTGAGATGGACGAAAACTAAAGCTGATTGGGGAACGTGTTGTCTACGGAAACCTTCCCGGATAACACACAAACTGCCAGGAAAAGATGACGATGCAGAGGGTGTATTGATCTGAAAGGAGAGGGAAGGGGATATTTACTTGAGGAAAATAATATCATCTCTTTAACACAGAGTGATTTGAAAAGTGGGTACCACGGCTGAGACGGCCATAATGGAACGACTATTATGCCAGTCGCCTTATCAAGTATAATCTTCCTCAAGGTTTATAAAATTAAAGAAAACGGTGGAAAACCGTAGAAGAAAAATTGTGACCAATCTAACGTGAAAGCATTGATATTGTAAGCGAAAGGATCTTGTTTCTTTGATACGTAAACAGAACACTTCGTGTTTACGCGAGAAGCACTTAAATCTATGTTTGGCTAACCAAATGTATAAGTTATAAGTTTTTAAACTGTCATGGTCACTAACACTAACATTAACATTAGAAACGGGATAGCGGGACGGGGGGGGCTTGGAATCCAGTGGTTCAGCTGTGTAAAACCCGAAAAAGTGCCGAAAAAAGTTCGCGATTGGATACCGTGAGTTTCGTGTGTCGAGAACAGAATCGAGTTGTGAGTGACAGTGGTAGCGGTACTGAGTGCAAAAAACGAACAAGAAAGAGGGTAGACCGATATGTCTCCTCATAAACACCCACCCGCAATGACTTTTCAGTTTATCCGTGATCATGGTGCTTGCAACAGCACCGAAATATCGGGAACTCACAACAAACAGTAAACATGGTAAATATCCCGTTTCTAATGTTAATGTTAAATGTATAAGTTATTTGTATAAACTCTTTAGATCCTAATCCCCGGTCTATATCAATATTGAGTTTTCTAGATTCAGTATCAGCTTTTACATTTGATGAAGTGTAAATATATGATGCTAAAATTAACATATTTCTTTCTTCACACCACTTCCAAATCATGTTTGCTACCTCGTTTAAGTACTTGTATTGAACTCCCCCCATTCTGTTAACGTACTAAATAGCGGTAGTGTTATCAACGCGTAAAATAATTTCACTGTTTCTTCTATCCTTCGCGAATAATTTGAAGCCTAAATAAATTGCCAACAATTCCAGATAGTTTATATGATTATTTCGCTCTATGGTATTTTGGCCCACCCGTTTTTTGAGAACCACAGGCTGCACCTCAACCTGTTAAGGAGGCGTCTGTGAAAGATCGTATTTATGGTGACGGAAGTAGATTGACTTTTGATAAATTATCTGGTAAACTTCGGAATGCACCAATATTGGCATTGTTCTTAAGCAGCGCCATATATTTAATTATTTCTAGAGCCTTGGTAAATTACCAGCTTTATGGAATAGCTGGACATGCTGCAGTTAGAGTGCCTAGTAAACGAGCCAATTCTCTTATTTGAAGTCTTCTTGAATCTGATAACCAATTGACTCCTTTAAGGAACTTGTGTTGTTTTGAATTTGGTAATTGTAATGTCACGAAATTAGAGTCTAAAATAAAACCTAAAAATTTACAAGCCGTTTTAGGTACCTATCAACTTGCTAAACCCTAATTTTGTTTTCTAGGCAATCACTAGGAAATTTTTCTATACACAAAACGTCATCGATATACCGTACTGAAAGGAACCTTTTAGACCTTAGAAGAGTCATAACTGGTTGCAATATTTTTGTAAAAATATAAGTCGCGGAACATAAGCCAAAGGGCAAAACTATGAATTCATATAAATGTTCCCTAAAATAAAAGCGAGAAAAAAAAAAAATTTGAATAGCTATCATGAATAGGAACTAAGAAATAGGCCACCTTAAGATATATATTAATCATGTGACAGTCTTTAGTAATGAGTTTGGTAGCCGTTCAATACATCTTCCATTTTAAAATGTTCGGTATGTACATATTCATTTAATTTCTTATGATTTAAAATAAACCTACTAGCACCATCACTTTTAGAGATTAAATCTAAAGCATGGCTGACCAATGACTGGTTTACACTTCTTAATGGCCTTAATTTTTAAAGATGTTCCATTTCATTTTCCATTGCTACAATGTGGGTAATTTTCTAATAATTTATTAGATTTTTTAATAAACGGTAACATGTAACGAGACACAGCATCTAAAATGAATTGATAATTGGTGAAGGATTGCCTTTCACTAAAATAGTATTTTAATTGACCAGCGAGTACATGGGTTTGGAGCGGATTTCAGTGTACCGCGGAGCTCGGGTCGGCCCAGGCGCCGGCTGGGGTGTACGCGCGGACTGCGGCGGCGCCCGAGCGACGCATGGAGGGTGGTGGCGCTAGCTTGCGGCCCCGGTATGCGTAGTGCGCTTATGACGTCGTTTGTTTCGGCCTACCGGCTCTGGATGGGTACATCTGGCCGCTGCGCTGGTGTTGGAACCGTACTCGGGTCTATGGGTCTTTTTGGTTTAAATTGACAGTCGATGGTTGAAATAACTGGCTTGTATTTATTTTATATTTCTAGAGGTTTTGACTAGATCGCCCAGGTTTTTTCCAAATATAAGAGAATAACTTTTCCTATCCTTAAAGGGATCTATTAAAGATTTGTCGATCATTGTAATAATAACTGACCGACGAGTATCAGTCTCAGTGTAGTGGGAATCAGCCAGGAGTTGTCCCACATCGTTCAGAGTACGGATGATATCTGGAATATCTGGAGTTTACTTTAAGAGACATGTCACAGCATAACCTAAAGCTGATAGGGCTTTTCCGAACTGATCTTGCTTGGCAAGCAGCCGCTTGTCCCTTAATTTACAGGTCTCGACTACCATAGCGCCAATTGCCGGGTTTAGAGCAGGACCTTTAGTGAGGGGAACATTTTTTGGAAAAAAGTGTTTCTTTAAAATCTTCTCTTTAGTTTCGTTTTTTAAGTCACATGAATTTTTTTTTTTAAATCGAGGGGCTAAGCTGCTGCTGAAGGTCATTACCGTACTCAACGATGTCAATATCGGAGTCACCAAGGGCTTTTAATAATTGTGAGTCAAAATTGTCAGACCCAGCTGTTTTATCCTGCGGCGTTGTCGCGGGGCTTATGTCCGTTGAACAGGGATCAGCAGCGTCCACGTCGACAGTTGTAATGACACCATCTCCGATCTCATTTGAATGGTCCCAGATTTCAAGCACGCCTTCAGATTCGGCGGGAAGCGACAAGTTGTCGGGTGGATCCAGCTTGAGGTGTTCTGCATACCATTATGTACTTATGATTATTATATCAATAGCGAATAAATATACTGCTATAGATTATATGGTTTAGGTACGCCATGAATGCAGCATTATTTTTCAGTAGGCAACAGCCATAAATGTTCCTTTGAACACACACAGAACAAACTTATAAAAGTTTCTTGGTAGGTATCCGAAGAATACAACGGATAATTACAATACGTACGATTTCCGATGAATGCAACGGTCGTACTTATATTACTTATTGATAATATATCATCCGAAGAATACAACGGATTCAAAGAAAGAACATAGTGATCCCAAAGAATACAATGGGTACACAAAAATCACCTTGAGGGTAGACCTCATCTTCGTCGTCTGAATATATAATCCTCCGAGCACTGCGTCGATTCCCTTGAATTTTATCTTCGTACTTTGTCATCCTCCTCCTCCATCTATCGTAGTAGTATAGTTTCATCACGATTACGCTTATGTATCCTTGAAACAAACCGTAAGACCGCTTCAAAGTTTTTTATTTTTTATTTTTTGTTACGTGCTTGTGCAAACGCCGTGAGCGCACGGACAACAATGAGGTGTCGCCTGGACGGCGCGCCACAAGGTGCATTAGAGGGAGACAATGTTTTTCTCTTTCTTATACTCTAAAGACTTGTGTGACGTGTTCGAAGCGTAGGCAAGCTACTACATGGTCAAGATTTAAATCTCGAAGACGAAGACAGGATAACTGATATTACCCTAATTGCCATATTTGAAGCCTACGGTCCCGAATACATTTACTCAATTTTATTTTCAATCTCGATTTCTTTTTTTTTTTGCAATTGTAGTCTTTGAATTCTTACGTTGCAAACGGTTTTTCAAACGGTGATGTAGTTGATCTAAAGAGGATATTGACATTCGAAAATACATGAAAAACCTCTTATCATCTTTTAGCAGGTTTGGAAATAAGATATAGAATTCTCCACTCTTTTCTCTTTTTATGTTAGGTGGATGAACCCAAAAATTTCTTGACTTACTTTTAAATTCAAATTCTTTATTGCGAACTAAGTGTACAGAATTTTGAAGATGTTAACATAAGGTAGGGTCTTAGAACTTAGTTGCCTGTTAAGGCATTGCAATTTAAATGATTATACTCAATATTACAGTTATTTAAAGTAAGCTGTTACTTTAAATTATATTAATTATCATTATTCATACATTTTATTTTATATCATACATTCTTATACTAATTTTTATTACATTATATTAAGTATCACGATCATTTTAATATATTGAACAATTATTTTTCTTCAAGGAATTCTTTTACAGTGTAATATGCCTTTTTAATCAGGAAGTCCTTTAGCTTCCTTTTAAAGATACAAATTGAATTTAGGTACTTAATATCTATGGGTAACTTATTATATTATATTTTTATGCTCATACAAAAAATACTGTTGCTATACACTGTAGTGTGGGATGTTTAATTGCGTAATATATTTTTAAGTCTACTGCTTGTCAATGTGTCATAGCTACTGATGTTTGATTTAACTAAAATTGAGGCCACATAGATATATAGAGCAGGGAGGGTTAATATCTTGAGATTTATGAAATGAGGTTTACATGAATCTGTTTGGTGTATCCCATATATTGATCTAATACACTTTTTTTGAGCCTTGAACGCAATTCCTTTATCAGTTGAGTGTCCCCAATATAGTATCCCATAAGATAGAGTGGATCCCACATAGGCATGATAAGCATTAAGTAGTGTGGTTTGGTTAGATACTTTTTTGAGCATATAGAGTGCATGAGAGAATTGGTTCAATTTGCTACATACACTATTTACATGTGTTTTCCATGACATGTTAGAATCGATATAGAAACCCAGAAATTTTGTACTTGTAATCTCAGATACAGTTTCATTATTGTACTGAACAGATAATGGAATTGATATTGCGTTTTTATTTTTGAAATTCATGTAATGGGTTTTTGCAAGGTTTATTTTTAGATTATTTATTGTTAGCCAATTTATTAATTTAGATAGTACATCATTTATTTCTTGTTTATGATTTTTGTTATTTGTGAAAAGAGCCCTACTGTCATCTGCAAATAAAATCAAAGGGTGCCGAAAAGCGTTAGGTAAATCATTTATATAAATGATAAATAGTAGTGGTCCTAGTATCGACCCTTGAGGTACATCATATTTTATAGATCTTGGGCTCGATATATATTTAATTTCTGTTTTTGTGAAAGGACATAATTGTGTTATTTCAGTGAACTGTATTCTATTACTGAGATAGGATTTGATTATATCAAGTGCTTTACCTCGTACGCCATATATTTCTAGTTTTTGTAGTAGTAGTCCAAGGTCAAAAGGCCATCAAAAGCCTGCGTCATATCCATGTATAGGGCTGTGATCTGATTTTTTTTATCTAGTTCCGTAAGAATTTTTTGTAAAACTGATGCTGTATAAACCGACTTCCCTTTTCGGAATCCAACTTGATTTTCTATTATTATTTAATTTTTTTCGAAATTTTCACTAAGATTATTATATAGTACTCTTTCAAATATTTTAGCCATTATTGGAATGAGAGCGATAGGTCTATAACATCGTACATCTTCCGTGTTTCCTTTTTTGAATATCGGTGTAACTACAGTAGTTTTCAAATATGTCGGGAAAATTCCTTCTTGAAGACACTGATTTATTATGTAGGTGATAATTGGAGCAATTTCGTAAACTACACGTTTTATTATTTTTGTTGAAATACCATCACATCCTGTACTGTTAGTATTTTTTAATGTCATAATTATTTTGACAACATCGTAAGGGGTAACTGGTGTTAAGAATCAGGAGTTTGGTTTGTTATAGGTTAGAAAATTAGCGTAGTTTGTAGTATTATTCGTTAGTTTTGAAATGTCATCAATAAAAAAGTTGTTGAAAGTTTTTTTTTTTAATTGCTATAGTATCAGGAGCAGTTATAAGTTGGTTATTATATTTAAATCTATTAATTTTGTCAGGGGGGTTATTGTTTTTGTATTGATTGATTATTTGCCACACTGCTTTAGATTCTTTCCACAACGAAATCAATTTTTCGCGTTCTATTATTATTAAAAACCGGCCAAGTGCGTGTCGGGCCACGCGCAGTAATAGGGTTCCGAAGTTGCATAATACTGCGAACTAAAAATAGGGTTGTTGTTACATGAACATTAGAACGGTTTCAGCGGCTCACCAAGTCTAAAAACGGGCCCACATAGGATGATGTTATTTTTTAATCTATATTCTCGCGTTTGACCAGTATCTCGCCTGATGGTAAGCGATGATGTGGTCTACGGTGAAACACGCTTGCATAGATGTAATCTATTCACTCTTGACTTAAACTAAATAAGGACTAACTGGTAACTGAAGAAGAAGTTATAAAATCCAATTTCGCAACTGAAGTTAGAAAAATATTATCTATTTGAGTACCACCGCGGCGCGCGGGTGCGAATTGCGAAAGGAGGCGATACGAGCGCGCGTTAGAGCCACGGGGAATGGTAAAGTTCGTTCCTGGATCCTTGCGTGCACGCTCCTTGTTTATTTCTCTTTCGGAATTAGAAAAAAATCGTATGTATTCACCTCTAATCTGCGGTATTCACTATTTCATTCTGGAAAGTTTGACGCTACTCAATTAGTGATGAAGTCGGATCGAATATTGACTTTATAAAAGGATATCGACAAAAGAAAATAAGTAATTTGCTTGGAAATCGAATCTAATTTGACTTTACTTTTACTGGTACTGCCAACGACTCCGGCCACTCCAATGCGTTATTCAAGCTAAAACATTATTAATTTAGAGATCATTATTATTAAGGATGTTATGATTTTATTTTTGTATATTTTTACATGGTTCATAAGCATATATTTACTATCTGTTTTACACAGCTAACAACGTTATTAAAATAATTTTTCATGGCATTTGAACAAAATTTTTACTTTGTCATGTACATTTTATAAGTTGGTTGACTATTACTCGTAAACTTGTAAAGCCTGTCCGTAGCTTGTATCCGTGATAATTTTCCTTTTAATTTCGTTATATTTACTACTGCAGTAAATTTTTTCACATAGCCAAGAGCAATAATTTCGCTGGCAGGGGGAGGACACTTGACTCTAACTTAAATTTGCAACTTAAAGCTTAATTTTACGCAAACGAATCTCTGAATCGAAAAATGGTTCTAACAAACCATGGCATAGATGAGAAAAAAAAAATACATCCCCACTTTACGTCTATGGGTGTTACCCGAAAAAAAAATATTTTTCATAATTTTATGTTACCACTTTGTCGGAATTATTAATATGTATATACATGCCAAATAATAGCTTTCTAGTACTTAGATTCTCTGAGCTAAGCTGCGGACAGACAGACGGACAGAGCGAAACTATAATGTTTCCTTGTTGACTTCGGAACCCTAAAAAAGATTAAAATTATATTATGTATACGTAGTTCAACACAACTGTACTCGCGTTGACGGTTTAGACACTACTGGATATAAAATCGGCTCGTGTGAAAGTTAAATGTGTTGCCGGACAGTCGGCACCGGTTACCCGGCAACCGAAACGTGTGAAATAACTCACCCAACCCAACCGTTTGGCTGTAAAACCTGTGTGACAGACAACGTACAGCAGATAGACATGTGAGTGACAGCGCTAGGGCTCCGTTTGGACCATGAAACCCTAAAAAGACGTGCATTGATAGTGTTCATACTTTATCTGAACAAATAACTTGAAAAGACTGGTAAGGATGTTTCGAAGAGGTAATCAGTCATCATCGGACTCAATACGAAGATATGTTATGCATAGGTGGATATAAAACTGCATTATTGAGAAAGAGTGTTATGTGCATGGCTCCTCTTATTTATAACCATATACCAAAAATAGTTAAAGAGCAACCTTTAAGAATATTTAAAAAGCAACTTAAAAAAATACTACTTTCAAAATGCTATTACTCTGTATCGGATTTCTTGAATGACAAGACTATTTAATTTTTAATGTTTTTATATTATTAATTAGCTTTAAGTAAATAGAATTATTACTAAAATTTTTGCATGCCATGAGGCAGAATGTATAAGGATCCAAAATATTGTAACACCTAAATCTATTACCTACATTCTAAGCAAATTAATAAATCTATCTATCTAATCTATCTATCTATCTATCGTCATCTAGAAGTACTGATTCATTAAATGATGAATCATGGGAGAGAAGCTACTGCAAAAACTCAGTTTTTTTTTTAAATAACTTTCCTACTCAGTATTATACAGGTCATAATAACTTGCAACTAAACAAACTAACTAACTTGCAATTAAAGGTTTTTTTAACCTTGAGAAATGCTCATGCATACTGCGCAACCACAGGGAGATAGTGCAATTATGTGGGACTCCAACCCACTAAAACTCCACGGTGTCTTCCTGTGCCATTTATGGCGGAAACACGGGCACTCACCGCGAACCTGCCGCGACTGTCCGTCACTGGACCCTCCACTGGGGAATAACCTCCATCACCGGCGCACCAGAACACACTGTACGCCGTGACCACCCCAGGGACCAAACCAGCACATGGGTACAAGAAGACCCCGTGTATGGCACCGTTATTCTCCTTGTGACGGGTCAAGGTCAATGGCCCCGCCACCTACCACATATATTTTTCTGCCGCAGAGGATAGGGAGAGCGGCCAATGCTATACCGACACTGTTCCTTCTCTGCGGCCCCACCACGTCCGCCTACAGACGGTGGCGACCCCGTCCAGTCCGCGAAAGGTAGGGAGAGCGGCGCACCGCAATACATTTTTCTCCCGCCACGGCCTCTAACCCTCAGCCGCTATATCGTATAGGTATGGGAGACCCCACATGACATCGCGACCCGCTTCAGTTGCGATGTCGCCCAGGGAGCACCGCAACCTATATGTTGGCCGCTACGACGACGATACATAAATCGAGCGGCCTCTTCTCAGGTTCCTCTTCGCTTATTCAATTATTATTTTGCATTCATTGTTAACTAAGCTACATTGTTTTAAATCCATTAAGACGGGCTCCTAAAAACGACAGATTAATTTTATATGCACCCTCATGAAATTGGTATCAAATGAAAGGGTTTGCTGAGAGGAATACGAAAAAGCTTGCATTTGTCAAAAAGTTTTTTAAAATCAATATTTTAATGAACCTCAGGTGCTGGTAGAGAGGCTACTGTGGACCTGTCGCGACATCTCACGCCTGCACTTGCTGATGCGGCACAAGAAGGAGGCCGCGCCGGAGGAGAGGCTCGCGCAGCTCAAACAGTCGCAGGTTTGTATCAATTTACCAATGGGCAAGCTTCCTTCACCGTCGACCACATCATCGCTTACCAGTAGGAGAGATAGTGGTCGTTGTTTTTGTCTATAATAAAAAACCGGCCAAGTGCGAGTCGGACTCGTACACGAAGGGTTCCGTACCATTATGGCAAAAAACGGCACAAAAATCACGTTTGTTGTATGGGAGCCCCCCTTTAATATTTATTTTATACTGTTTTTAGTATTTGTTATTATAGCGGCAACAGAAATACATCATCTGTGAAAATTTTATTTGTCTAGCTATCACGGTTCATGAGATACAGCCTGGAGACAGACGGACAGACAGACAGACAGACGGATCGCGAAGTCTTAGTAATAGGGTCCCGTTTTTACCCTTTGGGTACGGAACCCTAAAAAGACACTTTAGTCAAGTGAATCGACATCGCTTATGGAATTAGACTTTGTCTATAGCCTCAGATACTTCATCGGAGAAGTACTCATTGCGTCAGTAACTATCGGCCGTCTTCTCAGAGATGTTTATGATCCTGGAAAGATAACTATTGTACAAACCCCTTTAAAAAAACGAATCGCTTTAAAATCATAGCAGATAATCATTACAGTTCTAAAATTTGAAGAATGTGTTAGTAAAGAATCTAGAAAAATTAATATATGCCTACTAATATTCCTGGATCTCTCTAAAGCGTTTGACGCAGTGTCTGTTCCCATTCTACTAGCAAAATTTTATTACAAATACTAGCTTCTGCCAGTGGCTTAGCCCGCGTGAATGTCAAAATTTTTCCTGAAGGAACATTTTCCCGGGATGTAAAATATCCTATTTGCTTTTCCAGGCTATAATCTATCTCTGTGCCAAATTTCATCCAGATCCGTCCAGCCGTTTGAGCGTGAAGAAGTAACAAACATACAAACACACACACACTCACAAAATTTCGCATTTATAATATTAGTAGGATTAGTGTGAATAGTGTGATAGTGTGATCTGCAAAGATTATCTTTCTCAGCGGAAACAACGTGTCGAAATAGGGGACTAAATGATGAATAAAAAAAATATATCAGAGATCCACAAGGGATCATTTTGGGTTCTATTAGGTTTCAAGTCTATATAATTGACCTCTGCATAATGAAATTCCTACACACACCGCAATTTTCATATAACCCTTTACATGTTTCTCTTTGTCCAGGTGTTCGATGTGATCCGCACACATTGCCCGCAGCAGCTGGACAAGCTGAGCGCGCTGGCTGGTGACATCACCTCGCCGCGACTCGGCCTCGATCAGCACTCCATCAGTCAGCTCAACCAGGTACACTACTTTTTCTTTCGTGTCGATTAACTCAAATATAGTTTTAACTATTCAGGTTTTATACAACCTCTATGCAGTTACTTGGACAGCTCTGTTATTCGCCACATTCAGATCCTGAAAAGTGTAGGTGGTCGGGTATGAGGAGCAGTCCAGTAGTTGGGCCATATCCTGAGAAGGGGTTTCTGATGCATTGTACACGCACAGTACGGAAGCTAACGAACCTCCGCAGATGTAACGGTATTACTATACCAGCTTATTAAAAAATCTTTCTAACCATCTTATTAGTTTAAGTACTGATTAGTAGGTACTTAATAGTATCTGCTAATCAGTGTAAACTTATCATAATAGTTAAAAAGTTTTCATCTATAATCGTATAGTTCCAGTATGAAACTAAAAGTAGATACTTATTGACTGACTTGATTCAGAGACAACTTTAATAACATTAAAAAGCGATGGCCATAAAGTTAAGATAGATCACATCTCCAGAAGCAAGCTAATTGACTGAATATTTTGTAACTAGCTTCGAAGTTGTTCCAAGAGAATGTACTCCAGGGACTGAAAGTATTCTATGTCATTCCCAAGGTCTAATCTATTCCTCTCATATTTATCAAAAGAAGTTCAGCGGTTTTAGTGTGAAAACATGACAAGATAGACATAGTTATTTTCACACATATTAAGTACTAGCTGGCCCCCGCGGCTTCGCTCCCGTCAAACTTATAGCCTATGTTACTCGGGAATAATGTAGCTTTCCATAGGTGAAAAAATAATTAAAATCGGTCCAGTAGTTTTGGATCGGTACAAACAAACAAATAAATCTTTCCTCTTTATAATATTATTATATATAATATTATATTATATAATATGATTTGCAAACCCGTTTGACAGTGGAACATAAAAAAACTCATTTCAGACATTATTAAAAAAAATATTTTCTTATTAGGTTGCCGTACCCAAAGGATAAAAACGGAACCCTTTTACTAAGACTCCGCGGTCCGTCTGTCTGTCACCAGGCTGTATCTCATGAACCATGATAGCTAGACTGATGAAATTTTCACAGATGATGTATTGTACTATTGCCGCTATAACAACAAATACTAAAAATAGAATAAAATAAATATTTAAGTGGGGCTCCCATACAACAAACGTGATTTTTGTGCCGTTTTTTGCCATAATGGTACGGAACCCTTCGTGCGCGAGTCCGACTCGCACTTAGCCGGTTTTATAGATATCATTATTACCCATGTTTACAAAGTGGTAAATGATTTGTTTTGAATGTAAAGTGAATAATAATTAATTTCATTCAAATTTTTAGGAGTCGCTTCACGTTTGTTAAACAAATCGTGAATCAACCTCGTAATATTGACGTAATATACATAATTTGATAAAGATCTTGAACTCCCTTCTGTATTTAAACAGCTCACTCCAGTATATAATAGCAATATTTATTTCTCGACTCTAATTACTATCTCTTAATTACAAATAGACTTGACTCCAGTTAGAATAGACTCCAGCGGGTTGACCATAAGCTCTTAGAGTAATTTGAGTGTGCGTAATATACATTGGTCACTCCCCCAGTAAACTTGGTTTTAGCTAATATTATCGCAATATACAAATTGTTTCCGACCTTGACCAGCACCAACGGAAAAAGGGACGATCTTTTTTATGTCATCCGTTATCACGCTACTGACATAGTCTGGCACAAATCCAATCGTTTCGGAGTGACCAGCACAATAGTTGATTGCAATAAATAATAATAATAGACTCAAATGGAACTTAACGCACTGGATAGGCGGGTCCGTACACTGCTGACTGCATATCGAATGCATCACCCACGATCGTCGGTCAAGAGATTGTATATCCCGCGGAAGTGTGGTAGCAGAGGCTTTTTAAATGCCAAAAGCCTCCACAACCGCGAGATATGCAATCTCAGGGAATATTTTCTAAACACCGACGTGGGTATGCATCGAGATAAGTAGCAGCGGACAAGGGACTCACCCCGCTCTCCTTGGCGAATGTGAACTGTGCGCCAGTCCACATTCGCCAAGGAGAGAGCCTGTAGTGCTTGACACTAACGACCGCAGGGAGGTATGGCAGAGTAAGGAGCTTTACGGGCGCTTTTTCCGGGTCCATGTAGGGTCCGATGTAGACCAGTCAGCGTCCGTAGCCTGGTTACGTTTCGGAGACCTCTTTGGGGTAACCAAAGGTTTTGTCTGTGCAATTATATACGAAGTTACATGACGAATAACTACCGGAGTACCGGAGATTTATTGTGAAGGATGGTACGGTTGACATCTGTCGGGCATATCATCGCCCGGGTGAATCAATCTGTCACATTATCTCTGGTTGTTCTCGTCTAGCTAACGAAGAGTACTTGCATAGGCACAACCTTGGAGCCAGGATTATCCATCAGCAACTTGCTCTGAAATACACTCTTGTGGCATTGGTGGTGCCGTACTACAGGTATGTGCCATATCACATTGTACTGGGATCGGTCCATCATCACTGACAGGACTATTATCGCTAATAAGCCTGATATAGTGGTGGTGCACCGAATTAAGAGGTGTGCAGTGATTGTTGACATAACTGTCCCGCATGACGGGAACCTCGTGAAAGCCGAGAAAGATAAGCAAATCAAGTATCTTGACTTGGCTCGCGAGGTTATCGACATGTGGGATGTGGACACAGCGATCATTGTACCAATAATCGTGTCAGCCAATGGCTTAATAGCCACGAGTATCGACCAACACCTTAGGAGGCTCTCGTTAGGCGGCTGGGTCAAGGGCCTGATCCAGAAAGCAGTACTGCTGGACACGGCTCGTATTAAGAATAAGAATAAGAAATATTATATTATTATTATTTGTATTGTTAGCAGGTTCCTCTCTCTGGAGCCCTGACCGCCGGTAGCTTGGACCCTGTTTCCGATACCGGTGGGCTTCTATTTTTTTATATTTTTAAATGTTTTTCTTTTTTGTGTTTTGTAAAAATATTTCAAAATGTAAAATAATAAGAAAAAAAGATGAATAAACGAATAATAATAGCGGCGAAAATACTGTAACCTAATTGTTAATTACACTTTTGAGCCGTTTGGGGTCGAAACACTTGGGTCATGGGGCCCAAGTGTACGCCTCTTTTTTATGAAATCTCTCGCCGACTTAGCGACACTGTGCGTGACCAGAGGACTGGCTCGTTCTTTGCGCAAAGAATCGACACGAGAATCAGCATTGCCACGTTGAATGGCAATGCTGATTCTCGTCGAACTATTTTGGTTGTCGATCCACTTCTTCATGATTATGGTCTCCTAGTATTTTCTAAGTAAGCATAACAGACGACATTATAAGAAGTTTTAACGAAATCCTTTTCCGTTTTCCAAGCTTTATGCAAACAGTAGCCAATATCGTTTTCAGAGTCCATCTATCTCTGTACTTGCCATAATTCCTCAAAATCGGTTTACGATTAAGGCGTCAAGGCATAACAAAAGAACAAACAAAGGTTTTTGGGGGCCGAGTCACCCACGTCCGTAGGAGTGTACCCTCTGATTCCCTACACGTGGTCCCCGGGTGGTGCAAATCAGGTGACAATAACTGGTGGTAGGTTTCGGCCGAAGGCTTGCGACCACCCACCGGGCAAAGACGTACCGCCAAGCGGCCTAGCCGTGTTCCGGTTACGATGCTCGGTGTAGCCAACTAGAGGAGTTGGGTCGAGACAGCTGTTCTATTGCTGGCAGACCAGCCTGACGCGCGCTGTTATAGACGTATCGGGAGACTGGTCACGGAGGGTAGCGGGATCCGAGGCACGGTGCGCCGCTGGCCGACCGCAGGTAGTTGGGGGCCCAAGTAGTGTGCCAGCCACACATGAAAGGCTGCCCCGCCAACTGTCGAAAAATCCCGGAATGCATCATCGTGCTGGTTGGCGACCAGATGGGGAGGGCCCGATGGACATTCCGGGGGGGCTCGGGCGTCCCCGCAGTCTCCGGACTAGTTCCCCATTGATATCGTCTTTTCAGTGCGTGTCTGAAGGTTAGCAGCGTGGAACCTCGTCTCACTTCCTTCTCCTCTACTCCTTTCACTCTTATATAAAATTTTATGAAAAAGAAAAATAATACTGGAGTTAAACAGCGGCTGCACCCCCTCCCCCACAAAGTGCACCTCACCAACATTCGAGGTCTGCACTCAAATCTCTCTGCAGTCCACTTCCACCTGGAGACTGAGAAACCAGCGCTGTTTTTCCTTACGGAGACGCAGATAGCGAGTCCGTCAGACGTGTCGTACTTGTCTTACCCAGGGTTTACCCTGGAGCACAATTTTAAACCGCGCGCGGGTGTGTGTATGTACGCCAGTGACGATACTTGCTATCGGCGTCTCCGTAACCTTGAGGACTCCAGATTCTCAACGCTGTGGGCTTTAGTGGACACAGGTTTGGATAAAATTATCTACGCCTGTGTCTACCGTTCGCATAGCGGAGATCAGGAGACAACCAGGCTCACAGAGTACCTCAGTGAGGCTGCTGACACGGCACAGCAGCGGTATCCTTCCGCCCAATTAGTGTTACTGGGGGACTTTAATGCCCACCACCAGGAGTGGCTCTTCCCATACCAGTGCACTGACCATGCTGGACGGGAGATGCGTAAGCTTTCGCTAGCGCTAAACCTCACCCAGCTGGTCCAGGGGGCAACAAGGGTACCGGACGTTGATTCGCACACGGCGAATTGCTTGGACCTTCTGCTGACAACAGATCCAGACAGATACTCTGTGTCGATAGCTTCACCTTTAGGTAGTTCTGACCACTGTCTGGTGAAGTCTGTGTCCGTCTATTCCCCGCCCGATCCCAGCCCAAGAGGCACCCGGCGGGTTTGGCGGTACAAGTCAGCAGATTGGGATGGTATGCGATCTTTCTTCGCATGCTATCCTTGGCAGCCTACTTGCTTTTCTTCGACTGATCCATCGTCGTGCGCGGACGCTGTAACGGATGTGTTGCGTCAGGGAATGGAGTACTACATTCCGTTCTCTGACGTATCTATGTCTAGCGAAGACCGGCCATGGTTTGGCGCCGAATGTAAACGCGCCGACGCGCTTAAGCATGGGGCGTACCTGGCTTGGGTCGACGCTCGATCGCGTAAGGCGGGTGACGTGGGTCAGAAGAAGAAGGCCTTCAACAGGGCTGCCAAGTCCTGCAAGATGGTGTTGCGAAGGGCTCGGTTCGACCACATTGGCCGTATAGGGACCAAACTTGCTTCTTACCCATCAGGTAGTAAAGCGTTTTGGTCTCTGGCTAAGTCAGTCGAGTCGAACTTCTGCCGTCCCTCACTACCACCACTGCTGAAACCCGACGGGTCGCTGGCCCACTCCGCTGAGGAGAAGGCAAATTTATTTGCCTCTCTTTTTGCGGAATCTTCACGTCTAAATCCTGGTGACGCGCGGCCCCCTCCTTCTTCTGATGGATGCGAGACGAGTATGTCGGAAATTCGTATCCATCAGAAGGACGTCCGTAGGGTGCTGCGCAACCTCGACGTGAACAAAGCTAGCGGCCCTGACGGAATACCAGCAATTGTTCTTAGAACCTGTGCGCCTGAACTGTCTCCGATCTTGACACGCCTATTCCGCCTTTCGTATGAGGCTGGAAAAGTGCCGAATGCTTGGAAGCAGGCTAACGTACAGCCCGTGCCCAAGAAGGGAAGTCGAGCTGACCCGGCCAACTACAGACCCATATCTGTAACCTCCATACTCTGTAAGAGTATGGAACGTGTACTTAATATTAAGCTCCTGGCATACCTAGAAGCAAACGATATCCTAAGTGACCGCCAATACGGCTTCCGCCGAAATCGGTCTACTGGGGATCTTCTAGCGTATGCCATTCACATCTGGAGTGAGGCCATTGAGAGGCACGGGGAAGCGCTTGCCGTCTCCCTAGACATCTCGAAGGCTTTTGATAGGGTCTGGCACGAAAGCCTTATTGGTAAGCTTCCTTCATTCGGTTTGCCCGGTGGTCTGTGTGATTGGATTGCAGACTTCCTGAGAGATCGGTCCATTCGAGTGGTTATCGATGGCTGCTCGTCGGACCGCTTGGATATTAATGCCGGGGTCCCTCAGGGGTCGGTGCTCTCAGCAACTTTGTTCTTGCTGCACATTAACGATCTGCTAAAACCCGGCACCTTTGGGTATGCAGACGACAGCACAGTTGCTGAGAGATACGTGTCCAACGCTCGAGCTACCGGGCCTCAGATCCAGTCTCTCCGTGAGGCCATGGTGGAGCGCTTGAACCTGTCCTTGCAGGCAGTCTCCGAATGGGGCGATGCCAATCTGGTCAGGTTTAATGCTGCTAAAACTCAGGCGTGTCTTTTTTCCGCTAAAAAGAGCCAATTTCACCCGGCTCCAACTTTCCGAAATGTTACCGTGCCAATAACTGACCATCTTGAGCTTCTTGGCGTTACGTTGACATCGACGCTCAATTTTGGCCCGTACATTGAGGCAAAGGCTCAACTGGCTGCCAAAAAGCTGGGGATCCTTGCAAAGGTGAGAAGGTACTTCACGCCAGAACAGCTGCTCAGTTTGTATCAAGCGCAAGTTCGATCATGCATGGAGTACTGTTCTCATCTCTGGGACGGATCAGCCAAATATCAGCTTGATGCACTAGAGTCGATTGAAAAGCGGGCCAAGAAGCTCATCAGCGATGAGGCACTGGTTAAGTCAAAGCTCCAGAGCCTTGAACATCGTCGCCGAGTTGCCAGCTTGTCGGTTTTTTATCGGTTACATTTCGGGGAGTGTGCGATGGAATTGCATGATCTAATTCCGCCCAGCCCGTTTCATCATCGAACTACCAGACGTACGGCGAAGCGCCATCGGTACATGGTGGACATCCCACCCATACGCACTAAACGTTTTGAGAATACTTTTATTATGCGTACAGCTAAGGAGTGGAATTCCCTGCCGGAGTCTGTGTTTCCCGATAGCTACAATCTAGGGGTCTTTAAGTCAAGAGTGAATAGGTTACTACTAGGCAAGCGTGCTCCATCGTAGACCACATCTTCGCTTACCATCAGGTGAGATAGTGGTCAAGCGCGAGCCTATAATAGATAAAAAAAAAAAAAAAAAAAAAAAAAACAAAGTCACTTTCGCATTTATAATATTACCTTGGAATCTATTCAATTCTAATTATAATAGGGGTTAAAGAGCGATACAGTATAGTTGCTCTTTGACCCCAAATATATATCAAGGCTGGCCGACAGATGCAAACCACCGGGAAATCAGGATATATTCCCTTAGGTTAAGACATCGTGTATGGGCAGGTAGGTGGGTACAATCGTGAAAATGAAATCACACAAGGTATTCGATACACTGAGTATATTCAAATAGACACAAGTTCCATTCTTGCTTACTAAAACGGATCGACACTGATTCTACGACGTCTTAGCTCTAAGGCTGTCACTACTCAACTGCCGTCTTCTGCTGACTCCACCACGCAAGTGGTTAGAAAAAGCGCACCAATGCGTAGTTGTTCTTACTTTGCCTACAGATGGCGTGCTTAAGATTTGTTTTAACGTCCGTACTGTTGACTAAATCCGACACGGCCATCCTGCAAGACAGGTTTCCTCGTCTGTACCTCATTGACAGGATTTAACAGTGTATCGAATCATGTGGAAATCTTCAATGGATGTCCTCGGCCCTTGGGGAAAGCTGAGTGGTCTTTCAGACTCCTACTGACTAAAACCACATGGTTTTCTGTAGGCCGTAGTTACTGTTGAGAGGCGAGCGTGGAACACAGCAAGTCGCCTTCTCGGAACTCTCTCAGGCGACAGATCCACAAATCTATCACCCGCAGGCTTCATCATCTTGTCCTCGCTCCATGCCACCTCATGTCGTGTTGCGCCACACGTCCTCTTAGTCTACTCCATCCTGCCAATCTCCCATCATACAAGGGATGTTCTTCTGAAAAATACAAAAATTTCAAACAGTATTTGCTCGTCAAATCCTGATTAATACTCTAGGTGAGTGAGGAAAATTTAGAAACAATCAAACATGATTATTTAATCTCTCTCTTCACCTTTGCAAGGAACGAGTAATTCTATTTCCAATTTAAAGAAAATAGCAACATAATCATCGATTTAATACCTAAAAGCACCCAATCTCCGTGATTGCAAAGTCCAAGTACCACTGATAGTCATAAATCATACAGAAGAAACAATATACCAGGTTTCTTATTCACGATCTTTAGCCATCCCATAGCTCTCCTAGCTATCTCATAGCTCTTTTAGCAATCACAATTGCTCTACTCGCACATCCCCACGATGTTGAGTCTACTCAACTCTCTAAACTCAGACAGAGATTCATTCGTCAATTCATTACCTACTTCATCTATTTACTATCTTAATTGGTCTTTGTGTGTCTTACTAACAAGATACTAACTACGCATAGCAATCAAGATTAGAAAAGCCAAAATAATTTAAAACACTAACATGGTGATCTCTCCACACGCGTAACTGCAAGTTTACTTTCTTTTTATCTCATTACTCGATAGGAACTTTCTGTAAGGTTCCTAACACAAACATGAATTTTCACACCAGACAGTGTCACACAGACTTACAGGTGCCATCTTATCTTATCTTATGGAGGGGCTGAGTAATAATTCGGACACTTCGACCCATTGGGATCTATTGTGGTCCCCTAGATAACTTACTCCTCCCAAATCTCGTTGAAAAGTGGTTCATGAGTTTCGCCACGAGACGAGGAGATAAGGGCCTATAGTTTTCTGGTTTTGGATATTCAACCCCTAGGAGACTCATTCGCTTACCAGCCAGTGCATCGCATGTGCACAGAAGGTGATCCATGCGTTCCGTATGTTCCCCACACAACCTGCACAAGTGTGTCGCAGTTAGACCTATCTTCATAAGCATGTCGTTGGTTCCAAAGTGCCCAGTAAAGGCCCCAAGCAGGTAGCGGATTTGCCCCCTGCACATGTTCCAAATGCATTCCCGGGCTTTGAACGTAGAGCCTATGAATTTCTAGGAGTGTTGTAAACCGGTATGATCTGCAAACTCCCTAAATACGGCTTTTACGAGACACTTCGAAATGTCACCTACACATGGTTCTGGACCCACAAAATTATTTGCTGAGCCCTCTCTTGCCAGTTCATCAGCCACTTGTGCTTCTCAAGCCTGTTTAGGTTTTGGATAGCATCCAGAATAAGTCCAGAGTCCACTTTCTAGGATGCCATGGCTTTGATTGCAGCCTGACTGTCACTAAGAATATATATGGATTTACTTCTGGGTTCCTCTATCTATATTCTCTTGAGCACAGGTTATTATGACATATGTTTCTGCTTGGAATACAGTTGCCATCTTCCCTAAGCTTTTGCTACATTTGTAACCTTTTGCGTATATTCCCGTTCCTGTAGCTGTTTCCATTTTGGATCCATTAGTGTACTACATCAGACTATCTTGTTCTGGTGGATCCCCTTTGTCCAGTCCTCTATTGTAGGGATTTGGACCTTAAAAGACTTTCAAACAAAAAAAATATAGTTTGAATTTTATCTGATAACATGCTTGTTACCCGATCCAGGCCTTCATTCTCATCGAACTTTGTATGGTTAGTCTTTGGCTTAGAGGCATCCCATAGTCCAGCAAAAGCAAGACGATGCCTTTCTTGCCTCGAATTCAACCATCAAATGCAGAGGAGGGATATTGAGGTATCTCTCAATCGCTGCCGTGGGTGTTGTCCTGAAAGCACCTGTGATGCCGAGACACACTGTTCTTTGTAACCTTAGTGGCGCTTTGCACGAAGCAAGCTTTGTTCTTGTCCACTACACTATGCTGCCGTATGTGATAATAGGTATTATCATTGTCCGGGACAGCCATCGTATCACTTTGGGCTTTAGCCCCCAATTTTTACCGTAGGTGGAACGACACATGCCGAACACTCGTAAGGCCTTTGTCGTTATATTTTCCACATGAGTTTTCCACCTGAGTTCTGTATCAAGCATTACACCCAGATATTTAACTTCGGTGGACCAGGGCAGCTTTATTCCATTGAGGGAGACCTCTCCTTAGTTTCCTAGTTGTCTCTTCCTCGTGAATGGAATAATGACTGCTTTGCTTGGGTTGATAGAGAGGTGGTTCTTTGTATAGTGCTTCCCTAACTTCTTGGCCGCCTTGATGTTGGCAACAACAACAATGGCTGCGCAGTAGTAAATCTCATACAAAAACAGCACCGATTCGTGCCTTGCATCGATGCGCACTGGCTTTCCATCGGAAAGGCAACTTCAGAGCGGCCAAGAAGTTTGGCGAGAACTATACACCATTCCTATGTCATTTTCAATGCCTGTTGTAATAATCCAGAAACTATGTTCGGGAATTTACCATTGACCATTATTGCTATGTCATCAGCATAGCCTACTGTATATAATGGTCCGGTATTGAGTTTGGTAAGTAGCGAGTCTACTACCAAGCACCACAATAATGGTGACAGCACTCCGCCTTGAGGGCAACCTCTTGTTGTTTATGCACTAAGTCTGTCTCCCATCAGCTCCGATCTGACTATTCTGCTTCTCAGTATATAGTCAATCCAGTTGCACGTGGTATCGTTGATGCCATGTTCCTTTGCAGCAATGCGTATGGACTCAAATGTTGTCTTCTCGAAGGCTCCCTCTATGTCTAGGAAAGCCCCGACACAGATCCTTGTCCCTCTAGTGCAATGCCGTTTCCGTAGATTTGCCAGGGCTGTAGGCGCACTGTAGTTTATGTAGAGGGAATACTTTCAGTCGTCCCTCTCTTAGATACCTGTCTACCAGTTTCTCCAGAGCTTTTAAGAAAAAGGATGACAGACTGATGGGCCTGTAAGCTTTAGCTTCTTCATAAGTCGGTCTACCCACCTTCGGTATAAAGGTGACTTTGACCTCACTCCATGCCTTGGGTACGTACCCAAAGGCTATACAGGCTCTGTAGAGCTTACTCAAATGAGTTGTCAAAACCCTCTTCTCTGCCTCTTCTTGAAATAGTAGTGGGTAGATGCCATCCGGACCAGGGGATTTGAAAGACTGGAATTCCGCTATGGCCAGCTTCAGTTTATTTTCATCTACCACTTTTTTTGCCGTGAGCCAGTTATTTTTGGACGTGTGCCTTGTGAGCTCGTCCCTTATGACTGGTTCCTCTTCATCGCTATTGCGCAGTATACATTCCGGGAAGTGGGTCCTAAACATCACGCCCAGAGTCTCCTGTCCAGTTTCCGTGAGATACCCATTCTTATCCTTTACCGATGATATCGATGATACCGATAGTGGGTTTATCTTAGTCATGGACATTGCTTTGCACAACCTCATTCCATTTGGCAGTTTCGATGGAGGTGCAATGCTGCCGCCAATTAGTTCTTTTGGCCTTGCGTACCGCCGTGTTATACCCCGTTAGCATGCTATGATATCCAGAAAAATCCTTCGTGGCTTTTGCATCATTAAGGGCCTGTCGTGTTTCCTGACGTATTTTGACTAGTTCAGGAGTCCACCATGGTACCTTTTTGTAAAAGGGCTTTTTCTGTGGTCAATTATCTTTCCATGCACCGATGGTGCCCGCCTTGATTCTGTCCACTTCAAATTCTATATCCAGTATGGAATTAAGCTTGCCTTTAGGGCACCCTAGATTTACTTTGAGGTCCCTCCTGTATGAGTCCCAATTTGTATGTTTTGGGTTTCTCCTTCGTCTAGTTTCGGCTTCTCCCACCGTCCTAAACCTAAAGCATATATAATTATGGTCAGACAGAGAGATTACATCCGATACATGCCAGTTTTCAATATGAGCGCTGGCCCTGTTTGAAACCAGTATCAGGTCAATAACTTCCGTTCCCGCAGAGCTCCTGAAAGTAGGTTTATTGCCTGCGTTAAGGATTTGTAAAGAAGAGCTTACCACAAAGTCCAACAAATCCTTCCCTCGTTTGTTGACGTCTGAGCTGCCCCAAACGACGTGGTGTGCATTTGTATCGCAGCCAAGTATCAGGTCGAGATTTTGTTGGTGGCCGTAGTCAACCAGTCTTCTGATTAGAGTCATTAATGGCTCCTTTTCTTCATATGGCAAAAAAGCAGAGGCAAAGATAATTCTCCTTTTCTCTGTTCCCGTCCCCACTTGGATCAGAGCTGTTGTGAGATCCCTGTAACAGAAAGTACGTAAGGGCCTTGTCTCTATACCGCCCTTGATATAGATGCAAGTCCTCGCGTCATTCAAGTAACACATACGCAATATAACAGTACACATTTAGCATATTTTACAGTTCAAAGATGAATATAGTTTGTATAAGAGCTTTGGGAATAGCCAAATGCTGAATTAGGTTGAGTTCGGACCCTTAAAATTCTTAACGCTTAATAAATTCTGTATTTCTGTCCTTAACTTCTTTACTCTTAATAACCAATCACCGTAGGATTATTATACAGACGTTATTTAGCATTACGCGTTCCAGTTTGCTTAAAGCTGAAAATCAGCCCCGTCGGTAGCATTTGTCTGAATAACCATATTCTGTATTGCTATTATTAAAGCATTAATAAGCTATTAGCGCTTGAAACAGCTTATTGCTGAATAAAGTATCAGCTTCTGACTAATATTATTACATAATTCTATTAACCAGCTTGATACTGAATAATTGCTTTTATTTTATCTTCAAACTGGATAAGATTCTATGTTTTACTAATTATTCAGCTGCTGAATAAACAATATTATTTATGTTTTTATTAAGCTTTTTCCTGTTTAATAGAGAGTTTGAAACTAACTTATTCAAATTAAAGACCATATGTATGTTGTTATAGCGCCCATAGCTTAATACCAGCTTAATTAAAATATTATTGTACGTATTTATTTTTTGCGTTATTTAATATGAATTGAAAGTTGTGGAAAATATGTAAGAGAACTGGTTACATCAAAAGAAAATTGTTAAAATAATATTTAAAAAACAGCAGTAGTACTTGTCCAAGTGTTTCTGGTCATCAAAGGTTTTGTGAAAATTGATTGAACAAAACTGAACCCGGTCCCAGCCAGCATGCGTGGTTGCCGTGCAATAAAGAGGGTTCCGTCCCCCAAAAAGTCAAACAGCATTGCGATTGACACAAGAAGAGAGTGCATCTGATGGCAGTGTACAGATATAATCGAAGAAGAACAATGCAGATACATGAAAAATTTGATATTTCGAGAAAAAATTAGAAAATGGGCTGTCGAAAAAAAAATCTCATCAAGATTTGGCAGAAATATTAAATTAAAGATTCACAGACATTTTACCTAATGATCCAAGGACAATTTTAAATACACCGAAACCACATAAAGTCTTTTCAGCAAGGTGAATACTGGTACAATGGCGTCATTGAGACACTTGAAACATATTGATTAACACAAACATATTGCCAGAAAATATATCACTGAATATAAACATGGAAGGTCATCCAATTTTAAATAGTTCCAAGAAAGAATTTCGGCCAATTTTAATATAAAAAGAAATGATTATTTTGTTAGCAGAAGGTATTACAGTACAAGAAAATAAAATTTACGTTGTGATAAGATATTTTATTTGCGACTCTTAATTCTCCAACTTTCAGATAAATTTCTTCAAGTTTTTTCATGATTTTGTCTTGATTCTCCATAATATGTTGTGCTTTCGCGTATATATTATTAGTGCCAAGTGACTGCTGCATGGCTACGTTTTCAATTTGCCTTGAGGTTCAGTTCAGTTTTCAATTTGACAGTTTCGTGTGGCTTGATGTACTGGCGTTTATACATAAAACAAATAACAAAACAAAGATTAAACTATGGCCAAGTGCACACCACACATGCCAAATCTATAGCAGATTTCGTGTGTGTGGTGTGCACTACATTTTTAATCATAAATGAGATTTTTTTTCACGAAAAAAAGTGCAAACAAAGACGCTATAAGTTTAAATGTAATCAATTCAGTGAAAGCCAGGCGTGAAAATTCCACATTACAAAAGGTTTTTGTTATCGATTAGAGAACCCTAAAGATCTGAATAATTTAGAAATGTGATCAACTATATAATTGTTATTCAGAAGTTAGTGTAATGAGACTACTTTTTTCAAGTTATAGCTTAGTAACAAGGCATGTGTGCACTTTTATTCAGCATTATAAAGCAAAACAATCGATCGCCATTAAAAATCTTTGTTTTTTATACTTACTCGGAATTTACGAGATACCAAAATGCTTAATCTTACAACTACAACATTTTCAACTCGATTCAAGTTATTTTGTTGGATTAAAATTGCTAGTATTAGCTATTTTGTCACAAGTACTTTTGTCAGACCTATTATGTATGTATGAAAATACTATTTACTATCTATTATCTTGATTATTCACGCGGCGCGTGATAAATAATGAAACAAAAACATACTATTCACGACAAAATTACTTGCGCACTAACAATTAACATATAGCAGACCTCCAACTTGTAAATTAAAATTTATTGCCCATATGTTATTCAGCGTTAAGCATTCAAAATTGGGGCCCTTTTTGCTTAAATAACAGCTGAATAGACTGGTACTCAGACATTATTCAGCTTACTATAGCCTAAGCTCTTGATGATTGCTCTTACTCAATCTTTATTCAGCACGTTTGTGTTACTTGGGTAGTTGGACACTCATAGAGCACCATGCCTCCTGTCCCACCTAGGCCTTTTGTAGTCCCCTTATACAGATAAGGTTCCTGTATCAAGGTAATGTCGTTTGTGTTAAGCTTCAGTTGCCGAGCCATAAGGGCAGTAGCGGCTTTGCAATGATGCAAATTAATTTGTACACACCTTAGTCCCTCTATCTTGGATGATTTTGATGCGCCTGTGTTGATATAGGAGGGCCTTAGTTTTGAGGCCTCTCCTCCATCGCCTGGCTCTCCTCGAGAGCAGTCGATGACTCAATCCCCAGGGTGTCGAAGTCCCCGAGGATGTCATCCTCGTGGTCTGCCTCTGACGCCCTGGTCCCAATCTCTGTCTCCTGGGCTGCGTCGTGAGCAGAGATTTCATCGATGGCCTCCTCACGTTGTGGTGGTCCATCTTTGGAGGGTTCCAAATCTGCTTCCACAGATGCGGAACCCTTCCCTTGTCTTCTTCAAGGACCTTGAACGAGTATCGTTCAATTCCTAGCCCGCGGCCTTGATGACCCCAGTGGACACCCTGTCCATGAGGACGATACAACGGTCTGCTCAGTGAGAGTATTCACGACCTTCCAGTCGTCCGTCCTCAAGGCAGGGTTAAGCCGCTGGAACAGTCGAATGGCCTGGGCATAGTCTTTCAACGCCATGTTGCGACTCTTCCATGCCATTTTGACTGACTTTGGAAGGTAAGTGGCGTCGACGACCTTGAGTTTCAGGGAGCCAAGTTCCACATTGTAGATGGCACCCCGAAACCAGCTAGCTGCATCAGAGTTGTCGCAAGATACATGTACAGCACCCGCGACAACTCCGGGAGCAACCGTGAGAACAGGCACAGGATCCGGCGCCACTTCCAGTTTCTCAATTATGAGTTCCTAGATTGGCACCAAGTCCTCCGCCTTCAAATACTCCTCCGGGTACTTGACTGTGACGACAGCGAGTTTCACAGCTGCCACCACATTCCTAAAGGATCCGGTTGAGGATGATTGCCCTTGGGTCTTCATCCTCTTGGCCACCGTGTCCCCGCTGTCACCGCTGAGAACATCACGCGGTCTTTTTGATGGGCCCTCCGTAGGAGTCCTCTCTAGAGCCGCCTGCTGTCTCAGCTTTTGGCGCTTTTACCTCTGCGCCCCAGATCGTCCAACCGGAAGCCAGCCTGATTCATGCCAGCCGCCGGGAGACGACAAGGTGCTGTCGTTGCCGGTCACGTCCGGGGCCGCAAGGTCCGAGGTCTTTCGACCTCTAACGCAAGGTTCCCGTGTCGCGCAAGCTTTGGCAGCACCGTTATGCCCGGTGAGCTGGTTTGCATTTCCGCCCTTCGGTGGTCCCACAACAGTGCCGACCCTCGACAGTGCCGCAGCAGTACCGTCATTTGACAGTCCCGCCGCAGCTCCACCTCGAGACGATTCTACTGCAGTCTCGCCTCTGAGCGTTCCTGCTAGGATAAATGCAGTCCCGGCTTGCGCCAGTCCCGCCTTTTGGAGCGCAGTCCCAGCTTTCGCCGGTCCTTTCGCCTTGTGGTTTTTTTTGATAGTATAATCCATTAAATCCCGATAAAAAAAATCATTTCTCGACTACCCCCACCCGCCATGAAGTGCTCAAGTGGTGATGCTACGGTAGCACCAGGGATAAGTCGAGGGATAAGGCCCCCCCCATTAGTTGCTCACGAGACTGCACGGCACCAACTCACACCGCTACCACTAGCGATGCGAACGAGCGCCGCCGTCTGCAAGCCCCCAATGGTAGTGAACTTGCCTGGGGGCCGTCTGACCGGACCCCGCAGCCAATTGACCGAAGCTGGCTAGGCTACAGCCTCCCGTGTGAGAAGAAATCCGGGCCAAAGTGGACTGTTGCCTCAGAGACGTTAAACTGCCTACGCTCGTCGGCTCAGCCACCAGGATCCATAAATCATAAATCATTTATTTATTTGCAAACATGGGTACAAATTTACATTGATGTTTTCAGTTTATATAAGTAATAAAGTTCTCCATGTTTAACCATCACATGGGTATGCAAATAATGAAAAGTAAATAGGTACAAGATAAAATTAAATTAAATATGTCAGTCTTATGAAATAGTTATAATAATATTTAAATGTCAGAATAAAAAAAATAAAAAACCCATCATCATTCCGTACGGGACAAATACGCGGGAGGTCATTGCTATCCATCATTGTCAATCATCTTGTTCAATGGTGGACACCCAGGGGCATGACGTCGCCACCTCTGTGTTGGGTCGCCCGGTGATTTCAGTTACGTCTGTTTCAGAGGGAATTAGACCAAAAACAGGGCGGCAACCACGAGAAGGAAAATACATACAATATGAGGGCAACAATTAAACCTGATAATATTTGCTTCATATTACCTCGTGTGAAGGTACACGAATTAACTCTGATCAATATCTTCAAAATCAAATATCAACAGTAACCATTTACTATCGCTCAGTAACTCATAAGGAAAATAATCACGACATCTGCTTCTATCATAATATTACTTTGAAAGTAAGCAAGTTAATTCAGATATGAAGACGGTGGTGGTAAATCGTTACGCAACATAAGATCTGTTATATGAATACACGTAAATGACCAGTACCGTTACTAACTCAATACAATTGCGTTGCGTTGCCCCACGACATTACTAAGTCGCTTTGCTCCTGAAAATCACTATTTGTGCAGTCATTTTTGATATCTCATCCTAAAGTTCGTACCGGACCAAATGTTGAAACTATACCGCCATTAGGAAACTCATATACTACTTGCTTTTTACAAGTGTGTCTTAGTTACCTAGTGATAGTGCTAGATATAACCACTATCAATCACGATCACTGATAATCAAACATGAACACTCCTAAAACTCGAAATAGCATCTCTTCACTAGAGAACATTCGACCTCACTATCGAAATGAAATGGAAGCGACTTACCGAGTATTCCATTCCAAAATTGCGCGCGCCGTTTCTCAGATGTTAACACGTCAACCTACACATTCAGCATCTGAACCGCTAGCTTGCAGTAGAGGCTCCACTTTGACACAATGTGGAATCCAAAACATGAAAAACACTACGAGAGTACATGTTCACACGGTTATCTTAACGATACACAGCTTTGATGAAAATTAATCAATGCAGTGTATGCCGTAGGTGTATAATTTAAGGTAGGTACGTCACTATCACCATATCGTTCTAAATTCCAAATCATAATAGTCTACCAAGGCCACTCAAGGGTTATAGCCAGTGATAATCAACTTCAACAACACCAAAACTTAACCAGCGAAAATGTTACACCTATTTGAACATATATAACAATTAAACAACGATAGCAGTTTCAAATGTGTAATTAATTACGTTCTTTTAGCACGTAGGTACATATATATAAGTAAACAAAATAAGGTTATTGGAACCTTATAAAACAATAGAATCAAATCACCAATAATTCAAATGAAACTCCAGTAAGCTACGACAAAGATATCCCATAGAAATAAAACACTAATTGCCCAACAGCGAATTTTACATTTAAGCGAGTAAAGTGAGAACATAAATAGGTAAGAAATAAGAATTAAGGGGAATACTTAGCTTCTTGTTCAAATCACAATATTATAAACTAAAAATAAAACAATATAAATTTTTAAACTGTCATGGTCACTAACACTAACATTAGAAACGGGATATTTACCATGTTTACTGTTTTTTGTGAGTTCCCGATATTTCGGTGCTGTTGCAAGCACCATGATCACTCGTAATCTCGCCAATGCGTAGTTGTTCTTGCTTTGCCTACAGATGGGGTGCTTGAGATTTGTTTTAACGTCCGTACTATTGACTAAATCCGACACGGCCATCCTGCAAGACAGGCTTCCTCGTCTGTACCTCATTGACAGGATTTAACAGTGTATCGAATCATGTGGAAATCTTCAATGGATGTCCTCAGCCCTTGGGGAAAGCTGATCTTTCAGACTCCTACTGATTAAAACCACATGGTGTTCTGTAGGCCTGACTAAACCCGACATAAATATTTTTCATCTACTTAAACTGTCATTATTGGTGAAAAATATGTACATTCATGATACTAATGCGTATATATATCTATACTAATATTATAAAGAGGAAAGATTTTGTTGTTTGTTTGTTTGTTTGTACCGAATAGGCTCCGAAACTACTGGACCGATTTAAAAAATTCTTTCACCAATAGAAAGCTACGTTATTCTTGAGTAAGATAGGCTATTTTTCAATCCCGAAAACGGGTCCTGTGGTGTGGCCCACGGGAGCGAAGCCGCGGGGAACAGCTAGTAATATTATAAAGAGGAAAAATTTGTTTCTGTTTGTTTGTACCGAATAGGTTCTGAAACTACTGGACCTATTTAAAAAATTCTTACTCCAATAGAAAGCTACGTTATTCCTAAGTAACATAGGCTATTGTTATATGTCCCGAAAACGGGTCCTGTGGGGTGGTCCACGGGAGCGAAGCCGCGAGAAACGGCTAGTTAATAATACAAACGCAAAAAAACTTTTTTCCAAAAAAATACATCGACTACGTAGTATTTCTATTGTAAAAAAGTTATTTATTTTTCACTTTTTAGTTGTACCTACCTAATAGGTAAGTGGTTTAGTAAGGTACCTATAATGCCAGAATAGATTACCCGAATATCATGAAACTTACATAACCGGTCAAACGAGAGTGTAGGTACTAAGGTGAACTGTACACATCTGCGTACCACTTCAGAGAGTACTGAGATATTATATTATGAAATGGTATAAAAAATAAACAGACATGGAATTGCAGCAACTCCGAGAGATTTGCCGTTATTTATTGAAGAACGTTATGAACAGAACGTTGTATATCTTCAAATTTCTTCATCAGATCTTCACCAAATTAAAATGGGACCAATTTTGGAACATACTCTTCCAAACAAAAAAATAAATATCAAAATCGGTCCACAAGTGACGGAGCTATCGGTGAACATACACAAAAAAAAAAACAAACATACATAATGTCGAACATGTCATGTGTGTCATTTTTTTTTTTTTTTTTTTTTTTATTTAGATATAATCTCGCGCTTGACCACCATCTCACCTAATGGTAAGCGATGATGTGGTCTACGATGGAGCACGCTTGCCTAGAAGTAACCTATTCACTCTTGACTTAAAGACCCCTAGATTGTAGCTATCGGGAAACACAGACTCCGGCAGAGAATTCCACTCCTTAGCTGTACGCATAATAAAAGTATTCTCAAAACGTTTAGTGCGTATGGGTGGGATGTCCACCATGTACCTGTGGCGCATCGCCGTACGTCTGGTAGTCCGATGATGGAACGGGCTGGGCGGAATTAGATTATGCAACTCCATCGCACACTCACCGAAATGTAATCGATAAAAAACCGATAAGCTAGCAACTCGGCGACGATGTTCAAGGCTCTGGAGCTTTGACTTAACCAGTGCCTCATCGCCGATGAGCCTCTTGGCCCGCTTTTCGATCGACTCTAGTGCATCGAGCTGGTATTTGGCAGATCCGTCCCAGAGATGAGAACAGTACTCCATGCATGATCGAACTTGCGCTTGATACAAGCTGAGCAGCTGTTCTGGCGTGAAGTACCTTCTCACCTTTGCAAGGATCCCCAGCTTTTTGGCAGCCAGCTGAGCCTTCGCCTCAATATATGGGCCAAAATTGAGAGTCGATGTCAACGTAACGCCAAGAAGCTCAAGATGGTCAGCTATTGGCACAGTCACATCTCGGCAAGTTGGAGCCGGGTGAAATTGGCTCTTTTTAGCGGAAAAAAGACATGCCTGGGTTTTAGCAGCATTAAACCTGACCAGATTGGCATCGCCCCATTCGGAGACTGCCTGCATGGACAGGTTCAAGCGCTCCACCATGGCCTCCCGGAGAGACTGGATCTGAGGCCCGGTAGCACGAGCGCTGGACAAGTATCTCTCAGCAACAGTGCTATCGTCTGCATACCAAAAGGTGCCCGGTTTTAGCAGATCGTTAATGTGCAGCAAGAATAAAGTTGCTGAAAGTACCGATCCCTGAGGGACCCCGGCATTAATATCCAAGTGGTCCGACGAGCAGCCATCGATAACCACTCGAATGGACCGATCTCTCAGGAAGTCTTCAATCCAATCACACAGACCACCGGGCAAACCGAATGAAGGAAGCTTAGCAATAAGGCTTTCGTGCCAGACCCTATCAAAAGCCTTTGAGATGTCTAGGGAGACGGCAAGCGCTTCCCCGTGCCTCTCAATGGCCTCACTCCAGATGTGAATGGCATACGCTAGAAGATCCCCAGTAGACCGATTTCGGCGGAAGCCGTATTGTCGGTCACTTAGGATATCGTTTGCTTCTAGGTATGCCAGGAGCTTAATATTAAGTACACGTTCCATACTCTTACAGAGTATGGAGGTTACAGATATGGGTCTGTAGTTGGCCGGGTCAGCTCGACTTCCCTTCTTGGGCACGGGCTGTACGTTAGCCTGCTTCCAAGCATTCGGCACTTTTCCAGCCTCATACGAAAGGCGGAACAGGCGTGTCAAGATCGGAGACAGTTCAGGCGCACAGGTTCTAAGAACAATTGCTGGTATTCCATCAGGGCCGCTAGCCTTGTTCACGTCGAGGTTGCGCAGCACCCTACGTACGTCCTTTTGACGAATACGAATTTCCGACATACTCGTCTCGCATCCATCAGGAGAAGGAGGGGGCCGCGCGTCACCAGGATTCAGACGTGAAGATTCCGCAAAAAGAGAGGCAAATAAATTTGCCTTCTCCTCAGCGGAGTGGGCCAGCGACCCGTCGGGTTTCAGCAGTGGTGGTAGTGAGGGGCGGCAGAAGTTCGACTCGACCGACTTAGCCAGAGACCAAAACGCTTTACTACCTGCTGGGTAAGAAGCAAGTTTGGTCCCTATTGGCAGCCCTGTTGAAGGCCTTCTTCTTCAGACCCACGTCACTCGCCTTACGCGATCGAGCGTCGACCCAAGCCAGGTACGCCCCATGTTTAAGCGCATCGGCGCGCTTACATTCGGCGCCAAACCATGGCCGGTCTTCGCTTGACATTGAAACGTCAGAGAACGGAATGAAGTACTCCATTCCCTGACGCAACACATCCGTCACGGCGTCCGCGCACGACGATGGATCCGACGAAGAAAAGCAAGTAGGCTGCCAAGGATAGCATGCGAAGAAAGATCGCATACCATCCCAATCTGCTGACTTGTACCGCCAAACCCGCCGGGTGCCTCTTGGGCTGGGATCGGGCGGGGAATAGACGGACACAGACTTCACCAGACAGTGGTCGGAACTACCTAAAGGTGAAGCTATCGACACAGAGTATCTGTCTGGATCTGTTGTCAGCAGAAGGTCCAAGCAATTCGCTGTGTGCGAATCAACATCCGGTACCCTCGTTGCCCCCTGGACCAGCTGGGTGAGGTTTAGCGCTAGCGAAAGCTTGCGCATCTCCCGTCCAGCATGGTCAGTGCACTGGTATGAGAAGAGCCACTCCTGATGGTGGGCATTAAAGTCCCCCAGTAACACTAATTGGGCAGAAGGGTACCGCTGCTGTGCCGCATCAGCCGCCTCACTGAGGTACTCCGTGAGCCTGGATGTCTCCTGATCTCCGCTGTGCGAACGGTAGACACAGGCGTAGATAATTTTATCCAGACCTGTGTCCACCAGAGCCCACAGGGTTGTGAATCGGGAGTCCTCAAGGTTACGGAGACGCCGATAGCAAGTGTCGACACGGGCGTACATACACACACCCGCGCGCGGTTTAAAATTGTGCTCCAGGGTAAACCCTGGGTAAGATAAGTACGACACGTCTGACGGACTCGCTATCTGCGTCTCCGTAAGGAAAAGCAGCGCTGGTTTCTCAGTCTCTAGGTGGAAGTGGACTGCAGAGAGATTTGAGTGCAGACCTCGAATGTTGGTGAGGTGCACTTTGTGGGGGAGGGAGTGCAGCCGCTGTTTAAATCTCTTATTCCTTTTCCTTGGCATTAATATTTTAAAAGAGTGAATGGAGGAGAGGAGTTGGAAGTGAGACGAGGTTTCACGCAGCTAACCTTCAGACACGCACTGAAAGGACAGCATCATTGGGGCACTAGTCCGGAGACTGCGGGGACGCCCGAGCCCCCCCGGAATGTCCATCGGGCCCTCCCCATCTGGTCGCCAACCAGCACGATGGCGCATTCCGGGATTTTTCGACAGTTGGCGGGGCAGCCTTTCGTGTGTGGCTGGCACACTACTTGGGCCCCCAACTACCTGCGGTCGGCCAGCGGCGCACCGTGCCTCGGATCCCGCTACCCTCCGCGACCAGTCTCCCTATACGTCCATAACAGCGCGCGTCAGGCTGGTCAGCCTGCAGTGGAACAGCTATCTCGACCCAACTCCTCTTGTGGCTACACCGAGCATCGTACCGGAACACGGCTAAGCCGCTTGGCGGTACGTCTTTGCCCGGTGGGTGGTCGCAAGCCTTCGGCCGAAGCCTACCACCAGTTGGTGTCACCTGATTTGCACCACCCGGGGACCACGTGTAGGGTATCAGAAAGGGGTACATTCCTACGGACGTGGGTGACTCAGCCCCCAAAAATGTGTGTCTGTATGTTAAGTTTTTTTAAACCGCTGATCGAGATGAATTTTAACCGACTTCCCAAAAAGAAGGAGGTTCTCAATTTGGATGTTAATAAATAACATCCAAATAATATTTACGGGTATAACTCCGTCTTACATGACCGGATTTGCAAAATTCTTTTTTTGGTTAAAAGAATTTTATTCTGAAATGCTCTCATTTAAATTTGGTAAAATTCTAATGAAGAACATTTCTGTTTTTTTTTACACCATTTCATAACATACCATCACGCCAGTATGCTCTAAACGGGTACGCAGATGTGCACAGTTCACCCTGGTTCACTCTCATTTCACTAGTTAAGTTCAAGTTACATGTTATTCTGGCATTATAGATACCTTACCATAGAACTTTCCCATTATGTACCACTAAAAAGGGAAAATTAAAAACATTTTTACATAAAAATACAACCGACTTCCAAAATAAACACTACAAAGTGAAAAATAACTACAATTTTGGAAGGTGGTGTCAAAAAACGAAGTAACGAAAACAGGAACACCGACTTCCGAAATTGAAGTTATTTTTCACTTTGTAGTGTTTTTTCCGACATATACATGTTTAGATAACGATATCCATGAAGTTGCACTAGCTAATTTTGGACCACTAGCTAATTTTTTTTGGAAATTGCCGATGACTTCCTTGGAGAAAGTTGTACATAGACATAGGTAGAAGCGGTTTATACTATATGATCGCATCTTTCCGTTACACTCTGTATAAAGCTCAATATGTTTTTTTATTGTCTCAAGGCTGGCGCTTGACCACTATCTCACCTGATGGTAAGCGATGATGAGGTCGACGGTGAAGCACGCTTGCCTAGAAGAAACCCATTCACTCTTGACTTAAAGACCCTAGATTGTAGCTATCGGTATACACAAATTACGGAAGGGAATTCCACTCCTTAGCTGTACGCATAATAAAACTGTCCCCAAAACATTTTGTGCGTGTGGGTGGGATGTCCACCATGTACCGATGACGCATTGCCGTACATCTGGTAGTCCGATGATGGAACGGTCTGGGCGGAATTAAATCATGCAATTCCATCGCACACTATCCGAAATGTAACCGATAAAAAACCGACAAGCTGGCAACTCGGATACGATGTTCAAGGCTCTGGAGCTTTGACTTGACCAGTGCCTCATTGCCGATGAGTTTCTTAGCCCGCTTTTCAATCGACTCTAGTGCATCAAGCTGGTATTTGGCAGATCCGTCCCAGAGATGAGAACAGTACTCCATGCACGATCGAGCTTGCGCTTGATACAAGTTCAGCAACTGTTCCGGCGTGAAGTACCTTCTCACCTTCGCAAGAATCCCCAACTTTTTGGCAGCCAGCTGAGCCTTTGCCTCAATGAATGGCCCAAAATTGAGAGTCGATGTCATCGTAACGCCAAGAAGCTCAAGATGGTCCGTTATTGGCACGGTTGCATCACGGAAAGTTGGAGACGGGTGAAATTGGCTCTTTTTCACGCCTGGGTTTTAGCAGCATTAAACCTGACCAGATTGGCATCGCCCCATTCGGAGACTGCCTGTAAGGCAGGCCTGTAAGGCCTGTAAGGATAGGTTTAAAAGCTCCACCATGGCCTCTCGGAGAGACCGGATCTGCGGCCCGGTAGCCCGTGCGTTGGACAGGTATCTCTCAGCAACAGTGCTGTCGTCTGCATACCCAAAGGTGCCGGGTTTTAGCAGATCGTTAATGTGCAACAAGAATAATGTTGCTGAGAGTACCGACCCCTGAGGGACCCCGGCATTAATATTCATTTGGTTCGACGAGCAGCCATCGATAACCACTCGAATAGACCGATCTCTCAGGAAGTCTGAAATACAATCACACAGACCACCGGGCAGACCGAATGAAGGAAGCTTACCGATAAGGCTTTCGTGCCAGACCCTATCGAAAGCCTTCGAGATGTCGAGGGAGACGGCAAGCGCTTCCCCTTGCCTCTCGTTGGCCTCACTCCATATGTGAATGGCATACGCTAGTAGATCCCCAGTAGACTGATTTCGGCGGAAGCCGTATTGGTGGTCGCTAAGGATATCGTTAGTTTCTAGGTATGCCAGGAGCTTAGTGTTAAGTACACGCTCCATACTCTTACAGAGTATGGACGTTACAGAGATGGGTCTGTAGTTGGCCGGGTCAGCTTGACTGCTGTTCTTGGGCACGGGCTGTACGTTGGCTTGCTTTCAAGCATTCGGCACTTTTCCAGTCTCCTAGGAAAGGCGGAAAAGGCGTGTCAAGATCGGAGACAGTTCAGGCGCACAGGTTTTAAGAACTATAGCTGGTATGCCGTCAGGGCCACTAGCCTTGTTCACGTCGAGGTTGCGCAGCACCCTACGGACGTCCTTTTGATAGATGCGAATGTCCGACATACTCGTCTCGCATCCATCAGGAGAAGGAGGAGGCCATGAATCACCAGGATTCACACGCGAAGATTCCGAAAAAAGAGAGGCAAATAAATTTGCCTTCTCCTCAGCGGTGTGGGCCAGCGACCCATCAGGTTTCAGCAGTGGTGGTAGTGAGGGACGGCAGAAGTTCGACTCGACCGACTTAGCCAGGGACCAAAACACTGCGTAAGAAGCAAGTTTGGCCCCTATTCTGCCAATGTGGTCAAACCGAGCCCTTCGCAACACCTTCTTGCAGGACTTTGCAGCCCTATTGAAGGCTTTCTTCTTCAGACCCACGTTACTCGCTTTGCGCGATCGAGCGTCGACCCATGCCAGGTACGCCTCATGTTTAAGCGCGTCGGCGCGATGACATTCGGCGAAAAACCATGGCCGGTCAACGCTGGGCATCGTTACGTCAGAGAATGGAATGTAGTACTCCATTCCCTGACGCAGCACACCCGTCACGGCGTCCGCGCACGACGAAGTATCAGTCGAAGAAAAGCAAGTAGGCTGCCAAGGATAGCATGCGAAGAAAGATCGCATGCCATCCCAATCTGCTAACATGTACCGCCAAACCCACCGGGTGCCTCTTGGGCTGGGATCGGGCGGAGAGTAGACGGACACAGACTTCACCAGACAATGGTCGGAACTACCCAAAGGTGAAGCTATCGACACAGAGTATCGGTCTAGATCTGTTATCAGCAGAAGGTCCAAGCAATTGGCCGCGTGCGAATCAACATCTGGCACTCTCGTTGCCCCATGGACCAGCTGGGTAAGGTTTAGCGCAAGCAAAAGCTTGCTGCTGTGCCGCATCAGCCGCCTCACTGAGGTACTCTGTGAGCCTGGTTGTCTCCTGATTTCCGCTGTGCGAACGGTAGACACAGGCGTAGATAATTTTATCCAGACGACTCCAGATTCTCTACGCTTTGGGCTCTTGTGGACACAAGATCCCAAAGCGTAGAGAATCTGGAGTCCTCAAGGTTACGGAGACGCCGATAGCAATTGTCGTCACGGGCGTACATACACACACCCGCGCGTGTTTTATAATTGTGCTCCAGGGTAAACCCTGGGTAAGATAAGTACGAGACGTCTGAAGGACTCGCTATCTGCGTCTCCGTAAGAAAAAACAGCGCTGATTTCTCAGCCTCCAGGTGGTAGAGGACTGCAGAGAGATTTAAGTGCAGACCTCTTATGTTGGTGAGGTGCACTTTGAGGGGGAGGGAGTGCAGCCGCTGTTTAGATCCAGTATTCTTTTTCCTTGCCATGATCATGATTGAAGAGTGAATGGATGAGAGGAGAAGGAAGTGAGACGAGGTTCCACGCTGCTAACCTACAGACACGCACTGAAAGGACGCCATCATTGGGGCACTAGTCCGGAGACTGCGGGGACGCCCTCGCCACCCCAGAATGTCCATCGGGCCCTCCCCATCTGGTCGCCAACCAGCCCGATGGGGCATGCCGGGAATTTTCGACAGTTGGCGGGGCAGCCTTTTGTGTGTGGCTGGCACACTACTTGGGCCCCTAACTACCTGCGGTCGGCCAGCGGCGCACCGTGCCTCAGATCTCGCTACACTCCGCGACTAGTCTCCCGATACGTCCATAAAAGCACGAGCCAGGCTGGTCAGCCTGCAGTGGAACAGCTGTCTCGACCCAACTTCTCTAGTGGCTACACCGAGCATAGTATCGGAACACGGCTAGGCCGCTTGGCGGTACGCCTTTGCCCGGTGGGTGGTCGCAAGCCTTCGGCCGAAGCCTACCACCAGATGTCACCTGATTTGCACCGCCCGGGGACCATGTGTAGAGAATCAAAGGGTACACTCCTACGGACGTGGGTGACTCGGCCCCCGTTGTGTTGTAATGTTATATTGCTCTCCAACTCCTCAGGTGTCAGTGGTGTTCCACTCGGCGGCGACGGTGAAGTTCAACGAGCCGCTAGCTGTGGCGGTGGAACAGAACCTTCGCTCCGTCATCACGCTCATGGACATCTGCGACACGCTGCCCAATATACAGGTATACTAACTAACCTAACCGTACGAACTAACTGACTGCCGTGACGTGACGTGTTGTGACATGCCATCTTTATTCCACTGGTATGCTTACAATCCTAATCGTAGGTACTATAATGAGAGCTGCTCGAACGGTATGCCGGTAGTATTTTTTTGTAAAAAAGGTTTTTTATTTTTCACTTTTTAGTTGTATCTACCTAATAGGCAAGTTTTTTAGTAAGTTTCCTATAACGCCAGAATAGATTACCCGAATATCATGAAACTTAAACATAACCGGTCAAATGAGAGATCTGCGTGCGTCTTAAGAGCGTACTGGCGTGATGTTATGTTACGGAATAGTATAAACAATAAACAGACATGCGATTGCAGCAGTCCCGAGAGATTTGCCGTTATTTATTGAAGAGTTCTGTTGTATATCTTCGAAGTTCTTCATCAGATCTTCACCAAATTATAATGGGACCAATTTCGGAACATACCCATTCAAACAAAAAATAATTTCAGTATCGGTCCACAATTGACGGAGATATCGGAGAACATACAAAAAAAAAACATACATGAAGTCGAATATAGAACCTCCTCCTTTTTCGAAAGTCGGTTAAAAATAGGAAAACCGTTAAAATCACATAGTTATGTAGGAGATGGGACGTGATGATAGAATCACTTGTTCTGGTTACTTCGTTTATTTTGGTTCGTTCAACACAAATTACAAAATTATACTGAAGGTAAAATTTTCATGCATGTTTCCATGCCTCCCGTTCATTCTCTATTACTCTCACACACATACTCTTTTATTCTCTCATCGCTGCGGTCATTTTTCTTATCTATACATACATACAATATAAATAAATAAAATTGAAGTGTCTGTATGTAATATCAAAATAACAACGTTTTATTGAATGCACGTGAAAGTTTATACGGTACTAACAACAAATAAGCAATTTTTAAGATTTTTGTCTGTCTATCTGTCAGTCTGTTTGTTCCGGGTAATCTCCGAAACGGCTGGACCGATTTTGACGGGACTTTCACTGGTAGATAGCTGATGTAATAACGAGTAACATAGACTACGTTTGATCACGAGAAAATTCATAGTTCCTGCGGAAAACTAAAAAAAAAAAACGAGTTTGACGCGGACGAAGTCGCGGGCAACAGCTAGTAATTTCTTAAAAATAAATGCGTTCAAATCAAATCAAATCAAAATCAAAATTCATTTATTTGCATAAATAAGGTACAGAAGGTTGGTAAAATGTACAAAATTGTTCTCTTATCCTGCCTTTAATTTCGGCGTGCAAATATAAAATAAAGTTACAAATAGTTAAAATTGTTATTGATCAAAATCATGCAGTCACCAAACAGATAAGCCACTTAAAATTGTATTATTGAATTAAATAAATGTCAATATAATATGAAAAAATAATAAAGATAATAATCATAAGTATCAATAATAATAATGTGAATAATAGGAGAGATTCACCACACAATAATAATAACCAAACACAAAATAATAATCATAATTTAAAAAAGTAATAATAATCTGTGGCCTGACCTGTCAAGTGTGACATGAAAAATTTTATCTCAAAATTTTCCTATATAAACTAATATATTAATAAAATAGAAAAATACAATAGAACAATGTCCAAACACACCAATAAAATGAAAAACCAAGAAAATAAAAGCAAATTACAATAGTAACGATGTAATCCAATCAAAACTACAACATGATAAATTACTTGCCAACCAAAGATGAATAAAAAATGTTTACGAGAAGCCAGGCCCGAGACAAAAACACACGCCCAACATCTTCGGGTTCGTCGCTCAGCTCCGCCTCGCAGCCGCCGGGACCATCTACAATCGTGAGTCAAGCGATCCCGAACACTGCAGTTGCGTCGAGCTAGAGCGACGAATACTTCTCTCCGCCGACGACACCACCACCTGCGCGTCGACGGGGAGGACGCCGGCCGCCGGACAGCTTAGGACCTCGAGGCCCATCGGCCTCTGACAGGGTCCCCGCTCCCGGTGGAAGTGTGCAGCGCATGCGATGGACGCAATCGATCAACGAAAACGTCATGCGCACATACTTTGGGGCTACAGAGGGGGGAATTAACCTGACTGCGTACCGTGGTCGGATGCTCTCTCTGTTTCAGGTGCTTGAGCCAGCTGTCAACGTTTCGGCCCAACGTCTGTTGGATCAGGTGCGGGTCATCCAACGTAACCGTATGTTGGATGATGCCGTACTTGATAGACTGCGCAATGGATCACGGAATAGCCGTGTCTCGCCTGCCTTACCACCGGCCGCGGTGCAACTGCAACCCAGTGCTTCACCGCGACCCGATCATGATGGTGAGAATGACGACGACAGGGCTATATCTGTGAGTACCCAATGCAATGTACGTTTAAGGAGCGCTTTGGAATGTGCATTCAGCGAGTATCGCTCCACGCCGCCTGAGCTTAGACCTCGACTACCTCGTCTGCCCATGCATAAGAAAAATAGGGCGCTGGTGTGTGCTCTTGATTCGCAGCTATCAAATGTTTTTGATAGCAGCAAAGACCTTGCCGATACCCACTCAACACTGTACTGTGCGGCTGCTGCGGCATGTCGTGTAGCTAACGTCAAATTCCCAAAAAGTGACAGAACTACACGACCAGCTGTACCAGCCTGGCAGTCCAGGATTGAGCGTCGTATCGGTGAGGCTAGAGAACTCATCGGCAAGCTTATCTGCTTCAGGGATGGCAACACTCGCCCTAGAGTGATGCGCTTTGTGAGGCAGGCTTTCTCGGGGACTGATATCAGTTCTCGAGATTATCTGTCCCGCGTCACAGAGCGTATCGACTTCCTGAAGCAGAAGATCTATGCATGGGCAAACCGTATTCGTCGGTACAAGCGGCGAGTGGAGCGATACACGCAGAATCGTACATTCCAGAACAACGAAAGGTGGGTTTATAGGGATTGGGAGCGACCCAACCAAGGTGTGACTGATATACGCCTACCAGATGATGACGCCATGTATTTGTTCTGGCGCAATATCTGGTCGGTGCCTGTCAGTCACACCGAGGGTGATTGGACTCGGGAGGTCGAACAAGCGTGCGATCCGATACCACAAATGGGGGCAATTACCATCAGCCCCCAAGATGTAGCTCGTGCAGTCCGTCCGTTGCCTAACTGGAAATCGCCAGGGCCGGACGGACTGCACAACTTTTGGATAAAATGGTTCCAAAGGTCGCACGCTCGTTTGGCAACTTAGTTCCAGTCTGCCTTAGAGTCAGGATCGCTGCCCCAGTTCCTAACTACAGGAATAACCCACCTGCTCCACAAATCAGGTAGTACTGCGGAACCTAAAAATTATAGACCGATAACATGTTTACCGACGGTCTATAAAGTTTTTACATCCATTCTGAGAGCTAAAATTAATCAACATATTGATACGAATTCAATCATGTCTGCTTCTCAGAATGGATGTAGGAACGGGTCCCGCGGTACTAAGGAGCTGCTTCTTATAGACATTGCTATTAGCCAGCAGGTTCGCCGTTCCCGAAGGGATCTGGTGACATGTTGGATAGACTACAAGAAGGCCTATGACTCAGTGCCACATACATGGCTCATGAAGGTGCTGGAGTTGTATAAAATTGATGCAACTCTGCGCACCTTCCTGATGTCGTGTATGAGGCAGTGGAGGACGGTCCTTCGCTATCCAGGATGTCGCTGTCGAAATATTCCACGCTCGATCCTTATAGGTTCGCTGTCCTCTTGAATACAGATTCAAGAGGACAGCGAACCTATAAGGATCGAGCGTGGAATATTTCAGGGCGATAGTCTGAGTCCACTGTGGTTTTGTTTAGCCCTGAACCCTCTTAGTACACTGCTGGAGGGTTCGGGCCTGGGCTATCGGTTAAGAAGAGGAGGTCAGGTCATATCTCACCTCCTTTACATGGATGATCTCAAGCTCTTTGCCCCCAACAACTTGCAACTGATGAAGCTACTGAAGGTTACAGAAACCTTTAGTGACGCCATCAGGATGGAATTTGGTGTGGACAAATGTGCTGTCATGCATGTAAAGCGAGGGGAGATTATGGAATCCGTAGGAATACAACTCTGGGATTCCATACACCTTCGATCCCTTTCCTCAACCGAAACTTACAAGTATTTGGGTATGTCGGAACTGACATGAAACAGTCGTTGAAGGAACGCTTCGTTGGCCGCCTGAAAAAAGTACTAAATAGTCTTTTATCAGGCGGAAACAAGGTGTGCGCCTTCAACGGCTGGGTCATGCCGGTCTTGATGTATTCTTTCGGCATACTCAAATGGACTCAGACAGCCTGACGACTTGACGCCCTGGATAGGAGAGTCCGCACATTGCTTACCGCAAATCGTATGCATCACCCACGGTCATCGGTTATGAGACTGTATATCCCTCGGAAGTGCGGGGGTCGTGGCTTTTTAAATGCTAAGACCCTGCACAACCGCGAGGTATGCAGTCTTAGGGAATATTTCCAGGCAGCTGACGTGGGTATGCATCGAGATGTGGTAGCGGTGGATAAGGGCCTTACCCCGCTCTCCTTAGCTAACGAGAACTGGCGCAAACCTATAGTATTAGATACTAATGACCGCAGGGAGGTATGGCAGAGCAAGGAGCTTCACGGACGCTTCTACCGGGTCCTACATGGGCCTGATGTAGATCTTTTAGCGTCCGTGGCCTGGCTGCGATTTGGTGACCTTTTCGGGGAAACCGAAGGTTTTGTTTTTGCGATTATGGACGAAGTTATGATGACGAACAACTACCGGAAATACATTGTGAAGGATGGCACAGTTGACATCTGTCGGACATGTCACCAGCCGGGTGAATCTATCCGTCACATTATCTCCGGTTGCTCTAGTCTAGCTAACGGAGACTATTTGCATAGACACAACCTTGTAGCCAGGATTATCCATCAGCAACTTGCTCTTAAATACAATCTTGTGGAATCGGAAGTGCCTTACTATAAGTATGTGCCCGACCCAGTTCACGAAAATGGCAATGTCACGTTGTATTGGGATCGGTCTATCATCACTGACAGGACTATTGTTGCCAATAAGCCTGACATAGTGGTGATAGACCGACTAGAGCGTCGCGCAATGATTGTTGATATAGCGGTCCCCCATGACGAGAACCTCGTGAAGGCTGAGAGAGATAAGAAAAGCAAGTATCTTGATCTAGCGCGCGAGGTTGTCGACTGTGGGATGTGAATACAGCAATCATTGTGCCAATAGTCGTGACGGCCAATGGCATAATAGCCAAGAGCCTCGTCGAACATCTGAGGAGGCTCTCGTTAGGCAGCTGGATCAAGGGCTTGATCCAGAAAGCGGTACTACTGGACACGGCGCGTATAGTCAGGAGGTTCCTCTCTCAGGAGCCCTGACCACCGGTAGCTTGGACCCTGTTCCCGATACCGGTGGGCTACTATTTTTGTATTTTTAAATGTTTATTTTATTTAATTTTTATAGAATAATATTTAAAAATGTAAAAATATGTATATAAAATGAATAAATGGAATAACAATCATATGTGTCAATAATAATCATGTCAATAATGGGTGATATTCGCCACACAATAATAAAAACCAATGACAAAAAATAACAATCGTAATTTAAAATTACCTTGTAATTTACAAAAAAATAAAAAGAATAAAAACTTACAATTTATAATCGAAAAACTCATGTACACTATAAAAGCATTTTTCAATTAGAAACCTCGTCAAATTATTTTTAAATCTAGAAAATGGTAGCGTTTTTATGTAATTTGGTATTTTGTTATACAATTTTATGCACATAATGTAGCTGTTGTTACATGTTAATGTGAGATTCGTCCTCGGTTGAAATAACTTATTAGTATACATAGATCGAGGGGCATAGTAGTTCGTCGCCTGCTGAAAAAGTCTCTTATGTTCGAAAACAAATATACAGGATTCTAATATATAAATACATGGAAGAGTTAGTATTTTTTATTTCCTAAAGAATGGACGACATGACTCTATTTACTTCAACCCAAATATAGCTCTTAAACACTTTTTCTGCATTACGAATGCTTGATCAATCTCCACACAACGACCCCACAGGAATAGCCATGGAAAGCCGTTATTGCGGCACTTCTAGATACCTCGCAGCTAATGCGCCTCAAAGGGTATATGAATTTATTTATTTTAGCACAAATGTAATTTATATGATTTTTCCATGAACAAAATTTATCTAAATTTATTTCAAGAAACTTAACAGAGTCAGTTTCTGCTAAGGCAACCCCTTTATAGGATATATTTAGGTCCAGCGGTTTTGATCGATAAGTGTGGCATTGCATAAATTTTGTTTTATTAATATTAACTTTTAAATTATTAGTCTCTAGCCACTCTATAGTTCTTTGATGAGCAATATTAATTTGTAAATAACTTGTTCGTACGAACTTTTATCATGTCCTTTGATTATGATTGTAGTATCGTCGGCAAACAGTACACATTTATGGTTCATAATTTTTTTTTTAAAGGTTGACTGGTAGAAAATGCCTAAGGCATTAAGTCCGCCTCTGTACGTTTGTGTGCATGAAGTATTAAATAAATAAATAAATAAATAAATAAATTTCTGGGAAATCGTTTATGGAGAGCAAAAACATTGGCGGTCCCAAAATACTCCCCTATGGCACGCCATATCTATTAAACATAAACGAAGATTGGGATGATTCTAACGTTTTAGTTTGGTCATTATAATGCGAATATTATCATAACCACTAGCTTTGGAATCATTTAGAGACATCACTATTCTTTTAAGGTCACTACCATCCAGTGGGTACAAAAATATTGAATTACTGATGGATTCGATATGACCCATTTGTTTCAATCTTGTATCTTCTTTATTGTCATGGCTATGATTGGAAACCGAGTTAATGAAAAAATTATTGAAATAATTTGCAATAGACTTAGGACTTACACAGTCAATGTTGTCCACAGTAATTTTTGGAATACAGGAGCGTTTTAAATCTGTGCCGGTATGCTTTTTTATTATATTCCACGCTGCCTTACACTTATTTTTAGCTTTATTTATGTATTTGGTACTATTATTTTTCCGAGACGTTAAAATGCATTTTTCAGTAAATTAGAATAGGTTTTGTACTTGTTTTTATGGGATTCATTATTTTTATATTTGTAAGGTTTTGCAGTCTTGCCCCACGTTGGGCGCCAGTTTGTAGGGGTTGTAGTCTTGCCCCACGTTGGGCGCCAGTTTGTAGGGTATGTAGGTCGTGTTGACGTCACAGGTTTGAAGGAAACACGAAGATCGCTTGCAGGTGTTTATTCCAAGTAGGAAAGGTACAGACTTTTACATTTATGTATTTAAATAGGGCGTAGTACACACAACCAAGTCCGCTTGGACGAAGGCAGGGTACTTGGTCCTCTAATCCAAAAAGTCCAACTGACAGGGATGTCCCACGTGATCTTTCCAAGTAGGACGAGATCCGCGGATGCACCTTTCTGTCAGCTGGGATTTGCATTGCCGAACAACAAATAATCTGTCGAAGTCATTAAACGGCGGTAATTCTTAACACCGCGTTCTACGATCGTCACATCAATAAACAGCGACATCTAGTGGTTATACTGCGAACCACTTGCAATACTGTCAATGAAGTTGACTAAGTGAGTCCTCTACTGTTTACGTTCCTCAAAGGAATCGTAAACGCTAACAGTTTAAAGAGTTATACACAGATGGCGCTAGTTGTCAGATACATTATACAATAATAATGACGTTCATAATAATGAGGTGTGTTACATATTTTAATTTATAGTGTAATTTACTTTTATACTTACAGCTTATTTTGATACCTTTAGAAAGCCAGTTTAACTTATTTAATGGTTTATTTGTAATTTTTACGCGAATCGTAAGAAAACATAAATTATAAAATAGCAGATATGTATCGATAAATTTGCGGAATGCTTCGTTTGCTGAGTTTTCATTAAATACGTTGGTTACGCTTGCTAATTTATGATTCTTATATTTTATTACATCACCATAGGGCGATTGAGAGGCATTGGTTTAATGGTTCCACTTACTAATTAAGTGTCACATATTGTTGTTTTGGTGATATCCCGCGCGGTGGCGCCACCGTCAACACGCCGCCGCCTGACGACCGGCCGCCGGCCATCTTCTTCGTCTTCTCGTTTTAACCACGGTTGGGTGCGCGCACGTCGGTCATCACTCATCATCTCGCCCAAACCTTTTAATCGAACCTACATGAAAGTGTTATCCGTATTACCTAGACCTTCTGTGTTGTGTACCGCTGGCCAGCATAGTGTATCGAGTCTGTGAGCTGAACTTCCCGAACGTGACATCCATCTGCATCTGCATGGGAATCGCTGTTACAAAGGTATGTGGCATAATTAGTAAATTGAACTTTGTCCATTGCCTTTCGTCTCATCTGTGTACCTATTATTATCCTTCAAATTAGCACTGCTGAATCAGCAATTATAGCCTAGATTACTCTAATAATTTAGGTTCAAGCGCGTGTTATTTTACTAGAAATCTTCTAGAGGTTATACGCACCATTTTGGTCCTTCGAGCTGGATACATTAAATTTGGGCCTATTTACAGCCTATTTTTAAGTTCTAAAAGACTAATTTTAAGCAAAAAGTTTGGGAAATTTCTATATTAATTGCAGATCATCATACAACTCTCGCCTCTATTGCGTTGGGAATAAGGCTGGCTGCCTTGCATGTAGTAGTTTCTACCGGCAAATTAATTGTTAACTTAAATCTTTAATTTCGCTAATTATAACTCCGAAAGATACATTTAATTAAATATCAACGTTGATTCATATCGCTAAATAAGTTTATTTAATAAATCAGTTAATTTTCGGCGTAATTACATATTTTTTTGTTCGTGTATGAAAATTGTGGGTAGTCTGGTATAACAATCGTCAAGTTGGCCTACTGACTGTGGAATATTCCATTTCTTTGTTATCTTACGGCTAATTTTTATTTACGTATTGTTGACTCTTACGCAGAATCAAGTAATGATTTGATAAACTGTTATTCAGTGTCAGGGCTTCAGGGTTAAACAAAGAATAAAAGATAGTTGTTCATGTACTTACTTGTTATATTTCTCGAATCGAAACACAATACAACCAACAATATTTATATTCACGATTGCACAAGTTGACGTTATAATCACGACTGAGCTCGGAGCCCTGGCACGACAACAAAGTGACGTTTACCCCACCATCTTGCCTACATTCCAACCAATGCGGTCTGATTGGTTAGTCGTGCCATACCCAAGCTCAGTCGGTAATACAATAGTCAATACAATACTTTTTTATATTAAAATCAGGTTTAATTAAACATATTAAATTGGAAAAATAGCTAGATAATTTACTATTGACAACAGTCGGCCATCCAAGGTACATTACACGTCCTCGTGTTCATAAATAGAAGAAGACATACGAAACAAGATTTGATTGCCCAAATGTTATCAACAATAATAATCAAATTATTACTTACAATTAAAATAATCTAAAAAAAGAAAATATAATCATATCGAAAGGTAGATTTTAATCTTTTTACATCAGAAATCATAGTTTTGGGTATTAATTCATACATATATAATACCAAAAGGATAACCTGGAAGATAAATACGTTTAAGGTCATTATTTTATGGCCCACGAGCATTATTTCATGGCTCTATGTACACATAATATATAAGGGCATTATTTCATGGCCCACGAGCATTATTTCATGGCTCGGTGTACACATATAAGGGCATTATTTCATGGCCCCTGAGCATTATTTCATGGCTCTAAGTACACATATTATATAAGGGCATTATTTCATGGCCCATTTTGAGCAACTGGCATTATTTCATGGCCAGGGTTAGAAAGAAAGAACCTGAAAATAAAACATTAGGTTTTACACATTAAGGACATTATTTCATGGCCCATAAAGATAAAGAATCTGAAATTGAAACCCGAGATTAGGTTTAATGATCACAAATTGATTAATAATATAGACACGTGATGGCAAAATAATTAAGTCAATCACTGTCATTGCCTGACGATTCGTCATGTGGTCTATTAAAGTTCAACCATGCCTTAATTTTGTCACTTGCAACTACTGTCGAATAAGACCGGCCAGATTTCCGCGTGAGGGGAGTATCCTCAATTTGATATCGATCGAAATCATAGACTTTTGTAATTCTATAGGGTCCCTGAAACTTTGGAACAAGTTTTTTACTATTTCCTGTAGCTGGGACTTGACGTTCAACCCTAACAAGATCGCCTACTTTATATTTAGGAGCTGGGCAGTGCTTAGAGTCATAAACCTTCTTTTGCGACTCTTGGTACGAGCTAACGTGAGAATTAATTTCTTCCCTAATTCGTGACAAGTTATGATTGTTAGAAGAAGCTGATAAGTCGTCTGAGAGTTCGGATACAATTCTACAGTCACTTGGACCCGATGGTCTAGTGCCGAAAAGAGCTTCTGATGGTGTCCGATTTATGCCCTTGTTGAACGTGTTGTTCATGCCCCACTGCACATCGGGCAGATGCTCATCCCATTTATTTTCGGGAGAGCCAACACATTTTGCAGTCAAAGCATCAACAAGAGTCCTATTATATCGTTCTACCTGACCATTAGCTCTTGGGGTACTAACGGCGTTCAACACGTGTTTAATGTTCTTATCGATTATGAACGCTTTAAAGTTTTTGCTAGTGAAAGAGGTTCCACGATCCGTTATGACCCTCCTTGGGACGCCAAACAAACCAAAGTACTCACGGAAAACCTTTATAGAGGTAGATGTTTTTGTGTTCTTTACGGGTTTCAAATAAATATACCGAGTGTATGAGTCAATCAGGGCTAGAACATACATATTACCCCTCGTACTCCGTACAAAGGGGCCCACATGATCTGCATGAATAGTGTCAAAGGGGATATCTACTTTAGGTATAGGATGTAAAGTGCCAGGTTTCTTACCTCCAGAAGCCTTCGAATAAGCGCATTCCAGACAAGAACCGACGTACTTCTTGACAAAACTACGCATCTTTGCGAACCAATATTTAGCTTTGATGCGTTCCAGAGTTTTGTCAAGAGCGAAGTGGCCTATGTCATCGTGATTTTGTTTTACGATCTGCCATCTTACCCCCTTTGGCACGACCCACCTATCGCCCTCACTAGTTGTCCTATAGAGCCTATCATACTTCACTTTATAATTTGATTTAATGTCAACCACGTCATCAAACTGAGGATCTTTTAAAATACCAACAATCCTTTGAATTTCACTATCCGCGCCTTGAACAGTAGCTAACCAATCACCTTCACCAACGACCATAACGTCATGAGCCTGCTGCATAGGGTTTCGACTGAGTGCATCAACATGAGCCATGCGATAACCGGCCCTATATTCGATGCAAAAATCGTATTCCTGCATCTGTTCCCACCACCTAGCGACTCGGGGTATCATATCTCTCTTCTGAAAGGTTGCGCGAAGAGAGTTACAATCAGTAACTATTTTAAATTTGATACCCACTAAATAAACGCGGAATTTCTGCAAGGAAGAAACTACGGCCAAGGTCTCCAAGTCATAAGACGAGTAGTTTTGTTCCTCAGGCGTTGTCTGCCTGCTAAAGTAAGCGATAGGCCTAAGTAAATCGTCTCCATGTTTTTGCAACAAGATACCTGCCACTCCAATCTTACAAGCGTCCGTATGAAGCTGAGTATCGTCGGCCTTCAGATTGTATAAAGCCAGAGTGGGACGCTGGACGAGCTCTTTCTGTAGACAACGGAATGCGGTTTCCTGATCTATACCCCAAGACCATATAGCGTCCTTTTTCAAGAGTTGTGTGAGAGGTTTTGCAATAACCGAGAAATTCCGAACAAATCTGCGGAAAAAACTAGACAGTCCAAGAAACTGACGAACATTATGTTGGTTTTGAGGTATTGGGAAGAGCTTCACAGCCTCTACCTTCCTCTCGCCTGGCCGGATGCCATTAGCAGAAATTTTAAAGCCTAAATATTCGACAGAGCTACAGAAAAAGAAGCATTTGGGAAGCTTTAATGTAAGACCAGCATCCATGAATAGACGCAGCACGGACTCTAGTCGTGACATCCCTTTATTTATTGAGTGGGATTTGGTAATAACCTGAAGCAAGGTCCAAAGTAGTGTAATATTTATTACCAGAGAGGACATCTAGCTGATCGTCAATCAGTGGCATGGGATAGTTTTCACGGACAGTCTTTTTATTCAGTGCACGATAATCTATACATAAGCGAAGCTCGCCGGACTTCTTTCTAACCACAACAATAGGACTCGCATAACATGACGTTGATGGTCTTACGATATCATTTGCCAGCAATTCGGAAACCATTTCCCTAACCTTTTCCTTCTCGCTAAAAGACAAACGATAAGGTCTATATACGACGGGTTCGTTATCTTGGAGATCTATAGTCATGTGACCAGCCATGGTTTTCCCTAATTCCGTCAAATTAAAAGCAAAGCAAGATCGATACCTATTCAGCAGATTGAGTAGTTGGATTCTATACTCAGAAGATAGTTCATCGTTCAGATTTAAATCAGCCTCAGTAATAGATTTAGAATCACTGCTAATCGTTGAAGAAATTGTTAGGACTTGGACACTGGACTCTTCCCGAGCTACACAACCACGAGCAATTAAAGTGCCTTCTGGAAGCACCAATGGTGATAGTGAACTGTTACTGACAACGATATGTCCTGTTCCGCGTTCATCCATTTGGATCAATCCGTCAGATACTGAATAGCGAATGCCCCTCAAAAATCGGATACTGCCATTGACAAAGATGTCGCCTTGATGTGGCGGATCCGCATACACATCCACAATGGCAAGACCCAAAACTTTGACAGATCCTTTACAAAATAAATTTATTTTACTATTGGGTACTGTATTTTGGTAATCAAGTTCAGAAATTTCTAAGGCATCGCTAGTTTTCCGTATGACTACGTGTGGCTGTTCCGTAAAGGTTTGGCCTACCAATAGGGGCACATGCATGGCATCGTCTGCGACTATCAGCAAGTCTAGATCAGCTTTGACATTATCAATGATTATTTGAACGCGTTGTTTACCTATGCAAGAAACAACAGAGTTGCCGAAACCTCTCAGCACCGGCAGATTATCAACACTATACTCCGAACCTACATTTCGAAATGCTGACAACCTAATCATTGAGCATTCACTTCCAAAGTCTAAAAATGCAGTGACAGAAAAACCGTTTACTGTAGCAGTTTTGAAGTATTTCTTATTTGGTCCCGACACGGGAGTGGTTATTTTTGAAGAAGCAGTCGCCTCTTTATTAATCCTATCCTCTACTCGCATGACTTTTTTCTCTTCAGTCGTTGGGACTTTAGCATAACACTGTCCTACCTCATGTCCTATTCTATTGCACCGGCTACACTTCCTTATTGGTTGTGTGCACTGAGATGTAGAATGACCATCCTTCTTGCAATTTGAGCATCTTGTAGGCCTTGGGTTGGAGCCATTTTGGAGTTTTTGTGGTTGACCTTTCGATAATTTACGCTCGTTATTGAATTTTATATTTCGAGCATTACGTAAATACATACATTGAGGCTGTAGCGTTACGTATAGCTCAGTTGAACTATACGTAAGCCACGTTAATAAAATTAAAGGTAAATATAAATTAAAACTAAGAAAAGGATATAATTAACAAATTAAGGTCCCGCTTCGCACGACGTGGGCAACTAGGAAGGTCCCACTTCTCACGTCGTGGGTAGTTCGGCTTCTCACATCGTGGGTAGTCCGGGTTCTCACGTCGTGGGTAGTCCGGCTTCTCACGTCGTGGGTAGTTATCTCACAGCTAGGCAGAGGCAGGTAGCAGTAGCAGTAGCACTGGTGCAGGAACAGGCAGCTACGAGTGTGGCGGTCGGGCTGTGGCTTAATATGCTGATCAATGCAGCTGGATGGGCAGGAAGCCCTTTTGGTATGAAGCGGTGACCGTAGAAGTTAAAGAACCAGTAAAAATGCTCAGATTTAAGTTCCACACTCAATAAATAATATTTATTGCTTTTCACAGAATTGGAAGATTCACAGGCCTTACATATAATAGTTTTAAAGAGATTTTCAGATTCAATAGTACAACACGTAGTACTAAGTAGTCAAACGACTTTCAGAGTTCAGAGCAGATTCCAGACCCGATTCAAGACTGCAAAGCCCTCGGCCTTTCCGTCTTTTATATCCGCCGCTTGACAGAATCAGAATCAGAATTTAAGTTAGTGACATCTTGTTGACATAAAAAAAGTGCAACCTGCCAGTATTCAAAACAGCCAGTAATATTCAATCCAAAACCTTTTCGATGAATTCTGAGAGCGTGTAAATTAATTTTCAATTTATAAAATACAATATTTGAGCTAACCATATTGATAAAAAGAATTTAAATTATATAAATCAAAAGTAATCTTCATAGACTAAGCTAGTAAGAAGCTCTATGACAGAAAATTTAAAAGGAAAAGTATTGACAGCTTGACAACCTGACGTAGGTGTCATAACATTGAAAAATATGATTATTTTATAAGAAAACGAATCGTTTTAGACCGATTCGCAGAATAATAATGTAAACGTATAAAGGATGCGAAGTATAAGTATATGATGTAAAATGTATTGGCATGGAATAATATGAAGTAAGTATTAAGAGACCTAAGTGTGAATTAGGTGAGAACACCAGCTCACTCAGTGAAATAACTAAAATATGTGGTTTAAAATAGCGAAATACCACAAGGCAAAGGCTCAACTGGCTGCCAAAAAGTTGGGGATCCTTGCGAAGGTGAGACGATACTTCACGCCGGAACGGCTGCTTAAGTTGTATCAAGCGCAAGTTCGATCTTGCATGGAGTACTGCTGTCACCTCTGGGATGGATCTGCCAAATACCAGCTTGATGCACTTGAGACGATTGACAGACGGGCCAAAAGGCTTATTGGCAACGATGCACTGGTCGCCTCAAAGCTCCAGAGCCTCGAACATCGTCGCCGAGTTGCCAGCCTGTCGGTTTTTTATCGGTTACACTTCGGGGAGTGTGCGGCGGAACTGCACAATTTGATTCCGCCTAGCCCTTTCCATCATCGGACTACAAGACGTACGGCCATGCGCCATCGGTATATGGTGGACATCCCTCCCATACGCACAAAGCGTTTTGCTAATACTTTCATTGTGCGCACAGCTAAGGAGTGGAACTCCCTTCCGGGGTCTTTGTTCCCTGATAGCTACAACGTTGGGGTCTTTAAGTCAAGAGTGAATAGGTTTCTTCTAGGCAAGCGTGCTTCACCGTAGACCACATCATCGCTTAACATCAGGCGAGATAGTGGTCAAACGCGAGCATATAAATTATAAAAAAAAAAAAAAAAAATATGAGAGAAGTTTGTTTGGATCCTCAAATTGAGCTGCCTCAGCACCTAACCTAACCGATCGGTCATCAATACCATGTAAAATGCATTCGACTGCCCTTTTCCCACCTATACCACATCTATTGATAAGGGTCAGCTTGTCATAGTAATATTCTTCTAAGGAGTCTGTGAACCTAGCTCGTTTGGCCAACATGTCGCTTAGCATTTGGCCATAATTCTCTTCCGATGGGAAAGTAGCCAAAAGTTTTTCCTGCCATTCGGCCCAAGTAAACAGGACGGACGAAAGGCCCTCATACCATCTCTGGGCTAATCCCTTTAGTTTTGGTAATGCAAAATGTATTACTTGCTTTTCTGACCACGCATAAATGGTGGCGCACTCATTAACTTTATGGAGCCCCATAGTCATGGTCTGTTCTCGTTTACTTGGGTCAAACTCTGGAATCGTATTGTTAAGGGAACCTAGTTTATGGGAATCATTATTAGACATGGATTTTAAAACATTGACAAGGTCCGAAAGACTGGATAATGCTGATAGAGAAGTGGACTCACCCGTGGTCTTCTCCTGCGTCGAGGCTTGGACATTCTTCACAGCGCAGGCCCGGGTCTGCCTCACTGGACTACGTGACCGGGATCTTACAGTGCCAGGAGGGAGACGCGCCGTGGCTCGGCGGTACTCCTAGCTGGAAGCCCGGTTTTCCACGCAGTTAACCTCCTGGCTGAAGGCCCGGTGGTCCATGCGGTGGACCTCCCCGCTGGAAGCCCGGTGGTCCACACGGTGAACCTCTGGGCTAGAAGCTCGGTGAACCTCCCTGCTGGAAGCGCAATGGTCCACGTGGTGAACCTCCCGGCTGGAAGGCCGGTGATCCACGCGGTGAACCTCCCGGCTGAGAGGCCGGTGATCCACGCGGTGGACCTCCCGACTGGGAGCCCGGTGGCTCACGCGGTGAACCTCCTGGCTGGAAGCCCGGTGATCCACTAGGCGAACCCCCCGGCTAGAAGTGCGGCGGTCCACGTAGTAGTTCTCCCGGCTAGCGGCCCGGCGGTCCACGCGTAGATCCTCCCGGCTGGAAGCGCGGTGGTCCACGCAGTGAACCTCCTGGCTGGAAGCCCGGTAATCCACGCAGTTAACCTCCTGGCTGAAGGCCCGGTGGTCCATGCGGTGGACCTCCCCGCTGGAAGCCCGGTGATCCACACGGTGAACCTCTGGGCTAGAAGCTCGGTGAACCTCCCTGCTGGAAGCGCAATGGTCCACGTGGTGAACCTCCCGGCTGGAAGGCCGGTGATCCACGCGGTGAACCTCCCGGCTGAGAGGCCGGTGATCCACGCGGTGGACCTCCCGACTGGGAGCCCGGTGGCTCACGCGGTGAACCTCCGGACTGGAAGCCCGGTGGTCCACGAGGTGAACCTCCCGGCTAGAAGCGCGGCGGTCCACGTCGTGGTTCTCCTGGCTGGTGGCCCGGTGGTCCACGCGCAGATCCTCCCGGCTGTAAGCCCTGTAAACCTTCCGGCCGGAAGCACGGTGGTCCACGCGGTGATCCTCCCGGCTGGAAGCCCGGTGATCCACGCGGTGAACCTCCCGGCTGGAAGCCCGGTGGTCCACGCGGTGAACCTCCCGGCTGGAAGCCCGGTGGTCCACGCGGTGAACCTCCCGGCTGGAAGCCCTGTGGTCCACGCGGTGAACCTCCCGGCTGGAAGCCCGGTGATCCACGTTGTGGTCCTTTCGGCTGCCGGCCCGGCGATCCACCCGGCTGGAACCACGACGGTCCAATTGGCTGCCGCTCCTTCCTTCATTTCGCAGAGTAGCCTCTGGACAGCGCGATCGGCGTGTCACCCGGCTGCGTGAACGGCTATTATCCGGGCCTCGAGGATGCACGGCTTGGGTTGGCGAGCATCGACTAAGGCGCCCTTCGGATCGACGACCCAGCCGGCTGCGTGACCGATTCACATCCCGGGTGACAGCAGTGCCAACTCTACACCTAACAGGGCTGCGTGAGCGACGAAGAGGAGCAGGTGATCCTGTAGGATCTGTCGGGGTGTAGAGAACACGCTTTCGATTGTCCTTCTCCATGGGGTGATTCTGGAACAGAAAATATATCCCAAAGAATTCGTTCTTAAAAATAGCCATAAATCAAAAGAGTTATATCAGCAAACACATAATAGGCACGTTCTTTATGAAGAACTTGCAACCAAGTATGATTTAATCATCTTCTAATATTTAGCTAGTCCATGTTGAGTATGACTTAGGGGGAAAGCGACTTACTAATTTTTGAATAGAAATATATAGCCCAGATAAAGTACCACTCATACCAACATCCACTAGTAATCATAACCCTCAGTAAATAATGGAAAAAGAGAAAAAAAATTAATAATAACACAACTAGTCAAAAATAATAAAATCTCAATACACTCGCAGGTAATTTAAATTGGGATAGTATAACGAATAAACTGGCCAAAACAGGATTCTTTATCTCACTTCTGAAATGTTGACTCTTACGCAGAATCAAGTAATGATTTGATAAACTGTTATTCAGTGTCAGGGCTTCAGGGTTAAACAAAGAATAAAAGATAGTTGTTCATGTACTTACTTGTTATATTTCTCGAATCGAAACACAATACAACCAACAATATTTATATTCACGATTGCACAAGTTGACGTTATAATCACGACTGAGCTCGGAGCCCTGGCACGACAACAAAGTGACGTTTACCCCACCATCTTGCCTACATTCCAACCAATGCGGTCTGATTGGTTAGTCGTGCCATACCCAAGCTCAGTCGGTAATACAATAGTCAATACAATACTTTTTTATATTAAAATCAGGTTTAATTAAACATATTAAATTGGAAAAATAGCTAGATAATTTACTATTGACAACAGTATTAGAAACTTTTATATATTTTTATTCTAATCTAGATTGGCAGAATTAATGACATTGATTGTTATTGTATGATACACTTCTACTGTTGGTTCGTTAGGTAAATGCCTACTATACTCGTATTGTACGAGTAGGTATTTATTATAATTCGAAACTCAACCGCATTTGATTAATTATTGCAATTAACCAGATTATCATTGCGTCGCTTGTTATTTTATTTTTTAAGGTAACTTGATCTTTTGATAGGAACCTTCAGGTAAAATAACAGATTTGTATAAACTTTTCGCGTTTAGTTCTCCTCATAGGAAACAGCCGTATATTTATACATATCACCCCCGCACCTAACTTTGTAAACGTAGTACTTACTAGAAAACTTTCTTCGAACGGTCATCTGCGTATTTATTTGTTAGGAATTTTATTGTTTTTTACGAAGGTATTTCGTTAACACAATCGCATCGCTTACGGAAATAAGTACCATACTTGTTTCTAAGTTTCACACTTAACTTATTGTTAGTTAAGAATCTGTACATATTCTATGTATTGAGAAAGTTAATCTCATTTAAATAGAAGTACAAAAGAAAAAAAATATATATTATCGCGTCGCATCCGACATAAATGCTAATTATCGGGTTGTAGGTATCTCTAAGCTAATCATAAAAATATGTTATAGATGGGTACGTTCATAAGGTATTTTGCGTGCTTACTATTTTATTGGTATTAGACTTTGTTACTTGCACGCGGTTCAAACTTTGTACGCTTTATATTCTTTTTTTCACCTTACAATTTATTATTGTTAGGGTTCGCGTGTACGGATGGATCGTTCCGTACTATTATTAACTTAAGTTATAAAATCTTCCGTTGAGTTATCGGTTTGGTTGGACCACTAATTTCAATTACGCGGGTTCCGTATAAGATAAAGATTTGTTGAGTTTTTTTTGTTCCCATATTTTTAACTTCTGTTCACCATGACTGACAAGGTTAAACTTAGATTGTTGGAAAGTAAACGCGACGCGTATTTCGCGCGGGTTCAAAAGATTTTGGATTCAACAGAATCTTTAACAACCGAAAGATTACGTAAATCTTTTATTGCTCAGGCTAAACAAATTGACGGATTACGTAGCGAATTCAATGAGATAATGGACGAGATAAATATGTTGAAATTGACATTTGATCCAAAGTGCGAAGTAAGCTATAATGCCTTCCATTCATTTGATGAGTTGGTCGGCGAGATAAAAATTACTTTAGCTTCATTAACTGAATCAAATGTTTCCAAGGAACCTAGCCCGACAGCGAGCTCTAATACTCATCATATAAAGGTACCTAAAATTGAGCTGCCTACCTTTGACGGTGATATTCAAAGTTTTCCTTTCTTTCATGAGACTTTTAAACGTATTATACATACGAACGCAGATTTATCAGATTCTGATCGCATTCATTATCTGTTGAGTTGTTTAAAAGGAAAGGCTAGGAATGTGGCAGTAGGTATTGTACCTTCTGGCGATAATTACCGCGTTGTCTGAGATGCGCTTATCGCAAACTATCTCGATACTCGCGCGCTCGCCACTAATTATCTAAATCAGCTGTTCTCACTGAAGTCGTTCGGACCGACACCCGCTAATATTAAACAAGGTTTCGATAAATTAACTTCTACGGTTGCGGGACTCAAACAATTGAAAATACCTAACTTAGATGATTTTATATTTATTCATTGGGGTCTTAAGTTAATAGACTCAGATACAGCAAAACATTTTGAAATGTCGGTTCGTAATCAACAAGAGTTGGATTATGATTATATCGTAAAGTTTGTTCGTGAACAAGTAAAAATCTTATATCGCTCCTTTTCTGCGGCAACTAAGCCCGCCCCCGCAGATAGACCACGCACTTGATCTAAGGCCTCGCAGGTGTTTGTGGCTACTGAATCTAAGTGTTCGCTTTGTCAATCCACGCATAAAAACTTGTTTACGTGCAAAGCGTTTCAAAAGTTGAGCGCGGATAACAGATTTAAGTTTGTAAAAGACAATAACAGATGTGTTAACTGCCTAAGTAGCCAACATACCGTCTCTAAGTGCCTATCAAAGTCAACATGTAGGAAATGCAACGGTAAGCATCATTCCTTATTGCATTTTGAGCAATCGACGCAAGCCCCTGCGCTGGCGCCCGCTAGTGACCCAGCCTCCATTTCTGCGGCCGACCCAGCTACTTCTGATCGTGTGGCGTTGTGTACGCATTCTTCTGCTCAAGTCCAGGCCACACGTAGTACCGAAGTGCTGGCTACTGCCAAGGTGTTAGTGGCGGGTAGGAAGGGTAAGGGCGTGGTGGTTAGGTGTCTTTTCGACCCTGGATCGCAAAAGAATCATATGACATCGCGTTGCTGCCGTATGCTCGGTCTAACTGTACATACGGACTCAATAACTACCGTTCGTGGTATTGGTGGCACTTCGCAGCCCGTTCGCGGCTCGGTGAATCTTACGTTCAGCTCACGGTTTTGCTCGCAGCCTAGGTATGAAATTGACGCTTTAGTCTTGGATCAGATAACCGGTCAGCTTCCTCTGGGTGCTATTATCTCAGATCTGGTGATACTGCCGAATTGAAGCATATTGATCCTAAACTACTCGCTGATGACAGCTGGGGTGTGCCAGGTAATATTGAAATGTTACTTGGGGTCACGTTGTTCGCTAAGTTATTGCGACCCGGTCACGTGACCAGCGCACCCGGTTGCCCCGACGCATTGGAGACTGCGCTCGGCTACATACTTCTAGGAGAAGCACCTATTATCGAACCTCCAACTGACACTCTGTCTTTCTTGCGAGTTCTTTCGATAACTTCGATCTTCGTAAGTTTTGGGAGATTGAAGATGTTACTACTTCGTCCATTGGGAGTGTGGATGATAAACACTGTGAAGAGTTTTATTGTAGCACAATTACCCGCGCTCCGAATGGCAAGTATGTTGCAGCTTTACCACTGAAAACAGACGCATCGGCGTTAGGAAATTCTTTTGATATGGCTCGCAAGAGATTTCATAGCCTCGAACGTAAACTTAAATCGCTTCCTAACGTCAAGCTTCTTTATGATGACATCATACGGGATTATCTACGGAACAATTATATTTCTTTGGTGCTGAATATCGTACCTGAATGTGGGTTGGCCAAACGAAATTGTAAGGAGCGAGAAATGGAGTACTATATTCCTCACCATGCTGTTATTCGAGAGGATAAAGTGACCACTAAGCTGCGCGTGGTCCTAGATGCCAGTGCATGTACAGATAACGGTACCTCTCTCAATGATATCCTGTATGCAGGTCCAGTCCTTCAGGCTGACCTTTTTAACATCTTGTTAAATTTTAGGCTTTTTAGTGTCGCTATTTCTGCAGATGTAAAATCTATGTACCTATGTATAGGTAAACGCCCACAAGATCGTTCGCTTCAACGTATCTTATATCGGTTTAATGAGGAAGAAGAACTTCAAATTTATCAGTTTTCAGTGCTTCCCTTTGGATTAAAGTGTAGTCCTTTTATAGCTATTCGCACTATCCAACAGTTATGTCAGGATGAAGGAACGCAGTTACCTCTCGCCAGGGACATTTTGCAGTGAGATATTTACATGGATGACATAGTTAGTTCTATATCTAGCACTGCGCTGGCTATAGACTCGGCTCGTGAACTGATAAAAATATTCTCTCTCGGTGATTTTCAGCTGACGAAGTGGTCTAGCAATAGTGTTGATATTCTTCGGAATATTCCAGAGTCATTACGACTTTCACAGAGCGTGGACCTAAGTAATCCGACAAATGAATAAGATCCGACACAGAAAATACTGGGACTTCGTTGGTTCCCGGATGAGGATTGTTTCGTATTCCAGGTTAACCCTAGTGTTCGCCCTTGCACGAAACGAAATATTCTTTCTTCTATTGCATGTCTTTTCGACGTTTTAGGACTCGTGGCACCGATAATTTTATACGCCAAGCTTCTTATCAAAGAGCTTTGGCTTGTCAAACTGGGATGGGATGACGTCCCACCACCTCGCATTGTTCGTCTGTGGGAACAATTTCACGCTGAACTGCCAATTATCTCTGAATTGAGATTTTTGCGACATGTCGGCATCGTAGAACGCTGTAGGCTCTCACTCGTCGGTTTTGCCGACGCTAGTGAGAAAGCTTACGGTGGTTCGATTTACGCCAATGTTGTCAGACCCGACGGTAGTATCGTCGTTTCGCTGGTGTGTGCAAAATCTAAAGTCGCGCCACTGAAAGTAGTTTCGCTAGCTCGTCTCGAGTTATGCGCCGCATTCCTCTTATAAACTGTGATAAAGCGAGTATATAATCTTTTCACAGCTCGGCACGCCATTGAGGCAGTCGTAGCTTTTTCGGATTCAACTGTAACCTTGAGTTGGATTCATTCCGCACCGCATCGATGGCACACCTACGAAGGTGTCGAATCGTATCGCTAAGATTCATGAGAATCTTTCGGCAGATCACTTCTTCCACATGAAAGGGTCTGAAAATCCTAGTGATTGCCTCTCTCGCGGTTTAACGCCTGTTCAATTAGTACATCATCCGTTGTGGCTAAATGGACCGCCGTGGCTTAAACTTCCGCGCGCTGAATGGCCGATCAAACTATTCGTTTCAAGCGAGTCGCAAGAGCTGCCCAAAATGAAGCCCGTGGCATTACCTGCGCTATCGCACGGATGCTTGGACAGAAGTCCTCCTTCCGACAACATTTTATACGCTCGCTCTACTAGATTCTCGTCCTGGTTGAGATACTTAAAAACCATTTGCTTGGTTTATAAGTTTATCAAACGACTCCCTAGAGGGCCCGTTACCGCGTCTGATCTAGAGTTAGCTGAATTTATTGTGTGGCAATCTGTGCAGAGGATTCATTTTGAAGCTGATCTCGATCGCTTAGCCCGCAATGAGTTGTGCTCTAAGTCAGTACAACGGCTAAGTCCCTTCCTCCACGAAGGACTTATCCACGTTGGTCGCCTTGCAAATTCTGAGCTAGAATTTGACTCGCATCATCAGATCCTTCTTCCGCGTCAAGATCATATAGTGGAACTTTTAGTTTCCCACTATCATGTGAAAAATTACCACACAGGACCAACCTTGCTCGTATCTCTCTTACGACAGTAGTATTGGATCCAGTCCGCGGGACGTATTGCACGTCACATTACCTTTAATTGTAACCTTTGCTTTCGAGCAAAGCCGCGACCTACCTTTCCTATAATGGCGGATTTGCCACGTTTTCGCGTTGAGTCGGCTCCTAAGGCTTTCTCTCAAACAGGTTGCGACTACGCGGGACCTTTCTTGATCACGTCGATACGTGCTAGAGGTCAAAAATCGAGGAAAGCTTATATCTGCCTTTTTACCTGCCTGACAACTCGTGCACTGCATCTTGAGATTGCCTCAGATATTAGCACTGCGAGCTTTCTATCCGCTTTTAAACGCTTCCTGGCGCGTAGAGGGCCGGTTCAGTGTCTTTACACAGATAACGCTACCAATTTTATTGGGGCCAAATCCTATCTACGAGATCTCTACCAATTCTTGGCTAAAGAGTATCACCCTTTATCCCTTTTTAAGGCAGTGGCCACTATACTGCCACCAATTTTAGATTTTTTTTTTCGGGCAACTTTTTATCTTTCTGGTATTTATTTTTTTTTACTGGCAAGCTTGAGATGTCCTGTCAACGTATATTTTTTGTTGTGTGGGAATTGTCAAATTCAATTGACACTTTTCAAACTTTGAACGGTAAAAACCGGTGATTTTGTGTAACGTGTAACAAATCTAGCTCAATCTTTAAAATCTTTTGGGAAACTGGTAAGAGTTTGCATTTATTTCAATAATTACGTATGTCACTTGTACGATCGAGTAGTATTTTGTAAAATTACGTTTATTATTTTGATAAAATTTTGTATTTAACTGGTGGCAATATATCTGCCACTGCCCGTGTAGATAATAATATTACAGTATTTACTGCAGGTGAAAATGCCGAAAATATTGTCTGATGACGACATAGAAAATGCACTGGACGAGTTATTTGGCTTACCCGACGACCCCGACATTTCGGAGGACGAATACGAACAAGAACCGGATAATTTAGATACGTATGAAGGTATGACGCTATATGATATTCTTAGTGGTGCGAACGAAACCGATTCTACCCAGGAGAAAAACGACTCTAATTTAGAAGAATCTTTTAATCAGCCGTCAACATCTGGTCTACATTTAGACAGCCGCAACAATGAGTCTACTCAGGTGACACACAACTCGGACGACGAACGTGAGACATCAATTCATTCCTCAACATCTGGTCTTCATTTAGACAGACGCCGTAACCGTTTACTTGACTCTCCTCCTGAACCACCATTCAGCCAACTTCCTACAGCTGTTGATACATTTTCTGAAACTGATGATTCGGATGGTGCAGAAGATCAGTGGAAAAAAGTTATCTGGTCTCAACAACCAAACATGGATGATTTTGACCGTGTTCGTTTACAAGGAACTCAATTCCTTTCATCCCAGACAAGGCCTACAACATATTTCACACGTTTCTTCGATGACGATATTTTTACACATATTGTAACACAAACGAATCTCTATGCAGAACAAAATCAAAGTCGTAACTGGACACCTGTTTGTTGTGATGAAATTAAAGCTTTCATAGGCATAATAATTCTAATGGGGCTCCATCCATTACCGACTGTTGATTTATATTGGGCTAGCGATCCATTTTTCCGCGTAGATGAAATCGCATCCATAATGCCAATCAAAAGATTTTAAAAAATCCTCGAAAACCTGCATTTGAATAATAATGAGCAAACGCCTCAAAGAGCTGCAACAAATTTTGATAAATTATTCAAAGTAAGACCAATACTGGATTTGCTGAATATTGCATGTCAGCGAGAAGCGAAAACAACATCGTCACAATCAATTGATGAATCGATGATTCGATTCAAGGGACGTTCAACTCTAAAACAGTACATGCCCCTCAAACCCATCAAGAGAGGATACAAAGTTTGGGTAAGAGCTGATAGCAAAACTGGTTATGTTTACGAATTTAGCATTTACACTGGTAAACGTGAAGACCAAGCTCCTGAAGTTGGTCTAGGAGTCAAAGTAGTGAAATCTCTCACACAAAAACTCATTGATCAAGGCTTCCGAGGACATGTAGCTTTTGACAATTTCTTTGCATCTTATGAGCTCTTGCAATATTTGTTTGAAAACGGAATATATGCCACCGCAACCGTCAATTCTGGGAGATCTGATTTGCCACTAATACTAAAAAACGCTAAGAAAAAAAATGTATCAAGACAAGAAAAAATACATTTAGAGAGAGGTGAATATAAATGGCGTACTAAAAATAATGTTTCCTTTATCATGTGGCAGGATACAAAAATAGTTACAGTTTTGACCACCGCATTTCACCCCAAAATTTGCCAAACTACATGTGAAAGAAAGCAGAAAGACGGAACAAAAAAAACGTATCCTTGTCCAACAGCGGTACTTGAATATACAAAACGTATGGGCGGTGTGGATCGTTTCGATCAGAAGCGGAGTACCTATGAAGTCGGCAGAAGAAGTAAGAAATGGTGGCTTCGCATTTTTTATTTTTGCATAGACCTAGCAATAACAAACCCGTACCTTCTCTACAGTTCAAACAGCCGCGTCCACAGTATTATGCCACAATTAGCGTTTAGATTATCTTTGGCACGTGGTCTTATAAATAATTTTTCATCAAGGAGAAGGAGCTTGGATACCCAACCAATGTATCTTACTAAGAAGCCCAAGATGTCAGATAATTACCAAAAAACCGGCTCTGTAATCGATGACCTTCGTTTTGCCAGTGTTGGAACACATAAACATGAACGTTTGCCAACTTATCGGCGATGTCGTGTATGTAGCACAAAGACAAACAATAAAAGGTCAAAAATTCAATGTTCCAGATGCAAGGTTCCACTCTGTGTGGTACCTTGTTTTGATATTTACCATGAACAGAAATAAAAATTTGCATTAAGAATAAACCTTATTTTATTTTTGATAGTCTTTTACAGGCAGCGGCAACTATATTGCCACCAAATTTTCAAAGCATTCATAACATATTGGCTTACAAAATCCGTTTAGTTTAAATTTGTAACTGTCCTAGTTCCCTCTGCCTTATAAAGGGTTATGGGAAAGAGAACTTGCAGAGCATCGAATAACACTTAAAAACATCCCCTGTAGAGCTCCACATTTTGGTGGTTGTTGGGAAAGTGAAGTAAAGAGTGTCAAAACGCATCTCTGCAAAGTTATCGGTCAGCAAATTCTTAGTTTTGATGAGCTTAACACTATACTTACTCAAATAGAAGCTTTATTAAACTCGAGGCCTCTGTATGCGATCAGCTCGGATCCGTCAGAGCCTACTTCATTATCGCCGGCTCACTTCTTGCATACGAAACCTCTTTTATTTTTCCCCGCCCGCGATTTCAATGAAACGCGGTTACATCTTATTTCGCGTTATGAATTAACTGACAAAATGGTCCAATCTTTTTGGAAGCGGTGGCGCCAAGAGTACTTGCACACCCTACAATCCAAACAGAAATGGAACACCCGTGTCAATCCAATACGGGTAAGTATAGTTGTCGTCTCCATGCAGGACAATGTGATGCCTCTGCAATGGCCGATAAGAGTAATTACAGAAATATTTCCAGATAAAAACGGAGTTTGTAGAGTCGCATCCGTAAAGACTAAAAGCGGGATCCTTCAGAGTCGCCCGGTAGTAAAGTTGTGCCCTTTGCCAACGCAATAGGTTTCGTTAGGTTAGGTTAGGTTAAAACGGGCTGGTTTCCGCAACTCCACGACTAAGCGCGTATTTTGCGTACGGGTGGGACTTAACCTTCCACTAGCTACCTCACTCGATCCATCCCAACTCCTCGAGGAAGGCCAGCAGCGCCTTCGTGTTGCTGACTACCTCCTGTACGGTACCTGGTTCACCGAGGTATTTGGCCCTGTAACCGGCGATTACTGGGCAGCTTAGAAGCAGGTGCGCTGCTGTCTCGTCTTCCTCCATGCATGCTCTGCACAGTGGACTGTCCGTGATCCCTAAGACAAAGAGGTGCTTATTAAAAGTCCCGTGGCCAGTCGTTACAGCTGTAACTGCTCGTAACTGCTGTTTCGTCAGGCGTAGGGCCTTCTGCGTGAAACGTCTATCCAAAGCGGGAAGTGCTTCTTTGGACTGCCTGCACTCATTGTGGTCAATCCACAATCTGTGGTGTTGCTCCTTGGTTCGTTTCCTTACCAGACTGTGGAGGTAGCCAAATGGTATTGGCACGATTGGTTCCGGACCCACCACAGCCATACTGGAGCCTCTACGGGCTAGCTCATCCGCTGCATCGTTGCCTCGGGAATCGCTATGCCCTTTGATCCATTGAATGTATATAATAGGTTTCGTTACATTAATATTAAATATTAACGTGCACCAATGTGCAGTATTAGATTTAGTTATCGCGTAGAATAGTTAGTTAAATATTCTTTTTTGTAATAGAGAATCGCAACTTTAGAGTTCTCATAACCTTTGGTAGAGCTGTGATGATCTGCAACTTTATTTACTTTTCTTTTGTGTTTCGAAAGTGGGAACTTTCAAGCCGGAGAAAATGGTTACGCTTGCTAATTTATGATTCTTATATTTTATTACATCACCATAGGGTGATTGAGATTTAATGGTTCCACTTACTAATTAAGTGTCACATATCGTTGTTTTGGTGATAGCCCGCGCGGTGGCGCCACAGTCAACACGCCGCCGCCTGACGACCGGCCGCCGGCCATCTTCTTCGTCTTCTCGTTTTAACCACGGTTGGGTGCGCGCACGTCGGTCATCACTCATCATCTCGCCCAAACCTTTTAATCGAACCTACATGAAAGTGTTATCCGTATTACCTAGACCTTCTGTGTTGTGTACCGCTGGCCAGCATAGTGTATCGAGTCTGTGAGCTGAACTTCCCGAACGTGACATCCATCTGCATCTGCATGGGAATCGCTGTTACAAAGGTATGTGGCATAATTAGTAAATTGAACTTTGTCCATTGCCTTTCGTCTCATCTGTGTACCTATTATTATCCTTCAAATTAGCACTGCTGAATCAGCAATTATAGCCTAGATTACTCTAATAATTTAGGTTCAAGCGCGTGTTATTTTACTAGAAATCTTCTAGAGGTTATACGCACCATACGTCACCAAAAGATAGACATGAGATTGAGTTTAAAAAAGTTTCCTTATTATCATTACTGTAGTCTCGTTTAAATTGATACCACCATTTTAAAACTGGTTGATGTATTTTTGTAACAGCCCAAGAATATGATTGGGCCGTGTGATCCGATAAACCTAAATTATGTATTTTTGCATACCCTTTTTCTATGCTGGTTATGATGTGATCAATGCAAGTTTGTGTCTTTTCTGTTACTTTAGTAGGTGTCAAGATAGCATGTTTTATGTTGTAGCTATTTAGCAAGTAATTATATTCCCTACTTTCCTTTGACTGTTTTAAAGTATCTATATTTGTATCCCCACATATAATAATTTTCTTTCTTGTATTACGACACAACGTCCTCGATAGACTCTCGAGTTTATCAAGAAAGATCGTTACCTTCGACGAAGGGGTTCTATATACACATATTAATAATATACCGTATTTAGTAAGTTCTAAACCACAACACTCAAATACACATGTTTCGCTTATTTTTTGTATTTCCTGTATTATTTTAAATTCAATTTCGTTTTTTATAAGAATAATAACGCCTCCTCTTTTTGAAGTTTTCCTAGAATAGTAAGCTGCAGTCGTAAAGCCTTTTAGGCGAAAGTTTTTTTCCGTACCTTCAAGCAAGAATGTTTCAGTAAGACACAGTACATCTACGCTGATCTCGTTATTTAGCAAATCTAATGTGGCAAATGAAATTGCCACATTAGATTGAAGTTTGGGCGCACGGTTGGCGCAGTGGTTGAGCGATTGACTGCTGCGCTGCGTGTCGCGGGTTAGATTCCTGCACGGAACAAATATTTGTATGACCTACAGGTAGTTGTTTCGGCTCTGGGTGTTTGTGTATGTGAGTTTATATGTTTGTAAACGCACCCACGATACAGGAAGAAATTCCTAGTGTGGGGCAACGTTTTTTCAAAAGACAAAGAAATTTCGTCACGTTTGTTTAAGGCACCGGCTATATTTTGGTGTAGAATAATTAAGCGTGGCTCATTTTTTGTCACGAAAAAAGTCATCTGGATTTTGAGTTATTATATTAATATTATCCGTTTATACACTAATGTCGTTTAAACTACAGGTCTGTACAGCAACATCCTTGGTGCATTTTTGAATATTTTGAATAATTAAGTTTACGGTATATTTTTTTGGAAATTACTTTTATAATTTACACGCAAAATTTGCCTGTGGATTAACCTACAAGCATTCAACCTTGTGATATATTTTATTGACATATTAAAATCATTATGAAAATGTACAAAAGATGAATTCTTACAATTATAACACACAAATCTTAATAAGTTATTTACATTTTTTTCATTTAGGGTCTTATTTTTGTAATTTTGCCCGACTAACACATTGGTGAATTTTAGCTGGCCTAATGTATGGTGCAAATACGTTTGAATGTCCATAGGGTTTGTGTCATTTGAACCTGCCAATATAATTACAAAATCTGATTTGTTAAAATCCTTACACATAATTGCGCAGTTTTTTAATACTTCTTCAGTGGTTGCATTCGGTTTTACGAATGACGTCACAGCAAATTTCTCCCCAAGATGTTTCGCAGCAGAATGTTTCGGACTCCATGTCCAGATTGGTCGGCAAAGATCATAACCCTCTGGGTATCATTTGACTGAGATTGGTGTTTTAGTGTTTCCTGCCCTTCGTTAGATGTCTATATATTACCTATTTCCAACTTCTTATCCGAGTTCAAAGATGTCTGTTCAATTCGTTCGTTGTTGTCGGCGTCGATGTCAATTTGATTCATGCACGTGCTGGAATTTTGAACGTCATTAATCGATAGCGGTTTTGCATGGAGTATTCCATCAGTAAAGGAAAATTGAGAACTCAATTTTCCTTTACGGCTCCGAATCTTGGGCAATTCGCTCGGTGGATCGAAGAAAGATTGAGGCTTTCGAGATGTGGTGCTGGAGGAGAATGTTGCGCATATCATGGACAGCAAAACGCACAAATAGGTCCATTCTCAACAAGTTAAATATCAAAACCAGACTCTCCACGATCTGTTACCAAAGAGTCCTAGGTTACTTCGGTCACATCGCCCGGCGACAGCCAGATAATCTAGAAAAAACTGGTTGTTGTAGGAAAAGTGGATGGGAAAAGGCCACGCGGACGTTCACCCACTCGGTGGTCAGACCAGATCAGGGCGATTACGGGCCTCACGGTGACCACTGCCCTGAGAAGAGCCGAAGACAGAGTGGCTTGGAAGCAGCTCGTCAATGACTCCGTGAAAGCTTTCCAAGACGGGCACGACCTTCGGTAACGAAGACAACGAATAAGAAGAAGATTCCATCAGTACCGCAGATCGATCCTGCTGTGTTAAACGAGCTGTCTACCACGTCTATCTCGGTCGTGACACTCTCAGGTTCATGAGTCGTAGGTGAAGAACTCTTATTCGGGGTAGAAAAACCACTTGTTTTAAGACTTATTTTAAAATGTTAAAATCATTCAACTTCTTCTGAGAACTTTCTTATGTAACAACTGTTTAGATTCTAAGTCTACAACAAACTATTACATAAGTAAAAAGTAAGTAAAAATATTACAACTTAGTTTGCGAAGAGAAACAAAACAAAGTTGTCTTCTTGAATTTAACAATGAATTTTACTTAACTTGCTCCTATCTTCTTCAATCCTTATCACTTTATAACTCTGAAATAATCTTTAAAGTTTCCTTTAACATAATAACACTATAGAACACATAATTACCACAGACGAGGACAAAAAAATAAAAATAAATTATTTTAATGAAATCAACACCATCTCAAAGACAATTATATCTACATTTTGATCTGAGGCTTTTTTTTAAAGTCATAGAATAATAAGAAAAGTACTAAAAACTACTAAATTTTGGATCGCGCGGGTGTGAAACGAGAGCGCGTTTTGTTCCCTCAAGGTCTTTGGCGTTAGTCGTCGCCTTAAACACTAGCTTTTAATATGATATTTCTCACTTTTCGAATATTTTATAAGTGTTGTTCGTTTAGTACTTACGTCACAGTGATAATTATTTAGTACGTATTGAGGCACTAAGCACCCACTAATAATTACTGACACTGATATTGTTATTTAGGTTGTAGCATTCGATTCACACTATCCTCCGTGCTAGTCGAAACTGTATCACGGTAGGACAGTCTTGTACACGGTAGTTTCTAAACGCAAATATAATTCCACTATTCTTTCACAGTATAATAATTACGTATCTCTGATATTATGTTCCAATGTAAACAGGTAGGTATCAGAACATTTGCATTTATAAAATTACGAACAGACGTGATCAAAAATTCACAATGCAGGTAGTGTTACAGACAATCGTCAGATTTTTATCCTATAAGATTTAATTATTATTTTCGTAGGGACTAACATAAACATAGTTAATAGCTGCAGGTACAAATAAAAAGTTTAGAATTTAGATTTTAATCATAATTTAATGTTTAAGCAAGCGATATGAGTAGGTATGTGTGTGTGAGCGTGATATTATGAATGAGTTCAGATTTTTGTAAGGTATGGTGTTTGTGAAGTGTGTTGTTTGTTCGAGTGTGTTTGTTTAAGTCAATAGGTTGTCTGTTTTATCATAGTTAAGTTGTTTTAAATATTCAACATGAACTTTCTTACAGGCAAATGAAGTCATATTTCGTAAGTTGACGTTTTTTGATATCTTATTATATAAGAATGGATTTAAATATTGTGCAAATTTACAAGCCTCAAGTTTTCTCTCCCTTATCTAGGCTATCTACTACGAACGAAGTTAGCTTATGTGTAGCATTTGCAGTTGATTTTTGTGTTCTAAAACCGTATTGATTCTCAGAGAGAATATCATACTTTGCTAAATAATGTCTTAGTCAAGACTCGACGATTCGTTCCAAAATTTTTGACCATAATAACACTTTTTACCCCAGTTTCGTCAGTAGGCAAGAGAACAAGGGAGGTTGATGTAGATTTTGTTTGATTTTTCATTTTCGCTAGGTTTTGTTTATTTAACTGTGTTCGCAATTTGATATTATTATCCAATTGGCAACCGACGCCTGTAAATTATTCATTGACGTAATTTAATGTATCATTCGTGTTTCGTTTTATGTCTAAAAGGTCAATCAGGTATTTTTGTTAGAATTAGCATTTACATAACATACATCTTTTATGAGGGACCATTGCTTTTAGGGTTCTTTTTGTTGAGATCTATTTCCGATTTTAGATAATTATTCTTAATTTTTTTAAGTATCTCATTGCACGTGTTTCCATACCTAATATACGTAATTTTGAGGACAGGATTTTCCGGGTTTTTTGCAGACCTAGGTGAAGCCGATCACGATTTTGCATACAGCGGCAAAGTCCCGGCGTTATCCGGGGCTTAATGTTTCTTTTCCTGCGAGATAGTTGTTGCACCACTGTATTGTTTTCTACGGCTAGACCAATTATTTTTAAAAAGGATTCAGTAATTTGGTTCGGATCGTTACCTGATACTACATCTTGCCAGTTAGTTTCTTTAAGGTGCTTGACAATAGCCTGTTAATCAGTTTTTGTTAATGACATGTTTTATTCGAAACAGATATCATGACGCTGTAATGGTCTGTGATAGTCGAGTTACAAACAATAGTCAACGTTGCACAATTGGTTTTTACAAAACTGGTCCAGGCAATTTTCATCTCGAGTGGGAAGGGTATGTGAATCAAGGAGTCCATGGGATACCAATAGGTCTAAATATTTGGCCGATCTCCTGTCATCCAAAATATTGATATTAAGTATAATACTTTTCACGTCTTTTAAATTGTGTCTATCCAGCGTCAATAAAAAAATTTCAACGCTCTTGAATGCAGGAGGTCTATACATAGCAACAATTGACAGTTATTTTTTTATAGTGGCTGTGATACAGTTTACTTCATCGCTTATCCACGTTGGTTCTATCAGTGAAATGTGTATGCAATACATGATATTTTTCAATCGTCGGTAATATTGTGTTTGGGGATAACCAACATTCTGTTAAAACAATGAAGTCGTACTCAATATCCAGCATACAAAAAATAACTTGTAGTTCCTTGAAGTCGTGATTTAGGCTTCTTGTGTTTTCTCTCTTCATATTGTGCGCATTTAGGACATTGATAGTATTATCAATGTCTACTGTGAGATTTTCTAGATTATCCATAATCTTAAATAGTAATTATGAGAGCAAGTGCAAGTTTTTGGTAAGTGAGAGCAGTAATGCGACAGTGAATACACTCAAGAACCGAGAGAAAAACCATTGATAGCCGAGTGTAGTTTTATGTTTATTGTGTGTAAGTTGTGTGTGTGGCATGAAGCCATATAATTGTTGTTTGGTATTAGTGATGTATGATTAGTGTTATGTGTTGTGTTATGTGTTATCACTGCAACTATTATTACAAAGACTATTAATAACAAAGACTTAAGACTATCTATAGAACTAATCTATACTAATATTATAAAGAGGAAAGATTTTTTTGTTTGTTTGTTTGTTTGTTTGTACCGAATAGGCTCCGAAACTACTGGACCGATTTAAAAAATTCTTTCACCAATAGAAAGCTACGTTATTCCTGAGTAACATAGGCTATTTTTTTATCCCAAAAACGGGTCCTGTGGGGTGGCCCACGGGAGCGAAGCCGCGGGGAACAGCTAGTGATATATAAAAAAAGGATTAAATCCGAAGAATAGTCATATGTGGGTGTTATAAGATACCTCTTTTGTGTGTTCGTCGATGAAACCGTCTATCTGCTCTGTCGATTTAATCATGATTGCTGGATGCCACTCCAATATCTTGATAAAAATTCTGCCAAATGAAATCCAGCAAAATTTGAAGCCTATTTTTTTCTGTAGCTCTCGGCAGAAATAATGTGATTTTCTGGCTTTTGGTATCAATGACTCAGAAATATAGACTGGTTGTTTTTCGCCTTCAAAGCCCAGTGTCTTCGTATTAAATTTGTCGTCTTTGTGATTTTTATTGTAGTTTTTGGGGTTCCGTACCCAAAGGGTAAAAACGGGACCCTATTACTGAGACTTCGCTGTCCGTCTGTCTGTCTGTCTGTCTGTCTGTCACCAGGCTGTATCTCATGAACCGTGATAGTTAGACAGTTGGAATTTTCACAGATGATGTATTCCCGTTGCCGCTATAACAACAAATACTAAAAACAATATAAAATAAATATTAAAGGGGGGCTCCCATACAACAAACGTGATATTTTTGCCGTTTTTTGCTCAATATCAATAACGGCAACAGGTAGACGCTTGAAATATTCACAGAATATTTAGTTGTATATTATCTTTAAAAAATAATCATTATTAAATTAAAATAAAATAAATTAAGGGGGGCTCCGATACAACAAACGTGATTTTTTGCAGTGTTTTGCGATAATGGTACGGAACCCTTCGTGTGCGAGTCCGACTCGCACTTGGCCGGTTTTTTAGGGCTGTGATGACTTCGTTCCGGGATTTCATTGTTTGATATTCGATTACTATTGGTTTAGCTTTTCCTGTCTTCAGTCGGTGGACCTGGCGAATATGTTCCACCGGTATATTCAGATCCAAAGCGGAGTGAAGCCTGGAAACAATTACGTTTGCATTCTCATCCTCTTGTATGGGTACATTTTTGATCTCGATAGTGGTCTCACGTTGCTTTCTTTGTAATTCTTCCACATGGTCTTCGAGTATGATAATCGTAGCATTTGCGGCTTAATTTTACATCACAATATTTTCATATTTTTTCGCCAACGTCAAATATAAAGTGTTTGTTAGGGTTCCGTACCCAAAGGGTAAAACGGGACCCTATTACTAATACTCCGCGGTCCGTCTCACGTAGGAGTATTTCACTTAAAAAACCGGTCAAAATTGAAAATACTGATGTTAATCCAACCGCACCCAAAATACATGTTTCTTTACCTACGATAACCGGTTTATCAAAAGGCAGACCCCCAACCCTCAACTCCCGCGCATGTGCCACAACGTCTCAGTCGGAACTCAGTCATCGTACTGTACGCGTGTCTTTGTTCTCGGCGCTCTCGTTTGTGCTTATCAGTTTTCTGTGCTAAAATGGCTTCGTGTAGCAAACAACAGGAGATTAACTATTCGGATATGGATATAGAAGGTTAGTACTATATACTGAAGTATATTTTATTACGTTTCTTCCAAATTTTCTATTTGTATAGCCATCAATAAACAGCAGCACTTTTTTGACTTGTTTTTTAAAGAAATTTGAAATACATTAGTGTTTTTGTTTAAGTGTCGCGCCTTGTCGCCTCAAAATTTTTATATGGGCATAAAATCTAAACTCTAAGGAAGTAGAAACACGAATAAAAAGTCCCCCCAACGTACCCCATATTTTTTTATAGTAGTTCAAACTATATGGGGAAGATTATAATTATATTGACAAAACTATGTTTTTTGCTTTCTTTTGTCATAGATCCTTCGGAAAGAGTGAAAAAAATCACCAGAATGGAGCTTTATACTATTATAAAAGAGTTCAAAGGGAAGAAGATTGAAGAAAAATTTTCGTTGTTAGAAGAAAGACTTGCGCAACTAACTTCATGTCCACCCGCAGAAACAAGTGTTCTTACCCGTTCTTTGAAATATTTCAAGACCAGTTTCAAAGAAAGATGGTCGGCAGCCCGTAATACTGATAAGAGATTCGTAGAAAACAATATGGAATGGCTTAATGTATCACTGGAACTACCTACTTGGACCCACAAAGCAGGCCGACCAACAAAAGAATTCGGAGAATTGTGTGATCGAAGCAAGCGTCGAAGAACAAAAGATTTACGGGACCGGGTACCTGTTGAGGAATTGACGTACGCTGCAAGCGTGAGTCAAGGTACTTCGGGAAATGTTGATGCGTCTAAGATTATGAAAGAAATAACGTCAACGCCTACCAGAGCTAAAAAGTTCCGAAAAGTAATATCGTCAGCTAAAAAAGTACCAATCGCGAGAAAATACACACCACAAGAAGCATTAGCGTTATTTGTAGAAGGTAATTTAACAAGAGGGCAGTGGGAATTAATACAAGGTGGCCGAAAAGAAATTTATCCTTGCTATTCGCTTTTACAAAAAGTGAAAAAGGAGTGTTATCCCGCCGAAATTAGCATAAAAGTTACTGAAACTAGCTTTGAAGTGGAACTTGAAGCTTTGCTGGACCATACGGCTTTGCGACTACTTCAGTATTTAAAAGAAGTGATTGATACATTATCAGAGTTTGAGAAGCAACATCTTACCTTAATATCAAAATGGGGCTGTGATGGATCTAGTCAGACACAGTTTAAGCAGACATTTGCCAACACTGGCGACGATGATGCCAATATATTTTTAAGTTCTCTTGTACCTGTGAGAATGATTGTTTCTATTAATGGAGAGACAAGAAAAATTGTATGGCAAAATCCAGTGCCTTCTTCAGTGAGATTCTGTCGTCCTATCCGGGCTCGGTTCATTCACGAAACAAAGGATATCACAAAGGAAGAAATCACCTATATTGAAGAACAAGCAAGGAATCTCAAAGAAACAACTGGTATGGAAGATTCCGTTAAAATAAATCACACCCTTTTGCTCACAATGGTCGATGGAAAGGTGTGCAATGCCGCGACCGATACGGCTTCAACGATGAGATGCTATATATGTGGACAGACATCTAAGGACTTCAACAAGCTTGAAAGAAGTAATGTTTGTGAAGAGTCTCTGAAATTCGGACTCTCCATTCTGCACGCGAGAATTCGATTCTTCGAGCTATTGTTGCACCTGGCGTATAAAGCGCCCTTACAGAAGTGGCAAGCCCGAACGGCAGAAGACAAAAATGTTTTGAAGGAAACAAAACAGAAGATACAAAAAAGCTTCAAAGAAGAGATGGGCCTTCTTGTTGACATACCCAAAGTCGGTTACGGCAATAGTAACGACGGAAATACGTCAAGAAGATTTTTTGACAATCCTGAATGCTCATCTCGGATTACTGGAATAAATATAGATTTAATAAAAAGGTTCCAAATCATTCTTGAAGTGATATCAAGCGGATATGATATTGATCCTGCGAAATTCGATGACTTTGCTCACACAACTGCCAAACTGTACGTGGAACTGTATGGTTGGCATCCCATGTCACCTACAGTTCACAAGATTCTGATGCATGGCGCACAAGTTATATCAAGTCACATTGTACCTATCGGACAGCTATCAGAGGAGGCTGCTGAAGCCCGGAACAAACATTTCCGTAAATATCGCGTAGACTTTGCAAGAAAATTTTCAAGAGTGGACTGCAACACAGATATTTTAAATAGGTTGTTGCTGACATCTGATCCCTTTATCAGCTGCAACAGAATAAAACGGAAGAAGAAAAGCAAGTCCTTTTCCCAGGAAGCTATTAGTATGCTTCTCACGATAACACTGAATTGTGACAGTTCCGACGACGAAGATGGTGAGGATCAAATCACCTGTGAACTCGGAGACAGTGATTCTGATTGATTCGGTCCCCTCATGATTATCCTCTTGAAAACAAATCCTGTTTTAAGAGTAAATCTCTCTTAGATTAGTAACTTTTTTTTAAATTGTTTTTCTTTTTAAATAAATGCCTAATTATGATGAGTTATTGACTTTTATTTCATAAAATAGTAAAATAAAATATAAAATAATTTTGTCCGGTTTTTTATGTCAAATACTCCTATCTGTCTGTCTGTCACCAGGCTGTATCTCGTGAACCGTGATAGCTAGACAACTGAAATTTTCAAAGATGATGTATTTTTGTTCGATTCCCGGATCCAGGCCTGGACAATGGTGGCCTCCTCGAGAAGTTCCCTGTCGATGCGCTTGCGCGCCCAGCGCGGACCGTCCGTTGGCGGGGCCGGCGTGTTTTTTTTTTTTTTTTTGGGTTGGAAATCGTCCAATGACTTCTCCCGCTCTGGGCGAAGCGGGAGGGCGTGTCAGACTTTTACTGACTAAAACCTACCCATGTTCCTTCAGTTGCTTGTGCCAGGGCCGCGGTAACTCTCTTTCAAATTTATCCGCGACCCTGATAGGCATCGGCCCTAGCGGACCCCGTCAACTTTTGCTGACATCTCTCTTTGAGGCGCGCGTGGAACACTACGCGCCGTCGACTCGGGCCTGGTCCTTATCGGACGGCGAGCTACCCATTACTCGCCGTCCGCAAGCCTGCGCCTACGGTGGCCGGAAATCGTCTTGCGACTCCCGACGCCCGGGGCGTCTCTTGCGGTGGCTAGGGGCGTGAGGGCGTCTCCGTTGTGTCTCCCTCACGCGTTCAGCCTCCTCCTTTGCGAGCATTACTGCTTCGCTGAAGGAGGTGACGGCTTCCCATGCGCTCTCGCTCCGTACCATGAACCAGGGCCGGACGCGAGGGGTCGCCACCGCTGATCGCCTCCACGAGGACACGGCGGTGCTCCGCCCAAGCGGGGCAGACCTCCACCGTATGCTCCACCGTGTCCTCCGGGCGATCCACACAATGGTGACACCCGGGCGTTTCCTCCCGCCTTATCCTGAACAGGAACCTCCCGAAGCAGCCATGTCCGGTGAGGACCTGCGTCAGGCGGAAGGTGAGGACGCCGTGGCGCCTCTCTAGCCACTCCTCAAAGAGGGGCCTTATCGCCGCAATCGTGGCGTGCCCAGCACTGGGTTGCGATAGTCGCTCTCTCCATGACGCCATGAGATCCTGCCGGAGCTCTGTCCGCCGGGCCACGATTTGTCGCGGCAACGGAGTTTCGCCCCGGCGTTTCGCCTCCTCGCGCCACTCCCAAATGTGCGCGAGGACTTTTGCCTCCAGATCCCATGGGAAGCAATGGTCACTTTGGTCCACCTCCGAGGTGCATTGAGCTCCCACGTGGTTGCCCACATGGCAGCGGAAGCACCTCAGAGGTCTGGGGTCCAACAGTTTCACCTGCGCGGAAACCCATCCCACCAAGAGCCTTCGGCCCTCCCCGGCAAATTTTTGGGCTGCCGAGACGGGGCAGCTCACCGTAACGGCTCGCATCCCCGTGGCGTCAGGACGTATGATACCTGCCCTGACCTGCTCGGCTAAGCACCCCCCAGTCCTGGCAACGGCAGCCACCACCTCTCCCTCCGTCACAGAGTCGTCCAGGCCCAGAATGCGCATATCTGCGCATTTGATGGGCCTGGACACTCGGACCTCGTCTGCATTTAAGGACGCCTTGAGCTTTTCGGCCAGAGCGTCGGCGGTCGGGCCACTGGCCGCACCGGGAACTTCCAGAATCCGGGCTCCAGTCGCGGTGACCCTAACCCGGATGCCCTCGGCGACGCCGAGCTCCTCCAGATTCACCGCCGCCCTCGCTTTGGAGAGCACATCGCGGTAGGATACGCCCTTCTTTGCCGCTTCCGGATGTAGTGTAATCACTACAGCTGTGGTTTTCGGGGCGCGGAGCCTAGCCGCGACGCTTCGCTCCTTGCGCCGCTTTCGCCTCTCTTTTCTTTTGGCCGCCCTTGCTGCCTTGCTCGCCTTCTTCTTGTCCCCGGCCACCTGCCATACGGCGTCGGCCGTAGGAGTTTCAGGAGACGGCAAAGATTGGGGCGCCCGACCTGCTACCCGGGCTGAGGCCCTCGCTGCCTGTGAAGCCGCTCCGCTCCCTTTGGGTGCCAATTTGCCTGGTTTCGCTGGGGCCGACCTCGCGGTTCCCGGCATGGCCCCGCGGTTAGCCTGTTCTGTCGAGCCTGGTTTTGCCGTGGCAGCCGCGGCAGCGGCAAACGAGGCCACTTTCTGCTGGCCCAGGGTCGTCTGGCTCGCAGCTAGCGGGGGGCGCAGGACAATGGCCTCCAGAGCAGAAAACCGACTCTGGAAGGCAGCCAGTTCCTGCCGCACCAGGTTCAGAACCCGGTCTTCTGCAGCGCCTCACCCCTAGCATCGGTTACAGGAGATCCCCACGCCGAAGACTTGGCGTTGAGATCCCCTAGCAACAGCACAGGGCGAGGGTGAAGTCGGCCTACGACGGCGCCCAACTCGAAAAGGAAACTCTCGAAGTCGGCGAGACTCTTGTTGGGCAAAAAATACGCGCCAACTATGCCAACGCCGTCCGCGAGGGCGGCTACCCAGCCACGACCTCGGGACGGGCTGACAAGAGCCTTGCCAATAATGGCCACCAAACCGTCGAGGTCTCCAACCCAGTTATCCTTGGGTGGGACGAAATACGGCTCGGCGACCACAGCCATATGAATCGACCATTCGGCCATGCTCTGGAGCAAAAGATCCTGAGCTCTGGCAGAGTGGTTGATATTGCCCTGGAGGAAATGGTAGAGCGCCATTATGCGCAATCCATTCCCTCCACTCCATTCCTAGGCCGGGAGTCGGCCGAAGAGCAGCCAGACTGACGAGGGGATTAAGAGCCCCCGGCAACCCTGGCCCTCCTTCCCCTCTTCTGCTGCGCGGGTGCGCCACAGGCCTTTCCACCCGCTCTGTGCCCAGCGGGCCCCCCTGCAGCTGTACAGAGGCTGCAGTTTGGCGCCGCAGAGCACTGGCCCGCCTTGTGGCCGGGCTGACCGCAGCGATAGCACTGCTCGCTGCGGTCTGTTTCGGCGGTGCATCGTGCCCTGACATGCCCAAAGTCCAGGCAACGATAGCACCGCAGTGCCCTAGATTGCAGCAGCTTGACCCTCGCTGCAACCCATCCCACCAGCCCGCAAAAAGTAGCTCACAGTGGAAGACTCCACTGTTAGCGACTTTTTGTGCCGCCGCCACCGGGCACCGCACCCAAATCATACCGAGCCCGGTAGCGTTGGCACGGATCTCGCCCGTCCACACGTCCTCGGACGGACATCCGCCGGCTCAGGCGATGGCCGCCACGACCTCAGCTGGGGTCGTCGAGTCATCCAGACCGTCGACACGCAGCTCAGACGTTTTCATAGGCCTGGACACCCGGACGTCCTCAGGGTTGAGGACCTCCCGCAGCTTGGCGGCCAAAATGTCCGCCTTTTCAGCGCTAGAGGCACCCGATACCTCGAGCGGCCGCGCCCCCGTAATCGCCGGCCTCATTTTGAAGCCGGACGGTGTTCCAAGGTCGGGGAACGCGACTTTGGCCCCCGCCTCTGTCAGGACCGCCTTATAAGAGACGCCCCTTTCGACGGCTCCGGGCTGCAGCGTGATTACTACAGCCACGGAGCGTGGTGCTCTGACCTTAGGCGGTCCCGCGGCCTTATTCCGTGCGGGTGCTCCAGCGGTTGCCGGCGGCGGCGCTGTCTTCTTCTTTCGACGGCGGCCCCTCTTGACCACCGTCGTCCAGGCCTCCGTGAGGGGGCCCGGTGGTGTCGGCGGGGTAGCAGCCGTCGACTGGGAAGTGGGCACAGACCTACCCTCAGCGGGCTTACTGGGCCCCTCCGTGAGCCTAGTGGCCCCCTTCCTGGCACTTCTCGGCTCAGACGAGGCGGCTGCCGGTTTAGCGGGCCCCTCCTGTCTCCGCTTGTCTGCAGCGAGTGGTGGGTGGACAGTTTTCGCTGGGGGCAACCTCGCCTCTATCGCCTCCATCCGGGCACTCACCATTTGGCCGCACTGCATCATGCAGATGCGCGCGATTCTCTCGATATCCGCATCCGCAAGTGCAGCGGCCGACAATGGGGCCGTAGATGGGGCCGAAGACGGAGCCGGTGGCGGCGATGGGCTCGCGACGGAAGAGGCAGCCTTCTGGGCTGCAACTTGCCGCTTGAGGTCCTCCAATTCGGTTCGGAGACGGCGGTTCTCCTCCCACAGTTTCGCCGTCTCATCCGTAGTTGTGCGGCTACTGAGGACCTCAACCGCCTCCTGGATGTCGCTCGCCGCCTGCTTCAGGGCATGGGTGAATGTGCCCTTCAGGTTGCCAGATTTGGTGGCAACCTTCAGGACGACTTCTAGCCCGTCCATCACCTGGCGATTGAGCGCCAACGCCGATATATCCTCACCAGCAGACGTCCGAGCCAAACGCCGCTCTCGGGCCTGTCGGGCCAACTCGCTGACTTCGTCAGCCGCGACTGCCCGTCGTTGTGCCCGTTTTGCGGCATTTGACTCAGCCTTATTTGTCCCTAATAGGGACGTAGTGGAACTACCGCTCTGGTCTGCACTCATGTGCCCAGGGTCACTCTGCACGCACTCCGCAGGGGCAGGCGTTTCGGGCCGATGTACAAAGCGACCCCGCATGTCGCGTTCCGGCAACCGAGCGTTAGCTACAGCCCCCACAGTGCGACCTCGTCCTCTCCGCCCCGTTGACACCTTCGGGGCCGATAGGTTCTCCTCACTCGAGGAGAGACCCAGCAACCCCGAGTCTTTGCTGCGCGGACGCTTCCTCCAAACTTTGAAGGTGCCGCGCGAGTCCTGGTCGGACAAACTGTCCGTAGGACCTGAGCCTCCTCGGCTCCTGTTGCCGTTGGCGACGGCAAGCGGTACGTCCTCATGGGGAATTGAGCCTCCTCGGCTCTTGTTGCCGTCGGCGACGGCAAGCGGTGCGTCCACGTCGCGCAGTTGCTCCAGGTTCACCTGGAGCTCCTTTTCTCGTCCGTGGCTCATTTGGCGCAGGTCGGCGGTGGTCTGCTGACCCGCGAGACTATTGGTGCCCATGTACTTGCAACCGTAACCCAAGCACAGAACCACCTTTTTTTTTTCTTTTTCTTCTCTCTTATCGTATTCACAATTTTTAAATTATGTTGCTTATTTGTTTATTTGCCTTCTACCTAATAATCAGTACATGTTATTTCTATATCTCCATCACGTTTAATTTGTTATACTTATCTTATTTTAATGTGTTATGTGATGTGATGAAGTTAAAATACCTAAATAATTGAATTTAATTATCAATCCAAATCAAATTTAATTTAATTAGTATTATTGACCACAATGGATCCCGAAGTGTCCGAGTTATTTCTCAGCCCCTCCATAAGATAAGATTATTAATTTAGCAATAACAATTGAAAGTTATACTCTAGGGAGTTATGCCCTAGTACGGACTCCAGTCTCTCGCAAAGGAGCGTGTAACAAATGTTTTAATATGGTTTTAAGTACATAAATTTTAAGGCAACCTTTGTGGAGAGAAAACAAAAACAAAATTAACATTAAAACAAAGAAAAACTTGTCGTAGTAAAAAGAATAGAATAGAATAGAAAACATTTATTCGACACAGACACAACAACAATAATAACAAAGTAACAGAGAAACGGAGCAACGGAGACGCCCTCACGCCCCTAGCCACCGCAGGAGACGCCCTGGGCGTCGGGAGTCGCAAGCCGATTCCCGGCCACCGTAGGCGTGGGCCTGCGGACGGCGAGTAATGGATAGCTCGCCGTCCGATAAGGACCAGGCCCGAGGCGACGGCGCGTTGTGTTCCACGCGCGCCTCAAAGAGATGTCAGCAGAACTGACGGGGTTCGCGAGGGCCGATGCCTGTCTGAGTCGCGGATAAATTTGAAAAAGAGTTACTGCGGCCCTGACTCAAGCAACTGAAGGAACACGGGTGGGTTTTAGTCAGTAAAAGTCTGACGTCTGACACTCCCTCCCGCCTCACCCAGAGCGGGAGAAGTCATTGGATGATTTCCAAAACAAAAAAAAAAAAAGGCCAGCGGCCGCGCTCGCGTAAAAACCGGCCGCGCCCCGTCACGCAAATATTATGCTCGCCTTGCCCCCGGTGGAATCGGCCCAGTCCGTCCGCAAACACCTCAGAGTATTTGGAACTGAAAGCAGATATGTCACAAATATCATCTTTGTACATTGCCACATTATTACATTCGTACTTTACTATTGGTAACTGTATTTTTAACTTGGCCATCCATTGCCGACCTAAGAGAATAGTTTGCCCGTTTTCTACAACAAACAATTATAATTTCTTACACATACACTTGTGTTTTACAACTGCCTATATTACTCCTAGGGGTTTGACTACCTCCCTCTTTGTTCACCGAGCCTCCATGTCTAACCACTTCTGCCGCGTCTTTTTCAGCCGCCTCCATGCTTATTGCTAACTTTTACGGCTTGCCGAAATCCAACTTACTTTCGGCGAATAACCGCCGTTGTCGTATGGTTTCATTAGTTATTCTACAAACTAACAGATTTCTCACACCTTTTCTAGCCAGGCACAATAAATAATAACACTAGCTGTTGCCCGCGGCTTCGCTCCCGTAGACCACCCCCAGGACCCGTTTTCGGGATAAAAAATAGCCTATGTCACTCAGAAATAATGTAGCTTTCTATTAGTGAAAGATTTTTTCAAATCAGTCCAGTAGTTTCGCAGCCTATTTGGTACAAACAAACAAACAAAAAAATCATTCCTCTTTATAATATTAGTATAGAAGTATAGATTGTCTTCGTCTAAGTGGAAAATTTAATTAATTTCATTTACAAAGATACAAGTATATACAATGTATAAAATACTTAATTAACTAAGACTACAAACATAAACACTTAAACCAAAAACTACTCACTTACCTAATCTAAAATATGGCGTCGAAAAACTCCTCCACATCGTTGTCCACTGGTAATGTGCCCAAAAGACTGGCAGCATTGCCACGTTGTATGGCAATGCTTATTCTCTGACCGAGGTAAAAGCCAGCCCTTGGGTCACGCGAAGTGTCAACTAAGCGTTTGGAAAGATCTTTAAACAAAGCGTGAGCACTCGGACCCCACGGATCAAGAGTTTCAACCCCAAACGGCTCGAAAATATAACTACCGATGTGGTTATTATATTTCCGCCGCTTGAGGTTCTCTGCAGCCGCAGCGGCAGCGCCAGCACAGCACGACGAGCTAGGAAGATGGGATGGCGCAAGAGTATCGACACAAGTAGCGTCCCACACTAAAGGCCTACCCATCTTCCATGGAAACAAAGACATCCCGTCCGGTCTTTTGCCATCGTCACGTGCCAGGCCATGGGGTTCCAATACGGCCGGAACGCCGACGGTGACGAGAGCACGTCGGATGATGTCGTTTAAGTTTCCGTGACGCGCTATGCGACCCGCACTTCGGCTGCATGATAGACCGTGGTGACCGAGGCTGTTGACAACTTCGCCACAGTGACAACGATGAGGAGTACAGCAGGGAGCGCCAAGACGTAGGGAAGCAGCGAGGCGGAAAGTAGTGTCGTCAAACAAGGTGCCTATGTTCGACAACGGTAGTGCGTGAAGCCAGAGGCCCGACTCCCACTCACCCACAGCCAGCAGGCGAGCGCGCTCGGCAGGAGTGGCAGAAGTGGCAATTTGGTGCTCCTGAATTGCTCTGCATAGCGGCTCATCCCACCGTCTCTGGGATGATGGGTAGTCGGGGAGATTACAATTCGGGCAAGCGAGTCTCCAAGCATCAATAGCCTCGGTGAAGCACGACACATCAAAATGAATCAGTATGGGTGCTAGGATATTCCTGATTAATTTCTCAGTACCGTGGACCGAGGATATAAATGCCGGTAAACTAATACTAGAAATTTTGCGGACGCCGAGGCCCCCCATACGGATGGGAAGAGTAGCTTGAGCCCAAGCTCGGTCGTCCATGGCCACATTTAAAATTAAAGTAAGTGTATGAAGGATAATTTGGTCCATTTTTTCTAAAAGATGAGGGTGCTTCCAAAGATGGGAAGCACGAAGGAAATATGTTAATTTGGGGCCAAAACAACAAAAGCGGATTATGGTGATAGCCGAATGCAATCTAGCAATCTTTCCGAAATATTATTGAAATTTTGAATTTTTTCCTCAATAAAATCGGGAAAGGAATCATCGAAGACTGGGGATCCAAGGAGACGAAGAGAGCTTTTGTCAATAATTTTGATTTCGGGGGCTATTTTATTGAATTTTGAAAGTGTCACTTGTCTGTCGGTACTGTCAGATAAAAATAACTCACATTTAGAGAAATTTAGATCCAGTCCTATAGAATGTAGTTGGTGTTTTAAAAATTGCAGGTCATCTAAAACTGTGTCTACATCGCCTCCCAGGGTTCCATCATCGAGATACCAAACGTTAAATTTGGAATTTAGCTGTCGAATAATTGTTGGTTGCTGGTGAATAGCCAGACTGAAGATCACTGGCCCGAGAGGGTCACCTTGTTGACAGCCTACAGCGGATTCCAGAAGGTTGTCCCGATAAAGTAATTTAGATGGATGCCAATAACATTGCCAAAGAAAACTAAAAATTTGAGGTATTTCTTTTTTAGTCTGCCAGCAAGGTTTCCCTATTAACCGAATTAAATGCGTTTTTAATATCAACCTTCAGGATGACCTCTCCTTAGCCAGAATTTAGGTAGGTCGATAATGCATGTACGGCAGCCTCACACCCCCCTTTGGAACCGTAACCAAGCTGCAGGGTCTGAAATTTATCCGAAACTACCTCACCATACAATTTACAGCAAATCTTGGCTGCCATACGCCGGTAAGTAGTTCCTACGGCAATGGGACGAATCCCGCCATCCCTCTTGCGTAGGGCACATAAATTGGCCCCGTACAAGACGTCGATGACGGACTCGTTTACCTTACCGGAAAGCATAAGGTTCATCAGAGCTGTAAGCTCCTTCAAGAGCAACTCACCAGCTTCCCCAGCGCCTGAACACATAAGGTCCTTTAAGTGCTGAAGACTCAGGCCGTCGAGGCCGCCAGCAGAGCCACTCCGGAAGGAACACACGGCTCTGATCACCTCTTGACCTGTAATGGTGAGGGTATTAATATCAGGATCGGGGGGGTCGGGAAAAGAAAGACCATCCACTGGGGCAGGGTGTTTGCTCTCCAGAGCTGCAAGAGTATCTGGAGAACACGGTGCCACCACATCACTACTAAAAAGAATCCTGGCTGCTCCGTTAATATCACCTTCCCCTAATTTCGATTCGACCAGGTGGGATATACCTCTTGAAGAGGTAAACCTCTGTGTCGATAATTTTGTATCCAAATTATGGGCCGAAAAGTTACAATTTTCTTGAAGTTAACGACTTTTTGCTTGCCAAATTCTTTTGAACATTTAAAATTCTGTAAGGGAAGGTGAGAAGTTGTTCCCAAGCACTTTGTGAGTTCTCCCGGACGGCTAGGCGGATGCAACCTGCAAGATTTTGTGCTACTAGAGGTCTAGCGCCGCGGGGAACTCGTTTTAAAACCGGAATAGAATTTTTCAATTTTGATAGTGTTTTCCAAAAAGGGTCAAATGTGGATGTAGGTGGTGTAGGAATACGAGTAGGAGGTGTAGAAACAACAGGGTCTGAAGTGGTTGCATTTTGGGGCTTATGTGCCTTCCCAATATGCACGTTCAGACCCCGCTTACCTTTAAAGAAACGTGCCTGGGTGCACAGAGGAAACCTCTCCAGGATGTTTAGTGATGAAGAAGGTTGATACGCACTAATGTCCACCACATCACTGCTACCACTTAACATATACCTATCTATTTTAATTGGAACACTTAGTTAATATTTACAAATAAAACAAATAAAAAACTAAACAATAAGTACAAAAAACACTAAAAATTGACAACTAGTGTCAAAGCGGCGCACATAGACTAATATATATAGATTGGCGGCGCAGACGCGCTGGCGGCCTGGGGCACCGCGAAGTCCAGAAGGCAACTCGGTTGCGGCGCCCTGGAGTTGCCGAGTTGCACGCAGGCCGGCGTCGCCTCGTCAGCTCCGCCCGTTTAGAACGAGCGCGCAGTGAAGAGGCCGATTTTTCTGTTCTGAATTTTCACTCTCGGGAACACTTGAGTTCGATTATCATTGATCGAAGAGATAGTTGAATAACGGCTTTGGGGTTAATATTGCAGTCGGTTTTGTACTCTGGATTCTTGAACGAGCGTCCTCGCTTGCATGTAACCCAGCATTCGTGGATCGGTCTCTGCTTGAAATTGATGAGAAGCTATCACAATCCCCGAGTGACATAGGCTACTTTTAATCCCAGTATTCCCACGGGAACGGGAACTACGCGGGTGAAAGGTTGTAAAATTAGAATGAAAAAGTAACTTTGCCTGTCTTTTTGTTACAATTTCACGCCGCTGAACAAATTTAAAAATTTTACTTAACGGAAAAACATTTTATTTGTCCTAAACTGTCACTGTCACTCAAAGGGATGATTAATTAATTGATTAATTTCTGATTTCATATTTTGCTTCGAGTCTAGTTGCCGTTTATTACTCGACGGATCTGGCTTATTGTAGTTTGATTATATCCTCTCTTCCGCTTACTTAGACAATACTTTTGGAAGTGACCAATTCAGCCGCACTTCATACACTTTTTATCTTTAGCTGGGTACCTTACCATCATATGATGGGTAATTGTCACTACCACAGCGGGTGCACTTTGACCTTCTAACTTTTCCTTTATATTTAAATTGTTTCTTGGAATAAATTTTATTTATTTCAACGCTTTTGATATTTTCGAACTGTTTGAGTTGTCTAGCAACAACTTCTAAAGCGTTTACTTTAGAAATAGTCTGATCCAATGTGATTCAATCTCTTATTTCTTAAATATTTTTCCTAAGACTAATTTTTTCCATGATTCGTGAACCTACATTTTCCAGCCTGATTTCTCAATACGAACTTATCTAATTTTTCGCCATTCAAAGTGTCCTTTTTTATAAGCTAGAAAATGTATGTTCCATAAATATAGCTTTGCTTCGGGGTAAAATAATCATCTAGTTTTTAACCGACTACCCAAAAAGGAGGAGATTATCAATTCGACGGTATTTTTTTATTGTATGTGGGTTACCTCAAAACTTCTTACTGATTTTTACCCGACTGCCGAAGGAGGGTAATGTGTTTATCAGTCTAATTTAAATGAAAAATGACTGATTTTATCTGAAATGTCACAACAAATATAATGTAATGTAATAATTTCTTTATTTGTATAGAATGCAGGTATTACAATAATGGTGTTAGATTCAAATATATTCCCAGTACATTTTGCCTGTTGGCATATAAAAATATAGTGGTTAACTTACAGATAATTAAGAAACTAAAATTAAATTAATTAGTACTTAAATTCAAAATGAGATCATGAATCAGCTAAGTCTAAATAATTTACATTATAAATAAGATAAAGTGAAACAAATATTACAATTCATCATTTATAAAATCGGTAACCGAGTAATAACATTTCTCTATCAGCAACGTCGATAGGAGTTTCTTGAATTTTATAAATGGCTGATCCTTAATACAATTTGGCAATTTGTTAAATATAATAGCAGCCATACCAATAATGTTTTTTTTAAGCAATGCAGTGTTATATCTACCAGTACACAATAGACTCTGATATTTTGATCTCATGACATTAGTTCGCATCCTTGTATCATTCAATGTAGGGAATAGATGCTTGTTAGTTTTAACGAATATAGCTACTTCGAGAATGTATAAACTAGGAAATGTTAGTATTTTGTGTTTCTTGAAAAAAGGAATGCAACTATCTGTAATCTTGAGATTAAAAATGGATCTTATGCACCGTTTTTGGGCTTTAAATATAGATTCCCTTTCGAAACAATTACCCCAGAATACTACACCAAATCTTAGATCAGAGACCACCAAACCGTGATATGTAACCATTAATGTGTCAACGTTAACTTTCTTGGACAGATTGTAGAGAGCATACGCAGACGTGCTTAATCTTTTGCAAACTTCTTCAGCCTGCGGTTTCCAAGTTAATTGACTGTCAATCAATATACCCAAGAATTTAGCCACGCTAACGCTATCAATAGTTTGTCCTTTATAATTAATTTTTAGGTTTAAAGGAAGAATTTTTTGATAAAAATGCATTATATTTGTTTTATTGAGGTTTATGATTAGATTATTGTCGTTGAGCCAGTTTATTATTAATTTCAGAGAATTATTTATTTCATTTTCGTAAAGCTCTTTGTTGAGGCAGTCTATTAGGATTGTACTGTCATCGGCAAATAACACACAAGGGTATGGGATGTGTCGGGGTAGATCATTAATATATAATAAGAATAATAATGGCCCAAGAACGCTACCCTGCGGAACGCCATATTTAATTGCCCTAGGACCAGATAAATATTTGACCTCACGTTTTGATTTGATGCATATTTTAGAGATTTCTGTATACTGAAGACGTCCACTTAAATATGATTTTATTAGTCGTAGGGCATTCTCTCGTATACTGTAAGCATCAAGTTTGACCAAAAGCGTTTCATGGTTCACGTAATCAAAAGCTTTGGTCATATCGGTAAAAATGGCACAAATTGGTATTTTTTTATCCACATTAACCATTATTTTATTTATTAAATCGTATATGGCCATATTTATATTTTTATTTTTACGAAAACCTTTTTGTTCCTCACATAATATATAATATTTTGACAGAAATGAATAAAATGACTCATAAATTACTTTTTCGATTATTTTGGAAAATATTGGGATTAAAGCTATTAGTCTATAGTTAACCATGTCTTCTTTGTTGTTCTTCTTATGGAGTGGTTTAACTTTTGTGGTTTTAAGACTATCGGGGAATGTTCCAACGGATATGCTTGAGTTAATAATGTGGCTTAGAGGGTTAGCTATTGTAGAACAGACAAATTTTATAACGTTTGTAGAAATACCGTCATATCCATAGCTCTTCTTGTTCTTTAAAGATTTGATCACCCTTATAATATCTTGAGAGACAACTGGAGCCATAAAAATAGAATGAGGGTTATACGTTATTCTTAGAGTATCTTTAGTTGTTTCCAGGGGTGGATCTGAGATCTGATCAATAAAGAAAACGTTGAATGATTAAGCAATTTCATTAGGGTCAGTTAATATTAAATCATGTTTTTTTATTCTTGTTATGGGTTCACTTATAGATTTTGTATTATTTATTATTTACCAGGATGTTTTAGATTTATTTTTGGAATTTTTAATTAGAAAGTTGTTCTGTGCTTTCTGGATCAGTTTGATAATTTTTTTAAATTTTATTGAGTACTCTTTAAATGTCGTTTTATTTTCTCTAGTAGGATTAAGTCTTTGTTTCCAGAGTAATTGGCGTTGTTTTTTGCTGCAGATTCTAATACCTCTAGATACCCATTTGATCTTTTTTTCAGATCTTAATATGATTGTTTTGAAGGGGAAGCATAGTTCATACAGGAGTTGAAATATTTTTAAAAGTTATTATATGCTTCATTTGGATCCTCTGTGCTATATATATCTGAAAACGATAAGTTTTGGAGATGATTTCTAAAGATAATTAAATTTTCTTCAGATATGTCTCGTCTTGATGTCTTCCATGTTTTAACTTGACTAAACTTACTAACTTTCATTGTAAATATTTGGGCCGTATGATCGGATAATCCGAAGTCTATTATTTCACTTTGGCCGCTTTGTTTTGTATTGTGCGCAAAATTATCTAAGCAATTTTACTTTGAAATCTGGTCGGTCTATTTATTTCTAGCTTTAAATCGTAGTTCATAAGAAAATATTAAAAATCTATGCTAATTCTGTTCTTTTTCAGAATATCAATGTTAAAATCGCCGCACATAATAATTTTTTTGCTGGGTTTAGAAATCTTTTTAAGTATTATATCTAGGTTTTCATAGAATTGGTGTAGATTAGTGATTTTTGGTGGTTTATACACACAAAGAATTGTAAGTTTTTGAGAAGGTAATTCAATTGCGCAACATTCTATAATGCCCGATATCGAATGTCTCACAATGTCAGGCAGTTCTTTATATTCGATGCCTTTTTAACTAAGATACAGGCTCCACCGCACTTAATGTTTTGTCTAGCATAACATGCCGCTAGCTTACAATTTGGTATATGTAAAAGTTTCTCTTGGCCAGACATTATGAAATGTTCGGTAATACATATAACATCTAAATCAATTTGTTTACTTAACAATTCCTGCATACAAATAACCAGTAAGTCGGACTTGCTTAAGAGACCGGCAATATTTTGATGCAATATATTTATATGATTAGAGAAAAAAATCGCATCGTGGAGTTATCAGCTATATTTTCTTGTTGAGAAAATGAATTATAATCTGCTATAGTTACCGACAGATTATAAAACACATTTCGCATACCACGATCGTTTATTTTCCTACTAAACTTAGAGAACATTGTAAAATCGTAACACAAGTCTAAATTTGAGTCAAATGCCATTGCATACTTGTACGTCTGCAAGTCTAAATGAAGTAGATTATTAAAGGTCTCTATTCGCCAGTTGAACAATGTTGAATTATCACTTAATTTGAAAGTAGGAACACATATTATAATATTCGTGTGCTGTATTTTCTGCAATTTTTCTCTCAGTTTTATTATTATGTCCACATAGTTTTCAGTTTTATAGAAGTCTTTTTCTCCAATTAGAATAATACAGAAATCATTAAATGTATATTCTATTAATTTCTTCTCCAAGTTGTTGATAAGCTGCTCCGTGCCACAATTCGGGGAAACATAATGACAAATTTCACAGTTTTGAAATGAATTATCGGCTATAGATAAAATCTTGTTATTTTTATTTTCACTCACAATACATAGCTTATGTTTGGTGTTATTAGACTTGATGGACATTTCTGTTTCTTGGGATTGAAGTGCCTCAGTGTGTCTATTTTGTACAGAGACCTTTTCCTTAGCTGCTGGTGTCTGTGAAAGGATGTCAATTTCTGGAGGAGTAGCAGGAACATTTGCACATGATTTTGCCAGTTTTTTTTTTGCTTTTTTCTTTGTGGTAACGGTTGTCTCAGATGTTAATTTACTTGTAACTTGTTTCATTATATTGTGTTTTGTATCTAAATGTTTTATTTCTTGTTTTAACTTCATATTTTCTAATGATAAGTTATTAATTTCTTCGTGAGCTGCGCTTAATTGTAGATTAACTTTTTGTAGTTCATTTTTAAGCTGCAAGATTTCTTCTTCGCTTTCATCATCGGATATATTAGGAGGTAGGCTACTAGAAGTGCCATCATGCGGTGAGTTCGCCGAATTATTATGCGTACTTTCGTTTATTGTGTCGTTTGAAAGTGATGTAGCACGTTTTCTCATCCGAAACGTAATGTTTTCTAAGAATTCCATTTTTGTTGCTGATAAAGATCAAGAAATAATAGAATAAGAACTTTTGCTTGGGCTGGGTTTGAACTCGGGCCTCGAGCGTGCACCGCGACTCTCAAAAAGAGACCCACCTTTAGACAGCTTAGCCAAACGGTCAATTAATTCCTTGACGAAAATAGTGTTCTGTTTTTATTTTCGATATTTTTGAATTTTAATGTGACCGTTTTTTTTCTTGTTATTGTAACAATGACCGCGATTTGAAAAAAGTGAGGAGCTCGTGGCTAAATAATAACAGCCGCACGGGTCGATCTTCAAGGTTAAGCAACGCTTGACGAGGTCGGTCCGTGGATGGGTGACCATTTCAACATTCCGAGTTTCCTCCGTGCCTTGGAAAGCACGTTAAGCCGTTGGTCCCGGCTGTCATTTGAAGATCTTTGACTGTCGTTACGGGTAGTCAGAAGCCTGAGATCTGACACTAGTCTTGCCAAGGGGTATCGTGTTACCCAGTTACTGGGTTGTGGAGGTCAGATAGGCAGTCGCTCCATGTAAAACGCTGGTACTCAGCTGAATCCGGTAAGACTGGAAGCCGACCCCAACAATAATTGGGAAAAAGGCTAGGCAGATGATGACCGCGATTTGAAAAAAGTGTTTTTGTTGCTTTTTAAGTGTTTTTAATGTAAAACGATCAAATATGCACTGTCAATAGTCACTAGATTTTAGTACTGTTTGTTTTAAATCCGTATTTACACAAAGATTATTGTGTTTTACATTTGTGTACACAATGTTTACACTATTTTATAGTTTAAGTTATATCACCAGTATTCACTGACAGGATTGTTTGCTAACACTGTCACTTGTTTATTGGAATACACTGATGCTATTGCACTACTTATTCACACTTGAAAACGTTTTTAAAATAAAATTAAAATTGTTTTTAAATTTCGATAATTTAAAAACAATTTTAATTACGGAGCCGAAGTTAACATTGGCACTAGCGCCATCTATTCCTGTGTTTGTATTTATAAAGTAGAATAAGTATTGAAGTTTGATTTGAGTACACAACTCAAATCAAACTTCAATACTTATTAATATATTTATTTTTTATTTGACATTAAAAAAATGATGATTTGACATTTCTATTTTTCTATTCTAACTCCATTTCAATTGTACCTAATTATAATTTGCACACCTTATTAGGTTATAATACAATGTACAGTAAGGAGTCTAAATTGCAGTCATACCTCAATGTTTATAATCACCTGTACGGTTCGGTGCATAAAAGTGTGTGCGTGATGATTCACCGCAAACAATAAGACATCATACTGTGTAACTACGAGGTGAAGGAGCGTGGTCAACGCCACACAAAGATAAAAATATATACTTACTCGTTTCACTTAATTAGAACTACAAAAGTCCGTGTCGAGCACGTTCGAAACTAAGACTAAAATTCGCTATAGTAATTATCATACATCGTGGCAGAGTCGTGAGTGAGTGCCACTCCAAAGCGGTATCCTAGTAGACGCGAGTTCAAATCTCGGCTGTACGAATTTTCTTTTTGTATTTTTTTGGTAACTTATAATGACTAGTAAGTTACGCGAAAGGAATGCATCTTGTATTAGGTATAAAATCAATACAAAAGATTTGTATGCACCCTTTGTTATTATTGCTCGAATTACGTAAGCTGCAGACGGAGGATCGAAAAAAAAACCGAAATGATTTTGAACTAATTTAATTAATAAGAAATAATTACAATATAATTAGTGAAACCTATTCGATGTAAGAATATGGAATGACCATTTACATATAAAAATAAAATAACGCTAATGTCCAATTTTGCTGCGTCGGCGGCTCGTGGCGTGGATTGACGTCATCGGTGCAGTTTCTATGCGCTTGGCGTAAACACGAAGGAATTTGCATGTCAGCGCTATTGGTTAGGGATCCGTACTTAACACCTCCACCCGCAGATCAGCAACTATTTGATCATGTTGAGTGCAAATGTTGCTGGGACTTCATCCCGTTTTCTGGTTTCTCTGGTTAAATCTTCATATGTGTGTGTCTTAAGAGTTGATTTCTTCTGATTATTGTCAGCTCCAAGGTTCCAGCATTTGTTTCTGCGGCTTATTACCAAGATGATAAGTATGGTTGCGCATAGTACGATGATGTAGAACGGTATGGTTGTATGATATAGGACAACCGGCTGAGTCTTGTCAATCTGGATGGGGCTTTCCATCAATACTTTGTTCTGGATGCTGTGAAGTTCTTCTAAGTTGACTGACTTGAAGCCGATGATGTGAGTGGAATCAGCTGTTTGGTTCATGTCGTTGTATGGGATTTTTGATAACTTGAGTGGCTGTCCTTTTATCTCGTTGTTTTCGTTAATGATAGTGAATTCTGGTGTTTCCAGATAGCAGTTCATGGGTATGGTGACGAGGTAACTTCCTTGTAGAATGTTGAAGTCTTTTCTGATGCAGGCTAGCTGTACTTTGGTAGGTTGAGGCAGAGAGACAACGTAGTGTTGATCATCCAGCTTTTCTACTGCTTGCTCGGAGAGCGAGATCTTGGAGAATTGGCAGGTGTCCCTTAGGCTTTGGTTGATGATGAGCTCTTGGATGCAATCAGGCTTCGTCCGGATCTGATGACTTGTCTTCTTTTCACAGAGATGAATGCTGCTGTACTTCGGGCATTCAGCCTCTATGTACAAGAATGATTTCTCGTTTGTTGCTATATAGGGAGAGGAAGGATTTTTTTTTTTGTAGTTAGTCTCGCGCTTGACCACTATCTCACCTGATGGTAAGCGATGATGTGGTCGACGGTGTAACACGCTTGCCTAGAAGTAACCTATTCACTCTTGACTTAAAGACTCCGAGGTTGTAGCTATCTGGAAACAAAGACTCCGGCAGGGAATTCCACTCCTTAGCTGTACGCATAATGAAAGTATTTCCAAAACGTTTAGTGCGTATGGGTGGGATGTCCACCATGTACCGATGGCGCATCGCCGTACGTCTTGTAGTCCGATGATGAAACGGGCTAGGCGGAATTAGATCATGCAATTCCATCGCACACTCTCCGAAATGCAACCGATAAAAACCGACAAGCTGGCAACTCGACGACGATGTTCAAGGCTCTGGAGCTTTGACTCGACCAGTGCCTCATTGCCGATGAGCCTCTTGGCCCGTTTTTCGATCGACTCTAGAGCATCAAGCTGGTACTTGGCAGATCCATCCCAGAGATGAGAACAGTACTCCATGCAAGATCGAACTTGCGCTTGATACAACTTAAGCAGCTTTTCTGGCGTGAAGTACCGTCCTACCTTCGCAAGGATCCCCAACTTTTTGGCAGCCAGTTGAGCCTTTGCCTCAATGTATGGGCCAAAATTAAGTGTCGATGTCAACGTTACGCCAAGAAGCTCAAGATGGTCTGTTATCGGTACGGTTACACCTCGGAAAGATGGAGCCGGGTGAAATTGGCTCTTTTTCGCGGAGAAGAGACACGCCTGTGTTTTTGCGGCATTGAACTTGACCAGATTAGCATCGCCCCATTCGGAGACTGCCTGCAAGGACAGGTTCAAGCGCTCCACCATGGCCTCCCGGAGAGACTGGATCTGGGGCCCGGTAGCACGAGCGTTGGAAAAGTATCTCTCAGCAACAGTGCTGTCATCTGCATACCCAAAGGTGCCGTTTTCAGCAGTTCATTTATGTGCAGCAAGAACAATGTCGCTGAGAGTACCGACCCCTGAGGGACCCCGGCATTAATATCCAATAGGTCCGAAGAGCAGCCATCGATTACTACTCGAATGGACCGACCCCTCAGGAAGTCTGCAATCCAGTCACACAGACCACCGGGCAGACCGAATGAAGGAAGCTTACCAATAAGGCTTTCGTGCCAGACCCTATCAAAAGCCTTCGAGATGTCGAGGGAGACGGCAAGCGCTTCCCAATGCCTCTCGATGGCCTCACTCTAGATGTGAATGGCATACGCTAGAAGATCCCCAGTGGACCGATTTCGGCGGAAGCCGTATTGGCGGTCGCTAAGGATGTCGTTAGCTTCTAGGTATGCCAGGAGCTTACTATTAAGTACGCGTTCGCGTACGTTACAGAGATGGGTCTGTAGTTGACCGGGTCAGCACGACTGCCCTTCTTGGGCACGGGCTGTACGTTGGCTTGCTTCCAAGCATTCGGCACTTTTCCAGTCTGATAAGAAAGGCGAAACAGGCGCGTCAAGACAGGAGACAATTCAGGCGCACAGGTTCTGAGAACAATTGCTGGTATACCATCGGGTCCGCTAGCCTTATTCACATCGAGGTTGCGCAGCACCCTACGTACGTCCTTCTGGTGGATGCGAATGTCCAACATACTTGTCTCGCATCCATCAGGAGAAGGAGGGGGGCGCGCGCCACCAGGATTCAGACGCGAAGACTCCGCAAAAAGAGAGGCAAACAAGTTTGCTTTCTCCTCAGCGGAATGGGCCAGCGACCCGTCGGGTTTCAGCAGAGGTGGTAGTGAGGGACGGCAGAAATTCGATTCAACCGATTTAGCCAGGGACCAGAACGCTTTACTACCTGCTGGGTAGGAAGCAAGTTTGATCCCTATCCGGCTAATGTGGTCGAATCGAGCCCTTCGCAACACCTTCTTGCAGGACTTGGCAGCCCTGTTGTAAGCTTTCTTCCTCTGACCAACGTCACTCGCCTTGCGCGTTCTAGCGTCGACCCAGGCATGGTACGCCTCATGTTTACGCGCATCGGCGCGAATACACTCGGCGCCAAACCAAGGTCGGTCTTGGCTAGACATTGTTACGTCAGAGAACGGGATGTAGTACTCCATTCCCTGACGCAACAAATCCGTCACAGCGTCCGCGCACGACGTAGGATCAGACGAAGAAAAGCAAAGCTGCCAAGGATAGCATGCGAAGAAAGATCGCATGCCATCCCAATCTGCTGACTTGTACCGCCATACCCGCCGGGTGCCTCTTGGGCTGGGATCGGGCGGGGAGTAGACGGATACAGACTTCACCAGACAGTGGTCGGAACTACCCAAAGGTGGAGATACCGACACCGAGTAACGGTCTGGATCTGTGGTCAGCAGAAGGTCCAAGCAATTAGCCGTATGCGATTCAACATCCGGCACCCTCGTTGCCCCCTGGACCAGCTGAGTAAGATTTAACGCTAGCGCAAGCTTTCGCGTCTCTCGCCCAGCATGGTCAGTGTACTGGTACGGGAAGAGCCACTCCTGATGGTGGGCATTAAAGTCCCCCAGTATCACCAATTGGGCGGTTGGGTACCGTCGCTGAGCCTCATCAGTCGCCTCACTAAGGTATTGTATAAGCCCGGTTGTCTCCATGTCTCCGCTATGCGACCTATAGACACAAGCATAGATAATCTTATCTAGGCCTGTGTCAACCAGGGCCCAGAGCACTGAGAATCGAGAGTCTTCAAGGTTTCGGAGACGCCGATAACAGATGTCGTCACGGGCGTACATGCATACACCCGCACGTGGCTTGAACCTGTGCTCCAGGGTAAACCCTGGGTAAGAAAGATACGCCACACCTGACGGACATCCGATCTGCGTCTTCGAAAGGAACAAAAGCGCTAGTTTATCAGTCTCCAGATGATGGTGGACTGCATCAAGGTTAGAGTGAAGACCTCGGATGTTACTGAGGTGAACCTTATGTGAGAGTGAGCGCTGTTCAGCTTTTCTCTTTTTGTTCCTTGGCATTATTATTATGAGTGAAGGAAGGTGAGGAGAAGGAAGTGAGATGAGGTTCCACGCTGGCAACCTTCAGACACGCGCAGACAGGACGTCATCATTGGGGGACTAGTCTGGAGACTGCGGGGACGCCCGAGCCCCCCCGGGAATGTCCATCGGGCACTCTCGTCTGGTCGCCAACCAACACGATGGCGCATCCCGGGATTTTTCGACAGTTGGCGGGGCAGCCTTTCGTGTGTGGCTGGCACACTACTTGGGCCCCCAACTACCTGCGGTCGGCCAGCGGCGCACCGTGCCTCGGATCCCGCTACCCTCCGCGACTAGTCCCACGATTGGCCCATAACAACGCGAGTCAGGCTGGTCTGCCTGCAATGGAACAACTATCTCGACCCAACTCCTCTTGTGGCTACACCGAGCATCGTACCGGAACACGGCTAGGTCGCTTGGCGGTACGTCTTTGCTCGGTGGGTGGTCGCAAGCCTTCGGCCGAAACCTACCACCAGTTTGTGTCACCTGTTTAGCACCACCCGGGGACTACGTGTAGGGTAACAAAAGGGGTACTCACCTACGGACGCGGGTGACTCAGCCCCCAAAATAAGGAATAAGGGCAAGTTGTTTCTTATTGGGTACAATGGATAGTCTGTATAAATCATAAAGGTCTTTAGAGACAGTGGGAAAACTGTACATTATTACTATTCTCTTCTCAATAAAGTAGGAACCTGGTTTTATTAGATTATAATATTCTCTTAACTCTAAATTTAAGATTTGATCCTGATTATATATGGATTTGAGCCTATTTATCATAGATCTTAACACTTCTATATCAACCATGGAATGATGGGTGCTAGAAGCCTGTATAAAAGCCATTATATTTTCTAACCTAATTATCTCTAACATTAAATCTTCTACATTATTGGTTATAATTCCTAAAATTTGGGCAAACTTCGCAAATTTTATTAAACTGTAATCTGTTTATGCACTCTTCCCAAGAAGTAGTTCCAACGTTGAGTTAATTTCATCTTGATTTTTTGTTATTTGGTCCAGGACGGTACCATGTTGGTGCATCCATTCTTTACTAAGGCTGATGTGGTTGTTGAATTCTGATATTATTTTATTCTCATTATTTTGTAGAGTTTCAATAGCATCGTCATACTTCATGGCATCTAGATAATCTAAGTTGCCCGTAACACTTTTTATTACGGACCCAAGGCTATCTACAAGACCTCTTTTGACTCTAACAGGTTCCAAAGATTTTACTTGTTGTAGTACCTTACTAAGTTTGTCTGTAAGATATTCGATCTGATATTCATAAATCATATAAGTCTCGTTAGTGAGCTTAGTTCAGAAAGTCTTTAGTTGCGACTGTACGGAATTAATTTTATCTTCGATGTCGGTTAATTGAATGTACTGTATGAATGAGTGATAATGAGTAGTTAGTCTGGTCGGTCCTAATCTGTATGGTAGGAGTCCCAGTCCATCGTCTAATGTCTCAAGTCTTATCTCTTGAGGATGTGTCGCTTGGACTGTCAGTAGTATTAGGATTCTGTAACAATTGGCTTGATTTAGGGACACGTTTCAGCCGCGACTTGGCTACTGGGCCACGTTTTTTAGAGGTGTATATATATGTATAGGCAGGTCAGCGAGTACTGTATCCTGCGTATAGCGTGGTGCAGCTTTTTGGCGACTGGCAAAGGGGTTTTTAATAAAGATTTGTTGCTGAGGGGTACATTCTACTTCGGGCTCCCGAGTTTTGTTTCTACTGTTAATTAAGGCTGTACGATTTGGAAGAGGTCACTCGTTAATGATCTCATAAACTTGCTTCATCTGTTGTCTATGATTCTGCGCATATTGCTGTAATATGTGTTCAGTCAGGTCTATGTCGATTGGGTCTCTAGGGTCAAAATGTCCGGTCAATAGGTCAAACGGTCTGCACTTGGTGAAGCGTCTTTATTTTGTAATTTAAGAATTCTAATATGCTCCAATAAGGTTGAGTGGAAACGTTCGATGTTACCATTGTCCTTTGGACTATGAGGTAGAATTTTGTGGTGAGTTATCTTGTGCAATCGTATAAATTCAGAGAAAAGTTGGTTCGTGAATTCGGTGCCATTATCAGTGATGATAGTCATAGGTAGACCATGATGGGTACAGAAACGTAACAATGCATGAATAATGGCGGTTCCGTCTCGCAAATGATATGCTTGGGCATATTTCGTGAAAACGTCCATGAACGTTATGTATTTTTCGTTCTGAACTGTAAAGAGGTCCATGTGGATAATTTCAAGTGGTTTGGTAGCCGGAGGTACTATGTTGAATTGAGGTCTAATGGGATTCCTGTCGTATTTAGCTTGACCGCAGATGGTACACTCGTTAATAAAATTGGTGATTTGTTCTTTCATCTTTGGCCAGTAGTATTTTCGTGAAAGGGCTAGGTGACATTCATTTATACCACGGTAGTCCGACTTCCCGTCATGGTAATGTCGGATAATGTCTTGTTGTTGGAGGTACTCTTTAACATTCTCGAGTTCTGTTGGCTAGTACTAGGTTGATTGAGGAACTTCTAAATTTGTCTTAGATTCTGAAATTTGGACTGCGATTCGCGTATGATTTTCAAAAGGTTTAGTTACTGTAGGTCGCCGTTTTATGTCGCCTACCGTAGTGAAGGTAATCTGGCGATGAAATTTATTGAGGGGTTCATCTGTAATGGGAACTTCCAGTATAGGGTGTTCGTTACTGGTGTGAACAGTGTCAGTCGAGGAGTTCGTTGGTCGAAGTGGTGCCTCTGATGGGTTATTAATCATAGATCTGAGATCCTCAGTACTTTTGATTAATGAGTTGGTGTTAATCAAGGGGTCTATTGGTGGAGGTGATGCTTCCGATGGGTTGTTAATCATTGATCTGAGATTTTTAATATTTTCAATTACTGAGCTTATCTCATCTGTTTCCTCATTATGTATTTCTACGCGAGAGAGAGCATCAGCGTTTGTATTAAATTTACCTTTCTTATCCACTATAGTAAAGTCATATTCACTTAATCTGAGTCGCCATCTGGTCAGTCGTGAGTTGGGCTCTCTCAAGTTCATCATCCATTGGAGGGGTTTATGGTCAGTCAGTACTTTAAATTTTCTTCCAAACAAATAAGGTCTAAAGTACTTGGTAGCCCAAACTATGGCTAGCAATGCGAGAATCGTAACAGACGGGTTTGTCCGAACCTATAGGTCCCTGAGATAACACGGCTCTAATAGCGACATTCGAAGCGTCTGTTGTGAGATTGAACTCCTTTTTGAAGTCTGGGTATTGTAAAATAGGGTCATTAGTTAAAAGGTTTTACAAGTTTCAAAGGCATGAACATATTCGGGGCTAAGAGTAATTTTACTACCTTTATTTAGGCATAGGGTAAGCAGTTTAGTGATACGAGCAAAGTCGGGGATAAACGTCTATCTTTAAAAGTCTTTAGTCTTTATGCCTTGGTCTAGCATTTTGGTGATTTGGTCCCTAACTTCTTCCCGATGAACGAAAGGGTATCTATAGCTCTTGGTATAAGCGAGAATTTCATATGTTGTTCTTATGCGATGTTTGATTTTGATGGTAAATGTCAATGGTTCTCCATCAAGGTAGAATACATCTGCGTAGCGGCAGCAGAGTGTTAAAAGATTAGTTTTTTCCTCTGCATTAAGGTGGTCCGTACGCAAACGCGATAGTACGTCATCTACGTGATGCGATTGATTCAGCTGTGTGCACTCGGTATTGAACAGTTCTGCACGAGTTGGCTGATCCAATGAGAATATAATATCGTTAGGAGTTGGATTTTCTAACTCAACGTACCCACGGCTATTATTAACAGTGGTAAGGCATTCATGGATGATACAATTGCAGAGAACTTGTTCGTTTATTAAGACAACGCCATCCGGGGCGTTAATAGGTAGTCTGACTAATTTAGAACTATTTGCAGGGATAATATCATCATATAGGTTGACGTTGCGTGAATTATATACTTTAATTTGGTTCGTAGCAGTCCGAGTTACTAGTTGAAAGTTTTTTAGATCTATCTTAGCCTCCCATTTTGATAATAAGTCTAATCCTATTAGGTCATCAAAGTATTCGTGAAAACGGTAAATGAATAATTTTATACCGTCGGCTTCATTGAATTCGTTGAAGCATGGTAGTGTTATAGAGTACTCGTTTCTGCTAACACCGTGTACGTTGGTGACTTCGAAAGGGTCATAGTTGAGAGGATAGTCGTAGAAGAACTTTTGTACAGCCTCGGGGCTTATGAAAGACTGGTTAGCGCCAGTGTCAATCAGAAATTTAGAGGAGGGCAAGAAATTTCTATATAGGGTAACTGTCTTTGGGTCTGTAAATTAACGTCTATCTTTGCTCTTTGGACCTCTGGTCCAATTGAAAATTTTGGTCCTGCTTCTGATCAGCGCAGCTAGGGCCTGGCTGTGGCTCTGCCACACCTGCTATTTGATTACCGGCAGTTGAGCTACAGTCAGTGTCAGTCATATTGGTGTTAAAGTCGTAGTCATAGAGAACATAACAGTCATTACCGTCTGTGTAATAGTCGTATTCTGGCTCATAGTAACAGTCAGCAGAGTAATAGGAACTATCAGGCAAAGCAAGATCACTCAAATTTAATTCGCGCGTTTTAAAGTAGTTATTCGGGGGTGGTTTCCCGTTTCGCTGCCAGTCATGTCCTGGCATCAAAGGTAATGATCTTGGGACAAAGTGTTGAACACCGCTCATAGGCCTTGGACCTAGATTCTGTGGTGGATTATTCCTGGGTTGCATCTTAAAAAAGTTACTTTGAGGTAATGGTGCACGGAACATTTGTTGAGTTCGCGTAGGCATAAGGTTTTAATGCTGGTCAGGCGTATTGAATTTCAAAGCCTGAGGCTGAGGTTGATACCCGCGCTGTCCTACTGGAGCAGGCCAATTAGGTACTGGGGGTCTCGGAACATTAAACGCGTTAAACGGCATAGCAGGCATAACAGAAGGTTTATATAGAACTTTAGGTGCGTTCTGAGCAGTTTGAGCCTTGGGGACATCGTTACGCTGCTGCAGGTACATTATATTTAGTTCTTCCTGCACGAACTCTAGAGCTTTCTCTATAGTTTCTGGACGCATGCACCTTATACCTGAGCCTAAAGGTTCTTTTAGCCCGCGTACGAAAGCCTGCATAGTGACTTTCTTGTAAAGAGCCCGTTTCGCCTCAACAGTCGTTGGTACAGTCTCATGTAAAGTCACATATATGTCATTATGGTACTGAACAACGTTTGACATTTGTCATAAAACTCCTGTGGGGTCTTGTTACCTTGTGTTGCCAATGAGAGGTCGTTGTATAAGGCTGTCTAGTCCCTCTGATCTGAGAAGTTGTTTATGAGAGCGGATCTAATACCTGCCCAAGTTTCAGGAATTCCATTTGAGTTGATGGTGGATGCGGCAGTCCCTGTGATCTTATTTAGGATGCCATTTAAAATACATAAATTCCCTAGCTCACTGCCTGGCTCGGGGCTGGCATATTGCGTTACTATTCGGTCACAGATGTTAATGAACCTGGTTAAGATATTAGAGTTCCCGTCAAAATCGGGCACAAGGCGTAAGGCCTTGAAAATTACATCAGGGTCATTAGGCATAATTTTGACTTCAAATAAACTGTCTAAATTTAAATCTAATTCGCTATCCAAGTCTCTGTTAACATCTACTACAAATCGGCGTGCCTGTCGTGATGCAGGTTCCCGAGGATGAGATGTTTCGTGATGAAAAATCTTGGACATAAAAGTAACTTGGAATAGATAGGAAGCAACACGAGAAAGATTCTGGTGCACTCACATGTATTTCATCTCTGGTCTTGCTTCATAAATCGATGGCAGGATTCTCCACACGGCTCCGCAGCTTCCCGTAGATTCAGGATACTCGTGATGGGACTGGATAGTCACCCGGATGACTCGCGATCGTGATGAACTGATTCTAACGCGATTCGCGAACCGGCCCGCGAGTATCCTACCGGCTGCGCCAATTACGTAAGCTGCAGACGGAGGATCGAAAAAAAACCGAAATGATTTTGAACTAATTTAATTAATAAAAAAAAAATACAATATAATTAGTGAAACCTATTCGATGTAAGAATATGGAATGACCATTTACATATAAAAATAAAATAACGCTAATGTCCAATTTTACTGCGTCGGCGGCTCGTGGCGTGGATTGACGTCATCGGTGCAGTTTCTATGCGCTTGGCGTAAACACGAAGGAATTTGCATGTCAGCGCTATTGGTTAGGGATCCGTACTTAACACTCGTATCCAACCATTAAAAAATAAAACAAGTTGAAAATAAAGTAATTTATAGATTTAATAAATATTACAACTAATTTATATAGTAGGTTTATAAGTTTTACATAAAATTTTCAAATATGATAACTATTATTATTGAGGCTACAGCTTAATTATTCGTTTTCTCTAGGAAAAGAGGATTGAAGCTTAACCTCAACATTACATTGCTAAATATTAACTATTGCCAGCACATCCCCTGTTTCGTTAAAATATCTTTATTCACATTAAGACAAATTGTCATTTACATGAGAACAATACATTTTAGAAATATTATCCCAGTGAGGGTAAAAGAAACACAAATTTTTCGTTGTCGACTAGTTAAGAAACGAATTCAACACATTCCAGAAATAAGGCGGTGGTCCAAGTTAAAAGAATTCAAACACTGATTGTAAGCGCCATAGATAAAAATAAAGAAATACAATGCATTGTCTCGTCATTGTAAAACAAACAAAGCAAATACAAATTCTTAATCCAAATATGGATCAATAATTTGTTTTGGCAATGCTGCCAGCCTTCTGGGCACTTTTCCTGTTGACAGCGATGTGGACGAATTTTTTGACGCCCCGTAATTGTACATATTAGTTTTTCTTATTTTAGTTCTAATATTAGTTTGTAAATAATGTACATTAGATATAATTATTAATTAATTTCAAATAAATAATATTTTTTATGGTTAAAAAAAAATAATAATTTGTTTTAAAAAATACTAAATGAAGTAGCTTCTATTACATTTTTTGAAAGTTGATTATAGATCGGGGCTGATTGATTTATTACTATGAAATTGATTATTTTATTTTATCTTAAAATGTTGAAACTATTTCAATCTTACTATCATAAACAAACTTATTAAAAAATACTAGCTTCTACTACTAATATACTGGAACTTGACACAAATATATATGTTTTAAAATTATCTTCAATAATTAATCAATATTTAGTGTGACCTCCATTATTATCTATGCAGCTAAGAAGACGTTGACGCATGGAGGCCACAATATTTGCACATAAGTCTGTGCCCCGTAAACTCTCCCACAACTGTATACAATGGGACTTGAGCTGCGCAGGACATCTCTCGTCTCGTGGATCCCATCGTTGTGCCATTAAACCCCATATATTTTCTATAGGGTTTAGATCAGGGGATCGTGCTGGCCACGGGATAACTTTAATATCCGAATGCTGAGTAAACCATTCACGGACAGGGCTGGCTAGGTGTATTGGACAATTATCCTGAACAAAATTGCTGTTTGCACGTGTAGGTATAAATTCCAATTCACCGGGGCCTTGGGCGCTTATCCACCCCCACATATTCACAATTATTCTGCCCGATTCAGTGTTAAGAATAATATTGTTTTCTGACCAACGTGTATTATCTCTACGCCATAAATGTAGTCTCCCTTTTAGGCTAGATTTAAACGTCTTTTCATCAGAGAATACTGTAGTCTCCCAGTTGAAGTCCAAGTATTCTCGAGAAAAACGTAATCGTGCATCTTTATGTCTTTGCGTTAAAAACGGTTTTATAGCCGGCTTACGGTGATGTATTCCTTCGGCGTGAAGTGCGCGGCGAACACTAGCAAAACGCCTGGTTTTATACCAACTAGGCATTTTGTAAATTAATTAATACATTCCCGATAAATTAACTTAAACAAAAATCATAAGTCAATAATAATATTTCTACAATAACAATATAATAAAAACAATTAAATAATACTAATTCAACAATAACAATTCAATAATACTAATTCAACAATAACAATTCAATAAACTGATAGCCTTAAGCATGTGTTTAACAACAGGGTGGTTGTTTATCAGTTCTGCTCGACTTGGGTCCGCAAAAGATGTAATGACCGACTTATTTACCAGTATAGTACTGTATGATAACTTCACGCAACGGTGTAAATGACTCAAAAACAAAGCTTCGTTCTCAGGGCTGGGGGCGTTAAATAAGACCGATTCTTTGTTCGCCCAGTTTTTCCATCGTTTCCAGCCTGAAGAATACGTCTTCAGTGTACCTGGTGCCAAGAACGCTGAAGCAGCTCTACATCGCTTCTACTCCAGTTAATTGTGCAATTCGACCACCCCGTACCCTCCCACAGTGTTTTATAGACCCCAAAAAAGTGACATCGGCTTTTTATTGGCTATTTCTACTTATTAGTTCATTACAAATGCACGAGTAGAACTCCCATGTGCCAATTTTGAATACCTGATTTTTTTAAAAATCGCAATGTTTTTGTGACCTTTAAGGTCAAAAGAACAAAAAAAAATCGTATAAAAAAAACTGTACACAATTGAATTTTGTTCGTATTGCAGTTTTATTAAGCAAGTTAAGGAGAAAATTATGCCGTGTTTAAGTAATCAAAAACGATAATAGATCTCGCAAAAAAAAATGTTTTTACCGAAATCAGTATTTATTTTTTTATTCATATTCTAGCTCGAAGTAGAACCTCTGTCTGGTACAAACAGATTCCTTATACTAAGGTTTATCATCCATAAAAATATTACTTGCAACTTGGGCCTAGGTTTTGAGAAAATGATTTTCAAAAATATGTGTTAGGGTTGTCTCTATTTTGACCATTTGTGACGATTAGTTTTTATCACATAAAATCAGCAGGTCTTTTATTTTCTATAATGGTATAATTCGAACAATTGATTTTAAAACATTTTTCACGTGAAATTGTACACAAAATATATAACCAACGAAGTAAATTTAATTGAATATTAATCAAGTAATTCTAATTCCCATTTTTTCCGATGGGATCACGATATAAATCTCACTAAAACTAATTATAGTTATATAGTATTAATAAAGGCTTATTTTATTTAATTCCATTTAATACACGCAATTATTTTATTTAATCGAATGATGGCAGAGATTTCTCTTTTGACCACTGTCCCTATAGTCCCGTGACTCTAGCTTAATTTTTGCTGACAATTCAAAAGTAACTTTTATACGAGTCAAAATAAAAATGTATAAATATTTTTATTTCAACTAATCCAAGTTGTAATATAAATATTTTGAGTTTTTGATTTTGACTCGTACAAAAGTTGCTTCAGCGATGTAGGATCGAACCAACTTTGATGTACCTAGGCTGTAGGCTTGTGGAAGATATGTTACCGACTGGTATAATGACGTTCTCTGCGACGAGAAACACTAAAAACAGCATTAACATTTTAACACTTTGAAAAAATTCACTCTAGTAAAATCGATCCCTGTCTGTCTATTTACACAGGAGTCCCCGCGATTACCTTCTACTTAACCTATCTGTGTTATCATGGGTGTTGTTGTTTACGATTCAATAGACTATATCTGCAACGTGCACTTGGATCGATAAGTCATAAATACTTTTAAACTAAATTATAATTAACTTTAGTTGATTATAAAACGCCAATATTAATTGACCTTTGTGACACCCCTAAATTTGGAATTTTGACCTCGGTACATAAAAATCAATTTCTCGAAACCTAGGCCCAAGTTGAAAGTAATATTTTTATGGGTGATACACCTTAGTAAAAGCAATATATTTGTACCAGACAGAGGTTCTACTTCGAGCTAGAATATGAATAAAAAAATAAATAGTGATTTCGGTAAAACATTTTTTTTCATGTGTTCTAATATCGTTTTTGATTACATAATTACGGGATAATTTTCTCCTTAAATTGCTTAATAAACCTGCAATATGAATAAAGCTCTATTATGTACAGTTTATTTTTTACGAATTTTTTTAGGTGTTTTGGGCTTCAAGGTTACGAAAACTTTACGATTTTTTTAAAAATCAACGACACAAAATTGACACATGGGAGTTCTACTCGTGCATTTGTAATAAACTATTAAGTAGAAATAGCCAATAAAAAGCCGATGTCACTTTTTTTGGGTCTATAAAACACTGTGCCTGCCTCCAAGCCTGCAAACGTAGCTGATTGACTTGGGGTGGAGGTAGCCCCGTTGTCATGTCGATCAAGCCGAGATGAAGATCCTGTATTTGTATAGGTGGTTCCAGAGCTCTCATGTTCAGATCGGGGTACCAAAATGCCTGCGGCCAGTACGGGGCGATGACAATGTAAATTCCCTTGGCAGTATTGAGATGATGCAAAACTCGGCCAATAGCGGTGGGGATGGAAACACCCAGGCTATCTTGAAGTCCCAGCACTGACTGAATGCATCCAGAAACAATGCGTCCTGTTCCTCCAAGAACTGGCTGACATAGTAAGGAACTACTCTGGACAGCTTTGTCGCAAACAGGTCTACTGACGAGACGCCCCATAGGGAGAAGATTTTTTGAGTGATTAGTTCCTTCAGATGCCAATCGGGAATCATTTTTTGACGTGACAAGTGATCTGCTAGATTGTTGTAAATTCCCGGAATGTATCTTATCAACAGATGTATGCTTCTTCGTTCCGTCATTTGATATAAGTTCTCTATCATAGCTAGCAGCACTCGCGACTTGGTTCCTCCTTGATTTCTGATGTAGGCTACGACTGTCTGATTGTCTGATTGAATCAGCAGTGTCTTGCCACTTAACACATCTTTGTACCTTTCGATTGCCACGCACACTGCATACAATTCTTTTCGATTTATGTGCCACGGACTTTGTTCTTGCGTCCAAGTATCGCTCATTGACTCGTTGAATATATGAGCACCCCAGCCCGTGTCTGACGCTTCTGTTGATAGAAAAACTTCTGCCGGAGGAATGAAGATTTCCGAGTCTCGATGCAGGTTTGCCATCCACCATTCTAAGTCCTGAATTGTTTTTGGCGAGATTGCATATTTTGTCTTTGGTAAGTTTTCCGGAAGAGATAAACTTCGCCGATACGCACCGCGTTCACGGTTTGACAATACACTCGTAATACCATCGTCAAAGTTAAAATTACACAGCTCAAGCCCTCATGTCATGTCTATTAAGAAATATAATAAAATACCCAATGACATTAAAATCGAGAAAAATTAAAAAATATTCCCTAAACATCTCAAGAAATTGTTGGTTGATAGATGCTATTATACATTGAATGAATTTTTTAATGATGACTTTCTAACGTGACTATCCGGAGACGTTAACATTTTGATTTGAAATGTCAGCTATGGGAAGGGTAAACTTCATAATTAATTAATTGTATTTTGACAAATTGTATTGTATTTAATTTTGTTGACATTGCCATTTATGACATTCATTATTTTATTTTATCATGTTATTCTGTGGCATCATTTATTTTACAATTAAAACTTTGTGTATATTATGTTAGGTATTCATGACTACACTAAATTACTGTGCTCGATATATTGACGTATTATTTTGTATTTTATCTTGTTGACATTGCTATTTTATTTGATTTTTATTACTTTGTTTGATATTTTATTATGACATATATTTGACTTTTGTACTTAATCTTTAACTGACATTCTTTAATTTACAATTGTTATTCTGTAGCATCATTTAATTTAATTTCAAATTATTTTTCTAATTTGTACCTAATATTAAATGAACTTATTGTTTTACTCAATTGCTGTGCCCGACCGGCGACCCTCCATGTGAACTATATTGCTATTTATAAGACCTTGTTAAACACATGTGTTATGCAATAAAGATTTGAATTTAAATTTAAACTGGCAATCTGAATGCGTCGACAGTGAAGGCGACCTTGGGGAATCACGAATGCTACGAAGTTCAAGCTTCCCAAGATGGATTTTGCTTGCTGCCAATTCCATAACTTCAGACGGATTAGTTTCAACAGATCTTGTCGAATGGAGTCCATCTTTTTCTGAGGAATATATTTTCTGCCCAAACGCGTCCTCCACCCTATTCCTAGGAACTCTAAATCATGCACAGGGTAAAGAATTGACTTTTTGAAGTTGATTTGCCACCCCGAATTCGATAGGAATTCTAATGCGAGACTGACATCTCTCTCCAGCAGTTGAGCGTTTTGGTTCACAATCAGAAAATCGTCCAAGTAGACAATAACTCTTATGCCTCTCATTCGAAGTTGACCTGCGACCCAATTCGAAATTCTAGTGAAGGTGAGGGGAGCGGTTGAGAGTCCAAAAGGCAGGCAAGTCATACAATACAGGCAGTTTTGAAAATAAACTGCAAGGAAGCGTTGATGTGATTCTTTTACCGGTATGTGGAAATACGCCTGCGATATATGGTCCAGTTTTGCCATAAAATTTCCTCTTTGTAAAAAATCTGGGACTGTGAAATGACTTATGTATGAGGTGAAATTTCTTTGGTACAAGAAATTTGTTTAGTCTTTTCAAATCGAAGATCGGACGATATTTTCCATCCGTTTTGGGGACTAAAAACATTCTGGAGACGAGCCCTCAACTCATTGACTGAGGGACTTTTCTTAAAACGCCTGTGTTTAACATATTGGCTATTTCCAGGCTCATTTGTTTGCTGCTTGCTGTTTGAAACCGAGCACAAATTTCTTTTGTAGAAGGAATGGATGGTGGCTTTTTGGCAAATGGTATCGCATAACCCGAAATTATTTTCAAAATTGACTTTGGGGCAGCAGCATTTTTCCAACATTTACAAAGAGTTGAAGCTGGCCCGCTTACCAGCTCTTGGAATAGTCAAAATTGAGATCTTGATTTCTGAGAACCTTGGGAATGTTTTCCCCTTTGAAATTTCTCTTGCCAGACAGGATATCTTGTGTATCTTTCTTGTTTAGTGGACGGGTACTTGTTTTCCTTCTTCTTCTTTTCTGGTTTTGTCTTCTTCTGCGGTGGTGCTCTCTCCCGTTTGTCAAATACAAATTTTCTTTTCGGAGTCTTAGAAACTTTAAAGCTTCAAAACTTGATGACGGTGCTTTTTGAAGGTCATTGAGTTGACGTTCATCAAAAAGAAACTTCTCCGACGGCGGGATCTTAGCTATTGCCAAAGCAATGCCGTCGTTAAGAGGAGACAGAGCTTTTCGCCTGCGCTCAATGGCCTCAGCTCTTTTCCCGCAGACGAATTGCAAAAGATGATCGGAGATTACGTGGAAATCGCCCTCCTTATTTGCAAGTATGGAGTTAATAGCGGTTGTTGCCTCTGGACAAGCTTCCGCTACTTGATTAACTGCTTAAGTGAATGCCGCAAATTGGAGGAGCAAGCCGTGTGTAATAGTGCCCTATGCTCCCTCGGTCTTTTCCAGGTATTCATTCAGAGCATTGGTTGGAGACAGATGTAACAGCTGAGGATTGAGTGCTAAGGCGGAGAACACCGGCGCGGCATGGAGTTTCTTCTGCGCTTCTACGTAATGAATTCTATTCCATGTATCCTCCCCAATTCTCAGGCAACTGTGATTTTTGGCTCTGGTTGAGGGATAAAAGGTTCAGCCTCTTTGGTCGAAGGAGAGAAGTTGTGCCTTTTGTCGGGCCTTTTACCCGAGCACAAAGATACCCTATCTTTGTGCTCGGGTAAAAGGCCCGATGGCGCTTTCCACGACACTAAGCTTCTCTCTTCTTCGTCTTCCGAACTCTCTTCATCACTCTGCCCCCCTTCTTCATAGTCAGAGTAAGAACGCTGGTCCTCAAGCTTATGTAAAATTTCATTAAGCAGTTCTCTTGTGTTTCGTGACTCTTGCTCCAAAAAAGCTAGTCTAGAGGAAGCGCTACGCTTGTTCGAAGTAATCTCAGCTGACTCCTCGGTCTCTGTCTCCGATATGTCTGCCTCGGTATGTAAAGCTTTAGACGCCTCTTTTCTTGAAATAAGCAAATGCTTAATGCTTTTAGTGGATTCCGAGACCAGTTCGCATTGCAGAACTGAGCCCCTAACTTGAATGGCTAAAGACGGAGGGTCCAGAATCAAGCCCCAACAGAAGGGCCACTTCAACATTTCGAACTTCATATCTCTATACGGTCTCTCCTTCAGCGACTTCGCGCCCGGATTAAACGCCCTAGCTATTACGTGAGCTGGCAAACAGAACCTTGACTTATTTAGAAGGGCTGGATCTGCATCTATTACTGCGTCCTGGCGTACCTTCTACTTTTCCCAGCCATCTGGTAGAAAGTCTGAAGCAGCTAACTTCAATCGTTGCAAAACTTCATCGTCTGAAGGATCATCGTAGAGTTCACGCAGCGTCTTAAACGTTACTAAAGCTGCCATCTGCAGAACAAAAGCAGGTGTACGTCAAGTTGACAACTGAGACATAACCTTTAAGATACTGCCAAACAACTGGATTAATACGATAATGTATCTTAGAGCCATCAGGGTTATTATTATTATATACTTTATTGTACACCACTTAAATAATTACAGAAACAAAACATTATAAATATAAGTGTACAATGGGCGGTCTTATCGCACAGGGCAATCTCTTACAGACAACCTTTCAGGGTTCATCCTTCACATCCCATAAGATCGGCTTTGAAGCCGCTGAGACTCGAATTCCAAGCCTCATTTTTTGGGCCGTGACGGACCGCAAATCGAGTCTCAAAGGCTCGAAGATCAAGCCGCGAAGGCTGCACCATCGAGCCGCGAAGGCTCGATATATGAGCCGCGAAGGCTCGATATATGAGCCACAAAGGCTCGATATATGAGCCGCGAAGGCTCGATATATGAGCCACGAAGGCTCAAAATACGAGCCGCGAAGGCTTGATTTACGAGCCGCGAAGGCTCGACGTACGAGCCGAGAAGGCTCATTAAGTGCCGTAAGGTCACAAAATTTGTGCATCAAGGTTCAAGTAGTGACCTGGAAAATAGACAGCTTCACCTATTACTAGTGTTGGACACAAGTGGCAGAACTCTTAGTACAGCAACAAATTAATTATGCCTTTGCGACTGAAGTACATGGACGCTCGAGTCGGTAGTTATAACACAAAATTAAACTAAAAGGAAGGTTACATAAAAATAAAAGCACAATACTAGTTCGATTAAATCTTTGTGGTACGTACCTGTAAATCTTTTTCCATTGCACTTTATAAACGTAAAACAGAATCGGTACTTAATAATGCTGAAAGCGAAGCGGGAGCTTGACGCACTCTCGTTGCGTGTGACAACAAAAGTGTACTGAAACGCTGAGAGGGCGGTGTGAGTGCGAGCGAGACAGCTGCGTAAGCATCACCGCACGCTGAAGGGAGCTGATAGCACGTCGGATGTTGTGTGGTAGACAGAAGGTAATCTCGTAAGGGTCAAGCGAAGGCACAGACACAAAATATACCATTAGAAACAATTAAACTGATACAAGACATTTACAAAAAAACATTAGCCGAGAGAAACTAGATAAAACTGGGCCCAAAATAGACATCTGCAGAGGTGTAAGACAAGGCGACCCCTTGTCCCCGACATTACTTATAACTGTTTTACAAGACATCATGAAACAACTTAATTGGTCAAAAAAGGTATAAATATTAAAGGAAGTTAATAAGTGGCCTGACTTGTCAAGAGTGACACTAAAAAAATTCTTAGCTCTTCGTATTTTCTACAATTTATTTATCAAACCGTATTATATCACCTTAATATCTGCATAAAATTTAATTTTCAATATGACTACATATATATATAATAAACGAAGAAGAAAACAAATAATATAACTACAATGCCAAACCATAAAAAATCAAACGAAAAATGACGTAAGCTAAGAACAAAATGTTGACAAGAAGCCAGGCCCGAGCCAAAAACACACGCCCAACATCTTCGGGTTCGTCGCTCAGCTCCGCCTCGCAGCCACCGGGATCCCCTACATCCGTGAGTGAAGCGATCCTGGACGCTGCAGTAGCGTCGAGCTCGAGCGACGAATACTTCTCTCCGCCGACGACACCACCACCTGCGCGTCGACGGGGAGGACGCCGGCCGCCAGACAGCCTGGGACTTCGAGGCCCATCGGCCTCTGACAGGGTCCCCGCTCCCGGTGGAAGTGTGCAGCGCATGCGATGGACGCAATCAATTAACGAAAACGTCATGCGCGCATACTTTGGGGCTACAGAGGGGGGAAGTAAACTGACTGCGTACCGTGGTCGGATGCTCTCTCTGTTTCAGGTGCTTGAGCCAGCTGTCAACGTGTCGGCCCAACGTCTATCGGATCAGGTGCGGGTCATCCAGCGTAACCGTATGCTGGATGACGCCGTACTTGATAGACTGCGTGAGGAATCACGGAGTAGCCGTGTCTCGCCTGCCTTGCCTCCGGCCGCGGTGCAACTGCAACCCAGTGTTTCACCGCGACCCGACCATGTTGGAGAGGATGACGACGACGGGGCTATATCCGTGAGTACCCAATGCAATGCACGATTGAGGAGCGCTTTAGAGTGTGCATTCCGAGAGTATCGTTCCACACAGCCTGAGCTTAGACCTCGACTACCTCGTCTGCCCATGCATAAGAAAAATAGAGCGCTGGTGTGTGCTCTAGATTCGCAGCTATCAAATGTTTTTGATAGCAGCAAAGACCTTGCCGATATCCACTCGATCTTGTACTGTGCGGCTGCAGCGGCATGTCGTGTAGCTAACGGCATGTCGTGTAGCTAACGTCAAGTTTCCCAAAACTGACAGAGCTACACGACCAGCTATACCAGCTTGGCAGTACAGGATTGAGCATCGTATCGGTGAGGCTAGAGCACTCATCGGCAAGCTTATCTGCTTCAGGGAGGGCAACACTCGCCCTAGAGTGATGCGCTTTGTGAGACGGGCGTTCTTGGGGACTGATATCAGTTCTCGAGATTATCTGTCCCGCGTCACAGAGCGTATCGACTTTCTGAAGCAGAAGGTCTGTGCATGGGCAAGCCGTATTCGTCGGTACAAGCGGCGTGTGGAGCGATACACTCAGAATCGCACATTCCAGAGCAACGAAAGGTGGGTTTATAGGGCTTGGGAGCGACCCGACCAAGGTGTGACTGACATGCACCTACCGGATAATGACGCCATGTGTTCGTTCTGGCGCGATATCTGGTCGGTGCCTGTCAGTCACACCGAGGGTGACTGGACTCGGGAGGTCGAGCAAGCGTGCGATCCGATACCACAAATGGGGGCAATTACCATCAGCCCCCAAGATCTGGCTCGTGCAGTCCGTCCGTTGCCCAATTGGAAATCTCCAGGGCCAGACGGACTGCAAAACTTTTGGATTAAGTGGTTCCAAAGTTCGCATGCTCGTTTGGCATCTCAGTTCCAGTCTGCCTTAGAGTCAGGGTCACTGCCCCAGTTCCTAACGACAGGAATAACCCACCTGCTCCATAAATCGGGTAGTACTGCGGAACCTAAAAATTATAGACCGATAACATGTTTACCGACGGTCTATAAAGTTCTTACATCCATTCTGAGAGCGAAAATTAATCAACATATTGACAATAACTCCATCTTGTCTGCTTCTCAGAATGGATGTAAGAACGGGTCCCGCGGTACTAAGGAGCTGCTCCTCATAGACATTGCTATTAGCCAACAGGTTCGCCGTTCCCGCAAGGATCTGGCGACATGTTGGATAGATTACAAGAAGGCCTATGACTCAGTGCCACATACATGGCTCATGAGGGTGCTGGAGTTGTATAAAATTGATGCAACACTGCGCGCCTTCCTGACGTCATGTATGGGGCAGTGGAGGACGGTCCTTCACTATCCAGGATGTCGACAGATTCAGGAAAACGGCGAACCTATAAGGATTGAGCGCGGAATATTTCAGGGCGACAGTCTGAGTCCTCTGTGGTTTTGTTTAGCCCTGAACCCTCTCAGTACACTGCTGGAGGGTTCGGGCCTGGGCTATCGGTTGAGAAGAGGTGGTCAGGTCATATCACACCTCCTTTACATGGATGATCTGAAGCTCTTTGCCCCCAACAACTTTCAACTGATGAAGCTACTGAAGGTGACAGAAACCTTCAGTGACGCCATCAGGATGGAATTTGGTGTGGACAAATGTGCAGTCATGCATGTAAAGCGAGGGGAGATTATTGAATCCGTGGGAATACAACTCTCGGATTCCATACACCTTCGATCCCTTTCCTCAACCGAAACTTACAAGTATTTGGGTATGTCGGAAGCATTAGGCATCAATGCTAGTGACGTGAAACAGTCGTTGAGGGAACGCTTCTTTGGCCGCCTGAATAAAGTACTAAATAGTCTTTTATCAGGCGGAAACAAGGTGCGCGCCTTCAACGGCTGGGTCATGCCGGTCTTGATGTATTCTTTCGGCATACTCAAATGGACTCAGACAGAACTTGACGCCCTGGATAGGAGAGTCCGCACGCTGCTTACCGCAAATCGTATGCATCACCCACGGTCATCGGTCATGAGACTGTATATCCCGCGGAAGTGTGGGGGTCGAGGCTTTTTAAATGCTAAGACCCTGCACAACCGTGAGGTATGCAGTCTTAGGGAATACTTCCAGGCCGCTGACGTGGGTATGCATCGAGATGTGGTAGCGGTGGACAAGGGCCTTACCCCGCTCTCCTTGGCTAACGAGAACTGGCGCAAACCTATAGTATTAGATACTAATGACCGCAGGGAGGTATGGCAGAGCAAGGAGCTTCACGGACGCTTCTACCGGGTCCTACATGGGCCCGATGTAGATCTTTTAGCGTCCGTGGCCTGGCTGCGATTTGGTGACCTTTTCGGGGAAACCGAAGGTTTTGTCTTTGCGATTATGGACGAAGTTATGATGACGAACAACTACCGGAAATACATTGTGAAGGATGGCACAGTTGACATCTGTCGGGCATGTCACCGGCCGGGTGAATCTATCCGTCACATTATCTCCGGTTGTTCTAGTCTGGCTAACGGAGACTATTTGCATAGACACAACCTTGTAGCCAGGATTATCCATCAGCAACTTGCTCTTAAATACAATCTTGTGGAATCGGAAGTGCCTTACTATAAGTATGTGCCCGACCCAGTTCTCGAAAATGGCAATGTCACGTTGTATTGGGATCGGTCTATCATCACTGACAGGACTATTGTTGCCAATAAACCTGACATAGTGGTGATAGACCGACCAGAGCGTCGCGCAATGATTGTTGATATAGCGGTCCCCCATGACGAGAACCTCGTGAAGGCTGAGAGAGATAAGAAAAGCAAGTATCTTGATCTGGCTCGCGAGGTTGTCGACATGTGGGATGTGAATACAGCAGTCATTGTGCCGATAGTCGTGACGGCTAATGGTATAATAGCCAAGAGCCTCGACGAACATCTGAGGAGGCTCTCGTTGGGCAGCTGGATCAAGGGCTTGATCCAGAAGGCGGTACTCCTGGACACGGCGCGTATAGTCAGGAGGTTCCTCTCTCAGGAGCCCTGACCACCGGTAGCTTGGACCCTGTTCCCGATACCGGTGGGCTACTATTTTTGTATTTTTAAATGTTTTTTATATTTTTTTATATAGAATAATATTTAAAAATGTTAAAATATGTATATAAAGTAAATAAATGCAATAATAATAATAATAAATCTTTATTCAAACTTCAAATTGGTAAACTATACTAATAGGTCTTATATATAAAGTAGGTACAACAATGTAAGGTGCCTGTACTAGGTAATCCTGTATCACAGGCGGCATGGGCTCAAACAATGTAATTGTAAGGACAAGGAATTTATACAATATTTTCTTAACATTAGAATAGTGACAGAGATATATTGATTTATTGTTAATCTTAATTACTAAAACAGATGAAAAATTAAAATAAAATTCTATTAAAAATGATAAACAGATTATTCCTTACTTAGCTTAGTTTACTTAAAATTGTTTGCACTTAATTATTTACACACACGGACAACGAACTTAAAGCGTCAGCAGATATTTGAGCTGGGTTAACCATTATTGCAAAATGTTTTCAAGCCATTTTGCCAAAGTACGCACGGAGGCAAATTTCGTAAGACAGCAGCAAATCCAGGCGAAGTAGGTCAGCGCAGTAGCCTGTTCTTGTTGAGTCGGCGTCACGTGTTAAACACGGAAGTCTGGCCTTGTGTGTGACGCTCTAGGCGCCCTCGTAATCGACAGAGTTGATGTATCTGAATTCCGCAATCTTCCTTGCAGGGCACTCCGGATCTCCTGTTTTATGATTGCTGGGCTTTTTAAAGCGTGAGCAAGTTGCACATTTTGGTACGTCAGTTTTCTTCGTGCACTCTGTCATCGAGTGCCCAGTTTCACCACAATGCCCACACGTCGAGTTGACCTCTCTGCACGTTTTTGCTGCATGACCATACTGTTGGCACTTGTAGCACCGAGTTACCAGTGTAAAATCCCTGACAGGACAGGACGTCCAATTAATAAAAAGTCTCGATTGAGCGATTAGGACTTTACGTATATCAGCTGGTACTTCAATGACGTAGTTGCAGGTCGACGCATCTCTCTTCCCAGATTTGTGGCTGATTTGTGTTCAGTTATATTAGTAACCTTGAAGAAATGATCAACGAACTTATAAACAACATACGAAGGTCGACTGGTAGGAAGTGCCTAAGGAATTAAGTCCGCCTTTGTATTTGTGCATAAAGATATAATAAATAAATAAACGAATAAATAAATGATGTACGTTTATCTCCTCCAGGTATTAATAGACATCTCGACGGCTTACAGCAACGCGGAGCTTACACACGTGGAAGAGAAGGTATACGCCGCGCCGGTGCCAGTGTCGCATCTGCTGAGCCTCATAGATGTACTGCCTCAGGATATGCTCGCGGAGATCACACCCAAGTGAGTATAATAACACCGTAATAGTAGAAGAACACCGTTTTCTATGATCATTTTCTTTAATTTCAGCAAAGCTTTCAACTTGGTCAACCAAGATGTTCTAACACAAATATGCAATAGATAAGCAATAGTAATTGATTGGATAGCTAGCTTTTAATCTAACCGTTACCAAAAAAAAAAAAAACATGTAACGTCGACCACATCATCACTTACCATCAGGTGAGATAGTGGTCAAGCGCGAGCCAAATTAAGAAAATAAAATGATTACTTCACATAGTTCAGAACACAGTCAAAACCAAAACAAGAGTACCCAATGCAACCGTACTTGGACCATTACTTTTTATTACTTACATAAACGATTTACCTTCAGCTTTACAGCAATTCATACTTTTTCCGTCGATATATTATATCGACCATAGTAACCAATTATAGTCTGTCAGATATGATCACGAAATAATGTATGGGTATGGGTGGAACAACATTCCAAATTTAAAAATAGCTTAAAACTTTATTTTACAGAAGTTTATCTAACATTTCGATTTTTATACATAGTTACGGTTCACAATGAATCTCACTGAACAAAAAAAAGTTTAGACATATGAAGCGTATCTTCTCGTCCAACTTACCACAGTGTCTCAAGACGAAAGTATATGACCAGTGTGTGTTGCCAGTGATGACATATGGCTCTGAGACGTGGTCGCTTACAATGGGCCTCATCAGAAAACTTACAGTCACTCAAAGGGCAATGGAGAGGGCTATGCTCGGAATTTCCTTGCGTGATCGAATCAGAAATGTAGAGATCCGCAAGAGAACCAAGGTTACCGACATAGCCCGAGAATTGCCAAACTTAAGTGGCAGTGGGCAGGGCACATTGCTCGCAGAACGGATGGCCGATGGGGCAGAAAGGTTCTGGAGTGGCGACCGCGAACCGGAAGACGTTGCGTTGGAAGGCCTCCTACCAGGTGGACCGATGACCTGGTGAAGGTTGCGGGACGGACGGGACCGGTCAATGTGGCGACGCTTGGGGAAGGCCTATGTCCAGCAGTGGACGTCTTTCGGCTGATATGATGATGATGATATGAAGCGTCGTATAAAGTGTCGTATTGCTGAGATATCGTTATAGGTGACTGCGATGCCACTACTGATATTGCAGATACAGTAATTAATTATTATTTTCCTGTATTCCAGGCTGATATCCCCGAAGCCCAACACGTACACGTTCACGAAGGCAATGGCGGAGAGCGCGGTGGCCGAGCATGCTTCGACCGCCAAATATGCCATCGCGATCGTCAGACCTAGCATAGGTCAGTTCATCATCTTACTGCCCTTGTCCCATGTATCTTGGAGTCGGCGCAACATGTTTTCTTCTTCCATACCGTCCTGTCCACCGTCGGGCTATCACTGACTCGGTTTTCTTTCATATTATTCCTCACATAGACTATCCATCTTTTCTTGCCCAGCCCCACCCTCTTCATCCATCCACATATATATTCATAACTGTTTTAGTAACATGCGTTACATCGCTCCTCATCACATGATCATAACAGGACAAACGGACGGTTTCCTTTCAACTTTTCTGTCACTGGCATCACTAACATAGCCACTTTCCCAGTATAAGTCAGTTACTATTAGTTATTACTAGATAGAACAATGTTAATATCAACACGTACACGTTCACGAAGGCAATGGCGGAGAGCACGGTGGCCGAGCATAAGGCCAGTGCCACGTACGCCATCCGCCATCTTCAGACCCAGCCTAGGTCAGTTACCAGTTATGCCTAAGGCATTAAGTCCGCCATTATACCTTTGTGTATGATTTTTTAGGGTTCCAAAGTCAACAAGGAACCCTTATAGTTTTGCTCTGTCCGTCTGTCCGTCCGCAGCGTAGCTCAGAGAATCTAAGTACTAGAAAACTATAATTTGGCATGTATATACATATTAATAATTTCGACAAAATGGTAACATAAAATTATGAAAAATATTTTTTTTTCGGGTACCTCCCATAGACGTAAAGTGGTATGTATTTTTTTTCTCATCTATCCCATGGTGTGGGGTATCGTTGGATAGGCCATTCAAAAATATTATGGGTTTGTTAAAACCATTTTTCGATTCAGAGATTCGTTTGCGTAAAATTAAGCTTTATGTTGCAAATTTATGTCAGAGTCAAGTGTCCCCACCCCTGCCAGCGAAATGGTTGCTCTTGGCTTTGTGAAAAAATTCACGGCAGTAGTAAATATAACGAAATTAAAAGGAAAATTATCACGGAAAACAAGGCTTTACAAGTTTACGAGTAATAGTCTACCAACTTATAAAATGTACTTGGAACAGTAAAATGTTTTTACAAATGCCATTGAAAAATTACTAAAATAAAGTTGATAGCTGTGTAAAACAGAGTAAATATAATGCTTACGAACCATGTAAAAATATACAAAAATTAAATCATAACAGGCTTTACAAGTTTACGAGTAATAGTCGACCAACTTATAAAATGTATTTGGCACAGTAAATTTTTTGTACAAATACTATTGAAGAATTACTTAAATAACGTTGTTAGCTGTGTAAAACAGATAGTAAATATATGCTTATGAACCATGTAAAAATATACAAAAATAAAATCATAACATCCTTAATAATAATGATTTCTAAATTAATAATAATAATAATAAATTATTTATTTCATAAAAAGTGGTACAGTCTGTTACAAAGTAGGATGACAAATTAGGAATAGTTTACATCTGTGATGAGTAGGTAACAATACAATTTCACGATCTGATGTCCTAGCTAGGTTACTTAGTAGCCCGTATTAAGGACAATCAGCCCTCATTTCCCGAACATAGGACAAGTAGTATTTCTTAGACTGTTACATAATTATTAAAAGAATTTAGAACAGATTAACAAAAGTCCAATACATTACTGTTGTGAGTGCGCGCGCGTGTCTGTGTTAGTTAGTGAGTGTGTGTGCGCGTGCGTGTGTGTGTATGTGTGTGTGTGATTGAGTGTGTGTGTTTATTACGAGTTACTTTATTGTTGTAAGAAGGGATTCAGTATCGTCATAATTTTTTGTAGTAAGAAATTGAGTAATCCGTTTTTTGCATGTTAGCTTACAACATGTTTGCAATGGAATTATTGCGTTTATTGTATTATATAGAAATGGTCCTTGATAAAAAAATAATCTTTTTGTAAAAGTCAAATATGGATGAGGTACAGTACATACCCTGTTTCTTCTTCTGGGTATTATCGGCCGACGTGCAATTTGAGTGTTAGTGTGCTGCTGTAAAATCGTGCTGAGTATGAACATTTGGCGGACGGTAAGAACCTTGCATTTCTGGTAGAGGTCAAAGGTAGGATAGAGTATTGGTTGAAAAGTGGCTACCTTCAGGACTGCGCGCTGTGCTACCTCGAGAGGCTTGAGAATTGATTTAGCAGCACCACCCCAACTTGTAATACAGTAAGAGATTACCAACTGGCACATTGCAAAATATACGGACCGTATAACATGAACGCTAGCAATGTGTCTAAGAGTTTTAAAAAAATAAATCAGTTTACGGACACGGCCAATCAGAAGAGTAGTATGTGCTTTAAAGTTGAGGTGCTTGTCTAGAGTGATACCAAGGTATTTAATTGTATCAGTAGATGTAATTAGTGGACAGTTACAGTTTGGTGTCATTAATTGGCAGGTGTGAGCTTGCAAAGTTACGGGAGTCGAAGGTTGTGATGTGATGTTGAGAGAGAAAGTAATGAGTTTTGTTTTAGAGGCATTTAAGGTGAGTGAGTGTGACATAAGCCAGCTACGTACGGCATCGAACCCTTTCTGAGCGGTAGTTTGGAGACTAGACCACGAGTTGTCGAAGAAGGTAATGGCAGTGTCATCGGCAAAAGAAACAATGTTTCCGGCGTTTAGTTTGATATTACAGAGATCATTGATGAAGACCAAAAACAAGGTGGGAGCTAAGACACTGCCTTGCGGAACGCCGTAGGCAATAGGGAGTTCGTCACTTAAATATTTGTCGATCTTGACCCTCTGTGAGCGGCCTGAGAGATAAGAATGAAAGAGTTGAAGTTGTAAGTCTCTGATACCTAAGCGTTCAAGTTTGGATAATAAGCAAGGTAGAGGAACGGTATCGAAGGCCTTAGCAAGATCAAGAAATACAGTGAGACATTTTTTGCGGCGATTCAGTTTGTCTACAATACCAGTAATCAATTTTAAGGCCGCATCAGAAGTCGATTTGTTTTTTCGAAAACCGAACTGGTTGGTTGAGAGCAAGTTATTAGTCTCGAGGTAATTCATAAGTCTCTCATTTATAAGTCTTTCCAGGAGCTTAGATAGGGCAGTTAGTACCGCTATAGGGCGGTAGTTATTTATAGCACTACGGTCACCTCCCTTGAAAATAGGATGAATGATAGCCAATTTGAAGAAGGAATGTCGTGGAGATGCCATCGTGTCCTATTGCAGCATTAGGTTTGAGAGACTTTATAACGGAAATAATCTCATCGGGGCTTGTTCCTAGCATACCGAAGGAGTTAGGACTACTTGCGTACGCAGAGCCCGTTTGTGAACCTAGAAGGGAGGATGGGTGTTGTGTTTTCGTAATAGAATCAGCAAGATTCTTACCAATGTGAGCAAAGTAAGCATTAACATTATTAACAGATTGATGAGGAGATGTGCAAGAGGACAATAATTCTGTGGGAATGTGAGTAGTGGTGTTGGTGTGCGTGATACGCTTAATTGACTGCCATAAAAGTTTAGTGTTCCGACCAGCTTTGGTCAATTCCTCAGAGTCGAACTGTCTTTTAACTTTTTTGAGGATTTTATTGCAGAAATTTCTGTATCTTAAATAGGTAATTTTAAGCAGTTCATTGTCAGGAGAATGTTTATGTTTTTTATGCAGTGCATCCCTGTTTCTCATGCACCTCAGAAGCCCTGGGGTAATCCAGGGTTTTAGGATCCTATTACGCTTTGGAATATTTTTGGTTTTTGTGTTCATGGTAATTTTTTGGGAAAGAGATTGAACTAGAGAATTTGCTGCTGCATTGGGATCAGTCATGGATAATATATGTGAAAAGTCTATTTTTTCCATAACCAGAACCAGGGCAGCGTAGTCGATCAAGAGTGTGTCGAGTGTGGTCAAGACAATTGTCTCCTCTTGTTGGTAGACAATGTGTAGGTAAAAAGCCGTGGAATGCCAGACAGTTAAGATAGTCATGACAACGATTTTCTAAAGGAGAATTAGAGCTATCTATGTTTAAGTTTATATCACCTGTGATGACAACTGTACTAAAATTGGTTAGGGAAGTTTTTTTTTTTTTTTTTTTTTTTATAATAATAATAATTTATTTCACCAAAAGTAATACAACAAATTACATAAATTATTACAGGCCAGTACTTAAAATTATGCAACATGGGAGCATCTGTAGCCGAACTAGGACGAGTCCTGTATCTCGGCATACAGCGCCTGACCCTCGATATAGATTATTATATTTAGCCCAATAGACATGCAAAAAGACGTATCTATGAAATTATACAATGTCTTGATTTGTTCTAACATCAAACAATACTAAAAATGTGTATATATGCCTACGTGTGGTTTTGTGTAAATGTAGAGTAGTGAGAGGTGTAGGGGTGTTGGGTAGTGAAGTTATGATACACACATAATACCGAGAATCTAGAGATGCATTAAATTAACAAAATAACAAGACATCCATTTACTACTGGTTAGCTTAGAGTCTGGAAACCGCTCATGTCAGTATGCCAGTCAGACTAACTCTTATTTTTATTTCTGAATGAGAAACAGGTTCTCTGTTTCCTCATAAGAAAGGTTAAGTAGGTAGTTATGCACCCTTTTCTTACACAAAGACTTATTTAGTGGATATATATTGAGTTCCTTATTTAATTTATTGTAAAGAAAAGGGGCTAAAAATGTGTAAAATCTTTTTACAAAAGACGTTTTAGGCTTAGGGGATCGAGTACATACCTCGTGTTTTCTGCGTTTGTTGGTTAGTAGAGGGTCATAAAGAATTTCGCTGTGCTTCTTTAAAACCACTCTTTCTATAAACAGCTGCCTCACGGTAGGAACTTGACAAAATTGATAGAGCGCTCTTGTATGGTACAATATTGGCTTAAACGTGCTTACTTTTAGAATCGCTCGCTGAACCACCTCTAATCCCTTAATGGTAGTCTTAGCAGCTCCTCCCCAGGACAGAATGCAGTATGCAATAATAGACTGACTCAGTGCTAGATATATATTTTTCACTAGTGTCGCTTCCATGACGTGCCTCAGATTCTTGAAAACAAATATGAGCTTGCGCACCCTAGACGACATTAGTTTTATATGTTCTCTAAAGCTGAGGCAACTGTCCAAAATAATGCCTAGGTATTTTAATTTGTCCACGCACTCCAGTGGTTCACATCTGCAGTCCGTCTTAAGGGCACATCTGTGCGGAATATGCGATGCTTGCTTAGAATGCCAGTTTTTTTGCGAATAGAGAACGTCAAGTATTTAGTTTTGTCACGGTTAAGGGTCAGAAAATTACCGTGCAACCACTCCTGAACCTTATCGAAACCAGCTTGAGTGGCATCAAATACCTCATTCCAATTATCGGCGGAGAAAAGGAGAGCAGTATCATCCGCATAAGAGATTATTTCGCCTTTTGGTAAACTTAAATTTGTAAGATCGTTGATATACACGAGAAATAAGGTGGGTCCAAGGATGCTGCCCTGTGGGACTCCGTACGACACGGGAAGCTCTTCACTATAGTGGCTGCCCACTCTTACACACTGAAAACGTCCAGTTAGGTAGCTCTCAAATAGTTCAATTTGTTTTCCCCTTATGCCAAGACTCCCCAACTTGTTTATTAAAAGAGGGATAGAAACGGTATCAAAGGCCTTCGCGAGATCGAGAAAGACCGAGAGACACTTTCCACCCCGAGAGAAGGAGAGAGGAGAGAGAAGGAGCCAGTTTCAAGACACAGATTGTAAATGACTGCTAGTGGAGGGACAAGAAATTCTTTAAATTGTTTTAATAATTTGTTAGAGATACCGTCCCAACCCACCGAGCAATCAGTTTTCAGTTCATCTATATGTCGGGCGACCTACTCTTCACTGGTATCTTTGAGGAAGAAGGAATACGGTGGTGAATCATTTACAGAAACAGCCGAAGAGATATTGTCTTTATTATTTTGTGTCTGCACAATTGCACGGCTTTATTGTTCTTTTCCGCCTTGACTGAGTAATTAATTTTGAATTTTTTTGAAGCGAAATCTGTATACTATTTATAAGGTAGTCAGTGGCAACGTTAGGATCCCGTGTTAATGATATGGGATTTAGGTCAATGCTAAGAATATCACTTCGTAGGCTCTCAAAATCAACTTTAGTAAAAGTAGTAGTTGGGTATTCACGTTTATGCTTAAGACTCATGCAAAAAAGAACAGGATGGTGGTCAGTCAAAGTAGTTTGGGGTATAAGAGTCGTGCATAAATTTTTAGTTTTAAGTAGGACATGATCTATACACGTGCCGCTTGTAGCACGTGTAATTTCAGTGTGTGACGGTAAAAGCCCATGTGAAGCAGCTAACGTAAGATACTTTTCTCCGGGAAGCTCGATTTTGCCATCATTGATTGCAATATTAATGTCCCCAATAATAACTATATTATTGAAATGCGATAACTTCGAAATAGTACAGTTTAGGGAGGCTAAAAAGTTATCTAGGTTTTTATAAGAAGGAGAACGGTATATCGAAACAATAGCTGTGGCTTCCTTTGTAAGTACCAAGCAGTTTGCTTCCATGAAATCCGGCTCCTCAACACTAAAGTTTAGGTTATCTCTACAATAAACTACGACCCCATCATTTTGTTTATTGTTTTGCCTTGTTGCATAGGATCGATAACCCGAAAGAATAGGTACGGAATCATCTTTTTTTAACCAGCACTCTGTAAGTACCAGTACGTCACATTCAAATTTCAGTCTTTCTAACATAGTTTCAAATCCTAGCATATTACCATGAATGCTACGAATGTTCTGTGTAAGAACCGTGAGCCTATTATTTGTTGCTAAAAGTAACTTATGGCAATTATCTAAGTCACATGTAAGAGCTTTGGAGACAGTCAATCCATCAATATTGTTTGTTAAGTCAACTATGTTATCGAATTTTGAATATTTATAAGTATGTCAAATTTATCATGAACTGAGAAATGGCCAATTGACCCATATTTCTGTACGAATGCATCTGATGTTTTATCGGTATGTGTGCTATTAAGTGTGTGTGTGTGATGGTTTGTACTTAAAAAATACAAAAAGTTTGACAAGCAAAATTGATATAACATGAATGATAGTGTGGTATTAAACTTGGAAACAATCACAAAAATTAAAATTATAAACATACAATAGAAATAAAATCCAAAAACAATAATCAAAATTAAAATAATAAACCTAAAATTGAGATCAATTTCAAAAATAATTAACAAAATTAAAATAATAAACCCAAAATCAAGATTAAATCCAAAAATAACTAGCGATATTAAAATAATAAACATAAGATTAGCATGCAATTCTATCAGAAAAATAATTATTTTACGGATGACAAAACAAAAGACTAGTCATACAGCACTCTTTAGTTTCTCTAGGTCGGACTCCGAGGTAATACGTATTTGTGAATCTTATTCAGCTTTACGTAAATAGACAATGCCGTGAGAAGTCCAGCAAAAACTGTAACCATATTCCTTTTGAAATTGTCTTGCGGCATAGTATAATCGTTGGCTTTTATACGTAAGCGTTTCCGAGACATAAACAGGTTGTGCTGGAGATTGAAGACCCAAATGACCAGTGCTGAGCTTATCTCTTTTATCTTTGGACCTGTTGAACCTCTTTACTCCTGTGATTATTTTATCCTTCAGAATGACTGTACTGAGATCAACTATGATTGAACCAGACTTGTCCTTAGCATTAAGTCGGTGTACGTCTCTAATATCTGAGTGTTTTAAGTTGACATCAAGCGCCTTCCCCAAATTTACAGCCAGGTTGCAAAGATGATCTTTATCCTCCCCATTTAGTTTAGGTACGTTACGAATTTCTAGGCCTGCTGAGCGAGATTTGCATTCCAAATACTCAATTTTCTCCTCCAATTGATGAATATATTTTCTATCCTCTTTCCGCTCCGACTCAAGATAGGTAATACGAGTCAAAAACTCGTCGTACTTACTCGACATGACTTCCACACTCTTCTTCAGTTCTATGTTTTGGTCCAAAATATTGTTGACTTTAGCTAGTAGGTCCTCAAAACGACTCTCCTGCTTTTTCGAAAAATCTGAAAAAGCGCTCATCGTTACAATAGTGCCTACATTCCCATCAACACCAACAAACTTACGCTTCTTGTTTCGTTCCGTCGGGTTTGCTATTGTTGATAGATCAGGCGTCGAGACACACTGATGCAAAGTTGACTCAACAGCAGTGAGATGTTTTTCTGCGGGAGTCTCGTTTACTGATTCAACAACGGGTGACATCACGGTAGCGCAGAAGTGAGGGGCGTCTTCCGGTTAGCAGGCATCTTAACCGTCGGTTACCAAGTACTAGGGCGGCCGAAACAATGTGGAGCAGTGGCTAAAAGTGCGAGTAAACAATTTTACGGGGTTCAAGCTTATCTGGTCGCTATCGACGACTTTGAGTATTTATTGCTTTCCGTCCAACACATCAAGTTATAATTTCGCTAAGCGATTTGAGTAAAATATTTTTTATTTTTTTTATTTATTTATTTCAACAAAAGTTACATAAGTGTGTATTATACAAATCTTCTGCCAAACTGCAGGACAGTTTGTCGGCAGTGTTCTCGTGAATACAGCTCTTAGTTAAAACAAAATTATTATATCATAAACTTAAGGGAACACACAGTTTTATTATGATAATGGTATATCTAAGGGTCAGTACATCGCCTTGTATTTTTAGCGCGCCGTATAATCACACAGACGGACGTATGCCAAGCCAAAAATGCACACATACTCGAGCTGCCCAGTTTGTATTTAAAAAGAGACCTATACATCATTATACCGATCTACAGCTCGAGCATCCGTACATGTACACTGGCGTCTATAGATCGTCTCATATCGACTTGCCCGCCATGCCAGCCCGGCGAGCACGGCCTACTGTGACATGGCCTAAGTCACACTTTTTATCACAGTTTGGGCGATAAAGCCATTTTGTCTTAAATGCTAGCACGGCGGCGTGAGATATTTTCTTGACTTGTGGCATAACTTCTTGACATTTATTTGTTTTCTTTTTCGGAAATTTGCCAATTTTATGGCAGTTTCGGTTTAACCTTGGCCATAAAAACCATTTAGGTTCAGAGAAGCATAGTCCTACGACGCACTATTTTCGAATTATGTGCCTCCGAATTTTATTTTATTTTACATAAAACACTCTATATCTCGAAAACGGTATGTACTAGGCAAAAAATAACCAAAATTTAGCCCCCCCTTTGATACCCCCATGCTAGCAGCATCCGAACATGAATTTAAAAAAAAAAATTTTTCTTTGCTTGGTTTTCGACTTGAACTACAAATTCTTAACAGAAAATATTTTGGGTCATGACAAGTTATGATAAAATATGTCATGTCTTACAATTTGTCTTAAATACTAGCACGGGACAACCATGCGACATAGTTTCAAGACGCGACATGCCTTTCTTGTAGCTGACTTCATAGTGCGACATAATCTGAATAGACGACCAAATAAAATGATACTTATAAAAGTGTGCCGTTCATACAGATAAAATACTTTTTAATTTTGTTGGGAACAAATTAATATTTGACCCACGACCATAGACTTATGCACACTTTATTTTTCTTTGTTTGTTTGATAACATATTAAGTGTTTGTTAGAAAGATATAATTATTTTGAAAATATGAATAATTACTTAAAAAATATAATAGCTTGGACCCAGTTCCCGATACCGGTGAGCCCCTATTTTTTTTATTTTAGTTGTTTTTTGGGGGGTTTATTTAAAAAATAATTTAAAATGTAGAAAGTAAGAAGAATATGGAATATAAGAAAATAATTATAAAAAAGTAATAATCAAAATAATAATTAAAAATAGGAATAACAATAAAAAAATAACAATTATAAAAAAGTAATAAAATAGAATTAATTAATAAGCCTGTAAAATTTCAATTAATTAATAAGCATTGATCACCACACACACAAAATAAATTTATTGCCATTTGGTGCAGGAAAATATTTTATTTTTCAACTATAAAATTTTATCACCACCTCCGGACGAAAGTGATACATTTTTCTTAATCATCTGTCTAAATGTGAAATTTGTGACAAAATGGGTGCGCCCGTATTAGCAAAGTAAGACCCGATGAGTCCCAAATAAACGTCAGGAAATTTTCTCACGCTGCCGGTACTAATAATTAAGACAAAATGGCTTTATCGTCCAAACTGCGATGAAATGTGTGACTCAAGCCATGTCACAGTAGGCCGTGGTCGCCGGGAAGCAACAAGAAAGGCATGTCGCGCCTTTAAAATAAGTCACATGTTTGACCCGGCTAGCATTTAAGACAAATTGTAAGACATGACATAATTTGTCATGTCTTGTCACAAATGTCTTGGGTACGCCCATGCTCGCTCCGCAGCACGCGCGGCGAACGCTCGCTCATGCCCCTACCATCCCCACCACCGCCGCCGCACCCCCCCATAGAAGACGAGCAACCCAGCGCGAGTGAGACACAGCGGCGGCCGCCCGACCGACAGCAACACGTCGCGCGCGCATGCTAACATGGCTGACCCATTCATACGTTAGGTACATCACAACATCATTATTTACACTTCACCCGGCGCAGCCGCACTATCACTCGCCCAAACCGCAAAAAAAAAAAAAAAACGTTACTTTATTCCAGTAACAATAAGATACATACTTTACATGAAACAAGTAAATAAATAAACACGCGAATCTCCGGACCAGTACGCCAAGCGAAGCAACACCATAACAATTTAGGTTCCAACGCTAGGGACACAAACCCAAATAGTGCTTGCGCAGAATAGTTTTTAAGGCATTTTTAGACATTGTTTCGGTAGACATTTCCTTAGGTAATTCATTTAACAATGTCGCAACTAGCCATTGCCGCGTCCTTTGACCGAAATAATTCCTCACCTTAGGGACCGAATATTTGTTTTTCTGTGTCACTTTAGTTGCCTTGTTTACTAGTAATTTTAAAAATCGAATTTGCAATTGTTTAATTTTATTTAAATGTACCGGAAATGTCAGTCCATAACCAACCAAACCGTAGTTTATTGTTGCCTCCGCAAGTGCATGATAAAGTATATACAGAACTTGCCTACTAACTATATATTTTAAATTATTAAGTTTCCCCAGTACGAAGCGTAGTCGATTACATACTGTGTCTACGTGTGCGTCCCAAGTAAATCGTTCGTCAATTAATAATCCTAGGTATTTGTAATGCGTTACACGTTCAATACACTCACATTGGCAGTTTGCATTGCTGTTGTGAAGACATTCGTACGAGTGTCCTTTTATTGAGATACTGGCACTTTTAGCAATGTGTTAATGTCCTCAGTTGAGGGAGATCTGTAGATGCAAACGATTGCTACATTTGGCTTTAGTTCAACAATTAAACCAGAGGCAGAGCCATGAAATTCGGGTTCATAAACTTTGTGATCTAGTTTTGAATTTATGTAGACAACCACCCCATCGCTTTGATTCTGATGTTTAGTGGTGTGGTGACAAGAAAAATTTTGTATGTGTGGTAGGTTGGAGTTAGTTAAGCAAGGAAGCCAACATTCGGAAAGAACGGCTATATCACACTGAAAAGAGAGACGGGTGAGGAGGGTTTCTAAACCAAGGAAATCGCGATTAATAGATCTTATATTTTGCGATAAGATTTTGAGGTAAGGAGAAGGGTTCTTAATAATTGGTAAACATTCTTCTGGGGTGCATTGATAAATGTTAGATACAGAAAAGTTATCCAAATTGTAATTTAGGGAGTTTATGTTATCGAATTTTATTATTTAAGAGTAACATATTAGGTAATATGACAGATTTCGACCGATGATTTGAGTATATGAACAAAAAACCGTTGTTTTTGGATTGCGTGTGCGGTGAAATGTTATGAAAAGTGAAGGGAAATAGTTTGAGTTTGTATGTTTGTAGTGTGAGTGTGGAGAGGTAAGTGTGAGTGAACTTGTACAACAGAGGTTTTATAACTATAATTAATAAATGATTAGCAAGCATTAAAAGTAGAACGAACATAGTATTACATTTTATAAATATTATTCTAAAATCTAAACAATTCAGGCGTACCCACAAGCAAATATCGATTTTGAGATCCAGTAAGTGTAGTCATGCTTCAGGTGAATTGGAAAGGTCTTGCAATTGGGCTTCGTTCTTGATTACTATGTAAGGAGATTCCTTAGTTCGTTTCATTAGGATACGACTATTAGTTATCCAGCAATATTCGTATTTTTGCAGCTTAGCAAAATTTCTAGCCAAGTAAAACAGTTTTCTGCCCTGCGGGGTTAGTTGTTCTGCAATGAATATAGGCATTGGTTCCTTTAGCTGAAATCCCAGGCTTGCAGAGTCCAGTTTTCGTGTGGGATTATTCCTAATATATCTTTTTACAGAATCCAAGAATTTATTTTTTATAAGAGTGTTTGTGAATTCAATACTTATAGCCGAAGAATTCTTTTTCTTATCGATACGAAATCTAGATATATCTTGTATTTCAGGTGTTATGTTGACACCCAGAGTAGAGGACAGTTGAGAAGCAATGGTATATAAATCCTGCTTAGACTCTCGTGGGCGTAGAGGAACATTTCTAATTTCAACATGTGTTTTAATAAGGTTACGTTCCAAACTATTTATTTTTTGATCAAGATTGAATAGTTGGGAAGACATTTCGATGCGCTCTTTCTCAAGTCCTGTGATTTTAGACTTAAGAGAAAATAGTTGATCTGACACGTTGTTCACGGAGCTCATTAAATCAGTGTTTGAGGTCTCTATTTTAGTCGTTAGTTACTTGAGGTCCATGATGTGAGTTTCGAGAGTCAGAAGCCGCACGTTTTGATTTGAGATAAACTCTTTCATCATGTCTTTGAGCTCATTTCTTAGGTCCATGTCATATTTATTCGGACTGTTATTATTAGAGGATCTGGGACGTTTTGCTCTTTGTGTTATATGAGGCGCCTTGAACTCAAAAGATTGCTCGATTTCGCATAAATTAATCATGTTTAAGCTCGAATAACGCATTGGAGTGGCCGGAGTCGTTGGCAGTACCAGAACGTAGTCCATACGGTGCATGCGCGCGGTGGAGTCTATTTTGTGTTAGTGCAGAAGTATTTTCGATGTTTTGTAATTAAAACGTAAAAGTAAAGTCAAATTAGATTCGATTTCCAAGCAAATTACTTATTTTCTTTTGTCGATATCCTTCTATAAAGTCTAAAATTAAAGTCTGTCTGTCTGTCTGTCCGTCCGTCTGTCCGTCCGTCCGTCCGTCTGTCTGTCTGTCTGTCTGTCTGTCTGTCTGTCTGTCTTTTCGTCTGTCTATCTGTCACCAGGCTGTATCTCATGAACCGTGATAGCTAGACAGTTGAAATTTTCACAGATGATGTATTTCTGTTGCCGCTATAACAACAAATACTAAAAACAGAATAAAATAAATATTTAAGTGGGGCGTTTTTGCGATAATGGTACGGAACCCTTCGTGCGCGAGTCCGACTCGCACTTGGCCGGTTTTTTATATAAATAAATAGATTGAATCAAACCTAATAGCAGGCTCAAAATGCTCCGGGGGTCGCTGTACGGTAGCATATTCAAGTGACAGCGGGGGCGGAGGAGCCGGATGGGGTACTGCGCAATGTCATTACGTTTGAATCAACCTATAACAAAGTATTAAAACAATCTTAGTTAGGAACATAGTTGTATAAACCATTTTTGTTTCTTACTCGAATTCAGAGAAATTCTATTAGACTTCCTAGCTAGAAACTTGGAATAAAAATATACTTCACTTTCAAGCAAGATTAACAGCGAATAAACTTCTTGGATATTATTTCTTCCTAAGCTTTACAATCCACGAACAATAATCCCGTTTTATTCGTTTAAAACACCGCCATCTAGCAGTGAGTAGTATAACTAAATGTTATGTCTATTCACCGGCTAATAAAATGTCCCAGCTTACATATTTTTTTATAATTCATAAAATAATTTATTCTTATTGCAATGACGCATACAAAGAAACTTTTATTAATGTATGTACACATGGTATACGTGGGGAAAAGATAACATACATATGATAATCAAGTATAAAGGTACGATTGCGCATAATGAGAAAATCATTCACAGGAAAATAATAGTTAGGTATGACGATATAGGTAGTTCTTTACTTGTTAATTTAATGAAACCTTCTTTTTTTCAGTGGTATCATCCCTCCGAGACCCCTTCCCCGGCTGGATCGAAAACCTGAACGGCCCGAGCGGCATCTTGGTGGGCGCCGGCAAGGGGGTGTTACATGTGCTCAGCTGCGACAGGAAGCGACGAGGTGATATGATCCCCGTGGATATCTGCATAGATATGCTCATAGCTGCGGCCTGGGAGACTGCTGTCGACGAGTGAGAGACCTAAATATAATAATAATAAGTAAAAATTATTGCGTGCTGAAATGAACCCTAGGTCGGTAGATTCTACTTTGCCGAAACATCCCTAGGATAAGGGACCAGACTATGAGAGATACAATCCGCAGGACAGATTTTTGGCGAGCTGGTGGGCAGTGGCGACCCCATGGACCTGATCTCCAAGGAGAAGTCTTGTCCCTGGGCTCCGGCTGGCCTTTAGTGGCCTGTCGGTGTGAACACTGACGGGGAACAGAGCTCCCACTTCTCTCTTGTCTTAGTTGTCTGATTTGAGTGGAGATTCGCAAGATCAAAGGTGCTCTGAGGAAGGCAGATAATCCAGTAAGATGCTGGTAGGGATCTTGACCGTACTTCCGGGAATGCCCTGATAGCCGTGGCATACCTACTTCTTCACTCCTCAAGGACCTCCGTATATGTTGCCTCCTTGGCGCTACGTCACTAAAGTGCTAGAGACTGTTTATGGGGGGGCTCATTAATTGAGTGTGCAAGTCATCACCTGCCATTTTATATCCGTGTAGATCAACAGTGGCCAGGCTATAGTTTTAGGTAATCGATCCACGAAACCGCCCAAACCCATAGCCCAACGTGTTTTGTCTTCATATTCTGCAATAGTCCTGCACCAGTCGGTGATTGTCCTTGAGTGCTCTTGCGTAGTGATTAGTGAATACAGGGATAATCGACTCTTGGTGTCACATTTTATCCTACATAATATCTAACAAGGCCTCTTCGAGTTGGTTTCAGCCCCTGGTACGCCTTTCAAAGGTCTGGGACCTTAAGGTCCCGAAAATCTCAAAGATATATCAAAATTTTTAATAATTTTCTCTTAGACCTGTTGACCAATGACAATGAAATGAGTACCTAAAATATGGCTACTTTATTGTAGGAATTGGATGCAAGTTAATAGGGAATGGGCCGAAATCCACCACGCGGGCCCAGTGCGGGTTGGTAGATGTCACATGTCTTTGAATTTATGGTTCTAGGACATGCCGGTTTCCTGACGATGTTTTCCTTCACCGTTTTGAGAGCAGTGGTGATGAAATAATTTACACAAAGTAAAGCGCCTGCCTGGTCTCGAACCCACGACCTACAACTTGTAAATATTTAGAACAATATAATTGAAACCCTGACTGAATCTTTTCTTTTTTTCTTACTTTTTCCTTCTTTCAATTACCCACTATAACTAGGTCTTTTACTGCATGCTACAGCAAGCGCGAGGCTCGCGTGTACAACTGCTGTTCCTGTCTGAACCCGACCACGTGGGGAGATTTCCGCGTGCGCGTGCTGGCGGGCGTGCGAGCACACCCCTATGATAACGTTTTATGGTACCCCTTCTGCATCTTCGTCCAAAATACGTGAGTACAGCCCTTTTTTTTGTTCATCATCATCATTTCAGCCGAAATACGTCCTCTGCAGGCCTCCCCCAAGCGTAGCCACATTGACCGGTTTAGTGCATCCCGCATCCAGCGGACTCCCGCCATCCACCATTACCAGGTCATCTGTCCACCTAGTACGAGGCGTCTCCAAAATTTTTCGGCCCCATCGACCATCCGTTCTGCGAGCAATATATTTGTTTTTGTTAATGGAGTTCGAAAGTTGCCCAGGGAGCGTGTGATTTTTACCACACTAAAACCACTCCGGCACTGGTGATCCGGCAGAGAACCAAAGTGGCCGACATAGCTCACAGAATAACCAAGCTGAAGTGGCAATGGGCCGGCCATTTAAGCCGTAGAACCAATGACCGTTAGTGTAGATGTGTTCGGTATTAACCGCGAACTAGTAAACGTAAGTTATTCGCGATATTCGAAGGGTGGTTGGTAACAGCTGGATGGGAGTTGCCGAAAATTGAAACAAATGGTGTGCAATTGGAGAGGCCTATGTCCAACAGTGGATTGCTATAGGCTGATGATGTTGAAATGGTCACCGGAGTAGTACTCCGTAGAACTCCGTGACCTCTCAAAAGACCACCCCGAAACCTCGTCCGTGCAACGTATGTTAGGGGGCATCTCTTTTGATTTCTGAAGGGTTCCCTGTCCGCATCTTCTTCATCTTTTTTTAGTTTGCCCCATACTTGGAACTCGTCCAGTATGGTGGGTACATCAAGTAGAATTATAAATACGAGAATTTGGATGGATGTGTGTATTATTGTTTCTCAATCACGCTAAAAATGCTGAACGGATCTGGATGAAATTTGGCACAGAGATATATTATAGTCTGAATAGCACAGACAACTTTTCATCTTGGTATAATGTTCCCTTGGGATAGTAAAATACTATTCACGCGGGCGAAACCGCTGACAGCTAGTCAAAGTAGGGGAGAATTCGGGGATCATGTGCTCGAGCAAAGCGAGAGCAAGTGATCCAGAACCCCCAATTCTCCACACATAATATAATTTTTTAATTTATATTTTATATAATTCATTAAAGAAGGAATTTCTTCTTCTGGCAGTATCTAGTAGCATAGAACGTCTTCTGAATCAGGAAACACTATATCACGCACTATACTTCTTGTTACTAATTTAGTGTCAGGCGCAGCATTTGATGACCATGTAGCAAATTTTTCAGGACCAGGATGTACGTTGCCAACTCGACCAAATGTAAGGAGCTCATTGCGACCACTCTTGAGTGTGAGATATGTCGTATTTTCAAAGGCGTATTTTACTGAGTTTTGGTGTCTTGTTTGTATTGTTCTCAAGTTTTGATGAACTGGTGTTCATTATTTTCTAGTCAGTCATGTCTTGAGTAAATAGACTAGCATTGGGAGAGGCCTATGTCCAGCAGTGGACGGCTGATATGATGATGATGATCTCCTTACCAAATGTACCTCAACGTGACCTAAATTTAAATCGTGACGGCAAAAATCATGAAGTTATAACGGAAACTGTATTCTTGGGGATTACAATCGATTCAAAATTGCAGTGGGGCGCGCACATTAGAACTCTTTCGGGTAGGTTAAGTTCGGCTGCATATGTAGTAAGGAAAATAAAGCAGTTAACCGATGTAGCTACAGCTAGGCTAGTATACTATGCTAACTTCCACAGTATTATGTCTTATGGCATTCTGCTGTGGGGATCAGCAGCGGACGTTGACTCAATTTTCGTCTTACAAAAGAGGGCAATCCGCGCGATCTATAAAATGGATCCTCGCGAGGCCCTCAGAGAAAAATTTAAAGAGATCGATATACTGACTCAACCTTCACTTTGTATTTTGGAATGTATTTTGTACGTGCACAAAAATCGAGGGCTTTTCAAAACTAGAAGCGACTTCCATAATTTAAATACACGCAGTAAGCACGAAATTGTTAATACCCAAAATCAGAATAACGAAAACTAGCAAGTCTTTTCTTATAAACAGTATACGCTTCTATAACAAGTTAACATAGTCAGTTATAGAACTGACCGATGGAAAGTTCAAAAACTTCATCAAACGTGTCCTTATTAAAAAAGCATATTATAAAATCAAGGACTACGTTGAAGATAAAAATTTTAGCTCCTTCTGCGCATGCGGCTTCCCTGGTAACTCATAAACGGTACAAATATGTGGATGTCTCTAACTATTCTCAATATAATTTTTTCTTTTTTTTTTCTCTTCTTTTAATTGGACTTTTTACAATGGTTTTCAATCATCTTTATAACCCTTTGCTAAGAATAGTTACAGCACTGATAACTACATTTGTGCCACATGTTAAATTTAGTCTTGTGATACATATATTTTTATTTTTTTTACCTTTGCAAGATGCTTTTACCGATTGGTTTGTGAATGTGTGAACATTGTAGGCCTTCTACATTTCTAGATGTTTGATAACATTTGATAACTTTTTATCTCGTTTTACTTTTTATTTATTTTTTTAGTTTTGGTAGTTTAGGTGCAACGTAGGCCCGACAATAAGACGTTATTATTGTCGGGCCTACGTTGTCCCGCCATATCTAAGTAATGCTGTAACATGGAAATATTGTAAAAACAAACCATATTTTTAAAAGAGTAACCATGGAGATCTTGCCGGTTCTTCTCCATAGGAAACGACCAACCCAAACCGTGCGCCTTTTGTCGACGTTTTATAAGTGCCCATGTAGGCTTATGCAAAATAAATAAATATTGATTTTGATTTTGATGATGACTTGCATTCTTGAGAATAACTTTAGAAATGCCTTCCAAATAATTTTCGATGAATGAAACATTTACTTGATATAACAAGCGTTGATTAAGATGGAAACATCACACTACAATGCTAAGAGTTTAATGCTGTGTCGGAGATTAATTATATATTCTCTCCCTTTCACAGCGTTCAAATAAACACACTCAGGATAATGTATAGCATGCTGAATCCAAGGATCATCATAAATCTCCCAATCTTCAATAACACCTCTACATGAGAAACATGTTGCAATATCGAAAAATCCATCTGCACTGCACTACCCTATCAGCTTCTTTCCTGTCTACGAATTCCCATGCCTCATTGTCATCGAAAGCTTTCAGTTCATCTATCATCGCCTGTCTCCACTGATCCCTCTCCGGTCCCTTCATCACTGCTTCATAACTGAGTTCTTCACCACAGGTTTCCAGCTCGTCCAAAATACAGAGATTAGTTATGACGTACCTTTCTACTGGTTTTCGCTTGCGCCTACTATCCTCCTCTATTGGAATTTCTTTCTCCATGATTGACTCATTTTCATCTTCAGGCACCGATTGATATGAATCGTCTTGGGAACTTGATGAGTCACAGATATACGTTCGATCATCTGGATCAAAATCTGCATTTTCTGATGAACTTTCTTCTCTTTCTTTCTCTGACTTTTCTTCATTATCAGTTACTACTATCTGAGCTGTGTCTGAATCTTCTTTCTCCATTATAATGACATCTCTGCTCGTAGTAATTTTTTTAGTTTTTGGGTTATATAATCTGTACCCTTTCACATTTTCTGGATACCCAACTAAAATCAATTTGGCAGCCTTCTTATCCCATTTTTGTCTTTGTGCTTTGGGAACATGCACCATTACCTTACTGTCGAATATTCTGACATGGCTCAGGTCTGGCTTCTTACCTGTCCACCTCTCGAATGGTGTCATCATGCCTAAGCTGGCGGCTGGCGTTCTATTGATCAAGTACACTGCAGTATTTACTGCTTCTCCCCAAAAACTTTTGTTGAGATCCGCTTCAAACAGTAAACACCTTGCCCGTTCAACTACAGTTCTGTTGAACCTCTCCGAGAGACCATTCTGCTCGGGAGTGTGAGGATTGATCTTCTGATGGATGATACCAGCTTGTCTTAGGAAGCTCTCCATCTCGCGTGAACAAAACTCTCCTCCGTTGTCGGTTCTCAATATTTACCCGACTGCCGAAGGAGGGTTATGTGTTTATCAGTCTATGTATGTATGTATGTAAGTATGTATGTATGTATGTATGTATGTATGTATGTAAGTATGTATGTATGTATGTATGTATGTATGTATGTAAGTATGTATGTATGTATGTATGTATGTTTGTTCCTATGTGGCGTTCTAGAGACCAAACGCGTTGGCCGATTTTGATAATTCTTACGTCAATCGATTCGTCTTAATCCTGCGAGTGTCACTGACTACATTAAAATGGGAAAAAACAAAAATGGCGGATTTTGGGCGCCATTTTGAGAGGTAAAAAAAAAATTTTTTCTTCCAAACCCATTGTGTGGGGTATCAAAATAAAGGATTTTAAGAGGCGATTTCAAAAATATATAACACTTATATGTTTAAATGTACATAATTCTAAAAAAAAAAATAACTAAAAAGTTGTAAATAAAAAAAGTTAATTAAAAAAATCAAAAACCCGACTGCTTAAAAAGCAAACTAAAAAGACGTAAACAAGAAGAAAATCATGCGGTGCAGTCGGAGGATACATCTGGTTTTGGTCCGCCAACTCGCGAATATGTATCCTCCGACTGCACACCATGATTTTCTTCTTGTTTACGTCTTTTTAGTTTGCTTTTTAAGCAGTCGGGTTTTTGATTTTTTTAATTAACATTTTTTTTTTATCTTGTTTCCTGTTTGATTCTCAACCATACCTCGAAATTCTTTGAAATGATGAAATACCTGATTCTTCTCCTTCAAGAAGTAGACAAAAGTCATTCTGCTGGCATCATCCACGAATAGGAGAAAGTACTTCGACTGACCAATTGACTTGGTCTCCATCGGCCCGCATAAATCCGAGTGTACAACATCCAGTTGCTTTTCACTTCTATGGTTAGCCGATGGGAAAGGGAAACGTGTCTGTTTTCCCTCACAGCACACTTCACAATTCTGGATCTGTATGTCAGCTTTCTTGTCAAAAGAAACTCCTTCAACAGCACCATCTTTCATTTTCTGTAAGCATTTACTATTTATATGTCCTAGTCTTCTATGCCACATTGACATCGCCGATAACAAATTCTCGGATTTTATTGTGTTTAACTTGTACACACCATTAGTCAAATTTGCAGTACTGATAAGCTCATTAGCTTGATTATATATCAAACAAACATCCTTTTTGAATGCTATTCTGTTGCCATTAGCTATCAGTTGACTTACCGAAAGTAGGTTTGTCGTGAGCTTCGGTATGTACAAAACATTCTTTACAATCACATCATACTGAGATCCGTTTACACTTGTCGTTATGCATGTTTTACCGACACTTACTACAGGCACTGTCGTTTGGTTTGCAACTACGATTTCTTTGTTTTCGTGCACGCGTCTAGTTCGCAATAAACATTTTTGATTCGGCGTCATATGTGCGCTTGCGTCCGAGTCGACGTACCAGTCTTCTGTGCAAAAATTTCCGTTGAAAAACGCTGCACTAAAAGCATTTACTGGTTTATTTAATTTTAATTCGGGGCACTTGTTCTTAAAATGGCCGACTTTCTTGCAAATAAAACACTATATTTGTTTGCTGCTTTTTGACATGTCATTTGAAGTTGACGTTTGAAGTGATTTGACACCACGGTTAGTGTTGCTAGTTTTCGACCGCTGTTTGACCAAAAAGCAGAATTGGTTCCATTATTGCCAACCTCTTCACACATGTTAAGTAATTTTGTCTTGATGACGTCAGCGCTAATGGCGATGCCTGAATGCTCTATCGCCATTATCATTGGTGAAAACTTATCTGGGAGTCCAGCCAAAAGTAAAGATCCGATCCATTCGTCTGTAATCTCAAAACCTGTCCCCTTCAATTTCTGCGCCGTCTCAACCACTTGAGATACATAGGTTGTCATGGAATCACTGCTTTCAAGACGAATCGATATCAATGTTCGAAGTAAACTTATTTTTCTTCAAATAATTGTTTTAACTTGTTCCACACACCTTTCATTGTAGTCTCACACTTGATATGTACTTATAATGAAGAGTCGATGGTCATCACGAGTTTGGCTTTGGCTTTCTTCATCTCAGCTTCACTAATTTCTGCTGGTAGGCTGTCAATGTCGATTCCCTCGAGTAGCAAAAAATTGCTCGTTGCAAACGCCCAATCGTCATAATTTTCACGACCTTTTAACTTTGGTACGTTAACTAGGTAGCCCGACATCGACATTATTGATTTTGCACAAACTAATAACAAAATAATACCGGAAACTTTATAAAATACGGGACTGGGCCCATAACCTAATGAAACACGTTTTGTGGTTAAGCTCAGACTGACAGTTTATTTTAATAATAGTAATGTAGGTAGGAATACGTGTACATATTCTACTACATACCCTCACATAATAATATAAAATACTTTATTTTGATAATAATTCTAACACATACTTGTTCAATATGTGTCCTCCATTTCATGTCTGAGTCTATGTGTAGTCCTAGAAATTTTGTAGTGTTGATATTATGTATTTTTGTTTGTTCGTAATTTATATTTATAGTGCTATGTTTTGAATTTCTGTTTTTAAATGTCATTATATATGTTTTAGTTAAATTTATTTTGAGATCATTTAGATTTAACCAGTTAACAATAGATGATAGCGTACAGTTTATTTCATGTTCATGTGTCTTAGGGTCTTTAGATACAAATATAGCAGTACTACTGGATACATCAGCATACACAACAATGGGGGATTTGGTTGATTTAGGGAGATCGTTAATGTATATAATAAATAGCAAGGGGCCCAGAATGCTCCCTTGTGGTACGCCTTTACAGACTGTTTTGTCAACACCAATAAGAGTAAACACTGAGTTAGTTAAAGCTTCACTCGGAGATATTACATCTTTGTCATCATTAAACTCGTAGAACTTTTTTGAGGTACTCTTCTTAATACTTCGCTTAAGAAACGATATTTTGGCTGAAAACTTGTTTTTGAGTAAAGATAAAGATTCTGATTATCAGACTATTTTCAAGCAGAAGCAAACTGATCATCATGTTTGTTTTACCACAGTTCGAAGGACCGCATATTATATACAACGAATCGTGTTAGGCAGTAAAATGCTGTGTTTGATTTGGTGAGCAGAGTCACAAAAATTTATATTATTATTAACGTTCAGAGATATGGGTTGTTTGATCAACTTCATCTTGCTTATAACTTAATTTTTTGACAGATTTCATATTTATATACAAGACTTATATGGTAAGTAACTTTATCCGAATCCTACAACAAGTTTAAACTTGTATTATTGATTTAGTATTTGCATCGTAAAAGATAATATTAAGTATGATAAGTGTAATTTAATTCCTATAACAGTTTCAATATAGTGAAGCAACAAAGCTCGTAGTTAATTTTATTACTATTCCTCCAATAATTAGGACCTATTCACCTGAATTACAATTGAAATAAATCTTCAAGGTAAGTATTTCTATAATTATGATATGTCAATAATTATTGATAAGAATTTATGTATAACCTTTTATTTCCTTTTTTTACAGAATTATGTCTGGTTCCCCATCGTATAGTACTGTGGAGAGTGATTTTCTTGCGGTGCGTATTTAATTTATCGTTATTTGAAGCATTTGTAATGTACTTATGTTATAATTATTTTATTTTATGACAGGAAACGAATGATCTTTATCCAGACGGCACTTACTCTCTAGGAAATCCGTTTCTTTTTGCGCAAGACAGGGAAACTTTTTATAACACAGAAGCAGAACTAGCACATCAGGAGTATTTAAATGAAAGAAAGGAAGAATCTATGGAAACTAAAGACCTTAAAAGAAAGAAATCAAATATTAACAAGAAGGACATGAAAAAGTATCCTACACAGTCTTCATCTTACGTTATTAAGAGCCTTACATCCAGTCTCTCCGTGAGGCCATGGTGGAGCGCTTGAACCTGTCCTTGCAGGCAGTCTCCGAATGGGGCGATGCCAATCTGGTCAGGTTTAATGCTGCTAAAACTCAGGCGTGTCTTTTTCCCGCTAAAAAGAGCCAATTTCACACGGCTCCAACTTTCCGTAATGTAACCGTGCCAATAACTGACCATCTTGAGCTTCTTGGCGTTACGTTGACATCGACGCTCAATTTTGGCCCGTACATTGAGGCAAAGGCTCAACTGGCTGCCAAAAAGCTGGGGATCCTTGCAAAGGTGAGAAGGTACTTCACGCCAGAACAGCTGCTCAGTTTGTATCAAGCGCAAGTTCGGTCATGCATGGAGTACTGTTCTCATCTCTGGGACGGATCAGCCAAATATCAGCTTGATGCACTAGAGTCGATTGAAAAGCGGGGCAAGAAGCTCATCAGCGATGAGGCACTGGTTAAGTCAAAGCTCCAGAGCCTTGAACATCGTCGCCGAGTTGCCAGCTTGTCGGTTTTTTATCGGTTACATTTCGGGGAGTGTGCGATGGAATTGCATGATCTAATTCCGCCCAGCCCGTTTCATCATCGAACTACCAGACGTACGGCGATGCGCCATCGGTACATGATGGACATCCCACCCATACGCACTAAACGTTTTGAGAATACTTTTATTATGCGTACAGCTAAGGAGTGGAATTCCCTGCCGGAGTCTGTGTTTCCCGATAGCTACAATCTAGGGGTCTTTAAGTCAAGAGTGAATAGGTTACTACTAGGCAAGCGTGCTCCATCGTAGACCACATCTTCGCTTACCATCAGGTGAGATAGTGGTCAAGTGCGAGCCTATAATAGATAAAAAAAATAAGAAGGAATACCTCATCATTTGATTAAAATATTTATATATGATCTTACCAGATGTGTTAAAGACGAAGGCGCTATCACCCACATCAAAATTATGTGGGTGATAGCGCTGACGTAAACATCCAGTACCTTGTAAAAAATGATATTTTAGAATGATGAAACTGAACTTCTAGTTGGCAAAGTAGTGAAAAAATTAAGCAATAAGCAGTATTAAATGTGTGTAATATGAAGAGCTTGTTTTGTTATTGTGACCATGTGTGTATTTTGATTATGGAAAACAATATATAACAATATATAACGACCGTGGTCCCGGGTAGACTACCCGGGACCACGGTCGTTGCAACACGATCGAAACGTCGGGTTAAATAGGTAAATAAATAATCTAAATCATCGCGATATATTCCCGTGATATATTGTTTTCCATTATGAAACGCGAAAGTTTTAAAGTTAATGTTTTGATTATGTTAAATTATGTTTTTGTAATATTAAAGTCTTATTTCGTGTAAATATATATGAATGTGAAAGTTTAATAAATATTATAATTTTCAACTTGACCAATTTCATTTTGTGTTAGACTGCATGGGTAGTAAAATTAGATAATAAAACACATCACGCAATACTCATTCATTCCTGGAGTTCATTTGTACATTCATATTCATTCATTCGTTGTAAATTTCATTAATGTCATTCGCATTGCGCCCATATTTTGAAGTTTTGGATGCAAATTGAAATGCCAAGTGCGAGTCGGACTCGCGCACCGAGGGTTCCGTACAAACCTCAGCTTAAAGGTACTATAGACCGATTTATTATCCTCATTCGACTCCGATCTTATTCATGCTGTTCTCGTCTCAGAGACTTTTCTCAAACCTACACTTCCTATGACGCAATATTCATTGCCCGGCTACAAGCTGGTGCGTAACGACAGAATAGGCAAGGGATGTGGAGGAGTCGCCATCTATCTCCGTGGAGATATTACTTACAAAGTCGTTGATCAGTCTCCGAGTAATTATTCTAAATTTGCAGAACACCTTTTTATTGAAGTAACTTTTAACCACACAAATTTGCTGTTAGGTGTTTACTATAGTCCTTAATGTCATATAGATTATTTCCTTTCACTTGAATCAAAACTAGAATATTTTTCATCGTTATATGACCACACGATAATACTCGGAGACTTCAACACCTGCCTGATCAGGGATGATGTACGCAGCCGTACACTCCAGTCTCTGGTCTCTTCTGTCAACATGCATATCCTTCAGCTTGACGCCACTCATCATGCTCCTCACTGTAACCCCGCACTTCTAGACCTTATCCTGGTTTCTGACCCAATCAAAGTAGCCACTCACGGGCAACTTGCTGCCTCCTTCTCTTACCATGATCTTATCTTTCTCTCTTATAAAATTCGCCCTCCTAAACGTAAATCTAAATTTCTCTTCCTTCGTAATTTCAAGAACATTGACCTGGATCGCTTGGGAGAAGATGCGGGCAATATTGATTGGTCTTCTGTTTATGATAGCAATGACTTGGACAGTAAGGTTACTGAGTTTAACAAGATAGTGTTGAAACTCTTTCATAAGCATGCCCCACTCAAAAAGGTTAGAGTGAAGCACCTTCCCGCCACCTGGTTGTCTGACAGCATTAAAGAAGCGATGTCAAAAAGGAATAAGGTTAAAAGGCGGTACAAAAAGGATCCTACTGATGAGAACTGGTCTCTATACAAAAAGATGCGCAATCGGTGCGGTCGTATGTGTAGGGATGCTAAAAGGCGCCACATCCACAACTCTGTTCAAAACTTCAACACAGCACAAGTATGGCAATTTCTTAAATCTCTTGGTATCGGAAAAGCTCTTGATGATAGCACGCTTGATATAGACCTTAATGCAATTAATCTACATTTCTCAAAATCACCTGTTACTCTTGACGATAACGTTAAAGCTTCCACTCTTGACAATCTCTCTAAGCTTCCTCTGCCAATGTGTAATTCATTCTCTTTTCACCCAGTCACAGAAGGGGATATAAAGCGGACCGTCACATCTATATCCACGAAGGCGGTGGGTGATGATGGTCTGCAACTCCAGATGCTTCTTCATATCCTTAATGAACTCTCTCCTGTCATCCTCCACATTATCAATTAGTCCCTCTTTTCTGGCTGCTTTCCTTCGGCATGGAAGAAAGCACATGTTCTGCCTCTACACAAAGTCCCTAAACCCTCGTCAGTTTCCCAGTACCGTCCAATTTAAATTCTTCCAATCCTATCTAATGTCCTTGAGAGCTAGTCTTGTTAATAATCAGCTGTCTCATTATCTCTCTTCTAACGGCCTGCTAAGTCCTTATCAATCTGGATTCCGCCCTGGCCACAGTACTGTATCGGCCCTAGTTAAAATAACTGACGACATCCGATTGGCCATGGGAAACAGGCTCCTTACAGTATTGATTTTACTGGACCTTAGCAGTGCTTTTAATTCAGTTGATTTTGACATTCTCTTAGGTATCCTATCCTCCCTTAATATATCTCCTGCTGTGATCGAGTGGTTTAATTCTTATCTTCGGGGTCGCTCGCAATCGGTTCGCTCAGAGGAGGCTTCTTCTGACTGGTGCGATCTCGCTGCGGGTGTTCCTCAGGGTGGCGTCCTTTCTCCTCTTCTTTTCTCTGTTTTTATAAACGCTTTCACTAAGGTCTTAACTTCACACTTTCATCTATATGCCGACGACCTGCAGCTTTATCGCCACTTCAAAATAGAAGAGCTCACTGATGCTGTCGATGCCATCAATAATGATCTTAAAAATATCTATCAGTGGGCTAAAAGTTTTGGACTTTTGGTGAACCCAACCAAATCACAAGCTCTCATTATTGGTGGCAGACATTTCGTCAATTAACTGAGTAACCAGCATCTGCCTCTAGTTTTGTACGATTCTGTCGCTATAGCCTATTCAAAAAAAGTAAAAAACTTGGGTGTTTTCTTAGACTGCAACCTATCTTGGGACGTTCACATTGCGGAAGTAAGCAAGAGGGTTTATTGCTCGTTTCGGTCTTTAAAGCGTCTCCAGAAGTTCCTGCCTTTCTCAACTAAAGTAACTCTTGCTCAGTCTCTTTTTCTTCCTCTTCTTGATGATGCATCAGCATGATGTCTGCTTCCTTGATGCAACTGAGGAACTTCTTGATAAACTCGAACGATTGCAGAATTTGTGCATCTGCTTCATTTTTGGCCTCCGAAAGTATGACCATGTGTCAGAATTTCGGAGGCGGTTGAAGTGGCTGCCCATTCGGCAGCGTCGAGATACACACATTCTTTCATTACTCTTTTCTGTTCTTCACAACCCTACCTCTCCTTCATATCTTCGGGAACGCTTTGAGTATCTCGTTCCAAGAGGAAAACCTTGCCGTTCCTCATCGTCTCTTCTCCTTCGTTTTCCTCCCCACTTATCAAGTCGTTACGGTGGATCATTTACTGTTCGTGCTGTCCGCCTCTGGAATAATCTCCCTCACACCATACGGAACAGCCCTTCGTTGGCAATTTTCAAGAAAAGAACAAAGGAACATTTCCTGTCGACATGATTATTATCTATGTATTTATTAAGTTAGGATTTTAGTTATATTAGATAGTATGTATTATGTTATGCATTGTGTGCTGTACACGTATTTGTTTAGTTTATATAGTTACTAAGAATTTAAATTTTAAGTTATATTGTGTACTTGAGTATGCTGTCCTCTTGTAATTAAAAATCTCTTTGACACTGAGGTTTGCTGTAAGAGAACCCAATTATGGGTTAAGCTCGCCTTTGTACATAAGCTGTCGTACTATATTTGATAAATGTATGTTTTTGTGTACAATAAAGAATAAGAATATACCTGAGTATTAGATATGAATTTCAATTTAATAACTCTACGCGTTCATGAGGAAAGGGGTAGTAAGTTTAAAATTATTAAATATATTTTTATTTTGATTATATGATGTAACTAAAAATTTACGGATTTTGCAATTTTCCCTTTATCTGTGCTATAAGACGTTGCTTTGTACCAAATTTCAAGATTCTGAGTTCACGGGAAGTACCCTGTAGGTTTTGATTCCCTTGCGAGTGTCGAAAATTTGCGGCATAAACGACTGTATCTTTTGATTGCGTTGGCTTAGAAGTTTAATTTTTTCACAGCTTTAAGGGACAGAGACCTGAGTATTTGATATAAATTTCAGCTTGATACCTCCCGCGTTCCTGAGAAAAAGGGTCTTGACAGACAGACTGACGGACGGACGGATTACAAATTGATCCTATAAGGGTTCCGTTTTTCCCTTTCGAGGTACGGGAACCCTATAAATAAAATTTAGCATTTTAACCAACCAATTAATCGATGTGAACGAACCTGATAATGCATGCTATCTATAATTTAAACACGAAAAATCAAAATCAAAATTTCTTTATTCAATTAAGCCATTAGGCGGCACTTTTGAACGTCAAAAAATATATTTTAAAAGTAACAATAATTGATTCTACCGTCCATTCGGAAATGTAGCTTGTTGTGGAGAAGAATGGACAAGAAACTCCATACTTACTCTTTTAAAATAAACAGTGTTTTACAAGTATTTGGTTACATCATTTCTTGTTAGAAAATAATAAATATATGTGAGAATGATGTAAAAAGACGTGCACGTAAAAGCGTCTAGAGCAAAACAAACAATAAAAATAAAAAAACAATACATAGGCAATTAAAAACAGGCCGAGGCAGCTAATTTATGACCAATCCCAACTGACGGCGCCCGTTCACGAACATGACACATAGATCGGCACCACTCAGATCAACCATCATGAAGGGAACTGAATGATCCAACATACGTGCCACCATCAGAGAGACATTAGAGAGAGCATGACACACTATTAACTGCCAGGGCACACTAGTCAACAAACGACATATAGGTACAGTAAATGGTAGATTTACAGTTGGTACATAGTACTCACATATGTGCTGTGCAGTTATATAATACTAAAATAAATTGAGTTTATACAACACAAATATATTCATACAGTCTTCAGTAGGTCCAACAATACTTCAGAACTTTTCTGCTTATCACTTGTTTTTGTGCCCTAGTGGCTGTGGAGCAGGACTAGCGTTGAGCCAAGCATTTTTATCTGCGATGTAATCCCCCAACCTATAATATGCCTGCCTATGCAGGCATATTATAGTGTGCGCTTTATACAATTTTTGAATTTCGACTCATTCAGTTCTAGAATGTGGGGAGGTATTTTATTGTAGCATTTTATACAGTACCCCATAAAAGATGACGCTACTTTAGCCAGCCCGAAACCTGGTTGAATTAATTGGTCCCTATTTCTAGTAACATACTTATGTCTATAGCTGTTTTTACTAAAAAGATGTATATTCTTTCTAACGTACATGATGTTTTCGTAAATATATTGACAAGCTACCTTCATGATGTTAATGTCTTTAAACAGTTCCCTTAGAGAATCTCGCCGGCGAAGATTGTATATCGCTCTGATGGCTCGTTTTTGCAGAATGAAAATTGACTCAATGTCTGCAGCCCTTCCCCATAGTAAGATACCGGAAGACATGATACTATGAAAGTAACTAAAATATACAAGCCTTGCGGTATCTACATCAGTAAACTGACGTATTCTTCTAACAGCATAAGCTGCCGAACTTAGCCGCCCCGCAAGGGATATCAAATGAGTACCCCATTGCAACCTCGGGTCTAGCGTGATCCCCAAGAAAACCGCTTAATCAACGAATTCTAGCTTCTCATTGTTTAATATAATGTCACAATCATAACTTTTGACATTTGGCAAGGCAAATTTTACACACTTAGTTTGTTTAGCATTTAAAACTAAATTATTAGCATTGAACCAATTTTGAACTTGACGCAAGGCATTATTTACGTCGGCAACGTTACACGTACGTCTATTTATCTTAAAAATCAACGAAGTATCATCAGCAAATAACACCATGTTTAATTGGTTTTCCAATAGATGGGGTAAATCGTTAATGTAGACTAAAAATAAGAAAGGACCTAAAATTGAGCCCTGGGGTACCCCCATTTTCACGTTCAACCCCGACGAATTCACACCGTTTATTTGAACTAATTGCTGTCTATCATTCAAATAGGATTTTACTAAACTTAATGCTGATTGGCTTAGCCCGTAATGCTCAAGTTTCAAAAGCAATGTTTCATGATTAACGCAATCAAACGCCTTCGTCAGGTCGCAGAAGATACCTATGGCATCTTGCCCTTCCTCCCACGCATCAAAGATGTTTTTTAATAAGGTGACACCAGCGTCGGTTGTACAACGTCCTTTGGTGAAACCATACTGTTTGTCGTGTAGGATGTTATTCGTATTAAAATGAATGAGCATTTGATTTAGCATTATCTTTTCAAATACCTTGCTGAAAACCGGCAACACGGATACTGGTCTATAATTATTTGTATCTTTGCTGTCCCCGGATTTAAAAAGTGGTATAACCTTACTATGTTTCATTAAATCCGGAAAGACTCCTTGATCTACACACAAATTAAAAATTAAAGCTAAGTACGGCGCTATAGTCTGAATAATGCAGGTACAAACTTTGATGGACATTCCCCATAGATTTTCGGTCAGTTTGATCTTGATTTGCTTAAAAGCTTTTATTACTGTTATTGGGTTTATATGTGAAAAGTTAAATACAGTCGGGCAGGCTGAAACGTTAGCGTTTAATAAACCAGAAGCGAGCGACGGCGAAGAATTTAAGGTTTCAGTAGTTTTAATTGGGATGCTGGTAAAGAAATTTACAAATTCTTGAGCTACTTTTTTGTTATCTCTAATAAGTCCATGTGTAGTCTCAAGCGTGTAATCAGTATTTTGTTTTTTGTTCCTGTTCGTTTCATTATTTATAATTTTCCAAACCGTCTTAATTTTATTTTCTGCGAATTTAACCTTATTGCTAATGTATAAAGCCTTAGCTAGTTTACACGTATTTTTAAATATTCTTGAGTAAGTAGCAACATACTTATTAAAAGTTTCAGTTTTAATATAAGGCTTAAGGCCATACAGCTCGTAAAGTCTTTCTTTCACTATGTTCAACTGATAGATCTACAATATCTTTACGAGGTTTTGATTTAATACCATTTTTAACCAATATAAGTGAACCTCCACGCAACATAATATTTCTGTTAAAACAACTGCCCACAGTATAGTTTTCATAATTAATAAGTATTGCATAATCTTTCAGCCAATGCTCAATAAAACAAATAATTTCAAACATTGTCTTTTCTAAAAAATAGTTCTATTTCCAATTGCTTTGCAGAAAAACCTTGAATATTTTGATGGAATAATTTCAAGGAATTCTGCTTAGCCCCTTTTTTTGTATTAACTAAGTAAGAGCAAGAAGGTACCTTCTTGTTGGTGGATGTACTCCTAACTATTTCGTTATTGGTACCCTCCCTTGTCCTACAAACTAGTTTAAATTATAAATATTACAGAAGTGCTAACGTTATTAAAGTTATTGACTACCTGTAAATTAGTATTACTACTAATATCAACTACAATACATGACTTCGACATACTATTTATGTCTGAGTTTAAAGTAACAGATAATAGCCTCGCTATTTGACGTCTTACCCTAATAGGCAGATACACTGTATTGCCTGTCGACTTTAATTTATCAACAAAAATGTTGATGTCAAAAAAAACTAATTTGTCGCTGTAATGGCTGACAAGGAAATGAACATGCTTATTCAGCATATGAATATAATTATTTTGTCTACTAGAAAATTTTTCCAAATATGGAAAAGCACACAATATGATTTTATTACTATTTAACTTTAACAACTTCTTTACACACTCAGTGATGTCATCTTTTTTTACATCCAAACTGTTACCTATAAAGACAGTTACATTGGTATCTGATTTATATACATTATTTGTTACAGATTCCATGATATGCTTGTAAGATGACCCAGGCATACAATAATTCAAAGTTGAATAACTCTGATTGCTATTTAATAATTTACCTAAACCTCTTCCAATACCATCTGCAAACATAACCGAATTAAACCCATGATGACAATTATTAGTTGGAAAGGTAGCAGTCTCAGACCGGCCTACTTGAGACACTTTCTGTGAAATTTCATTTATGTCTTGGTCAAAGACACCGTCCTGAGACACCCTTTCAGCCTGGGCCGGGACCTCCGGAGCCTCAGGCTGGACAGCCTTCAGGTTTGAGACTATCTGACAATTACAATGACACATCACCAACTCATTTGCTGCCAGAATGTGTTCCTTAATTTGTAACTGGGAGCTAACATATTTATTGTAAAGGGAGCACAGTTTATCCTCAAGTACCTGAATATCAGTTTGTAAGCGCTGTGTGTCAATTTCATAAATTTTTATGCTGTCTTCTAATTTGATCTGGTAATTGTTTAATTTTTTAAGCAGGTCAACACGTTCTTTTCTGAGTGGAATATTTTTAAAGAAAAGTTTGTGTTGTTTCCTGTACTGGGTATAATTTTTAATTATTTTATTAAATTTTGCATACTTTTTCAGTTTATTATGACTAACTTTATACCTATTTGTCTCATTTAATAAGGAATCTTCAGTCAGGTCAATAGTAGTTATGGAATGAGGTTTACAATTTGAATTTATTAACTCACTATATAAATGGCAAGTTTCCTGTACCTGAGTACATGACTGTTGTTTTTGCAGATTCTTAATTTGAGAATTAGCATGAGCCAATTCTTCTTCTAGGTCCCTAACTTTACCTAAAGCCTCCTCATATAAATTACTGCAATTATTGAAACCATCCGTGACTACCCGCAGTTGGTCGCGTTCATCAACAACATTCTGATATTGCTGACGGCTTGTGTTTTTAGAGATGACATTTTGCACTTCTACTTCACATTCATCTCTCTCCTGCAACATTGCCTGACATTGATGTTGCGATTCTTTAAGCTCTTGGAGTGCTGTTCTTAGTTTAAATTCCAAGTCCTGAGCAGTAGCTTTACGTGTCATCATAGGCATGGTTTCGGGATAGTTTACTGAAAATAGAATTAAAGAAACGGTGAGAACCAAAAGAATAGACAAAATGACAGAAAAGCTAGAAAAGGAGAAAAGATACAAAAATAAAAAAAGTAAAAAATAATATAAGTAGATAATAATAAAATGAAAAAAGTTAGTTTAATTCTGAGGTAGGCTGCTAAATTGACTTGAAAGCTAATTATTTTTCAGTTTTTTGCTTTTGATTGCCTTTGAGCTTTACTTTTATTTAATGTGGGTAGGGTGCCCAAAATATAAATGTATGATTTATTGCAGTTTAATAGTTTAACTATGCAAAAATCATAAGCGTTTGGTATAAGTGAAGGATAAGAATCAATTAATAGAACTAATTAAATGGACCTAATATTGAATTTGTTTCGTTTTCTACGCCGTCAACGAAACTATTTATAAAGACTACAGAGTGCTAAATTAGCAAAATTGTTGCGGTAAAGAGAGCGTATTACAAAGTTAAGTAATATTGTGTGCTATAATTTATAAGACTTATGTAAACAATACTCCCCGTATAATGCTGTAGTTCGGTCGTCAGCTGTTTGATAGGTTACCGGTCGACAACCGGGACAAAAACTCTTATTTAACTTGTTACTTCGCCAGGAAAACAATAATCCTAAGTATTTATGCCGTTTTATTGTGTTTTTACTTATAATTACACACTAATTCCACGTATATAATAATTAAAACTAATTTTAAAATATGGAGCACAAATTTGACATGTCACTTGGCCAGTGTTGCCTGTTAACCCTCCTGTTCCCTGTAACCTGTTAAATTAAGTTGGACTTGATTAACTATCAAGTTCATCACTTAGTAACTAGATGGCTCACTACAGTAAAACAGTATCACATTATAATAAAGGTCCTGCTTGTTGACCTCCTCGGCGGCGTTAATATCGTTTGTTACGCAGACGACACCCTGGTGTTGGCTGGCGGGGACAGTTTTGACAAGCTTGGGGTGCCAAGAGTCGTGGCGTCGATCCGCGAGCTGGGCTTGGAAATAGCGCCTCATATAACTTAAACGCTATGGTTCCATAAACTAAACCAAGAACAGAGGGCTACCCAACTCGTCAGTGGCAGTTGGCGATGCGAAAATCCAGGGTCGATACATAAGGGGAGGCGGCCTGTTTGGCCTCGGCTGGCGGATCCTTGGTCACAGGGAGGATCCGCCGGCTAGGATTGAGGGTGGCGCTGAACAAGACCGAGGCCGTGTTCTTCCACGGGCCTCGGCAGCGCCGCCCTCCAGACGCCCACATCGTCGTGGAGGGCGTCCGGATAGAGGTCGGGGCCCAGATGAAGTATCTGGGCCTCGTGCTAGACAGCAGGTGGCGCTTCGGCCCGCACTTCAGCGAGCTGTCGACGCGCCTGCTGAATGCCGCGGACGCCCTCTCATGGCTCCTCCCAAACCTGGGAGGGCCCAAGGACCGATGCCGGCGCCTCTATCCTCAAGAGCATGGCGCTCTACGGGGCACCCATCTGGGCGGACTCCCTCCAAAGGAGGAAGAATGCAACCGCCATCCGCAGACTTCAAAGGGCCATTGCACAGCGGGTGGCGAGAGCCTACCGCTCAGTGGGCTTCTCGGCGGCGTACGCTCTGGCGGACACCCCTCCCTGGGAGTTGAAGGCATGGGTGCTCGCCAGAGTGTACGAGTGGACGGCGCGGCGGAAGGCGCTGGGTGAGCGCCCCGCCGCGGAAGAGCGGGAGGCCGTGCGGCGGGAGGTGAGGGACGCCATCGTCCATCATTGGACGGAGGACCTCGCTACTGCCGCCTTTGGCCGCCGGACGCTGGACGCGCTCGGTCCAGTCCTGCAGGGCTGGCTCGAGCGGCCACACGGTTTTCTCTCGTTCCGTCTGGTGCAGGTGTTGTATGGACATGGTTGTTTTGGAACGCACCTGCACCGGATCCGGAAGGAGGAAACCCCGGCGTGCCACGACTGCGGCGCGTTAGGGGACACGGCGCAGCACACCTTCGAGGTGTGCCCAGCCTGGGCTGAGCTGCGCCGTGCCCTGACAGGAGTTGTCGGGCAGGACCTCTCACTTCCCGGCGTGGTCAACTCCATGCTGGGGAGTGAGGAGGCCTGGGTGGCGGTTGCCTCCTTTTGCGAGGACGTGATGTCGCAAAAGGAGGCGGCGGAGCGTGCGCGGAAGGACGATCCTCTCGCGCCACCGCTCCGCAGGCGGAGAAGGGGAGGGAGAAGGCGGTTGTATAATCGTCTCCTCCCTCCTCCTGGTGGTGATTAGCGGACGAATGGTGCGGGGGCGCCTTCGTCCGCATTGCACTAATCACCACCCTCGTCGGGCGGGAACGGCCGGGCACTCGCGGTCGTTCCCGAGCCCCTCCACTAAGGGAGGGGCGTGAAGGCACCGCTGTAAAGGCGGGCGGTCGTCGGCGGAGGACTGGAAGTAAAGGCTGTGCCGGTTGCCCCGTCCTCCTCCACTCAGACGATGCGGGAGTGCCGCTGGGTTATTTTAGTGGGTATACCGGGTCAGTCAGCCCGGGGAGTCCCATATAGCCCCCCCATTGCCCCAATGGGTGGGTATGCGTAATGCATTTTTTCCCAGAGACCAAAAAAAAAAACACGGTCGATACATTAAGTATCTAGGCCTAACCCTGGACGATCGGTGAGGCTTTGAAGCGCCTGGTCCATCGCGTCATAAAAGGCAGTGGGTGTTATGCGTAGACTGCTGCCCAACCTCGGGGGACCTCGGGAAGAAATTTGCCGCCTCTAAGCGGGTGTCGTGCAATCGATGGTCCTTTATGAGGTGCCTGTTTGATCAAGCAGACTATCAGATGTCCGACACTACGGGACTAAAATAAATAGCCTACAGCGGAAAATGTCCATTCGTATCGCACGACATTATTGAACTGTATCCTTTGAGGCGGCAGCTCTCTGTCTTGGTCGTAAGGAACGGGCGAGACCTGTCTATGCCAACATTTGTGAGGGCCATGCTTAAGGAATAAAACTGGAGAGAAATGACCGATCTGTGAGACCGTGAGAAGAGAGAAGAAGTCTTCGTGGAGTTACCTCCACACCTTAAACGCTGAAACCCCCGTCTGGCTGATTATGATAGGTTGAATATTCCGGAGTCATGGGTGGTCAGATTGGGGAATTTGTCCATCCACCAAGTGGCACAGTGATCACGTGCTGCTGTACACAGAGAGGGTCAGCGGAGGCGCTTTTGTTCTCTAAGAGATGTGCCCTAACAGGCGTTGCACAGAGGGGACTCAGGGTGGTATTTTGAGAGGTCACCAAGCCCTTTTACGTGCTTCAATGGTGATCACCTGGGTGGTTTATTGAGGTAAAAACATCCCTCACTCCGTGGTCTTTTCCCCAAAATTCGAGACGCCTTTTGAAGTTTTCCACCCGTTATAAAAAAAAGGCTATATGCATTGTAACCTCCCATGCATAGTCATTGTAGTTCCTGTACAAGAGAGAAATGAAACTATACAAAACAAATTAATGTAATTAACAATGATAGATTTCATTTGTTTGGCTTTACAGTTATTAATAATAATTGCCTACACAACTCCAAAGATGTTTTGCATTACAGGCTCAAAATTAGCTTAATATTTTTATTTTATTGCAGCATACTCCAGAAGATCCTGGCGACCACACTTCAAACAGCCCCGCTCTACCTCATGCACTACATTTCTAAACTGTGTGGGATTAAACTGAGGTAACTAGTTTTACTTTAGTTGTATAGCCATGTCTATTGTCTATGTAATTTCTGGCTATAAGTACGACAAACAGTCCAAGGCCAGCACCTTATTCGATAATTTACTTGTCCTGAGGTGTAATTCTATTATAACAAGTGAAATTCTATTATAATATAAACAAAAGCGTGGCGATAGCGATTGGAAAATGTAAAAATTTTATGGGAATGCCAAAATGTCACGTAATCAATCCCTTTCACTTTGGCATTTGGACCATCGTTATCGCTGACATCGAATGATCCTTGTCTAGAGCCTCTAGGGATCTTGAAATCAAGAGTGAATACTTCTAGGCAAGCGTGTTTCATCGTCGACCACAGCATCGCTTACCATCAGGTGAGATAGTGAACAAACGCAAGCCAATTTATAGTAAAAAAAAACTCACTAACTTTTCTTTTGGCTGAAATGATGATGATGAATGATGAAATTTCATAGGCCTCCCCCAGGCGTCGCCACATTGACCGATCCCGTGCGTCTCGCATCAAGCGCCTTTCCGCAACCTTAACCAGGTCATCGGTCTACCTAGTCGGAGGCCTTCCAACGTATCGTCTTCCGGTTCGCGGTCGCCATTCCAGAACTTTTCGGCCCCATCGGCCATCCGTTCTGCGAGCAATGTGCCCTGCCCACTGCCAATTAAGTTTGGCAATTCTTCGGGCTTTGTCGGTAACTTTGGTTTTCCTGCGGATATCATCATTTCTGACGTGATCACGCAAGGAAAGTCGTAAGAGGCGACTAAGGGACAAACCAGAGATTGGGCAGCAGCGTTCTCTGTGCTTCTATAACAACCATACTGCGATCGCAAACCCGCCTGCCAAGCGTGGCGATTATGGCAAAACCCCCCACATGAATAGCACTTTTCTTCAAGTGTTGTTTAATTTGTCATTTCGGTAATACGTTCCCTTAGAATAAATTCAAACACACCTTGGACTTAAGTTGATGGGGCCTCTGGCAAAAGCTTGTATAGATTAATAATGTTAGTTATTTTACTCTTAACCTTCTATAACATTTCCTTTTCTAGACCGAGCCTGTTGACCGTCTCGAAGCGCTTGAACGCGATGAACGAGGCGCCGAAGTTCTTCGCAATGCGCGAATGGTACTTCAGTACGGACAATGTGCAGCGACTGAAGCAGAGACTGTCACCGAGTGATGCTGCAGTGTACAACCTGGATCCTGCTACCATCGAGTAAGTATGAGGGTTCAATTTATAGGCCTCTAGACATAGAGCACTTCGAGAAAGAGGTCAACCGTCGAGTCCGATGGGCCGCATCAGAAAGCTTAAAGTCACCCAAAGGGCAATGGAGAGAGCTATGCTCGGCTTTTCCTTGCGTGATTGCATCAGAAATGAGGATATCCACAGGAGCCAAAAGCTACTGATATAGCCCGAAGAATTGCGAAACTTAAGTGGAAGTGGGCAGGGCTCATTGCTCGCAGAATGGATGGCCGATGGGGCTGAAAAGTTCTGAAATGGCGACCGCGAATCGGAAGACGATGCGTTTGGAAGGCCTTCCACTAGGTGGACCGATGATATGGTTAATATGGTTAAGGTTGCGGGAATCCGCTGGATGCGAGACGCACGGGATCGGTCAATGTGGCGACACCTGGGGGAGGCCTATGTTCAGCAGTGGACGACTTTCGGCTGAAATGATGAGACATAGAGCTATTTTTATCATCATCATTATATCAGCCGAAAGACGTCCACGGCTGCATGGTGGCATTTTTGTACAAACACTTCAACACTTCGATTGACTCATAGTCGATTTGGCACCGTTGGAGAGACTGCAGTACAGCCCAAGTCTCGATTGAAACGAAGGTTTTCTCGTAGTCCACAAACGCTAAGTAGCGAAGCAGGTTGTACTCTTCGGTCTATTGTATAACCTGCCGCAGCGTCTGTATGTGATCTACGGTGTTAATGCATTTACGCAATCCGGCTTGTTCGGGAGGATGGAAATCGTCAAAGCTGCGCACGAGACGATTCGTGATGACTCTTGAAAACAGCTTATAGACATGGCTAAGAAGTGAGATGGACCTATAGGTCTTCAAATTCAAATATGTTTATTTGTAGAACATAGGTAAATAAAATAAAAGGTAAAGATGTCAATGTTAATAAAATTAACGCTATGTCTTGCTGTCAACGGCGTACAAATATTCTAATTAATAATTGGTAAGAAATAGTAATATTTATTCTTCAGTGCCCTACTGAAGAATAAGTATTACTATTTCTTACCAATTAACAGAATGAACAAAAAAATCTAGAAATAGAAATCATAAAACTCATTCTCATTTTTAAAAAACATTGCCCCACACTAGGAATTTCTTCCTGTATCGTGGTTGCGTTTACATACATATAAACTCACATACACAACAACCAGAGTCGGAACAACTATCTGTAGGTCATACAATTATTTGTTCCGTGCGGGAATCGAACCCGCGACACGCAGCGCAGCAGTCAATCGCTCAACCACTGCGCCAAACACAAACACAAGCAACATAAGCAAACTTAAAATAGAAACACTACAATTAGAAAATGAAAATTTTAAAAAAGAAGTAAGAGATTTATCAACTCGGACATTCCAAGCACCAAGCCTACTTGAAAACCACCGCCACAAACTAGTGCTCTATGGACTAACACAGTATTATCAATAACCTGAACACGAACTATATAGCAGACTGATAGAACTATTCCGCGATATAGTCAACATAGACCTATCAGGCTACATAGAAGACATGTATTGAGTAGGAAGAAAAGGCACAAAGAATCGACCGCTTGTAATAGAACTGCTCAGTAAAAGAATGTCAAAGTATATCGTCAGCAGCAGCCAGTGCTTCCAGGGAACTGGACTGGGTGTTTCTGAGTTTTTAGACGTGAAATCACGATAAGAAAGAGCTCAAATGAGAGAAGAATTATTTAAGGCTAGACAAAACGGACACCACGCAACAATAAGAAATAACCAATTATACATAGATGGGAAATCTGCTAACAAAAAATATCAAAACATCAAACCTCAAAATGAAGATTCAACTTACCAGGGCAACGATATGAGAATGATGAGCATCACTAACCAGTCACCATATGGATATACTGAATGAATCTGTAAACCATACATTTCGTAAACAAAGACCTACCATTTAAAATAGGGTCCCTCTATCTGGCAGAATCTTAATACTCCGAAATTTATTAGGCATAACACACTTGGCATAATCTTTTTTAAACGAATATTCTTAAGGCATATTTTTTTTTATAATATCATTGTTTGGCCGAATGTTTCTATGCCCGAATTTACAATGGCTTACTTTTAAGATGGCAGAATTTTATTTGGCATAATTTCACTTGGCATATTATGAAGATGGCAGAAATTCATTTGGAATAATTTTATTAGGCATTTCTATAAAATAGCATTTTTAACCTTAAATTAAAATTGAAATATTGTCTTAAAAAGCCAATATGTTGTGTTACAAAAGTTCGTGACAGAAACGAATCGCTGCAAAGCCGACTCCACGTAGTCTTGTCTGCCCTACCTAGAGTGTAATTTATGCCCGCGTACGCGCGTAGGGGCGAGGCGGCCTGTGAGCTGAGGAGCAGGTGGTTTAATAACGGTCGCCGCCGCGGCTGGGGCTGGCCGGCTAAACCGGCCAGCAAACCGAAGCTGCGGTGGTGAGCGTTAAAACCATCTGCGACGATAAGCTCGCGTGGGACCGCTGGAGCCCCGCAGCGCCGGCGCCGTGACCGAAACCATGTCTGTTGTATGCTGCATGCTCAATTGCATTCATGCTTACATGTTGCATGCTTGCTGCATGCTCACTTGCATGCTAGCTTGCATGCTTGCTGCATGCTTTATGTATGCTTGTTTGAATGCTGCATGCTTGCTGCATGCATGGTGTATGCTTGTTTGAATGCTGCATGCTTGCTACATGCATGGTGTATGCTTGTTTGAATGCTGCATGCTTGCTGTATGCATGGTGTATGCTTGTTTGCATGCTGCATGCTTGCTGCATGTATGGTGTATGCTTGTTTGAATGCTGCATGCTTGCTGTATGCATGGTGTATGCTTGTTTGCATGCTGCATGCTTGCTGCATGTATGGTGTATGCTTGTTTGAATGCTGCATGCATGGTGTATGCTTGTTTGCATGCTGCATGTTTCATACAGCGAATTACAACAAATAAAAAATTGTTTTCAATCAATCTTTTATTATGGTAAAAAATACAAAATTACTCTTACTATGAATTATCTGTAATGTGATAGATAAGTATTTCAATTAATATGGATATGAAATATATGCCGAAAGATGATTCTGACTGTAAATTCCAGTCCAGGTCCCTGACTATCTCCTCCGAGGAGTTCTGCCAGGAAGAATGAGTGATGAAGGGAAATTCTGCTGGGTTTTCGAACTTATGGCTATTACATGCTAAAATATACATTTTTCCACTACTTTCATCGCGAGGGTTCGGAAGCCCTTTCCTTAAGCTATAGGAATCTAGTGTTTCTATAGCTATATCTATAGCCTTCAGGCGTGTAGCTGCCTGGAAGTGTGCGCGAGTAGTGAAAGGTGTTATTTTCTAACATAAAGTTAGTTTGTACTCAAGGTACCCGTGGAATCCACAACCGCCAGGTATCAATCGGTGGCCATCACGACAGGCCACCCTATGGTGGCACTCTGGTGGGCGTGGCTTCAACCCTCGAGTCAGTATTCACCCTGGAGTGTCCGAAAATGAGAATGTCCCGGGGCCGGGCAACATATTTCGGTGGTTATCTCCCTGGTCACCAGAGCTGGGCTCCTTACAAAAGTGTGATCAGGGAGGCAAAGAAACAAGGAATCGAACGGTGTGTGTAACTAGGGTATACCACCAACCCTTCTGGTGGTTTGGGTGCCGGGAAGCGGCCGAAAAGGAAAATATTTGCCAGGCCCAGGAAAACCAACAGGTTTTATGATATGCCCGAAGGTCAGAGGACCTGGGGCCTATGGGAGAATCCGAGCGCCTGCCTGCCAGCCCCCGAGGGTATCGCTTCAGTAAGCAAATCTATATCCCTTCAGGTTCAGAAGGTACCTGAAGGCGGGCGGGCCCGCCGACAAGCGCTCGAAAACCCTTGTGTTTTATGTATACAGACACATTATCTCAAGCAAGTGGCCTTTATGTACTAGAACTATGTGAGTACTATCTGTTTACATGTCCTAGGCAGATATCTAGGTTACCTAGAAGCGCTGAATCGCTTATAACGAGTTTATCTTACCACTTACTTGAGAGAAATGTGTATGTATCTAGTGTTCCAGGGTGAAACTCTATAGTCCCTGGCTATGTACTGTTGTTATGTATCGTATTCCAGTCATAGCCTTAGGGCATCCAAGTTAGAACACCTAGATTGTGTTTCCTAACAGTGTAGTGTATGTAAAGGTAAATAATACGCATTGGTGCGTGAGTGTGTCGCACCCGGCGCTACTTGCGCTCCCGCTTTTTTGGGGACCCCTAATCGAAAAGAATTAAATTCTTTATTTACCTATGCTATTACATACATTGCTTACTTATAATAACTTAAGTATTTCAATGGTATATAGGTGAGTATATAGACTATAAGCTATGTGTCGCTTCGTCGCGAACAGTATATAGGTGAGTATATAGACTATAAGCTATGTGTCGCTTCGTCGCGAACAGAGCTTTTCCTGATCTTTTAAAAAAAGCTCTTATATTATTTTATTTTATTTATTTGGGAAAACAAACGACTGCACACTGCAGCAATACATACAATTTGGGCACAAAGAAAAACAAATGTGCAATCAGCGACATTTTCCACATAATATAAAAACATTTTACAAAATTAATGCGACGTGCGCTTACAATATTTAAATTAAAAAAAATAAAATCAAGTGACAAAGATAGAACCAAACAGGCATACAAGAAAGAATAAAACGAAATTATATAAAAATTAATCAAATTATCATTATAGAATAAAATAAAATTAATTAATTATAATTAAATTATTACAAAAAAACAAACGGGAAAATACGGATTAAAATGTCAGCAGAATCAATTATAATTATCTTACAAACAATTCGTCAACAAAACAAAATTAATGATACTATACTGATTATTAAAATTCTTATATTATCATTATTAAAAAAAAAAGCAATGGGCAAATAAAAATCTACGAATTACAAATTGAAATGTCGGCAGAATTAATTGTCTCACAAAAGAGGCGTCTAAATTGTCCTGCTGAGACAGCGAAGATGTCAATATTTATGAAGTTCTTATTATATTGATCAGCAAGGCGGCGTAGGGGTGCCCGCAAACCTGCGTTCGTACGACTCGAAGATGCGGAGAACAGGGGTCGCACACGCACCCCACGGCTTATGATATTTCTTGGTACTATGTAACTAATCTTACTTATAATATCAGTACAGTCGAATGCGTTATTGCAGAGGTGAAATAAAAACATTGTCTCCAAAACAAGACGTCTGGTTTTCAGATCTTGTAGCCTGTATTTGCTCAAAAGATCACTATATGATGCGTAAGTACGAAAACAATGGTACTGCATGGCCTTCAAAAACTTTCTTTAAACTTTTTCAACTTCGTCTGAATATTTACTGTAGAAGGGACTCCACACCGCGACAGCATACTCTAACTGAGACCTAACGATTTGTAGAGATATAAATATGTATAAGGACGGGTAAATTCTTTGGCTGATCTCATTACAAAACCGTACTTACGAAATGCATTATTGAAAATTTTACTAATGTGAGCATCCAAGTGCAGTTTGTCATCCAACAAAACTCCAAGATCGCGCACCAATTTTGGTCTTGTAAGGATTATATCGTTTAAAGCGTAAGGATGTTTTACAATATTTTTGTTTTTTGTAAAACTGATGCAACAACATTTGGATATGCTAAGTTGGAGCTTATTGTCAGAACAGTATGTAGTGAACCTGTCTAGGTCCTCTTGTAAGAGAAGACAATCATGCAAATCTCGGACAGGCCTAAAGATTTTAAGATCATCTGCATAAAGTAGCAATTTAGAATTTCGGAAACATGTGTTTATATCATTAATAAAATTTTATAAACAATAGTGGCCCCAAAATTGAGCCCTGAGGCACACCCGAGGTAACACCTAAAGTGCTGGAAGTGAAACCGTTTATCACCACCCTCTGAGTTCTGTTTGATACGTAAGAAGAAAACCATCTCAAAAGATCGCCACGTATGCCATTGAATGCAATCTTTTTTAACAGCAGCTGATGGTCAACCTTGTCAAAAGCCTTCCGAAAATCGGTGTATATAGTGTCCACTTGAACATGAGAGTCTATACTGTTGAACAAGTAGTCCACAAAAGTTACCAGGTTGGTTGTAGTAGACCTCTTTTTGACGAATCCATGTTGTTGCTGCATGATGTAAATTGTGCAACAGAGGGTATAATTTACTATGGACTAGTTTCTCGAAGACCTTTGACAAAGCTGACAGTATAGATATAGGGCGGTAATTCTCTACATAATTCTTAGGTCAAGATTTGTAAACCGGGGTTACATTTGCAACTTTCCATGCCTGAGGAAAGCATCCTTGGGAAATGGACTTATTGAATATTGTTTGCAGCGGTATACAGATATTAACAGCTGTCTGTTTAATGAAAAACACCGGTAGACCATCTGACCCCGGCCCTTTAGAGGGATCCAATGTCTTGAGCGCACTTAGTACTTCATCTATAGTAAACTCTATGTTATTAACCAGAGTGCAGCTTTCAGAGCAGTTGTCATAAGTGGATGGGATATTAGCAGAAGTCGATGGTTGATAAACTGAATTAAAATAGTCAGAAAAAAGATTGCATATATTTTTTGGGTTGTTAGTAGTCTTATTGTTAAATGTCATATTGGATGGGATGCCAGCAGATTTCTTTTTATTAGAAATAAACGTCCAAAAATGCTTGACATTATACCGAATACCGTCCTCAACTGTATATTTTTTGTAGCAAATTTTGCTTTCATCTCGGAATCTAGAACGGTACAGTGAGAACTGCTCGTAATCGGAGACATTGTGATATAACTTCCATCTAACCCAAGCCTTTGGGCTTTGAGAACCACACAGGAAATTTTAAAGATCTGCCGTTAGTCAGTGGTACGTGTTTCTTAATTATGTCAAAAATAATATTATAGAACGTATCGAGACATGTGTCAACGGATTGGTAACTTAAGACGTCACTCCAATTTATTTCCTTTAAATCGCCATAAATTTTGTCATAATTTGCCTTGTAATAATTATACTTTTTACCTGCCCTGTGTCCCATTGAACTCTGAGTCTAACGCAACGAGATGAGTACACAGAACGGAGGATGGTGGTCATCAAGCTGCAACAAATAATCCGCGGGTATGGAAATAGTGCAATTATCATTATATTATGATAATTGCCTTATTATGACTAAGTCCAATATTTTTCCGTTCAGATTCCTTGCAGTGTTATATTGATGAGCATCCAGAAAAGACAGTGACTGAATTAGGATCATATTAAATGTAATGTAAATATTTTTAAGATAATGTATAGTTTATAACAGACTTCTCTACTCAACATTGTTTAACTGTGTGACTGTTCTGCTCGTGGTGAAAAGTCTTGCAACCTTCCAAGGTGGGGTGCATGGAGAAGCACCATGGCTTCTTTAAAATTAAAATAATAATTTACATAATATTCATATTTGTATCATATGGTGTTTATTTAATTTACATCTATAAATACGTATCCAACAAGAAAACTTTAGTACTGTGCAACGCTCACTGTCAATGGATTCGTTCAAGAGTTTTAACCATTTAGCTCAGAGATGGCGTAAGCAGTCGCGAATTGATGAAGTTAACTGCGATGCGATTGGTCGCGTAAGCCGTATCCTATAATCCTGTGTACAAGAGACATTATAAACTGTTCTGTTGCTCATATTGATAGCGCGGCCGTGCCTTGTGAGTTTAATTAAGTGAACATTGCTGGTGGTTGTGTACTTTCTCTGCTACTCGTCATTTGGACTGTTCGCCGGCGATTTCACGCAACTCCTGAGTCCTGCTCATCCTCGTGGTCTTCTCTCGAGGAGTATTGGAAGCGACACTGTTTCGATGACAAGGTGAGTGAGCGCATTTAATACTGCACTATGGAGATACTGATGTTTCTTGTTGGATATACCTATAGGTTCACAAAATTAGGGTAGCCATTTTATAGGCATTTCCGAAAATTTATTTAGTACGCAAGTAAAAAAAAGGTGTTGGCTATTTACGTTATATAGCAAAGAAAGTATGTGGGCATTCCGGCGAAGGCGAATAGGAAGCCATTTGAGCTTGATTCGAAATTCAGAAACATGATCATACTTGCGCAAGCCAAATATGAACCTGACACAGAGATTTTGAAGTCGCTTAAGCTTGTCCAATTGGTCAAGGGTTATTTTTTTTTTTTTTCTATAGGCTTGCGCTTGACCACTATCTCACCTGATGGTAATCGATGATGAGGTCGACGATAAAGCACGCTTGCCTAGAAGAAACCCATTCACTCTTGACTTAAAGACCCTAGATTGTAGCTATCGGGAAACGCAGACTCTGGTAGGCAATTCCACTCCTTAGCTGTACGCATAATAAAAGTGTCCCCAAAACGTTTTGTGCGTATGGGTGGGATGTCCACCATGTACCAATGACGCAACGCCGTACGTCTGGTAGTCCGATGATGGAACGGGCTGGGCGGAATTAAATCATGCAATTCCATCGCACACTCCCCGAAATGTAACCGATAAAAAACCGACAAGCTGGCAACTCGGCGACGATGTTCCAGGCTCTGGAGCTTCGTCTTGACCAGTGCCTCATTGCCGATGAGTTTCTTAGCCCGCTTTTCAATCGACTCTAGTGCATCAAGGATCAGAGGCCATTGCCACTGCCATCAGGGCAGATCCGTCCCAGAGATGAGAACAGTACTTCATGCACGATCGAACTTGCGCTTGATACAAATTGAGCAGCTGTTCCGGCGTGAAGTACCTGCTCACCTTCGCAAGAATCCCCAACTTTTTGGCAGCCAGCTGAGCCTTTGCCTCAATATATGGCCCTAAATTGAGAGTCGATGTCAACGTAACGCCAAGAAGCTCAATATGGTCCGTTAGTGGCACGGTTACATCACGGAATGTTGGAGCCGGGTGAAATTGGCTCTTTTTAGCGAAAAAAAAGACACGCCTTGGTTTTAGCAGCATTAAACCTGACCAGATTGGCATCGCCCCATTCGGAGACTGCCTGCAAGGACAGGTTCAAACGCTCCACCATGGACTCCCGGAGAGACCGGATCTGCGGCCCGGTAGCCCGTGCGTTGGACAGGTATCTCTCAGCAACAGTGCTGTCGTCTGCATACCCAAAGGTGCCGGGTTTTAGCAGATCGTTAATGTGCAACAAGAATAATGTTGCTGATAGTACCGACCCCTGAGGGACCCCGGCATTAATATCCATTTGGTTCGACGAGCAGCCATCGATAACCACTCGAATGGACCAATCTCTCAGGAAGTCTGCAACCCAATCACACAGACCACCGGGCAGACCGAATGAAGGAAGCTTACCGATAAGTCTTTCGTGCCAGACCCTATCGAAAGCCTTCGAGATGTCGAGGGAGACGGCAAGCGCTTCCCCGTGCCTCTCGATGACCTCACTCCATATGTGAATGGCATACGCTAGAAGATCCCCAGTAGACCGATTTCGGCGGAAGCCGTATTGGCGGTCGCTAAGGATATCGTTAGTTTCAAGGTATGCCAGGAGCTTAGTGTTAAGTACACGCTCCATACTCTTACAGAGTATGGACGTTACAGAGATGGGTCTGTAGTTGGCCGGGTCAGCTCGACTGCCCCTCTTGGGCACGGGCTGTACGTTGGCTTCCTTCCAAGCATTCGGCACTTTTCCAGTCTCATATGAAAGGCGGAATAGTCGTGTCAAGATCGGAGACAGTTCAGGCGCACAGGTTCTAAGAACTATAGCTGGTATGCCGTCAGGGCCACTAGCCTTGTTCACGTCGAGGTTGCGCAGCACCCTACGGACGTCCTTTTGATGGATGCGAATGTCCGACATACTCGTCTCGCATCCATCAGGAGAAGGAGGGGGCCGCGAATCACCAGGATTCAGACGCGAAGATTCCGCAAAAAGAGAGGCAAATAAATTTTCCTTCTCCTCAGCGGTGTGGGCCAGCGAACCATCGGGTTTCAGCAGTGGTGGAAGTGAGGGACGGCAGAAGTTCGACTCGACTGACTTAGCCAGGGACCAAAACGCTTTACTACCTGCTGGGTAAGAAGCAAGTTTGGCCCCTATTCGGTCAATGTGGTCAAACCGAGCCCTTCACAACACCTTCTTCTTGCAGGACTTGGCAGCCCTGTTGAAGGCTTTCTTCTTCAGACCCACGTCACTCGCTTTTCGCGATCGAGCGTCGACCCATGCCAGGTACGCTTCATGTTTAAGCGCGTCGGCGCGATGACATTCGGCGCCAAACCATGGCCGGTCAACGCTGGACATTGTTACGTCAGAGAACGGAATGTAGTACTCCATTCCCTGACGCAACACACCCGTCACGGCGTCCGCGCACGACGAAGGATCAGCCGAAGAAAAGCAAGTAGGCTGCCAAGGATAACAAGCGAAGAAAGATCGCATGCCATCCCAATCTGCTGACCTGTACCGCCAAACCCGCCGGGTGCCTCTTGGGCTGGGATCGGGCGGGGAGTAGACGGACACAGACTTCACCAGACAATGGTCGGAACTACCCAAAGGTGAAGCTATCGACACAGAGTATCGGTCTGGATCTGTTGTCAGCAGAAGGTCCAAGCAATTGGCTGTGTGCAAATCAACATCAGGCACCCTCGTTGCCCCATGGACCAGCTGGGTAAGGTTTAGCGCAAGCGAAAGTTTACGCATCTCCCGTCCAGCATGGTCAGTGCACTGGTATGGGAAGAGCCACTCCTGGTGGTGGGCATTGAAATCCCCCAGTAACACTAATTGGGCGGAAGGGTACCGCTGCTGTGCCGCATCAGCCGCCTCACTGAGGTACTCTGTGAGCCTGGTTGTCTCCTGATCTCCGCTGTGCGAACGGTAGACACAGGCGTAGATTATTTTATCCAGACCTGTGTCCACTAGAGCCCAAAGCGTAGAGAATCTGGAGTCCTCAAGGTTACGGAGACGCCGATAGCAAGTGTCGTCACGGGAGTACATACACACACCCGCGCGTGTTTTATAATTGTGCTCCAAGGTAAACCCTGGGTAAGATAAGTACAAGACGTCTGAAGGACTCGCTATCTGCGTCTCCGGAAGAAAAAACAGCGCTGGTTTCTCAGCCTCCAGGTGGTAGTGGACTGCAGAGAGATTTGAGTGCAGACCTCTAATGATGGTGAGGTGCACTTTGAGGGGGAGGGAGTGCAGCCGCTGTTTAGATCCAGTATTCTTTTTCCTTGTCATGATCATGTGTTGAAGAGTGAATGGATGAGAGGAGAAGGCAGTGAGACCAGGTTCCACGCTGCTAACCTACAGACACGCACTGAAAGGATGCCATCATTGGGGCACTAGTCCGGAGACTGCGGGAACGCCCGAGCCCCCCCGGAATGTCCATCGGGCCCTCCCCATCTGGTCGCCAACCAGCACGATGGGGCATGCCGGGATTTTTCGACAGTTGGCGGGGCAGCCTTTCGTATGTGGCTGGCACACTACTTGGGCCCCCAACTACCTGCGGTCGGCCAGCGGCGCACCGTGCCTCGGATCTCGCTACCCTCCGCGACTAGTCTCCCGATACATCCATAACAGCGCGCGTCAGGCTGGTCAGCCTGCAGTGGAACAACTATCTCGACCCAACTCCTCTGGTGGCTACACCGAGCATCATACCGGAACACGGCTAGGCCGTTTGGCGGTACGTCTTTGCCCGGTGGGTGGTCACAAGCCTTCGGCCAAAGCCTACCACCAGTAGTGTCACCTGATTAGCACCACCCGGGGACCACGTGTAGGGTAACAGCAATAAGGGTAACTCTCCTACGGACGGTGAGATCAAGATAGCTGGTATCAGCATAGTCCAGGATAGGGAGAAGTAGAGATTGGGCTATCGCAATTTTAGTGGTCATGGGAAGAAAATTACGAAGGCGTCTCAGTGAACCAGCAGAAGCAAATAGTTTACGACTAACCTTCTGCAGCTGTTTGGTCCAGGAAAGAGTGCCGTCGATATAAATCCCCAGGATCTTCACAGTGTGAGTTATAGGAACAATGGTATTGTTGAAAGAAACCTGGGGAAGTGACGCCCAGTCAATCCTAGAGACAAAATCAAAATCAAAATCAAATGTTTTTTATTTCACATAGGCCTACATGGGCACTTATAAAACGTCGACAAAAGGTGCACGGTTCGGGTTAGTCGTTTCCTGTGGAGAAGAACCAGCAAGAAACTCCACGGTTACTCTTTTAAAAAAAATTGGTTTGTTTTTACAATATTTCCATGTTACAGTATTAGTGCTTAGATATGGGGGGACAACGTAGGCCCGACAATAAGTCGTAAGAAACTAAAAAATAAATATATAAACGAGAGAGTTAACAAATGTTAACAAGCGTCTAGAAATCTAGAAGGCCTACAATGTTCACACATTCACAAAACAATCAGTTAAAGAATCTATACAAAGGAAAAAATAAATAAAAATATATAACAAGACTAAATTTAACATGTGGCACAAATGTTGTTATCAGTGCTGTAACTATTCATAGCAAAGGGCTATAAAGATTATTGAAATCATTGTAAAAAGTCTAATTAAAAGAAAGAAAAAAAGTAAAAATGAGATTGAGAATAGTTAGAGACATCCACATATTTGTGCCGTTTATGAGTTACCAGGGAAGCCGCATACGCAGAAGGAGCTAAAAAATTTATCTTCAACGTAGTCCTTGATTTTGTAATATGCTTTTTTAATAAGGACACGTTTGATGTAGTTTTTGAACTTTCCATCGGTCAATTCTATAACTGGCTTTGGCAACTTGTTATAAAAGCGTATACTGTTTATAAGAAAAGACTTGCTAGTTTTCGTTAATCTGAATTTGGGTATTACAATTTCATGCTTACTGCGTGTATTTAAATTATGGAAATCGCTTCTAGTTTTGAAAAGCCCTCGATTTTTGCGGACATACAAAATACATTCCAATATATAAAGAGAAGGTAGAGTCAGTATATCGATCTTTTTAAATTTTTCTCTGAGGGACTCTCGTGGACTCATTTTATAGATTGCGCGGATTGCCCTCTTTTGTAAGATGAAAATTGAGTCAACGTCTGCTGCTGATCCCCACAGCAGAATGCCATAAGACATAATACTGTGGAAATAAGCATAGTATACTAACCTAGCTGTGGCTACATCGGTTAACTGCCTTATTTTCCTTACTGCATATGCAGCTGAACTTAACCGACCCGAAAGAGTTCTAATGTGCTAGCCCCACTGCAATTTTGAATCGATAGTAATCCCTAAGAATACCGTTTCCTTTATAATTTCAAGATTTTTGCCGTCAAGATTTAAATTTAGGTCACGTTGTGGTACATTTGGTAAGGAAAACTTCAGACATTTATTTTTTTCGCATTCAGTAAAAGATTGTTAGCTGCGAACCATTTAGAAAGAACAATTAGACTTTCGTTGACATGTAAGACATCCGTATCTTTCCTATCTATTTTAAAAATTAGCGAAGTATCATCAGCAAATAGAATTATATCCGATAATTTGGCCATCATAAAAGGGAGATCATTAATGTAAACAAGAAAAAGGAAAGGGCCGAGAATTGAACCTTGGGGCACGCCCATCTTGACTAGAGACCCGGAGGACGTCGCCCCATTAACATTTACTTTTTGCTGTCTGTTTAATAAATAGGAAAGCACAAGATCAGCAGATTTTCCTCGAATTCCGTAGTGGTGTAATTTACAGATCAGAGTGTTGTGGTCGACGCAGTCGAACGCTTTCGAGAGATCACAGAAAATGCCAATGGCATCCTGGGACTTCTCCCAAGATTCCAAGATGTGGCTGATGAGTTTTACTCCCGCGTCCGTTGTCGACCTACCTTTCGTGAAACCAAACTGTTGACTATGCAAGATCTTATTTGAATTGAAGTGAGACAACATCTGTTCCAGCATGATTTTTTCATAGATTTTACTCAATGCTGGAAGCGCGGATATAGGCCTATAATTAGAGTGATCCCTCTTACAGCCTGATTTGAAAATTGGTACTACTTTACTGTGTTTCATTAAGTCAGGAAAAGTGCCGCTGTCCAAACATTGATTGAATATGCCGGTTAGGACAGGAGCAATTGAGTCAATAATATCTCCAAGAACCCTAACGGATATCCCCCACAAGTCTTCAGTATTTTTTACGTTGAGACTTTTGAACGCGTTTTTAATTGTATCAATACATATTGATTTAAATTTGAAGGTTGGTATGTCTTTAGTAAAGTTTTCTTTAAGAAGAGCTTCAGCTAATTTAGATGAGGAGGGAAGAGACTTCGTAACCTCTAACGGAATGTTGGTAAAGAAATTTTCTAATGTCTCAGCGACTTCTTGCTTACCAGAAATGGTTTGATTAGATATTTTCAAAGACAACTCATTCTGATCGCTTTGTTGTGTCTTTCCAGTTTCTCTATTAATTATTTGCCACACAGTTTTTATTTTATTATTAAAAACACCAATTTTGTTAATTATTATTTGAGATTTTGCTTGAGCGCAGACTCTTTTGAATATTTGGAATAGTTTCTAACATAAGTATGAAAAACTTGATCGGAAGTCAAAGATTTTTCGTAATATAAATTATATAAGATATCTCGGCTTTTTCTTATGCCCACAGTGCCCCATTCACTAAGTTTCGATTTGGAATTGTTGACTTTAACTGTTTTTAAAGGACACGTTTTATTGAATTCTTGGCAAACTGTAGAAAACAACGTGCCGTAATTTATATTGGGGTCTTTTGAATTAAAACTGGCATTACAAAGGTTGCTAAAAACATTATTATTAAAAGAATTTAATTTATTTTTAGTGAGACGTCTTAACAGAATTGATTTAGCTAGATTACATTTTTTATCTGACTCAAAAGATACTAGTTGACCAGTATGGTCTGACCTAACGCCACTAATTAAAAACGAATCTTTAACTTTACAATTAGTGAATACATTATCTATGCACGTAGCTGAAGTTGCAGTTATTCTTGTCGGTTCATTAAATAAATATTTTAAGTTAAATGATTTAAACAATGAAATGAGCTAACATTTTTCAGGTGAATTGACTAACAGATCTATATTTAAGTCACCACAAACAAAAACTAATTTATTATCTCTGAAAAGTTTACTTAATAATTCTTCCATTGTAATTAAAAACAATGACAAGTTTGATGCTGGTGGTCTGTAAACACACAAGATAGTATGCCCCTCGACCTCTGCACATGCTACCTCACATAAGCGATCACCAGAGTAAGCAGTGATATCCTTTCTTTCCTTATATTTAAGACGACTATTACAACGTATCAGGGTACCACCACCCACTGTGGATCTGTTGTACGCGCTGGCAACTGAAAAATTATTTACATTAAACAACATCCTATCTGATATTAACCAAGTTTCACAAAAACATATATAATCCATGTGGTATTTATCTACTAACAATTCCACGTCTAAAATTTTGCCGGAGAAGCGATTTATATTTTGATGATATAGTAAAATAATACTATTCGTCTTCTCTTTTGTCGGCTCTAATAGTTTGAAGAATCTACAGTAGTATTATCAGAAAAACTAGATAATACTGTTAAATCACTAAACCAGACTAGGTTTCAGTTAAATCATCAATAACTGCGTGTATATTAAAAGCTAACAATGTAGCTAATAAATGTCGACTATTTTTGGGAAGAAACTTAAGGTTCCCAATCAAAACAAAATCACTAACAAAATTGTTGGTGTCAAAAAACAATAAACGGTCACTATGACGACAAGATAAAATATGCATCAAGTTATTTAAACTAGAAATGTATTCATTTTCCTGATCAAGTAACTTGTCAGAATAGGGCAATGCACATAATATTAATTTGCTTAATTTTAACTTAAGTAAGGTGTCGATACCATTAACTATGTCCCTTTTTGTTACATTAAGGCTATTTCCAAAAAGAAGAACTACAGTAGTTTGCTCATTCAATTGTGTCTGTTTAATTTTATGAACAAGCTCATTAAAATGCAGTTTATGAAAACAATGGTTCACTATTGTATGTTTAGAACGGTTATTTAACAAAGATCCAAAACCTGTTCCTAATTTATCAGAATATACTAAGATATTACTTTTGGTAGGGTTCAAAGTTTTTGTAGTGAGATCAATGGGTAAAGTTGTAGGAGCAACATGCTGTGACATGAGAGGTGGCGGAGCGGCAGCACAACTACAGGTGAGGTTGTTAGTCAGTGACTCATACCTCTCTGCATTATACTTAACCAGGTCCACCAACTCACAGGCCTCCTGCATGCGCTCACTCAACATCTGTTGACTACATTCATATTTACAAAATATTTCCCTTAGTGTATTTTCCCTACTCAATAATTCCCTTTGAAGGTTTAAGGACAGTTCGGGAACTACCCACAACAGCCACTTGAGTCTTAGTCGGATTGATCTTCAACCCAAACTCAGTGCTCCAGTCACCTATTCGAGCCAGGTCTATATTAATAGTTTCAATAGCGTCAGATAACTCTCCGAGAGGGGCTTGGGTATAAATTTGGAGATCATCAGCATACAGGTGGTAGAAAAAAGATATTCGATGAGTGATAGCATTTATAAATAGTGCGAAAGTAGAGGAGATAAAACGCCGCCCTGCGGCACACCGGCAGAGGTGTGGCACCAAGAAGAGAAACATTCTTCAATGCAAATACGCTGCCGGCGGCCAAACAGGTAACTATGAAACCAGTCAATTACCGAAGGAGATATGTTAAAAGAGCATAGGACGCCCAGCAAAATGTCGAAGTCAACCGTGTTGAATGCATTGCTAAAGTCGAGCAAAGCAAGTACAGTTAACTTGCCCATTTCCATGCCTGACCTGATATCATCCGTAATGTGCACAAGTGCTGAGGTAGTGCTGTGTCCCAGACGAAAACCAGATTGGAAGGGATTTAGCAGTTTGTGTTTGGAAAGGAACGAGCGGAGTTGATGGTGGACAAGTTTTTCAAGGACTTTGGATAGGAAAAGAAGAATATAAATGGAACGATAATCAGAGAAAGATGCAGGATGAGATTTTTTGGGTAGAGGAATTACTTGGGCATCTTTCCAGGCTTGTGGGAAGACACCACTGGAAACAGAGAAGTTGAGGATGTAAAGGATAACAGGAAGAATGTCATCAAGGATGGGGATAATCATTTTACGGCTGACACAGTCACTACCAACAGCATTGGAAGTTATTGATACAATACTCTTTTTAACATCACAAGCAGTGAATTGACTTATAACAAAAGGGGAAAAATCAGGTACCGGAAGGTTTGAAAGATTACTTAGCGTAGTAGCTTTGGTGACCCTATCTAATACGGGTGAAGTACAAAAATGACTATTAAGTAAATTGAAATCCAAGTCTTTAGGAATCGTATTATGAGACTTTTCTCCTAGATACCTAATGATTTGAGAAAATTCCAGACCTTAGCTGGATCACCATTCTGAACTTTACTATGAATATATTGGCGGTTTGCGATTCTACGCACCTTGCTGCAGTGGTTTCTTATTGAGACGTATTTTTCTCTGTTGACGTCATTGGGCCTAATTTTAAACTTAAATTTCGCAGCTGCTTTTTTACTTAGTAAAAGTTTAATTTCATCAGTCAACCAAGGCGCTGGAAAATCACTCTCACGGCTCGAATAGGTGCATGTTTGAAGTAAAACTGAATCAGGGTAGAAGTCAAGATTTTAACTTGTTCATCGACGCAAGAGGATGTCACTAGTGGTGTCCAGTCAATGTTACTGGCATCCTCTCGAAGACGGTCAATATCCATGCCATCAAAATTGCGAAGCAGAAGAGTTTTGAACTTATGCTTAGGTGGTCGAATTTTATATGAAGTGAAAATTAGGTCATGATAGGAAAAGGCGTCAGCTGAAGATTGACCATGTTTAGCGACATGATCTAAAGATGAGACAATAATAAGATCGAGAAGTGAGGGAACAGAGTTAGGAAAATGGTGAGTGGCACCAAGATCGAGAGTAGAGAGATTGACAGATTCAATAATATTACGAAGAGAAGAGGAGCGGGCATCTTTTTTAAGAAGACATGTATTAAAGTCGCCCATTATGATACTATGACTGTAAGAGGGAATTAAATCTTCCAGAATTCGTTCGAAAGAGGAAAAAAAAAAAATCCGCAGAGAAGGGCAGTAGTAAACCCCAAGGAGAATCTTAGAATGATGCAATTCAACTGCAAGGAAAAGATGTTCACCAGCGTTCGGCGGGGTCGGCTGTGTGGACTTATTTACAATAGAAAAAGGAATATATCTACGAAGATAAATAGCCACCCCACCACCACCACCGACCGCACGATCATTCCTGATAAGTTGAAAGCCTGGAAGAGAATAGGAAGAAGAGGGAAGACAGGGTTTTAACCATGATTCTGAAATAAGAATCGCATGAATATTCTTACAGTCAAAGCTTGCCAGCATATGGGGGAAGTGGGCCGGAATACTCTGGGCATTTATGTGGACTACATTAAAGTTTCTCGAGACATCGGAAAAAAGTGAGACAAGAGTGTCGGCTAATGAAGGAACACTTTCATTATCACTATCCAAAGAATGAAGCGAATCAGAAACACTGCTACAGTCAGGGCTGAGCATATATATAACAATAAATAATAAAAATAAATAAAGTTGCAAAAAAAATTAGGAGGTAAAAAAAAAAAAAAAAATTTCGTCCACCTGCCAGTTGACTTAATATAAGAATAAATAAAAACAAAACACAAAATTAAATTCAATTCTGTAGTCCAGGTATAAAACAACAAAAAAGAATAGGGAAATAAAAATAAAAATATAAATAAATAGCGACACAAAAACAAAAAAATAGGATCGTGTAACAAAGCGAGATTATTTAAAGTTTATGGTTTGGAACGCAATATGAAGTGACAGATTAAGAATATGACAGTGACATTGCTGACATGACAATTGACAGGACAGAAAACAATTAATAAAACGAAAGGGTACACAAACAAACGAGAAATTACAAATAACTGCGAAATTATAGAAAAAGATTGTTAATTAACTACTGAAGAACAATACACGATAACTACCTGGACTACCAAAAAGAAGGAACAAGGTAAAACCTATTTTCTGGCCACAGTCCGTTTGTTTTTTGTGGCTATCCTTCCCACTGCGACCCGGTGAACAACGCCCGGCGCCGGCAGTCCAGACCTGCTCCGGCTGGGCGGCCATCAGCTCCGACTGCTGCGCGATCTTATTGAGCTCGGCTAAGGAAGTCACTCGATGCCGAGATCCCTTCAAATCAAGGACGAACACAGTTCCCTCCGAGGTCCAGCATTGGGTCACTCCAAATTTGTCCCGCGCCGCCATAAAGACGTTGTGCCTGGCTTTAGTGAGGAACTCCGAGATTGTTATACCGGACCCCTTCAGCTTGGTCTTGCCGGACCAGATCCTACTGCGGAGTGCCACATCATGCAGCTTGAAGAGAATCGGTCGGGGCTTGTGGGTTGAGCTGCGTCCCATCCTGTTACACCTCTTGATGCCAGATGTATCCAAAACAATATTGAGATGCTGTTTTACCACTTGAGAGACCACCTGTGCAGTCTCCTCGTCTTGTTTCTCCGGCACTCCGTGCAACAGCAGAATCTTGCGCCGCCCACGCATCTCCATATTGTCCAGGCTCTGCGCCAACATGGCAACTTGCTGCTGTAGAGTGTTGAGCGCCTGTACAATAAATGCCAGGAACGTTGCAAAATCCGCTGCTAGAACCGAGGTGGTGACTGCTGTGGTGCATGGGGTCTTCAGCTCCTTTTCAAAATCAGACATTCTTTGGCTGAAGATGTTGCTCAGATCTGTGATGGAACGGTTGATTGCCTCCATGATGTTGAAAAATTTTAATTCTGTATTTTAAGTAGATAACAGTTGACTGGCAGGTAGTGATGATTAAATATCAATTTCTGTCATTAATTTATATAAATATTAATTATTACTAATTTTAATTTTAAATACAGAGATAAATTTTGGTTGTTTCACTTTTGACTACCCTCCTAATACTCCTCATAATTATTCTCCTCATAATTACACCCTACTAGGCTTTAACATTGATACACTACAATTAGAAGTCACACATTCAGAAAGTAAGAGCAAAAATATGTAAATTCTCATACGCCCTCCGCGAGATCAAAAAAACTACAGATTTAAAAACTGCAGTAGTAACGTACTACGCGTACGCCTACGCATGGCTCAAATACGGTGTCATCTTATGGGGCAATAGCACTGATGCGCTATTTACCTTACAAAAAAAACTAATAAGAATATCAATAAATATTGTAGTCACCGATAGCTGTTAACCCCACTTTCAGGAACTAAAGATTTTATCCTTACCCTGTCTTTATATATTTTAAGTTTGTAAGTTTGTGCGTATGAACCCAAAATTCTTTACAAATAGAGAGAACATACAAAATAAAATTAATTTAAGACATAGAAATAGACTAAACTTACCACAATCGTGACTAAACATACACTCCAATAGTACCTTTGTCATGTCCGTCTAAATGTATATATAATAAGTTACCCGAAATAATAAAGAATTCTAATAAATATAACATCTTTATCAATAAATTGAAGCTCTTCTATGTAAGTAAATGCTACTATAGCTTAAGCGAATACCTAAATAATAAATTACCTTTTGTACCTATAAATATTCACTGTTAAAGATGCCTGCCTTTTTAAATAAATATGGAGTGTCCAATAAATAAATAACTTTACCTTATGAATAATACATATTAATTACGTCATACATACGTTTGCAAAAAAAATTGTAGTACTGCATTTGCATTGCACTCTCTAGCTACAGTTGTGAATGTAGATACCTTGATTGCGGCCTACCATGGCTTAGTTTCGTCTCACCTAAGATATGGTATCATATTTTGGTGAAACTCTACAGACGTTTACACGACATTTAAGGCGCAAAAGAGATGCATTAGATCTATGTTTGGGGTAAAAACGGTCGATACATGTAAACCATATTTTAAAAAGTACAAGATATTGACTCTTCCTTGTCTATATATCTTGGAAACCGCAATGTATGTTAAAACAAATCCCAATTTGTTTCCACGTCTACAGGACGTTGTACCGCGTAACAGACGGGATATGACAGTTCTTCAAGGCTATTCAGCAAAAACTGCACTCATGCATAGAAATATCGTCTGCATGGCGCCTACTATATTTAACACATTGCCTAAACGTTGGAAGGAGCTGAATGGTAGGGCATTCAAGCGTCAATTAAAAATGTTTCTCTCGCAAAAAGCATATTATAGTGTCGCCGAATTTTTAGCTGAAAATGTTTTTATTGATTGAATAGTTTTTCTTTTTTTTTGACAATAATAATAAATTTTATGAATTTTGACATTATAACATAATAATGATTTAATAATTTAAATGACATTCTGGAATGATAATATTGACATTTGTACATTTTTTGTTTTTATTGACATGACATTTTGGAATTATTATTTTATTTGAATTTTATTGTTTTGATTTTTATTATTTTGATTTGAATTGTATTATTTTGATTTATATTATATTTGCATGCCATAAAGTTTTTATTGACTGAATAGTTTTTCTTTTTTTCTGACAATAATAATGTACGATTACATCGCACATTTATAGGTGTGGCTGACTCTGGCTTGGCCACCATCAGGGATTTTAATTTTGATAACACAAATATTTAGTCGGTAATTGGTCGAAATTAGTCGCCAAATATTAGATTTAGTCGGTCACTGGTTCAAAAGTTAGAAGGGTTGTTAGGTGGCCGATCTGGAGAGACTCTCCCCAGCTTGGCCAATTTTATATCTCAAAAACTAAGGCACCTAGCGAAGATCTGTTTTCTCCCAGATTTAATCGGTAATTAGTCGAAATTAGTCGCCAAATATCAGAATTAGTCGATCACTGGTTTAAAAGTTAGAAGGTTTTATAGGTGGCCGATCTGGAGAGACTGACCCCAGCTTGGCCACATTTATATCTCAAAAACTAGGGCACCTAACGAAGATCTGTTTTCTCATTGATTTAGTCGCTAATTAGTCGAAATTAGTCGCCAAGTCACAGATTTAGTCGGGTCTTAGTTTCGAAGATAAAATGAGTTCAACTTTTAAGGTATAGTCCAAGAGCTAGATCATAAGTTTACGAAAGATAGCCAAGAAAAAAATATTTCTATTAATATGTGTAATAAACTTCTAGTTTTTAACCGATTTACCAAAAAGGAGGAGGTTTTATGTTCGACTTTATGTATGTTCATCCATATCTCCGTCAATTGTGGACCGATTTTGAAAATTCATTTCTTTTTCGAAGAGTATGTTTAGAAATTGGTCCCTTTTTACTTTGGTGAAGATCTGATGAAGAACTTTGGAGATATACAACAGAATTCTTCAATAAATAACGGCAGATCTCTCGGGATTGCTGCAATCGCATGTCTATTTATTGTTTATATCATTTCATAACATAACATAAAATCACGCCAGTTTGCTCTAAAGGGGTACGCAGATCTCTCATTTCACCGGTTGTGTTCAAGTTTCACGTTATTCGGCGTTAATCTTTTTTGGCATTATAAATACCTTACTAAACAACTTGACTATTAGGTAAGTAAAACTAAAAAGGGAAAAAAACTTTTAAAAAAAATACTACCGACTTCCAAATAAAAAAATGTGAATGACCTCCTTCGGCAGTCGGGTAAAAATAAAAAGAACTTTTTTACAAAAAAATACTACCGACTTCCAAAGAAGAAACTACAAAGTGAAAAATAACTTTATTTTTGGAAGTCGGTGTCCATATCGAATAAAAATGGTACCTATGAAAGACACCGACTTCCAAAAATAAAGTCATTTTTCACTTTGCAGTTTCTTCTTTGGAAGTCGGTAGTATTTTTTTTTGTAAAAAGTTTATTTTTATTTTTATCGGTCTAAAGTCCTCAGAAATGTCAGAGAGATATAAATTCTAAATTAAATATATATTTTTATGTTTTATGTTACTATTATAGGTTATTATACTCTTATTATTATTATTATACTATTATAGGTTAGAGTAGCTTAATCTTCTTTGAAAACATTAAACCTTGCTCTTGGTCTATTTAGTGTCAAGATGTACAGTCGCATACAACTGTTTTACCAAATTATAATGTTAGGGTCTAAATTACGTTAGAATAATAAAACTTCTGTTGCCCAATAAGAATATATGATGTATCTACTTAATACTATGCTTGCACGGGGACCCAGCGCTAAGAAAGAAAATTTGGTTCAAATAAATATTACTAGATGGCGAGATATGGTATGCGTTTCAATGGCGCGGCCACGGAGATTTTAAAAAAAAAACACTATGCCAAGATTATGTAAAAATTTGTAAAAGTTGATTCCCAAAACCATAAATTTGTCAAAGATAAGGTTAAAAAGTTTTAAGGGTTTGAACGTGGCCGCGCCATTGAAACGCGGCGAACCGCGCGGCCACGGAGATCTTTAAAACTAAGCGTTGCAGAGACCTGAAATTTAGGGAAATGACAGATTGAATTTGTAAAAAATTTGTAAAAATATAGAAAAAAATCCTAGGTTTATATTTTAGGAGCTGTAAGACTAAAACCCCATGGCCGCGCCATTGAAACGGTGAAAAACACGTTATCACCGATATCTCGCTGAAAAAGCATCGCAGAAGTCTGAAACTTTTTGTAATACCTAGATTTGAATTTGTCGAAATAGGTAAAAATACACAAAAAAATCCTAGGTTTATATTTCAAGAGGTATAAGACTAAAACCCCATGGCCGCGCCATTGAAACGGTGAAAAATACGTTATCACCGATATCTCGCTGAAAAAGCATCGCAGAAGTCTGAAACTTTTTGTAATACCTAGATTTGAATTTGTCGAAATAGGTAAAAATACACAAAAAAATCCTAGGTTTATATTTCAAGAGGTATAAGACCAAAACCCTATGGCCGCGCCATTGAAACGGTGAAAAACACGTTATCGCCGATATCTCCCTGAAAAATCATCGCAGAGGTCTGAAGCTTTTTGTAAACCCTAGATTTGAATTTGTCAAACTATGTAAAAAAACACAAAAAAATCCTAGTTTTCTATTTTAGGAGCTGTAAGACCAAAACCCTATGGCCGCGCCATTCAATACGTTTTGAATGTTCCGATAGGGTGACCATGACTTATTGTTTACAGAAAACTTTCCACCTGCAAGTATTAGAAATTAAATATCAAGGATTCTAAATCATGATAAGTATGAAATGATAAGTACCTATATCTTAGTATAAGTAAACAATTTGTGATTTTGAAAGAAATGATAAGTACCTATATCTTAGTGTTAGTAAACAATCTGTGATTTATTTGGTTTTAAAGAAATAAATATATGTTTTTGTATAACGTTTCATTTTAATTTAATTTAGAATCCTATAGATTTAATTTCTAATATTTGCAAGTGAAAAGTTTTCTGTAAACAATAAGTCATGGTCACCCTATCGGAACATTCAAAACGTATTGAAGGTTTTATATTATTAAATAAAAAGAAAATTTTAGCCTATTATCGGTAATTATACATACTAATAGGTGTTGTTAACAAAAAAAGATCTCGATAATACTTTCTTTCCGATTAGATAACCACAAATTATTTCTACGCAATACCGTAATACAGCTCCTGAAATATAAATCTGGGATATTTTTGTGTATTTTTACATGTTTTGACAAATTCAAATCTAGCGTTTACAAAAACTTCAGACCTCTGCGATGCTTTTTCAGCGAGAAATCGGCGATAACGTGTTTTTCACCGTTTCAATGGCGCGGCCATAGGGTTTTGGTCTTATACCTCTTGAAATATAAACCTAGGATTTTTTTGTGTATTTTTACATAGTTTGACAAATTCAAATCTAGGTTTTACAAAAAACTTCAGTCCTCTGCGATGCTTTTTCAGCGAGATATCAGCGACAACGTGTTTTTCACCGTTTCAATGGCGCGGCCATAGGGTTTTGGTCTTATACCTCTTGAAATATAAACCTAGGATTTTTTTGTGTATTTTTACCTATTTCGACAAATTCAAATCTAGGTATTACAAAAAGTTTCAGACTTCTGCGATGCTTTTTCAGCGAGATATCGGTGATAACGTATTTTTCACCGTTTCAATGGCGCGGCCATGGGGTTTTAGTCTTATACCTCTTGAAATATAAACCTAGGATTTTTTTGTGTATTTTTACCTATTTCGACAAATTCAAATCTAGGTATTACAAAAAGTTTCAGACTTCTGCGATGCTTTTTCAGCGAGATATCGGTGATAACGTGTTTTTCACCGTTTCAATGGCGCGGCCATGGGGTTTTAGTCTTACAGCTCCTAAAATATAAACCTAGGATTTTTTTCTATATTTTTACAAATTTTTTACAAATTCAATCTGTCATTTCCCTAAATTTCAGGTCTCTGCAACGCTTAGTTTTAAAGATCTCCGTGGCCGCGCGGTTCGCCGCGTTTCAATGGCGCGGCCACGTTCAAACCCTTAAAACTTTTTAACCTTATCTTTGACAAATTTATGGTTTTGGGAATCAACTTTTACAAATTTTTACATAATCTTGGCATAGTGTTTTTTTTTTTAAATCTCCGTGGCCGCGCCATTGACTGCAACGCTTTAAAGATCTGCAGTTTTAAAGATCTCCGTGGCCGCGCGGTTCGCCGCGTTTCAATGGCGCGGCCATGTTCAAACCCTTAAAACTTTTTAACCTTATCTTTGACAAATTTATGGTATTGGGAATCAACTTTTACAAATTTTTACATAATCTTGGCGTAGTTTTTTTTTTTTTTTAATCTCCGTGGCCGCGCCATTGAAACGCATACGAGATATGCACCGATTTGTTATTGAATTGTGTGTCAAATTAACATTCTCTGGAATTGTACATAAATATTTTATGTTCTTGTTCAACCAACTCTCCTCAGCACAAAATTATGTATATTATTTTGCTCATAATCCACATTTCAAAGATTATTTGAACAGATCATTTAACTGATACTCTTTCAAAAAAAAAAAGAATTTTCCAAATCGTTCCAGGCGTCTTTGAGAAATCGGGTAACACATAAAAAAGAAGTTTACGATGAATTGAGAACCTCCTCCTTTTTTTGAAGTCGGTTAAAAATACATAACTAATAATCTTAAATCAAAGATGTATATACCTACTTAGATAGGTACCTAATATGACACCATTGGCTCTAATTATTTATTACTTAAAAAATATTATACTTGTTAGTTCAATATTTTTTAAGTAATAAATAATACCACTGAATAAAACACTGTACCACTGTATAATAATACTGTTGTAAATAGATACAAATACCTAAAGCTCGTCCGCAGCGTCCGCTGCCGGGAGAGCTCGCAGCAGCGGACGCGGCCTGCATCTCAAGCAAAAATTTGTAAAATTCTCATACAACGCCATAGAATATTCTATGTTTGAATTTTGGTGCGAGCCGCCACGCCCGACGCGCCGCTTATCCAGAAACGAGGACTTAATCAAACATATAGGTACTAGGTACCTAAAAAATCAAATTTTAATCACAGTAGACATTTTAATTACAGTATTAATTTTAATCGCTGGAGCGCAGTGATCTATTTGCCAGCGACTGCCACATTATGTTCGATAAATAATTACATTATATTTATTGTAGATCTGTTTCTAGGTAATACATACTGCTTTCCTTTTTTGGTATAAAATAACATAGAATAACTTTATATTTAGGTTTATATTTTGAAACAAACATTCCACCTTAAGACATCATGTATTGTCTAGAAACTACTTATAGTATTTTGTACTTGCTTGTACCAATGTATGGAGAAATTTATTACTTTAATATCTTTTTAATTACACACCGACTATATCTGTGACTTGGCGACTAATTTAGACTAATTAGCGACTAAATCTATGTGAAAACAGATCTTCGTTAGGTGCCCTAGTTTTTGAGATATAAATGTGGCCAAGCTGGGGTCAGTCTCTCCAGATCGGCCACCTATAAAACCTTCTAACTTTTGAACCAGTGATCGACTAATTCTGATATTTGGCGACTAATTTCGACTAATTACCGATTAAATCTGGGAGCAAACAGATCTTCGCTAGGTGCCCTAGTTTTTGAGATATACATTTGGCCAAGCTGGGGAGAGTCTCTCCAGATCGGCCACCTAACAACCCTTCTAACTTTTGAACCAGTGACCGACTAACTCTAATATTTGGCGACTAATTTCGACCAATTACCGACTAAATATTTGTGTTATCAAAATTAAAATCCCTGATGGTGGCCAAGCCAGAGTCAGCCACACCATTTATAGCACGCTAGCATAAGCGTTTTTACCTAATGTAAATCGTCATTATTACTAATCATGTTGAGTACTCTTTCGATCGTTCCATTGTAAACAAGTACAATCAATAAATATTATATCAAGAATTCAGCAAGAATAGTTTTCTTCCATCACAACTTAGCAAATGTGTCAGCAGCCAAGTGCTCGTACATAGTGGTCCTTCGAGCTATGTGTTGATGATTTGTGTTCTCTCGTGTGGCTGCGAATCGGTTCCGTTGGCCTCCCACAAGCGGGAATCCCTAACGCGAATTGAGAAGGCGCATAAGGTTGCACGGAAGAATATCAGAGCACCTACACAGACCAAGTGACAGTGGGCTAGCAGTCCAAGATCGCATCAAGGCAGAAATCAAGTAACCATCTAAGTCTTACTCATACAAGACAAGACAAAAACATCAAGAAAAAGATATATAGCTACCCAAAACAGATCGATCTTCAGCAAGTTTCAAGAAAGTTGACGGCGAAAGAACTCCACAGTCAGCAGGGAAAATCAACCTAGTTATTTGAATTTCCTATTTTTCAAGTATCAAGATGGAAGAACTATTTCACAAGCAGCAAGTTGCCATCAATGGCATGCCACAACTTTGGTCAAATTTCAAGAAAGATGGTCAAGATCGCAAAACTTCAGAATATATCAAGAAGAGAACTGACACTCTGAACAGCTATTGGAACGAGTTTCAGAAAAATCATGAAAAATTGTGCATGTACGAAGATAAAACCCAAGAATATTTTATCGGAAACCACTATGAAGAAACTAAGGCGTTCTACATAGAAGTTAGAGATTCGATTCAGAGAGCAGGTCTGATCAAGCCAACCCTGTTCGGACGTCAGCAGCCAGGTACCTCGACCGCAGAGGGCAGAACTCCGAAGTATACTACTCGAGGAACTGATAGCAAGTTAGATGAAAGGTTACGCAAACAAGCTAGCAACTTCAAAGCATTTTCTCGCTTCGTGACTAGCACAGATCTGTCAACCATATAATAAAAATGGGAGTTTGAAGACATTTTGAAAACTCTAGAAACCCGTTGGAATGCGGTTGATGGTCTCCACTGGAAAATAGACAGCGAATTTGATGAAGTAGACGAAAATTACGAAACTTCATACACGCAGCATGAGCAGATGTACTTTAATATTAAGAAAGAAATGAATCGTAGATTATTCTCTGCATCCCATCGAGAAAAGTCTACGCCGCAGCTGGATGTACCTATATTCAACGGAAATTACCAGAATTGGGTATCATTCAAGGATTTGTTCACGGAAGCAATTCACGGCAACCCATATTTATCTGCTGCACAGAAAATGCAATTCCTGAAGAGCAAGATTAAAGGTGAACCAGAACGCCTAATACAACATCTTCCGATCAGCGCGGATAATTACATCGCTAGTTGGGATATATTAAACCACCGTTATAACAACAAGAAACTTATCTTTACTACTCATATTAACACCTTGATGAATATCCCAGTTACGCAACAAGCGATATCAAATCACATCAAACGTATTCATGACGTAACAACCGAGTGCCTTAATGGTATCAAGAATTTAGGTGTCAACATTGACACCTGGGATCCAATGATAGTACACCTGCTCACTCAAAAAATGGATTCCGAAACATTGAACGAATATTTCACTTCCCTTAAACAGCCAAGAGAACTGCCATCCCTGAAGTAATTTATAGAATTTCTGGAGAACAAGTTCACTACCATGGAGTCAGCACGTCGTAAACAAGATACGATACAAAAATCTACAAGTTCTCCTTCAAATTCAGGAAACTATAGATCAAATCAGGAAAAACAATACTACGTCAGCAACAAGGCTACGTCAAAGAGGACCCCTTCTGCCTCCTGCCCAATCTGCAAAGATCATGATGGCATATATTATTGCAATCAATTCAAAGAAATGGCACCAGGCCTAAAGAGAAAAACTATAAATCGACTCAATTTTTGTACAAATTGCCTGTACAATCACAACGAAAAAAAATGCACGTCCAGCAAACGTTGCCGGCAATGCCACGGACAACATAATACGGTGTTACATGATGCCTATGCAAATGAAAACACGACGTCATCGAACGTTTCCGGCCACGTGCCACCCGAGCAAGAATCAAGCCCCGGAGCTTATGTTGCACAGCAAAAACTTGCTTCGACAGTTCTTTTAGCAACTGCAATTATCAAGGTGACAGGAGCTGATGGAATAAAAAGAACGATGCGAGCCCTCATTGACCAAGGATCCCAAGTTTCCTTAATCACCGAAAACGCAGCGCAAAAGCTAAAGTTACCACGACAGAACTGCAAGGGAGTTATTACTGGCGTTGGTATAAATGTCAAGACCTGCAAAGGAATGTTGAGTATCAACTGTACATCATTGGATGACAACTACAAGTTCAGCACTAATGTTCTCATAATGAACAACATAACATTTACACATACAATATACGTGAACTAGCTTTTGCCCGCGGCTTCGCACGCGTAGACTACATGCTTCTCCTTATCATATTTTAACATTATGTAGAGAAAAAGTAAAAAATAATGTAATGCGAAAGTGTTTCTTAGGACAGACTTATACTTACCTACTTTATCATCAATACGCTCTATCCTTGTCCCGTAAACACAGAAATAGTGAAGGGATAGGGTCCTTTCACTATTTCTGTGTTTATCCATGACTAATAATAAGTAATCATACGCATAAGTAAGTAATTAAATTAAAGTATTTCCTTATAAACAACATTTTAAACCATTTTGCATGTCCACGCCAATATCACCAGACTATTTGATGAGCTAACACGTGAACACGCTACATAGAACTGTCCATGGCAAAAGCAATTCTCCCTCAAATCTACACCAGCATACGTCAGAGTTTGTCCTTGAGCCTTATACTTGGTATCATACGGCGCAAATCTTCATTTGGCCACCGGTGGTACATCACCGCCCCATGAACCAAAAGTCTTGCCCGGACGGGGTGCGCCACCGGTAGAAACGGACAGGAATTATGCTTTCTCTCTCTTGTTTTGGATTATAATAATGCGAAAAAGGGGGTAGATATTTCTGATCAGACGGCGTCGCACTATACCAGCCTTAGAAAACCCTAAAGTGGTACCGCAAGCTGATCATTGAGATTGTCAGTGGCACAATGTTAGTAAATGCTTGGTTATTCACCAAAAATTTGATAAAGGAAAAAAAAAATAGTATATTAGAATTTCGGCAACAAATTATAAAAGAGATGATTAGCAAGCCCAGCACTAATAATCAACCCGATGACGCTGCAGCGGAGGGTGGGCTCCATGCACAAAGAAAACCAAAACACAAGTTCAGAGATACCCGAAAGAGATGTAGACCTTATTACGACCATTTTACAACAATCGAATCTGCGGTGAAAAACCAATGGATGGTTTGGATTGTTTCAATATGATTCATACAAAATAATTTTCATTTAATACCATCCATGATAGCATTTCATTTTATGTTTATTTCAATTTTGATCCAATTTCGCTCATTATTTTTTTGTTGTGTTTGTTATTGTTAGGAGAAGGATATTATGAAAAAAAAATAAAGAAAAAAAAAATTGGTACCTTGCCTACACTGGTAGGGTAGGGTAGGTAGGGTATGGTTGGTAGGGTAGGGAAAGTAGGGTAGGGTAGGGTAGGTAAAATTCGAAGATCCTAACTTCAAAACTGACCGACTTTCATACAAACTTTCATTCCCTATTTCACCTCCTTAAGGGAGGAATTCACAAAAATCCTTTCTTAGTGGATGCCTGCACAGTATAAGGTATCTATGTGCAAAATTTCAAGTCTTTAGACGATTTAATTATTCCCATAACTTCATCCCCCTTTTCACCCTCATGGGGGTGGAATATTCAAAATCGCTGAGACACGTGGAAGTTATTTTTAATCTTCAGCCTAAACCCAAAATATGAAGATCCTGACTTTAAAACTGATGGATTTTCATACAAACTTTCATCCCCTATTTCACGTCCTTAGGGGTGGAATTTCCTAAAATCCTGTCTTAGTGCTCACCTACACTACCAAAGGAACCTACGTGCCAAGTTTGATGATTGAAGCTTCAGCCGTTTGGCCTGTGCGTTGATGGTAAGTGAGTGAGTGAGTCAGTCAGTCAGTCAATCAGTCAGTCACTTTCTTCTTTTATATATTTAGATAGATTAATATTTGCATGCCATTATAAACTAAGGCAAACATGACGCTCTGTATTTTACTTTTATTAACATCTCTTACATATTGACAATTTGTTGTGTGTACTGTGCTCATGTTTGAGCAAATAAATAATGATTTGATTTGATTTAAATAAAAATATTTGGTGTGGCGTGTAAATAGCCAACACCTTTTTTGTACTTGCGTACTAAATTAATTTGCAATGCCTATAAAATGGCTACCCTAATTTTGTGAACCTATAGGTATATCCAACAAGAAACATCAGTATCTCCATAGTGCAGTATTAAATGCGCTCACTCACCTTGTCATCGAAACAGTGTCGCTTCCAATACTCCTCGAGAGAAGACCACGAGGATGAGCAGGACTCAGGAGTTGCGTGAAATCGCCGGCGAACAGTCCAAATGACGAGTAGCAGAGAAAGTACAGAACCACCAGTAATGTCCACTTAATTAAACTCACAAGGCACGGCCGCGCTATAAATATGAGCAACAGAACAGTTTATAATGTCTCTTGTACACAGGATTATAGGATACGGCTTACGCGACCAATCGCATCGCAGTTAACTTCATCAACTCGCGACTGCTTACGCCATCTCTGAGCTAGATGGTTAAAACTCTTTAACGAATCCATTGACAGTGAGCGTTGCACAGTACTAAAGTTTTCTTGTTGGATACGTATTTATAGATGTAAATTAAATAAACACCATCTGATACAAATATGAATATTATGTAAATTATTATTCTAATTTTAAAGAAGCCATGGTGCTTCTCCATGCACCCCACCTTGGAAGGTTGCAAGACTTTTCACCACGAGCAGAACAGTCACACAGTTAAACAATGTTGAGTAGAGAAGTCTGTTATAAACTATACATTAACTTAAAAATATTTACATTACATTTAATATGATTCTAATTCAGTCACTGAACTATAAGAAAACATGGACTCTTACTTTATTTGAACAGTTACTTTACAATCTAAAAGATCTCAAATCATCGTATTGTTGGTTTACTTAACATTATAATATATATATACGTATTGAAGTCAAAAAAGCAGGTGGCGCTTGAGACCCGGAATTTATTTTATGACCGAGATAAATATGTGGGAACAATTGCGCTCCAAGAACAATCTCTACATTGCCAAGAATATTCCAGGTTAGGTCAGCTATTGATAAGTTACATAAGCATGCCATGTCACATTTTTCAATCATATGTGATGGCCTGTTGGTGATGGTCTGTTATGCAATCAACTACTAATGCATGTAATTTGTATTTATCATGTGGGCTAACCCTAGACTCAATCTCGAAATCCACATATCCGTGTGTAGGTCGAGAAGATAGACTAATTCTGTAGTCAGAGGAATTGGTCTATCTTCTCGACGTTTGAATATGCGTCGTGGTCGATTTCATATTCTTTATTTCGACTTCTCATTATTATTATAATTTTTCTCGATATAAAAATATGTATGATGCCACTTATTCTTACATTTTCGCAATTAGCGGGAGCTGTACAGGCCGACACAGTGTGAGAAACACTTAGGCAGTTTACGCAGCCTTGCTTCGATTTATAATCAAACCGTACCTTAGGGGCTTAGGCAATTCCATCCCCTTAAAAGATAAACATTCGGAAAGTTGCAAGTGATCGGCCTTATTGCACAGAACACAAGAGCGAGTTTTCATCGTAGATAACTCATTGCTCGTAACGAAAGCATTTGCGAGTAACTTGTACTATTATTTATTCTATGGTAAGGCGACAGATAACGCTTGTTTATTCGTATTGAACTTAGCGCGCAGATTCGACAAAGAACTCGAATTATTCGCATGCAGTCTTTCTAATAATCTTGAATATGAACAAATGTAAAATAATCTAAAATGTAAAATAAAATAATCTTGAATCTGAACAATTGTTATTAAATCTTTATAAGACGGGATTTCCTTATCCTTAATCGACAGTATAAATGCCTGCGTAATCTGAGCGTCCATCTTTTTTAGTGCACAATGCATCAATATAAAATCGGACAAATCGGGCATGTTTAATTGTTTCAATGCCGAAATAGACGCAGAATATTTCTCTATAAAAGAGTCGAGACTATCCGCCGTGTTCTGACTCTGTTTAGGTAATGCGTACCTAATGCACGTTTGCCCTGATATTTCTTAACCAAACTGTCCCATATGATGTGGTACGTGTCACCTGTAGGTACTACACCAAATCAAATCAAATCAAATGTATTTATTTCAACTAGGCCATTATGCGGCACTTTTGAACGTTAAAATTTACATGTAATAAAAAATTGATTCTACCGTGCATTCGGCAAAGTAGGTTGATATGGAGAAGAATGCACAAAAAACTCCATACTTACTCTTTTAAAAACATATAGGCTTTTTACAATATTTACATAAGTAGTACATACATAAATAATAAATTCTTATACGTGAGAACGATGCACCCAGCGAGGACCTTCTGCGCATTATGTGTGAGCTTACCAACTAAATATTGCACACGTTGCGAGTCCGACAGCTTATCCTTATCGTGAATGTTTGACTTGAATGATGCATAGAATATGGGCCAGCTCTCGATTCTACCGTCAAAACTAGGCAGCTCGATCGGCGATAATTTTATTGCACTTGAAGCTTTTGAGAATTTCGTGGCTGAATCGGTGGATGTAGTAGTACTTAATATCTTATTTCTCACACGTTTTACTCTACTGTACAAATCATCAAAACTGACCAAATCATTGTAACTCGGTTTCGCGTCTGCGTCGATAGTTAAATTTATCTCGTTAATTTCGTCAATTAAGAGTTCGAATTTCACACGATACTCATCTATCATTTCTGATTCCGCCATAAAATTCTCATTCGATCTGGACTTAAAGTTCGAAATATTCTTAGACAAACCGTAAACATTATTCAGCCTGTTAAAGATAGCCTCCTTTTTACACATCAATATTTTCAACTTAGATTCAGATACTGTACTTTGAAAACTCTGGTTTAACGCCATTTTAACAAATAATCGTCACAAAATGTAAATACCTACTTGTACTAATGCAACACCACGATCACAAATAATGCACTTAAAAAAAAAAAAACTAATTACTACTTAAAATCTAATTACTACGACACATAGGCCATTATTATACCTAGGTACGCTACAAAGCAAAAGTGTATCTGCGATCGTACGCAGGTAGTTATAAGTACTTATCTTTATAATTATGAGATACACAAACACAAACCAATCGAGTAGGTAAGTAATTAGAAAACAACCACAAACAAAACCCGCAAGAATATAGGTACGTACGACACGTACTAAATAGGTGATTATATAAAGGTACAAGGTAGAAAATTTAATAAATAATATGTACTACCTACTTGCACGTATAAGAAATAAATAGTTAGAATTAGTCTATGTAACGCAGATAGGCACTAAAAATTACGTACCGATTACAACTATTAATTTATTACGTATTACTTTTAGGTACAAAGTAGAAAATATACTATATAAAATGTATTACCTACTTGCACGTGAAGACGTAAACAGTAAGAATTATAAGTAACGTAGATAGGCGCTAACAATTATGTACCGGCTACAATTATTGCGTATTGTTTTTATTAAGTAAATCTAAGATCGTTTTGTGTCTAAGATTTATTGTATGTAAGTACTAACAACTTATGTACCTACTCCAATTTAACATAAACTGTTGAGTACTGTAAGGGACGTAGCTAGAGCGCTACGTAATGATAGACAAATTTATTTACTTTCAACGTATATTTCGAGAAGCAGCGTGCCTGCCTCATGGGCGGCTTCTATTGGAATCACCAAAGCACAGAGGTGTCTTTATATACATGGAAAAAGTCAAACAAAAACATTCTATATCTGACAAGTGTTCCTAATTTAATTACCTTGCAAAACTATGTATGTCATGCCAGCCTTATTATATGTAAGGAGTTTGCCTTTTAGGCAGAGTCCTCACATGAGCTACGCCCCTACGAATAGTCGCGCAGAATCATATGAGGTGCTACTATTCTTAGTTTTGAAAGGTAACATCAATCCTACCTTATCCTAACCCGAACGTTTACCTAACGGAGGAATCAATTTTTAATTGAGGTACGGCCCTTAAAAGGGGTAGGCTTAAGTCATGACAAACGAATTACTGTATATGTACTTTCATTCAATTTATGTGCATATAATTACACTGACAAGTTATCGTCGTCATGCTTGAACCTCCTTGCACAAAACCTCCGAAAAAGTAACAAGGCGTCCTCCCGACACAAACACGAATGATGCGTCAACTCACATCGACCCGGATGGGATTTAAATTTCAAAAATTCAGACATGATACAATTTTTCGATCTCGTGCATTTATCAGGCCAGAGAAGGAAAGGCTGGATCGCATCGAATTTCTAATCCTATTCATAGAACTTGCACCAGGGTTTAAATTAATAAATGCTTTTACTTTTTAATTAAACAACAGCCACTAACTGAACCAATGATGTCAACTCGACATCCTTTGCAAAGGCTATGCCCCGTTAGCAAAGTCGGTATCAGTTATAACTATTACCTTAATAAACCAACTGGGTTTATACTAATACCCTGGTTTTAGCCTATGCCTTAATTCGCATAACAAATAAACATTTTCTTCGATGCGTAGCCAACGTTGCCAGCCTCTTCTTCGCCCAGCAGCTTACAACTCATCAGCACATCAGAACATGCAAAAGATAACATTCGTTAATATCGATACTATTTTAAAAAGGTCGACATTAAAACTATCGATACATTTTTTCCTATTTCCCCATCCCTACTAACTTCAATGTGTCATATTGACAGTTGACATTCCTATTTATTTTAAATTTGGCATCGGGCCGTTTCCTGGATAATAATAAAGGGGACCTAAGACACTAAAACATCCTTAACCTATTTACATATTATATCTAATTTAAGCCTAACTCTCCTATTCACAAATTTCTATTTATATGTATAACTAGCCCTATGTTTCCAATTTTCTAACTGTCTGGAATGGATCTTAATTCTCTATTGTCTACCTATTCCTATCTATGGTCTGGCCTATCTAATCTGTGGCAAAGAGAATAATTAAATCTAATTCTGATGTGATGAACACTGTGCTTTATTGTGTTGTTTATAGCACAACGTGTCGAACCTATTCTTATAATGAAAACTATGCTTTACTTTTAGACATGGTTTTGACACTGTGCTTTTGTGTGTTATCTGTGGCACTATGTGTCATACCATTTATTAAAATGACATCTATGCCTTCATAGCATTTATTTGCCATAAGGGCTGATAAAGACTTTTTATTAATATATGTCTGTTTCAGACTTAGTCCTTATGGATTCGTATTTGGACTTTGTCTGCGATTTCATAAGCTAATCCTATTTTGTAAAGAAAGACAAGACAGAAGAGTATTTAATTTCATCAAAACATATACAGACAAATCATTCAAATAATTGCATTAAGTTTCTTTCGATGCCCAGCGCGCATCGCAAATTCCTTCTAGGTTGGATCGTATTCATTTGCATGACATGAAAAAAGAAAGCATTGGTTAATAAAACACAATATAAGACATCACAAGAATCACATCAATAATAAATTATTTACAACCCTGTATTTATCCCTAATCTTCTTTCTATAAAATTTCCAAAACTTGCATTTTACGAGATTGAAATGTTTAATGTGATCACAATGCAAATATCCTAACACTAAATTACATCTAAGGCAAACATGAATCGATTTTTTCTTAGCAACAATCATAGTAATCTTCTTCCTACCAAACCTAGCTCCCCAAGAAGTTTTATTACAAATTATTTTGTATTTAATTCGGCTCATAACCTTTTTATTGACCGCCTTATTTGAATTTTTGTTGGCGCAGTAAAAAACCTTATTATAGACTCCTTTAAATTTCTTACGGATCTCTTTCGGTTTAATTTGGGAAAAACTTTTCTTAATGGCTGTCAATTTTTTCCTTTTCAAAATGACTTTTATAAAATTTTGTTTTATGTCAGATTGAATCATTTCGATATTATTTTCAATATTATGCTCGAAATCAATGGGATTCAGTATGTTTACATCAACATTGCTTTGGCAATCAGATGGAACCCCAACTTGTTGCTCTGACGGAATCTGAACGTGGTGCTCTGCAAGATCAACGGAATTATCGGAGTCAATTGGACTGGACCGACACATTACTATACCCTCGTCCGCGCTCTCGCTGCTGGATAGGGGGTCCAACTCGTCGTCAGCCGGGCCGTCCGCGCGCTCGTCCTGGAACACCGACTCCACCTCCAACTTGACATCAACCGGGCTGTCAGCTCTGCCGGTCTGGTCAACGTCGCCCTCGAACATGCAGCTCTCTCCATCGGTGTGATCGCCATCAGTTTCGTAGCCTTCTTCGTCAATTTGGTCAACGCTTTTCTCACTGCACTGAATATTGTTTTGTGTTTGTTCGTCCTTAATCACAATACTAGAAAATAAATGTGCATTAACATCCTCACACAATACACCAGGTTGTTTATCGGCTTTTATTTCATTTATTATGCGCTGTTCGCAATAACGACATCTGCGGTGAAATTTTAAGAATTCACTCCTCAAGCAATCGCATAACACTGCAAAGTCCATGTCATATTTAAAAATCATACGATAATAGTAATACGCTGCTCCGTGTAAAAACCTTCCTAAGATCAGGCTATAGTCACTCTTTCTCCATTCATTTAATTCGGCCACGGACTTGAATTCGGTTAAGAATTCCTCCAAGCAGTATCCGTCCGTGCCTGAATAATAATTATTCATCATGCTTGCTTTATGAAAAATTACACTAAATAACAAAACCACTTAGCTTTTACTCCAGCTTCTTATATTTCCATCCGCTTATGGGAGGGAATGAGAGGTAACAGCCCTCTCTGCTATTAATTATCTCGCCTTATGTACTTCAATAGGACTTCCGTGCACTGTATCGCCATGCACACGCGATCTATACCGTCTTTTAAACACTTTCTTCTTTATATATTAACTTATACGTATACTGTACGCCGTATACACGCGAACTATATATTTTATATATTCTTTATTTACTTTTCATCGGGACTTTACCGTACCCGGCGCCTCCACCAAATGTAAGGGACGTAGCTAGAGCGCTACGTAATGATAGACAAATTTATTTACTTTCAACGTATATTTCGAGAAGCAGCGTGCCTGCCTCATGGGCGGCTTCTATCGGAATCACCAAAGCACAGAGGTGTCTTTATATACATGGAAAAAGTCAAACAAAAACATTCTATATCTGACAAGTGTTCCTAATTTAATTACCTTGCAAAACTATGTATGTCATGCCAGCCTTATTATATGTAAGGAGTTTGCCTTTTAGGCAGAGTCCTCACAGTACCTACTAAAATTATGCATTTAGTAATTTCCTTTGCCGCATCTTAAATATCGGGCATAGTCAAATTTTCTTCACATTCACTGATATCAGACAATTTTAAGCAAGAATTTAAAATATCATGAAATTTAATACAGCAAAACCTCAAAATATGAATGGTGCCAAAACCCAGCACATCACCGCATTAACCTCGCATGCGCTAAGGTTTAGAACGCACTGCGAATTTAATTCGCGCGAATTTTTTCGCCTATTCTGCGGCCTATGGAATTGTATGAAGCTGCTCGCATTGCGGTAAAAAAAATGTGCTGAAATAATAAAGCAAAAAATCCGTGTTTTGCCACAAAATCCACCGCACCGCGGCGCGAATTTAATTCGCGCGAATATTTTGAGCTCTATGAACAGGTAAAAATCGCAGTGCGTGCTAAGCCTGAAGCGGGCATTGTCATAGACAAGTATAAATTGGAAACAAATCTTTTTAAATAAGTACTATAAAAATGGCATTACAAAAAATAATTGATGAAAACTCCTTAGTGATTAACTTCTTGGATTTGTCCTGAGGCCCTAGCACGAATTTCTGCGTAATTGGATCGACTACGTTAACGTATCGCCTCCGACAATTTTTGTATGCAAAATTAATCAGCGCCATGTGTCCGTATTTGGAACTAACAAATCGGTAGCACAAGTTTTTGACAATTGCCTTCGTATCGAGTTCACGTATTTACATTGCGTTAACGCTCCAAATGTATGGGAATCGGTAGCACGAGTTTTCATTTTGACATGTAGTATCGAATTTTACGCTAGGTGTGACGAAAGCACGCCGACAACTATCTCACTGACATTTTCTCGGTGAGACGTTTCACGTCAAACAATTTTCCGTATTTATTTGGATATTTTTGCAATAATATGCTATTTAATCATGAATAAAAGGGGAAGGCATGGTTTCTATTGATTATCTTACCTCCTATTTTAATAAAGAGGCTAGGAGAAAATTTTAAACGTGGTATGCAAAATTTACATTTTCTTTGTAAACAAACAGTAATAGTTTCTTATAATAAACCATTTCTGTAAGTTATTGATACTAACCACACATAGAGCGTCGCGGCACGTCCGCACTGCCTTCCTGCCGTAGTGGAGTACGGTCTCAAGCGCGTTATTCGCCGCAACTCTACGTTTTTCTTGCGGTTCTCCATAATTATCATGACTCATTTGAAGATTCAAGAATCGAAGAAAACGGCAATATGCTTTATATATTATACATTATAATACTAGTATGCACGTATGCCTATATATTTTGTAACCGGTTTATACCGGTATATAAAGTTAGTTTGAGAATATGGGTTAGAATTTGGGATAAACAACATTGATAGTTGCTTCAAGGCAACTGAAGCCCTTTCATTTATCGGCAGCTAAAATGTTCTTGAGTACCCTATTAACGACAATACAAATCTAAAACTTATTAATATATATGTTCTTTAGCACGTCTTATGGCAATGGTTGCAGTATTTTAAGTAGCAAAAACCGTGAGCCGTTTTACAAGTCTAGCTAGTCTGTCGATGATAATTAGACACAGATGTACAACGAAAGAGAGAAAACTAGGACAAAAATGAAATAGAATCCCTTCGCAGCGCGACGAACGGTCCATTACCTTCCATCGTAATTGCCACCTGACAGCCAATGTTCCAGAATCCAGAGTAACCTTTATAAGACGAGAAATCGATGCAGAGAGTGGGACTGTGATGAGACTCTCCTTCAAAACTAATCGGATCCTAAGTCATATCGTTCCTTCGTCATGTACGAAGGAACGATATGACTTAGGATCCGAAAGCCTTGTTGGCTCAGCCTATTATTATTTAAAATTCCTTCTTGTTGTTGATGTTTATTGAATTTATTATATTTCTAACATGTACATAAGTATCCGTGAATCGAATAAGTAACTAACTAAGCTATTAATGAGATAATAAAAACCTAAATAAAGAGAAATTATATGTATTCCTAATCTAAACATATATACATAAACTTACGCTTTTCACCTGCTACATTATATTCATGTTCATACATCTACACGCACGCGGGTTATGACATGCACGCACGCTGGCCTTTCTAAAGAACATCACAACAAGATCTGTTGCGGACGGTACCCGGGTGGTGTAAGTAACCGTGGTCGCCCTGGGACAGTATTGCACTGTTGTTTGACATGCTTTCTATACGTTCTGAGTCAAGCGACTCTGCTAGTGGCACACGCCACCACGCACCCCTGAATGCGTATGTAGGGTGGTAGGTACGAGGAAGACCCACATACAAGATACACGTTTTGACAAAAAAATAATTCTTGAAATATCTTGTTGCACGTGTTTAGGCCATTTTTTACGTTCATATTTACTTAGCTGAAATCTTAAGAGCCATAACTAAAAAAAAAATATAATCATTTCAAACCCCTTATTGACAAACGGCGATAATAATTACACATTTTAAAACAATTAAAAAGTTCGTAGAACAAAAACATCGAAAATTCCGGTTTGGTACACTTTCATTACATTGGATAAGCGAATATCTCGTAAACGTGTGGACCGATTCATATTATTCAAACAGATGAAATGGTTCTACATCTAGACCTTTAATTTGACACTAAAATCGTTGAAATATATCCATAAAACAAAAATCATGTTTTCAAGTTACCTAATTATACGACACTATAGACTCGTAAAAAATTTCTTTAAAACTATCTTCATCAATCATTAAACGTTAACGCTAGGATTCTAATATGACTGCTACTTAAAAGCGAAATAACATAATTAGAACACTTCGTCTTCTTCTTTTCTTGTAAGGATGTGACCACCTCTGGTGTCAGAGTTAGTTATGCCGCCTCTGGGAACCCCTCAGACCTCTGACTTGGCTATTTCAGAATCACATTAACTATATAATAAACATAAAAGTCTACTGTGCTTTCATTGACTTGGAGAAGGCCTATGACAGTGTGTGGAGGGATGAACTGTGGTCGACGCTATCCGGGTACGGTGTGGACTGGCGCTTGGTACGGGCACTGAAATCTCTATATAGGGATTCCAGTGCTTGTGTTAGGATTAATGGGGCGTATACGGACTGGGTTTCCATCTCAAGGGGTGTTAGACAGGGCTGTGTAGCGTCACCGTGGCTGTTCAACTTGTACATGGATAGTTGTCTAATAGGTTTGAAAGAACATGAGTGCGGATTGGGGATGACTGAGTTGCCTGTCAAATGCCTTCTCTATGCAGATGATCAAGTTCTACTTGCATCGTCAGCAGAACAGTTGCAAGATATGGTGACTGTGACGAATGAAGCATTTAAGTTAAAAGGGATGTGTATAAATGTGAACAAGACTAAGGTAATGGTGTTTGAAAGAGAAGACGATGTATCGGAGTGTGAAGTGAAAATAAATGATAAGAGTGTGGAGCAAGTGAACGAGTTTGTATATCTGGGAAGTATGTTCACAAGGGATGGAAAGATTGAAAAGGATGTGGAAAGGAGAGTGAATGCAGGGAATAAAGTGAATGGTGCTATACATGCGGTTGTAACCAGCAAATCGATGTCTCCGGAAGCTCGACTCGCCGTTCACAACAGTGTGCTGGTGCCTACACTTATGTATGGAAGTGAAGGTTGGGTATGGCAAAAAAGACATGAAAGTAGGATTAATGCAGTAGAAATGCGTTCCTTGCGAAGTATGTGTGGTGTAACTTTAAATGATAGATTGAGGAATGAGGTAATAAGACAATGTTGTGGTTTAAAAGAAGATGTAGTGACTCAAATTGAAAAGAGTATGTTAAGATGGTTTGGTCATGTTGAGAGAATGAATGAAAGGCGACTAACGAAAGGTATTTACATGGCAGACGTGAATGGAAACGCCGGGAGGGGACGCCCTAGAAAGATACATAGATCTTATAGGTGATGTTCTTCAGAAAGGCCAGATGCGCAGTACTTATAACCGGCGTTTGTGTATGACTAGATGTATGAATGTGAGTGAAGCAAAAGAAGTATGTAAGGATCGTAGCAGGTGGCGTTCTGTAGTTTCTGCCTACCCCCATGGGAAAAAGGCGTGAGTTTATGTATGTATGTATGTATATAATAAACCAATACTCGTAATATTTTCTAACTGGAAACTATATAATTATAAATAATTAACAATTACGATGCTAGAAACTTGGGTATTGCATGAATCCCGTTATTACCTATTTACTGGCTACCTAGTTAGCTTGCAGATAGGGCTTCTAGGGCGGCTCCACCGGGCGTTTTCAATCACTTCTGCCTTGTAAATACCCTTTGTTAGTTTCCTTTCATTCATCTTCTCAAAATGGTCAAACCATCTAAGCATACCTACTATTTTCAGTTTTAATTAATTAATACATCTTTGTTTAAACCATAACGTTGTCTTCACATAGGTACTTCCTATTCTAAACGAAAATCGTAAAATGGTTTTTTTACTATATGTATAAGGTACGAGTATAATACCTATCTCTGTAAGGAAACGCCTGCCGTTCCTACCGCTAGGTGTAGCAGTAAAAAACTTTAGGGGCTGAACATACAACAGCTGCATTAAGAATAAGTAGTAGAATATGTAGCTGTTGTAGGTGGTAGGAATCTATATTATGCATTGATGAAATAAAATACAGATTTAATTAACATAACTTTGTATTACATAATGTTCTTTCAAATTTGCATCATAATGAATTGGCAGAGCTTCTAAGATTCCAACCATAGCTCATAGCTACTCCGAACGCTTGAAATAGCATGAAGAGCATTTGTACCTAAACGGTTGTGAATAAGTAGTTTTAACATCGTATTAATAATATTCCCCCGATTCCTTCGTTGGATGTCACTATAGCACAAAGAGACGTATAGCTTGCCGTGGGCTTTGAAGAAAGCACGTCTGCAGTCTTGTAGACGGTGGTGCAATCGATCGGAATGGCTTGTCTTCTCTTAGTGGCAATGCTGGCTTATATTGTTGCGGTGTCGACAAAGGCTTTTGGCTAGTACGAGGAATATTTTACTCGTCATCTCCTGTTGGTAAAAGAAGTTGATATAGAACAAAATACAAAGATTCTGAAACTAAATACAACATTGTCGGTCGTCCAGTGATAATGGACTTTTCCATTAGGAATTTCTTAGTAGCAACCCGGAGTCTCACTCTGTGTGCTGTGCACGGCAATAGTCCCGCTTCTTACTACATGAGACCTCATCGAATTAAGCGGATGAAGCGCATTTTGCATAATTGTATGAATCTATAAAATAAACTTGCTTTTTTGCTTCTTTATGAAGTTCACCATGATGATGAACTGAGTGAAGCAAGTTCTATAAGGATTCTGTAATTCTTAAATCACTGAACAGTCGTACATAACAGATTTTCGTATAAAACTGGTAAATTAAAATAATTATTTGAAATGACAACAAACAACAATAGACGTTTACACCTTAGGGTCTGCTCACACCGAGAAGCAATGCGGTAGTACATATAACCGCGCGGCATTTAAAATAAAAATAAAGTGATGAAATCCTCCAACCGGTGGATACATTATTGCAATCTATTTATTCATATATTAATTTAATAACATACATGATATTATTATGCGTAAAATGTAAATGATTATGTGGACAATCCTTAATGAGGTATATTTATTATGTCTAGCTATCTGGGCATGATTGCTGACTGGCTGTGTTGTATAGAATCGTTGCTCCAGTATTTCAGCTAGAATATTGAAGCAATGATTTTGCCTGTGTGTAAGTGTTAAATGTTTGTGTGTATAAATGTTGTTTGTTGTTATTGTGTTACACATATCTATGTAATTTCCCGGTAACCAAATACTTGTAATTGTACTGTATTGATGGAAAAGAGTGTGCATGGAGTTTATTGCACGTTCTTCTCCAAAGAGACCTACTGACCCTTGCGAATGTGCAACTAGATTCATCTTTTGTTTGACTATTCAAAAATGCCTATAAATGTTTTAGTTGAAATAAAGTATTTTGATTTTGATAAGTTTATATTGTTACTGTTATATTTTTGTAATTTAAAGGAAACCTTCAAACATTAAGTGACACTATTAATATAATATTTATTTAGGTTAAGTTATTCTGTGGGCCCTGTTGCCTTTAATAAATAAATTAATAATTACAAGGTATTTAACGTTTCGGTGTGGACGTGCAAAATACCTATTTTTACCAATCACTGAGTTCGGCAAGTTCGTCGGAAGAATTTCGCTTCTACACGCGTTTGCATCAGTGTGCTAACGGTTTTATATTTTTGTAATTTGAAGGATACCTTCAAACATTAAGTGACAACTGTCAAACGTCATGTACGGGACCGTTCGAAACCGAATAATTTATCATAAATTAAAACTACACTACACTGAAATTTTTAATGACTTATTAAAAAAATAAATTAATAAAAAATTTAAATATGTTTTAACATGTGTTAAATATGTTTTTGCTGAAAAACTATTTGTTATAAACAAATAGTTTTTCAGTTTTGGTCTCTAAATTATTTAAGACAAAGTTACCCGTTTTTATCTTTTATTTTCAGAACGCACCATTCACTACAAACCAATCCAAACGCCGGATTCTCGGCCTTAATTAACCATCGTTCAATTACTACTTCCGAGTTGTCGCAAGACGTTATTTTGAACTCGTGCTACCAAAATAACTTGACGCAGCATCGAGTACGTTAACGTCTGGTGAAAACGTCACGATGACGATACGAATACGTTTGAAACTTGTGCTAGGGGCTCTCTGTAACGTCATAGAAAAAAAATGTGTTAGAGCATTATGTTGTTAGAGAAAAAGTGTTGTTAGAGATTTCGGTATTATGTTTATAAAGTATGTCAATATAAACTTGTTTTGAAGTTTATAATTCGAATATTACGACATGAAAGCAGATAAAGTATCTAAATAATACGCAGTATATAATTTATAAAACAATAATTATAATTCTTAAATTCAATTCTGTATTAATAAAACAGTTTAACTTACTAATACCTAAACTTACAAATAATACAATTTATCACAATAAACACTCAGTGTTCTTCCTCCTCTCTCCTACTTGATCTATGCTGTGCCCAACAGGGTCCATAATTGTGACTTATATAATTATTTCCCTACCAACTGTATACATTATGGTACGCAATAAATAATTGAGAATTGTTATTTCAACGCATTGGTTAAAGACCGCAGGATCATCTCACGCCTCTCCTCCATGAGCTTGAAAGTAGGATCAGAAAGGTTTTTATTTCTATCTAGACGACGGGTCTTGAAAAAGTTATACCCGAACGTATGGACAGCTTCCACGAACCCATCACTGTATTCGTCCACGGAGTTTAGGCATTCGAAACGATTCTGGAGTTCGAGCTGAAAGTTCTCGGGATTTTGGATCTGGATCTGTACTGGACGAAGCGTAGACTTCATCAGTAGAGCACTTTCAAGCATTATATTAATGTTCAATGTGCCTATTACCATGCGGTGATCGCTCCCAGTTTTCACCAAATTGATTACAGAGACATCATTGAACATTTGCTTATTGGTTGACATGATGAAGTCGATCTCGTTTTAAGTGCACCATCGAGGCTTTGCCAGGTCCACTTCCTGTGCTTACCCTTTTTGAAGAAGGAGGCCCTCCTCCAAAAAATCGGTTTAGCTGTTCAAAAGTTATAGGCGTTTTACTGTATGAATCGGGATGTTTTCGCAAGATATCATGTCATAATTACGTATTCAATAGATTGCCGATTGAAACGTACTTACTATGTACAAGATTAATTATGTGGCATAAAAATTTGTCGGGTGTTACTAAAATTTTTAAATTTTTCTTGTAATATAGGAACTGGTGGTAAACACATACAATAAATGCAGTCGTATGAATTTATTTCAGTTGGGAGGATCACTGCGTGGACTTCGTGAAGGGCTGTCGCAAGTACTTGCTGCGAGAGAAAGATCAGGACATGGAGAGAGCTCAGAGGAGAATGCGCATGTATGTGAATATTTCATAAATTATTCAGTTAACCTTAAGATTTTTTCAATTCTTGTACGGTGAACACGCACATTAAACAACACAATTATGTAGGTTAAGCTACATAAGCCTTTGCATGCGCGCAATGACAAAGTACGCTTGCTAAGAAAATTATTATTGATAATATTATTCTTTATTCGCAGGTTATCCATGATCTACAAGGCTGCAAAGTTATTCCTGACACTTCTGTTAGGCTGTTTAACGGTGCGGTCTTTCCCTGCCATCTGGCGGGCAGTAGCGACGCTAATACTATTACGGAAACGTGGCGCAGCGTTGTACACGTGAAAAATTATTTACAAAGTTTATAATTTTAAGGGTACACTAGTCGACGGCACGAACTATTTTGTGCGCGGGGTTAAAATGTGTGCTATATCAACCGACAACACGTGCGGAACAGATAGATGCTGTTATGAGCAGCGAGAAGCTAGTACGCGTACGAATACACACTTTTGCAAATTTGTAGCGAAATGGATGATGATTTAGAACGAAAACGAGCGCGCGAAATTTTATAAACAGACCTTTGGGAGTCTGGATATCATGAAAAAGCTACTGAATGCATCATGTTCAAAATAAAATTATTTGCATTGTTGAACTACTAATGTATCCCTGTATGGAGGCCGTTTTTAAATTTATCTTCTTTTTATGGTACTTATTTGCGCCCAAAGATGCGTTAAAATTAGTGTTAAAATATGGAACTTTCGAAGCTCATAACTTTCAAGTAATATTTTTTTTACATTTTTGCTTCCATACAGGGCTAGATAATGATGAGACAAATTGATATAATTTTTTATTTTGAACGTACATTGTCAAACAGAGGAGTAAAAGCCAGACTACGTTTGTATGGAAGAATTTTCGACTAGTGTACCCTTAAGGAAATTTATTAAAATAATGTATTATGATTGTATTTTAGTGGAATTAGTGAAGTTTAACGTCAAACTAACTCAATTTACAGAGGGCCACTTGCACCAATTTAACACAGAGTTGGTTGCTAACACGAGAATATTTATTTTTACCCGACTGCCGAAGGAGGGTAATGTCTTTATCAGTCTATGTATGTATGTATGTTTGTTCCTATGTGGCGTTCTAGAGACCAAACGCGTTGGCCGATTATGATGATTCTTACGTCAATCGATTCGTCTTAAACCTGCGAGTGTCACTGGCTACATTACATTGGAAAATAGAAAAATGGCGGATTTTGGGCGCCGTATTGTGGGGGACCAAACTTTTTTGTTGCTTCCAAACCCATCGTGGTTCAGAGGTGATTTCGAAAATGTATAACACTTATATATTTAAATGTCCGTAATTGTAAAAAATAATAACTAAATAGTTATATATAAAAAAAGTTAATTCAAATAATTTAAAAACCCGACTGCTTAAAAAGCGAACTAAAAAGACGTAAACAAGGAGAAAAGAGGAAAAAGGAAAAATAAAAAAAATAAAAAAAAAGAAAGGAAAGAAAGGAAAAGGAAGGAGGTTTCCGTATGTAATCTTTTTATCTTGGTACAATAAAGTATATTTAAACAAATAAATAAATAAAAGATTCATCTGGTTTTGGTCAGCCAACTCGTGAATATGTATCCTCCGACTGCACATGGCAGCATGATTTTCTTCTTGTTTACGTCTTTTTAGTTCGCTTTTTAAGCAGTCGGGTTTTTTGATTTTTTGAATTAACTTTTTTTTTATAGTCAATAGGCTCGCGCTAGGTCACTATCTCACCTGATGGTAAGCGATGATGTCGTCCACGGTGAAGGTCGCTTGCCTAGAAACAACCTATCCTAGTTGTTGACTATGCTAAGTCGACTGCCCAGTTACAGGAGCAAATAAATAAAATGCGTGGACTATAAATGGTGTAATTACATGAATAAAATCTATATATATAAACGCGAAAGGTCACTCATTCACCTATCACGAAATATCGAAAACACCTTGAGGTATTAAGATGAAATTTGGAAAAGAGGCAGTTTATAGTAATTAGACGTCCGCTATGAACAGATCTTGCGACAAGGCCGGATTTAGGGGGTCTAAAATCTCTCGCAAGTGTGTATAAAAGTCCTTAACTTTTTGTACTAAAAACTTGAAATTTGACATGGAGGTAGTTTATAGGTTGACGTTAACTAAGAACAGATTTTGCGACAGAAAGAAGAAAGAAAGAAAAAATATTTAATTGCCACAAAACGACATACAAACGTGTTAGGGTTTGTGAATTTTGATTTTGTTAATTGATTATTTTAGTCGATATTCGTATTAACCGAGCTTTTATTTTAATTTTTACGCTGGCAACTTTACCCTTTTAATATATTCGTGAATGCTCTGTGATTGGTTACCGCAAAATGGCGGGAACCAATCAGAGAACTCGCTTATTCCCGCTAAAAATAAAGAGTTCAACGTGGGCAAACGGAACGTGGCTGGTTGCGCCGTTCTCTTGGATTTTGGGACTCGGCGCGATAGCTTGTTAGATAATAAGTACTTATTCCTGTATTGATTTTTGTATGTTTGTACAAGTGCAAGTAAAATATAAGCCTGTTTCGTATAATCGCTGTATTATTACTCAACTACGTCCTGTTCCTGTTGGTGTTTCCCACATTTCAGCAAGTGGGATTGCAACGTAAGTACACGCCCATTAATTTGTAACTATCTGTATTTCCTTAGTAGCACGACTTTTTAAATTATCTTTTATTTTAATAAGTTGTAAAGAGATATTTAAAGTCAGTTCGCCTAACAACTACATAGCAAAGATAAATAATTAATTAAATCGGTCTAGTAGTTTCGGAGCCTATTCGGTACAAACAAACAAACAAACAAAAAATCTTTTCTCTTTACAATATTAGTACAGATAATCATTATTGTGTACCTACCCTCACTAACTTTGAGTTATACCGATCTGTTACCGAGTGAAGGCATTGATGTTCTATGTTTGGCTATGCTGAGTTACACTGTTTTTCTTGCATTAATCTCTGTTTAATAGTGAGAATAATTTTTACGATATCCTCTCAAACGTTTTGGTAAGATTGCTTGCTATATTAGATAAATAATATCGTAGTTTTACGGACAGTAATATTTTGATACTTATCAGGATATTTAGATCATAACTAAGGTTGTTTTTGTTTTTATTTTGAGCTCTTGCATCATGGATGGGACATCTAGACGTCCAAGCAAGGAATCCAGTTATCGACGACTTGAGACTTCATACGCGATGGAGCATCGAAGTAGGAGTCTGCTGCGAACTCGCAGCCCATGCCGCAACCGGGATCACGAACTGGATTCTAGCCACGAACGAGTCAAGCTCCTAGAGAGGCAGCTGCTAAAAGAGCGGGAGCGTCTTCTGCATGCCAAGACCTGCAACCGGAGTCGCAGCCGAAGCAGCGCGCGGCGCACATCGTCGCGGCACCCCGCCCAGCGTAGCAACCGCAGTCGCAGCCATCGCAGTGGGACACCCGACCATCAGCGGCGACGAGTGGAAGCCAATCGACACTCCGGTGACGGCCCACATGCTGAGCATCGTAACGTCGCGGGACATTTTGAAAGGTCACGTAGCCCATCTGTATCTAAAAAATATATTGTTGATGTTTTTAAATGTTTGAAAGATAGTTTGACATCTCAACCCAGCCGAGACACACTGTCTTTTCAAAAAATTTATCACTTGAACATACTGCCTAATTTTGATCCATCTACAAAAAACCAACGAATTGATGTATGGCTCAAAAAAGTCAACGAGTGTGCTAGCGTGTATGGTAGATTGTATAATTCATGGGATCAGTGATAGGACGTTAAAATCAGGTGCTCTAGCTTTACGGTCCCGATCAGCTCTTGCAATTCTTGATGAGCAGCAGAGATACTTATCAGCGTTTCGATCGAAACCATAACAAGAACAAAACCGATCACTCTAGTACCCCTAATGGTCAACCCAGTCAAAGGTTAGGTGCTAAGTCGAGTTCATTCCCTGGATGTTACAATTGCAAAGAAAGGGGTCACAGCTTCTTATATTGTCCGAAACCGCTTATAAAATGCACAAAATGCAACAGAATAGGGCATACAGTTGATAATTGTAACACGCAGATACAAAATAACGCCGTAAAACCTAGTGGCAATATTTCAAAAGCCATGTGTATTGATGTAGCCGGCTTAGGACGTGACTTGCACCCGAACTCGAAATTTACGAAGGATGTAAAAATTAACGGTACGTTACAACAAGCCTTTGTAGATTTTGGAAGCGAAGTCACTCTTATAAAAGAGTCGGTAGTTAATGAGTTAGGCTTGATCCACGATCACACACCATCATTATTGAAAGAGTTTGGAAACGGTATAGTAGAATCACTAGGTGGATTGTTACTCAAATTCGAGGTGGACGGCGTTAATGCTCAGGTTCCATGCAAGGTTGTGTCTGATGATTTGTTAGAGAAATCCGCACTTATAGGGTAGTCCTTCACTGAACTACCTCACATCATAGTTTATAAGGATGTAACTAAGCTGCAATTTATCGATATTGGCAATGAAATGCCACATCCAGATCCGGATTTAACCGAGTCCTCTCTTAAGATTAGGGCAACGGGATTGGTAGAGCTTTACGGTGCAGGATCAGTGAAGGCATGCATTGATCCCTGTACAAATGTTGTCGCTGGGAAGCCAAATAAACAGTACTTTGTTTGTGGAGGTCTCTATGGCTCTGAAAATGATCGTGTCTTTATAACCGTGTTCTCATGTTCGAGTTCTTGCTAGATCACAAGTAATCTAGTTTTATGTCGAGCAAAGCGAGTAGAGTTTGTCAGTAGGGTAGTTGTCGAACCACCAGAAGTCCCTATGGCGATTGAAGGCGACTTCGATGAGAATATTGTGTCGTGTCGGCGATAAGGTGCCAGAACACGTGAAGCAAAGGTTGTTAGAGTTGCTCAGAAAATATCATCGTTGCTTCGCATCTTCCCTTAGGGACCTAGGTTGTACCAACGCGACCGAAATGAATATAGAGTTAAACAGTGAACGCCCTGTCGTATATCGCCCATATAGGTTAACGCATTATGAACGTGAGAAGGTGCGGTCAATGGTGAAGGAGATGCTGGATGCAGGGATAGTAAGGGAGTCGATCTCGGGGTACGCCAGCCCAATTCTACTCGTTCGTAAAAAGGATGGGTCGTTTCGAATGTGTATCGATTACCGTATGCTTAATTCTATCACGGTGAAAGAGCGCTATCCTATGCCCATTATCGAGGACGAAATAGCACGTCTTACCGGCCAGGCTTGTTTTATTTCACTCGATCTAACATCAGGTTATTACCAGGTACCGATTTCGGAACAGAGCAGACGCTTAACCTCGTTTGTCACACCAGACGGACAGTATCTCAATCCTTTCAACGTTTGCTAAAGTGTTTGAGTCACTGCTCTGCCCGTATTTCCAAAACCATCTAAAATTATTCATTAGCGATCATCAGCACGGTTTTGTTGGATCACGTTCCACAAGCTCTAATCTGGTACCTTTCACGGAACTTTTGATTGAAGCTGTTGACTCTGGTCACCAAGCTGACGTCATTTATACCGACTTCAGCAAGGCCTTTGATAAAGTTTCCCACAAAATCTTATCTTGTAAGTTGCGTGCTTATGGTATCACTGGTGGCTTGCTTGAATGGGTGATTTCATACTTGAGAGGTAGATCTTTTTTTGTTGTAGTAAATGGTTATCAATCTAACGTATATAATATCTCATCTGGAGTCCCACAGGGCTCTCATCTGGGTCCAATATTGTTCAACTATTTTATTAACGATATCCCCAGCTGTCTACGGCACTCTTAAATTTTTATGTATGCCAACGACTTAAAGCTTCTTAGAATTGTTGAAACTAACAAAGATGCCTCACTCTTACAGATGGACCTTAATAGTATTATTCAATGGTGTAAAAATAATGAAATGTATTTGAATTCGAAGAAATGTTACCACGTTAAATATACAAGAAAGCATAATCCAATAAAGACAGTGTATTACATAAATGAGGACAAAGTTAGTGAAGTGGATACTATTCGTGACCTTGGAGTTCTGTTTGATCAAAATTGGATCACATTTCTAAAAAAGCATCTAGGATGATGGGTTTTGTCATAAGACAATGTAAGGGTTTTCGTCAAATTAAAACTAAAATCTTACTTTATCAGAGTTTAGTACGTAGCATATTAGAGTATTGCAGTGTGGTGTGGCGGCCACACTACGCTACGAATAGTTTGCGTCTAGAACGAGTTCAAAAACGCTTCGTTTGGCATCTGGTTTTTTCTGTGGGAATAACTAAAAAAGTGCGTTCTTACAAAAAGAGATTGAAATTCTTCAACATGCACTCCTTGGAAGAACGAAGATGTTTGAACGACGCAATGTTTGCTAGCAAAATCTTGAAGGGAAATATCGACTCACCGTCGCTGCTCGCACTTATTAACTTTCGTGCTCCATCGAGGATTCCGCGTAAACCTATTGCTCCGCTTAGTCCTCCAACGAGAAGAACGGTGTTGGGATCTAACTCTCCATGTGCTAGGTTTTGTAGGGTTCTGAATAGTTGCAGTGATATCGTTGATTTTCACTTTGATTCTCTCAACAAGCAAAAAATAAAATTTCTGAACTGTTTAACTGACTTGTTGTAAATGTTTTTGAGGAAATTATGATTTTAGTGTTTCGCATAATGTAACTATTATAAAGTTATATTTCTAAGTTTGCTTGTGGAATATGTAGCTTACAGCTAACATAATTACTAAGATTTCTTTTTTTTTTGTTCATGTGGTGTTTACCTATAAGTAATTGTTGCACTGTGTAGAGTTTGTACGCATGTTTTATTTTTGTTTGTAGATAAGTGTAAGCAGTTGTTGGTAGACCTAATAAATAAAATAAAATAAAATAAATGAGTTCAACTGCATGCCGTTTGGTTTGGCTAACGCACCGGCCGTCTTCCAACGGTTGATGAATTCCATATTAGGGTCGGCTCGGTTCAACAAGGCAACTGCTTATTTAGATGATATTCTTATTTTTGGTAAGGATTTTAAAGAATGTCTGGAACGGCTAGAGGAGGTATTGCAAGTTTTGGAGAAGCAAATCTCACTTTGAATCTTTCCAAATGCGACTTTTTACGAGACAATATCGATTATCTGGGTTACGAAATCAGTGCAGCTGGGGTTAGGCCAGGGGATAAAAAAGTCATTCATCATCATCATCATCATCAGCCCATAGCAGTCCACTGCTGGACATAGGCCTCTCCAATTGCACGCCATTTGGTTCGATTTTCGGCAACAGTCATCCAGCTGTTACCAGCCACCCTGCGAAGGTCGTCGCTCCACCTAGCCTGAGGGCGCCCTACCTTACGTTTACCAGTTCGCGGCCTCCACTCAAGAACACGTTTACCCCAACGGTCATCGGTTCTACGACTTATATGGCCGGCCCAAAAAGTCATTAGTGTCGTGAATTTTCCACGACCTCAGAATGTTCACAATGTACGCCAATTCCTTGGTCTAGCTAGTTATTTTCGTAAATTCATCCAAGATTTTGCCCGAATTGCCTTGCCCCTTAGTATGTTGCTAAAGAAGGACACCTCATGGATATGGGGTGATAGTCAAGAGGAAGCTTTTAAGGTCTTGAAATCTAAGTTGGTTGATAGGCCCATTCTTGCAATATATGATCCTGCAGCAGAGACAGAGCTTCACACCGACGCAAGCAGATTAGGTCTTGGAGGTATTTTATTGCAGCGCTCCGAAGGGAATGATGTTTTCCGTCCAGTAGCTTACTACAGTCGACAGACCTCACCTGAGGAGAAGAATTTCCATTCATATAAACTCGAAACTCTAGCAGTAATCTGTTCTTTGCGAAGGTTTAGGGTATATCTGCTAGGGAAATCATTTAGGATCATTACAGATTGTAGTGCTCTACGATCTACTTTCTCAAAACGAGACCTAATCCCGAGGATAGCACGCTGGTGGCTCTTACTGCAGGAGTTTCAATGTTCAATTGAGTACAGAGCAGGCGTAAAGATGAATCATGTAGATGCGTTATCCCACAATCCAATCGAGAGCTCGAGAGAGAGTCCCATCGATCAATTTTCAGTTATGTCGATTAGTAGTGAGGATTGGTTACATACGCTTCAGCTTCCGAACTCTGTAGGATTAAAAACATTTTAAATGATAGTCTTAATGAGAAGGAACTCCGATACTTATAGGATAATTTTGTGGTCAAGGATAACAAATTGTTTCGTTGTATAGGTAATGATAAAAATAACGTTCGTTTGGTGGTGCCAAAGGGTGCGAGGTGGCAAGTGTGCCGGGTGAACCATGACGATATTGGCCATTTTGGGGTGGAAAAGACGCTCGATAGAATAAAGAAACACTATTGGTTTAGTAAAATGTCCAAGTTTGTAAAAAAATATGTTAGTGCATGCATTGAATGTGCATATGCAAAGAACAAGACTAAAACACACGAGGGCCTGCTTCATCCCATTACCAAAATAGAAGTACCATTTCATACGGTGCATGTTGACCACCTCGGGCCTTTTGTCAAGTCAAAGAGAGGCTATACTTACTTACTTGTAGTGGTAGAAGCCTTTACCAAATTCTGTTTTATCAAAGCAGTTAGAAATACTAATAGTTTGAATGCAATTAGAGCTCTTGAAGATATATTTTTTACATTTAGGGTCCCTGATCGTCTTGTAAGCGATCGTGGTTCCTGCTTTACATCTCATGCTTTCAATCGATTTTGCCTAGTCAAGGGAATTAAGCATAATCTCAATGCAGTAGCCAGTCCGAGGTCAAATGACCAGGTTGAACGCTACAACCGTACCATTCTCGACTCCTTGAAAGCGATGACTGTTAAATACGGTGAAAAGGATTGGGATAGTCATATAGGAAAAATTCAGTGGGGACTAAACAATACTTTTCAGAAAACCACCTTCAGAAAACACGCCGTCAGAAATACTATTTGGAACCAGTATGAATAGCGAAATAAATCCCATTCTTAACGAAGTTACTAAAGAATCTCGCGAAAACCGCGAAATTACCGATATTCGAGAAGAAGTCAAGAAAAGGATTGATAACGAGCAGGTTAAGCAAAAGCAGGGTTATGATAGAAATAGGGTGCCAGCCCGGATCTATGCCGAAGGTGAACTCGTCAAAATAACTAAGACTTGTTTCAATAATGACGGGCAAAGTAAAAAACTCATGCCCTCATTTATGGGGCCCTATCGTGTTATAACAGTCTTAGGTAGGGACAGATATAAGGTAGCATCGGTTCCGGGTTTGGCCAGCATGCAAAACAAACGGCCTACAACCGTGGCAGCAGACCGTATGATGCCATGGATACACATTGCTGCCCTAGAGGTAAATAATTCGGATACCAGTGGCACTGACGACGAGGATCCTAATGAAACATAATTCGACCATTTTATTGTATTTTTCCTAGCGCTATAGTGTATCTCTCTAAGTTTTAGAGACGCTTAACTACAGATGGTTGTCATGTATTGTTTCAGATCAGGCACGAGAATCGATCGGATCGTGACTTGATTCAACAAATGACCTACTGGCTGCCACAAGAAAATCGATCGTCTTGTAGGCATCAGTTAAGCCCCCGAAAATAATCGATCGCTCGGGTTAATAGTTCGATGATGGGTAAACCGATTAATCGATCGTTCGGACCCTAAAGCAAAGTTTAATTGTATTTGAAAGAAAACATAAATCAATCGCTGTTTTCTGATCAAATTCGAATATAAATTTAATAATATAAATTATACTAGATATTACTGATTCGATGGATGTAATTCAATAAGTAGACGAAGAAATTGTTACATAAATCTATTGAGTCGATTTGTACTTTACGTTCCTTGACAGTTGAATCAATCTTGTAATAATTGTAATGTGTATAGATGAGCTTAATATTTACATCAGATATTTACCTTAACCTAATGAATTGTTATCTATTGTATTTACTTACTTTATTGAATTTGTACCTAATTTAAATAAATATTTATATTATTTAGCTTAGTAAATTCGTTTGAGAATTATTATTAATTTGTAAAGTCGTATTACATACTTAGCTGCGATCTCTGGGTAATTGATTAACAATTTGATATTTAAACAATAAATAAGTAAAAACGGAGCAACCTGCTAGCGTCCCGATTGTTAGGGTTCCACCTGGTGTCGTGTGCGGGGACGCGCACTTTGTCAGGACGGTCGATTGTTAGGGTTTGTGAATTTTGATTTTGTTAATTGATTATTTTAGTCGATATTCGTATTAACCGAGCTTTTATTTTAAACTTTACGCTGGCAACTTTACCCTTTTAATATATTCGTGAATGCTCTGTGATTGGTTGCCGTAAAATGGCGGGAACCAATCAGAGAACTCGCTTATTCCCGCTAAAAATAGAGAGATCAACGTGGGCAAACGGAACGTGGCTGGTTGCGCCGTTCTCTTGGATTTTGGGACTCGACGCGATAGCTTGTTAGATAATAAGTACTTATTCCTGTATTGATTTTTGTTTGTACAAGTGCAAGTAAAATATAAGCGTGTTTCGTATAATCGCTGTATTATTAATCAACTACGTCCTGTTCCTGTTGGTGTTTCCCACACTAGTACACTGGTGCGATTCGACAGTAGTATTGTGTTGGATTCGTAGCGATATCAGTAAATTAAGTGTTCGTAGCTAATCGTATTATTGAAATTAAGGAACTAACGTCTACTTCAGCGTGGCGATATGTTCCGACGGATTCTAACCCTGCTGACTTAATATCAAGGGGAGTAGATGCTAAACGTTTTATATCAATGGCACTGTGGTGGACAGGGCCTAGTTTTTTATTTAAAAATGAATCTGAATGGCCTAAGTTAAATATCAATGATTCGGAAGATCTGCCAGTTTTTTTAATGTTTTTTATTCTTTATTGGTTTATAGAGGGTTTGATCAATATGACCACGTCACCCTCATAGGGTCATTCTACAACTATCTACGCTTAATACCTAAGCTTACAATTTTGTACAATTTTTTGGCTGTCCCGGACAAGGGAGCAGCTAAGATACTGTTATACATACCAACATTTATAGAGTAAAAACCGTTTTCTATGAGATAGTTACTCCTTTCAACCTCGTTCCGGACACATTCCGCCAAAATATGAGTGGTATCCTCTACCTTATCACATTCAGAACAATTGGGAGAATCACTTTTTCTCATTAAAAAGGAGAAGCTATTCAATGGAACATGTCCCGAGCGTAGTCTGACTTAGTGACCTCTCATCAAAGTATTATTTCCATAATTCTAAACATTGGTAGCGAACTCGATACAAGAGGTCACCAAATAAGGGAAAACATTCCACAGATACTCCATCTGTGATAGCCTCTTTTGCTAAACGATCTACCTCCTCGTTTCCATACAATCCAATGTGGGATGGTACCCATTGAAGAACAATTCTTTTGTCTTGTACCTTACTAATAGAGCCCAAAATTTTATAGCCAGGTGTTGCAGAACACTTCTAGAATCAGTCAGTATAACATAATTTCCTGATTCGAATGACTCAATGTATGAAATAGCTTCCGAGATCGCTAGTAGTTCGACATGCATTATTGACATTTTAGCAGATGATCTAAACTTCATCGATGCTTTCGTTTGCGGATCAAACACAGCCCATCCCGACTCGTTACCTTCCCGCGACCCATCAGTATAGACTGAGTAAAAATGTAAATAATTAGCCTTGAGATACTGATCACAAATTTCATGGATGTTGCTACATCTATACTGATGCTTCGGCTTGTCTATGACATCTATACAAGGTACATCTATATATTGGATAAGTCCACACTGCTAACCCATGTGTTCAAAGAAAATCTTTCCAATTGCTGCGATGAAAGCATAGGGTAGTCACTAAGAAATTCATGTACCGTCACTAATAGTGGCTTTTTTTTTCGTCTCCAATATAAACTCTGACATGACTCGGCAAGACTGCTTATCAAGATAAATATTTTACTATCCCGGAACGAATTCACCTTCAACCAATATTTGCCGGCAAGGAAGTACCTGCGTACATATAAAGGTTGCAGGTGCAGTTCACACTCCATCACGTGTATCGCAGTGGTCCTTATAAAACCTCCAATAACGCGCATACACTGATTCTGTATTCTGTCCAATTTAACTAAGTTACTCTTGTACCCGCTATCATATAAAAAGTTGCCATAGTCCAATCTCGAACGAATAATAGAAACATATAATAGCCTCAAGTGATATGGATGTACGCCCCACCCAGACCCAGCAAGAACTTGAAATATTCTTAAAGATTTTAAACATTTTCCGGCTAATTCCCCAATATGTTTTTTCTACCTAAGCGAGCGGTCCAGCCACAACCCTAAGTACTTTATATTATCTACTACTTGAAGTGATGTGCCATTTACTAACAGATTAATACATTCTCTTTTATATCCTCTCTTAAAAACATACTTTACTCTTTGAAGATGAAATTTCTAAGCCAATGTCTAAAAGCAATTTAACTAAAATATTAAATGAATTTTGTACAAGATTAACAACTTCTTGTATGTTCTTATTTACTGAATTGTTAAAACTTTGGGATATAATAATTCAAACACTGTACTTCATCAAATAATTGTAATACTTTGTTATCGGCTTTACAGAACATCTCCATTTTTTCTGACTCTCTTGATCCAGACTCTTTCATAGCTCAATGATGATTGATTGTGATTGGCTGTCCTTTCCTCGTTGACACCGAGGAAAAAGACCAATATCAGCCAATGGAAAATAAACACAACATTTTGTCCGGAAGTCAGCATTCAGCTACTTACAATGAAAAACATCAAAAATTATAACAAACTAAAACAAGAAACATATTCAGAAAATCCACATAAAAATCAACATGTTTTATGGTATAGATTTAACAATAATTAATATTAGTTTTAATACAAACTTCCGAAACAACCAAAATATTTCAATAGAATTCAAGACTTATTTTATTTAAATAACGCAAAATAACTAAACATATGTGCAATATTTATTTTAAATTAGCATAAGAATTTTCATAAAGCTAACAGAATAAAGCACAAAATCGTCCGCGTACTGAGATATCAAAACTCCACTACTTATAATACTTTCACAGATGTTTGAAGTTACTATATTAAAAAGCAACGGTGATAACGGGTCCCATTGGGCTAACCCACAGCCAGTAGTTCGACACATGTAAACGTTATCTATCTATTCAATCTTCTTTCTTTTAAAAAATACCATAAATATTGACATATTTTAGCTCCCGCCCCAATACGGTCCATCATTTGCATTAATTAAATGATATTTACGTTATTATATGCATTATCTATATCTAAAAAACATCCTTTTGTCGTCTTATTTTCTGTAAAACCGGTTTGAATATGAGAAACGAAATTAACTAAATTGTCCATTGTAGATCGACTTTTTCGGCACCAGGTGGGCGGCATGAAGAACCCTCTAACTCATGAGGGTTACAAACTGGGGTTTGAATGAAAAAAGGTTTCAGTCTGTACTTGGGAGTGTGGATCACTGATGCCAACACTTTGACCCCCAGTCTGAGTTTATTCGTAGATGTAGTGAAAGTGATTACACCGTAGAATACAGGTTATAGTAGTAGTGTAGTAATTGTTTAGTGGTTGTAAAAAATACTTAATCCTAGATACATATGTTATCGGCGGCAAATCTTAACATCGAGATTCAGAAATGGATCGAAATTGGACAACGCCATCTAGTGACGAATGTACGAACCAATTTGCATAACGATCGCGGTGTGTTCCGATTTACTTGCTGTGCGGCTAGACATTCCGCCCACCAAGGACATTTTGTGCAACATTATGTCCTTCTAAAGTTAATAGTTACAAAGTGTTTTATATTTTACAAATCAAACAGTTTAATCACTTTTTCAATATGACTTATGCATCTAAATTAAAACTTAAACAATGCTTATAATCATAACTTAACTAAACAGTGCTTAAAATTATCTCTTAATCTATTAATACAATTCTTAGACAATAGGCAAGACACACAGTTTTGATGTTGGCCTTTTAAATATAGAACCATTACTGCGAAGTGTGACTACTCGTGTAAGGTTGTCTAACCCTGGATGCTTTTCAACCACCCTGCCAAGAAGCCACCGACAAGCAGGTAAGTTGTCCTCTTTAATTAACACTACATCCCCTACGTTGGGTTCCGGAGTTTGTTTAGACCATGTATAACGATGGATAAGTGTAGTCAAATATTCGCTGTACCAGCGACGCCAGAAATGTTGCGTCATCTGTTGCACTAAATGCCACCTCTTCAAGCTAGAAATATTGGCATCTTCATAATTACGATCAGGCGCATTCACAATTGGTTCCCCCACAAGAAAATGCCCTGGTGTTAATGCATCAAACGTGTTCGAATCGGTCAGCCTACACAAGGGACGTGAGTTCAAGCATGCTTCTACTTGGCTTAATAAAGTAGACATCTCTTCAAAAGTTAAAGTAGAGCTACCTATTACTCTATTTAAATGTTTCTTGCATGACTTTATTCCAGCCTCCCATAATCCGCCAAAGTTTGGAGCATGTGGTGGAATGAAATGCCATGTGGTACCCTCACTAGCCAAGGCCGCAGCAATATCCTTAGCTATACCTGAATTTTCGGAGCGAAGTAATAAATCTAATTCCCTAGAAGTGCCCTGAAAATTTGTACTGTTGTCACTCCATAGATCCTTGCAGTGACCTCGTCTTGCCACAAACCTTTTAAAAGCGGCAAGAAACCCCTGTGTTGTTAGGTCGCTAACGACCTCAATGTGGACAGCTTTAGTCGCCATGCAGACGAATAAACAAATGTATCCTTTATATGCATGGTGACCCCTACCCTTTGATGTCCTCAAATTAATAGGACCAGCATAATCTACCCCGCTGTTCTTAAATGGCCAATTTGGTGTAACCCGCGCAGGTGGTAATTGGCCCATCAATTGAGGTTTTGTAGAAGCTGCATAACGCAAACAAATTACACAGTTTCGCACGTATGCAGTAACCAACCGTTTAGCTCCCTGAATATAATATTTTGTGCTTAAGTAGTTAAGCATTAGTTGAGGACCGCCATGAAGATTCCTATAATGTGCGTCGGCAATTAGAAGATTGGTAAAATGTTATTACTTGGAATCAACATTGGATTTTTGCGATCCCTGGTAAGATCGGAACGTTCCAATCTACCGCCCACCCTCAGGATATTAACGGAATCGAGGTAAAGATTTAAAGATTTAAACAAATTTCTTTTAGGCTTTTCTTTTTGCAGGTCCAGAATTATCGCTTCACAGTTTTGACTTTGACATAACCTTATGCATGTCTCTAACGCTAATCTCATTTCTTCTGCAGTTATAAACTTATGATTCTTTCTTTCAGTCTTCGGTTTTCTTAACTCTAAAGGACGTCTTAAATATGCTACTATTCTAACAAGTTTGGTAAATGATGAATATTTATCCCAAATAAAATTATCATCTAATGCTACATGTACTTTTATTTCTTCTATATTTGTTGATACCGTCTTGCGTTTGTCGATTATAATATTTTTATCCTTTAGGAACCCCGGACCATCTAACCACAGTTTAAAGTTTACGAATTCTGATGCATAAAGACCCCGCGATGCGCAATCAGCAGGATTGATTTTAGACTGAACATGATTCCATTGCTGAGGTTCACTTAAGCTCAAAATTTCAGAAACCCGATTTGCCACGAATGTTTTCCATCTGTTGGGATGGCTATTTAACCACGCTAATACGATCTCAGAGTCGGTCCAGTAGTACAAATTGAATTTACTTATTCCCATCACTTCTGAGACTTCTGATAAGAGTTTGGCTAAGAGGACTGCTCCGCACAATTCCAATCGAGGCACTGAAATCTTTTTTATAGAAGCAACATTAGTTTTTGCCGTGAACAAAATGACATGTATCTCACCGTCAGCATCGACAACCCGTGCATACACTACCGCAGCATATGCTGATTTTGACGCGTCGCAAAATCCGTGTAAGTCAATCTGCTTGTCACCGTGCTTCATGCTTAACCATCGAGGAATTGAAAAATTCTTTAAACTTTGCAACTCTTGTCGGTAAGTAAACCATTCTTTTCTTATTTCATATGGAATTTCCTCATCCCATCCAATCCCAGAAACCCATAATTTTTGAATTAGCATTTTCGCAACAATGATTACGGGTGCGACCCATCCCAAAGGGTCAAATAGTCTTGCTATGTCTGATAATATTTTTCTTTTCGTTACAGGTTCTTGCAGCGGGGGCAACTGAACAGAATACTGGAAGGTGTCACAGCTTCGGCAACGTTTTAAATATCTCATCTTGTTTTATGTTGATCTCTCTTTCTACACCATCTTGTCCTTTGAACGAGTGTCTTTCTCCGATTATTTTCTCCAGTAATTCATTGCTGTTACTTGACCATTTTTGTAAAGTGAATCCTGCTTTTGCTAATAACTCGTTAATTTGATTAAAGATTCGTATGCCTTCTTCTATTGAGTCACAACCAGTCATAAGACCGTCCATATAATAATCTTTAAGAACTCTTTCAGCTGCAAGTGGATAGTTGACTCCTTCATCGTACGCTACTTGCTGCATCGATCGAACTGCTAAGAAAGGCGCTGAAGAGGTACCAAAAGTAACTGTTAGTAACTTATAATCCTTTATTGAAGATTGTTTGCTGTCTCTCCACACGATGCGCTCAAAATCTGTATGATGGTCGGCCACACGCACCATTCGGTACATTTTGACAATGTCTGAAACGAGGCAAATGCGGTGGGTTCTCCAACGAATCAATAAATGCCGTAAATCTGGTTGCAGCCCCGGTCCAATCATTAGGTCATCGTTGAGCGACATTCCATTTTTTCCTTTGCAGGAAGCATCGAAGACAACCCGAACCTTCGTTGTGTCTTTATCGTCCCGTATAACCGCATGATGAGGTAAGTACACTGCATGTTGATTTTGTTCTTCTTTTTTGGTTATTTGTCTCATGTGTCCCAATTGCAAATATTCATTGAGGACTTCTTCATATTTTGTCTTTAAATCTGTGTTTTTATTGAGTTTAGCTTCTAATGAATAAAACCTATTAATTGCTACCTTTCTTGTATCGCCATATTGACAGCTCGGATCTTGACTTCTAAATGATAAGTTTACTATGTAACGACCGTCACTGTCTCTTACAGTTGTAGCTTTAAATATCTCTTCGCATTTTGATTCTTCTTCGGTTAGTATATGTTTCTTAATTTGATTTGCTTCCTTTTCTAATTTCCAGATTTTTTTCAGGATTTCGTCATCACCAAGGTGAGCATGCATTACGGTAATGTTTGATGTATTCTGAGCAGCAGAGGCTACTGTACCTGATAAAATCCATCCTAATGAAGTAGACTGAGCTACAGTGCTACCATCAGGAGCCTTTAATAACCCATTTTGTAAAATCTGACCATAAATTTCTGCTCCTAACAACATATCCACTCTATCCGGTGTATGATATCTAGGATCCACTAATTTGATGTCGCTAGCTTGAGCCCAATCTAAATATACGGTTTCCCTACCAGGTAATAATGACGTAATAGATTTGAGAACATATGCTTTGACTACAAGTTCAAATGATGGATCGACCCTGGACTGAATTTTAATCTCAACAACCGAATTTAAGGATAATTTGTTATTAACGTCTATACCAGTTATTAAACCTTTAGCTGGTTTTTTCTGAAGCCCTAAACTTTGCACAGTATGCTCTGTAACAAAAGACGCCTGAGAGCCTTGGTCTAACAGAGCCCTGATTGTAAACATAACTCCATTTTTCGATACAGCCCTCACTAGGGCCGTGGCTAATAAAACTTGGTTATTCGCTAAACCTTTCGAAAAACAAGTTACTACGTTGTTTTCAGATTCTAATCCTACCGTGTTTGTATGTTAATTTATAGATGTATCTCCCTTTTCTCCTAATGACTCCTGCTCACCTTTAGGGTGCAACAAGGAGTGATGTCTCCGCTTACATATTTGACAAGAGGCTGAGCACTTACAATGTGTGTGTGCTCTTAGCCATGCCGATTCTCCTGCGCATCTCCTTCTCGCATGAACCATCATTACTAATGCTGGACCCCAGGTAGGTAAAGTTAATTACTGTTTCTAGGCCCAACGCGCCAGTGAGCTCCAGCTTCCCAGATCTATCCACTACCATGACCTTGGTTTTGGACCTGTTTATGGAGAGTCCCATCTCTTCGCTAATCCACTCCATTCGGTCCGGAAGTGCAGCCATTTCCGACTCATTTGCTGCAATAAGAGTAGTGTCATCGGCGTAGTGCAGGTTGGTGATTTTCACACCACCAACTGTGACGCCTCCCTCCCAATTCTCGCAGGGACGTCTCATAATGTACTCTCCATAGGCGTTGAACAGAATGGGTGACAAAATGCATCCCTGGCGCACTCCTTGTTAAAATTTAAAGGGTTTTGAGGTTGTTTTATCGACTCTTACGACTCCCTGACTTGAGCCATACAGGATGCGAAGTAGGGCGATGAGATGTTTTGGTACTCCGAGTTCTTGTAGGACTCTCCACAAGCAACCTCAATAAACACAGTCGAAAGCCTTGCTATAGTCGATGAAACACATTATCACCGGCGTATCCAACTCGTAAGCATTCTCAATGAGCTGCCTAACATTGAGAATCTACTCTCAAGTGCCCTTGCCTTTTACGAAACCTGCTTGCTCCTGTGGAATTTGCCAATCCAGGTAGTAGCGGATGCGATTGTTAAGAATGTGGAGCAAGACTTTGCTGGCATGTGAGATGAGGGACAAGGTTCGATAATTGCCGCAGTTCTTGGTTGACCCTTTCTTGCGCAGCGGAATAATTACGGACTCCGACCAGTCCTGCGGCCAGTCACCGTTTTGCCAGACGTGTGAGCAAATCTTGAATAGCGTTACTACACCCATGTCACCCATAGCTTTAAGCACCTCTGCTGTTATTTGGTCGCATCCTGACGCCTTCTTTATCTTAAGAGCCTTTAGAGCAGCAGATATTTCGGAGTGAAGAATCATGGGTTCCACTTCTAGATCCCTCCAGTCCGGGATAGCCCCTGGCGTTGAATGTGGATCTGTGTACAACTGCTCACAGTAGGCACGCCATCTTTCGGCAATGCGGTCGAGCTCGTGTAGCACAGTGCCATTGTCATCTTCTATGACCCAAGATTTAGCTTTGAACTTTTTTGAAAGCACTCTAACTATTTTTAAAAGGTCTGCAGTTTGTAGCTTGTTCGAATGTCTCTCAATTTCGCTGCAGATGCCCTCAATGAAGTTGTTCCTGCGACAACTGGCTTGGATAGCGCTGCTAAGCTCGGAGCATTCAGCCATTATTGCACGATCCTGCAAACCCCTAGTTTTTTAGTCCTTTCTGCGCTGTATGAGCACCCACGATTTTTTTCTTCTGATCTTGCTTCTTCTTCCTAGAGACCAGAAGCCGTATTGCGTAAGTGCGCAAAGAAGTTAAGCTCTATCGAACCGACCAAATCGACCAATCACATGCGAGATGAATGACGCGACCGTTCTGTGTGATTGGCCGATTTGGTCGGTTGGATATAGTTCAACTTCTTTGCGCACTTACGCAATACGGCTGCTGGTACAGCACATCATTGATATGGCCCTTCAAGTGTTCCCACTGTATGTCAGCGTTAGCGTGTTCATGCGTGGGACAATCCTTCTGTTTTGCCTCTAACGCCTCTAGGAAGATTGGTTGTTCAGAAGGATCCAAGCTTCTGGGCTTCGGTGGTTAACGTCTAGGCGCCTTTAAGCGCAGCGAGAAATTGGCTACGAGTAGGTTGTGGTCAGAGCCGCACTCCGCGCCGGGAAAGGTCTTCACATTTGAAACTGAGGATCTCCAGCGGGTATCTAGAATGATGTAGTCGATTTGATTTCTGTGCCTATGGCCTGGAGATCTCCATGTGTCTTGGATGATGTTGGAAGTACGTGTTCATAATACTGAGATTTCTGTCTATACAGAACTCGATCAGTTTTTCACCCCGTTCATTCCTAGTGCCAAGTCTAAATTTTCCAACTGTGCTTCTGATATGATCATTAGCAAGTGTACTACCGACTTTGGCATTCCAGTCACCAAGGATCATTTTAATTTCTCGACTAGGAATTGAGTTCAAACGTTTCCTCCAGTCTCCCATAAAAGTCTTCAATTACCTCATCTTGAGCTTGTGCCGTCGGTGCGTATATTTGTACAATATTCAGCACACACGGTTTGGTGTTCAGTTTCATTGTCAAGATTCTATCAGACACCGGGTTATAACCGAGGACATATTTGTTCATGTGTGGCGGCAATATGATTCCGACCCCATTCCTACTCGAATCCATGCAGCCTGAGAAGTACATGGTGTTTCCTGCCGCAGTGGTGAAGTGGCCATTCCCACGCATGTGTGTTTCACTGACGACTAGTATGGAGATATTATGTGATTCCATCTCCTTCTCTACGAGCGATGGTCCGTTTAGCCGCCATTAGCAGACCACGGACGTTCCAAGCGCCAACGATGATGGTTTCGTATTGAGATCTTCTTGATCTTAGATATTGTGGCACTGACAGTAGCATCTCTTCCCTCCGTAGCCTGTCGATTCACCCCAGGGGAAGCTTCAGTCGCCAATTTCACACCATCCAGTACCCGGGCTGGGTGGCGCCGATGGTAATCGGGTCGCCCAACATACTCTCTCTCTCTCTGTTTCTGATTCCATAAAAGGGGATTTTCATGGGAAGACAAGCGCGGTGGATTCCCACGTCCTTTCACGTCAGTCTTTTAGAGGGTATTTAGATCCTCATAGTCACTGGTTACCGCCCCGTAGACGCTACGTTCTCTCAGGGTTGTCGGGTTGATAGTCGTAGTAGATACCACCGCCCGATACTCGGCGTTCATAGTTTTACGGCATGGGTAGGTCTCCTCCACACCAACCCTCCTCCTTTCTCATTCGGACTTGGGACCGACAATGGTAGAGTTAAACCTTACTATAGAACTTGTATATTATGTACCACTAAAAAGTGAAAAATAAAAACTGTTTATCGTACTTTTTTGTTAAAAGTTTTTGTTTAGTGTTTATATGTGGTATGTACATATTTTGTCAATTGAAAATAAATAATTTCAGCAATAAATTGGTAGCACCGCGGTTTCTACTAGTATTAATAAACAAATATTGCCTAGATGTGTGATTTAATGTTTCGTCCTCAGTCCACCTCGCGAGCTCACAGCTGTAACGCGCGTCACTACTTAAGTACCTTATTAGATATAATCATTGTGTCTCGACTTCTTGAGTCACAGAGGTGCGAATAGTGTAAAGTTATCTAAGAAGTGATCCAGTGTGTCTAAAGACAAGTTGCCTACGGTAATCCAGGCTAGCGGCATTTAAAGGTATATTGTATTTAATTGTTTTCCAAATTTATTTACTTAATTAGACTATTACATATAATAATAATTAGACTATTATATTTAAAAATAATTAGACTATTAACTATCACTTCGCCCGCGACTTTCGCTTTTATATATATAGATATACCTATATAATAATTCGACTATTGAAGTTTGACTGCCTCGTTGGTCTAATGCTCGAAAGCGTTATTGCCGAGCATGAGATCAGGAGTTCGATTCCCGGATCAGGCCAAATGTTATTGAGTTTTTCCATCTGGAATATCTTAGTAGCAGCCCAAAGTCTGGATTTAAATGGGACTTAAACAAAACTGGTGAAGTGTGGGTGTACAATAAGTGCACCTCTGCATCTGACTGCGAATATTTACAATCTGCACATCAAATCTTATGGGAGTGTATTCATTATGAAAGCAATATTATGTTGAATACTGTACAGGCTGCATCTGGAGTTATTTATTATTCGGGCCTTGCGTTCAAGCATTTTTGCCATACCTATTATTGGAATCAAATATAAAAGCTCACAATGTTAGGACCCATTATTGTTAATGTTATTATTATCGCTGAGTTGTTTTCCTCTTACTTTCAATCCACTTTCAAAGAACCTGATTCTAATCCAGACTCTGATGACCTAGATGCTAATATAGCTACTTATTCTTCTAGTTCAGTGAACCTGAGTAACATTGGTGTATGTCCTGACATACTACTCAAGTTACTCAAAGGTCTGGACCCCACAAAATCTGGTGTGCTTGACTTGATGGTGTCCATCAGTTTGTTTTTTGAACGATCGTTGAGATAGATATGGAAACCGGCATTCATAACACCTATCTTTAGAAAGGGGGATAAATCGCAAATAGATAATTACTGCTTAATATCTAAGCTATGTCTTTTTCCAAAGTTTTGGAACGTGTAGGACACAAGGTACTTTGGCGACGAACAACGTTTTCTGAGGAACCCCAGGTCACCGCCTCGAACCTGGTACTGTCCAACGAACTTATAACCAGTGGGATGGAAGAACAATGTCAGGTCGATGTTATTTACACGGACTACAGCAAGTGTTACTACACCGAATAGATCACCGCGTGCTTCTTCAGAAGTTATCATCTGCAGGAATACACGATGATCTATTTCGAAGGTTTAAGTCATATACAGATAATCGAACGCAGGCTATAGTCTTACGTGGATACACTGGATGGAAAACTGTCCCATCAGGAGTACCTCAAGGCTCGATCTTGGGACCGTTATTGTTCACTATATTTTTCTCAAACATAAAAAAAAAATTATGTTTGAGCTTTTTATATTCACATATTTTGCTATACGCAGTTGACATGAAGGTCCTTAAGTCTGTACGTACAATATCTGATACTGAGTTACTTTACTTAGACCTTGACAGATTCGTATCATACTGATAAACTCATAAATTACAACAAAACGTATCTAAATGTTTTCATGTAGTATTTACTCATCTGTACCTACCATTGGTTCGGGATATTCACTAGACGGTACGTACATAAGTAAGGCAAGTAACTTAGATCTTGGTGAAGTCCATGACTGCAAATTACTTTTCGATGATCATAATATAGACACCATTGTCAAAAAAGTCCTCAAAGCTCTGGGATTTATTATTAGAGCTTGGTTAAACTTTCGGTCTCTAAAACCAGTAAAAGTCCCCTACTGTTCCCTCGTGCGCAGCCACCTCAAGTAAATTTCACAAGTTTGGAACCCTCAATACGAGATCTAGAAATCTCATAGTGGAACCGTTCAGAGAAAATGCTTGCGATTATTAGACTATAGGGCGCAGCAATTCTCAGTCGACTACGAACGCCATTGCAAGCGATACCATTTTTTACCGTTGCACCTACTCATAAGACGTAATTTTTTTTTGGCAAAATTGTAAACGTCTCGGTAGATTGTCTCGAAGTACTCAGCAAAATACTTCTTCGCGCTAACCAAGGCAGCCTACGAACACGGCCTCTGCTGGAGGCACCGTAAGCATCGACAAACTACAGGCGAGACGCTTTTTGTATACTTAGCGTTGTAGCTTATAATCTCAATTGTTGCCAACACACTTGGAACTCGATCTCTTTTGCACCGGGTGGCGCACACAAAATTATAAAAATCCTTACACTCTACAAAGTAATGACATGACTTCACACAAATCCTACATCTCCCTTTTCTATGGAGGTTTGTGGGACTTTACACCCTGTTCCACATACCTCCAAAAGAGAATATTTTGGCGGCAGTCGGGAGTGAGTGCGAAATAGTTTTTGTTTATTTAATGTAAAGTTTATATTTGTTTTATTAAAATGTTGCACGAATTCATTTATTTCAATCTTTCTATTTTAATCTTTGTCTACCCATTATTATTATTTTATTCTGTGTATCGCTGTATTACTGCAAATTATTTTTAACGCAATGTATACATATACAAGCTTGTTATTAGCCATTTTCCTTACCTAGTATTTTTACCCGACTGCCGAAGGAGGGTAATGTGTTTATCAGTCTATGTATGTATGTATGTATGTATGTAAGTATGTATATATGTATGTATGTATGTATGTATGAAGGTATGTATGTATGTTTGTTCCTATGTGGCGTTCTAGAGAACAAACGCGTTGGCCGATTTTGATGATTCTTACGTCAATCGATTCGTCTTAATCCTGCGAGTGTCACTGGCTACATTAAAATTGGATAAAGCAAAAATGGCGGCTTTTGGGCGCCATTTTGTGGGGGAATAATGTTTTTTTTTCTTCGAAACCCATCGTGTGGGGTATCAAAATAAAGGATTTTAAGAGGCAATTTCAAAAATATATAACACTTATATGTTTAAATGTACCCAATTCTAAAAAAAAATAACTAAAAAGTTGTAAATAAAAAAGTTAATTAAAAAGATCAAAAAACCCGACTGCTTAAAAAGCAAACTAAAAAGACGTAAACAAGAAAATCATGCTGTGCAGTCGGAGGATACATCTGGTTTTGGTCAGCCAGCTCGCGAATATGTATCCTCCGACTGCACAGCATGATTTTCTTGTTTACGTCTTTTTAGTTTGCTTTTTAAGGAGTCGGGTTTTTTGATCTTTTTAATTAACTTTTTTATTTATGTTGTTACTAGCTTCTGCCAGCGGCTTCGCCCGCGTGAATGTTGATACTTATCCCAAGGGAACATATTCCCGGGATAAAGTGAGCCCCGTTTGCAACAAGTAACAAACATACACACTCACAGACTTTCGCCTTTATAATATTAATGTGATATGATTATTCAGTAATCTTTCCTTAAAAAAAAAAAACATACCGACTTCCAAAACAAAACACTACAAAGCGAAAAATAAATTTCTTTTCCGAAGTCGGTGTCTTTGGTACCTATTGTTTTCCGTTTTTCGACACTGACTTCGGAAAAGAAAGTTATTTTTCTCTTTGTAGTGTTTTGTTTTGGAAGTCGGTTTGATTCTTTTTTTAGTTTTGGTAGATACCTCCAATTACCATGAAAATTATTTATAGCCAAAGTAAATCTCATGACGACTCCAATAAGCCCAAACACGGCTAGGATAAATTGTTTTATTTCGGCGTTCCAGTGCCGACCTGTTCTGAAATGCATTCGGAACAACATCCTCGTTACCAAATACGTGATTTTAGATAAGTGTACTAACATAGGTAAAAGTTTTATTGTTTAGTAACCCATATGGATGTTGCTTGTCCGAAATAAAGATTATTTTATTGTTAATAAGATTATTTTATTATTACCAAGTTTTTGAATTGATTATTTGCAGTTAAGAACGTTTTAAACTCACGATACTTTAACGCAAAAGTATGACAGTTTTTCAGGCCAAAATAGACTTTGACAAAACCTTCTGAACTGCAAATTCTTAATTCGGGAATCGGGTGTAAGAAAACATCAAACACAAAGTATTAATGCCCCTGCCTGTGTTCGAATTCACGACCTATGGACGAAACTCGGCCGTAAACACAGAGCCACCACTTTTCTTTAGTGCTATATATACTAGCTAGCTAGCTATATATACCTATGGCTCTGAGTCGTGGCCGCTCACAATGGGCCTCATAAGAAAGCTTACAGTCAACCAAAGGGCAATGGCGATGGCTATGCTGGGCGTTTCCATGCGTGATCGAGTCAGAACACATTCAGGGCAGGGCAGGGCACATTACTCGCAGAACGGATGGTCGGTGGGGCCGAAAACTTCTGGAATGCGGAAGACGCAGCGTTGGAAGGCCTCTCTCTAGGTAAACCGATGCAAGGATTTAGGAATCCGGTGGATGCAAGGCCGATCAGTGTGACGATGCTTGGGGGAGGTCTATGTCCAGCAGTGGACGTCTTTTGTCTGAAATGATGATGGACCCATGTAGGGTACGAAAAAGCGTTCATTACTGTTTAAATTGCTGCGTACTGCCAATCATTACAAGGAAGTAATTAAAGTTAGTCACAAAACATCAATATAAACATTAAACAGAAGAATAAAATTACATGAAACTGAGGAATTCAATAAAAAAATATAAAAAACAATTATAGTTCATCATTGAAGCATTAATTGTCATTTATTTACATATATAAATTTGCATAGTATACATTTTTAATTAGCTGTACCTACACTCTACCTATACTACGAACTGAGGACTTTGGACGCACAATCGTGCGCAGTGGTTGAGTGATAGACTGCAGCACGTGTCGCGGGTTCGATCCCCGCACGGAACAAATATTTGTATGACCTACAGATAGTTGCTCCGGCTCGGGGTGTATGCGAGTTTATATGTTTGTAAACGCACTCACGATACAGGAAGAAATTCCTAGTGTGGAGCAAAGCAAAACGAAATGCAAAAAAAGTGAGCATAAAGGCCCGGCTATCGATTCTGCATCGCTATAAAAAGTCGACGTGAGCTACCGCCCTAACAAATCTAAAATATGGCTAAAGGCGTCATAACATCTTATTTATTTATAAAAGGTGGCACAAAAGTAATCACCATATCAAAGTTAGAGTGACCAGGCTTCTTCTGGGTAAGCTCACTCCATCGTCGACTCTGTCTCAGTCACCTCTGACCTAGACTAGAGTCAAGAGCAAACCCATTTCAAATAAAAAAGAAAAAATATATATCAAAATATGTTATAATTTTTGCAAATGGCGGTAAATATTAATTCTACTTTGACATTTGCGAAGTAAACAGACACACAATTTATCTGTTGAACTCCAAGCACGTTTCAGCGATGTTTAAGATAAACTAAGAAACTAAGCATATATGAATTAAAAAAATCACATTAGTACTTGCCCGGATTTGAAGCCACGACCGAATAACTTTAATTTGACCGTGCACGTGCCCCCTGCTCTTCGTTACCTAACTATTTACTTACATACGTGTCTGTTTGTCCGTCCACTATGATCTGTGTGTGCAGTGCTCCGTCATACCTGCCAACATCGTTAATGTTCAGCTCTCCGTCAAGACAAACAGATTTGTTAACTTTGTGCACTTGTCAAACAGACGGTCTTTGTCATGCTAATGTTTATATAGGTATCTAAGTATTAGGTTTTCCCAAAGCTTCGCTCCTGTGGCTCATTCTATAGGAACCACAATATAATTTTCCGGTAGAGAGAGTACCTACAGGGCATTCAGCGATAGTACCGAAATACATGTGATGTAACCTACATTATGAAATGACTTCAAAAAGGAGGAGGTTCTCAATTCTACAGTGGAATTAAGAACCTCCTCCCTTTTTAAGTCATTTGTTTTCCGATTTTGATGATTTATGTTTATTTGATACCTGATGTGGTTCCATTTATATTTGATCAAGACCTGACGAGTAGTTTTAAGTTATCCTTGCATATTAACATGGTTTATAAGGTCCCAAAAGTAAAAAGATTAAATAAAAAAAAATAACAAATATATTAAACCGACTTTCAAAACAAAACACTAGAAAGTGAAATATTACTTTATTTTCGGCAGTCGGTGTCAAAACACGAAAAAAAATTATACCGACGACACTGACTAAAACGTTATTTTTATTTATTAAATCTTGATACACACAGTCATGTGATATGCAAAAAGAATTTGAATTTGAGTGTAACATTCTTACAGTGATGAAAAAAATTCGTAATTGTAACAGTTATTAGGTTCTCAATCTGAATTTTCTCAGTACCCACCCGGCGTCACATTTAATGCATGTCCTGGATTATGACAGGATTTGAATGAAACTTGGCACACGGGGAGACAAATGATCTACCCGTTTGTGTAGTTTAATTCAAATCTGTTCAGCCATTAAGAAAAGGTAACAAGCTACCAGTATGGAATTGTACAAATTATGGATTTGAAGAAAACAAAATGGTCGTATTACGTCGAATAAAATCCTCTGCTTGCTTAAGTCCGTGATACTTCCTTAAACATTTCATTATCACATTCTCGCTAATTTCAGATTCCCATGGCTGCTATAACGAGTCTTCCGGACTTAACAATCACTAAATATAAACATAAACAAATATTAGCCAAATTATTAGCACTTCATTTAGTTCTAGCTGACAAACAAACAAACGACACGTGATGTCTATGAGGATGCATGAAACAGAGTCGAAGGACCGATTTCTGAATTGAGTATTTGAGGTTAAGAATGAGTTGAGTATTTGTCAAACTACACTTTGAAAACCTGTCAGGCACTAAAGTGGGGGTTGACAAGATCTTAACCTAAAATAATCAATCCAGAAATCAGCGCTAAGCCCCAGTTTCAAACTGCTCATTAAACTACTTTTTGTAGAAAATCCTAATATTTATAGTTTTGAGTTTTGCCCTGACTTGGCTGTAATTTTTGCGATATGCCCGGTTAACCTGGCATATACCTGGCATATCCTTATTTGCTTAATTCTAACCACAGCATTAGTAAAGTAAAAGCACTGATTAGCAGACACTAAATTCAAGTTCTGCACAGAAAACTGCCATGTTGTCTCTTTACTACTCTTGGTTGACTGGTAGTGAAAATCTCAGGCACTAAGTCCGCCTTTGTAACTTTTGTGCATGAAATCGAAATAAATAAAACTTGAATTAAACATAAATATAACACCAGCCCTGTATTTGCCGAAGGTAACTAAGGCTCAGCTCACACCAATACGTGCCGTTGCGGCCACTTTATTCCGACTTAAAAAAAGGAGGTTATCAATTCGATACGCAAGTATGTTGTATTGTTGGAATTGCACAATGTTACTCTATGTGGGCTTCTAAACATGTGTGCCAAATTTCATAAGTATTTTTGTATGTATGTTTGCCCACGCATTTCTCCGGAACACAGCGGGGGTTTTAGTACGATTACTTATAATCGGATCGTAATAAAACCCCCCCGCACGTTTTTGCGCAATATCAGTTCTGAATTGTTTATAGGTAGTGTATTGAAAATAATTGAAATAGTGCGCTTAGTATTATTCTTGTTGTCAGCTGTCCCTTACGTACCATTATTTTTCAAGGACAAACATAAAAATATAAAATAATAATATATTATAATAAACGAATTAATATTCACATCTGTCAAATAACAATAGAAAAAACGTAATAATGGGGCTAATTATACTGCTGTAATAGGAACTAGTTGAATTAATGTATTCAAATAAAGCTACAAGAATTCCAGCTTATCGAACAACAGACGTCAGTAAAAGTAATAGTATACAAGTTTAGTTTATTTTGGACATCGCTGACATCGGGGAAAGAAAACATCCTGAAGAAACCTGAACTTATCTATGCTATAATTAATATAATAAAAGGAAAGATTTTTTTATTTGTTTGTTTGAACCGAATAGGCTCCAAAACTACTGGACCGATTTAAAAAAATCTTTAAAAGCTACATTATTCCTGAGTAACATAGGCTAATTTTTAATCCCGAAAACGGGTCCTGTGAGGTGGTCCACGGGAGCGAAGCCGCGGGAAACAGCTAGTCTTTTATAATTTTGTTTATAGTATTTTTTAATTCATTACAAAAGAGAAAATGTTCGTAAAGTCTTAGAAAACCACAGCATTCTTCATCACTAAATGAACATGTACTATTTGTATAGTAAAAGAGAAACACGAGTAAAAGGACCGTACTCCAGATGCTCAGACTCAACTCATACTCAATATTGACCACACCTACCAATCAACTGGCAATCAATCACAACTGACGAGTTTGGCATTATTCTTCAGCTTGACATATGTGTACTCAATAGAGCAAAAGCCCAGACGTTCCAGACGTTACTGAAAACTTTTTACACAAAATGTAAATAGTTATTGAATGAAAATAAACAATAAATTAATAAAAGTAATAATTGGGTTAATAATTATATAGTTGTAATAGGTACTGGTCGCTATTAATGTATTCTAATTAAGCTATAATAATTCCGGCTTGAAATTTCATGAAATTTGTCAAGAAGCAAATATTTAATAGCATAAACAAGGGAAAACATTCGAAAACCGTAAATTCGTACCTAAATAAAAAAAAATGTTTCTTTTTCCTTTAAACTTGAGCTTGATCACTATCTCACCTGATGGTAAGCACAACACGCTTGCCTAGAAATAACTTATTCACTATTGACTTAATGACCCCTAGATTTTAGCTGTCGGGTAACATAGACGGCAGGGAATACTTATATGCAGATACGAGAACTGACCGCGAAAAAACTGATTGAGTCTTTTGAAAATCCTCATACATCGACATAGGTGATGGCGTTTTTCAACAGTTTTCCAAACGCCATGTTAATTTTGTCACTCAATTCAATTTATTTTCGTTAATTTATGTTCGGTGCTTTCTTAGTTTATGAACTTCAATAATGTTACCTAATTATTTTTGTAAATGTAGCTATTATTACGGAATCCTCGGTGCGCAAGTCCAACTCGCACTTGGCCGGATTTTTTAGTTTTACGAATTTGTTGCGGACGTAATCGCGGGCAAATTCTAGTTATAAATAAAATCTCAGCAACACTGTATGTTCAGTTCTCTGACACTATTATTTACACTTGCAGGTCGTCTCAAGTTCACGTGTTATTAGTACGGCGGGCTCACGTTATGATCAGTCTACAATGACGCGGCCGCTACATCGGTCACACACACACACACGCCTGTTATTATGCACACACATCACTTACTATTTTTGACGAAAACACTCATATTTTCGCACCTCCATATCGTTGCGTACTCTAAAACAGACAAACATCATCGAACGCGTTTCCGTTTTCTCGACATTTTCCCAAGGTCGTCTGTTCTCCATACGGAGAGGATCATATAGATGCCGATCTAGAATTACAAACAAGAATCTTAATTATTTTTCTTAAGAATCTTAAGCTTACTTATAATTAACATGTATCACCCTCACATATGCTATATAGCCTGTGGAGTTACTAAGGGCAGTTTGTTAGGCCCCTTACTGTTTGAAACTTATATCTTATTTACTTTTGCCAGTTCATCTCCGAAGTGAACCACGATGGTGCCGCGCCCCGTTCCGCAGTCACCCACACCCCCCCTCATTCCCGAGTACTTCGCGGGGAGGGAGGTGTTCATCACTGGAGCTACTGGATTCATGGGCAAGGTACGTCAACAGTTAAATTGGCTAGATTTGTAGTCAGAAACTTCTCTGAGGAGACCAGTTCTGAATAATGCTGCGAATTACCTGTGTGAATAAATGGGATTTAAAATGTCAGGTCTAAAAGCAAAATCTATAAAAATATCTCTACAAACTGAAAAAAAACTTTAGTTTCGAAATTTGTATAAATTCGATTTAGCTTGACTTGCGTATCTTAAACTAGTTTTTCATTGTTTTACGGGAATTTGGTTTTATATCCCGATGATGATTGAGACAAAAAAGACGTGCATTCGGCCAAATGTGCGTATTTTTTTAATTAATCTGCTTAATATCACCTACATTGGAGTCTGTGTCCAATGTACCCGGATGCAGCAGAGTGCCAGTATTTAATTAAGTTAAATACTTTAGTAAATGAAGTTTAAGACTTAATCAACATGCTATGTCAATGTTTAGATAGACGCTTCTACTGCGGGTCTACGTGCCTTGAACCTGAACATATATTTTGACCGTGAAACTCATTTTTAACCGACTTCAAAAGGAGGTTATAAGTGTGACCTAAATGTTTTTGTTTTTGTATGTACGTTTGTCCGCGATTTTCTCGCGTTTGACTGAACCAATTTAACTATCTCTTAACATCGGTTCTAGTGTAAGTTTCATAAAAATCGGTGAAGCAGTTTTCAAGATATGGAATATACAACCAAACTTTTTAGCGACAAAAAGCACGAATGTGTAAATTGAGTTATCATGGGTATATTTTCAATCGTTTATGTACCTTAGTAAGATACATAAAGGAATGAAAATATTATTTGAGCTAGTTTTTATTGAGCAAGTTCCATAACTCGCTTAATTTGTAGTGAGTGTGAACCAACACTAAAAAGAGACAAATAAAACATTTTGCAAAAATATTAACCGATTTCAAAAACAGAACACTAAAAAGTGCAAAATAACTTTCATTTTGGAACTCAATATCGCAAAACGCTAAAAACATGAGGTACGAAAGATACCGACTTCCGAAACGAAAATTATTTTCCACATTTTAGTGTTTTGTTTTTGAAGTCGGTTTTTTTTTTTTGCGGAAACGTTTTTATTAGTCCAGTTTATTGATTTCGTTAAATAATTATTTAAATCATTCTTTATTAAAAAAGAAACGTTACCCCACAGTGATTTCTTCTGTATCGCAACCACGTTTACAAACATTTAAACTCACATGCACAAACAGACCAGACCCGGAACAACTATCTGAGGCCATACAAATACTTTTTCTGTGCCGGAATCGAACTCACGATTTGCAGCGCAGCAGTTCATAGAAACACACCTTTTTCTCATGACACAGAACCTACAGAACTCACCTGCTACGATCTTTACTAAAATACTGCGCACCTGGCCTTTCTAAACAACATCACCAATAAGATCCGTGTATGTCCTTCTAGGGCGTCCCCTCGCTACCGGCGTTTCACGTCTGCTTTGTAATTGTAAATACCTTTTTTGTTGTGTCTGACATATACATAATAGGTAGTAGTGGATTCAAAATTAGGAATGTTATTTTATGATACTTGACGTTTTAAATATGACGAGAATTAACGGCCTCTTCAACTGTCTATGATGAACAACGGCCATTATTATTATTATATATACTTAATATGAATCTTTGTAAGATGTTACCTTTACGACTCTACTTACAGTCAATAAATTAGCAAGGCCTTCCTTCAAACCGTTCAAGTAAACATAAATTGTTCATTGTTAGTGTTCATAACGGTGAAAGAAATCTTTGTGCGAAAACTAAAAAATGTTCTAGAATCAAACATTCGGATTCAGCATCAACCCACGATCTCAAGCAAAGAAGGCGAGGTCTTAGTCACTGGGCCACCTATTAATATCTACATACAAACAACATACATAAACTCACGCCTTTGGCCTATGGGGCTAGGCAGAAACAACAGAACGGCACCTGCAAAGTTCCTTCCATACTAAAAACAATATACATACGCTCTATGATATCATGTTTATCTCCAGGTTCTGGTAGAGCGCCTGCTGTGGACCTGCCGCGACATCTCGCGTCTACACTTGCTGATGAGACACAAGAAGGAGACCGCGCCGGAAAAGAGGCTCGCCCAGCTCAAACAATCCCAGGTCTGTAGCAACTTAGTACCAGACGCTCTAGATAAGTGATATTCTATCAACGAAAACGTCACGATATCGACTAGAAAAAGTTCAAAAATGTATGAGATTGCAGAGCGCTATCGAAATGTCACGTGATCAAACCATGGCATTTCGACCAGCGCCATCGCTTTTGGAATTACACTTTGTCTACAGCCTCAGATACTTCATCGGAGAAGTACTCATAGCGTCAGTAACTATCGGATAACATCAATCGCTTCCAAAATATTCCCTAAATCGCAGTCATAGTATATAATCAGTGCGATTTTAGGTCTGGAATTTCTACTGAGGATGCCGTCTTAGTTTTGACGAGTGCAGAAGTAAATATTCTAGATGGCACAAATAGATGCCTATGTTTATTCCTAGAACAATCTAAAGCGTTTGACGCAGTTTCTGTTCCCACCCGGTTCTTCTAGCTAATTCTAGTGGGAATGAGAGGCTTACCGCTCAATATTTTAAAATATTATTTCTCTCAGCGGAAACAACGTGTCCAAAAAGGGGACTACCTTAGTGATGAATACAAAATCTCCTTAGAGTCCCACATAGGAGCATCATGGGTCCTCCTCTATTGCAAGGCTATATAAATGAACTCTGCTAAATACAAGGAGTTTTACATACGCAGATGACACCATAGTTTTTGTATAGCCCTTTACATTTTTCACTCTGATCAGGTGTTCGATGTGATCCGCACACACTGCCCGCAGCAGCTAGACAAGCTGAGTGCACTGGCCGGTGACGTCACCGCACCCCGCCTTGGCCTGGACCAGCATGCCATCAGTCAGCTCCACCAGGTCAGATCCCACAGCTATACACTAACGAAGCTTTGCAGACGCGACGGTATCACTAAACAGGCTTACGTTTTAACCATACCATGTGATTATTTTTGCAATGATTAGCAAATTCTTAATTCAAAGGCGATAATTATTTTTGTTCGAGGCGTAGTCCACCCGGCTGTGATATCTGGATTAATGAAAAGCAAGTTGATTTGTTCCTTAGAATCTCTAGATTACAGTGGAATAATAATTTTTACCTTTTTTAATATCAACATAAAACTCCACGCGTTCAAATGGGCATACCAGGGCGCCCCATTTCCAGAAGGTTTTCCGCAAATCTATGGAGAATTTGAATTAACAATCTGCTAATCAGTCACCATATGCCTGACCTTGTCTCATGTTACTTGAGGCCGGCGCAAAACGTTATCTTCATCCATATCGTCATGTTCATTGTCACGCTCAGTAATGTGTGTTTATCAGTATTTAAAATAAAAGTTTTTACAAATAAGGCCCATAAAGTTAAGATACCCATCACGTCTGCGGAGTTTTGCTAGCTAATTTACCGAATTCGACCCTTTATTTTATAAACATTCTGCCAGTGGCTACCGCCGCGTGAAATTTAGAAATAATCCCAATTTTCTCTCGGGATAAAAGTTCATTATATCCTTTTACTTTTTCCTTTTTTTAGGTACTATCTACTTATAAACCAAAATAATTCATCAATAGAGGTTCAACAGTTTAGGCACGTAACAAAACAGACAATATGATTTGCATAACCGTGTGACAGTGGAACATAAAAACTCTTTCTAGACATTATTAAAAACATATTTTCTTACGTAGGATCCATTATTACCCATGTTTACAAAAGATCAAATGACTTGTTTTGAATGTAAAGTGAATAATAATTGATTTCAATCACGTGTTTAGGAATCGCTTGACATTTATAAAACTAAATGTAAATAAACCTCGTAATGTTGAGGTACTTACATAATTTGACAAAGAACTTGAACACTATTTATGTATAGAACCCACGATATTCGTGTACTTATATTGGTGGACAATAAAACATATACTAGTAGCTTTTGCCTGTGGCTCCGCTCGCGTTAATAAAAATTTAAAAAAAGAATCAGCATCGACACAAACAAGAAGTAGCTCGGTTTTCCATTAGCCTTTCACTGTTTTCACAACTAAACACACAGTACTCCTCCTCAGGTATCGGTGGTATACCACTCGGCGGCGACGCTCAAGTTCGATGAGCCGTTAGCGGTGGCGGTGGAACAGAATCTTCGCTCCGTCATCACGCTCATGGACATCTGCGACACGCTGCCCAACATGCAGGTATACTAACAAACCTATCCGTTCGTACTAACTGACTACCGTGACGTGACGTGATGTAACATGACGTCATCATTCCCCTGGAGATCTGCGACACGCTACCCAACACGCAGGTACTGACAACTGGAAAACTGACGTGACGTGACGTGATGTGACGAGCCGCAGCGTTTGGCAGTGGTACAGCTTTGCTCCGTCATCACGTTCATGGACATCTGTGACACGCTGCCCAACATGCAGGTCCTCTGTCACATTTGTGAGACGTCAAATATTATATTTGTATGCAACCAACGTACTGTTTTGCTTACAAAAATGAGCAAAGTTTTAGCATTACATAGCATTTACAATTATTATTCTATAAAAATATGACCAATTAGAAACTCACTTACGTCACAGTTTAAAGATCTTCTTTCGTTGGGCAATGTTAACTTAACTATATTAAATAAATATTTATATTTCTTGTCATTATTGATACTGGTGTACGTACATAAATGAACGTCAAAAGAGCAAATAGAGTAGATAGAAAAATGTAAGAATCGTGGCAGGTGACATTCTGCCTATTCCGATGAGAAACATTTTCCTAGAACCAAACAATTAGAAGACATGCTACTACTGGTGTGTAGAAATACGGCCCACTCTCTCTTAAAGAAGGGAGGCTTGAGTAGCAGAGGGAATATTAAATGCCTATGTATATTCTTAGACTCAATAATTATTACTAAATAGCAACATAATATAACTGTCAATTTGATTAAGGCCCAATTTTTTGTCCCTAGTTTTAGCGAAATTTTAAACCAATAGTTACTAGATTTAACCTTTACTTGAGTTGAGTTAAGTAAGGCCCAGATTTTATCCGTAGTTAACTTAACAAGTGGTGAAATATGCTAAAAAATGGTTTAAATTTTGGTAAAACGTGTTTATTCATCATTCGGTAATATAACAAATGTTCGAATAAAATCTATGACCATTTATGAGGCTAACAATAGTTGAATAATCGTGTTTTACCAAATTTAGTCTTTTATCAATTGTTAGCATCACAAATTGTCTAATAAGTTGAAGAATTAACTATTTGACAATTTTTAGGGTTCCGTATCTCAAAGGGAAAAACGTAACCCTTATAGGATCACTTTGTTGTCCATCCGTCTGTCTTTTTCTCAGGAACGCGTGGAGGTATCAAGCTTAAATTTAAATCAAATGCTCAAGTTTACTTGTCCCTTAAAGCTGTGAAAAAATCAAACTTCTAAGCCAAAATAATCAAAATATACAGCCGTTTATGCCGCAAATTTCGGCAAATTTTCGACACTCGCAAAGGAATCAAAACCTACAGGGTACTTCCCGTGAACATAGAATCTTGAAATTTAGTACGACGCAACGGCTTATAGCACAGATAAAGGAAAAATAGCGAAAGCCGTAAATATTTAGTTACATCATATAATAAAAATATTTTTAATAATTTTAAACTTATTGTTACCTCATGAACGCGTAGAGGTATTCAATTGAAATTCATATCAAATACTTAGGTCTATAATACCTTTAAGCTGAAGTTTATACGGAGCCCTCGGTGCGCGAGTCCGACTCGCACTTGGCCGGTTTTTTTTAAACATACAATCGATGAATAAACGCGTTTTACTGAAAATTTAATCCATTGGTTAGCATATTTAACCATTGCTTGAGTTAACTACGGATAAAAAACTGGTCGCTCAAAAAAAGGACTTATAATAGTGGTAAGTCAGTCAGGCTTACCTACGCTAATGAAAGAGCAAGATTTTACATAATAATATGTTCCTTTTCCCAAGGTGCTGGTACACGTCTCGACGGCTTACAGCAACGCGGAGCTGACACATGTAGAGGAGAAAGTGTACGCCGCGCCGGCGCCGCTGACGCATCTGCTGAGCCTCATAGACGTGCTGCCTCAGGACATGCTGGCGGAGATCACTCCCAAGTAAGCATATTAACACAGATAAAAGCTTGATAGAAGAACCCCTTCAGTACATCGTATCTATCGTTTTCTTTGACATGTGGATGGCTTTCGACTTGGTCTACCATGATTTTCTAATACAAAAATGCAACTGCAATGAGATTCGAGAAATAGATATTAGATTAGATGCCGAAAGCAAAAAGTAAAAAATAAAAAGTTCACTACGCATAGTTCTGAATACAGCCAAAACTAAATCAGGAGCACCTAAAGGATGCGTACTTGGACCATTACTTTATCTTATTTATACCGACGATTATCCTAATACATAATAATTAACTTACTAGCATAAAAAAAATACAACTAATTTGTTTGGTAGCAGAAACAGACAATTTCACTGTAACTACTGAAAAATAACCAGCATTGGCGTTGTATGTCTTGAGAATGGCATCTCAACTGCGATGACTCTGATACCTATATCAGATGTTGACTGATAGTCGCCGTAGGCTACTTGGCATGCGAAACATGCTTCTCACTTCTACATCTTCCGCCTTTCATCTATTAATTTATTGTGTGATCACCATTTTCTTGAAAGAAAATAAGCGCGTAGTAACAAATTGTCAAACGCGCACGAAACTGCTGTTATACGTTAAAAAAATTTCAACGGCTAATCATAGCATTTTTGTCTTACATATTTTTTTTTTTTTGGATATACTGAGGGTAATATATTTAGAAACAATATAAAAACCGGCCAAGTGCGAGTCGGACTCTATTCCATAGAAAAAGGTTGACACACAGATAGATAGACAACGAAGTGACCCTATAATAATTAGTGTTCCGTACCCAAAGGGTAAAAACGGATCGAAAAAAGGGTCCCGCCCTTTTACTAAGACTTCGCGATCCGTCTGTCACCAGGCTGTATCTCATGAACCGTGATAGCTAGACAGTTGAAATTTTCACAGATGATATATTTCTGTTGCCGTTATAACAACAGATACTAAAAACAGAATAAAATAAATATTTAAGTGGGGATTTTCTTGCCGTTTTTTGCGATAATGGTACGGAACCCTTCGTGCGAGAGTCTGACTCGCAATTGGCCGGTTTTTTTGCAGTTGGTAAGTTGGTAAACTGATCGCGACGGCAAAAATTTTTTTGTCCCTTCCTTAAAAACTTCAGTGCTTTCATTGTTTATGAACGTCAGAAATATCACCTTATTATTGTGTTGAATGCATCTGTTTATACGGAACCCTCGGTGGGCGAGTCTAACTTGCACTTGGCCGGTTTTTATGAATTGGTGAATTAATCACCGTTCATTCGTGTCGTTTCTGTATCGCAAATCTACCACTCACTATTTATGATCTCCCTGTATTCCAGGTTGATATCTCCGAAGCCCAACACGTACACGTTCACGAAGGCGATGGCGGAGAGCGCGGTGGCCGAGCACGCCGCCAGCGCCAACTACGCCACCGCCATCTTTAGACCCAGCATAGGTCAGTTAACAAAGTACCAGGACTATTTGATAGTCCATTAGACTAGAACCTTTTGTACTAGCCAGTTACCGTCCCTCTGCAGGGTAAAGAACTGAAGAGAATCCACAAGCATTAAACGCCACGGCAGCTCAAGACTATAACTTATTTTACTTTCTTGAAAGTTTATGAGCGAATGGTCAGTGCAGTAGGGTACACAAGGGTTTCATTGAAATCCACGAAATCAATGGCGTTTTATTTATTTAAAGTACTGCCATCTAGCGGTGACTAGCAAAACTAATTGTTATTTCTATTCGCCGCCAGATGGTAAATAAAATGTTTTCACAAATAATTGCATTCATTAACTGTAGTGGTAATTAATTATTATATTTTTTATACCTACCACTCAGTATGATATATAAAGAAAAACTTCATAACAATTGAGTACAAAGGTGCACTTGCGCTTAAATGAAAAAAAAAACTGAGAAAACTATTAACTGTAAATTTTAGATAGGTGTGACAATATTTTTCTTTACTTTTTTGAATTTAAATGAAACCTTTTGTCCAGTGATATCTTCCCTCCGCGACCCCTTCCCCGGCTGGATAGAGAACCTGAACGGCCCGAGCGGCGCCATGGTGGGCGCCGGCAAAGGGTTGCTCCACGTGCTCAGCTGCGGGGGCAAGCGACGAGCCGACATGATACCAGTAGACATATGCATAGACACGCTCATCGCTGCGGCCTGGGAGACTGCAGTTGACAAGTGAGATACTTAAATATGGCTACTTAATACCCCAAAAAAGTTAAATGCAAGGACGTCTAGCCCGAGCCAAGGTTTGAAACCAAGACCCTTTACCATCCCTTTACTCAGAAAAACTGGCCAAACAATTATTATTCATTCTTATTCCTTATTGTACACAAAACACAAAAACATACAAATACAGTATGACAGTTTATGTAGAAAGGAAAGCTTAACCCATAGTTGGGTTCTCTAACAGCGAACCTCAGTTGTAAAGAGAATTATGCATTTGAGGGCACTTACACACATCCATGTGCACAACAAAAGCTAGCTGAGTTGATGCTGGCAAGCTTGCACCCCTCACAGTCTCGCTGCATGAATTGTTATCTTAATTCCCTCGCTTCAACGAGGAGTTAATTCTGAGTTCCTTCGCAGCTTTAAAATCCTTTAACCCTTGGAATCCAATATAGAATAGAGAAATGCGGAACTGGATGTAATGTCCGGCAACCTCCTTTGAAAGGGGACGATCCTCCGACCAGACGAGTGATATGTATGGTGAGTGGTGGGCAACTGCCTAATGGTTGTTGACGGGCCGATATATGTTCACGTCACGCGGAAAACTTTGATTGCGTGATATAGGATTTGTGTTACTTCGGACCAATTTTTTACCAGACTGCGCGACCCAAAGGAGGGTAATTTGTTCAGTCTATGTATGTATGTTTGTTCCTCTCTGGCGTTCTAGAGACCAAACGCGTAGGCCAATTTTGATGGTTATTACGTCAATCGATTCGTCTTAACGGTGCGAGCGTCAATGGCTACATTAAAAATATTAGAATTGAAAAAAGGAAAATGGCGGATTTTGGGCGCCATATTCTGGTCCCAATTTTTTCTTTCAAACTCATCGTGTGAAAATGAAGGGTTTTAAGAGGTCATTACAAAAATATTTTGTATCCACCGAGTACAGCATGATTTTCTTATTGTTTATGTCTTTTAGTTCGCTTCTCAAGCAGTCGGGTTTTTTTGATTTTTTAAATTAAATTTTGTAGTTCGTTGTTTCATAGAAGGCGCTTCAAAATGAATGTAGAATATCAACTACAACTTGATCATGTATCGTTCCAGCAAGCGAGAAGCGCGCGTGTACAACTGCAGCTCCTGCCTGAACCCAAACACATGGGGACAGTTCCGCGCGCACATGTTGGCGGGCGTGCGCGCTCACCCCTTCGACAACGTCATGTGGTACCCCTTCGGCATCCTCATCGAGAACACGTGAGTACAGACCTTTTCTTTTGTTAACGGGGCGAACCCTCAAAAGGTGCCGGGACTTTTGGGAAAAAGACCGGGGGGGGGATCAAACTGAAAATAATTTATAACAATAAAAATCAACATTAGTTTATTTTATTTCATATAAACCTTATAAGCGAATTGTCAAGCAAACAAAAAAAAATGAATTGGTTGCATATTCTCAAGCGTCAGTAGGTCTCTATAGAGAAGAATGTGCAAGAAACTTCACGAACATTCTTTTACATCAATAAGTTTCAATCACAAGTATTTGGTTACATCATTCTTGTTGAAAATTACACATAAATGTGAGTACGATGTAAAAAGACGCGCACGTAAAAGCGTCTAGAGTAATATAAACAACCTCAAAATACAATAATTAATTAAAAACAGGCAGAGGCAACCAAATTATGACCCCTCCCAACTGATGGCGGCCGTTCACGAACATGACGCATGGATTGGCACCACTCAGCTCAACCGTCACGAAGGGAACCGAATGATCCAACACATGTGCCACCATCAGAGAGACATTTGAGAGAGAATGACACACTCAACTGCCAGGGCACACACAAGTCAACAAACGACACATACGCACAGTGAATGGTAGATTTACAGTCGCAACATACTTACTCACACATGTGCTGTGCAATTATGTAATAAATACTAAAATAAACTGAGCTTATACAATACAAATATATTCATACAGTCTTCAGCAGGTCCAACAATACTTGAAATTCAATTAAACCATTTTAAAGGTACTTTTGAATTGTCAAGAAAAATATGAAGCTAGTTGCGCAATCGCAAGCGTCAGTAGGTCTCTATGGAGAAGAGCGTCTAAGAAACTCCACGGAGACTCTTTTTCATTACTCAAATTTAATTAAGTATTTGGCTAAATTATTTATTGTTGGAAAACTTGCATTTATGTATGAACAATGTAAAAAGAAGTGCAATTAATAGCGTAAAGTGTGTGGGTCTCTTTAAAACCACCCCGGCGATCACCATCAGCACGTAGAACTTCATGACCTCTTAAAAGACCACCCCGGCACTAGTGATCCGGCAGAAAACCAAAGTTGTCGACGTAGCTCACAGAATAAGCAAGTTGTAGTGGCAATGAGTCGGCCCTATTAGCTATGACCGTTGGGGTAAACGTGTTCTTGAGTGGAGACCGCGAACTGGCAAACGTAAGGTAGGGCGCCCTCAGGCTAGATGGAGCGACGATCTTCGCAGAGTGGCTGGTAGCAGCTGGATGAGAGTTGCCGAAAATCGAAGCAAATGACGTGCGATTCGAGAGGCCTATGTCCAGCAGTGGACTGCTAAAGGCTTATGATGATGATGAAAACCACTCCGGTGATCACCATCAATACGTAGAACTCGGTGAAAAGACCACCCCAGAACCCCGACCGTGCAACGCTTGTTAGGGGACATCCCTGGGGAGACTGCAATAGCGCCTTCCTTGAGGCACGCCGAGCACGGCAGCTCGGGACGTAAGTATAGTCCCTACCGTAAGCATTTGCAAGGCACTTGATGTGCAGGCAATTCATTTATTAGTTTACTGTCTATGCTATAAAGCAGTTCGACAATTCTGTTTGAGTCGAAAATTTTCAATGTACTATGCATTGTAAATTGTAACCAATGAATGGCATTGTCATTGTTGTTTCTTCATGAGAGAAATGAAAGCTTATAAAAGAAGTGAATGTGATTAACAATGATGGATTTCATTTTTCTTTGGCCACTGCTATCAGGGGCCCTACCATGACCTCCTAGAGCAAGGTTATTTCCTTTTGTGTAAGGGACAGATGTATACGACTTGTATAATATATACATCTGTCCCTAGGGTAGTCATGGAAAGAACTCTGTTCTATGAGCTTATGGTCATGTTCGTAAGTTAATTATACTTCATAAAATATAGCTTGATCTCTGCGACATATCTAGTTAAACTGACGTATACGTTATTGATAGCCTGTCAAGCACTATTGTTACTGTATTGATACTGACAGCTGTCGCAGAAATCAAGCTATCTTTTATGAAGTATAATAAAGATTGCCAACACAACTCCAAAGACATGTTATTTCCGCATTATATGTACCAAATTAGTTTAATATGTTTATTTTATTACAGCATAATGCAGAAGATCCTGGCGACCACACTTCAAACTGTCCCGTTATACCTCATACACTACATTTCCAAAATGTGCGGGATTAAGCCGAGGTAACTAGTTTTATTTTTTCGTCATGTCTGTTGTCGTTGTTATTTCTGCCTATATGATAGACAGTCTAAGGCCAGCCCTTTCTGTCCAAATAAGATCGATTCAATCTAACTTGGCCTATCTTTCAAACACCCTTTCAAAATTATCTACAAGGCTAGATTAAGTTCTCCCGGTAGATTGTTCCCTTGAAATAAAAGCCGACTTAAGCTGGCGAGGCCGCTGGCAAAAACTTCTATAGTCTTCTTATCCTTTCCGAGTCGATTTTACTCAGATTTTATTCGATCAAAATGCCTGTATAGCTCTGTCATTGGCTTCTTTCAAGTTGTGGAAGGTGAAGGTACCTGTACATCAGTGCACCCAGGAAAGAAGGTTTTGAATATCTTGTGAAGGGGCTCCACACTAGCACCGTGTTTGGGATATGTATATTAATAATACGTTTGCGATTTTACTCTTAACCATTACGTGTTTCAGACCGAGTTTATCAACAGTCAGCAAGCGCCTGAACGCAATGAACGGCGCGCTCAAGTTCTTCGCGATGCGCGAGTGGTACTTCAGCACGGACAATGTGCAGCGACTGCAACACAGGCTGTCGCCCTCTGATGCTGCTGTCTACAACCTGGATCCCTCTACCATCGAGTGAGTGGTTTTGTGTACCCACAGAACAGAAAAAACGCCTTCTACAATAGAAGTCGCAAGTAGGCGGGGCCCGCGTACCCCGGGATTTGCACTATTCCGCATATGTCTGCTGCCCCGCCCACACAAAAGTAAAAGTTGATTTTATGTTGTTAAATTTAAGGTCTACTTTCTTTTAAATTCAAACATATTGTTCTCGAAGATTCCAACTATGCACATGTCACAGTCAGCTACTCAATTAGAGATTGCCGTTATCGATAATGAGTTATCGATATTTTAAACTTACAATGTTCTCTGTGTTCTATGATATATCTTTCAGAAAAAACCAGTGTGCGGTTTTTTTTGGTGATTCAGTATTAGTAATCAAATACATGTCATTTCCTTTTTCAAACCCTTTTTTTTCGAATTCTGCCTTAACCAAGTTTAAAATGAATAAAGCATGGATATGAGTAATCTATTGGTAGTATTCTAATCGAAAAAAGGTTAATCGAATAATTAATATTTTAACTAATTATTGTTTAATTAATATCTTAATGTAACGATAAAGTGGCAACCTCCAAATGACAGTTTAGTGTACGAAATTAAAAATCAGACATGGGACCAATTTGGGAAAATACTGTATCAAACAAAAAAAGAATTTTCAAAATCGGTTTACAATTGATGGAGAAATCGGTGAACATACACAAAAAAAATTATGCTACTCGTATGTCCGTTACCTCAGTTTTCCTGTTCGTGTTTCCGAGTCGGATTCGATGAGTACCTTCTGTAAAGTCATCAATTTTCACGAGAATGGGTGCTACAGGGGTATTTAAAATGACCTTAGCTTTATCCATATTTATCGTAAGACTCGTGTGAAAGCTCCACTGCAATGTCTTCTTCATAGTATTAGATGGTGAGTGGTGTACTCACTATGGATCTTATTGTAAAGCCTGACTGAGGTTTTGATCGAATGACCGGTGTGATTGTTATTTATAGTCCCTGGCATGTAACTTGGCAAGGTTTTGGCGTAGTGGGGGAAAGTTCGCGCATAGTGCGCGAACTGACCAACCACCGTATAGAACGAACGGAACGTGGACGCAACGCGATAGGTCAGTCGGTCCTTGTGTCAACTGACTAACCAATCGCGCGCTCGGAACGGTGCTAAACGCTCCCCGCGTCCCGCTAGGTAACCAAAGAGACCTAAAAAATTACTTGTGCGCTTAAATCTATTGATTTAAGAAAGCTGATTTTTGGTCGCCTTCACTAACTGCACATAATAAAGTCTTCTGTACTTAGTTGAATAAAATACGAAATCATGCGAACGAAGTCGCGGGCGGAGTGCTAGTGACATCATACGTCGAGCTCTTGTCACCGCCGGGGTGTCAGCTGTTTTAGAACCCAATGGCTTGGCACGCGACGGTGGGAAGAGACCGGATGGCCATAATGCCTTGGAAGTTGGGTAGGCCTTTGGTGTGGGATGCAAAATGTGTCGATACCCTTGCGCCATCCCTTAGCACGGCGGGCTGTGCTGGAGCAGCTGCTGCTGGTGCAGAAAACCTCAAACGGCGCAAATATAACAACCTTATTGTCAGTTATATGTATGACCCGTTTGGGGTTGAGACATTTGGTCCATGGGGTCCGAGTGCTCATCGAGTGCTTCGAGACATAAGTAAACGGTTAGTTGACTGTTCGCGTGACCAGAGGGCTGGCCTTTTCTTCAGCCAGAGAATCAACATTGCCATTCAACGTAGCAATGCTGCCAGCGTTCTGGGCACGTTTCCCATTGACATCGATGTGGGCGAATTTTTTGATGCACTATGAGCCCTTTTCCCTCTCCCCTTTGTATGTAAGTTTGTTTTGTTATTATTTATTTATTTATTTATTTATTAAAACTTTATGCACAAGTACAAAGGCGGACTTAATGCCTTAGGCATTTTCTACCAGTCGACCTTAGGGTGGTGCAGAGATAAAAAAAGGCAGGTGCAACTAAAAGAAAGGATAAATAGAGAAAAATATAAATAAAAAGAATATATATAAATATATACTTAGATACATACATACATAAACAATGTTATAGAGAAACGGAAACCAACAAATCAATTCTGTGATGATTCTGCAAACTTCTTGCGAATGTGCTCACGTGCCTTAAATTTAAAAGAGAACCGACTGGTTGCCATCCTGATATTCTGAGGGAGCGCATTCCAAAGAGAGATAGCCTGGACAAAGAAGGACGAGTGGATAAACCCAGAGTGGTGAGAGGGACATTGAAGAAGACGATTATTGGTGGAACGAAGATTTTTACTGTGAGCAGAGCAAAGGAATTGAACATGAGAAGTCAGATACGAAGGAGGATGTTTATCAATAAAAGAAAACAGGGTAGTCAAGGCCCTCAGCGCTCTACGCTGACGAATGGGTAACCATTTTAAAAGAGATCGATGAGCGGATACATGATCATACTTACGGAGGTTGAAGACAAATCGAATGCAGTTATTTAGAAGGCGGTCAAGTTTATTGAGTAGGTCTGCATTCAGGTCATAGTAGCACACATCACCATAGTCAATTATGGGAAAGATTAGGGACTGTACAAGCATGGCCTTTATGTGAGCTGGGAGAAGATTTTTTAGCCGATACAGTGAACGCAACGTTCCGGTGACCTTTTGGCTCACACTCGTTACCTGTTTGCGCCAGTCAAGGCAAGTGTCGACGAGCAAACCAAGATCCTTAACCTCGGAGCTAAACGGAATTGGTACGTTGTCGAAGATTATGGGTGCAACAGTTAAGCTATCGAGCTTTCTCAAACTATGGGGGCTCCCAAGTATGATAGCCTGACATTTTGCAGGGTTATTAGTCATAAGATTAGAAATATTCAGTTGTATATAAACACTGGATTTCAAGCATAATAATATTTATCGAATCTAGCTGTTGATTTTGTTTTATTTCAAAATAAAACGGATTTTCGATAAATAAGTCAACGACGGTGGTACATCTCTAGAGGAAAACGAATGTAATGACCTCATTACGCAAATATAAATCTTATTACTAACGAAATACAGCTTTAAATTGAATGCATTTAGTATAGTGACATCTAGCGGCGGGTAGCGTAACTTAGTTATTAAATTATTCCATGTGCGATTTTAACGGAAAATGTAATAAATACTTAAAAAGAGTAGTCAATTAACAACTCTATGATCATTAAAATGTGGTTTATTTTCAAATAAGCGACGACTGACATATTTCCTACTTTTAAACTACCAATCACATCAAAGATTTCTTAGTGTTACGAAATACAATTAACCTGTATATGTGTGAGTTTGGGTACGCTGCTTCCGATACTAATGAAGCGATATACGATTTCTACTGTCTTCTCTGTTCTGTGTGTGTACCATTGACTATTCATGCAAAGGCAATGGATTTCTATAACACATCTGTAGCGGTATTTATGCCACCAAATACGAACTAAATGACTTGTCGTCATACAAAATCCTGCATCGCGTAAGCAGAGTTTTCGATTTAAACACATACAACAGTCCGATAACAACCGGGCAGTTGTCCATAAATCCTCCCTTTGCAACGAAGGGTTGCAAGAATTTCAACTCTGTTCCGCATACCTCCATACAACTGAATACAAAATCTGATGTTATTTCACTTGACACATTAGACACAAGAGACGCATTAAAGAGCAATAGTATCTTTTTCTTACTTGAAAAATGATGATGATTATGAATATATTGTTATGTTTATTGTACACTACAAAAACATACAGGACAACATTTAAAAAAAACAAGTGTACAATGTACTTAGTTGGGGATTGAAACATAGCGGGCATATCACAGTAGGCCGTGCTCGCCCGGTAGGTTTTCACTCTCAGACTTCTGACAGCCAATAACAACTGTCAACGTCAGTACTTTTTTTTTTATCTATAGGCTTGCGCTTGACCATTTATCAGTTAAAACTTGTTATAAATTCAAACATACTCATAATTTTAGTTGGGAGGATCACTGCGTGGACTTCGTGAAAGGCTGTCGAAAGTACCTACTGCGAGAGAAGGATCAGGACATGGAGAGAGCTCAAAGGAGAATGTACATGTAAGTCACTATTTTCATACATTTGTAACCCGACTGCCGAAGGAGGGTAATGCGTTTATCAGTTTATGTATGTATGTTGCTACGTAGCTTTCTAGAGACCAAACGCGTTGGCCGATTTTGATTATTGTTACGTCAATCCATTCGTTTTAACCTTGCGAATGTCACTGGTTACATTAAAATTGAATAAAGAAAAATGGCGGATTATGGGCGCCATTTTGTGGAGGTTTAAATTTTTTTATTCCATTCAAGCCGGTCGTGTGAGGTATCTAAATGAAGGGTTTAAGAGGTGATTAAAAAAAGATATTACACGTATATGTTTAATTCGAAAAAAAATATAGATAACTAAAAAGTTATAAGATTACTGTTGCTGACTGCACAGCATACATTTCTTCTTGTGTCACTTCATAAGCAGCCGGGCTTTTGGTTTTTTTAAATTAACTTCTTTTTTTTTTATTGTTCATAGTCTCGCGTTTGACCACTATCTCACCCGTTAATAAGCGTGTTCACTCACTGTTCACTCGAGACTTAAAGACCCCAGGTTGCAGCTATCGGCAACCACAGACTCCGATACTTCCACTCCTTAGCCCTACGCACAATCAAAGTATCCCCAAAATGTTTAGTGCTTATGGGTGGGATGTGCAGATACATTTATGCCAAGCTATTAATTTTGAGTAAAAACCTAGCATGTTTGGCCCCCTTAGACCCGGGGGATATGGTGGAATACACAAATGGCTCTCTTCTATTTATTTAAAAATAGTGTCAGCTACTCTACAACTGATGGCGCTATTTTCAAAAATGTTAGAAAACATTAATAATGCACAAAAGCTATGCATGTTTGGTTACAAAAAATCATTAAAATATTATTTATATTCTTTATTCACAGGTTATACATGATCCATAAGGCTGCGAAGTTATTCCTGACACTTCTGCTGGGCCGACTTGCGGTACGGACCGCCCCTGCCATCTTGCGGGCAGTAGCGACACTGATACGATTAAAGAAAAATGGCAACGCGTTACACACGTGAAAAATAACCAACCGAGATTATAAATTTAGAATAATCTATTCAAATAATATATTATGGCTTTATTTTAGTGGGTTAAGAGACGTCAAACTAACATTAATTTACTTTAAGTATAAAATGGTGACTGATTATAATATTTCTCAATAAGGGATCAAGCTCAAAGTTTAACCCATAAGAACAAGATTATAGCTACCTTTGAAGGGTAGGTACAGGTAGATTCAAACTTAATAGTGGATCGGGGCAGTAAAAAGAAAGAAAGAAAAGCAGTAAGTGCTTTTCTTTCTTTCTTTTTACTGCCCACACACATCGACATACTCAAATTTCAGTGACAGTAATGGCAAGAGGCAGGATACTGCGCAACGAAATGCGTACAGCCAGCAAGTTTGAATCGACCTATAATAGAGATTAAAGTACAGTTAATAAAAGAGTCAAATAATTATCTGTTGGAGAAGTTCTCTTTTTGCACCCTCACAATAAAAGTGACCTAATTCAAAAAATGCAATTTGTTGGAAATGGGCAAAAGAGTCTTAAATAAATTATATGTTGAGTAGTAAAGTAACCGATGTATAGATAGTCCCTTTCTTAATCATAATTCGGGCTCTTGTTCACCACAGGGTTTTAGATCAGGCTTTCTAAGAACAGTTCACATCAGAAATTACAGGAATTTTGAATTAAAACAAAATCAAAATGTTTTTATTTTGAATTGTCAAACAAAGTATGAATCTAGTTGCATGTCACTTTCATATCAATCTAAGGATGCGTTTTGTTGACCGTACTTACTTATAATTAAATTATACGTATTATTTTGCTCTATTTAGTATTATTTTATTGACATTAGTCATATTAAGAACATGAACTTTGTACTTAAAATTGTGACAATCTAAGAATACCGATGACGTTTTTCATTTTACATGGCGCGATAACTTTGTACGTAAAACTCAGTAGTTGAAAAATCTAATTCATAATCCTAATTTATTACTATGTTACCCATACCTACACTATAACAACGATTATCATTTGTAAGCATTAAGATTCATTAGTATTTTTATGGCTGTCAAATCCAACTTCTTAGATTGTCACGAGAATAAACAATTTATAATTTGTAATGGTTTCATAAATAAACGTTCATGGAAACACAGGCTTTTTTTTCGGGAAATACCTAATAGGTGACGAAAAAAGAGTCGTTTGTATAGGTTCTAGGAATGGTAGGTAGGCACCATTTTTTATTATTGTGTTACGAGTTGGGGTTCAGGGATAAATTATTTAAATAGCAGACTTTAATGAATCTGACTAGAAATTCCATTCGACACGAGCTTTCGAGAAGATTAGTTCCGCTATTCGATACTAGATAGCGCTACTGGTTACTTCTAGTTCTTCCTCTCGTCACTAGATGGCGTTGCCCTATCTTGTAACAATTGATAGGCTCTCGCGCTTGACCACTATCTCACCTGATGGTAAGCGCGATGATGTGGTCGACGATGACGCTTGCCTAGAAGTATCCTATTCACTCATGACTTAAAGACTCCCAAGTTGTAGCTACCAGGTAATACAGACTCCGGTAGAGAAATTAATTGAAAACAAAAATAAAGGAAATAATTGGCGCCGGTAATCCCCGTAGGGTAAGGAGTACATCTATAATTCAATTCATTTATTGCATCAAATATGGTAAGTACATCAAGTTCTTATATAAAATATTTAGCAACACACATGTGGCCAATATACAGCATGCAATAGTACAAGTTTTTGTTCTTGTTTCTTACACATTATAATTCATCAACGTTTCGATAATTATGTTTAGGGCAGCTGGTTTGGAGACAAAATGCGTAGTAAATACGTTAATGTATATGAACGGTTGCGGGGATCCGCTAGATGCGGGACGCACGGGACCAGTCAATGTGGCGGAGCTTGGGTTAAGCCTATGTCCAGCAGTGGACGTCTTTCAGCTGATATGATAATGAATATATGTACTTGGAGTTTCTTGCCCGTTCTTCTCCATAACAAGTTTCTTTTCCGAATGGACGGTAGAATCAATTATTATTAATTTTAAATTTTTGGCGTTCTAATGGCCTAGTTGAAATAAAGAATTTTTGTCTTTGATTGCGTCAGATATAAAAAAAATTGCTTAATTATTTTTATTTAAGGCTAATAAGAACGTAGTCCGTAGCAGAATAATACTGATAAAATTTAATACTAAATACTTAAATAGGAACCGACTGTAAAATACTTAAATATTAGTAAATGAATACCCATTAGTTCTAATTCAGTTCACGGGGACACATGTTTGGGCTCAAGAGTGACTACTGGAACCAACATGTCCATGTAATTTTCAGTAAAATCATCTGCACCATCTATCTAACTCTGATTGCACCACTCTCTAAACCGTTGTCGCTTGCACACAGAAACTCAGTAGTTCAATGCGTGACGTTCGCACATTGTGCGCTAGCATACTGAGGACCGCGGACACTATTAGTTGAAAATTTCTCACAATTTTTCACGTGCCGAAAATATATAACGTGATATTCGCCGAGCCCCCTTTCCACTCCGTGAGATTGGGTGAGATTTAGCTCGATCTCCCACTCACTTAATTTGTGGATAATTTCTCGCAATTGATCAAGGTGCGTGAATAAACGTGATATTCGCCGAGACCCCTAGCTCTCCCCTTCGTGAGATTTAGTTCGTTTCTTTAAGTGATATGTAAAAAGGAGGGAGATTTTTGCAATAAGCCAGGCACAAGTCCAGCCACCGTGCTGCTACTGACAAATTCCAGATGGATAAACCCAATAACACTTTGTCCGACCTTGGAGTCGAACCTACGACCTGATACTCAGCAGTAGCGCTGGCGACCACTACACCAACGCGGCAGAGAGAGAATTAAATGATGTTTTCTGATATCAATGGATACCCCGTAACATAATATTTATATATGTATTTGTTTAAACCTTATAACTTATTAGTTAAGGTTTTTTTACGAATTAGGTACCTTTACATATAAGAGTTATATGTTTTTGAAATCACCTCTTAAAACCCTTTATTTTGATACCCACAAGACGAGTATGGAAAAAATATTGGCCCCCATATATGCCGCCCAAAATCCGCAATTTTATATTTTCCCATTTTAATGTAGCCTATGACACTCGCATGGTTAAGACGAATCGATTGACGTATGAATCATCAAAATCGTCCAACGCTTTTGGTCTCTTGAACGCCACATTTGAACAAACATAAATACATATAGACTTACATACATAGTCTGATAAACACATTACCTTCCTTCGGCAGTCGGATAAAAATATTAACAACTAGCTTTTGCCCGCGGCTTCGCACGCGTAGACTACATGCTTCTCCTTTTCATATTTTAACAGTATGTAGAGAAAAAGTAAAAAATAATGTAATGCGAAAGTGTTTCTTAGGACAGACTTATACTTACCTACTTTATTATCAATACCACAAAGTACGTAAGCGGCGGTGCTCCGCAGACAGAGAGGCCACTCTGAAAAAAGGTTTATTGGACGACTCGCCCGAATTTAACTCGCCCGAATCGGGCGAATTGTCCACTATTAAAAATATCCATTTTTCTGTGTCGATTCGCCCGAAGTTTATTTATCGACGGGCGAATTGACCACTCCAAAATTATTTAGTGGACGATTCGCCCGAATTTGATTTTAGAGAACAAACATTATAAAAGTACAGTCGTGCTCACCCGTCTCGGTAATAATATGCAGAATTAATCGAAGTTAATAGATATTGTACTAGAAACTAGGAAAGCAATTCAAACTACCAGGAGGCCAGAATCATGAAGAAGTATTTGCAGAGCTAGAATCATTAGCGGTAAATCTAAAATCGCACGGTACACTTTTTACCGCTCATGATTCCAGCCTAGCTTTCTCATCATTATAATCTCCTGGTACTTAAGTTAGTCTTTACCGGTACTGCAATGACCTGATAGCGTATAGAGCAGTCACTTTCATTTTTTTTGTAGCGAATATTGCTGTCTCCCTCTTTTTGTTTTTTCGCCTGTTTATCATATCTAACGTTCAAATCTCAACGTACTCTCGTACTCTTTTTACCGCTCATGATTCTTTTGATTCATTGGTGACAAAACACTAAGAGGGCGACAGCAATATTCGCTACAAAAAAATATTAAGAGAAAGCTCTATACGCTATCAGGTCATTTCGGTACCGGTAAAGACTAACTTACGTACCAGGAGATTATAATCATGAGGAAGCTAGGCTGGAATCATGAGCGGTAAAAAGTGTACCGTGCGATTTTCGATTTACTGCTAATGATTCTAGCTCTGCAAATACTTCTTCATGATTCTGGCCTCCTGGTAGTTTGAATTGCTTTCCTAGTTTCTAGTACAATATCTATTAACTTCGATTAATTCTGCATATTATTACCGAGACGGGTGATAACGACTGTACTTTTATAATGTTTGTTCCCTAAAATAAAATTCGGGCGAATCGTCCACTAAATAATTTTGGAGTGGTCAATTCGCCCGTCGATAAATAAACTTCGGGCGAATCGACACAGAAAAATGAATATTTTTAATAGTGGACAATTCGCCCGATTCGGGCGAGTTAAATTCGGGCGAGTCGTCCAATAACCCTGAAAAAAGCGTCATTTTGCACACACACATTGACATTGCGATTTTACAGGGAATAATGGACAATATTGGACCGAGCCAGTCGCGGCTGTCATGAATGCTTTGTGCGGGCATTGTCACGTTATTCATACATAAAGTACTGTATGACCTGTTTAATTTTTATTTTGCTAGATCTCCGATCTCACGCCTTCGTCATTTTTGGCGGCAGTCAGCATACGGCTTGTGCAAATTATACTAAAACTAGCTGTTCATCGTGGCTTCGCTCCCGCGGACCACCCCACAGGACCATTCGGGATAAAAAAATAGCCTATGTCACTCAGGAATAATGTAGCTTTCTATTGGGGACAGAATTTTTTAAATCGTTCCAGTAGTTTCGGAGCCTATTCGGTACAAACAAACAAAAAATCTTTCATCTTTATAATATTTCTATAGATGTATAGATAGTATAGATTGTTGTTAAGTAGGTTCTTGATAGATGAAAATCTCTTATCTATATAAAATTTCTTATTCTTTCTTATTCTTATGAGGTAGTGGATACAGTAGTGTTTTTATTTTACTTTTTTTAGGCATCCGTTTGACCGCTATCTCACCTGATGGTAAGCGATGATGTGGTCGACGATGAAGCACGCTTGCCCAGGAGAAACCCATTCACTCTTGACTTAAAGACTCCCACGTTGTAGCTATCAGGAAATACAGACTCTGGCAGGGAATTCCACTCTTTTGCTGTGCGCATGATATAAGTATTCCCAAAACGTTTGGTGCGTATGGGTGGGATGTTTACCATGATCCGATGACGCATCGCCGTACGTCTTGTAGTCCGATGATGGAACGGGCTACTAGGAATTAGTTCATGCAATTCGAACTCACACTCCCCAAAATGTAACCGATAAAAAACCGATAGGCTGGCAACTCGGCGCCGATGTTCAAGGCTCTGGAGCCTAGACTCGACCAGTTTCTCATAGCCAATAAGCCTCTAGGCCCGTTTTTCGATCGGCGCAAGTGCATACAGCTGGTATCTGGCAGATCCGTCCCAGAGATGAGAGCATTACTCCATGCATGATCTAACTTGCGCTTGATACAAATTGAGCAACTGTTCTGGGGTGAAGTACCGTCTCACCTTAGCAAGGATCACCCACTTTTTGGCAGCCAGCTGAGCTTTTGCCTCAATGATAGATAGATAAGTCATTTATTTGAATGGACCAAAATTGAGGGTCGATGTCAACGTAACGCCAAGAAGCTCAAGTCGGTCAATTATCGGCACGGACACACCTCGGAAAGAAGGAGCCGGGTGGAATTGGCACAGCATTGAACCTGACCAGATTGGCATCGCCCCATTCGGAGACTGCCTTTAAGGACAGATTCAAGCGCCCAACCATGGCCTCCCGGAGAGCGCGCGCGCCAGACACGTATCTCCTAGCAATAGCGCTGTCGTCCGCATACCCAAAGGTGCCGGGTTTTAGCAGGTCGTTTATGTGAAGCAAGAACAATGTTGCTGAGAGTATCGACCCCTGTGGAACCTCGGCATTAATATCCAGTTGGTCAGACGAGCGGTCATCAATAACCACTCGGATAGACCGGTCCTTCAGGAAGTCTGCAATCCAATCGCACAGACCACTGGGCAGACCGAATGAAGGAAGCTTACCAATAAGGTTTTCATGTCAAAAGCCTTCGAGATGACGGCAAGCGCTTCCCCGTGCCTCTCGATGGCTTCACTCCAGATGTGAATGGCATACGCTAGAAGATCCCCAGTTGTTCGATTTTGGCAGAAGCCGTATTAGCGGTCACTGAGGATGTCATAAGCTTCTAGGTATGCCAGGAGCTTAGAGTTGAGTACCCGTTCCATACTCTTGCAGAGGATGGACGTTATCGAAATGGGTCTGTAGTTGGTCGGGTCGGCCCCTTCGAATATCCAACATACTCGTTTCACATCCACACAGGCGAACGAAGGGACCGCACGCCACCAGAATCCAAACGTGTAGATGCCACAAAAAGAGAGGCAAACAAGTTTCCTTTCTCCTCAGTGGAGTGGGCCAGTGACCTGTCGGGTTTCAGCAGTGGTGGTAGTGAGGGACAGCAGAAGTTCGATTGAACCAACTTAGCCAGGGACCAAAACAATACGGCTTATGTGCTCAAACCGAACCCTTTGCATATCCTTCTTGCAGGACTTGGCAGCCCTATTGAAGGCTCTCTTCCACTGACTCTCGTCGCTTGCTTTGCGCGAACCAGAAATAATAAGTAAGTTATAAAACTTACTTATTATTTCTGGTTGTTCTCGTCTAGCTAACGAAGAAAACTTGCATAGACACAACCTTGTAGCCAGGATTATCCATCAGCAACTTGATCTGAAATACACTCTTGTGGCATCCAAAGTGCCATACTACAGGTATGTGCCCGACCCAGTTCTCGAGAATGGCAATATCACATTGTACTGGGATCGGTCCATCATCACTGACAGGACTATCGCTAATAAGCCTGATATATTGGTGGTGGACCGAACCAAGATGCACGCAATGATTGTTGGAATAACTGTCCTGCATGACGGGAACCTTGTGAAAGCCGAGAAAGATAAGCAAATCAAATATCTTGACTTGGCTCGCGAGGCTGTCAACATGTGGGATGTGGACACAGCGATAGTTGTACCGATAGCATTGTCAGCCAATGGCTTAATAGCCACGCGCCTCGACCAACACTTTAGGAGGCTCTCGTTAGGCGGCTGGGTCAAGGGCCTGATCCAGAAAGCAGTACTGCTGGACACGGCTCGCATACGCACCAACTTTAAGTCAAGAGTGAATAGGTTTCTGCCAGACAAGCGTGCTACATCGTCGAACACATCGCTTACCATCAGGTGAGATAGTGCTCAAGCACGAACCTACCAATAATAATTAAAAAAAAAACATAAATGTAGGCGATGGGCTTGATGAGAGAAACACTTTTTATGGTTATCTTCGTTTAATTTTGGCTCGTTAAACACTTTGTACAAATTTATCTTCTTAATTCCATTCCATTTTTGCCATTCAATCCTTTTCTCGTTCTCTCACACTCGCACCTCTCATTCATCCTCCGTTCCATTCTACTAGTGAATTTTAATGTTTCGTTTCACGGTTAACTTTAATTGTTTTAATTTAAAAGAAAATAATCCCACAGTTCGGCCATTCTGACTTGTAGTCTGACCTCAGACGTTACGCTACGTTAAACTAAACTACTTAAAATGCAATGTTTCTAATTTTGAATTTACTTCTGAGAACTCTCATATACAACAACTGTTTAGATTCTAAGTTTTTTTTTTATCATAATATTATGTAACAATAATACAACTTGTTTGTGAAACAAAATAAACTTCTCAAAAATGTAACAATGAATTTTACTTAACTAATTCATATCTTCTATCATCCTTACCACCTTACATACTTCATCATATTTAAATTTAATTACATATACAGAACAACTTACAAATCTTTATGAATTGAATTTTAATAACAAGCAATTTAACTACTCAAATTAAAGGAAAAGAAATACACTTTGTTATACAACAACACAATGTGTTACATCTCATTATGGGAATATTAAGGCGATGATAGCTCAGTGGTAGTGACGTCGGATACCGAGACGAAGGTCGCGGGTTCGAATCCTACAATGAGCTTGAGCTTTCGGTGAAGGAAAACATCGTGAGGAAACCATAGCACGGTGGTAGGGTACTTTGTAGTACCCGCCTGGCTGGCAACCACCCTCAAGTTGAAAATCTGTCGCCAAGCACCTTCCGGTGTGTTCCGACAGCAGCACTTGAGAGCCAGTTCCCTTCTAGGCTTTGTGTGCTTACCACCATCGGCCACATCATCACTGACCACGGTGAGATTGTGGTCAAACACAGGCCTATACATAGTAAAAAAAAAAAAAAAAAAATATTAATAACTTGTTTATATGACAGACTTATGTTATCATTTGTTTCTGTGACATTAGTCATTAATATAGAACTACAAAAAAATTTGGTGTAGTACAACAACAAGGATGTGTTACTTCCTATAAGTAACTGATAAATCTTACCTACACATCTTAAATTCTTAACTCTTAATTTTTTACAGTGACTGCAAGTTAGTTATGTACATACTTCTTATAGCAACAAAATTTCAAAGATATACCGACACATCAAAGATTAAGTTATACCTCATAGTTAAGAAAGGATTTAATTAAGGTTATGCCCCTAATATACCTAGCATCTACCTATCACATTCTATTAGACAAAATAGGATGAGTAAGAGATTAACTAGTCTGACAGTGAGTACAGAGCTCATGGCCACAACTTCATACAGTCTGTACCCGTTGAAGTCTTAATAGGTCCTTCCGCATTAAGGTCTACCTTTTGCACATGATATCTTCCTTTACCTACTTTCTTGACAACTTTATATGGCCCTAAAAATTTTGGTTTTAGTTTCATTACATTTCCTCTTGCATTTCCTATTGCCTCTTGGGATGCCTGTAGTGACAGTGTGATGCTGAATAACCTCTTGGTTACAGTAATTTTGAAAATCCTTTCCTGTAAAGGCTGTCCCTTTGTCAGTGATAATTCTTGATAGTTTTCCATAATCTTTTTGATGAATTTTCAGTTTGTCTAATGTCTCTTTAGATGTTAAAGTCTTTGTGGGATATATCCAAACGAATTTGGTATAAACAACAGTCAAAATGTAATTATACAATTTCTTCGTAGCATCCAATGGACCAAGATGATCACAGTGCAGCGTCTCTAATGGAAGTCTCCTTTTTCTATTGGGTTGAGGAAGCCTTCTTGTTTTCCTTCCTTCTTACTGGCACATCAAATATTATTTTATCTATCTTCTTAGTTAAATCTTTTATGTAATAATCTTTTTCTATTATATCAATAAAAAAAAAAAAAAAAAAAAAAAAAAAAAAAAAAATAAAAAAATAAAATAAATATAATAAAATGCTATCATCGCCTTAATATTCCCATAATGAGATGTAACACATTGTGTTGTTGTATAACAAAGTGTATTTCTTTTCCTATAAATTTAATTTATCAGCAGTATATTTAACAGAATTCAAAGCCGTAAAAAATAGGAACGAACGGCAATTTACTGTATTGTCTATGATTTGAGTGTTTTTCAAACAAACATAGAAAAGAGTACAAACCGACTGCAATATTAACCCCAAAGCCGTTTCCATTCAATCTATCTCTTCGATCAATGATAATCGAACTCAAGTGTTCCCGAGAGTGAAAATTCAGAACAGAAAAATCGGCCTCTTCACTGCGCGCTCGTTCTAAACGGGCGGAGCTGACGAGGCGACGCCGGCCTGCGTGCAACTCGGCAACTCCAGGGCGCCGCAACCGAGTTCTGGACTTCGCGGTGCCCCAGGCCGCCAGCGCGTCTGCGCCGCCAATCTATATATATTAGTCTATGTGCGCCGCTTTGACACTAGTTGTCAATTTTTAGTGTTTTTTGTACTTATTGTTTAGTTTTTTATTTGTTTTATTTGTAAATATTAACTAAGTGTTCCAATTAAAATAGATAGGTATATGTTAAGTGGTAGCAGTGATGTGGTGGACATTAGTGCGTATCAACCTTCTTCATCACTAAACATCCTGGAGAGGTGTCCTCTGTGCACCCAGGCACGTTTCTTTAAAGGTAAGCGGGGTCTGAACGTGCATATTGGGAAGGCACATAAGCCCCAAAATGCAACCACTTCAGACCCTGTTGTTTCTACACCACCTACATCCACATTTGACCCTTTTTGGAAAACACTATCAAAATTGAAAAATTCTATTCCGGTTTTAAAACGAGTTCCCCGCGGCGCTAGACCTCTAGTAGCACAAAATCTTGCAGGTTGCATCCGCCTAGCCGTCCGGGAGAACTCACAAAGTGCTTGGGAACAACTTCTCACCTTCCCTTACAGAATTTTAAATGTTCAAAAGAATTTGGCAAGCAAAAAGTCGTTAACTTCAAAAATTAAAGAAAATTGTAACATTTCGGCCCATAATTTGGATACAAAATTATCGACACAGAGGTTTATCTCTTCAAGAAGTATATCCCACCTGGTCGAATCGAAATTAGGGGAAGGTGATATTAGCGGAGCAGCCAGGATTCTTTTTAGTAGTGATGTGGTGGCACCGTGTTCTCCAGATACTCTTGCAGCTCTGGAGAGCAAACACCCTGCCCCAGTGGATGGTCTTTCTTTTCCCGACCCCCCCGATCCTGATATTAATACCCTCACCATTACAGGTCGAGAGGTGATCAGAGCCGTTTGTTCCTTCCGGAGTGGCTCTGCTGGCGGCCTCGACGGCCTGAGTCCTCAGCACTTAAAGGACCTTATGTGTTTAGGCGCTGGGGAAGCTGGTGAGTTGCTCTTGAAGGAGCTTACAGCTCTGATGAACCTTATGCTTTCCGGTAAGGTAAACGAGTCCGTCATCGACGTCTTGTACGGGGCCAATTTATGTGCCCTACGCAAGAGGGATGGCGGGATTCGTCCCATTGCCGTAGGAACTACTTACCGGCGTATGGCAGCCAAGATTTGCTGTAAATTGTATGGTGAGGTAGTTTCGGATAAATTTCAGCCCCTGCAGCTTGGTTACGGCTCCAAAGGGGGCTGTGAGGCTGCCGTACATGCATTATCGACCTACCTAAATTCTGGCAAAGGAGAGGTCATCCTGAAGGTTGATATTAAAAACGCATTTAATTCGGTTAATAGGGACACCTTGCTGGCAGAAACTAAAAAAGAAATACCTCAAATTTTTAGTTTTCTTTGGCAATGTTATAGGCATCCATCTAAATTACTTTATCGGGACAACCTTCTGGAATCCGCTGTAGGCTGTCAACAAGGTGACCCTCTCGGGCCAGTGATCTTCAGTCTGGCTATTCACCCAATTATTCGACAGCTAAATTCAAAATTTAATGTTTGGTATCTCGATGATGGAACCCTGGGAGGCGATGTAGACACAGTTTTAGATGACCTGCAATTTTTAAAACACCATCTACATTCTATAGGACTGGATCTAAATTTTTCTAAATGTGAGTTATTTTTATCTGACAGTACCGACAGACAAGTGACTCTTTCAAAATTCAATAAAATAGCCCCCGAAATTAAAATTATTGAAAAAAGCTCTCTTCGTCTCCTTGGATCCCCAGTCTTCGATGATTCCTTTCCCGATTTTATTGAGGAAAAAATTCAAAATTTCAACAACATTTCGGAAAGATTGCTCCAAATTAACATGCATTCGGCTATCACCATAATCCGCTTTTGTTGTTTTGGCCCCAAATTAACATATTTCCTTCGTGCTTCCCATCTTTGGAAGCACCCTCATCTTTTAGAAAAAATGGACCAAATTATCCGTCATACACTTACTTTAATTTTAAATGTGGCCATGGACGACCGAGCTTGGGCTCAAGCTACTCTTCCCATCCGTATGGGGGGCCTCGGCGTCCGCAAAATTTCTAGTATTAGTTTACCGGCATTTATATCCTCGGTCCACGGTACTGAGAAATTAATCAGGAATATCCTAGCACCCATACTGATTAATTTTGATGTGCCGTGCTTCACCGAGGCTATTGATGCTTGGAGACTCGCTTGCCCGAATTGTAATATCCCCGACTACCCATCATCCCAGAGACGGTGGGATGAGCCGCTATGCAGAGCAGTTCAGGAGCACCAAATTGCCACTTCTGCCACTCCTGCCGAGCGCGCTCGCCTGCTGGCTGTGGGTGAGTGGGAGTCGGGCCTCTGGCTTCACGCACTACCGTCGTCGAACATAGGCACCTTGTTTGACGACACTACTTTCCGCCTCGCTGCTTCCCTACGTCTTGGCGCTCCCTGCTGTACTCCTCATCGTTGTCACTGTGGCGAAGTTGTCAACAGCCTCGGTCACCACGGTCTATCATGCAGCCGAAGTGCGGGTCGCATAGCGCGTCACGGAAACTTAAACGACATCATCCGACGTGCTCTCGTCACCGTCGGCATTCCGGCCGTATTGGAACCCCATGGCCTGGCACGTGACGATGGCAAAAGACCGGACGGGATGTCTTTGTTTCCATGGAAGATGGGTAGGCCTTTAGTGTGGGACGCTACTTGTGTCGACACTCTTGCGCCATCCCATCTTCCTAGCTCGTCGTGCTGTGCTGGCGCTGCCGCTGCGGCTGCAGAGAACCTCAAGCGGCGGAAATATAATAACCTCATCGGTAGTTATATTTTCGAGCCGTTTGGGGTTGAAACTCTTGGTCCGTGGGGTCCGAGTGCTCACGCTTTGTTTAAAGATCTTTCCAAACGCTTAGTTGACACTTCGCGTGACCCAAGGGCTGGCTTTTACCTCGGTCAGAGAATAAGCATTGCCATACAACGTGGCAATGCTGCCAGTCTTTTGGGCACATTACCAGTGGACAACGATGTGGAGGAGTTTTTTGACGCCATATTTTAGATTAGGTAAGTGAGTAGTTTTTGGTTTAAGTGTTTATGTTTGTAGTCTTAGTTAATTAAGTATTTTATACAGTGTATATACTTGTATCTTTGTAAATTAAATTATATCAATGGTCTTCTTCTTTCCGAAATGTCCAACACATGAGCTCTTCTTATAATTTCGGTGTCCATGACTTCTGGTATAACTAATTTCTTCTCTACTCCTTTAAATTATTTTCAATGTAAAAATCTTTTTATTCTTTCTCCTTCAAAATATCTCTTATTAAATTTAAAATATTCAACTTCCTTCTGGGCTATACATATTATTGCATGCAATTCTGACTGGATAAGATAAACATGTGGGTTTCTACTTAGCGCATCTGCATGTGACATCATCTTTCCTGACCGATGAACTATTTCATAATCAAAATCTTGAAGGAACAAGACCCATCTAGCCACCTTGGTAGATATTTCATTCTTATACAATGTCTTCTGGAATGCTGAACAGTCAGTCACAATCTTATAGTGAATCCCAAATAAATACTTTCTAAACTTCTTAATGCCTTCAACTACTGCTAAAGCTTCCAACTCATAGCTGTGATAATTTTATTCGGTAACACTAGTTGTTGAGGACAGCGGACCTCTGGCTGCAATGAAACACTACGGCTATTTACAACCAGATTTATTAGCGTTTTATCCACAGGTTTACTCTATGACAAGATACTGATCAAGGCAGGCAAACAGAGCTTCAAACTATAAACTAACTTAACAATACGCGGTTACAAAATACAAAACGTGTGAACCTTGAAAGGTTTTGAAGGCGACTGACGCTAACAAAGAAAATGTGGGCGGAAGATGATTCATATTTTAACTATTTCCGGTTCTGGAAGCTTCTAGAACATTCTACATGTAATCTACAGTACTTCCCCTAGCGTCAAGTAGCGACAACTTGAGTATTCATTGATAAATACAGAAAACCCATTCATGCTGTCCCTCTGGTGGCGAGCAGCGCAAGTAATATTTACTATTTTTCCATTCATAAATGTCCGGTCATTCATAAACACAACGCCCTCAAGCAGCTAGAGGCGACAACTATACTAGTATGCAAGTTGGCAATTTGGCGCCTATTGTGAACTAACCAATCAACTTATAGAGCGCACAGAACGCGGAGGCCACACCATTGGTCAGTCATCCCTGCGTCAATAGACTAACCAATCGCGCTCTCAGAACGTAACCCGCGTTATATTTAACCAGTAACTACCAACACAATATGCGTATTGCCAACCTACATAGTGGTGATCACATAATATTTCCCGCTGCCCGCCAACAGATGTCACTATTGGTATATATCAGTCACACACTAGTCTTCACTCATGTAATGAATAGGGTGCAACTTTTCATCTTGACTATCTTTCTGCAAAAGAATTGCTCCAAATCCATACTTTGACGCATCTGTATGCACCTCTGTTGTCCCGGTCTGAATAACTACCTTTTCCACCTATCCTAGGCATAGGTTTCTAGGAGGAGAGTAAATGAAAAAAAAACAGGTAGGTAGAAAATTCGGAACATTAATATTTAATAAAAAAAAGTCTAGCTCGGTAGGTGAGTTGATTTAGTAGGTTACAGGAGCCTATACAGCGATTATAACTTCTCCCACTGGTCCAGCACTCCCCTGACGTCACTGCCCACTGCTGGAGATGAGTGCTCGCGGGTCGATCGCCAGGTCGCTCAGGATGCAGGTGCAGCAGTAGGTGGGCTGACTCGCTACTGTCCACCGCGGGGAAGCGAGCGGAATAAGGGTGATCCTTGAACCCCAAATGGGGTTTTCCAAATCACACACAATAATTATATAAATAAAATGGTCGAGGGAACGGTAGTGACGCCGTTAAAGGAAGTCTCGCGATGACGACCGTTTTTATCTTTTTACGGGTTTGTCCGTTTCAGAGATCGCGATAAATATTCACGTGCGTTCGCCTTGACCCCAAGAATCGGTCTGCGCGATGTGGAAGCATTCTGTCGTGAATGAACAACATGAACGATGCGCCTGCGCCGAGAACAAAGGACAGTCACTGGGTGCCTAATATGTCGCTTATTTCAATACCAATGTGGTGATAATTTGTAGCTATGCAGAATTCTGATTTGGTGCGTTCATTATTAGTTTCTTTATATTTTATATTTAATCAAGTATTGTAAATAGTCACAATCTTAATTTTTAAATAATGTAGATAAATGTAAATAATTGATTAATTTTACATTTGTTTTCCACATTATTAATTAAAACCAAGACATGTAACAATTAATGTTACACTGTATCCAAGCCAACTTCAAATATTTTCAATACAGGTACACTGCAAAGTTTAGATTTCAAAATTTCAAATGCTCTTCTCTCTTCTTCTCCAAAGTAAAATGCCTTATCTTTCTTTAGTAATACAGTTAGTGGTCTAGCTATAATTGCATAACTTTCAATATACTTGCGAAAGTATGATGTTAACCCCACAAAACTATGAACCTGCTTGGTTGACTTTGGTTCTGGAAAACGAGCAACTGCATCAGTCTTACCTGGTAATGGTTTGACAGTTCCATTTTCATATGACCTAAATATTCTACTTTTCTTTGTAATAGCTGACACTTTTTCCAATTAATTTCTAGCCCATATTCAGAAGATACCTTGAAAACTAGACGAAGATTATCTAGAGCCTGTTTTTCATCTTTAGCAAGTACTACAATATCATCGATAAAAATTAATACTATTCCCCGACCAACTAAATCTCTAAAAATTATGTTAATGAACCTACTGAAGTAGTTTGGACACATAGACAGACCAAAAGGTGCTCGCAAAAACTCATATTGCCCTTCTGGACTGCTAGTCACAAATGAAGTGTACTTCACAGAGTCCTCATCTACTGGCAAATGAAAAAAAAACATTTTTTAAATCTAGTGTACTAAAAACTTTTGATTTAGTCAATTTATAAATATGGTCATCTATGACTGGCAAGGGAAACTCATCTTTAACCATCTTTTGATTTACTTTTCTGTAATCTACGCAAACTCTAAAGGTACTATCTTTCTTCTTGACCAATACTAATGGACTTGCATACTCCGAATAGCTAGGTCTTATTATTCCCTTCTCCAACCACTCTTCAACCTGTTGTTAACTACTTCTTCTTCTTTGAAAGCTAATCTTCTTGGACGCTGAGCAACTGGGATATCATCTTTCATAATAATCTTTAATTTGATAGGTGCCTCCTTGACCTTTGATGGCTTATAGTAGTCAATGAGCTCTTGAACCGCTGGCATCTGAGAAATTTGCTCCTCAGATTCGCTAGGTAAACTTAACAAACACAGACTGTAATCGTCTTGTTGTGGCATAATCTTAACTACACCTTTGTCTAATAAGATAACCTAAGAAAGATTGACCTAATATGACCTGATAGGGAACACCTGATGGAACAACATAAAAACAGATTTCAAAACTTTTATTGTCAACATCTAATAATGTTTTGAACTTACCCAGCGTACACACCTTCGCCGATCCCACAGTGTTTTATAGACCCAAAAAAAGTGACATCGGCTTTTTATTGGCAATTTCTACTTAATAGTTTATTACAAATGCACGAGTAGAACTCCCATGTGTCAATTTTGTGTCGTTGATTTTTTTTTTTATCGTAAAGTTTTCGTAACCTTGCAGCCCAAAAGACCAAAAAAAATTTCGTAAAACATAAACTGTACATATTTGACCTTTATTCATATTGCAGGTTTATTAAGCAAGTCAAGGAGAAAATTATCCCGTAATTATGTAAACAAAAACGATAATAGAACACACGAAAAAAAATGTTTTACCGAAATCACTATTTATTTTTTTATTCATATTCTAGCTCGAAGTAGAACCTCTGTCTGGTACAAATAGATTGCTTTTACTAAGGTTTATCACCCATAAAAATATTACTTTCAACTTGGGCCTAGGTTTCGAGAAATTGATTTTTATGTACCGAGGCCAAAATTCCAAATTTAGGGGTGTCATTTAGGTCAATTAATATTGGCGTTTTATAATCAACTAAAGTTAACTATAAATTAGTTTAAAAGTATTTATGACTTATCGTTCAAAGTGCACGTTGCAGATATAGTCTATTGAATCGTAAACAACAACACCCATGATAACACAGATAGGTTAAGTAGAAGGTAATCGCGGGGACTCCTGTGTATATAGACAGACAGGGATCGATTTTACTAGAGTGAATTTTTTCAAAGTGTGTAAATGTTAATGCTGTTTTTAGTGTTTCTCGTCGCAGAGAACGTCATTATACGAGTCGGTAACATGTGTTCCACAAGCCTACAGCCTAGGTACATCAAAGTTAGTTCGATCCTACATCGCTAGAGCAACTTTTGTACGAGTCAAAATCAAAAACTCAAAATATTTTTATTACAACTTGGATTAGTTGAAATAAAAATATTTATACATTTTTATTTTGACTCGTATAAAAGTTACTTTTGAATTGTCAGCAAAAATGAAGCTAGAGTCACGGGACTATAGGGACAGTTGTCAAAAGAGAAATCTCTGCCATCATTTGATTAAATAAAATAATTGCGTGTATTAAATGGAATAAAATAAAAATAAAATAAGCCTTTATAATACTATATAACTATAATTAGTTTAAGTGAGATTTATATCGTGTTCCCATCGAAAAAAATGGGAATTTGAATTACTTGATTATTATTCAATTAAATTTACTTCGTTGGTTATATATTTTGTGTACAATTTCACGTGAAATGTGTTTTAAAATCAATTGTTAGAATTATACCATTATAGAAGATAAAATACCTGCTGATTTTATGTGATAAAAACTAATCGTCACAAATGGTCAAAATAGAGACAACCTTAACACATATTTTTGAAAATCATTTTCTCAAAACCTAGGCCCAAGTTGCAAGTAATATTTTTATGGATGAACCTTAGTATAAGGAATCTGTTTGTACCAGACAGAGATTCTACTTCGGTAAAACATTTTTTTTGCGAGTTCTATTATCGTTTTTGATTACTTAAACACGGCGTAATTTTCTCCTTGACTTGCTTAATAAAACTGCAATACGAACAAAATTCAATTGTGTACAGTTTTTTTTATATGATTTTTTTTTGTTCTTTTTTTTTCTGTTTTTATCTTGCGATCGGCTTTTTAAGCCATTAGCAGATGGGATGTGCGCGTGATTGTCAAGTGAGGTTCGTCCTCCCAGCGGAGGAAACCACCCCTTCATTATTTACTTGCATTATTTAACAAGGTCCCATATGTATTTAGTCCAGTAGCCAGAAGAATATGCCCTTTGATAATTCAAAAGTTTTTTATTTTCGCTGGGTGGATACCTTATGTGAATTCAACGCTATGTACAAAAATGCTAACAGTTTAGAGTTATGCAATAGGCATAAAGTAGGTATTTCCTATTATTTCGTGTTATAACAATAATATAAAATTTATATTTAAATAATTTACTGTTTATTTATTAGTACTATCTAAACTTTATATTAGTGAAAATGCTAACAGATACATACTGTGGAACAATGGAAAACTGAAAATGGCTCGTAACTCTTTCAATAAAAGATTTAAGTTTTCAAATCATTTCCTATACGCATAGAGGGATTATTTATACCTTACAACAAAAGTTCTAACAACTAAGTATAATGCTGCACAGGTTATTGTATTTTTACATTCTGATTTGCGAAATATTGAATTTAAGTTTATAAATTTGCGCCTACATATTCGAAATAATAAACTCTGCCACCATACAAAAGTTTAAACACTTATGTACTATGCTAGTTTAATAAATCAAATACAATTTGGGTATTGCGGGGCGCGGTGTAGGTATGTACGATCAGTATAAATTCTTCGAACCATACAGACCACAGAGGCCCACATCATAAACGGACTCTTCTGATGACTTTTAGAAAAACATTACCGCGCAAATTCTTATTTCAAACTGGCGTCTAGTATCTGACATATCGTTCACTGTTATTTTGCCTATAAATGCAACCTTATTGCTACGATAATAAAGATCACTAAAATAGGTAATCTGGCATGTGTTATACAAGCCTTCCCCGTGCTAATCGAATAAATATTAAAATTATGTCTGGTACTGTGCGACTGCCCCATATAAGAACGCAGTAGGTGACATATTTTTATAATGGTTTTATACCCTGATAATCTTATTTATATTATTTTAATGAGTTTTAATATGTTGCGATGGACTGTGTAATTTTAACCAGGAAATTTATAATTTGAATTGAGATTTGGTGCTTTAATTAATACATTTTATCATTATTTACAATAGGAAAGTCCCTTCAAATTGTAAAAACACCTTAAATTAGCAAATGTCCGGTACTTAATAGGTATTGAATTATCTTGTTTAGAGATATGTAAAATATTTAATAGATTTAGGACACCATTAATATCATTTGTGTTATTACGTACAGTTCACCCGTAAGCCTTGTTTAGTACTCGCTTATTTTATTTATTTTCGTTTAGTTACCTAACACAAGATGACATTCCATAGGCTAATTCAAATAATATTTTTGCGCTTTCCTGGAATATAATATTTTATGGCATTTACTAGGTTTTGATGTACAGCAATCGTGTGGTAAGGTCACGTGGTGCCGATTTTTGGTTATAATAGAGTTTAAAAACTAATAGATAGGGCGCAATAGACACGATCATGTAAAATGTATCTACCTTTAAAATAAAAAAATGTTCTAAATCTTGGTAAGCGTATCACAAAACTGACACCTAAACTTGCCGGACTCACTAGGTTTGCTACTATATTGATTCTGAAAAAAAAAAGAGTAGGTAATATTTTACAAACATAAATACATCGATTTGTATAAGCATACATCATATCATGCTTACAGTGTCATCTACTAAGGCTTAATGGGTAACACTGCCTTTATTGTATTAGGTCTTAGGACCAGCGATGTAGTCAATTTAGTTGTCACAGTTGCACCGGTTATAAGATGTTTGATATTTCTACAGTCACATCTTTTTGGAAAAGGCATTTGCCTGGACTTTTGCCTAATATGTTGGGGTTGACTTCCACTGTTTTCAGTCGAACCAGACGCATCTGAATACCAGTGTTTTATATGAAGTGACTGCATAATCTACCAACCCAGATTATACGGTAATCCTACTGGATAATACGGTACCCTTTTTGTTAGGGTGGCCGCAGATTTTAGGGTTTCTGACGACCCGTAACGACTGTCAAAGATTCACGATACGGAGAATTTTATTATTCTGTCATCTCGATATACTGTCAGCACGGCAGGTACGACTATTCCGTGTTCTGTGAATATTTCTTTCTTATTCTTTTTATAGGAACAAAGAAGTTAGAAATCGTATTCGACCTCAACATTAAAAATAACAAATTGCCATAAAATTAGATTTTATGAACGAGGTTTAAATACTGATGTGACAGTAATGAAATGGTTTCGCGCCTCATTCAATACATTCAGAGTGGAGTGTCACCGCGCCCCGCAGTATTTGATTTATTAAACTAGCATAGCATTTAGGTGTTTAAACTTTTGTATGGTGGCAGAGTTTATTATTTCGAATATGTAGGCGCAAATTTATAAACTTAAATTCAATATTTCGCAAATCACAATGTAAAAATACAATAACCTGTGCAGCATTATACTTAGTTGTTAGAACTTTTGTTGTAAGGTATAACTAATCCCTCTACGCATATAGGAAATGATTTGAAAACTTAAATCTTTTATTGAAAGAGTTACGAACCATTTTCATTTTTCCATTGTTCCACAGTACGTATCTGTTAGCATTTTCACTTATATAAAGTTTAGATAGTACTAATAAAGAAACATTAATTTATTTAAATTTATATTTTATATTATTGTTATGACACGAAATAATAGGAAATACCAACTTTATGCCTATTGCATCACTCTAAACTGTTAGCATTTTTGTACATAGCGTTGAATTCACATAAGGTATCCACCCAGCGAAAATAACAAACTTTTGAATTATCAAAGGTTATGTGGAAAATAATTGTATCCCTACTGGACTAATTGGCGTTTAAGCCTTCTGTTGTCTAGTGGCACATTTAGAGCGGTGACTAAGCTGTTATTGTGCGACATTATACGGCTTTTGTATCTCATAGTTTTGAGCTCAATTTCCTCTTTTACGGTTGTTACTTGGAGATGCTCGTGAAGTTCGCTGATTTTAAGAAACCAAGGTGCATCTGATATGTTTCTGAGTACTTTGTTCTGAAACCGCTGCAAAATTTCCACATTGCTATTTTTTGCTGATCCCCACAGTTCAATACCATATGACCAGACGGGTACTAATACTGCTTTGTAGATGAGGAGTTTGTTTGCCAGAGACACGTGTGAGTTCATCCCTAAGAGCCAATTAAGTTTTCTGAGGAGTATGTCCAGTTCATCACGCTTCTTTCCTATATGTGCTCTCCATGTCTGTTTCCTGTCTAGATGCATGCCGAGGTATTTGGCAGTTTCATTATGAGGCAGCACGTCGTTGCCAAGTTTGACAGGGGGGCAGTTTTGCTTTCTTAGAGTGAACGTCACATGCGTTGATTTATTGGCACTCGCCTTAATGCGCCACTTTCCCATCCATTCATCCACTTTGTCGAGGTGTTCTTGTAGTATAGCAGAAGCCACATGAGGATCCTTATCACTGCAAAGGGCGGCAGTGTCATCTGCATAGGTTGCAGAAAATACGTGTTCCGACGTGGGTATATCTGCAGTGTAAATAAGATATAAGGTTGGGCCCAGGACTGAACCTTGGGGAACACCTGCTGTTATATTGTAGAATTTTGAGTAGTCGTCTTTTACTCTTACTCGAAATATCCTGTTCTCCAAGTATGATTTCAGAAGAGAGTATAAGTTGTGAGGCAGCTGACTCTTCATTTTAAACAACAGCCCCTGATGCCAAACCTTATCAAAAGCCTGTTGCACGTCAAGAAATACGGCAGAGCAGTACTGTTTCTTTTCTAGTGCTTATCTTATAGAGTTAACTACTCTGTGTATCTGTTCCACAGTGGAGTGACCGGCTCTGAATCCAAACTGATGTGGTGGTATAATGTTGTTTTCATGCAGAATTAGTCTCAACCGCCGTGAAACAAGCTTTTCACATAATTTTGAAATTATAGGCAACAGACTTATGACGTACCTATAAGACGCTACTTGGTGTGGTGGCTTGCCCGCTTTAGGTATTATTATTATTTCGGATATCTTCCACACTTTTGGGTAATAGCCTGTTCTTAAAATGCCATTAAAGAGCTGGGTAATAAAGACTACGCCTTTTTTGGGAAGTTGTCGTAATATCTCTGCTGTCACCAAGCAGAAACCTGGTGCTTTTCTAAGTTCCAATTTTCTTATCTCCCTCTGAACTTCTCGAGGTGAGCAGCTAGGCAATGGGAGACTGAGCTGTAGGTCTGCATCCAGATAGTCCTGGATTTCATTGTCGGTACCTGCGTTACAGTCATTTGGAGTGAAAACTTCAGCCAAAAAGGAGGCAAAAGCCTCGGCACGGTCTTTGTCACTTTTAGCCCACGTGTTATTTGGTAGTTTAATAGGGTTTTTGGCCAGTTGGGGTGCTGTTTTACTATCTTTTACAGTTTTCCACAGTGAGTATTCGTTTTTGGCTGAAGTATTCAAGTTCTCTAGTTTATACTTAATTGTTTCATTCTCAATCTCTTTTAGGTACTATTTTAACTCGGTGGCTGCCTTATTGAATGCTCTTTTGTCCGAAGAATGGCAGGTGTTATGCCAAACTCTTCTTAGCCTTCTTTTTTCTAGAACCTTCGTTTTAACCTCTTTAGGAATATTTTTGGTACCGGATTGGCGATGAGTCTCTGGTGTACATTTCCACAAAGCAGTTTGTATTAACTGAGTAATGTACACAGCAGCTTCTTCAATGTCCTCATTTGTTTTCAGAGCTACCTTCAAATTTACGTTGTTATCGATATAGTCTCTGAATGCCTCCCAGTCTGTCTTATTATTACAAAGATACTGCCTCATCGGTCTTTCAATTAAATACGTAGTTATGGTAGCTATCACTGGAGTATGATCTGAGCTACTATCTTGGCAACTTTCTACACCCAGGTATAAGTTGGAAAGTCCCTTATATACGAAGAAGTCCAGCAAGTCAGGTATTTTGTTCGGATCTGTCGGCCAGTACGAAGGCTCTCCTGTGCTCAGGGTATATATGTTCCTATCATTTAGGCTCCTTTTCAGCTCTCTTCCTCTGGGTAGAGTCAGTCGCGATCCCCAACTAGTGTGCTTAGCGTTCCAGTCGCCTCCACACAAGAATCTTTGTCCTAGAGTTTCAAAGTAGTCCGAAAATCTTTCTGCTTTTGTTGCATGTCTGGGTGGGCAGTATACCGCTGAGAGGACTAGCGAACCTTGCTTATCGTGCAAAATTATAGAAGTTGCTTGTAATTGGTCAGTTTTATATTCCTGAAGAACTTCATGCTTTATGTGCTTTCTTACAACGATTGCGGTTCCTGCGTGCGCTGTTCCGTCTGGATGTTGTGTGGAGTATGTACAATAGTCCTTAATCGAAAATATATGATTTGAGGTTAGGTGCGCTTCAGATATAAGCAACACGTCAATTTTTTCAAGATCAAGGAGTATTTCCACGTCATGTTTGTGTTTTATAAGTCCATTAACGTTCCAAGTTGCCACTCTGTATGCACACATTTTACCGGACTAACTTGCTGATAACTGATGTAAGAAGAGTCATCATTGATGACATTTGATCTAAGAGTTTGTCTAGCTTTTCAGCTTGTTGTGCGAGTAGAATTTCTAGATTGGAGTCTGTTGTTGTATGATTGTGATTTTTGGTGACTTCTGCGTAGGTTAGGTTCTCCTTACAATCGCTGTGTAGTTTTCTTTGTTTATGTTTATCTGGTTGTAGTGGCTCTTCTGGATTAGTTTTTCCCCTTTCGAAGTTTGGTTGTGTCAATGGCGCTTCCTTCATAAATCTAGTTTCTAATTTTCTGTGCATAATCTCTCGGTAGACTTCGCAGCCCCTATAATTAGCAGGATGAGCACCCTCACATAGAGCACACTTTGCTGGTGTGTTTCGGTCTTTCTTTGGACATTCCGAGGTCCTGTGTGCCTGTGCGCATTTGACACAACGATATGGGCGCATGCAATAGTTTTTGGAGTGCCCATATTGTTGGCATCTTTGGCATTGCGAGATAGAGTATCTTTTCTTAGGTTCTTCAATTGTGACTTTTTGGTGTTGGCCAGTGGACACCAATTAACGGGTTATTTAACCGCCGCCCGTGGCTCGGCGTTGTTGCTCGTTTTGCACCACCCGGGGGATACGTGTAGGGTGGGCCTAGGAAAAGGTGGTAAATCCTACGGACGCGAGCAACTCCATCCCCCATTTTGTTCTTTTGACCTTAAAGGTCACAAAAACTTCGCGATTTAAAAAAAAATCAGGTATTCAAAATTGGCACATGGGAGTTCTACTCGTGCATTTGTAAAGAACTATTAGGTAGAAATAGCCAATAAAAAACCGATGTCACTTTTTTTGGGTCTATAAAACACTGTGGATCCTAGTCCTGTTAGTAAAACTTTATCTTTGACGTATGCGACGTCACTTAACCGGAAAAATAATTCAGACGTTATTAAATTATAGTCACAACCCGTATCTATTAACGTATAAACCGTAACACCGCACATTTTAACACTTTCCACTTCACTTCACTTCTTGTTTGAATGGCACCAGATGTGTATAATTTACACAATTCCGCCAATGCCAGGGTTACAAATGATAAACCAAGGAGATTGATCGGTAGGTAAGAAGAAAAAAAGTTTTATAATTGCCAAATTATGACGCTGATGGCCGGTGGTGAATTTACCTAAAACAAACCAGAAACAACACTATTATACCACACCGTTAGTAATATATGTTAAAATATAATATAGGGACAACACAAAAATAATATCACAGTTTAATTTTTTTAATGATCATAAATCGGGACAAAAAGTATACAAAGGGAGAATTTACAATTGAAAATAAACATTTCATATTAATACGACGAAGAATATTGGGGGTAGAATGTTGTAAAGTGGAGATTGTAATTTTGGACAGTCAAAAAACAAGTGGTCAGTAGTGCCTTCGTCTATTCTGCATTCACAAAGAGAATTGTCCCTCACCCTAATTTTGTGTAAGTGTACAGGAGTACAGGCATGACCGAGACGAAGACGACAAATAACAGATGTTGAGGACTTACTTAACCTACGGTACCTAAAAAACCAGGGTTTTACTGGAATGTCAGGTTGAATTGCACTATAGTATTTTCCTGTTTGGGTTTTTGTTCAATTGCCATGACCGGTCCCAGGATCCTTCCATACGTGGCTTAGCGAGCGAACATAGAACCTCAGAAACAATAAGGAAATGTTCAGGTGATCCAGTCTGTATGGAATTTTAAGCACAGGGGTCGACAGTTTCATTACCAGGAATACCACAATGGCTGGAAATCACCTAGTTGGGGTCGAGGTTGTCTGTTTGTAAATATTGTTTTCTTATAGGAGATTGTTGGAATAGCTTGTGATTCATTATGGGGTTGGGCCCCATAAGATGGAGAAGAAAACATTTCGGTTGCAACTTCTAAATAAGATTTGCGCACAGAGGGAAAATGAGTAGACGCTTCCTCATATGAAACATTATCCTGAGACATTAAGGATTTAATGTTTTTTTGCCTGTCATGCTCAGGACACCTATTTGTAGAGAAATGCTTCCCTGGACAGAATAAACAAGATGCTAGATCCTCAGCAACACTACATCCATCTCCAGAATGAGGTTGGGAACACCGGAAAAAACGAGGGGTCGAACGTCTTTACATGGCCAAACCGGGAGCAATTGTTACACTGTATGGTAGGAAATTTATAAGTTTCAACAGGTAAAGAAGTATGGTAGCAGTAAACATAACCAGGTAAAACCTGGCCGTGGAAGGTAAGGACAACACTCTGGGTTGCTATCCATGTCACTTTGCCATCAGTAAAGTTTTTCCTGTTAAGTCTTCGAGCTTTTAAAACATATCCACACCCATCAGGAAGTATTAACGCATCAACAAGTTCATCCATTGACCATTCTACTGGAACATTGCGAATTAAACCCATACGGGTGATATTGTAGGTTGGTATATTGGCAACATATTTGTATTGGGGAAGCAGCGGATTATCGAGGAAATTGTTGGCATCAGTTGCCGATACAAATTCAACTGCTATTTTGTTACGACCAACCCTTTTTACCCCATCACTACATATATTTTTAATTTTGTTTATAAAGAGGAATTGGCCAAATTTGAGGGGTCTAATTGATGTCCCAGGTCCCAGCCGAGGAATCAGGCTCTGTACGCGAAACACGAACTAAAAAGGGTCCTTTATCATTCACTTCGTATGCCTTGTAACCGATTGTTAAACTATGGTGCATAAAAACTGACTGAATCGACGCCGAAGCAGTCGCGGGGTCTACAATAGTTTTTTTAATGGATAAATTGTCGCCGTTTATTTTTTTCCAGACGACGTTTATTCTTAGTAGATGCAGAAGGTGTATTTTGGGTAAATAGCGGCGGAGACAAGTCCACCACTGGTACTGGCACACTCTGTCCATCCGGTGGATCTGGGGGTTCAGGAGGGTCAATCATACTTACAACGGGAAAGTTACTGCACTTTTGAATAATACACACACACACACTTATATAGGAAAATTCAGCGAAAGTTTCTGGTAAAAATTAGACGAAATATATTAAATTAAGTAAGTCAATCTCACTAACAACTTACAGAATCCAGACGGAAAAAACTTAACACTTTTCACAGACCTGTTCGTTTTGTTGTTGTTTACGTTCAAACCGTCAAACTGATTTTGACAAGCTACGGCTTCTTTGACAACTGTCAACAGTAGTACCAACATCACAAGCGTCTCTGGTCGATCCTTTCGGTGCGTCGTCATTCAACTTGTTCAATCGTTCGGTGTTGTCACTACTATCAACATTATCGGTCACACACTTTGAATTTCCAGTTCCGCTTGCTTTCTTTGTGTTTGATTTTGATGTATCGCTAGGAACAACATGGCCGCTGCAATCTTTGCTTAGGTGACCGAACTTATTGCACCGAAAACATTTCACACCATTCGGACACTGACTGGCCAGATGATCACTTTCACCACACTTAAAACACACACGACCGGATGGTGATGACCGCTTTTCGCCTGATGTTTTCTGCTTACGTCACCGCTTTGTTTACTTGTACTGGCCTCACTATTTTTGCTTTCGTTGCTTCTTTTCATCTTTGATTTCATTGTCTCGTATATGGAGAATTTTCTTTCAGCACGCTGTTTCATGTGATTCCGTATAATATCGCCTTATTGCTTTCGTAATCAGATATGCCGTCTACGATCTAATGTATAGCGATGTAATCGGGCAATTCTGCCCCTTTTCCCAACTCTTTCATAATAAGCATGTACTGATACACAGTTTCGTCTTTCCTTTTCTTGCGGCTTGCCATGAATTCATGTATTTCTTTAGAATTTAGTGCGTCTGGAAATTCCTTGAGAACCGCCGTCTTTAACTCATCGTATGTCTTATACGTCTTTTCGGATTTAAGCCACAATTCCGCTTTACCCACAAGCGATCGTCGAGCGATAATAAGCTTCTGCTGGGCGGTCCACCCAAATATCTCAGCATTATCGTCGATGTCAGCAGCCCATTTTGACGAAGAATAGGTTTTGTCCTCGCCACTGAACTTAATTATGCCGTACGTAGCATCCAGCGACTTCATGACCGACGCCCCCGCCGCCGCGGCCGTACCAATGCCGGTAGGTATTCCGGTATCGACACCCCTTATTTCCTTATCCACAGGCATCTTCTTGTGGAGATCTTCGTTTGTAGTGAATAGTAGCAGCCACCTCGCCGCTTATTCCCCAGCTACTTCCTCGTTCGTCTTTCTTCTTTTGCGTACCGCGTATCGCGTGGCACACGCCGGCGATCCGCTGCAGCTAAATGTTTCCAGTCAATCCCGGACCAGCCCCCAAATTGTACGAGATGGGCTTGATGAGAGAAACACTTTTTATGGTTAAGCAAAATTCGAAGATAACTTTTTATGGTTATCTTCTTTTAAGTTTGGCTCGTTAAACACTTTGTACAAATTTTTCTTCTTAACCTCTTCGTTAGTTTTCAATCGTCCGCCATTCATTCCTTTTCTCGTAGTAAAATGCGTTTAAGTTTTGAACGACTGCACTGATTTAAATTAAACATAGCTAAGAACACTCTCGACCAAGTCATCTTTTAAACAAAATCGAACTAAATCAAAATCGGTTCATCCGTTTAGGAGCTATGATGCCACAGACAGATACATAAATACACAAACACACAGATACACACACTTCAAACTCACACCGCTATTTCGCATTTTGTTGTAATTTGATATATTCTAATATGTATTATAAAATCAGGAACTGTTGTCTGATACGTTTCTGTCAGTGAATGAAAATAATGTTCTTTAGTCATTGGAACATTCCATGCATGGTAAAAGACAATTCCGACGATAGACCGAATTCCAAACGTTAAGATCCGAAGAGGTACGAAGTCTTTGATATCGGTAAACTGGTAATGGAGCTCAAATGGAGTTGAGCGACCGAGTGGCGTCCAAGGACTGGCAGAAGAAATATTGCTTGTCCAGTAGTGAGATGAGCAGGTGCGGGTGGGTGTTTATGAGGAGACATATCGGTCTACCCTCTTTCTTGTTCGTTTTTTGCACTCAGTACCGCTACCACTGTCACTCACAACTCGATTCTGTTCTCGACACACGAAACTCACCGTATCCACTCGCGAACTTTTTTCGGCACTTTTTCGGGTTTTACACAGCTGAACCACTGGATTCCAAGCTCTCGACAATTGAAACCCATCCTCCCGGTTGAAGTTATTATTTTTGGTAATCTCGATAGCTTCCCTCACCAGTCTAGGGATATAGTGGCGTTCTGTCGAAATGACCAGACCGAAAACCCAAGAAGAAAAATATGATAAGTGACCATGATAGTTTAAAAACAGATAATATAATACTAGCATACAGATGCCTCATCCCATACAAAGAAACCGTGCCGACGGCGACGTAACTAGCGTTTTTCGTCTGATGATGACTATTTATATAAGTACTTCGATCGCGTTCGGTGCCGTTCGTCGGCTATAGATGGTGTCAGCAGCGGCTTGCAAGTAAAAGTGTTTTCTCGGTTCGAGACAATTATTTTCTTTAAATACAGTGCCGATTTACAATTAGCAAAATGTGTTACAATACAAATAAAAAGAAATCGAGTGGCATGCATCAGAAAGTTAAAACCGCGCCATCAATTGGAAACAATTTTATATGATCCGTTCAAATAATCTTTGAAATGTGTATTAAGAGCCCAATATACCACAATTTTGTGTTTAGGAGAGCCTTTGAGTGTCCACCGTGCGGAATCGGCTTAAAACAATGGTAATTTCTATTGTGTCTGCTAATTGATACTTGAATCATATTAAAAAATAACATAAAATTATTATGACCAATTCTAGAAAATGTTAATTTTACACACAAATCAATAACGAAACGATGCATCTCGCGCGGCTCATGAGCTGTTCACCAGATTCTCAACTCACCAGATTCTCAATTAACCAGATTTGCAATATACCAGATTCGCAACTCACCAAATGTACAATGAAACACAAAGTCACAAAAAATAACAGAATAACTAGGTAAATAACTACACTTTATTCACAAAAAAAAGTAAAAACACGGAATTCTTTATGTACTTGTACACTGGCCTTAAAAACTGCAATTTCGCCTAAATTATTAAAACTCATGGTTTTGAAAAAAAAAAAAAATTGCGAATTTTATCACCTTTCTTTGAGATTTTCTTCTTTATTTCTTTAGCATGTTTCTTGAAAATTGTACTTTACTAATTATATAAATTACTACCTAACAAACGTATTTAACTTAAAAAGAAGATAAAAACCAAAAAATTGCCATTTCTTACTTACGGGCAAAAAATTCAAACAACTTTTAGAAGTATGTTTTACTTCTAATTACAAAATTAATTATTTATAAAAATAAAATGATATGGACATTTTATATGTTATTCGCGATATGCCACATGGCTACCTTTGATTGGAGCACCAACCACCAAGACCAAAACCACCAAGGTCTAGGTTTTTACAATGTAATAATTTTGATTCAGTATTGACGATTATGTCTACCTGGGACAAACAGTGTAGTTGGGTAGGTCTAACTTCGAGAAAGAGGACAACCGTCGAATCCGACTCGGCTGGGCGGTGTTCGGGCAGTTGCGCGGTATCTTCTCGTTCAATTTACCGCAGTGTCTCAAGTGTCACGTCTATGACTAGTGTGTGTTGCCAGTAATTATCTATGGGACCAAGACGTGGTCACACACAATGGGCCTCATCAGAAAGCTTAAAAAGGGCAATGGAGAGGCAATGCGCGGAGTTTCCTTGCGTGATCGCATCAGAAATGAGAAGGAGGAGAACATCAGACAGGAGAACCAAAGTTACCGACATAGCCCAAAGATTTGCTAAACTTAAGTGGCAGTGGGCAGAGCCCATTGCTCGCAGAATGTATCGCCGATGGGGCTGAAAATTTCTGGAATGGCGACCGCGAACCGGAAGACGATGCATCGGAAGGCCTCCCACTAGGTGGACTGATTACCTGGTTAAGGTTTCTAATAACAACTTGTATTAAAACTAAGTATTAGTAAACGACACGATCCGGTGACACATGTAACTGACAGCAGTGGACTATATACGGACAATCCACTCTCTCAGCAATGATTTTCAGAACCCTTTTAGGGCTGTCCGTAAGTCGGGCCACCATTGATGTTGTGTGCTTGCGCATTATTGCGTAAAAACAAATCCACACGCGTTGCCGCAAATATCCCTGACGCACTGCAACGCCAAGGGAAACCTATCAGTTTTCTCAACGCGTTATTACCAGGCTCCATACGACGCCTGCAAATATTTCTCCCACAGGCTGTCTGACCTAGGTACTTAAATTGTTCCACTCGCTCAAGAGAAACACCGTTCAGCTGTATGGGAGACACGTCAGAAAGGTACCTGGTCCCTGAAAAACAATATATCACGGGAATTTAACGCGATGATCCTGCGGGTTTTTTGGCTTTTAGTTGTGTATGCCTGTAAAATTGTAGGACTACCACTTTCCAGTTATATGGGAATCGGTATCCCAAGAAACAAACCCCTAGTTACCGCTGCCACGTATCGCAGTTTCGCGTATATAGACCTTGTAGGATTCAGGATTCGCAGCATTGCTCATGGGCCCCAATGTTGCCTCTTGGCTGGTGATCCGCAGGCCTGTATTCAACACATATGTACCTGTATGTTATACCTAAGTAACTTTTAATGTCTGTTTTGTGGGGAGAAATAAACTTTTAATAATAATATTTTTTTTTCTTTTATTATCTCGGGACCCTGGGGTTCCGGTCGTTTGAAAAGCATGCGAGAAGCCAAATTCAACTCGCAGGAGGCCGGGGCCTTCGTTAGGCATATATCAGGTAATGTGACACCAACACGATTATCCCTGTATGCACTACGCAACTGCACACAAGGATAATCCCCGGTTGGTGCTGGACTATTGCAAAACATGTAGAAAAAATATTAGGCTATGGATTTGGTAGGTTTAGTCACAGATAATATAATACTAGCATACAGATGCCTCATCCCATACAAAGAAACCGTGCCGACGTAACTAGCGTTTTTCATCTGATTAAACCGATTATTTTTTGTCCATCAATTGCGTTCGGTTCAGTTCCACGGCGATAGACAGATGGTGTTAGCAGCGACTTGCAAATACAAGGGTTTACTCGGTTTGTGATTTTTTTCTTGAAATACAGTGAAGGTTTTGAGGTATATTGACAAGGGGTTAAGGAACAAAGATATGCGAGCGTCGCCCATTGATACTTGTATTTGGATACTCGTATGCTGTGATGATCAGGAACTGCAACAATGACACACTGACAGATAACAATCTTACACAAGTTCTTGTTGAACCTGGATGCAGTGATACAATGTATCTAATGCTAATAATTACTAAGGTGGAAACACACTACATACATTACAGGTTTGTTTTATAGTATTTTTTTGCACGTTTTTACAGATTCTTTCCACCAAAATAAGTTATAATGCAAATTTTAACAATCAAGTGAAATGCCACAGAAATTTAAAACCGCGCCATCTATTGGCATCAATTTTAAATAATCCGTTCAAATATACTTTGAAATGTGAATTAAGAGATCAATATTCCTTAATTTTGTACTTAGGAGATTAACTCTTCAAAACAAGAACATACAATTTTTATGTTCAATTCCAGAAAATGTTAATTTTACACACATTCAATAACATATGAGATTTATATAAACCAAATTTTCTTTCTTAGCGCTGAGACCCCGTGGTTTAGTGGATCGATTGCCTAAAACTATAGGAGGATTACTGGCCCCTGCCCGACCACTATGGACCTACACGGCCAAAAAATGGCAGAGGATGACTTACACACTCAATTAAGGGACCCCCATAAAGGGTCGCTAAAACTTTAGTGACTTAGTGCCAAGGGGGCAACATATCCGGAGGTGCTTTAGAAGTGGAGAAATACCACGGCTACGACAATCCCGGAAGCACGTTCAAGATCCCTACCAGCATCTTACTGGGTTAACTTCCTTCCTCCGAACACGTAAATACAGCGTCGTAAATAATACGTACACCTCCCTGATATAAAGTTAGCAGATCGTAAAACCCGATAATAATAATATATTACTTTTTGTGAACTTCTTCCCAAGGTTTAGTTTTATTCTTGTTTGTTTCTTTATTCACAGAAGTGTCTTCTATTATCTTAGTTTAACGTAATCATTTACTTACGAAACAATTGCTGAAACAGTCAAAATTATTAAGTATTAAAAATAACAAATATATATTATGTAATACTATGTTTCAAATATACGGATAAATATAAATATTCGGTTTGCCGACGATATAGTGGTTATGGCTGAGACCATGGAGGACCTCAGTACAATGCTCGATGATCTTAGTAGAGCTTCCGAAAGAGTGGGTCTTAGGATGAACATGGACAAAACCAAGGTGATGTTGAATGCCCATGTTACACCCACTCCTATCAAGGTCGGAGACTCTACACTCGAAGTTGTGGGCGACTATGTCTACCTTGGACAAACGATCCAATTGGGTAGGGCCAACTTCGAGAAAGAGGTCAGCCGTCGAATCCGACTCGGCTGGGCAGCGTTCGGGAAGTTGCGCGGTATCTTCTCGTCCAACTTACCACAGTGTCTCAAGACGAAAGTCTATGACCAGTGTGTGTTGCCAGTGATGACATATGGCTCTGAGACGTGGTCGCTTACAATGGGCCTCATCAGAAAGCTTACAGTCACTCAAAGGGCAATGGAGAGGGCTATGCTCGGAGTTTCCTTGCGTGATCGAATCAGAAATGTAGAGATCCGCAAGAGAACCAGGGTTACCGACATAGCCCGAAGAATTGCCAAACTCAAGTGGCAGTGGGCAGAGCACATTGCTCGGAGAACGGATGGCCGATGGGGCAGAAAGGTTCTGGAGTGGCGACCGCGAACCGGAAGACGTTGCGTTGGAAGGCCTCCCACTAGGTGGACCGATGACCTGGTGAAGGTTGCGGGGATCCGCTGGTTTTGAGACGCACGGGACCGGTCAATGTGGCGACGCTTGGGGGAGGCCTATGTCCAGCAGTGGACGTCTTTCGGCTGATATGATGATGATGATGATGATGAATACTATGTTTCAAATATAACAGGATATTAAAATTACTTAAATGAAATGGTTCGTTGAAATTTCTAATCTTTTTCTCTTCATCTTGTTAACTGAGCCATTTAAGTTGAAATAGTTGAAATAAATTTAAAATTAGCTGTTTCAGTTTAAAACCATATGACGCAATATGACGGATGCCACTCTGACCGCAAAATTTTAGGTTTTTCTTTCTAGTTTAAGAGTTTTTCTCTTAATTTCAACTGGGCTGACATAGCCTACACGTAAAACCAAAAATCGTTTTTACAAAAAAATACTACCGACTTCCAAATAAGAAAACTAGAAAGTGAAAAATAACTTTATTTTTGGAAGTCGGTGTCTTTGATAGGTACCAAATTTTTAAGTTATGGACACCGACTTCCAAAAATAAAGTTATTTTTCACTTTCTAGTTTTCTTTTTTGGAAGTCGGTAGTATTTTTTGTAAAAAGTTTTTTATTTTTCACTTTTTAGTTGTACCTACCTAATAGGGAAGTAGTTAAGTAAGTACCTATAACGACAGAATAGATTACCCGAATAACATGAAACTTGAATATAACCGGTGAAATGAGAGATCTGCATACCCCTTTCGATCGTACTGGCGTGATGTTATGTTATGAAATGGTATAAACAATAAACATACATGCGATTGCAGCAATCCTGAGAGATTTTCCGTTATTTATTGAAGAGTTCTGTTGTATATCTCCGAAGTTCTTCATCAGATCTTCACCAAATGAAAATGGGACCAATTTCGGAATATACCTTATCAAACAAAAAAAAATTCAAAATTGGTCCACAATTGACGGAGTTAAGAGTTAAGAGAAAAATTGATATCGGTGAACATACATAAAAAATAAAAAAAATAAACATACATAATGTCGAACATAGAACCTCCTCCTTTTTTGGTAAGTCGGTTAAAAAGTAAGGAATATATAGTTCGTCCAAGACAATCATAGTCATCCATGATAATAATAATCCATGTTTATTAATAACATTGCTAAACCAAAGTTAATCCGGGATTAGCTAGTCTAAGAATAACTTTGGAATAAGCTGGTAATACACCATTTTTATTAATAAGGAAAAGACCAGGGAGTGCGGGCATTTAACTCTGTAAACCATCCCGGTGATCACTATCGGCACGTAGAACCCCGTGACCTCTTAAAGACCACCCCGGAACCCTTTCTGTGCAACACCTGTTAGGACACTTCCCTGGGGAAACCGAAAAATGTCCCCCGTGAGCCTCGCTGTATAGTACAGTCGCAGGTTAACTTGTAAAAAGTAAATTCACCTAAGAGTAAGCCGCAGTCTCTGCTAGTGTCAATAATACCCCTTCTTCACAGTTGAGCGGTTGGCCAACAAAGAAGTCATCAACCAAATAAAAAAGTTAATTAAAAAAATCAAAATACCCGACTGCTTAAAAAGCGAACTAAAAAGACGTAAACAAGAAGAAAATCATGCTGTGCTGTCGGAGGATACATATTCGCGAGCTGGCTGACCAAAACCAGATGTATCCTCCGACTGCACAGCATGATTTTCTTCTTGTTTACGTCTTTTTAGTTCGCTTTTTAAGCAGTCGGGTATTTTGATTTTTTTTATTAACTTTTTTATTTATAACTTTTTAGTTAACATTTTTTTCGAATTAGGTACATTTAAATATATAAGTGTTATATATTTTTGAAATCACCTCTTGAAACCCTTTATTTTGATACCCCACACAATGGGTTTGGAAGAAAAAATAAAATTGGCCACCCACAATATGGCGCCCAAAAGCCACCATTTTTCTATTTTCCAATTTTAATGTAGCCTATGACACTCGCAAGGTTAAGACGAATCGATTGACATATGAATCATCAAAATCGGCCAACGCGTTAGGTCTCTGGAACGCCACATAGGAACAAACATACATACATACATACATACATACATACATATATACATACATACATACATACATAGACTGATAAACACATTACCCTCCTTCGGCAGTCGGGTAAAAAGATCGTGATACGGTGGTTGACCAACCAAATTGGTCGCAAGCGCATCCCTAACAACCAACCACCATCTACACGAGCTTTTTTGGTACCGAGGTGTCCTTGCAGCCGACCGCCTGACTGTGTAGAAGGAGTATAATTAAGCAAACATTTCCCGAAGATCCTCAGTCCACCTCGCGAGCTCTTGCGGCTAGCGCGCCTCTGCACTTGTCTAAGTAAACACGTTGTTTCGCGGTATATTGTAAAATAATTGAAGAAGTGATTGGTAACCCAGGCTAGCGGCATTTAAAGGTATATTGTCTTTAATTATTTTTTAATTTTAACTATACTATTATACGAATATATAATAAGAATATTGACTATCGTAGGTGTAGTGCTCGCAACTCGCAAGCGCTACTACTGAGCATGATGTTCAGGGTTCGATTTTCAGTTCCCATGAAGTGCTGTTGCGTTTTTTCATCTGGAATTTATCAGACTTAGCAGCCCGGAGGATTCGTATTTGATTGATGGCAACAGGCTCACCCTCTATCACATGTTACTCAAACATAACTGACTAAAGTTGGCTGCACTGTAGAGAAACCTGTGCCTACTTCTTCGGGGCATACATATACGTGATGTTATGTTACAAGTTTATTTTTAAATGATCTAGGGTTTTTAAAATTAGAGCTGCAGTTATTTCGATCAAGTGATCATTGCTTATTGGTTTCTTCGGGCACAGTAAATCGCAATCTATAAAATGGGTCCACGCGAGTCCCTCAGAGAAAAATTTAAAGAGATCGATATACTGACTCTACCTTCTCTTTATATTTTGGAATGTATTTTGTATATCCGCGAAAATCGAGGGCTTTTCAAAACTAGAAGCGACTTCCATAATTAAAATACACGCAGTAAGCATGAAATTGTAATATCCAAATTCAGATTAACGAAAACTAGCAAGTCTTTTCTTATAAACAGTATACGCTTTTATAACAAGTTGCCAATGTCAGTTATAGAACTGACCGATGGAAAGTTCAAAAACTACATGAAACGTGTCCTTATTAATAAAGCATATCCAAGGACTACGTTGAAGATAAAAATTTTTGCTCCTGCGCAAGCGGCTTCCCTGGTAACTTCTAACTATTCTCAATCCCATTTTTACTTTTTTTTCCTTCTTTTAATTAGACTTTTTACAATGATTTCATTAATCTTTATAGCCCTTTGCTAAGAATAGTTACAGCACTGATAACAACATTTGTGCCACATGTTAAATTTAGTCTTGTTATATGTATTTTTTTTCCTTTGTATAGATTCTTTTACCGATTGTTTAGTGAATGTGTGAACATTGTAGGCCTTCTAGATTTCTAGAAGCTTTGTTAACTCTTATCTCGTTTATACAAACATAAGTTTTTTTATTTAATTTCTTACGACTTATTGTCGAGCCTACGTTGTCCCCCCATATCTAAGCACTAATGCTGTAACATGAAAATATTGTAAAAACAAACCAATTTATTTTAAAAGAGTAACCGTGGAGTTTCTTGCCGGTTCTTTTCCATAGGAAACGACCAACCCGAACCGTGCACCTTTTGTCGACGTTTTATAAGTGCCCATGTAGGCCTATGTTAAAAAACCCAGCCAAGTGCGAGTCGGACTCGCGCACGAAGGGTTCCGTACCATTATCACAGAAAACGGCAAAAAAATCACGTTTTTTGTATGGGAGCCCCACTTGAATATTTATTTTATTCTGTTTTTAGTATTTGTTGTTATAGCGGCTTTAGAAATACATCATTTCAATTTCAACTGTCTAGCTATCACGGTTTATGAGATACAGCCAGGTGACAGACAGACAGACAGACAGACGGACCGCGGAGACGTAGTAATAGGGTCCCGTTTTTATCCTTTGGGTACGGAACCCTAATAAAAAACATTTTATTTTGATTTTTGAGTCAAAAATATTCATAAATAAGTTAACATCTCGCCTCATTTCCCAAAGGGTTAGGCAGAGTTGCATCTTAAGTAGGTACACTCATTTCGCCGGTTGAGCTCAAGTCTCATGTAAGTAATAGGGGCGGCCTACTGCTATCAACCCGACACTCCGGACTGCTACTGACAAATTCCAGAAGGTAAAACCCAATAACCCTCTACCCAAGCCGGGCATATAACCCAGGACCTCATGCTCAGTAGCGCTGCGACCGCTAGAACAACAAGGCAGCAATGAGCAGCTAGCTAATATACATTTTCATCAAAAATAACATTACATTTTTAAGGCGATGATAGCTCAGTGGTAGTGACGTCGGATACCGAGACGAAGGTCGCGGGTTCGAATCCTACAATGAGCTTGAGCTTTCGGTGAAGGAAAACATCGTGAGGAAACCATAGCACGGTGGTAGGGTACTTTGTAGTACCCGCCTGGCTGGCAACCACCCTCAAGTTGAAAATCTGTCGCCAAGCACCTTCCGGTGTGTTCCGACAGCAGCACTTGAGAGCCAGTTCCCTTCTAGGCTTTGTGTGTTTACCACCATCGGCCACATCATCACTGACCACGGTGAGATTGTGGTCAAACACAGGCCTATACATAGTAAAAAAAAAAAACATTAATTGATTAATAAATTAAAACAATTTCTATTAACATAATGCTGTTATAATGTTAAAGATAATGACAAATTTTAAATTTAACTAATCACAATCTACTAAATAAACAAATATATAAATTAAAGTAAATAAAAAATATTCTATAAACTAAATGCTATTATAATTTTAATGAATATTTAAATGCCAAATTTTCAATTTCACTTATAGAAATCTACTAAATAAATAAATCTATACCAATATTATAAAGATTAAAGATATTTTGTTTATTTGTATCGAATAGGCTCCGAAACTACTAAACCAATTTTAAAAAGTCTGTCACCTATGGAAAGCTACATTATTCCCGAGTAACATAGGCTATAATTTTGACGGGAGCGAAGCCGCGGGGGTCAGCTAGTACTTTATAAAAGCCCTCTTTATCTCTCCTACTTTTGCAGTGCCCGACAGGGTCCACAATCGTCTAAACTTGTAATCTAGCATCTAAGTTCACATGTGGAAACGATAAATGTATTGAGTATAACATATTACATCTTTGATATTTAAAATAGATTGGCGGTCACAAAATCTTGACGATATGAGTAACTCAGGTCCAAAATTGGTTCACGGCAAACAATTTGGTACTAACTGAAAAAAAAAACAAATTTACCCAGATTCGGTATCCTGCCTTTTCGCCGAAAATTGTTTGGCAGATTATCACTTGCCAACCAACGTTTCGCCGATGTTTTACTTTGACAACTAACGATTGGCAAAGTTTTGTTTGACAACTTTTCATTCGGTAGAATTATTGTTAAGCTGATTATTATATTGACACAAAACGTTTGGGACATTTATCATTTTCACTTCATACAGGTCCCCTCTATGTTGGTGAATAATTTGGGTTAAGTTTTATAATATGACTTTATCCTTTATGTATCGATATCGATAATGTAATTAAAATTGCAATGTGTTATATTGCACTGATGTGACCATGGTTGAGTTTTAGTAAATATCTACCTACGAATATCTATATGAATGTCAACCTTACGGTAAACGCAATTAAGTTTATGATTGCGACCACTGACAATACCGCCATGGTCGGGTAGCGGAATCTGCTTGGCATTCTTGGAATTTAATTTGACTTTAGATTACAAAACGTCGAAAATACATCTGCACTAACACAATATAGACTCCCCCACGCGTATGGACTACGGACAGGTACTGCCAACGACTCCGCCCACTCCAATGCGTTATTCGAGCTTAAACATTATAAATTTAGAAAACATTATTATTAAGGATGGTCACAGCTGCCAACGTTTATTTAAGTAATTTTTCAATAGCATTGTACAAAATTTTTACTGTTCCAAGTAAATTTTATAAGTTGGTAGACTATTACTCGTAAACTTGTAAAGCCTACTTAGCTGTGAGAGTTTTCCTTTTAATTTCGTTATATTTCCTACTGCCGTGAATTTTTTCACATAGTCAAGAGCAATCATTTCAATGGCAGGGGGGGGACAATTGACTCTAACAAAAATTTGCAATTTAAAGCTTAATTGTACGCAAACCGATATCTGAATCGATAAATGGTTTTAGCAACCCCGTAATATTTTTGAATGAATTATCCGATGATACCCCACACCATGGGATAGACGAGAAAAAAAAACATCAACACTTTACATCTATAGGAGGTAACCAAAAAAAATTATTCATGATTTTATTTTACCACTTTGTCGGGATTATTAATATGTATATCCATGCCAAATTATAGCTTTTTAGTACTTGAATCTCTGATCTAAGCTGAGGACGGACAGACCGACAGAGTGAAACTATAAGGGTTCCTTTTTGACTTCGGAACCCTAAAAACGATATGATATAAAAATCTGCACAGTCAATATAAAGCACTTTATTTCTTCCAAAGCTGCTAAAGTGCAAAGAAGTAAGAAAATATTTAAGAAATTGACTAAACCAATAAAGATTTCCTTAAAGCCCTAGGTTTTAAAGTATGAATATACAACAGATTACTGAATCACCACACTTCGATACTTCGATTGAAAGTTATGAAGTCCATTCTTACAATCCCAGATATAGAGATAGCAGATATGAAATAAATGGTATCGATCGCAATAAAAACTCTGGTATAACGTCAACAATAAAATCATACGTTTCAATGAATGATGGAGAAAAGATAAAATATAAAGGAGAAGGCTCCTCTGTTTATCATAGATTTTTCAAGACAAAACGAAAATTTTAAAACAGGTCCTGTAGACGTGCGGCTGGAGATTGAATGTTCAGCACCTATACCAGATAATACAACTGGATATAGTTTAATAATTAATGATTGACTTGTGGAATATAAACCCGTGAGTAACAAAGTGCGCAGATTATCATGACTGCCATTAACCATTGCCATTATGATCAAGGTTTTAAAACAGAAACAAATGAATTTATCATAAAAGAAATGGCTGTATTATATGATAGAAAAATGCAAGTATTTTTAATAAAGCCTCCATTTCCATTTTACAATTTGACAAAAGCGTAAAGAAAGCAAGTTAGTTGGATTGAACGTAACGAAAAGATATATTGGCGTCAAGGATTTGTATCATATTCCAATTACCAGAATATTATTGCTGATATTTTAAGGGATAAATCTGTCTACAGATGTTAAAGGTTCAGAAAAGTGTTGTGGTTAAAAAATATCTTGAGTTCTAATAGTACTTACTCTAAATAATTTAGAAGATAATGGATGTCCTAGTTTGATAAACTTGTACAAAAATATGAATATTCAGATGATTTATATAGTTATATTTATCATGATTCCACATGTGCTTTGAAAAATCTTGTTTGTTTACATAAATGGTGTATAAATAATAAACTTTTTATATGTAGGGAAGACAGTGTAATTGTCAGGAAAAGCCATTATTGCATGGGTTCTTTCGGGCTAGATGTTAAACAAACCAACTTCTTTGCTTGTATGTAGGCTCACAATGTAACTAATCACGTTATGTATTGGCGAATAACTTAAACGACATTCCACTATAACACGTAGTTTTATCTACACGAACAATCGGTAACTCTCACTGTTGACTGTATTCTCTTTAAGTTTTTATCACGAATTTACAACTCAATCCAACCCGCCATATCTCACTCGATCCCTTCTGTCATTTGTTCGCGCCAAACTAGCGTATAGTGTTAACGTCAAGTTGACATCTGTCAAAGTCATTTGAAACCATAGCGCTCTTCAGAACGATATCTTATACCGCATTTACACAATCGTGTTCGCCATTCGCCTCGTCACTCGACGAACATTCGACGAAACATTCGTATACGAGTGCCGTCGCGAACTACTGTTCACACATTCGCGGAGTGAATTATTTTGACATTCGCACACGAACATGGAGGACGTGAAAATAATTGCAGCATGCATGCTACATCTAATGAGTTTATAAAATTATATAGATATCCTGCGTAAAAAAGAACCGTCGACGCAGACGATGGAGAAAAAACAATTTTAACAGGCCATTAATGAATTTATGGGTCGGGCGCTAGCTGTCAAATGGATGCAGGCGAATGTGTGAACAGTAACTTCGTGTTCGCCATTCGTGCCCTTTGATTCGCGTTCGAAAAACCGCTCCCAACGCGAGCGCTCGAATCGCGAGGCGAGGCACGAAGCGAATAGCGAGCGTACTGTTTACATATGCGTGTTCGTTATTCGCCTCACCATTCGCCTCGCGATTCGCACGAATGTGTAAATGCGGCATTAGAAATGTCGACATTTATATACCAAAAATTCTTTTTAAATTTCATATATAAGGAAATAGTATTCAGAACACCCTACCCCCTCCAATCTCATCCGTTATAAGCAGTCGATAGTAGGTATGCGTGGTCATTACACTTTTATTAACCGTTTCTAGAAGTAGGAAGTCAACTACGCGATCATAACATGTCTGAATATAAATACAATCCTCGATATAATATGTATAACGAGTATAAGATGCGCGAATTGTCATTTACTCATTATTGGGCAACGGCTGATTCAAAAAAAAAGATTAGTGATGGAGATGGCTGACGCTGGATTCTTCTATTGTGGAAACAATGTTAATCATCTTATCTTATCTTATGGAGGGGCCGAGAAATAACTCGGACACTTCGACCCATTGGGATCTATTGTGGTCCCCTAGATAACTTACTCCTCCCCAATCTCGTTGAAAACTGTTTTCATGAGTTTTACAACGAGACTAGGAGGTATGGGTTTTGGATATCCAATCCCTAGAAGACTCATTCGCTTACCAGCCAGTGCATCGCATGTGCACAGAAGGTGCTTCATGCGTTCCGTATGTTCCACAACCTGCACATGGGTCCCATCTTCATGAAAATGTCGTTGGTTCCAAAGTGCCCACCCCAAGCAGGTAGCGGATTTGCCCCCTGCTCATGTTCCAAATGCATTCCCGGGCTTTGAACGTAGAGCCTAGGAATTTCTTGGAGTGTTGCAGACCGATATTGGACAGCCAATAAGTTCGTTGTCTGTGATCTGCAAATTCCCTCAATGTGACTTTTACGAGACACGTCAAAATGCCTACACATGGTTCTGGAGCCACAAAATCATTTGCTGAGCCCTCTCTTGCCAGTTCATCAGCCATTTCATTACCTTTGCTTCCTTTGTGCCCAGGGTCACATCAGTCTTACCCTGTTGTGCTTCCCAAGCCTGTTTAGGGTTTGGATAGCATCCAGAATAAGTCCGGAGTCCACTTTGTTGAATGGCTTTGATTGTAGCCTGACTGTCACTAAGAATATATATGGATTTAGCTCTGGTTCCTCTATCTATATTCTCTTGAGCACAGGTTATTATGGCATATGTTTCTGCTTAGAATACAGATGCCATCTTCTCCAAGCTTTTGCTACATTTGTAACCTTTTGCGAATATATATCAGGGCTGTTGTGAGATCCCTGTAACAGAAAGTACGTAAGGGCCTCTATACCGCCCCTGATATAGATGCAAGTCCTCGCGTCATTAGTTGGACAGTCATAAAGCACCATGCCTCCTTCCCACCTAGGCCTAATATAGTCCCCTTAAACAGATAAGGTTCCTGTATCAAGGCCATGTCGTATGTGTTAAGCTTCAGCTGCCGAGCTAGAAGGGCAGTAGCAGCTCTGCAATGATGCAAATTAATTTGTACACACCTTAGTCCCTCCATCTTGGATGATTTTGGTGAGCCTGTGTTGATATAGGAGGGCCTTAGTCTTGAGGCCCCTCCTCCATCACCTGGCTCTCCTCGAGAGCAGTCAGCGACTCAATCCCCAGGGTGTCGAAGTCCCCGAGGATGTCATCCTCGTGGTCTGCTTCTGACGCCCTAGTCCCAATCTCTGTCTTCTGCGCTGTGTCGTGAGCAGAGATATCGTCGATGGCCTCCTCACCTTGTGGTGGACCATCTTCGGAGGGTTATGCTTCTGCTTCCACAGTGGGTGCCTCTCCCTTGTCTTCTTCCAGGAGCTTGAACGAGTATCGTTCAATTCCTCCTGAAAGAGAGTTGCCCGCGGCCTTGATGACCTTTGGGTCTTCATCCTCTTGGCCGCCATGTCCCCGCTGTCACCGCTGAGAATAGCACGCGTCTTTTTGATGGGCCATCCTTAGCGGTCCCGTCTAGAGCCGCCTGCTGTATCAGCTTTTGGCACTTTTTCCTCTGCGCCCCAGGTCGTCCAACCGGAAGCCAGCCTGATTCATGCCGGCCGCGGGGAGACAACGAGGTGCTGTCTTTGCCGGTCACGTCCAGGGCCGCAAGATCCAAGGTCATTCGACCTCTAACGCAAGGGTCCCGTGTCACGCCAGCTTTGGCATCATTTTTATGCCCGGTGGGTTGGTTTGCAGTTCCGCCCGTCGGTGGTCCACCAGCAGTGCCAACCCTCGACAGTGCCACAGCAGTACCGTCATTTGACAGTCCCGCCGCAACCCCACCTTGAGACGATCCCACTGCAATCTCGCCTCTGGGCGTTCCTGCAGTCCTGGCTCGTGCCGGTCCCGCCTTTTGATGTGCAGTCCAAGCTTTTGCCGGTCCTTTCGCCTTGTGTTTTTTTAAAATGTAATTATCCATTTAAATCACGAAAAAAAAAAACATCTCTCGACTATCCCCACCCGCCATGGAGTGCTCAAGTGGCGATGCTACGGTAGCACCAGGGATTAGCCCCCCCATTAGTTGCTCACGAGACTGCACGGCACCAACTCACACCGCTACCACTAGCGATGCGAGCGAGCGCCGCCGTCTGCAGGCCCCCAATGGGAGTGAACTCGCTAGGGGGCCGTCTGACCGGACCCCGCAGCCGATTGACCGTAGCTGGCTAGGCCACGGCCTCCCGTGTGAGAAGAAATCCGGGCCAATTGAGTGTTGCCTCAGAGACGTTAAACTGCCTACGATCATCGGCTCAGCCACCAGGATCCCATCATCCTTCCGTACGTGTCCCCGCGCACAAACACGCGGGAGGTCATTGCTATCCATTACTCCAGACGCTTTTACGTGCACATCTTTTTACATCGTACTCACATACGTATTTTTCCAACTAAGACGATGTAACCAAATAATTGTGCTTAAAACTGATGACACTCAGACACTCTTTTTACCCGACTGCCGAAGGAGGGTAATGTGTTTATCAGTATATGTATGTATGTACGTATGTTTGTTTCTATGTGGCGTTCCAGAGACCAAACGCGTTGACCGATTTTGATGATTCATACGTCAATCGATTTGTCTTAACCTTGCGAGTGTCATAGGCTACATTAAAATTGGAAAATAGAAAAATGGCGGTTTTATGGGCGCCATATTGTGGGGGGCCAATTTAATTTTTTACTTCAAACCCATCGTGTGGGGTATCAAAATAAAGGGTTTCAAGAGGTGATTTCAGAAATATATAACACTTATATATTTAAATGTACCTAATTCGAAAGAAATGTTAACTAAAAAGTTATAAATAAAAAAGTTAATTAAAAAAATCAAAATATCTGACTGCTTAAAAAGCGAACTAAAAAGACGTAAACAAGAAGAAAATCATGCTGTGCAGTCGGAGGATACATATTCGCGAGCTGGCTGACTAAAACCAGATGTATCATCCTTTTTTAAGCAGTCGGGTATTTTAATTTTTTTAATTAACTTTTTTATTGTGTTCGTGGCGCTTGTGAATGTGCTAACTAGATTCATATTTTGTTTGACAATTCAAAAGTACCAATCTAAGGTATAGTTCAGCATTGCCATCCAAAGTGGCAATGCTGCCAGCGTTCTGGGCACTTTTCACGTTGACAGCGATGTGAAAGAATTTTTTAACGCCCTATGACCCCTGCCCTTTTATACGCGTTCGTAGTTTTATTTTTATTTAACTGTATATATAGGTAGTTATTGTTATTTAAGTATTTAATAGTATGTAAATTTTAATTGGAATTATACGACTAGTTGTATATCTAGGTATAGTTGAAATAGTTTTTTTTTTGTTTTTTTATTGCATTTCATTAGGCCCATTACTGTTTGAAACTTATATCTTATTTACTTTTGTCAGTTCATCTCCAAAATAAAACCACGATGGTGCCGCGCCCCCTTACGCAGTCCCCCACACCCCCTCTCATCCCAGAGTACTTCGCGGGGAGGGAGGTATTTATCACCGGAGCTACAGGATTCATGGGCAAGGTAAGTCAACAGTTACACTGCCTAGATTTCTAGTCAGAAACTCCTCTTAGGAGCCCAGTTCGGAATAATGCTGAAAATTACGTGAATACATGGGATTTAGAATGTAGAAAACATATCTCTACAACTGTTAAATAACTTTAGTTTCGAAGTTTGTATAAATTTGTTTTAGCTTGAGTTAAGTTACGACGAACGAATTTATTATTAAAAAAATATATTTATTTTAATTAAAAACAATGTTTATTTATTGAAATGTTCTACAAGACTAACTTATAATTATAATATTTCTATTAACTAAAACTTATTATTAAAATGTGCAAATCTGCAATTGTGCAGTCTGATAATGACGCACGGGCGCATCCGCTGCATTAGTCAGCGATTACGTTATTCAGGCGATTGCCTAACTCCTCCCTCCTTAAGATGGAAGCGCGTCCCGCAGCTTCCCGCAGCGTCCTCGGTGCGAGGTTGATTCTGTATTGGTCGTCGCTGTTTCCACTGCCAAAGCTTCCATAGAAGGATTGTCATCAGAATGAGGTACAGTCCTAGTGTTGACCAACTGGGCGTAGCCATCATAGTCTGCCAATCAATTGTGGGTTCTTGTAAGTTGTCGGCTCGTTCTATCAGTTCGTGAATGCTGTCCAGTGGTATATCTTCTAATTGTAGATTGAACTGGATGTTCTCCTCTGTAATCACGGCTTTACTAGGAAGTGGTATGATTTCGTCTGCTGCGACAGTATTGATGTTTGTCGTTAGTGTTCTGTTAAGTACTTGCATTTGGCAATCACTTGTAATACTGGCGATGTGTATTCCTGATATCCTCTTGTATTCAGATTTAGTTCCACATTTACTTCTTAGGACTTCTTCTTCCTTCAGGATGATAAGCCACTTGTTGTCTTGGAGTTTCTGGATTCTTCCTTGTTTGAAGTCTATCTTGGCTCGTGTGCAGTTTGTGTTTTGGTGTTTCACAAGGGATATTATGCAGTCTTCTGATTTATCAACAGGCTGGGTGTTCAACGACGTGCAGAGTTGTGTATCTTGTGTGATCCGTTTGCAGTCTTCTTCAAGGTACGAGTACTCGTTGGTGCCCAGTATGAGGTATTTGGATTTAGGAATGATTGCCAGGTTTTGCTTGTCGGGAATGGAGTATAGATGGATTAGGTCGTATTGGTTTGTATCGATGGAGGGGATATCTAATATGAACGTTAACGTGTGATCTGTACTATAAGCTTTTACGCTAATAGACTTCTCTAAGCTATGAATTTTGCTAATAATAACGCTATCCACTGGTCTAAAATTGTATGATTTTTGGATAGCTAACATTTCGTTTATAAGAATGTGTGGGGATACAATGCTTGGATGCATGACTTCTAACTGAGCAAAAGTCATGGCGTCTTCTAAGATTACTAACTTGTCTAACAGCAATTGCAGACTGAAATCTATTTGTATATATAAATCTAGAAAGTGCAACCTATTTACTATAATATTATTATTAAAAGTGGTATTTCTTAACATTAGACTTAGTTTCTTCTGGTTCTCGTCTAAAAGTTTAATCTGTTTACTATACTCTTCGACTGCATGTTTTGCTATGAATAATGATTGCTTTTGAGACACATTAATTGTATTTACTGAATTTCGTATTTCTAATATTTCTTTTTCGAATTTAACAGCATCTTCATAATCTAAATTGCCTGTAATGGTTTTAACGATGGAACCTAGGCCGTTAATAAAACCACGTCTAAACCTATGGTGCGGTGCTATAAACACTATTTTCTTACCTATTAAATTTAAGCTATTATCTATTTGATCTTTGTATGCCCTATTTAATTGCTCGTTATTTTCTGCAGCTTTAGTATTGGCATATAAGGACATAAGTTTTATAGTTGTTTCGTGTAAATAGGATACGTTATACACGCAGGCCAAACTAAACGTATCTACTTGCTTCAAAATTTGACCTTGTTTTAATAAAAGTATGCCATTAACGTTATCTATGGGGTTAAGAGTCAGGTTGGCGGTTGCGTAGAGCAGGAAGGTTCCTGTGACGAGAGTCCTGGAACAAGATGTTGTCTTCGTAAAAGTTTGAAATGGACTCTGATGGATTTTGAATTGGGGTGGCTTCCTATGATTTCGGCGACATTGTTAGGATGAAGGTGAATGATCTTATACGGACCTTTAAATACTGGCTTCGTTTTGTCACTTCTCGTAGTCTTTGCAACCTGCTTATATACAGTTTCACCTACCTTAAACGTGATCGCCTCAGCAGCCTGATTCCGTTTTTCTATCACCTGCTCCTTATTTTTAGATACGTGGGCTGCTATGCACTCCTGTACTGCTTCAGCATTTTTGCGATGGTTAAGTACATAATCCTGATAGAACTCTTTAGGATAGTATAGTTCTAGTGGATTTCTGGATGCCGTATGACCAAATAAAAGCTCACGCGGTGTATACCCTGTCGTAGAATGAATGGCATTATTGTAGGCCATAATGGCGTACTTCATTAGTAATTGTATGGGGTCGTCTTTATTCGTCATTCTCTGAATTCTTATTATTTCAGAAATGGTTGAGTGAAAGCGTTCAATGGGTGAGTTTGAATTCGGGTTATAAGGGGTCGTGAAGTGTATATTAATATCGTGAGACGCGCATATTTCCTTTATGACGTCATTGTCAAATTTCGTGTCTGAGTCTGTGGTAATTTTAAGAGGTAATCCTAGTATGGAAAATACTTGTAATAGAGCTTCTGAGATATGAACGCTGCTTGCAGCACTTAGCGGTACAGCCTGGGCAAATTTTGAAAAATTATCTATAATTGTTGAAGGAACGTTGCACCTCCAGTGGAATATAGGTCCATAAACAGATGCTGAAACGGTTTCGTAGGTGTCTCTGTTAACGTTAGTGGGGGTTTCAAAGGGTTTCTTTCGTATTTAGCTCTTAAGCACATGTCGCACTGATTAATGTATCTTTGAATTGTCAATAGCATATTAGGCCAGTGATAATTTCTGTGGAGTTGTTTATACGTTTCCTGAATACCTCTATGCGATGATTTGCCTTCGTGATATCGCTTAATGAGTTCTTGTTGCTCGGTTTTGTTTTCAACAAGGGTAACTCGTGACGTACATCTTATAAGTTTAGGACCTCTGTCATTGAAAATTGTGGTGTAGACTCTCGAGAAGGCCAAGTACAGATTTTCATCGTAGAAATAGCAGTGGAAGATACGGTCTGCTATTGTGTGTTCTTTTAGGAATCTGATGATTTCGGGTTCCGTATTGTTTACGGGGATGAAAACATCTTTAATAACAGTCCTAGCGTTAGTTGATCTATTGTCTACTCTGTATGTTGAGCCCGGGGTGGACCTAATATAAAATTGTTTCAGCTGTTTATCTATTGCATCAGATAAAATCGGGATGCCGTTGTTCTCATTATCGGGTTGGGTATGATTTGTCGAGACTAATTGGTCGGGGTCGACTGTAACAATGCTCATTGAGTCTGTTCCTTTGTCAGTGTGGGGATGGCTAGTACTTCTTTCTTCTACATCGTTATTATTACTAGGGTGGTTACTATTGTCGATAGGTACCTCGGTATTATTATTGCCAAGTCCGTCGTTGTTGTCGTTTCGGTCGTTAATAGTCTCTGCTTGTCTACGGGCGTTCTCAAATATTCTGTTTATAATCTCGTCATCGTCGTTATCGTCAAAATTGACAGCTAGAGAATCTATGCTGTTGTGAAAGATTTTGGCTCTGGATAATGCATCAGCGTTAGTGTTTTGTTTACCCTTTTTATAAACTACCTTATAGTCGTACTCTGCTAGCTTTAGTTTCCAACGTGTTAACTTTGAGTTGGGGTCTTTTAAAGACATCAGCCATGTCAAAGGTCTATGGTCTGTTTAGATAGTGAATTTCCGACCGTACAAATAAGGCCTAAAATATTTGATAGCCCACACTATCCCGAGTAGTTCCTTCTCTATTGTCGAGTAACGAGTCTCGGTTTCCGATAACGTTCTTGAAGCAAAAGCTACTGGTTTATCAGCACCAACATTGCCTTGCGATAAAACTGCGCCTAACGCAAAGTCAGATGCGTCTGTTGTCAAGATAAATGGTTTGTCAAAGTCAGGGTATTGTAATATTGGGGCATTAGTCAAAATTTGTTTACACTTGTTAACTGCGTCTAAATATTCGTTACTATGGACAATTTTTGCGTTCTTTTTAAGACAGGCTGTTAACGGTTTTGTAAGCTTCGCAAAATCCTTAATGAATTTTCGATAGTAACCTACTAATCCTAGGAAAGACTTTATGTCCTTTTGAGTTCGCGGTACTGGGAAATTTAAAACTGCTTTTATTTTGTCTTTGTTGGGTTTTAGCCCTTGGTCAGTCAATTCATGTCAGTTAGTCTTAATTCATGTTTTACAGTATGTGTGAAAGATAACGGTATGTTCTCAGAGTAAAATACGTCACGATATTGATAACAAATTTTGGTAACCTCACGTTTTTCTTCTTCATTCATATGGCTGGTTCTAATTTTCTTTAAGTTTTCGTAAAGTTCTTTGTCAATGTCAGTTTTAGTTTGAAGGTTGTTTATTTTGTGTGTTTTATTTTGACTTATCAATTGTGGCGGTAAAGGCTCAAGGGGTAGGTGGCAATTGTTGCTAATTACTTGTTCTTTATTGGTCAAGTTAATTATAGATGTTTTAAAAATTCCGTTTTTTACTGTTATTACGGCAGCGGGTGACTTGAGTCCTTTAAACCAATTAAACTCGTCGCAGATATAGTTGCCGTCCATACAATTAGTTTTCACTGTTATAAACTTTTCGCAATTAGGTTCAATTTTGAGTCTTTTTACTGGATGATCAAAATAAATTGGTATTTCGGTATTATAAGTTCGCAATAACTTATTTTTAAAATCTATGTTACATCCTAATTCTTTTAACAAGTCCATTCCTATTAGTCCTTTATACTTTGGGTCAAAATCGAAAAGTAAAAATTTATGATATATGTCTGTCTTAAACTGTGGGGGTAAAGGTAAAATAGCAACATGTTCATGACGAGTAACAGCATGAGCAGTTTTTACTTGAAATGGCTCGCGCTCAACACAGTGTTCAAGATTAGTATCAATTATTACGTCAGGTGATATCATACAGCGCGAAGCTCCAGTATCTAATAAAAATTTACCATGGAGTTCCGGCAACTCTATATAAGGAAGATGGTCTTTACCTTGGTTGTTGAGGTGGACAGTCCTCACTAGCTTTGATTCAATGGTTCCTCGTCCTGGGGAAAATCCTGATGGCTTGGTCCATCCACAGGCAACTCCTGCGTGTAGCTGTAGTCTTCACCATTAAGTTGTATGTTATTATTATACTCACCTTCATAGCAGACATTGTCGTCAGGGTAACACTGGTCTTGGTTGTGCTGTGTATAAAACATTTCTTCGGCAGCAAAACGCGGTGCTTCGGGCTTACTTACCGATCTCATGGTGACGTCGGACACTCTTTGTGGCGGGTTCACCTGCTGGCGAGGTATATTCGGCTGAGATCTAAAATTACCTGAGTTTCTGACAGTACCAGAACCACTAGGTCTTACGTTACCTGAAGCAAGTCTTCCTTGGGGTATGCCTTGACCCCTCTGTTGTTTCTGATCTATGTTCCAGCTATTACGCGGGGGAAAGTTATTATTTTGGGGTGCCGTTTGGTTTGGCTTGGGTATTTCTTTAAGTTTGTTTTGGATGGAAAGTGCATTAAAACTATTATTGAATCTATTGAATGCCAAGCGTGCCTCCTCTTGCCTAGCCGTTACTATAGCTGCTTCAAGAGTCGTAGGTTGCGCAATCCGCACGCCAATAGAAACATGAAAGTCCAAATGGTTAACGTATTGATCTATGACCATACTCTCATAATACGACTTATCCGTATGCCTACCTACTACGTTTAAGGTGTCTAAAATTTCCCTTAGTCGTTTACCAAACGTCTCAGCGTCTTCATTTTTATTACGACGCAAACGCGTTAGTTCTTGCATCAGCTGTATTTCGTTACGCGGTTCGCCTAATCTACGCGTCAACGCAGCCTTAATTGTCTGCCAGCTATCAACTGTTTCTTCGGATGCAATTGCACTGATCGCTGAACCGCTTAATTTACTTTTAAAGTAATTTGCCTATAGCGATTTTAGCCTATAAACAAACACACAGGTAACATTCATAGAAATACGGCAGGAAATATAGCACAGGAAACTGGGTATACAACAAGCACTCACCACAGTATCTTCTGCATCTCTAGCCGGGCCTTGTAGAACAGCAGGGCTCCCAATTCTCCAGGACTCCCGCAGGTTGCTCGCCTTCGTAGATTCAATTTGCGATCGCGAAGATAACGATAGATATCGTTCACTCTTACCGAAAAGTTTTATTCGAATTAGAGTGTCGCGATCCTACCGACTGCGCCAGTTAAGTTACGACGAACGAATTTATTATTAAAAAAATATATTTATTTTAATTAAAAACAATGTTTATTTATTGAAATGTTCTACAAGACTAACTTATAATTATAATATTTCTATTAACTAAAACTTATTATTAAAATGTGCAAATCTGCAATTGTGCAGTCTGATAATGACGCACGGGCGCATCCGCTGCATTAGTCAGCGATTACGTTATTCAGGCGATTGCCTAACTCTTGACTTGCACATCTTTTACTAGTATTTCATAGTTTTACGGGATATGGCCCTTAACACCCCGATGGTATCTAGGTACATCGAGATAAAAAAGAATTGCATTCGGATGATTGTGCGTATAATTTAATCAGTCTGCCTTTTCACAGCTACGTTGTGGTTGGCGTCCAGGCCACTTTTTTTTCTAATTCTCCGATCGCCTCCACGAGGACACGGCGTTGCTCCGCCCAAGCGGTGCAGACCTCCACCGTAAGCTCTACCGTGTCCTCCGGGCAATCCATACAATGGTGACACCCGCGCGTTTCGTCCCGCTTTACCCTGAACAGGAACATCCCGAAACAGCCATGTCCGGTAAAGACCTGCGTCAGGCGAAAGGTGAGGACGCCGTGACGCCTCTCAAACCAGTCCTCTAAGAGGGGCCTTATCGCCGAAATTGTAGCGTGCCCGGCGCTGGATTGATACAGTCGGCCTCTCCATGTCGCCATGAGATCCTGCCGGAACTCTGTCTTCAGGTAGCAAATCACGGATAGGCGTCCGTGAATTGTCGCGGCTACCTGGATGCAGCTGGGAATCAGTATTTAATTAAGTTAAATACTTTAGAAAATGAAGTTTCAGAGTTTTAATCAACATGCTATATCAATGTTTAGATAGACGCTAGTGAGGTGCGTGCACTTGCTTTGAACCTGAGTATTTAGTCTGGCGAGGCAGCGGGCAATGTGAGAGTCCAGTTTTAATAATTTCGTTCATATCTATCATGTAGTCGATAATACTGGGAACAGGGCACTTTTAAATATGAAAATGGGTAATAAATGCTTTCATTTTATATTTATGAGTTCCGAAAAGAATACGAAAAAGCTTGCAGTTGTCAAATAGTTTATTAAAATTAATAATATATTAACTCCAGGTGCTGGTAGAGCGCCTGCTGTGGACCTGTCGCGACATCTCGCGCCTACACTTGCTGATGAGACACAAGAAAGAGACCGCGCCGGAGAAGAGGCTTGAGCAGCTCAAACAGTCCCAGGTAATAAGAGGCTCTAGAAAACTGATAATCTGTCATCAAAAGCGTCGCTACAGTGATTGATAAAACATCAAAAATGTATGCAATTAAAAGAAAAAAATAAAGAAAAGTATATTTATTTGTGACCTGCTCAGGAGATTCGAGACATAAAACAAAAATACAATTATAAATTAAACAATACTAAAAAAAACCCGTGCGAGACCAAAAATGCTCCTAACTCTGCTTGTGCAGCAGATTTCCGGGCGATATCGCAATGTCACGTGATCAACACCTTACATTTTGGTATTTCGACCATCGCCAACACTTGTAAAAAAACAATTAATCATCGAACAACATGGTACTATTGAAAAAAAAAAAATACACTTTATCTAGAGCCTCAGATACTTCACCGTAGAAGTAGTATCGTGTCAGTAACTATCGGCCAATATGTCACAAATCGCTATCAAATATCCTAAGTCGCTTTAAAATCATAGCAGATTATAAGAAGCACGGTCTGGTATTTCTGTTGAGGGCGCCGTCTTAAACTTGACGAGTACTGTAGCAATGAATCTAGACGATATAAATATATGCCTATGCATATTCCTAGATCTATCTTAAGCGTTTATTGACGCAGTTTCTGTTACCATTTGCCAAGCGAAATTAAATACAGTGGTCATGGGAATTTAATCTCAATATTTTCATAATGATCTCTTTCAGTGGAAACAACGTGTCAAAATACGGGAATACCGTAGTTATGAATACGAAATCTCATTCGGAGTCCCACAAGGGAGTATCTTGCGTGCTTCTTAATTTCAAGTCTATATAAATGACCTCTGCTCAATGAACCTCCGAAATACAAGGATTTTTACATACGAAGATGACACCGCAGTTTTTGTACAACCCTTTACATGTCCCTCTCTGTTCAGGTGTTCGATGTGATCCGCACACACTGCCCGCAGCAGCTGGACAAGCTCAGCGCACTGTCCGGTGACATCACCGCGCCGCGACTCGGCCTCAATCAGCACGCCATCAGTCAGCTCAACGAGGTACACTACTTCTTCTATCGTATCGATTAACTCAAATATAGTCTCAACTATTCAGGTTTTATACGACCAGTATGAATCTACTCGGACAGCTCTGTCATTTGCCACGTTTCATCATATCTGCCGAAAGACGTCCACTGCTGGACATAGGCCTCCCCCAAGCGTCGCCACATTGACCGGTCCCGTGCGTCTCGCAACCAGCGGATCCCCGCAACCTTCACCAGGTCATCGATCCACCTAGTGGGAAGCCTTCCAACGCAACGTCTTCCAGTTCGCGGTCGCCACTCCAGAACCTTTCTGCCCCATCGGCCATCCGTTCTGCGAGCAATGTGCCCTGCCCACTGCCACTTGAGTTTGGCAATTCTTCGGGCTATGTCGGTAACCCTGGTTCTACTCGAAGTCGAACTGCAGGTTGTACTCTTCGGTCTTCTGTATAACCTGGCGCAGCGTATGTATGTGGTCTACGGTGCTGAAGCCTTTACGGAAACCGGCTTGATCGGGAGGCTGGAAATCGCCAAACCTGCGCGCGAGACGATTCGTGATGACTCTTGAAAACAGCTTGTTGACATGGCTAAGAAGTGTGATGGGCCTATAGTTCTTCAGCCGGGCATTGTCACCCTTCTTGAAGAAGAGTACCACCACACCCCTGCACCATGCCTGTGGCGTTTTGCCCTCGAATATGACGGAATCAAACAGCTTCTGAAGGGTCTTAAGAACCGGTTTTCCACCCGCCTTCAGGAGTTCAGCCGTGACTCCGTCGTCACCCCGACCCTTGTTGTTCTTAAGCTGTTTCAGAGCCATCCTAATCTCATACAGGCTGACGTCCGGAATGTCTTCGGTATAGTGTCGGGTCAATCTAGCTCTAGGGTCATTCGCTAGATTCGCGACGGGTTTACTGGTTGACGTGTACAGCTGCCCATAGAATCTCTCGATCTCCCTCAGAAGCTCTGGTTTGGCGGAAACGATCCTGCCATCATCGGTCTTCAGTTTCGTGAGCTGGCTCTGCCCAATAGTCAGACCTCTTGCAAAGACCTTGGAGCCCTTATTCCGCTCAATCGCGTCTTTAATACGCTCAGTATTAAAGCGGCGGAGGTCTCTTTTCAAGGACTTTGAGATCCGTCTATTTAGCTGCCGGTATTTCAACGCATCGTCTGAAGACTGCAGGATCATCTCACGCCTCTCCTTCATTAGCTTGAGAGTAGGATCAGAGAGCTTTTTGTTCCTATTTGTACGGCGGGTCTTGAAAAACTTAGACCCAACCGCATGGACAGCTTCCACGAACCCATCGCTGTATTCGTCCACGGAGCTCCTTTGGACCTGGATCTGTGCTGGACGGAGCGTGGACTTCATCAGTAGAGACCTTTCAAGCTTGACATTAATGTTCAATGTGCCTCTTACCATGCGGTGATCGCTCCCGGTTTTCACCGAATTGATCACAGAGACATCATTGAACATTTGCTTCTTGGTTGACATGATGAAGTCGATCTCGTTTTTAGTTGCACCATCGGGGCTTTGCCAGGTCCACTTCCTGTGCTCACGCTTTTTGAAGAAGGAGTTCATCATGTAGGGCCCTCCTTCTCCATAAAACTGGCCAGTAGGTGACCCCGGTGGTTCCGACGTCCAACTCCAAATTGCCCCATTTGCAGCTCATCCTCGTCTCGTTTGCCCAGTTTCGCGTTGAAGTCCCCCATGACAACGGTGAAGTGAGTTTTGAAACCATGCATGGCTGTAGAGATATCCTCATACATGGCCTCTACCTCGTCGACGGAGTGTGCCGAGATTGGGGTGTAGACCTGTATGACCTTCAGCGAATATCTTGTGGATATTCTGAGTATAAGGTACGCCACCCTGGTCGGCACACTCTCGATCTTCACCACGTTGTTCACAAGGGACTTGTGGACAATAAACCCGACACCACCTTGGGACTGCCGGTCACCCTCTCGGAAATAGAGCAGGTTACCGGATTTGAGGATTATCGAGTCCGCCCCCTCTCTTCGGACTTCAGATAACCCTATAAAACTCCATCGTAACCTGTTCAATTCTTCCTCGAGTTCGGCCATCTTCTCGTCGGTCCGGAGTGTTCGCGTGTTATATGTTCCCAGGTCCAGTCGTCGGTGTTTATTGGGGTAGCCGGGTCCACTCCGGGGATTCTTCGCACCCCTTGCCACGCCATCGCCTCGACCGCTACCGTAGCCGAGGGTAGACGGGCTGCCGGGCACTCGGGGCCGTTTTTTATGTGTGCTATTCATTTCGTTTGGGGGGGTTTGCCATAATCGCCACGCTTGGCAGGCGGGTTGGCGATCGCAGTTAGTTGTTAAAGTGCACAGAGAACGCTGCTGCCCATTCTCTGGTGTGTCCCTTAGTCGCCTCTTACGACACCCACGGGAAGATATGGGATGGTGAAATTCTTTACGTCCGTCACCACACGGTACACGGTTCGCCACGTTTAGATCCTGAAAGTTATAGGTGGTCGGGCATGAAGGGCAGTCAAGGAGGTGGGCCATATCCTGCGAAGAGGTTTCAGGTAGATTGTACTCGCACACACTTTATTTAGTAACTAAATATTATAGTAACTGAATGTCTAATACCTTTAAACGAGCAATTCTTGTATGTATATAATACTTATCTAATCTAACATATATAAATATATATATGTAGGATCATGAAGGGGCGAGGGGTATATACGGTCAGGATTTGGGCGTTCCCATTTTTGTTGGATAAACAAGAACTGTACAACCAATAACAAGGTTGTTAATTACAGTATTAGTTTCATCACTAATAAAACAATACAAATGGTAATAAGATAAAGTAGGTTAAAAGGGTATAGTAACAATACAGTTAAACGAACAAACCCTTAAGGTTACTGTGCAGCCATCTATCAGCCTTAAGCAACATCGCCCGCAAATCAATGTCGCACTTCTGTACTGAACTTGGTGTATGTCAAGTTAGTTACTATCGGGACCAATAGATGGCACTTTTTATTAGAGTTCAAAGGTTAGATCGCTCTGTTAAGATTCTCCGCCGATTACATATAGTATTTAGTTGTAAGGTTCAAATTTGTATGTTTAACTACGTCACAAGATTAACAATTGTGTTGTGGAATAAACTGTTAAACCCTTCGTTTCATTTTTGAAGTTAGGCCTTGTTAATGAAGGGAACCTTCAGATAGTGTCGATGTGTGTGACCCCTCACGAAGCCCGAGGATTCGCATGACCTATCAGTCTGAAGAACATACCAGCTCGCAAGGTGAGCGAGCACCCCAAAAACCCTCACGAAGCCCGAGGGTTTAACATGGTCCTTCGAGCCGGATGGTGATGAGAAGCAGCTGGTCTCAAGGGTGGATCCAGTTCATCAAGCATCTGATGCTAAGCCTACTGTGACTGAGGATAGCATCAACCCGAACGTGTCCAATTCAAGTGGAGTTGTTCCGGTGTCAAGGCGGTTGAGCAGTGACCGGACTCGGAGTCAGCAGCGACGTACGGGAGGAAGAAGCAATACTACGCATCAGCATCAGGGAGTCGCTGCAGACGACTATAGTCTTAAGGAGCTAAGTGTTACAAGTGAAAACCGTGAGTACTAGCCCCGCAAGTTGATATTGCGATGGAACCTTGTCACAATAACAGCTGCGTGACGTCATCCGTCGCACAAAAAGACAGCTAGCAAAAAAAATGTTTTGTATTTTTTTAGGTCGGTTTGTGCGTATATAGTAACTGAGACAGGAATGTCAGACAATGTAATCTAAGAATAGCCAGACGGCTGTTTATGACCATAGGTATATTTCTTAGAAATTTCGGCACCCTAAAAGATTAGTTTTTGTATGCTGCTTATAAAAAAACAATGATTACACCCATAAGTACATAATTGTGTTGTTGATGTGAAAATATGACAATATTTCTTAGTATAGAATAGGGGTCCGCATTACCGGTCTAACTGCTGATTTGGCTAAACTTCGCTATTTTCTTATAATATAGATAGATAATTACTACATCTCTAAGACTCTAAGCTTATAAATAAAACTATTGGTATGGAAAAAATCAATGTTATATTTCAATTCAATACAATCTTAGTCTATTTCTTCAATCCCACTCATATTGTCTTCCAAATCATCACTACTTTCTGTGTCAGTTGTTTCTGATTCACTGTCGTCTGCCGTATTTATAATAAATAACTCGTCAGTTATTCTATCTTTGCGCCAATATTCTTCTTCAAGCCTTTTTACGTGGTTTACTTCCTTTCGCCAGTCATCTGGAGTTATCGATGCCAACGCCTCCAACGTCAGAGTTTCAATACGGCTTTCTAACTGCTCCACATTCTTTTCTGACACCCTCATTTTGACTAGGTTCCAGATGTACTCAATGGGGTTGAGGTCGCAGTTGTAGGGTGGCAATCTAATGACCTCATGGCCATTGTCAGCTAATAACTTGTCGATTTTATAATTTTTCGGCGGTTTGTGCTGTTTAATTAATAGGTATAGTTCTGGTTTTGTACTATCGCTGGGAAATTCGATGTTGTGAGCTTGTAGCCACTCAACCATCACCTGTTTTTTAGTATTCATATTTGGTGGCTTATTTTCTTCCTTACTATGATAAGGGGCGTTGTCCATCACAATTATCGAGTTGCGTGGTATGTTGGGTAGCAATTTCTCTGTAAGCCACTTAGTAAAATTCTCCGCATTCATTTGGTCGTGATAATCCCCCGTTTTGGTGTCTGCTTTAAACATTAAAAGGGCATTGTTAACAAAGCCAGTTTCACTTCCCGCGTGAACTATTATCCATCGGCGGCCGGGGCTATCGTTCCGTCTCACTCCAACATCGGTTGCTGTTTGCCAACATTTTTTTACGGTGTAGTGTGCGTGTATCCATGTTTCGTCGAGATAAATAACGGGTCTTTTGTTATCACCAAGCGAGTCATTTTCTTTCATACGGCGTAAATATTTAGCCCTCCACGCTTGAATTTGGGGTCTTTCAATTAGAGCCAGTCTTTTTTGGTAGCATCGTTTAAATTGGTAGCCTAGATCACTTTTAATTATTTTTCTTAATGTAGTTTCACTACCAGTGTAATTAAGGTCTACTTTTGCAGCCGCCAAGATTTTGCGCATTGTAGGTATTTCTTTCCTCACCGTATACATTGAATGAATGATATTCCTTAATGCAGTTAAAGAAAATCCGTCGAAATATTCCTTCCTTTGTCGTTTTGCTTTGGTAGGAGTTCTCATTTTGCTGCCACTTGCTGTTGCTGACTCATGCTCTCGTCGTAATTTCGTCACAGTATTTTTTGCAACGCCTGTGGCACAAACCACACGTTCCGTGACTTTGGTAGAATTTTGCAAAATCTTCAAAATGTCTATTACCAGTTGCTTCGACATTAAAATGTCCTCAGTAGTGTCCGAAGCACTCTTTAAGGCACGGTTTATATTTTGTATAACTAATTTACAGTTTTCTTTCTCTTTTACAAAATAATTGTCCACTTTAATTATCATTTCACGAGTACGACTGTTAATTAATTTCTTACTCATTTTAACGGGTAACAGGTAAGAAAACTAAACAACAAAACTCAACAACAAAACTCAACAACAACAATAAAACAGGATAACAAAAACAGAAAGCTATAACAAGTACTCGAAGCGCGTAAGCACGTAAGCGCGGGCTGACCTTGCGAACGGTACTGACGCGACGGCGCGACTTCGGCTACGTCACCAAGATGGCCGCCAATCGCAATATCAACTTGCGGGGCTAGTACTTTTAATTTCATTCCTGCCAAGGAAAAGTGATCTTAATTTCAAGGTGCAAATTAACTTAGTGTTTGTGCAAAGATTTTAGACTTAGTTAGATTTAAGGCAGATTGTGTTCAGACGGGGAACCTATGCCCGATTTTTAATTTAATTGTAACGTCCAAACACTTTTAGAATAATTTCTCCAAAATATTTTCGACTTGTAAATTTTTTAGAAAAGTTCAACACTTAGAAAATTTGTTTGTTTACATCGATTTAGAATAATTTCTTCAAAGTATTTTGGACTTAGAAAAATTTCCTTAAGAAATAATTTCAACTTGTTATTAAATTAGATTTATCTCATAAAATTAATTTGTCAATATGTCACAATTACAAACGTTTATGAAGGTACAGGATGATCTGTATGCTCGAATGTCGAGAGCTAAAAGTAACTTTAAGAAGTCACCCAAGGATAGGATTACCAAACCACATGTAGAAGCCAGGTTAGAAAATTTTGAAGAGCTGTGGACTCAATTTAGCTTAACACACACACAGATGGTTAAAGATTGTGAATCTATTGAGGTAAAAAAGTCGCCTTATACTATAAACGAAATTTACTTCAACACTGAGGAATTATATTTGGAGTTTAAAGGTGATATAAAAACTGTTTTAAATACACTCAAGAGTAGTGATGTTTCTCCAAGTGCGGAATCGTTAAATTCAGAAAGTAGAAACATGCCCATCAAATTGCCTAAAATATCGATCCCTACTTTTTCTTGGAAATATACAAAATGGATCACCTTCAGAGATTTATTTGTTTCTTTAATTCACAAAAACGACAAGATAGATAAAGTTCAGAAACTTCATTATTTAAAAGGCTACCTTACAGGTGAGGCCGAGCAACTTTTGCGACACATTCCAATATCTGATTTAAATCAAGATAAACAGATAAACAAAAATAAACAGATATGACAAGTGTTGGGCTCAATTAGAATCGCGTTACAATAACAAAAAATATCTTTCACATTGTATTTTGAAACGTTTGTTTAGTCAAAGAAACATAAACAATGAATCAGCTAGTGGTTTAAAGGATCTAATGGATACCACATCTGATTGTTTAAATGCACTTATTAATTTGGAGTTAAATGACACAGCAATTAGAGACATATTAATCATTCATATCCTTACATTAAAGTTAGATTCAGACAGTCGTAAACAATGGGCATTAAAGGTGACCTCAAACATTGTGGTGTGGCAGATATTCGCCCCCTATTAGCCTATAGCATAATATTTATTAGTAATAGTCTATGTGATGGCTTGGGAGACCTTTGACATCTGCCTTGTGAGATTTTGCTATCGTAAACCGAAAACTCACAGAGGGCACCACCCTAGCAAAATCGAACATGTGCTTGCGACGCCATATGCCCACCACTAGTTCAGTCTAAAATACTCACCGCGTCGCGCGCACGCTAATTAGAGCGTCGAATTTGGTTTTCTTCCTAATTTGAAAATCATCTCCAATTCTGGAGCACATTGTAACCCCAACAGCCTAGATATCAGCAGTGTATGTTTGACTGGATATTTGGAACACTGGTGGCCACCAAGAAGATAAGAACAACGGGAATCTTCTAGCATCTGGAGCGACCGACCCTGAAGGAGCATCGGTAAGCGATTTGCAATTTTCTCGTTGGCTTTTACGTCGAATGGTCCCCAATGTCTTTCCTATAGGCTAAATATAGACGAAATTGGACTTCTACGCATCCACGTGTGAAGTCGTAATAAGTTCTCATCCCGCACATAGGTGCACGGCTATTTACACGCCTGCCCCTCCATTTGTTGGTCCTTACGAGCCTAGGATAGGTTTCAGCTACATAATTTAATAAAATACTCATCCCGCTTTAATATTTTGGAGTTTGAAAAACCTTACGCATTCGTAAGAAAACCGCCATCTTGTTTTCCTATAATAATTATCTTACATCGTATTCTTCAAATCTTCACAGTGGCTGCTAATAAGCTTGAAATGAAACTAACTCAGCTTACAGCCAAAAAAGAAGCTATTTTCGAAAGAATTAACCGCTTATATACTTCATCCAAAAATATTTCAAATTATGATTTACGCTCAAACGAGTTATTTTTGGCGCAATCTGAATCCATTACTGAATTGTATAATAAGTTTTAAACAATAATTGAACAAGTTAATGAGTTACGGTTTGAAATTGATAGTACTCCGCCGGACTACTCGTCCTTGAATTCCATTGAGGATTTATATTCATGCATTAAATACAAACGTAACCTCATACTTGGAAACAACAAAACATTCACGCCAGAACAGAAAAAAGGAATCTTAAAATTGCCACCTATACAGCTACCCTCCTTCGATGGAAAAACTGAGAACTGGCCAATATTTTACGAAATATTTCGTAGTAATGTTCATTCGAATACCGACCTGACGGACCCGCAACGTGTGCAGTATTTAATCAGTAATTTGACGCATGATGCCTTAAAAATAACTGCAGGTATTGTTCCCACAGGGAATACCTATAATATAATTTGGGACAGTCTTGTCAAAAAGTACCAAGACAAACGTAGTTTAGGTATTCATTATCTGAATAACATTCTGGACATTAAAAGTTGCGCCGGTACTGCCGTTGGTTTAAATACATACATAGAAAATTATTCCGCGTCTGTCGCTGCATTGAAACAGTTAGAAATTCCCGACCTATTAGATTTTGTATTGCTGCATTGCGGTTTGAGGAAACTTGATTCCCAAACACTACAGCAATTTGAGAATAGCATTAGTGGGAAAGAATTACCTTCTTATAAGGAATTTATCTCTTTTATTCAAGATTATGTCAAAGTACTCGAAAGGTCGCATAATAATAATTCACAGGCCGAGCCGCGCGCAAAGTGTAGTATATTAAATTCACGTAAACAAAACACGCAAGGTACTTCTAAGACATTCTTATTTAGTAATGAACCGGAAACAAACTGCCCGCTTTGTAAGAAAAATAAACATCAGCTGTTTCATTGTCAACTATTTAATAATATGGATTCACCGCAAGTTCGTTTCGAATTTATTAAATCGAAACGTGGCTGTGTAAATTGTTTAAGTTTGTCCCACTTATTAACTAAATGTAAATCACGTAATGTTTGTAAAACTTGTAAAAAACAACACCACTCTTTACTGCACTTTTCCGACTATAAAAATGATAATACGACTGAGCAGTCGCCGACTCAAGCCTCGGCCACCGCCGTCCGCGTTGGGCCGGCAGCGATCGCGGCGGCGACGGAACCCGAGCGCTCTGTCTCGCTTAGCGCGGGCGGTCGTTCGACCGGCTCAAGTTCAACGATTTTATTGTCTACCGCACAAATCTACGCGCATTGTAACGGAAAGGACAAGCTAGTGGTCAGATGTTTGATAGATAACGGGTCACAAAATAATTTAATTACGATGGATTGTTGTAAACGTTTAAACATACCCATAACAAAATTACGTAATTCATCTTTACAAGGTGTTGGTATGACCTCGCGTCCCGTACATGGTTTTATTTATTTTACGATAGAATCACGTATTAATCCTAATAATAAGTATTATATTCACGCATTAGTAGTCGATTGTATTACGGATAGACTTCCCGCGAATCTTATTGAATTAAATGACAATATGTCATACCTAAATAATTTACCGCTTGCCGATTTAACCTGGAATATACCGGGAGAGATTGACGTTGTTCTTGGTGTTCAACTATTTCCGTACATATATTTGGGAAATAGGGTCGATTCATATTCTCGCGCACCGCCCGCTATTTTGACTACCTTTGGGTACGTACTTATGGGAGATGTTTCATGTCATTGTGACACAATACCTACTACGTCTTCATTCACCGCTCTTGCCAACATTGACATTGAGTCAAGTTTGCAGAGGTTTTTCGAGCTAGAGGAAATTCCATCTCAACGTTTTATAAGTCCGGACGAGTTAGATTGTGAAAATAATTTTAATTCTTCAGTTTTATTTAAAGATGGTAGATATTTTGTCGATTTGCCTTTTTCTCGAAACCCCTCTGAGTTAGGCAATTCTCGCGGAGTGGCTCATCGTAGACTGCTTTCACTTGAACGTAAATTTGAGCACGCGCCAACCCTACGCGAGAGCTATAACAAAACCATCACTGATTATATATCAGAAGGTTATTTATCAGAGGTACCAGACTCTGAATTGTCAGAAGAAGGTTACTATATACCGCACCACGCCGTTATCAGACCGGACAAAGATAGCCTTCGAATTGTTTTGGACGCTAGTGCCAAAATTCACTCAGGATTGTCACTTAACGACATTTTGCACGTCGGACCTAACTTACAGGCCGACTTGTTTTTGTTATTGCTTGATTTCCGTACGTTTCCTGTAGCTATTACCGCAGATATAAAACAGATGTTTTTACGAATCGGTGTAAATGAGCACCACCGCAAATATTTAAGAATTTTATATCGTTCCAACAAAAATGAACCTATACGCACTTTTAATTTTAACCGCGTTCCTTTCGGACTAAAACCTAGTCCTTTCTTAGCCATGCGCACACTGCGCCATCTAGCGCGTGAGCATAGTGACCGCTTTCCTGAGGCTTCTAAATTGGTAGAAACTCAATTTTTTATGGACGATTATGTCTACTCTGTCCCTGACGAACAAGTCGCAATGAGATTAGCTCGCGAATTAATAGATCTATTTAAATTAGGTTCTTTTGATCTCGTCAAATGGGCCAGTAGTTCACCCGCATTATTAGAGATTCTTCCAGAGTCTCACCGCTCACCAGTGAATTTTTCTGGTACAGATAATAATAATTTTAAAATCCTTGGCTTATCCTGGGAACCCGCTAACGATAATTTTTCCTTGACGACTATTGCATTAGGCAGCAGGTGCACGAAGCGAACGATTCTGTCACTAGTTGCCCGCTTGTTTGACGTACTTGGCCTTGTGGCTCCTGTCGTGTTGTACGCTAAAATCCTTATCAAGGAACTTTGGCTAGCTAAAATAGACTGGGACGAAGTTCCTCCTGAATCTATCACCAGTCGTTTTACTACCTTTGTACGCGATTTTCCCGCACTCTCTTCTCTAAATATTCTGCGTCATATTGGCGTTTTTAGAGAAGCTGTAGTGAATATTGTAGCCTTCTGCGACGCCAGCTTCAATGGTTATGGATGCTGTATTTATTTACACATCACTGATGCTGAAGGTGTCATCACGGTTCGGCTTTTATGTGCAAAGTCCAAGGTTTCGCCCGCAAAAATAACAACGCTAGCGCGATTAGAACTCGCCGCTTTGCTTTTGTCCAAGCTTGTCCGCGTGGTCAGAGATAAGCTTTCCGCTCGTATACCTATTGCAGGTGTTTATGCTTTCTCGGATTCCTCTATTGCCCTCTCATGGATTCACTCGTCTCCTCACAGATGGTCTATATTTGTTAGCAATCGTATTGCTAAAATTCATGAAAACTTACCTGCCGCTTGTTTCAATCATGTGTCAGGAAAAGAGAATCCGAGTGACTGTCTTTCGCGTGGCATGTTACCTTCAGTTTTAATAGCTCATTCATTGTGGTGGCAGGGGCCAGCTTGGCTTTGTCAGCCTGTAAAAGAATGGCCTTTAAAATTTACTCCGATTGAATGTGCAGCATTGCCGAAGCTGAAAGCAACGGCTTTAGTTACTAAAACTTTAAATGATGAACCGCATATTTTGGACACTATTGTCAACCGCGTTTGTTCATGGAATAAGCTATTGCGCATATTCATGTACATACTTAAGTTTACAAACAGACTACGTAGCCAGAGTTCTGTTAAAAATATTCAATCCGCTGAAAATTTCGTTATACGAATTCTTCAAAATATTCATTTTTATAATGACTTAAATTTATTAAAAACTGGTGAACTTCCATCGAAGAAGCTTCGCAGTTTATCAGTTTTTGTGGACGACCACGGTGTTCTACGTGTTGGAGGCAGAATTTCCAAGTCTGACCTACCATACGAAGCGAAGCATCCCGCGCTTTTACCTAAACGCGATCGCATAGTTGATTTAATTATTGATCACTATCATAATACTTATTGCCATACCGGTCCTGGACTATTGATGTCCATCATAAGACAGCGGTTCTGGATATTGGATGGCAGGACTGTTATTCGTTCTCGCTGCCGCAAATGCAATACTTGCTTTCGTTTAAGTCCTACGCATCCAACTCCAAAAATGGCTGATCTGCCTGGATACCGTGTTCGCGATGCCAAGGCCTTTGTACATACTGGGGTAGATTTGGCTGGCCCCATTTCTTACATACCTATTCGTCGCAGAGGTCAGCATTCGCACAAGGTATATATATGCCTGTTCTTATGTTTAGTTACTAAGGCTATACATATTGAGCTTGTATCGGATCTCACATCAGAGGCCTTTCTTTCTGCCTTTAAAAGGTTTATAGCCCGCCGCGGTCCAGTGTCTGTTCTGTACTCAGACAATGGTACCAATTTCGTCGGTGCTAAGGCACAGCTCAACGACATTTATTAATTTTTACTAAACTCGACCGTGCAATCCGATATCAAACAAGAGCTTCTTAAAACCCGCATTGAATGGAACATGATCCCACCCCGCGCTCCGCACTTTGGAGGTCTTTGGGAGTCTAATATTAAAAGCGTCAAGACTCATTTGTACCGAGTCATAAGGAAACAACTTCTCACTTATGAGGAACTTTTGACCGTTTTGGTACAAATAGAAAGTCTGCTAAACTCTCGAACGCTTAGTATTTTATCGAGGGATCCGCATCCGGACGTGCTCACGCCGGCACATTTTTTAATGTCCAGTCCGCTTACATATCTGCCTTCTTCTGAACTAACAGAAGAAAGCACTAATTTAAAAAATCGCAAAAGGCTGTTAGACCAGCTTGTACTATCATACTGGAAAAAATGGCGAATTGAGTACTTGCACACGTTGCAGGTTCGTCAGAAGAGGTGCACACCTGATCACCCTGTAGAGATCGGTACTATCGTTCTCTTGGGTCAAGATAGTGTACCGCCCTTAAATTGGCCACTAGGCATTATAACACAGGTGTTTCCTGGTTCGGATGGCATAATTCGAGTAGCTTCAGTCAAAGTCGTGTCAGGTACATATAAACGTCCTGTCACGAAGCTTTATCCTTTGCCAACCCAATAGAATAGTTAACACAAATATATTATATTATTAGTTCTTGATTAAAGTTAAGACAAATCTAGCTTATAATTCTATCATAAATTAACTTAGATTATCAATATTAATAACAGAACAAAAATTGGTGGGTAGGTGAATAAAAATAACACACATACGCTCTGAATAATTTTATATTTTAATTAGTATTTTATATAATTATAATCAAAATTCCTGTGGATAATAAATATTTTGCTTACCGTTAAGCATATATTGTGTGGGCAGTAGCATTCTTATGTCCTAAGTGCAAGTTGCATATACTTGTCGGCTGGAGCTGTCACTTTTTAACTTGGCTCAGACTTTTGAACACAAGGCTGATACCATGACCACTATGGCTGAGATTGCGGAGACCCAGCGAATGGCTATCACTTCACTGAACCAGCGGATGGCTGATTTTGAGGTGCACTTGAAGGCGTCACCGCCTGGAGCTGACTTGAGCAGCCTTCACAAAGACTTTTCTGCTTTTAAGGAGCATGTTTGGAGTGTTCTCAGTGCCTTACAGCTGCAGATTGCTGAGTTGAACAAGAGTGTAGACATCATAGAGATGCGTCACAGAAAAAAGTTTTTGTTGCTTGGCGGCGTTACTGAAAATCCAGGTGAGAAAGTCTCTGAAACCGTGGCAACCATTCTGCAGACTAAGCTCGGCTTAACAGATCTAGTCCACTCGTCGCTGACTGTATGCCACAGACTAGGCGCTGCTTCGGAAGGTCATGCTAGACCAATCCTGTTTCGGTGCGCGGACTCCGCTGTCAGAAGCGAGATCTGGAGAACCAAGACGAAACTGAAGGGATCGCCTTATGTGGTGTCTGAATTCCTTACACGACAGCGGCAGTCTACTTTTATAACGGCTCGTAAGCTCTTCGGTGTGACGAATGTGTGGACCATGGACGGCAACATCAACGTCAAGCTTCCGGACGGCAAGCGGCGCCGGGTGATCAGTGTGGAGGAGGTCGTCGCGCTTGGAGCGGAGCATGGTAAATCGCTGGAACAGGAGGTTCCTCTGGCTCCCAATGCTGGCTCTAAACTCGCGTCGGCACAGTCTTCATCTCGCTCAAGGCGGATAACAAAGAAGAAATAATATTAATTGTACGATTTATGTATTGGATGTTTACAGTCTTTATTTCGTCCACTTTGTTTTCTGTCTGTGCTTGTTATCTACTTGGTTGTTACCTTATTCGTATATATACGCTAAGCACGCACATTAGTTAACACATTACAGTTTTTTGTTCGATGTACCGGCACCCAATTTAGTTTATTTTGTTTTTGTTGATAAGTGCTGTCAGTGTCACCTGTCACTGTCAAAGACATTTTTTATTTTTTTTATTTTTCATTTTTATTATATCTTGTCTATGCCACGTATTTTACTTCTTGCGAATTACGTCTGCGTTTGGATGCGAGCATTAGTAATAATGTATAAATTTTGTTTGTGAACAGTCTGCCGGCAGGTTATGCAACTATTATGTGAATTTTACCTTCACATTCCTATTATCTATATAATTTTATTTTATTTTCTATTATATATATATTTATTTACGCTTTACAATGACTATGTCTGACGATGACGACGACTCGTTTCATTCTTGCCGTAGTTCCTCTACGTCTTTTTCTTCTTTAAACGATTCTCTCTCAGTTAACAGTGTCTTAAGTGGTGAGTGCCAGCGTTTTAATAAGTGTTTTAATGTATGTCATGTGAACGCTCAGAGTATACCTCAACATCACTCTGAGATGCTGGATTTATTTTGTGATGTGGCGTTACACGCTGTCCTGGTGTCAGAAAGTTGGCTCAAGCCCGAACTTCCCTCTACACATTATTGCTTACCCGGCTTTGTCTTAATTCGCAATGATCGCACGGGAAAAAGGGGCGGCGGTGTTGCCATATACTTGCGCAGTGACATCCCCTTCAAAATTCTATCGTCTTCTCCGACAACTTATAGCGGTAATCCCGAATTTTTAGTCCTTGAAATTGATGTCAAAGGGGTTAAGGCCGTTCTTGGAGTGGTTTACTGCCCACCTACTATTGATTATTTCTCTATTCTCGAATCTCTCTTTGAATCTGTTTCCTCGGAGTACAAACATCTCATAGTCATGGGCGATTTCAACACCGACCTCTCGAAGGATAACTCAAGATCGCGCAGATTGAGAGCAATCCTGGAATCGTCGAGTCTGTCACTTCTCACGCTCAATCCGACTCATCTTAATCCTGACTCAAGTGATACCTGGCTTGATCTCATGCTCGCATCTTCCGAGAATCTAATTGCTAACCATGGCCAGATTCCGGCCCCTGGGCTATCTAGACATGACTTAATTTACCTGTCCTACAAAATCAAGCCACCTAAACAGCGGCCTGCCATTATGTTTCTTCGGAATTTCGCGAGGTTGAACAGGGACAAACTCAATTGTGATTCCAGGGCTTTTGATTGGGTCGATGTTGCTCAGGCATCAACTGTGGATGAGAAAGTAGAATTGTTCAACAGGTCCGTGCTGCAGCTTTTCGATGCGCATGCGCCACTCAGGGCTGTCCGTGTTAAGCGCCCTCCGGCTCCATGGATTAGTCCTGGAGTTCGTTTGGCGATGAGACGTCGTGACAGGGCTTTTCGGAGATATAGAAGGGATCGCAGTGAGGAGAACTGGAGCCTGTACAAGTTGGCTAGGAACCGCTGTAATCAGATGGTAAGAGCTTCTAAACGCCGATACATTTGTGAAAATGTCCTTAATTCTTCACCGGCTGACATATGGAAGTTTCTCAAATCAATTGGAATCACGCAATCATCCTCTCATACTGTATCATCTCATATGTCTCTGAATGATTTGAATAATCACTTTTCATCGTCAACTATGCTCACGGCTGTTGTTAAGAATAATACTATACGTGATATTACTTCCATGCCAATTGTACCTACCGATTCTTTTTCTTTTTCCCTGGTGACTGACGCTGAAATCCTCAAAACGTTCAATGCAATTAAGTCCAAGGCTGTCGGCTGTGATGGAGTGAGCAGATCCATGTTATCCCTCATTTTTAAAAGTATCCTTCCCATTATCACACACATCATCAACTTCTCTTTACAGGCTGGTGAATTTCCTACAACCTGGCGTAAGGCGTTCATTATCCCTCTTCCTAAAATTTCAAACCCCACCTTATCTAATCACTACAGACCAATCTCCATTCTCCCTTTCCTATCTAAGATCCTGGAAGCAGTTGCTCTGAACCAAATATCCTCCTTCGTGTCCCGGAATAACTTATTGTCCCCTTTCCAATCTGGTTTTCGGCCCGGCCATAGTACAGCCACAGCCTTGCTTAAAGTAACTGAAGACGTCAGGACCGGCTTGGAGAGTTCGAGGTTGACGGTGTTGGTTTTAATAGATTTCTCCAATGCATTTAATACCGTCGATCACGACATTCTCCTGGCCATCCTGTCTCAAATTGGGGTTTCTTCGTTGGCCCGGGATTGGTTTTCTTCATATCTTCGTGGTCGCCAGCAGGCGGTACGTGCTGATCAGAAATTCTCTGATTGGTGCGCTCTGGAAACAGGCGTTCCACAAGGCGGTATACTCTCTCCACTCTTATTTTCTTTATTTATTAACTCTATTACTACTATCCTCAAATGCTCCTACCATCTGTATGCTGATGACCTGCAGCTCTACGCGCAATCTGACGTTCACAATCTGGATAGTTGCATCTCACTGTTGAATGCTGACCTTCAAGCAATCGCTGACTGGTCTAGCAGATTTGGGGTTACTGTCAATGTCAGTAAATGTCAGGCTATCCTTATTGGTAGTTCGTATTTTCTACGAACCCTGGACACTAGCCTTCTATTGCCGCTTATTTTCGGCAATACTGTTATCCCTCTCTCACCTCACGTTAAAGACTTAGGCCTATACATTGATGACAAGTTAAGCTGGAATAAGCAGGTCGCTCAGATTAGCCAGAGAGTCACATTCTCACTGCGGTCTCTCTATAGATTCAAACATTTTCTTCCGTCTAGCACTAAAACCACCTTGGTTCAGGCTCTTGTATTGCCTATAATCGACTATGCTGATGTTTGTTACTCTGATCTATCCCAAGAACTTCTTAACAAAATGGATCGACTTCTTAACAACTGTATTCGCTTTATTTTCGGGCTTCGTAAATATGATCACATTTCTTCCTACCGTTCTCAGCTTAAATGGCTGCCTATCCGTCAGAGGAGATCCCTTAGATCCCTCTGCATGCTCTTCAACATCATGAACGATCCTTGTACTCCTGATTATTTAAAACAATATTTTAAAGTGTTGGGCAGTTCTCACGATCTTAACCTTCGAGCTTCCAAAAACTTACTTCTCCATATTCCTTCTCACCGCACTGGGTTTCTATCTAAATCTTACACTGTCTCTACTATAAAACTCTGGAACGTCCTTCCCCTTGACATAAAAAAAGCTGAGAGTAAATTTTCATTTAAGCGTAAAATACGGAACTATTACCTGTCCTCTCTTACATAGCGATCTTCGTCATAGTTATTATTTAAATTTCTGTTTTATTTAGAATATGATATTTATTATAATATTTATTAGTCTATTGTTTTCGAAATTATTTATGTATTTTATTAGTTAGATAGTTTATTAATATCCGAAATTTAATTATTGTTAATTTTTATTTATTTTCTGTACTCCTACCACTATTGTGTCCTTTTTAACCCAAAGGTTGACTGGTAGAGAATGCCTTGCTGCATTAAGTCCGCCTATGTATGACCATTGTACATGAAGTTTAAATAAATAATAAATAAATAATATTAAACCGCTTACTTAATTAATAATCTTATCATAATTAAACCGCTTACTTCTGAGTGCTATTAAATGCATTAAAAAATCGTTTCAGACTACTATTGTCAGTTTCTGTAATGTATTCAGACCGCCATATTTTTTATTTTACCGCTTATCGCATCTTCACCCCGTTAGGTTACTACTGATAGGGTATACATTTTTTTTGAAATTCTTGGACCTTTCAAGGCGGGGAGTATGGTGTGGCAGATATTCGCCCCCTATTAGCCTATAGCATAATATTTATTAGTAATAGTCTATGTGATGGCTTGGGAGACCTTTGACATCTGCCTTGTGAGATTTTGCTATCGTAAACCGAAAACTCACAGAGGGCACCACCCTAGCAAAATCGAATATGTGCTTGCGACGCCATATTCCCACCACTAGTTCAGTCTAAAAAACTCACCGCGTCGCGCGCACGCTAATTAGAGCGTCGAATTTGATTTTCTTCCTAATTTGCTAATCATCTCCAATTCTGGAGCACATTGTAACCCCAACAGCCTAGATATCAGCAGCGTATGTTTGACTGGATATTTGGAACACTGGTGGCCACCAAGAAGATAAGAACAACGGGAATCTTCTAGCATCTGGAGCGACCGACCCTGAAGGAGCATCGGTAAGCGATTTGCAATTTTCTCGTTGGCTTTCACGTCGAATGGTCCCCAATGTCTTTCCTATAGGCTAAATATAGACGAAATTGGACTTCTACGCATCCACGTGTGAAGTCGTAATAAGTTCCCATCCCGCACATAGGTGCACGGCTATTTACACGTCTGCCCTTCCACATTGACTCCGTTATGCCACTAACATTTGAGCAATTTAAAGACTTTTTAACCAGTAGATACAGAGCATTTGAATTCTTAAAACCTAAGTCTATTAAAAATCAAAATGTAAATACTACTAAAGCAAAGGTATTTCACACAATATCTTCGAGTTGTCCGGTGTGTAATGATGATCACAAGATAGGGATTTGCAAACAGTTCATGGATAAAGATGTGGACGCTCGGCGTAAGTTCGTTCAGGAAAACCATTTATGTTTTAATTGTCTGGGAGGTAACCATTCTGCCAGGTTTTGCAAGTGTACAGTCACTTGTCGAATCTGTCAACGTAAACACCACACTTTATTATATTCTAAAAGTGAGCAGGAAACTACAGGGGAGAAGAGCACTCATACGGTTGGAGTGGAAAATCAAGGGATAGTCGCTTGTTTTTCGAAAGGCACAGTTAATAACCAAGTCTTATTAGCCACAGCTTTAGTAAAGGCTGTATCAAAAAACGGGTCTATGTTCACGGTTAGGGATTTGTTGGATCAGGGCTCTCAAGCATCATTTGTGACGGAAAACATTGTCCAAAGCTTAGGTTTAAAGAAAAAACCAGCTAAGAGTTCGATAGTAGGTATAGACGTCAACCACAAGTTAGAGTTAAATTCGGTTGTTGAGGTCAAAATACAGTCTAGAGTTGATCCATCTATGGAATTGATAGTAAACGCATACGTTCTTAAATCACTTACATCTTTATTGCCTAGTAGGGAAATAGCACATTTAGATTGGGTACAATTTAAGGACATACAGTTAGCGGATCCCAAATATCACAAACCGGATAAAGTTGATTTATTGTTAGGTGCAGAAATTTACAGCAGGGTTTTACAAAACGGGTTGAAGAAAGCTTCGGGTTGTAGCACGGTGGCGCAGTGTACTTCTCTGGGTTGGATTCTCTCAGGAACGATAGCTTCTGCTGCCCATAAGTCTTCCGATTTCACCGTGATGCACGCCCACGTAGGTGATGATGAAATCCTGAAACGATTCTGGGAATTAGAGAAGGAACCAGATGAAAACAAAAAACATATACTCACCGAAGAAGAGGCCAAATGTGAAGAACTATTCACTGCCACAACTACAAGAGATGACAGCTGTCGTTACGTATTGAACCTGCCATTTCGATCTGAAGATCCGGGCTGTAAATATGGGAAATCAAGAGACGCAGCAATGAGAAGGTTTCATGCTTTGGAATCTAAACTACACCGGAATAAAGAACTGGGGGTTAAATATGCAGAGGTGATCAACGAGTATCTCGAACTGGGGCATATGAGGCCGGTAAGCAAACCGAGGAATCATGAAAACGAAGCTGTATATTTACCTCACCACGCAGTCGTTAGAAATGACAAAGATACAACAAAGGTTCGTGTGGTATTCGACGCATCTTGCAAGGGAAAAACCGGCATTTCGCTCAATGATGACCTGATGGTCGGGCCAAGTCTGCAACTTGACTTGCGGCATCTATTGATGCGTTGGAGAATACATCCTATTTGCATGGTATCAGATGTAGTCAAGATGTATCGACAAGTACGCGTAGTGGATAAACATCAAGATTTTCAACGTATCTTATGGAGAGACAATAGGGACTCTGAAATAAAGGATTACCAGCTTCAGACTGTCACCTTTGGCACTGCGGCTGCACCATTTTTGGCTGTTCGAGCTATGCAACAGGTAGCATACGATGAAGGAAAGGATTATCCTCTAGCAGCTGAGAAGGTACTAAACGATTTTTACGTCGATGATCTTATGACAGGTTGTGAAACAGTAGAAGAAGGAATAGAAATTTGTACACAAATGGAAGAGATGCTCGTCAAAGCAGGATTTGAATTACAAAAATGGTCGAGTAACAGCAATGAGCTTCTGGCGAAACTTATGGATGGGGAAACTAAAGACGTGGATCGTGCGGAACAAGGAATTTGGATCAAGCAAGATGAAATATTAAAAACACTAGGACTCATCTGGAATCGAAGCTCCGACACCTTTGAGTATTCAGTACAGCTGCATCCAGTAGATGAACCTGTAACCAAAAGAAAAATGTTATCCGACATTGCAACATTATTCGACTCCTTAGGGTGGGTCTCTCCGGTCATGGTAAAAGCAAAAATGCAAATACAAGCATTGTGGACTTCGGGAATTGGATGGGATGAAGAAATTCCTACTGAAATAAAAGATGAATGGTTTACTTACCGACAGCAGTTGCAAAGTTTAGAAGAATTTTCAGTACCACGATGGTTGAAGATGAAGAAAGGTGACCAAAACATCCAATTGCACGGATTTTGTGATGCGTCCAATTCAGCATACGCTGCGGTTGTGTACGTTCGGGTAGTCGAAGCTGATGGTGGAGTATCAGTTACTCTTCGCACTGCTAAAACTAACGTTGCGCCTATAAAAACTGTTTCAATTCCTCGGTTAGAGCTGTGTGGGGCAGTACTGTTAGCAAAACTCGTATCCGAAATATCATTAGTCATGGGAATCAATAAATCAGACTTGTACTTTTGGACAGATTCAGAAATTGTGTTAGCTTGGTTAAACAGTCACCCTAACAAGTGGAAAACCTTTGTCGCTAATCGCGTTTCAGAAATGTTATGCATAAGTGAACCACACCAATGGAACCATGTCACATCAAAAAACAATCCTGCTGACTGCGCATCACGGGGTACGTACGCCTCAGAGTTCATACATTTCAAAATGTGGTTAGAAGGTCCCGAGTTCCTCAAAGACACGGTAATCGCAAAGGGTAAACGCAAATCAGTTTCAACTGACATGGAGGAGAAGAGGCTACACGTATCAGTGAATACCGACAATTTTTTCTGGGATAAATATTCCTCCCTTGACAAGTTATTGCGAATAGTAGCATATGTGAGGCGATTTCTAGAACTAAGAAAACCAAAGACTGAAAGGAAAACCTTCAGTTATATTACCGCAGAAGAGCTCGAATTAGCATTAGAGACGTGCATTAGGGTTAGCCAAGGCCAAGGATTCAAACCGGTGATCTCCAACCTGGAAAAAGGGGAAAATTGTAAAGAGAAGATGTTACGGTCGTTAAATCCTTACCTGGATTCAAAACAGATCTTGAGGGTGGGCGGTAGATTAGGGCGTTCAGATTTCGATCATAACCGTAAACATCCAATATTGATTTCCGGTAACAATCACTTCACTAATCTCTTGATATCAGATGCGCATACCAGAAGTCTTCATGTAGGGCCTCAACTCATGCTCAACTATTTACATACGAAATACTACATCCTAGGAGCCAAGCGGTTAGTTGTAGCACACGTAAGGAAATGTGTAACGTGTATCCGGTATGCAGCCACAACAAAACCTCAGTTAATGGGTCAATTGCCACCTGCGAGGGTTACACCTAGCAGACCGTTTAAAAACAGTGGCGTAGACTATGCGGGTCCTATAAATCTAAGGACATCCAAGGGTCGGGGTCATCACGCTTATAAGGGGTTATGTGTATGGCCACAAAGGCTGTGCACATCGAGGTAGTAAGCGATCTTACCACAACGGGCTTTATTGCCGCATTTAAACGATTTGTGGCCAGACGAGGTCAATGCAAAAACATATGGAGTGACAATGGCACTAATTTTCAGGGTGCTTCTAAAGAATTGGATGCAATGTTTCGCTCTGCAAATTCAACGATAGCTAGGGAAATTGCCGCGGCCTTAGCTACCGAGGGAACAACATGGCATTACATTCCACCACATTCGCCGAACTTTGGCGGTCTGTGGGAAGCGAGTAAAATCCTGCAAAGGCCATTTGCGCAGGGTAGTAGGCAACTCTACTTTGACTTACGAAGAAATGTCCACTCTTTTAAGTCAAGTAGAGGCATGCTTAAATTCACATCCGCTGTGTAGGGTAACGGATTCCAACAATGGTGATGCACTGACACCTGGGCATTTTCTTATTGGTGAACCTATTATAAACGCACCAGATAGGAACTACGAAGATACTAAAATATCTAGTTTAAAGCGGTGGTATTTAGTTCAACAAATGCTGCAACAGTTATGGAGACGCTGGTCATCCGAATACCTCACCACACTACTCCATCGGTATAAGTGGTCTACGCAAACTCCTGAACCGAACATAGGAGACGTTGATTTAATGAAGGAGGATAAATAAATAAATAAATAATAATAATAACGTGCCCCCTTGTCGGTGGCTACTTGGCAGAGTGGTTGAGAAACATCCGGGGCTAGATAATCTAACACGGTTACACGGGTAGTCACACTGTGTAGTAACGGTTCAAAATTTAAACGACCTACCTCGAAACTGTGTGTCTTGCCTATTGCTTAATTAAGTGGTACAATATGAACTTAAATTTTTACTTGGTGCTCCTGTGTAATTAGAAAGTAAGTTATTTATAAAAGATGTCTTTTACTATATTTATCTTGTAACCAAATTTGTGATGTGATCAATGAGTCTAAATTCTAGTTTGTAATTATTTTAACTTAATAGCTTGAAGGACATAATGTTCATAAAATGTCCTTGGTGGGCGGAATGTGCAGCCATCTATCGGCCATAAGCAACATCGCCCGCAAATCAATGTCGCACTTCTGTACTTAACTTGGTGTATGTCAAGTTAGTTGTTCAAAGGTAAGATCGCGCTGTTAAGATTCTCCGCCGATTACATATAGTATTTAGTTGTAAGGTTCAAATTTGTATGTTTAAGTATGTCACAAGATTAACTATTGTGTTGTGAAATAAACTGTTGGTTAGATTGAAACAATCCATAATAAAGCCAATATTTAAAAAGGGAGATAAATTTGATTTCAATAATTATCGACCTATTACCTTAATACCTATCTTGGCGAAAATTTATGAAATATGTATGTATAAAAGGCTTATTGATTTCTGCGATAAATTTGATATTATAAGTGATGAACAGTTTGGTTTCCAAAAAAAAAATCCACATCATTAGCTATTTTCTCTCTCTATAAACAATACTTACAAATGTCAACAATAATCACCTGACTACTGGTCTTTTCTCTGATCTGTCAAAAGCCTTCGATCTAGTCTCACATGAAGTATTGATGGATAAGTTGGAGTCTGTCGGGATTAGGGGACCTGCTCTTCAGTGGATGGCATCATATTTAAGTAATAGGCAACAATGTGTTATTATCAATAAAATTAACGAAAATAATGATATGATACCCTACTCATCAGAATATAGGCATAATAAATATGGCGTTCCCCAGGGAAGCGTGTTAGGACCAATATTATTTCTAATATATATAAATGACATCATAAATATAACCAAGCATAAATGCGTTTTATTTGCTGACGATATATGCATTATAGTGACATCTGATAAAAAGAAAAATACAATTTCAGACCACGAACTTGACATTAATAATACAATAGATACATTACTGCATTGGCTTGACATAAACCGTTTAAAAATTAATTTAGATAAATCCGTTTATATTCAATTTAATCAATCGAATAATTATAAAAATAACATTAATCTTAATATAAATAAAATCAAAGAAGTAACAAATACTAGATTCTTAGGGGTAATAATAGATAAAGATATTAATTGGAAAGAACACGTAGATAATGTTAGCACAAGAATTAATAAGTTCGTATATGCGCTAAAACAAGTAAAAAACGTAACAAACATAAAAACGGCCATTATGTCTTACCACGCGTATGTGGAATCATTATTGCGCTATGGTCTTGTAATGTGGGGTAATAGCGTTGATCTGAATAGAACATTTGTTGCCCAAAAAAAGTGCATAAGAGCAATGTATGGTCTTAAACCTGATGACTCTTGTCGACCAATATTTAAAAAACTTGGTTTGCTACCGCTGCCATCACTCTACATTTTTGAAGTTTGTGTATTCGTAGTTACAAACAAAAAACTATTTAAGACAGCAAATGAAGAGTGCCCTCGGAACAGACGAGATCCCTTCAAATTAGTTCTAAATGATATACCTAGACTTACCAAATACAATAAAAGCTGCCTAGCAATGTGTGTGCACATCTATAACATGATACCAAACCACTTCAAGACAATGAGTACAAGACTGTTAAAAATTAAATTAAATAAGTGGTTAGGTGAACATAATTTTTATAATGTAAAAGAATTTATGGCTTTGAAACCTTCTGACAGACTCAATAGCTCATGATTTAATTGTTCTTGTTTGATTATTGAGATTAGTTTATATTATTAATTGTTTTAATTATCAATTTTAATCTATTTTTTTTTTGCTTGTAATTTGTGTGTTACCCAAAAATTGCATGCTATGTCATTTAGCTGAACATGTTTGTACCTTTTCCATCATATTTAACACCAGTTTATACCATGTTTTATGCAATTAAATGATTTGAATTTGAATTTGAATTTGAATCTGTAAGATACCCTTCGTTTCATTTTTGAAGTTAGGCCTTGTTAATGAAGGGAACCTTCGGATAGTGTCGATGTGTGTGACCCCTCACGAAGCCCGAGGATTCGCATGACCTATCAGTCTGAAGAACATACCAGCTCGCAAGGTGAGCGAGCACCCCAAAAACCCTCACGAAGCCCGAGGGTTTAACAGTTACAGTTCGTACAGCAGCCTAAGCCACCCAAGTACAAAATGTATCGTTCGCCATCAGCAAGCTAATACAGCTATGTACACTACATACAGCAGTGCTGTACCAAATAAACCGACAGTTTTGTCGGGAGCAGGGGAGCTCTTTATCGAGTCTAATCCGAAGATAGACTGACTTGCATACCGTTACAAGCTCTCTTATACCTTGCTATCCCTCCACAACAACTCTGTCCGATGACATACGGAAGTACGTCACGTGTTTACTTGATACAAAACACTAAAATGTGCTAAATCAAATTAAACTTCGATTCTAAAATCATCAAGTAATACAAGAATAATTGTCGTAAGCAAATAATGGTGATAACACTAAGAATAATCAAATTAACATGTCTACAATTGTTTTGAACTTTACCATCGATTACAATTATCGAAATAAGTTGCCAAAATCTATTGGTGCGTACACAGAGTACTCAATAAATTATGATTTGATTTATTAGGAAATAATTGATAGTAAAATCACTTAAATTAGTAATAAGAAAACTAATTATTACAAATTCTGGTGACTACCCGCAATTTTAATTGATAACCAACTCCGACGCGGCCAGAACTGACGTCCAAACACGTCCTCGTGTGTTTCTCAAAATAAAAACCACAAACCTCAACCGATCGGCCTTTCTGACAAATTAAAACGTTACCAAAACGTTACCTTAAAACGTTACCAAAACGTTACCTTAAAACGTTACCAAAACGTTACCTTACAACGTTACCAAAACGTTACCTTACAACGTTACCAAAACGTTACCTTAAAACGTATGTTGAAAAGAAAAGTCCTGAATTTGTTAAATAAAATCTGCATCAATTGCAGTTGCATGGCAACCATTTAAAATGACCATACTGATACTGACAATACTTGACAAGAAATTCGGAGTGGCATAGAACAACCCGCATAGGCGTCAACTTAGAACAACTCGCATAGGCGGCAACATACACAACCCGCATAAGCGTCAAGGCCAACATCCGAAAGCGTCAAGGCCAACATCCGAAAACGTCAAGGCCAACATCCGAAAGCATCAAGGCCAACATCCGAAAGCGTCAAGGCCAACATCCGAAAGCGTCAAGGCCAACATCCGAAAGCGTCAAGTCCAACATCCGAAAGCGTCAAGTCCAACATCCAATTAAGCGTCAAGTCCAACATCTGATTAAGCGTCCCCAATTCAGCTATAGTATGTCAGCAGCAGATGAATCATCATCCTCAGTTTCAACATTGACATTATCACTAAACAGTAACTGGAAATTCAGGCATTTTTCGTAAACGATCATGGGCCAAATTGCAAACTCTGTTACCAGTTAAAGCAATTCGATAACCCCCTTTTTTATTATGAACAAAATAGCCAAGATAGTAGAATAATAACTCTTCAGCAAAACTAAAACTTGATCACCGATAACTAACATGAGGTTATGACCTGACATGGGCCGGAGGGTAAACAAAACCAAAATTTTGAATTATGAACACTTGAAAAGAAGTCTTAACAAATTGAAAACGACTCACCAGGTTGGCATAAACATCAGTGTGTATGGATCATTCCACACGTCCTCCTTGACATGTCCAGCTGTTGTGTTGCTAGCTTCCTTGCTTGCGATTCCTGGGCCAGGCCTATCCCACTTCTGATGTAGGATCATGACGGGCCGAGGGCTATATACGGCCAGGATTTGGGCGTTCTCATTTTTGTTGGATAAACAAAAACTGTACAACCAATAACAAAGTTGTTAATTACAGTACTAGTTTCATCACTAATAAAACAATACAAATGGTAACAAGATAAAGTAGGTTAAAAGGGTATAGTAACAATACAGTTAAACGAATAAACCCTTAAGGTTACAGTTCGTACAGCAGCCTAAGCCACCCAAGTACAAAGTGTATCGTTCGCCATCAGCAAGTTAATACAGCTCTGTACATACAGCAGTGCTGTACCAAATAAACCGACAGTTTTGTCGGGAGCAGGGGAGCTCTTTATCGAGTCTAATCCGAAGATAGACTGACTTGCATACCGTTGCAAGCTCTCTTGCTATCCCTCCACAACAACTCTGTCCGATGAAATGCGGAAGTACGTCACGTGTTTACTTGATACAAAACACTAAAATGTGCTAAATCAAATTAAACTTCGATTCTAAAATCATCAAGTAATACAAGAATAATTGTCGTAAGCAAATAATGGTGATAACACTAAGTATAATCAAATTATCATGTCAACAATTGTTTTGAACTTTACCAACGATTACAAATATCGAAATAAGTTGCCAAAATCTATTGATGCGTACACAGAGTACTCAATAAATTATGATTTGATTTATTAGGCAATAATTGATAGTAAAATCACTTAAATTAGTAATAAGAAAACAAATTGTTACAAATTCTGTAGACTACCCGCAATTTTAATTGATAACCAACTCCGACATATATATATATATATATAATATATATATATAATACCTTTAAACGAGCAATTCTTGTATGTATATACTTATATATATAATCTGAATCTCGGAAACGGCTCCAACGATTTTCATGAAATTTAGTATACAGAGCCCTTCGGAGGCAATAAATCGATCTAGCTAGGTTTCATTTTTAGAAAACGTCGTTTTATCCGTGTTTTCGGGCAATGAAAAACTGCTACAATATCATTAGAATACGAAGGTAAATTTCGCCACCATCTACAATGTTGTAATAGCTCAGGTGGGAAATCGGGCGGTCCCGAAACCATAAGACCCGGGATCGAGATTGTTTTTTTCCTTTTTTTCTCTTTTTGTTTTCAAGTTCTTTCTTTTGTGAGAATATCTATTATTTTTTGGCGAGTGGTAAAACTATTATTTTTTTATAATTTTTTAAATCTTTAATTGTATAAATATAAATTATTTTGGTGACTATTGTTTGCATGGACGAATTTTAATGGAGCAACCAAAATTTTCAAATGAATTAGTACATCTCTTTTTAAACCGTCACCCACATTCGGAAGAATTTCATAAAAAATATAAACGCATCTTTTGCTCTAGCAACCTTCAATGCAGAAGATAACAGAACAATATAGCCATGGCATTTATTCTTGTCATAAAACTTATCATAAAACTTTTGGACATACAGTAACACTGACACCAGATTCGGTCTCAAGTATTAAACCTAACTCTTCTAAAGCGAGACAATTAGTACAAATAGATATTTTTCTTATGGATGAGGCTCCGATGCTTCCAAAATATGGTTTGCAGAACATTGATCAACTTTTGCGATCCATTGTAAATTCGGATCTCTCTTTCGGTGGAAAATTAATAGTACTAGGAGGAGATTTTCGCCAATGTCTGCCTGTACAGCCGCGTGCGAATAAAATTGAGTTATTATATCTTTCGATTAAGCGATGCACCGATTCTTATGGTCCGTTTTTAAGACTTTTAAACTAGAAGAAAATATGCGCGTTGATATAGAGCAACGACATTTGCTGATAATTTACTTAAATTAGGCAACGGCGAACTGACCCTAAATACTATGGAAGGTTTGAATTGCCACAGAATATAATTTCAGGCAACTATCTTATTGATGAATTATTTGGTAACTGCTTAGCCAATGGAAATTATGAGGGGATGAAAGACTAACAATACTCGCGCCTCTTAACAAAGATGTTGAAAAACTAAGGACGATATAGTTGCCAAACTTCCCGGAGAGTACAAAATCTACTCTATCCATGACTCAATGAAAGATCAACCTGAAGGAGCAGTCGAATTTACAACAGGATTTCTCAATAGTGTCAACTTTTCAGACTTGCCACGACACGAACTTAAATTGAAAAAAAAGCGTTAATAATGTTGTTGTGATAATAATTTAGACGTATCAAAAGAACTATGCAATGGTGTAAGACTCATTTTAACAAGTTTGTTCAATCACATAATAAAGGCAAAAATTGTTACTGGTGAACAATCCGGCAAAGAAGTTCATGTACCAAGGTTAACCCTCGACTCATCAAAAGGACAACTGATGGGATGCACCATGCAGCATCACCAGTTTCCCGTCAGGTCTGCATGACTGTCCACAAATCCCAAGGACAAGCTTTCGAATCTGTTGGGATTGACTTAAAGTCCAGTCCGGTCTTCATGCATGGCATATTATATGTAATATTTTCTAGAGTTAAGGGACCAACTACGTTAAAAGTCCATCTTCCAAATTAAAATCCTCGACATACCCGCAATGATGATAAAAATAAACTTACGTAATTGATTGATAAACTGTAAAAAACGCGATATACAAAAATAAAAACCGAGCAAAGCTCGGTCATCCAGGTACTTATATTAATTGAACATTTTTTCATAATAGTTAATGATCATTAATTTCATGTTCATTATACCATATAAAATCAGGTTAAATGAAATTATATTAATAATTCATTATATCATGGTCGTTATACTAAAAAAAGTATATTAAATGGAATACGGTCATATGATCATTAGAACTTTTGTTATAATATCAAACGTTACACACCCTTTTTTTTGGGATTTGGCAATGACGTCCTTGGAGAATATTGTTGATATACATGGGTAGAAGCGGTTTATACTATATAATCGCACCTCTCCGTTACACTCTGTATAAAGCTCAATGTGTTATAATGCTCTCCAACTCCTCAGGTGTCAGTTGTGTTCCACTCGGCGGCGACGGTGAAGCTCGACGAGCCATTAGCGGTGGCGGTGGAACAGAACGTTTGCGCCGTCATCACGCTCATGGACATCTGCGATAAGCTGCCCAACATGCAGGTATACTAACTAACCTAACCGTACGTACTAACTGACTGACTACTATCATTCCCCTGGACATCCGCGATACGTTGCCCAACATGCAGATATGCTTACTATCCTAAACATAGGTACTTAACGAGGGCAACCCAAATGGAAGGCAAATAAAATAGGAAAAGTGTTAAAATACTCTGCCTCTGATGGCTTTTACAGGAATGGAAAAAGTATCTAAATCAAAATATCTAGAATTTTTTAATCGAGTTCTAAATATGATAAACCCTTTTATTAGTATATGATGATACAAGTGAGCTAAGTTGCTCATTATACACGAGGCTGTGGGTTGCGTAATTGCGTAATTCAGCCGTGCGTGTAATGAACAGAGCTCACGAGTTTCATACGACTTTTGCAACACATTTGCGAGGAAAAAACAAACATGTATGTAAACAAACATGCTTATATCGTTTATTTATTAAAACAATTGGTGACCGTACAATTTTTAAAGCGATATTATATTGATTTGGATGACAATTTCACAGTTTTTGTTACATTGGTGCTTGCCATTTCTTTAGTAGATACTTTCGTTTTTCTTCTTGTGTAAATGTTGGCGACAAAAGCTAATGATAGAACAGTACGAACCAAATAACTCATGCTACGAGATGTACATGGTTGATGTTCGGGGCATTTTTTTTGCCTTTGTCTCCGAATTAATGGCTTGCGTTATTTTGTCACTGATTTTCCCCGTGTTATGAATAGTGTCTGCTTTCAAAACCAAAATAAAAATTTCTTTATTCAATTAAACCATTAAGCGGCACTTTTGAACGTCAAAAAGAAATATTTTAATAGTAACAATAATTGATTCTACCGTCCATTCGGAAATGTAGCTTGTTATGGATAATAATGGACAAGAAACTCCACACTTACAATTTTAAAATAAAAAGTGTTTACAAGTATATGGTTACATCATTTCTTGTTGGAAAAAAATAAAAATATGTAATAACGATGTAAAAAGACGTGCACGTAAAAGCGTCTAGAGTAAAACAAACAATTAAAAAAATATCAATACATAGGCAAATAAAAACAGGCCGAGGCAGCTAAGTTATGACCAATCCCAACTGATGGCGCCCGTTCACGAACATGACACATAGATCGGCACCACTCAGATCAACCATCATGAAGGGAACCGAATGATCCAACACATGTGCCACCATCAGAGAGACATTAGAGATAGCATGACACACTATTATCTGCCAGGGCACACTAGTCAACAAACGACATATAGGTACAGTAAATGTTAGATTTACAGTTGGTACATAGTACTCACATATGTGCTGTGCAGTTATATAATACTAAAATAAATTGAGTTTATACAACACAAATATATTCATACAGTCGGTAGGTCCAACAATACTTCAAAACTTTTCTGCTTATCACTTGTTTTTGTGCCGTAGTGGCTGTGGAGCAGGACTAGCGTTGAGCCAAGCATTTTTATCAGCGATGTAATCCTCCAACCTATAATATGCCTGCCTGCATAGTGTGCGTTTTATACAATTTTTGAATTTCGACTCATTCAGTTCTAGAATGTGGGGAGGTATTTTATTGTAACATTTTATACAGTACCCCATAAAAGATGATGCTACTTTAGCCAGCCTGAAACCTGGTTGAATTAATTGGTCCCTATTTCTAGTAACATAATTATGTATATCGCTGTTTTTACTAAAAAGATGTATATTCTTTCTAACGTACATGATGTTTTCGTAAATATATTGACAAGCTACCGTCATGATGTTAATGTCTTTAAACAGTTCCCTTAGAGAATCTCGCCGGCGAAGATTGTATATCGCTCTGATGGCTCGTTTTATCAGAATGAAAATTGACTCAATGTCTGCAGCCCTTCCCCATAGTAAGATACCGTAAGACATGATACTATGAAAGTAACTAAAATAGACAAGCCTTGCGGTATCTACATCAGTAAACTGACGTATTTTTCTAACAGCATAAGCGGCCGATCTTAGCCGCCCCGCAAGGGATATCAAATGAGTACCCCATTGCAACCTCGGTTCTAGCGTGATCACCAGGCAAACCACTTTATCGACGAATTCTAGCTTCTCATTGTTTAATATAATGTCACAATCATAACTTTTGACATTTGGCAAGGCAAATTTTACACACTTCGTTTTTTTAGCATTTCAAACTAAATTATTGGCATTGAAGCAATTTTGAATTTGGCGCAAGGCATTATTTACGTCGGCAACGTTACACGTACGTCTATTTATCTTAAAAATCAAAGAAGTATCATCAGCAAATAACACCATGTTTAATTTGTTTTCCAATAGATGGGGTAAATCGTTAATGTAGACTAAAAATAAGAAAGGACCTAAAATTTATCCCTGGGGTACCCCTATTTTCACGTTCAACCCCGACGAATTGACACCGTTTATTTGAACTAATTGCTGTCTATCATTCAAATAGGATTTTACTAAACTTAATGCTGATTGGCTTAGTCCGTAATGCTCAAGTTTCAAAAGCAATGTTTCATGATTAACGCAATCAAACGCCTTCGTCAAGTCGCAGAAGATACCTATGGCATCTTGCCCTTCTTTCCACGCATCAAAGATGTGTTTCAATAAGGTGACACCAGCGTCGGTTGTACAACGTCCTTTGGTGAAACCATACTGTTTATCGTGTAGGATGTTATTCGTATTAAAATGAATGAGCATTTGATTTAGCATTATCTTTTCAAATACCTTGCTGATAACCGGCAACACGGATACTGGTCTATAATTATTTGTGTCTTTACTGACCCCGGATTTAAAAAGTGGTATAACCTTACTATGTTTCATTAGATCCGGAAAGGCTCCTTGATCTACACACAAATTAAAAATTAAAGCTAAGTACGGCGCTATAGTCTGAATAATGCAGGTACAAACTTTCATGGACATTCCCCATACATCTTCGGTCAGTTTGATCTTGATTTGCTTAAAAGCTTTTATTACTGTTATTGGGTTTATTTGTGAAAAGTTAAATACAGTCGGGCAGGCTGAAACGTTAGCGTTTAATAAACCAGAAGCGAGCGACGGCGAAGAATTTAAGGTTTCAGTAGTTTTAATTGGGATGCTGGTAAAGAAATTTACAAATTCTTGAGCTACTTTTTTGCTATCTCTAATAAGTCCATGTGTAGTCTCAAGCGTGTAATCAGTATTTTTTTTTTGTTCCTGTTCGTTTCATTATTTATAATTTTTCAAATTGTCTTAATTTTATTTTCTGCGAATTTAACCTTAATGTTAATGTATAAAGACTTAGCTAGTTTACACGTGTTTTTAAATATTCTTGAGTAAGTAGCAACATACTTATTAAAAGTTTCAGTTTTAATATAAGGCTTAAGGCCATACAGCTTGTAAAGTTTTCTATTAGAGATATCTGATTTAAATCCATAGATGACGTCAAAATGAACATAGCCATTGCCGTCATCCTTGTTCCATTGCACTTGCGAACTGGGTTCTTGGGGTTTCACCCTATCTATATCTAACCCTTTTGCTCTCAATGCACACTTAACTTGAAACTTCCATTGTCTGAAGTTTCTGCCATCGAACTTTTCGATTTTCATTGAATTAGCGACTTCCATGATGGCGGAAGGCTCCTGAAGGCGGGTGGAAAACCGGTCCTTAAGGCCCTTCAGAAGCTGTTTGATGCCGTCATACTCGAGTGCAAAACGCCACAGGCATGGTGCAGGGGTGTGGTGGTACTCTTCTTCAAGAAGGGCGACAATGCCCGACTGAAGAACTATAGGCCCATCTCACTTCTTAGCCATGTCTACAAGTTGTTTTCAAGAGTCATCACGAATCGTCTCGCGCGCAGGTTTGACGATTTCCAGCCTCCCGAACAAGCCGGATTCCGAAAAGGCTTTAGCACCGTAGACCACATACATACGCTGCGGCAGGTCATACAGAAGACCGAAGAGTATAACCTGCCTCTCTGTTTAGCGTTTGTGGACTACGAGAAAGCCTTCGATTCGATCGAGACTTGGGCAGTACTGCAATCTCTCCAACGGTGCCAGACCGACTACCGGTACATTGAGGTGTTGAAGTGTTTGTACAAAAACGCCACCATGTCAGTCCGTCTTCAGGATCAGACCTCGAAACCAAACCTTCTCCAGCGCGGCGTGAGACAGGGAGACGTCATTTCTCCGAAACTGTTCACTGCTGCGCTGGAGGAGTACATCACTCACCTTCGGTTTGCCGACGACATAGTGGTCATGGCTAAGACCATGGAGAGCCTCAGTACAATGCTCGATGACCTCAATAGAGCTTCCGAAAGAGTGGGTCTTAAAATGAACATGGACAAAACCAAGGTCATGATGAATGCCCATGTAACACCCACTCCTATCAAGATTGGAGACTGTTTACTTGAAGTTGTAGATGATTATGTCTACCTGGGACAAACGATCCAGTTGGGTAGATCCAACTTCGAGAAAGAGGTCAACCGTCGAATCCGACTCGGCTGGGCGGCGTTCGGGAAGTTGCGTGGTATCTTCTCGTCCAATTTACCGCAATGTCTCAAGACAAAAGTCTATGACCAGTGTGTGTTGCCAGTGATCACCTATGGGACTGAGACGTGGTCGCTCACAATGGGCCTTATCAGAAAGCTTAAAGTCACCCAAAGGGCAATATAGAGGGCTATGCTCGGAATTTCTTTGCGTGATCACGTCAGAAATGATGATATCCGCAGGAGAACCAAAGTTACCGATATAGCCCGAAGAATTGCCAAACTTAAGTGGCAGTGGGCAGGGCACATTGCTCGCAGAACGGATGGCCGTTTGGGCCGAAAAGTTCTGGAATGGCGACCGCGAACCGGAAGACGATATGTTGGAAGGCCTCCCACTAGGTGGACCAAATCAAATCAAATCAAATCATTGTTTATTCGCTCAAACATGAGTATCATACATACATAACAAATTGCCAGCATGAAGAGATGTTAAAATAAAAAGTATCATGGAACGTCATGTTTGCCTTGGGCAATGGCATGCAAATATTGATTAAAATACAGTTGAAATAATTATTATAGAATTCAAAAAAAATAATAAAACATGTGCAAATGTCAATAAAATAATGCAAATCACAATTACCATTCTAGAATGTCAGATAACAAAACATACAAAAAATTGTCATATTAATAAATCATTTCAAAATAATCATTCTAGAATGTCACAGTAAAAAATATAAAAAAATAAAAAATAAACATTTGTCAAGATATCAATAAAATAAATTAGTAGAATAATAACAAATCAATTACTTTCGAATGTCACATTTCAGCATTCAAAATTCTATAATTTAAATGTCAATGGAATTAAAAATGTCCTACAATACAAAACACGATTATAATAATTGTGCATTTGAATGCAATTCGAATAAATGTCAAGTTTAAGCCTCTAAAAAATATAACAATTAAGTAAAAAAATTAAAATATAGTAAACAGTAACATGTAACGGTACTTGTCAGTTCACTACACTGCCAAAGATGCATCGATAACTTTCCTAGGTACCTTATATGGTATTAAATTTTATCGTTAAGGAATTCTATTATACTATAGTATGCTCTCCCTTCAAGATGGAACTTTAATTTCTTTTTTAATATACAGGCATTCTCCTCCCTCCAACTTTTTGTTGTATATTTTAGGAGCCATGCAGATAACACTTTTGTGCATCAATGCGGTTTTTGATCTATGTAAACAAAGAATTAAGTCATCACGTCTGTTACGATTGACTACTTCTGATTGCCGTGGAAATAAGTTTCGATTACATTTTACAAACATGACAATTTCTAATATATAAAGACATGGCAGAGCCAATATTTTATATCTTTTAAAGTAAGGCTTACAACTTTCTGTTGTGTCCAATCTAAACATAGTCCTAATGCACCGTTTTTGGGCTTTGAAAGGTATATCTTTGTCTGTAGAATTACCCCAAAAGATGATCCCATATCTTAAATGTGAAGAAACTAAACCATGGTAAGCTGTAAGCAGTGAGTCAATGTTAAGCACTGGAACTAATTTGAATAGAGCATATGAAGAATTACTAATTTTTTTGCTTAGTTGTGCAATGTGCTCTTTCCAGTTCAGTCTTTTGTCAATCATTACCCCAAGGAATTTAGTAGTGTCAACCTCTGTAACAATTTTATTATTATATTGGACCACAAGATCAGTCATAGTTGATGTGCGTTGACTAAAATGAATTACATTAGTTTTATTGAGATTTATTTTCAGATTATTATTATTTAGCCAATTTATTATTGATTTAAGAGAATTATTAATGTCATTATTATAGCTATCTTTAGTATTACATTGAATTGTGATGGTGCTGTCATCAGCAAAGAGTGTTACTGGATGATCTACATACTTAGGCAGGTCGTTTATATAAACTATGAATAAAGGAGGACCCAATACACTTCCCTGGGGGACTCCATACTTGACTACTCGTTCATGTGAGTGAAACACTTCTTCACGCTTAGTCCTTACATTTATTGACGTTATCTCCGTAACCTGCTTTCTATTATCAAGATAAGATTTTATTAGTTTTTGAACATTGCCTCTAATGCCGTATGCCTCTAGTTTATCCACCAAAATAACATGCCGAACATAATCGAACGCCTGCGTCATATCACAGAATATTGTGCAGACGGGAATTGTCTTATCAACATTTACCATAACCCTATGTAGGAAATCATAAATAGCCATGTTTATAGTACGGTTTTCCCTGAATCCTTTTTGCTCGTTAACTAGTACATTATTTTTTTCTAAATATGCACTTAATTCTTTATTAATAAATTTTTCAAATATTTTAGAAAACGTACTAATTATTGAGATTGGTCTATAAAATTCCATGGCTTCCCTATTTTCTTTTTTAAATATCGGTTTTACAATAGATTTTTTTAAAGCGTCAGGGAATATGCCTGTACTTATGGTTAAATTAATAAGATGACTTAAATGTGTACATATTTCAGGAGCAACTAATTTAACTATTTTTGTAGAGATACCATCGTAACCCACGCTGTTCGTATTTTTCAATGTTTTGATTAATTTTAATACATCCTGTGGTATGCAAGGGGGCATGAAAAATGATTGTTCTCTACTTGGGATTTTTGAAGTCACTCTATTACCTGAATCAACTATTGAGATCACTTTTTCAATAAAATAGTTGTTAAATGCATTAGCTATTTTCTGTGGATCTGTTATACTGTCATTGTCTACTTTTATTCTCGGAATAGGATTTCGGGGTACAGTATGCTTTGAGTCATTAATAATTTGCCAACTGGTTTTGGATTTGTTAATTGAGGTTTTTATTTTGTAATTATTTTGAGCATACTTCGTTAGTTGGATAATTTTTTTAAATAATTTTGAGTATTTGGTAAAGTTAATTTTGTTAATTCTATTTGGGTCACGTCTATATTGCCATAAAAGGTGTCGCTTTTTTTTGCTGCACATTCTGATGCCACGTGATACCCACTTTGATTTTCTCGTCGTTTGTACGGTAACAGTTACTTCAGGAAAGCATAGATAGTAGAACAGTGAAAAAGTTTCCAAAAAATTATTGTATGCAATGTTGGGATCACTTGTTTCATATATTTCAGAGAAGGACAAACTACGTAAACAATTTACAAATTTTGTAACATATTCTAATTTATAACTACGCCTATTCCGACGCCAATATGTAAAAGAGCATCGGTTTTGGACGGGTATCTTAATGAGTTGCGCTGTGTGATCAGATAGCGCAAATTCAAAAACTTTTGCTTTACAGGCTCTGTTAAAGTTATGCGCAATATTATCGATGCATGTTTGGCTACTCAATCTAGTGGGCTGGTTAACAGATAACCTTAAATTGTAGTTTAATAGCAGACATTCAAATTCTAAAGTTTGATAAGTTCTTTTTAAGATATCTATATTGAAATCGCCCGCTATTACAATGTTTTGAAAAGATTTATTAGTGAGCTCTCTTAAAAGCATGTGCAATTTTTCCATGCACGTATTGAAGTTACTAACTTTTGGAACTCTATAAATACAAACTATGACAATCTTATAGTTAATCAATTCAATTGCACAACATTCAAATACACCGGTCTCAGAAATTTTTGCAACCTGTTTTAATTCCTTGTATTGAAGTCCATTTCTCGCAAGTATGCATGCTCCACCTCTTTTGCTTTGCTTTCTGGTATAGCTCGCCGCAAGCTGATAATTAGGAATAGTTAAATACTTTTCGTAGCCCTCCATAATAAAATGTTCTGTGATGCATAGGATGTCCACACATGATTCTTTTCCTGCCAGCTCTTCTAGACACACTGTTATTGCTTCAGATTTTGCAAACAGCCCAGCGATGCTTTGATGCATTACGTGTAGATGTTTAGTTACGAAAAAAACTTGTTAATTTCTGCTCAATCTCGGAGCTGTTTTCATTATAATCATAGGCAGAAGCATTGTCACAGATCGCACAAGTACTGATATTAGATTCAATAAAATAATTCATATTGGAGTATTCTATGTCATTGATTAGAGCTTTGAGATCTTCAAAAATTGTCCTTAAGGCAGTGTTATTTATTAAACCCGATCTTTTGTCAAACATACTGAAGTCATACTTAAGGTTTAAATTTGAATCCAAATAGTAAGCGTGTTCATATGCGCCAATAGATCCAAGTAGAGTAGGTTATTAAATGTTTCAATCCTCCAGTTGTAAAGGCTGTTATGATTTCTGTAAGTGTATGTAGGAAAGCATAAGATTATGTTTGTATGTTTGATACTGCTTAGCACATCTCTTATGTAGATTATAGTTTTGTGGTAGTCCTTTGTTACTTTAAAGTCTTCTTGTCCAATTAATATTATGCAATAGTCGTCAAAGGTGAAGTCACATAGTTTTGATTCAATTCCTTCAAACAGCTGTTCTATTCCTACTCTCAGTGTTAAATAGTGACATATTTCATCTTGATCATTTAATAATACATTTTGTGCAATATTTAAAGCCTTGTTTTTGTTATCTGTGCTAAGTATACACACTCACTGCTATTTTTTAAAAGTGTATTTATTTTATGTGGTTTTTCTACATGTTTAATTTGGGCTTCAATATCATGCTTTTCAATGACTAAGGTGGTATCGGTTTGTGTTTGTTTTGTTTTGAAATCAGTGAAGGGTTTTTTCTTTGGTGTAATTTGGTTGACTTTAATTGGACTATTTGTTGTTACTTTTTTGTACAACTGGTTTTTTTTCATCAAATCATCGTTTGTGAGTTTAAGTTCATGATTTTCTAGGCTCAATAATTCTATCTCTTTGTGAGCACTATTTAATTGGGATGCCAATTTTTCTATTTCTCCTTTTAATGCTTTTACTAGGTCAAGATCTTCATCTTCTGAGAAGTCTGGCATACTACTAGTAGTACACTCAAGTGTCCGTGATGTAGTATCATCAGTCTCGTCTGGAGTTGGGTCCGTATTGGCCCGAACGCGGGTACGACGAAAAGTTATATTTTCTAAGGAATTCATTTTAGCAATTTAGAAATCTTGTAGTTTAATATTTATCCCTCAAAAAGAGCTTAGGCACTTTATGGGCGATCGCTGGGATCCGAACTCACAACCTCGTGTACGACGATCGGTGCGATATACCACTAGGCCAAAGAAGCATTCATAAACTTAGTGAATTTTTTTACCATTATGCAAAGCAAATATTGATTCACAGTTCTCAAACTAGATGGCTCAGTTTTAAAGTTTATTTGTCAGGATTTTTATTTCACCCTGGTAATACTGATACTATAGATTGGTAACACAGTGAGGCAGTGTACTATTTCTGCGCTAGATGGTGTTACATTAAATATTTATTCTTTCGTTCAATTATTCTTATGGTCACACTGGTAAAAATCGTTTAATTTATTTATTTATTTATTTATTTATTTATTTTTAAGGAAAGCTTACAGACTAATGTAACAATAAAATATATATATATAATGTAATAAAATGTATAAATATTGTATAAATATATATAATGTATATTGTTCTATTTCTTCTTCTTGTCTGTATATTATGTGTGTGTGCATAAATGGTTAAATAAATAAATAAATTAAAAAAAATCGTAGGTAAGGAAAATGGCTAATTACAAGCTTCCACATGTATACATCGCGTTACAAATAGTAGCGATACACAGAATAAAATAATAACAATAGGTAGACAAAGATTAAAAAGGAAAGATAGAAATAACAAGATTCGTGCAACATTTAAATAATATAAATATGATTGTTTTCATTAAATTAACAAAAACTATTTTGCACTCACTTCCGACTGCCGTTAAAATATTCTTTGCTCAGGACTTTTCTAATTTTGTGTGCGGCGGTGCAGAAGAGATCGATTTCCAAGTGTGTTGGCAACCTATTGAAAGCTACAACGCTACGTATACAAAAACCGTTACGCCTGTAGTTTGTAGATGCGCACGGTGCCTCAAGCAGAGGCCGTGTTCGTAGGCTGCCTTGGTTAGTACGAAGAAGTATTTTGCTAAGTAGTTCGGGACAATCCACCGAGCCGTTTGCTATGTTTGCCAAAAAACATATGTCATTAATGTTACGTCTCACGTGCAACGGTAAAAAATGGTATCGCTTACAACGGTGTTCGTAGTCTACTGAGAATTGCTTCGCCTTAAAGTCTAAGAATCGCAAGAATTTTCTCTGAACGGCTTCAATACGAGATTTGTAGATCTCGTATTGAGGGTTCCAAACTTGAGAAACGTACTCGAGGTGGCTGCGCACGAGGGAACAGTAGAGGACTTTTACAGGTTTTAGAGACCGAAAGCTTGAACAAGCTCTAATAATAAAACCCAGAGCCTTGAGCGCTTTCCTGACAATGGTTTCTATATGATCATCAAAAAGTAAGTTTCCCTTTTTCCTTCGCCAGAATCTTTGTTCTGTTGAGTAAGGCTTTGTTATCCAGCGTCAGGTGGTCGTTAACATATATTTTCTGATCACCTCGTAGTCCCAAATCGGCCGCGCTCAAGATCTTATGCTTTCTAGCTGCTGCGACAAAATCATTTTTAAAATAACAACTATGCACCGAGCAAATTATTGTTTTGCTATGGCTGTTGTTTCGCGTTGGAATCCTTGCTACATAGTTTATACGGTCCTTAGGTATGGGGCATTTAATTACTTCCCCTATCCTTGCAATGACGTCAAACAAGTTCTCCGAGTTCGATTCAGGTACATTCTTGATCTCAATATTGTTCATCCTGGATCTTTGTTCATTATCACGACACTGAAGTTCTAGGCTCCTACAGCGCTCTTGCAATGTGGCAATGTCATCTTTGGACTTCTTTAAGCTGTCTATCTCCTGTTCCAGTCCGGAAACTTTGCCTGTGAGATCTCTTACAGAGCCGTGCACAAATTCTAGAGACTCCTTCATCTCTGCAATGGAGTTTGTGACGTCAGTGAAGTCTGCTCTCATAGATTTAAGTTCCGCCAACTCCTTGTTAATTTGCCTTAAATCCTCCATCAACATCGGCAGTGACTCCATTTGCACGGACAATCTCTTCAATTCAGAGAGAACACTCTCCAAATCGGTTCCCGTTGATGACCCGACCCGAGGACTCGCTGCCAGGGCTTTACAAGAATTGCACCTCCACGTCAGTTTCCGATCTCCGAGCTTTCTCCATCCAGTCTCAGTGATGCCAGCGCACGGAAAGTCATATTGTAGTCATAGTCATAATGTAGGTACACTGATTTCAATGGGATGTAAATAAACCGGTAACATATTATTTCAAATGTTTTTTTTTGTTTTTTCCTTAGTCACGAAATGTTCAACTATTTTAGATACTAATTAGTCACTAATTAGTCACATAGTCTTATTTAAATGGCTTTGGTTTATCGTTTACTTATTTTTATCAAGTTTTATTGATACTAGTACGTCACTTTTCACAGTTCACTGGTAGTTTCTTTTTTTCCACTTTATATTCGTAATGTCTTGTTTTAAAGCACACAAACATTTTTCACTGGAATTTACGCTAGTTTCTTTGTATTAAAGTCATTTTAGTACTAATATTACTTTATTTTGAATTTACACAATAATCATAAGCAGAGCTAGACGTTGACGTGTTGACAGTTCAAGCCTACCGCAATGACCTGGAGGACCGATGACCTGGTTAAGGTTGCGGTAAGGCTATGGATGCGAGACGCACGGGATCGGTCAATGTGGCGACGCCTGGGGGAGGCCTATGTCCAGCAGTGGACGTCTTTCGGCTGAAATGATGATGATGATGATGATGGCGACCCACACTTTATATGCTAGTGTCAGGGAAGGGTGTGTAACCTCGTTGCAGTACTAACTGACTGCCGTGACGTGGCATGACGTCATCATGCTCCTGAACAACTGCGCCCAGCTTCCCGACAAGCAGTTACTAACATAAGCCGTCATCATGATTTGTGCTCGGCGCAACACGTCTTCTTCTTCATTCCTATTTCATCATCATCAGCCTTTTAATGTTCACTCTGATGGGACACAGACCTCCTCTTTGTGAGAGGGAATGAGGAATAATCCACCACGGGGGCCCAGTGCGGGTTGGTGGATGTCACATTTCTTCGAATTTTTGGTTTTAGGACATGTCGGTTTCCTCACGATATTTTCCTTCACCGTTTTGAGAGCAGTAGTGACGAAATAATTTACACAAAATAAAGCGCTTACCTGGGTTTGAACCCACGATCTACGACTTGTAAGTCGCGGCCGCTACCACTGGGCCACCAATGCTCTCGCCATTCCTATTTGCCAAATTATTATTATCCTATTTCTTAGATTATTCATATAATTAATGTTTTTATTTATACATGGTGAGCTTTTAAAGTGGGTGTAGATGGTTAAATCCGAAACTATGAGGAATAGCGGAAAACACTCAAAGGAGTCACGAAACCGATGTTGATGAAAATTAATTGGATATTTGAAAAATCAATATTCCCAGCCAGGAATCAAACCCGTTGATTTTGACCGCATTCTGTATTAATACACCATTCGACAATTTCGCAAATAAGGATCAAATTCTGGGAAGTAAATATGGAAAATATATGTTCTCTATTTGCACTTTCATCAAGTTGCACCTGCCTTGTTTTATCTCTGCACCATCCTAAGGTCGACTGGTAGAAAATGCCTAAGTCCATCTTTGTACTTGTGCATAATGTTTTGTTGTCTTCTTTTCTATATTTATTTTATTGTATTAATCTATGGATGATCCAGTCAATTTAAAAGACAGTTTTATCTCTTGTTATTCTTCGACTTGTAGTTTTGTTAGTGCTAGAAGTGAGTCTCAGCTTCATTTTTTTTTTTTTTTTTTGGTGATGGGTTTGCTCTTGACTCCAGTCTAGGTCAGAGGTGACAGAGACAGAGTCGACGATGGAGTGAGCTTACCCAGAAGAAGCCTGTTCACTCTAACTTTGAAGAGATTCGGGTTGAAGGCGTTCGGAAACACGGACGCAGGTAGTGAGTTCCATTCATTCGCTGTGCGCATTATGAAGGATGTCTGGAAGCGCTTGGTGCGAATTGGTGGAATGGCAACAAGGTAAGGATGGTAACTTGCAGTGCGTCTAGATGTCCGATGGTAGAAGGGGGCTGGTGGGATGAGGTCGTGGAGTTCTTGAGCACACTCACCGAAGTACAGTCTGTAGAAGACCGACAAGCAGGCAACTTTGCGGCGATGAGCCAAGCTATGTAGCTTGGCATCCGCCAGTTCAACGTCGCCGATGAGCCTCTTGGCTCTGCGTTCCACAGAGTCAAGCGCGGCAAGCTGATACTTAGCTGAGCCATCCCAAAGGTGGCTGCAATACTCCATGCAGGATCGGACTTGCGCTTTGTAAAGGGTTTAAAGCTGTCCAGGCGTAAAGTATCGCTTTACTCTATTCAGGATGCCCAGTTTTTTGGCCGCAATTTGGGCTTTGAACTCAATGGAGGCGCCGAAGTTGAGATTGGATGTCAACTCCATGCCTAGGAGCTCGAGCCGATCAGTCACAGGAACAGATGTACCCCGAAAAGTAGGAGTATGATCGAAAAGAATCCTTTTAGCGGTAAAAAGACACGCCTGTGTTTTGGTGGCGTTAAAGGAGACCAGATTGTCATCACCCCACTGGGAGACAAGGCTTAAGGTCAAATCTGTCCGCTCCACCATAGCCTCTCTCAAGGAACGAACTTCATCCACGCTGGTTTTTGCGCTGGACAGGTATCTCTCTGAAACAGTACTGTCATCTGCGTACCCAACAATACCAGGCAGAAGTAGGTCATTGATGTGCAGCAGGAAAAGAGTTGCAGAGAGAACAGACCCCTGAGGAACTCCGGCGTCAATAGCCATAAGGTCAGAGGAGCAGCCGTCAAAGACTACTCGGATCGACCGTTTGCTGAGGAAGTCTGATATCCAGCTACAAAAACCAGCGGGGATGCCATACGCAGGAAGCTTACTGAGTAGACTCGCGTGCCAGACCCTGTCAAAGGCCTTCGAGTTATCAAGCGACACAGCAAGTGCTTCGCCGTGTCTCTCGATGGCTTCGCCCCAGCAGTGCGTGACATACACAAGAAGATCGCCAGTTGACCGTCCCCGGCGAAAGCCATACTGACGGTCACTGAGGAGATTATTGTCTTCAAGGTACGTCAGCAACTTACTGTTGAGTACCCTTTCCATAACTTTGGACAAAATGGAGGTAATGGCGATTGGACGGTAATGGGCAGGGTCTGCACGGTTGCCTTTTTTGGGTACTGGTTGCACATTTGCAAGCTTCCAGGATTTCGGCACCATTCTTTTTACAAGAGAGAGGCGGAACAAGCGTGTCAATACAGGAGACAGTTCAGGCGCACACTGCCTCAGCACTCTCGCCGGAATGCCGTCAGGCCCGCTGGCCTTGTTCACGTCTAGACTGCACAATACTCTCCGGACCTCTCTAGTGTGCACAGCGATCTCCGGCATCGAAGAGTCACAATGAGGTACAGTAGGTGGTTGCTTGGAGCCAGCGTCCAGACGTGAATTGCTAGCAAAGAGAGATGCAAATAAATTTGCTTTCTCATTCGCAGAGTGAGCCAGCGACCCATCAGGTTTCAGCATTGGAGGTAATGTGGGACGACAGAAATTCGTTTCAACCGCTTTAGACAGGGACCAAAACTGTTTACTACCCGGAGGGTGTTTTTTTTTTTTTTTTTATCTATTGTATGCTCGCGCTTGACCACTATCTCACCTGATGGTAAGCGAAGATGTGGTCTACGATGGAGCACGCTTGCCTAGTAGTAACCTATTCACTCTTGACTTAAAGACCCCTAGATTGTAGCTATCGGGAAACACAGACTCCGGCAGGGAATTCCACTCCTTAGCTGTACGCATAATAAAAGTATTCTCAAAACGTTTAGTGCGTATGGGTGGGATGTCCACCATGTACCGATGGCGCTTCGCCGTACGTCTGGTAGTTCGATGATGAAACGGGCTGGGCGGAATTAGATCATGCAATTCCATCGCACACTCCCCGAAATGTAACCGATAAAAAACCGACAAGCTGGCAACTCGGCGACGATGTTCAAGGCTCTGGAGCTTTGACTTAACCAGTGCCTCATCGCTGATGAGCTTCTTGGCCCGCTTTTCAATCGACTCTAGTGCATCAAGCTGATATTTGGCTGATCCGTCCCAGAGATGAGAACAGTACTCCATGCATGATCGAACTTGCGCTTGATACAAACTGAGCAGCTGTTCTGGCGTGAAGTACCTTCTCACCTTTGCAAGGATCCCCAGCTTTTTGGCAGCCAGTTGAGCCTTTGCCTCAATGTACGGGCCAAAATTGAGCGTCGATGTCAACGTAACGCCAAGAAGCTCAAGATGGTCAGTTATTGGCACGGTAACATTTCGGAAAGTTGGAGCCGGGTGAAATTGGCTCTTTTTAGCGGAAAAAAGACACGCCTGAGTTTTAGCAGCATTAAACCTGACCAGATTGGCATCGCCCCATTCGGAGACTGCCTGCAAGGACAGGTTCAAGCGCTCCACCATGGCCTCACGGAGAGACTGGATCTGAGGCCCGGTAGCACGAGCGTTGGACACGTATCTCTCAGCAACTGTGCTGTCGTCTGCATACCCAAAGGTGCCGGGTTTTAGCAGATCGTTAATGTGCAGCAAGAACAAAGTTGCTGAGAGCACCGACCCCTGAGGGACCCCGGCATTAATATCCAAGCGGTCCGACGAGCAGCCATCGATAACCACTCGAATGGACCGATCTCTCAGGAAGTCTGCAATCCAATCACACAGAGCACCGGGCAAACCGAATGAAGGCAGCTTACCAATAAGGCTTTCGTGCCAGACCCTATCAAAAGCCTTCGAGATGTCTAGGGAGACGGCAAGCGCTTCCCCGTGCCTCTCAATGGCCTCACTCCAGATGTGAATGGCATACGCTAGAAGATCCCTAGTAGACCGATTTCGGCGGAAGCCGTATTGGCGGTCACTTAGGATATCGTTTGCTTCTAGGTATGCCAGGAGCTTAATATTAAGTACACGTTCCATACTCTTACAGAGTATGGAGGTTACAGATATGGGTCTGTAGTTGGCCGGGTCAGCTCGACTTCCCTTCTTGGGCACGGGCTGTACGTTAGCCTGCTTCCAAGCATTCGGCACTTTTCCAGCCTCATACGAAAGGCGGAATAGGCGTGTCAAGATTGGAGACAGTTCAGGCGCACAGGTTCTAAGAACAATTGCTGGTATTCCGTCAGGGCCGCTAGCTTTGTTCACGTCGAGGTTGCGCAGCACCCTACGGACGTCCTTCCGATGGATACGAATTTCCGACATACTCGTCTCGCATCCATCAGAAGAAGGAGGGGGCCGCGCGTCACCAGGATTTAGACGTGAAGATTCCGCAAAAAGAGAGGCAAATAAATTTGCCTTCTCCTCAGCGGAGTGGGCAAGCGACCCGTCGGGTTTCAGCAGTGGTGTGATGCCAGCTTGGCCCCAATACGTCCAATATGGTCAAAACGTGCCCGACGCAGAACCCACTTGCAGAACTTGGCGGCAGAATTAAAGGCTCTTTTCCTCGCGCGAACCCTACGTGCTCTAAGTTTGCGGTCGCGGGCCCCGACCCAGGCTTTATAGGCAGACTCTTTTCGGGCCTCTGCGTGGGCGCATTCTGCATTATACCAAGGTCGGGATTTGTGACCGAGCGGAATGTCGGAGAATGGAATGAAATAATCCATTCCCTGTCGAATCACATCCCCAACCGCGTCCGCACAGCTCGAGGGGTCACCCGAGGAGAAGCACACATGCCGCCAAGGATAAGACGCAAAAAAGTGCCGCATCTCGTCCCAGTCTGCTGACTCGTATCGCCATACTCGTCTCGTGCCTCTAGGACTGTCATCTGGAGGAGAGCAAGTCGACACGGATTTCACCAGACAGTGGTCAGACGTTCCCAGCGGGGCTGAGACCGACACCGAATGACTGTCCGGATCAGTTGTCAGCAGAAGGTCTAAGCAATTGGGTGTATGGCCGTCAACATCCGGTACCCGCGTTGCCACATTCACCAGCTGGGTTAGATCTAGCGATAGAGAAAACTTGCGCACCTCCAACCCGGCATGGTCAGTTTTCCGGTACGGGTACAACCACTCTTTATGACGGGTGTTAAAGTCCCCCAGAAAATTAAGCTTCGCTGTTGGGCACCGTTGCTGGGCCATGTCAGCCGACTCCACGAGGAAATTAAAAAGCGCTGTCGTCTCCTGGTCACCGGTGTGCGATTGATAGACGCCGATATAGAGAGACTTCTCCACGCCAGTGTCCACAAGTAGCCATATGGCAGAAAACCCCGATTTCTCAAAACAACGGAGACGACGACAACAAATGTCATCGCGGACGTACACACAGACCCCTGCTTGCTTCTTGAACTTGTGTTCAAGAGAGTAACCCGGGTAGTTGAGGTACGCCACGTCCGACGGGGTTGTTATCTTCGTCTCCGTTAGGAAAAACAGGTGTGGCTTCTCGGTCTCAAGGTGGTGGTGGACCGGATCGAGATTAGAGTGCAGCCCCCTAATGTTAGTGAGGTGCACTTTTAGTGGGAGGAAGTGCAGCCGTTGTTTCACCATATTCTTCTTTGCTTTCTTCATATTTTTTGTTAAAGAGTTTGCTGGGGAAGAAGTCGAACTGTCAAGGCGCTGTTCAGTGAACCAAGTGGAACACTGGAGCTAACCCAACCTATGGGGAACTCATCTGGAGACTGCGGGGACGCCCGAACCCCCCCGGATATAGCCACCGGGTCCTCCCATCCAGTCGCCAGCTGGCACGGTGGAGCATACCGGGATTTTTCGCGAGTTGGCGGGGCAGCCTTTGGCACGTGGCTGGCGTGCTACTTGGGCCCCCTACTGACTGCGGTCGGCCAACGGCTGGCACAGTGCTTCGGATCCCGCTACCCTCCAAAATGAGCTACCCGGCAAGTTTTGCCCAGAGACCAAGACCTGTTCTGAACAGCGCAACTGACATCCTCCTTCTCCCCCAAAGGCACTGGCACTCCCACACACCGACGGAACACAGCAAGCTGTTTGGCGCCGGACCGAGCCAGGCGGCCCCTTGCGGAGCCTACCACCGCTTAAGTGGGATCGTTCAGCCGTACCACAGGCAAGCCTGTGGTTCCGTTGCCCGGGATGGACCGCTAGGAGGTAGATCCCATACCCACCCCATATCATAATTTGCATGAAAACATCTTCATTATATTTTTTAACTATTCTAAAAATGTCCACATAGCCCATACGCTCAGAACTTTCCTGGTCACCACTCCGATCTCCTGACATCATGTAGCAGTGCTCATCTTGATGCACTCATAGTGTCTGAAACTTTTCTAAAGCCTTTTCTCCTTTCTACGCACTATACACTTCCTGGCTTTGTTCTGGTCAGAAATGACAGAACTGGCAAGGGTGGTTGTGGTATCGCCATTTATAAACGTGCTGATATACTGCACAAAATTGTTAGTTCATCCCCATCTCAGTACTCTGTGTCGGCTGAATTCTTGTTCCTTGAGATTACTTTAAATCATGCCAAAATAATACTTGCCGTATTCTACTCCCCTAACCTTCACATCACCTATTTCGACTCTCTAGAATAGCCGCAAAAATAAATTGCCCCTTGTACGAGCATGTTGTTTTGATAGTTGATTTTAATACGTGTCTAATTAAAAATGGCTTATGTTTAACTTACCACCAGATATATATATATATATAGTAACATATAACAGACAAAAATAGTAAATGATCACCAAAATTAAACCCGCATCTTATTGTAAAATTATAACCAAAGTTTTAACATCTCGCTATCCTGTTTAGGCAAAATGACTCCAAATAAATCATTGTTAACCCAAAAGTAGTAAATGATCACCAAAAGTAGTAAATGATCACCAAAATTAAACCAATGACCAAAAAGATTATAAAATTTCTGGGAGCAACTTGGAAGTAGCACTCGCCGGCCGCTGCCGCGGCACCGCTCGCTTTGCTCGCTCGGCTCGCGCGCGGTTGGTCACAGTTCTAACCTAACCTAACCTATTTTACAACATTAAATAGCGCAATAATTTGCTATTAAAATTTGGTGATCAATTTACTAAATTTGGTGATCATTTACTATTTTTGTCAGTATATTACTAGATTTGGTGGTTAGGGGTTATCGTCACAAAGTTTTTTTTGGTGGTCATTATATTTATTCCCATTAGAAATGATTCTCGTTCACTAAAACTCCGTTCCCTCTTATCTTCTTTTAATCTTGAAATTCTACCTCTTTCTGCGACTCATAACATTCCAAACTGCACGCCTTCTGTTCTTGACCGTATTGTGTGGGCAAACAATTTTCCTCACAATGTTGCTGAGTTTGGGCAACTTACTGCAATCTTTTCTTACCATGACCTCATCTATCTGTCTTGTCGTATCCGGCTTCCTAAACGAAAACCTCATTTCTGTTATATGCTTAATTATAACGGGATTGATCTGGTGGTTTAAAGCTTTGTCATCCAAAGGACAATGTCTCTACATCTCTATGCTCGGAGTTTCCTTGCGTAATCGCATCATAAATTAGGATATCCACAGAAAACCAAAGTTACCGACATGGCCCGAAGAATTGCGAAACTTAAGTGGCAGTAGGCAGGGCACATTGCCCGCAGAACGGATGGCCGATGGGGCTGAAAAGTTCTGGAATGGCGACCGCGAACCGGAAGACGTTGCGTTTAAAGGTCTCCCATTAGATGGACCGATGACCTAGTTAGGTTACGGGAATGCGCCGGATGCGATGACCTGGTGGCCTTGAAGCGTGATGCAGGTGATATCGGTCTCTCATTGTTGACAGCGACTGTGTCGATGATATGGTGCCAAACTGCTGAGTTTATACGATAAGCATGCGCCGCGTCGGCGAGTTAAATTCAAGCATAATCTTGCTCGGTGGATGAACACTCATATTACTACAAAATCAACCGAAAATGGTGTTGTTTGCTGATGACACATCTTTGATATTTAAAATAGATCGGCGGTCACAAAATCTTGATGATGTGAATAACTCGATTCATCAGGTCCAAAATTGGTTCACGGCAAACAATTTGGTACTAAATGAAAAAAAAACCAAATGTATTAGATTCACATTGCCGAATGTTAGAAGTAGCGAATGCGACATCATATTGAATGGCGAAAAGCTGGACTTTGTAAATCAAACAGTTTTCCTGGGAATCACTTTAGACGACAAATTGCAATGGAGTTCTCACATAACATCTCTTGCGGGTCGGCTGAGCTCGGCCGCTTATGCTGTTAGAAAGATAAGACAGTTGACGGATGTGGAGACCGCGCGTTTGGTCTATTTTAGTTACTTTCACAGCATTATGTCATACGGTATTTTATTGTGGGGCCGAGCGGCTGACATTGAATCCATATTTATATTGCAAAAGAGAGCTATCAGAGCCATATATAATTTAAGTCACAGAGAATCTCTTAGGGAGCTATTTAAAAATATTAATATTATGACAGTTTCTTGCCAATTCATTTATGAAAATATCATGTATGTAAGGAAAAATATACATCTCTTTAGTAAGGTCAGTGATAGACACAATTGTAATACGAGAAATAAAGATAAGTTAGATCAACCATCTTATAGACTAGCAAAAGTACACTCATCTTTCATGGGGTACTGTGTTAAATTTTATAACAAAATACCTTGTGATATATTAAAACTAAATGAAAGTAAATTTAAAACTTTAGTTAAAAGCACACTTTGTAAACAAGCATATTACAAATTAGATGATTATATTCAAGATAAGAATGCTTGGCAACATGTTGGTCCCGCTCCGTAGGGCAATCTTTGGTGTGGACAAAATCAAATTTGCTAATTTGTATTCCTATTCATAGTTTTTGTATTCTTAGGTTATTTTTTATATTTTTTCCAGAATTTGACTCGCACAAGGTTCCGTTGTTGTTGAATTAGGTATTTTACCTATGTTTGCAATATTTGTAAGTATGTGAGAACCATGTTCCTATTTATAAAACTAATGAATTTACCTGTTAGTGCTTTTATTACTTTATACCTGTACGTTGTATAGTGGGTAGTGCTATTTTTGGGTGCATCGTCCTCACATATATGAATTTATTAATGTATGTACATAAGTAAACTTTGTAAAACATATTTTTTTTAAAAAGAGTAAGTATGGAGTTTCTTGTGCGTTCTTCTCCATAACAAGCTACTTTCCGAATGCACGGTAGAGTAAATTTTTATTACTTGTACATTTTTTATTAACATTTAATTTTTGACGTTCAAAAGTGCCGCTTATTGGCCTAATTGAAATAAATATATTTGACTTTGACTTTATTTGACTTTGAAAGACGCTATTGCTCGTAAGGTCAGGCAAAGAGCAGATACAGGCGCAGACCCACGGATCAGAATTGTTCTCGAGCACATCGTTCATGGTCAAATTACAAATTTCCTTTCGTCTAACGCTCATATCTGTCCCTTACAATCTGGCTTCCGGCACTGCAACTGCACTTCTGAAGGTCACTGATGACATTTGCAGCTGAGCCATGGCGAATAAATCGTACCTTGGAGATATATTAGTGAATGGGCTTAGTCCTGGGTAAAGCGGCTGGGCGTGTCAGACTTTTACTGACTTAAACCCACCCGTGTTCCTTCAGTTGCTTGTGCGAGGACCACGGTAACTCTCTTTCAAATTTATCCGCGACCCACACAGGCATCGGCGCTAGCGGGCCCCGTCACTTTTGCTGACATCTCTTTGAGGCGCGCGTGGAACACTACGTGCCGTAAACTCGGGCCTGGTCGTTATCGGACGGCAAACTACCCATTACTTGCCGTCCGCAAGCCCGCGCCTACGGTGGCCGAGAATCGGCTTGCGACTCCCGACGCCCTGGGTGTCTCCTGCGGTGGCTATGGCCATGAGGGTGTCTCCTTTGCGTCTCCCTTACGCGTTCCGCCTCCTCCTTTGCGAGCATTACTGCTTCACAGAAGGAGGAGACAGCTTCCCATGCCTTCTCGCTCTGTACCGTGGCCGGAGCTAGGCCCGGACGCGAGAGGTTGCCACCGCCGATCACCTGCACGAGGACACGGTAGTGCTCCGCTCATGCGGGGTAGACCTCCACTATATGCTCAACCATGTCCTCCGGGCGGTCCAACAATGGTGACACCCGGGTGTTTCCTTATCCTGAACAGGAACCTCTTGAAACAGCCGTGTCCGGTGAGGACCTGCGTCAAGCGGAAGTTAAGGACGCCGTGACGCCTCTCAAACCACGCCTTAAAGAGGCGCCTTACCGCCGCAATTATGGCGTGCCCAGCGCCGGGTTGCGACAGTCGCCCTCTCCATGTCACCATGAGATCCAGATCCTGCCGGAGCTCTGTCCGTCGAGCCGCGATTTGTCGCGGCAACGGAGTTTTGCCCCGCATTTTGCCTCCTCGCGCCACTCCCACATTTGCGCGAGGACTTTTGATCCCATGGTGGCAATCCAGCAAGGTGGCTCGCCGCCTCACCGGAGACCATGCGGTATTCCCGAACCAGCTGGATGGCCATAATCCTTTGAGTCCGCAGGGCACCCCGGCTTCTTAATGAAGACCAGTTTCCCCGTCTTCCAACGAAGTGGGTACTGGCCTGTCTCCAAAGCTCAGTCCTCTACCATCCTACCCCGTGTGTCCGTATACTGGGAACCCCAAGCCACAGTCTTGGCATTGAAATCCCTTAAGACGAGCTCAGGAAGAGAGCGGTAACCGACTACGACGATTCTCAACTCCTCAAGGGAGTTGTGGAACTCGGCGAGAATTCGGTTTGGAGAAAATTATACCCCCACCACGGCAACCTTTCCGAACCGTGCTGCCTTCTTTACTACGTAAAATATTTATTGGAACGATGTTTTGGAACGAAGTTCCTTATCGCGCGTTGCGAAAAGGGGCTAGACGGAAAAAAATAAGACCAAAAGTTGGAACGACACTTTTTGCGATAGTTGTAAGCCGTGCGGCGTGCGCGTGTTTCTCTCATAGAAAGCAAGCCAGTTATTTTCGTTTCGTTATTTTCAACAACAACTATAACAACAACTCAACAACAACTACAACAACAACAAAAACTCAACAACAACAACTCTACAACAACCAACAACAACTTAACAACAAACCACAACAACTACAACAACAACAACAACAACTCAACAACAACAACAACCAACAACAACAATAACACTAACATTAGAAACGGGATATTTACCATGTTTACTGTTTTTTGTGAGTTCCCGATATTTCGGTGCTGTTGCAAGCACCATGATCACGGATAAACTGAAAAGTCATTGCGGGTGGGTGTTTATGAGGAGACATATCGGTCTACCCTCTTTCTTGTTCGTTTTTTGCACTCGGTACCACTACCACTGTCACTCACAACTCGATTCTGCTCCCGACACACGAAACTCACTGTGTCCGCTTGCGAACTTTTTCCTGCACTTTTTCGGGTTTTACACAGCTGAACCACTGGATTCCAAGCTCTCGACAGTTGAAACCCATCCTCCCGGTTGAAATTCTTACATTTAGTAATCTCGATAGCTTCCCTCACCAGTCTAGGGATATAGTGGCGTTCTGTCGAAATGACCTGAGGGTTATGTAACTCAATCCAGTGGTTCAATCCTGATTCCAAAAGATGTTGAGCTATGGCCGATTTTTGGGTGTCATTGTTCTTTACCGCCCTGATATGCTCTGAAATCCGACAAGCAACCGTACGCTTCGTCTGACCGATGTATGACTTGCCACAACTACAATCTACTTTATAAACACCGGGCTTTTCCATCGGAAAGTTGTCCTTCTTCTTCTAATCTGTGACACTTTTCTGAAAGGAGTGAAGACAGTCTTTACGGCGTATTTCCGAAGAATGTTAGCAACCTTATCTGTCACTCCCCTCACGTACGGTAAAAATGCTGGCTGCCTCTCAACCTCGCACTTCCGTTGCTTACAACCAGTTTTTTGATTAGGTTGTGCAGTCTTCCCCGTATATCCGTTACTCTGTAGGACCCTCTGCACATGTGTTAGCTCAGCACGTAAATGTTCCTCGTCGCATAGATCATATGCGTGGTTGGTAAGTGAAGTCACTACAGAGTTCAGTTGTCGAGGATGGTGGTGAGAATCAGCGTGCAGATATCGATCCGTGTGAGTCGATAACAGCAAACAACAACAACCGACAACTCAACAACAACTACAACAACAACTCAACAACAACTCAACAACAATAACAACCAACAACAACTCAACAACAACTACAACAACAATAACAACTTTGCAACTCATCTTAATAGCAAAGGACATAATAACTAGATCTAAAAATCAAGAACAAGAAGCTTCTATTAGATAACAACTACACAAAAAATCTGTCATCGATACTGGGGGATTACCTTACCAAATCACTTTTGTAAAAGGAAAGTATTACCTTACCACAACAAACATCGATGTAACTGATGGAATAGTTAATGGTGCCGTTGGTGATATGTGTGTGTATGTATATGTACATTTTTTTTCCTTTTTTTATTTCAATAGCGAATCAACTAAACCATCGACTACTGAGGTACAAACTATAACATCAAGGAAAAAGACAAACGCTCAAAGATGTAGAGAATATTGTGAGAGAAAGAAATAACAAAATACAATGGTACAAAACATAACTGCAGAGAGATCAGATGACTGTAGTGAGACTGATCAATTACAAGCTAAAAAACCTAAAATTAATGCAGAAAGAAGAAAAAAAATATATAACGAAACAAGAAAGTAAAAAAATGCCTAAAACTGTTAAACAAAAAAATAAAGAATATTACGATAGGAATCTTCGTTCCATCCGGGTGTCCCTTGACACCTCTCAAGTTTTTTATTGTATTAATCTATGGATGATCCAGTCAATTTAAATGACAGTTTTTTATCTTGATCTTCTTCGACTTGTAGTTTTGTTAGTGCTAGAAGTGAGTCTCCGCTTCATAATTTGCATGACAACATCTTCATTATATTTTGTAACTATCCTAAAGAAATCCACATAGCCTATATTATTGCTCAGAGTATTCCTGGTAATCACTCCGAGATCGGAGTGCTGACACCCTGTAGCAGTGCTCATCTTAATGCCCTCTTAGTGTCTGAAACTATTATTTAGTCTTCTTCTACGCACTTTATCCCTTTATCCCTTGACGGCTCGACCATCGTTTACACTGAAACTACTAAGAACCTTGGTGTCTCAATTGACAGTAATCTCTCTTGGCGAGCTCAAGTTAATGAGGTAAGTCGTAAGGTGCACTTTTCCTTTCACTCGTTGAAATCCCTTCAAAACCTCTTGCCCTTTAAAACTTTTTTTTATTTTTATTTATCAATAGGCTCGCGTTTGACCACTATCTCGCCTGATGGTAAGCATGATGATATGGTTGACAGTGAAGCACGCTTGCCTAGAAGTAACCTATACACTCTTGACTTAAAGACCCCAAGGTTGAGCTATCAGGAAACAAAGACTCCGGCAGGGCATTCCACTCCTTAGCTGTGCGTACAATAAAAGTATTCGCAAAACGCTTTGTACGTATGGGTGGGATGTCCACCATGTACCGGTGGCACATTGCCGTACGTCTTGGTGCCCGGTGATGGAAAGGGCTAGGCGGAATCAAATTATGCAGTTCCATCGCACACTCCCCGAAATGTAACCGATAAAAAACCGACAGACTGGCCCCCTGGCGTCGATGTTCAAGGCTCTGGAGCTTTCAGGCAACCAGTGCGTCGTTACCGATAAGCCTCTCGGCCCGTTTGTCAATCGACTCAAGTGCATCAAGTTGATATTTGGCAGATCCATCCCAAAGGTGAGAGCAGTACCCCATGCATGACCGAACTTGTGCTTTATACAATTGGAGCAGCTGTTCAGGCTTGAAGTACCGTCTCACCTTTGCAAGGATCCCCAACTTTTTTGCAGCCAACTGAGCCTTTGCCCCAATGAATGGACCAAAATTGAGGATCGATGTTAACGTAACACCAAGAAGGTCGAGATGGTCCGTTACCGGCACGGTTACACCACGGAAAGATGGAGCCTGGTGGAATAGGCTCTTTTTGCGGAAAAAAGACACGCCTGGGTTTTAGCAGCATTGAAACTGACTAGATTGGCATCGCCCCATTCGGAAACTGCCTCCAAAGGCGCTTGAACCTAGCGCTCAATCATTGCCTCACGGAGAGACCGGATCCCAAGCCCAGTAGCCCGTGCGCCGGACACGTATCTCTCAGCAACCGTGCTGTCGTCTGCGTACCCAAAGGTTCCGGGTTTAAGCAGGTTCTTAATATGCAGCTAAAACAGTATAGCCGAGAGCACCGACCCCTGAGGGACTCTGGCGTTAATACCTAACTGACCAGACGAGCAGCCATCAATAACCACTCGGATGGACCAATCTCTCAGGAAGTCAGAAATCCAGTCACACAGACCTAGTGGTCTGTGCAGGCGGAAGGCAGACCGAAGGAAAGAAGCTTACCAATAAGGCTCTCATGCCAGACCCTGTCGATAGCCTTCGAGATATCAAGGGAGACAGCAAGCGCTTCCCCGTGCCTCTCGATGGCCTCAATCCAGACGTGAATGGCATACGCTAGAAGATCCCCAGTTGACCGATTTCGGCGGAAGCCGTATTGGTGGTCACTGAGGATGTCGTTGTCTTCTAAGTATGCCAGGAGCTTATTGTTCAGCACACGTTCCATACTCTTACAGAGGATGGACGTTACCGAGATGGGTCTGTAGTTGGCCGGATCAGCCCGACTACCCCAACCCAACTCCCCAACTCTAACTCTAATTCAGTCGATCATCGATTTCGCTGATGCCTGCTATCTAGATGCCACCACCACACAGAGGAGCTCTTAAACAAGCTGCATCCGTTTTGTTTTTGGTCCGAGGAAATACGATCGTCTCTCAGTTCCACAAATATCTCAAGTGGCTCCCGATCCATCTTCACAGAAAAACTCGAGTATTATGTCTCCTCTTAAAAATACTTTTCAACCCTACGTACTCTGGAAATATGTGCGATCGCTTTTCCTTTACACGCCCTGCCGATGTCCAGACGTGTAGATCCCACCTAAGGCATCATCTAAACTTAGCCTCCTACAATACTCATTTACTATTCCCACTCCTTCTCTGTACATGCAGTATGACTGTGGAACTCACTTCCACCTAAAATCCATGACTCTAAAAACGAAATGAAGGTCAAAGAACATTACCTCTCCACCATCTTTTATTTTTATATATTATTTGTTGTATGTATATTTATCTGCTATATATGTAGTTAAGGTATATGTGTAATTTATATATAATTAGTTATAAAATAGTCTATTTTAAGTTCCTTATTTCCTTCTAAACACTGTGTCTTCGTCTATCATCCAACTTTCTTGTCGCAGGTCTGCTGGATGAAATTTCTATTGAAATAAGCAGTACCTTTGTGCTCCTCTATTTATATTATTTCTTTTCTCTTTTAAGTGTTTTGTGTGGACATAAAAATAAAGTTTTAATAAATAGACGAAAGTAATATTATTTGGGTTTTTAATTTTATTTTAATTATTAGGACAGCCTAGTGTGGAAACTCCCCCTCGTGCGATGAGAGTAGTGATAACTGTATGATATTTGATTTTCTTTTGTGTGGGAGGGTTGTAGTCACTGATGAATGTGAGAGGGGCGAAGCTGATTGCTAGATTTGATCTATGTCACAGGATTCAGTAGAAGACTACATGGATATAGCAGGCGAGTAAAACAATAATAACAAGGAAGACCTACCTATATCTATGTATATAAAAGCGAAAGGTCACTCACTCACTCATCACGAAATAGCGAAAACCGCTAGACGTATAAAGATGAAATACAGCAGGGAGGTTCCTCAAGTGACGTAAGTGCGCACTTAGAAAGGATTTTTAGAAAGGACATGGCCAGAATTTGTATAGAGCTGTGCCCTAACAAAAAATATTCATGTACATTGACATACAGTACATCGTTTTAAACCTTAGAGATATGGCTTTACAATAGTTTAAGTTTTATAATCAGAGAAGAAGCGAGAGATACTGTATAAAGGAAACAAAAAAAAATGTTTAGTTATTTTGAATAGCAATGTCGCTACGTTAAGTGACAGTTGACAGTGACAGTTGACAATGACAGTAGAAAGTGACAGTTGACAATGACGGTTGACAATGACAGTTGACAGTTACAGATGAGTTAAGCGCCTTTCAGAATTTATGAAAATAGAAAATGCATGAAACACTCTCACTGCCGGTGTTCCGTTATTTGACTTAAAGAATAATAAATTTTAGGTTACCGGCACAAAGTGAAATCCTCCCCTAAAAACTTAATAACCCCTTTATGCCCTATTGAGGGTTGAGTATTAACAACCCAAATATGTTACTTATTCACTCTTTTCTTTATTATTTTTCGATTATGTTAGCTCTCTAGATTGCTGAGTAAAATTCCTCAAAAAACTTTAACACCCCTTAACCCTATCACCCCATCCCTAAATCGACTTGAGGGAGTAGTGTCAAAAAACTAATAATGTAAATCTTTATTATTTACTTAGATTACTATTTGTGCTAAGTTTCAAAAATATTAGCCGAAGGAATTAGATTTTACATACAATGTTTGCCCCCCTTTTTAATCCCCTTAGGGGTAGAATTTCGGAAAATCCTTTCTTATCGGATGCTTACGTCATACAAAAAATACACCTTTCAAGTTTCAGGTCTCTACGATCAGCAGTTTGGGCTGTGCGGTGATCCGTCAGTCAGTCATTTAGGACACAGCATTTTATAACTATGTACAGATTTCTTCGGTTTGGAAACAAATCACACATTTCACATCTGAAATTGTTGGTTAGTAATAAAACAAGTAATTTTTTTTTTCTGGAAGTTTTATCCATAAGAGAGTAAAAAGGGGGTTGACAGTTTGTATAAAATTTCTAAAGTTTGTAAGTTGAACAAAAAACACAAAACACAAAAATTCTTTATTTCACCTAGGTCATTAAGCGGCACTTAAACGTCAAAAATATAAATTTAAAGTTAATAATAATTGATTCTACCATCCATTCGGCAAAGTTGCTAGTTATGGAGAAGAACGGACAAGAAACTCCTTACCCACACCAAACCATACTCCATAATTAAAAAAACAACATTTACATAAATTCATATACGTGAGGACGATGCCACGGATGCACCCAGCACTACTAACTACGTATAGGTATAAAGTATTACAAGCACTAATAGGTAAATCCCTTCACTTAATAAACAGGAACAGGGTTCTCACATACTTACAAATATTACAAACAAAGGTAAGTTACCTAATTTAACAACAACGGAACAGTGTGCGATTCAATTTCTTAAAAAAAGAGAAGAAAAAGATTAACATTACAATAGAAATCAAAAAAATCAAAATCATTTTTTTTTTATTTCCCGTAGGCCTTACATAGGCACTCATAAAACGTCGACAAAAGGTGCACAGTTTGGGTTGGTCGTTTCCTATGGAGAAGAACCGTCAAGAAACGCCACGGTTACGGTTCTAAATGGTTTGGTTTTAAAATATTTCCATGTATTTCCATGCATTTGTACTTAGATATGGGGAGACAACGTAGGCCCGACAATAAGTCATAAGAAAATAAAAAAATATAAACAAAAGAAAAAAAAGAAAGTAAAACGAGATAAAAAGTTAACATATGTTAACAAGCATCTAAAAATCTAGAAGGCCTACAATGTTCACACAATAACAAAACAATCGGTAAAAGAATTTGTACAAAGGCAAAAAAAAATATAACAAGACTTTACATGTGGCACAAATGTTGTTATCGCACTGATAACAACATATATTTTTTCTTTTTAGGGTTCCGTACCCAAAGGGTAAAAACGGGACCCTATTACTAAGACTTCGCGATCCGTCTGTCTGTCTGTCTGTCTGTCTGTCCTTCTGTCTCCAGTCTGTATCTCATGAACCGTGATAGCTAGACAATTGAAATTTTCACAGATGATGTATTTAGCTATTCGCTATAACAACAAATACTAAAATCAGTATAAAATAACATTAAAGGGGGGCTCCCATACAACAAACGTGATATTTTTGCCGTTTTTTGCTCGATATTAATAACGGCAACAGGTAGACGCTTGAAATATTCACAGAATGTTTAGTTATATATTCACTTCAAAAAATAATTATTATTAAATTAAAATAAAATAAATTAAGGGGGGCTCCCATACAACATACGTGATTTTTTGCAGTGTTTTGCGATAATGGTACGGAACCCATCGTGTGCGAGTCCGACTCGCACTTGGCCGGTTTTTTAATAAGGACACGTTTGATGTAGTTTTTGAACTTTCCATCGGTCAATTCTATAACTGACTTTGGCAACTTCTTATAAAAGCGTATACTGTTTATAAAAAAAGACTTGCTAGTTTTCGTTAATCTGAATTTGGGTATTACAAAATCGTGCTTACTGCGTGTCTTTAAATTATGGAAGTCGTTTCTAGTTTTGAAAAGCCCTAGATTATTGTGGAAATACAAAATATTATTTTTTCTCTGTGGGACTCGCGAGGACCCATTTTATAGATCGAGATTATAATTATGAATATAATACAAATTAACCATTTTTATTTTGTCTACATTAAAGATTGCTCTATGGAGCAGGACCAGCATGTTTCCAGCCATTCTTATCTTGAATATAATCATCTAATTTGTAATATGCTTGTTTACAAAGTGTGCTTTTAATAATAGTTTTAAATTTTCTTTTATTTAGTTTTAATATCTCACAAGGTATTTTGTTATAGAATTTAACAAAGTAAAATGTGTGTACTTTAGCTAATCTATAAGATGGTTGATGTAACTTATCTTTATTTCTAGTGTTATAATTGGGTCTAACTCTACTAAAGAGATTTATATTTTTCCTTATATACATAATATTTTCATAAATGAAACCTGGACACCTGAACTTTTAGATGTATACTCTTTTATAAAAAGAATTTGTTTATATTGGTTTTTGGAAATTCCACCCCTAAGGAGGTAAAAAGGGGGTTGTAAGTTTGTGTGATATTTGTGTGATATTTCTACGCTTTTAAGTGTAACAAGTAAAATTAAAATTTACGCTTTTAGTTGATAAAAAGAATTCCTGTATTTATTGGTTTTTGGAAATTCTACCCCTAAGGAGACGAAAAGGTGGAAATTTGTTGGGCATATTTGAAACTTGGCATAAGTACTAACCTAAGTAAATAAGGTTTTCTAACCATATCATGTGCCCATAATCGTCAGATTGTTAAAACCTGGACATATAGTTGTGCTCCATTGGTGTATTTGCTGCAAGGCGTTCCGTTACGAGGATAAATTAATAAATTAATGAAATATTGTTCCCCCACCAGGTGCTGGTATACGTCTCGACGGCGTACAGCAACGTGGAGCTTACACACGTTGAAGAGAAGGTATACGCCGCGCCGGCGCCACTGTCACAACTGCTGAGCCTCATAGATGTACTGCCTCAGGATATGCTCGCGGAGATCACACCCAAGTGAGATAAAAAGCGATATAGAAGAACACCGTTCTCTTTAATCGTTTTCATGGATTTGAGCAAAGCTTTCGACTTGGTCAACCATGTTTTTCTAATACAAAAGTGCAATTAGCTATAGAAGCTAAGGAATAGCCATTGATTAGATAGCTAGCTTTTAATCTAACTGCCAGCAAAAGTAAAAAGTAACATGTTCACTTCACATAGTTCAGAACAAAGTCAAAACCAAATTAATAGAATAGAAAACATTTATTCGACACAGACACAACACAACAACAATAATAACAAAGTAACTGAGAAGAATAGTAAAAAAGTACAAACAGGGTTTCAGAATCAGCTGGGCGTGCCCACACCGAAAGGGTTACCAACTCAGCAATTGCTGGGTGTCAGACACCCAGCGCCCCGGCACCCCGCTAGTGACACACGGACGTGGGTAAATAAAATAGATACTTAAAATAATAATGTTATAAAATAGATAATATAAAGTAATCATCATCATCATCATCATATCAGCCGAAAGACGTCCACTGCTGGACATAGGCCTCCCCCAAGCGTCGCCACATTGACCGGTCCCGTGCGTCCCGCAACCAGCGGATTCCCGCAACCTTCACCAGGTCGTCGGTCCACCTGGTGGGAGGCCTTCCAACGCAACGTCTTCCGGTTCGCGGTCGCCACTCCAGAACCTTTCTGCCCCATCGGCCATCCGTTCTGCGAGCAATGTGCCCTGCCCACTGCCACTTAAGTTTGGCAATTCTTCGGGCTATGTCGGTAACCCTGGTTCTCTTGCGGATCTCTACATTTCTGTTTCGATCACGCAAGGAAACTCCGAGCATAGCCCTCTCCATTGCCCTTTGAGTGACTGTAAGCTTTCTGATGAGGCCCATTGTAAGCGACCACGTCTCAGAGCCATATGTCATCACTGGCAACACACACTGGTCCTAGACTTTCGTCTTGAGACACTGTGGTAAGTTGGACGAGATATAAAGTAATAGAATTAATATTTAACGTAATATAATATAAAATATATAAAGTGCTACAATTTGATGGTTAAAATTGTCTCAAAAAACCGCAAATGACAGTGTGGCATAGATCTCTTCCCGACTGATTACCTAGAAATAGGCACAATAATTGATTGATTAAACTAAATTTTAAATTAATGTGGAAATGATTGATATTAAATAATAAATATTGGATTAAATTAAAATAAGATGAGAATTAGATAAACGATTTGTCAATATTAATGTCATTCAATTTTATTTATAAAGTCAGAACGAATGCCATAAGTTTAGTATTAAAAGTTATTATATTCCTTATGTCCTTATTCGGCGGTGGAATGTTTTTCCAACATTTGGAGCCTGCGTTAACTTCCCCGGAAGGCTGCTGTACGGTGGCGCGGGGTAGCCAGTTGTTGAGCACAACGCCTGGCCTTGCGCTGGCGGTGACAGTTTATCCACGCAAGCTTCGAGTTCAGATATGGTAGAGATTTATACTTGATGACACCGAAAAGTAGACAGGCCAAGTGCAATTTCCGACACGATTTCATTTTCAAATCAGGAGTACCCTAAGGAAACGTACTTGGACCATTGCTTTTTCTTACTTACTGATTGCGACGATAGGTCGTGGTAGAAGAAATAAAAGAGAGTGGACTATATAACAAGATAAAAGTATATTAAAGAAGAGAAGAAGTTATATTACAACGGTCGGTAGAAAGGTAAACAAAGAAAAAGATATGATAATGCGCGAGCGCAGCCGTGCGTGGAGGCGTGCAACAGCAGACTGTCGTGGCGGTGTGTCGCTCGCTCGGCCATCGGACGGCTGGCACCCCGCTGCCCCGCGTCCCTCGTTCACTGCTGCTGGCGCGCGACGGTGTTGAGAGGAGTGAGTCTCAACATGCTCCCCCTGTTGAAGAGTCTTCAACAGTAGACACCGGCAGCGGGTAGACGGTGTTGAAGGCACGCCGACATCCTTTCATGTGTGGACGTCGCCGACCCTCGCAACGCCATCTCTGCCTGGGAGAATGTGAATGATGCGCCCTAAAAAGCACATAAGAGGAGGTAAGTGGTTGTCCTTTATGACGACTAATGTTCGTTCCTTGAGCTCGCCAGACGGCCGGCACCATTGTTGACGTTGACATCCTGGATCTGTAGATGAGGCAGCATTTTTAGAGAACGACCAATAAGGAAGTGTGCCGGGGTTAACGGAGCGAGGTCGGAAGGGTCGTTGGACAGTGGAGTTAAGGGCCTTGAGTTTAAAGTAGCCTCAACTTGAATTAAGCAAGTCACCATCTCTTCAAAGGTCACGTTTGTTAAACCCAAAATGTGAACTCATTGAAAGCACCGGTAGTCGGAAAAGATGTTACGGGGTTTTTTCCCTTAGAGCAATAAAGCGGTTTAGTGCGGCTAAGAAAGCTTCCTTTGTAAGGTCCGACACAAGTTCGAGATGGATGGCTCTCGTAGCTAGGCACACAAACACACAAATTAAGCATTTGATGAGTCTACTACTTTTCCGGTAAGCTATCGTGATGGGACCGGCGTAGTCTACTATGATAGGCGGAATAGTGTTGGCCTTGATCCTGCAAAACGAATTAAATTAGAAGGAGTATCAAAGAAAGTTGACAAAGATAATAGCTTTTTCTTTAGAAGTTAGAGGTTCAGTAGAAGTTAGTGAACCAGACTCAAGTTATTTTTATTGCATTTATAAATGAATCGCATAACACGCTGTAATGTGCTGAAGCTTGAGAATTTTGAAAATAACACAGTAATAGAATTTTTAATAATGTGATTAGAAACATGACAAGAACCAACTGTTTCAGGTAATCCAGAATGATTACGATGTGATTCAGGGAACTGAGGCAATGAAGACATATGTTTACTAAGTAATTGTGGTCTGGACCACCACAATGGAGACGACAACAGCCTGTCAGTACTAAGTCCACGCGAAGCGAGGTCTGCGGGGTTTTCAGCTGACGGAACATAGTGCCAAGCCTCTCCTCGTTCAGTTTCCTGAATTTCAGACACTCGTTGACGAACGAATGTCTTTGTTTGATTTGGTGAAGTAGACAAATCTAAATCTACTTGTAAGTTTTTAGTGTACAAACATGAGAAGAGGAATCTGACTGATTATATGCACCCGAAATGAGCCAACCTAATTTTGACTCTAGTAAATTGGGCTTATGAGTACCTAATGCGATACGGCCGGTGCCAATGATACCCCAAAAGACTTCTGCACCGACAAGGACTTCGATGGAAGACGGAACGTAATAAGTGGGGTCGGCAAGTCGGACGTTCGTAGGTACACCTACGTATGTTGCTTGTATCAACATAAGTATGAGGAACTGATGCTGATACTTTCGGCAATACGAGGCAATCAATGTTCAGTTCGAACTCACTGTCATCAATTGATTTTAATGACACTGAGCATCCCTGAGTACAACTAGTAGTTTATCTAATAGACTGCGATGCCACTGCTGATAGTGCAGCATAACTTTATTTCTCAAAAAGAATCACATTCACTTCATCATTTCAGCCGAAAGACGTCCACTGCCGAACACTGCCTCCCCCAGGCGTCGCCACATTGACCGATCCCGTGTGTCTCGCATCCAGCGGATTCTCGCAACCTTAACCAGGTGATCGGTCCACTTAGTGGGAAGCCTTCCAACACATCGTCTTCCGGTTTGCGGTCGCCATTTCAGAACTTTTCGGCCCCATTGGCCACCTGTTCTGCGAGCAATGTGCCATGCCTACTGCCACCTAATTCTTCGGACTATGTCGGTAAATTTGGTTCTCCTGCGGATATCCTCATTTCTGATGCGATCCCGCAAGGAAACGCCGAGCACAGCTCTCCCCATTGCTCATTGGGTGACTTTAAATTTTTGATAAGGCCCGTTGTGAGCGACCACGTCTTGGTCCCATAGGTAATCACTGACAACACACAGTGGTCATAGACTTTTGCCTTGAGACAAAACGGTAAATTGGACGAGAAGATACCGCGCAACTTCCCGAGCGCCGCCCAGTCGAGTCGGATTCGAAGGTCTCTCTCTCTTTCTCGAAGTTGGACCTACCCATCTTGCTTGCTTGCTTGATATTACAGATACAATAAGTAATTATTATTTTCCTCTATTCCAGGCTGATATCCTCGAAGATCAACACGTACTTGTTCACGAAGGCGATGGCGGAGAGTGCGGTGGCTGAGCACGCTGCGGCCGCCAAGTATGCCACCGCCATCTTCAGACCTAGCATAGGTAAATACCAGTTATTACTAATATAACAATATAGATAGAACAATAAGACCACAGACAAAATAATAATAGTGTGTATATCTGTGTTCGTAATATAATATTACGAACACAGATTTTAATGCCATAGATTTAATATTTTCAACACGACGCTAGATGGCATTGTAAACAATATGTCCGAAATGATTTTATTGTAAAAAGTTATGGTTTAAACTTTGATTACGGTTAATTTATTATAAGAATTGAAAAATTCAATATACTTCAGGATAATAACGATGTAGATATTGTGTTCAGATTCAGCATAGGTCAGTCATCACCATCAGCCTTTAATTTTCCCAGTGCTGGGACACAGGCCTCCTCTCTGTGAGAGAAGGGCCTTAATCCACCACGCGGGCCTAGTGCGGGTTGGTGGATGTCACACGTCTTCGAATATTTGGTTCTAGGACATGCCGGTTTCCTCATGATGTTTTCCTTCACTGCTTTTAGAGCAGTGGTGATGAAATAATTTACACAAAGTAAAGCGTCTGCCTGGGTTCGAACTCACGACCTACGAAACGTATGTCGGGGCCGTTGCCACTGGGTCACCGCTGCTGTAGATCTTACTATTAGTTATTACTAGATAGATTAATGGTATTATTGTAACATACTGGGGTTCAGGACTATATTATTCAAACAGCAGACTTAAATTGATTACACATTATTACTGAAAAACTTCTGAAACTAAAATTTTTATTACTTCGCACTTCGTTTCGCTTCTAAATTGAAACTGTCCCATGACGAAGACGACCGCCTTTTAAATAGCACAGAAGATGTTTCTGGAACGTTCCAGAATAATCGGCTGAGACAGAAATTCGAGATCATTCTCGACGTGACGGGAACATTCCAGAATGTTTGTAAGATTTAGGTGACATGTACTTTCAAGAAGATTAATTCTGCTGTTTGATACGAGATGGCGCTACTAGTAGTTTTTCATCTCGTCAATAGATGGCGTTGCCTTATCTTGAAACAATATCAACACGTACACGTTCGGATTCGCCAGTGGTCATTCAAGTCGCACGTGTTTCGAGCAGCTGCGCAGTAAACAAGTGACGACACATCCGCCCGAGCCGTTAATGCGTCTACCTGTTGCTTTCTCGTAGGTGTTTGTTGTAACAGATAAATACTTGCGGGAGCGCAACAGGAAATCGCAGCCCCGCGCTGCCCGGTTTGTATACAAACCGTAGCGGTTGCGGAGGCCACTCATTTTAACATGCCGCCAAATGACGATGGTCGTGGTCCTACGGACCATGACACCACCCCAACTACTGCCCGTCAGATGGGTGCCAGGACGATGTCGCTGCCTACCATCAGAGGCGCGTCGCCTGGAACCCAACAAGCAACAAGCCGGATAGTGACGACGCATTCCGGTTCGCCGACGTCGCCGGCGACTGCGCGTGTTTCGCCCGCGCCGCCGTCGAGCCGGCAGCCAGCGGTTCCTATCCGCCCACCTGCCTTTCGCCCTGTACCTATACAGGCTCCCGGACCAGCCGGGCCACCGAGCCGTGCACACGCCGCACGTGCAGCCACCGCCGCCGCGTGCCCTACTGCGCCGGGACAGCGCGCGACCGAGCCGCAGTCCGCGCGCCCCGTGGCGATGCCTGCCTGATGAGAAAACGTGCATTCGCGCTCCGAGATGCCACCTGCGACTAGTAAAATAACCCCGCCCCCCAATGTGCGCTCCGCTGCGCCTAAAGCAGCGAAAACTTACGCTCGCGTAGCAACAACGGTTGCGCCTACCGTTTGTGCGCCCCTGACATCGCCAACTGTTACCGTGACTCCGCCTCCGAAGCATGGCCACAAAAATGCGGACGCAGTTTCCGCGATGCGACGCACGGCGTCACCACTGTCGCGCCGCCGACTGGTGAGTATTACCGCCACTACCACCGAGAAACAACATGGTGCAAGCATGTTGTTCTCTCCACCACCACCAAGAGGGTCTGCCCAGGACTCCCCGGCCATGATGTCGGCATGTTCGTCCCGTCAGGGATCCGACATGTCGGCCTCGTCGGGCAGTGCCCGCGCTGGTCACCGTGACATGTCGCCAGACATGTCCGTACGATCCGGTACAAATCCGGCAGACCGACCCACCAGACCTACGCCTGAGCTGGGGTTAGAGTACGAGTTCACTCTCGATGCCACCAGACCCCAACGCAGACCCAGAAGCCCAGATGAGGAGGACACAGAAGAGGAGGCCAAGAGGTGCTGCATGGACCCCCCACTACCGCAGCGTATGCCGCGTGGGAGGGGCGGTTCAAGTTCGCCCACCTTTGACGCCACTGACCGTCGAAACTCCGCCCCTGAACCCACCCTTAAATTTTTTAAAGACGCCACTGAGCGAGCTTGCGCAAGACAGCCGGCCGATGTAAACATCCGGTTGGCAACTAATGCGACGCAACTCAGTAATACGACACAGCACGCTAGTGAGGCCCAGAAAAAGGCCAAAAGTCCGCGCTACCCTCCTCTCATAGTGGAAAGGCTGCCAAATTGGGCCGCCCACTTCAGAGCCGTGAGGGAAAAGCTGGGTCACCCTCCAAAAGCGCGTCCGTATCAGAATGGCATTCGCTTTCTGCCGGAGAGTGCGGAGGAGTACAGGGTGGTCCAGCGCTACCTTACCGACTTAGAGAAGGAAAACGGCCTAAGTTGGTTCGCTTATTCCCTCCCTGCCGAGAGAAGCGTGAAGCTGGCAATACGTGGGTTGCCAGCGGACACAGACACTGAGGACATCAAGGAGGAGCTGCGACTGATGGGATATGAGCCGGAGTACGTCCGCCATATCAAGGCGCGTGGGGAACGACCCGGCTGCATATTCCATGCAGTGATAAAGAGGACGCCGGAATTCAGAAAGATTTATGACACCACTACATTTCTTTGTATGCGCGGTGTCAAGATTGAGGCGTGAAGGGGAAAACAAGGGCCCGCTCAATGCCACAGATGCCAGAGGTTCAGGCACAACTCACACCTGTGCCACCGCCCGCTTGCCTGCGTGAGATGTGGTGAGAACCATGCAGCCAGGGACTGCCCGCGCCCAAGATCTGAGCCGGCTACCTGTGCCAACTGCGCAGGTGATCACCCGGCCAGTAATCCACGCTGCCCTGTATACATCAGGGAAGCTAAAAATAGGCGGGCAGGTACTGTCGCTATCACACGGCAACAGCGCCAACCGACGAATGCCAAAGATGGGCAAGTGAACGCTGAGGTTACGGAGACACACAGCGTGTCCCTGATGGCAACAGCGAACGGGCCCACAAACAGGCAGGATATCCCCTCCGGGAGGCGGAGGAAAAATAAAAGGGGAGGGAAGAAGGGAAAGCAGCCCCAACCCACTCCCGCTACAGAAAATCGCAATAATGTTGCGAAAAACACGGCGACCTACTCCACGCAGCAAAAAGTGCAGGCGGCGACACAGGCCGCTCCTGCCGCTGCTGACTCCAAACAGGCAGAGCCTAGAGGCCAGAAGAAGGCGCGACAAACAGAGGTGGCGAACGCCACACAAACAGCCGCGCCCAACTCGCAGCCAAATAAAAATAATGTCGCGCCTAGTCAGCAACAACAACAACTCGGAGAACAAACCGAGAGCGTGCCAATACACAGACCGAGACAAGATTTTACCACCTGCGCCATCAACCTGCTGATGGACCTTATTAAGGCCATCAGGCAGGGCCAGGACGTAGAGCTAGTGATCCTCGACGGGCTGGCCGAATTATTATCCATGTACCATGGCTAGCTCGTTGAGGATCATCCACTGGAACGCTCGCGGCCTCCGGAGTAAGGTCGCTTCACTCCGCCTCCTCCTCAAGGAACAGCAGATCGACGTGGCGCTCATCAGTGAGACGCTCCTGGGACCTGCTGATACAATCAGATTCCTAGGTTATCACGCCTACAGGAAGGACGAGAGGTCGGCATCCGGCACTATCTACCGCGGTCTGGTGGTTCTAGTCAAACGGAGGGTCGTCCACCAACCCCTTCCGTTGCCGCCAGTCAGTACCTTTTACGCGCTAGGAATACAGGTTCATGTCGCTGGCGCGGACCTCAACATATACAGCCCGCCTCAAAACCGCTACAGTATAAGCGAGTTAAGGGCTCTGTTGAAGAACCCGTCGCACCCAGTAATTCTCGCTGGTGACATGAACTGTAAGCATCCCGCGAGGAATTCACTGACGCGCAACACAGGAGGGAACCGACTCTTCGTTGACGCTGAGGCGCAAGGATACGTGTTGTCCGGCCCTGAAGTGCCGACGCACTATCCGGCAAACCACACCCAATCACCTGATGTGCTGGACATCACCATCCATTGTGGCCTAACCTACCGGATCGCGCAACAGGTCATTGACGACGAGTTGCTGTCAGACCATCAGCCAGTGCTCGTCGTCCTATCTGAGATGCCGACCCGACTCTCGCCTCCAGCGCCACGTCGAAAAACGGACTGGAACAAATTCCAGGAAGTGATTGAGACCACCACTCCTTCTTGGCCCGTTACCTCCGCCATTGACGTAGATAGACTGGCAGCGGAGATCACCGCTTGCATTCAACGCGCCTACACTGAGGCGACGACTGAAAGTACGCAGGAGCGGGGGTTAATTATGAAACCCCTGCCTAGCTACTTAAAACAGTTAGTCGCCCAAACTAGGCGCCTTCGCAAGCGATGACCAGCTGTCCAGCGGGTGACTTGTCATGAAAACCGAACTCAACAAACATGCCAACAAACGGGCCAAGCTCCAGGCGTTCAACGCCGAGAACCGGGAGCGTCACATTGACAACTCAGAGGGAGACTGGCCGGCAATACACAGATTGTGCCGGCATTTATCCAACGCCCCAGCTCCGGTGCGCTCCCTACTACACAGCGATGGGACGCCAAGATATGCCGCGCCAGACCGCGCGGAGATCTTCGCTGACCACCTGGAGCGTCAATTCCAGCCAAACCCGACTGATAACCTAGAACATGTCGCGGCAGTCTAGCAACACCTTGAGTACTTCGAAAAACCGATAGCTCTCGACGAAGAACCAGTTTTCTTTTCGCCTTGCGCAGTCAGACGCGCCATTCTCCGCACCAAGCCGAGGAAGGCGCCTGGTGCCGACGGTATCACCAATACAGCGCTGCGCCACCTGCCCTACCGAATGGTAGCAGCGTTGCCGCGCCTGTTCACGGAGATACTGCGCACTGGGGCCTTTCCTACGTGCTGGAAGGAGGGGCGCGTCATTATGCTGCCCAAGGCGCATAAAAACGTGCTGAAGCCCGAGAGCTATCGGCCCATTACGCTCCTGCCTACAATCTCCAAGGTGTTCGAAGCACTCCTGCTACGACATCTCACACCACACCTAATACCTCGGCCGGAACAGTTTGGGTTCCGCTCGGAGCACTCAACGACGCTCCAGCTATCCAGGGTACTGCACCTACTCACAACGACGCTAAATAAAAAGGAGCATCGCAGTATTCCTGGATATGTAAAAAGCCTTCGACCGCGTCTGGCACGAAGGCCTCATATATAAAATGTCCAAATCTACCGCGTCCCGTCGCGTAGTAAAAGTGGTCCAATCCTTCCTGGTAAATAGGAAATACAGGGTGGTGGTCGACGGTGCGCTATCAAGCGCCCGACCCATAGCCGCAGGAGTGCCACAGGGCGGATGTGTCTCGCCCCTGTGTTACTCATGTTACACCGACGACATCCCCTCGACGCAGGATACCACGCTCGCGCTGTATGCCGACGACGCCGCATATATCTGCACGTCCATGAACGCGCGTCACGCGGCGTCCAAAATGCAGCGCGTGCTCGAGCTACTTCCCGAATGGCTGTCGAAATGGCGGTTGTCGGTGAACGTGGGTAAAACACAGGCACTCTTAGTTGGGTGCGCCCACCTTCCACCACCCCTCAGGCTGCAGGGGGTAGAGATAGAATGGACCCCCCGGGCGAAATACCTGGGGGTAACCATTGATCGACGGATCACCATGAGCGCCCATGTAAAACAGGTCGCCGCGAAGACAAGAGTGGCGCGCGCAAAGCTCAAACCGGTGCTCTCGTCCCGACTCCCGTTACGCACAAAACTGGGCGTATATAAGACATATATACGCCCAGTACTTACCTACGCAGCTCCATCTTGGTTTGTCCTCACTAGCGAGGCCAACAAGAAACGTATCCGTGCGCAGCAGAACCTTACGCTGCGCCGGATAACGGATGCCCCTCGCTACGTGAGGAATGACGTCATCACACGTGATCTGGGGATTGAGAGCCTGGATAGCTTCTGCGCCCGCCTCTCGACAAATATGTACGCGCGTGCTGATGCCTCTGCTCACCCTCACATTAGAGAAATAGCGCCATGGCACGCACGGCCACCGGACGCTCGCCGCCTTCCGCGCGACCTGTGTGAATAACATAGGCCCCGCCCATGCGCCCCCCTACACCTCCCCCCGCAGCCTCATTACCGGACTGACGCTTGAGCGGAGCGCACACCACTACACGCGCCTCGTTTATACAATAATACTCCACTATACATACATATATGCGGTGTACATAGTGTTCTAAGTTAATATAGGCATTATGTACATTGTAAATCATACATACATGACTCCACAACATATAAATACACGTAACAAGTATAAGCCGCGCGCGGTGCGTGCTTCGTTACATACATGAACGGTGTTACACAACTCAATACCGTTCAAACACACGCAATCGGTCCCTTAGCCTGGGGCGCAACCGGCTAGCTCTGGAAACGTGTCAGGCGGGGACTTTACATCCTCAGTTGGGCGCGCCAATATAGCCGGCATCTAGTCGCTGATTATTCCTTGTTCGGCCTCTGGAAGTTCGCTTTCAGTCTCACCGAGCAGGGATGTATCGCCTAGGTGCCGTGAAAACCCGACGCTGCGAGGCGGCGTCGCGGCGCTCCCGCTGAACACACAGCATTCACTCTCGGATGGGTAGAGTAAACTCGCCCGCCCACTACCTAGGCCTATAAGGCCACTCTAATTGAGTACGTGCCCGTAGTTACGGGCACGCATTGAAACTGCGGGATAAAGGCTGAGCCTACAGCCCGCCCGCCGCACCCCAGACGGGGTAGCAGCGATTATCTCATCGTGACGTACAAAGTACGCCATCTTCAGACCAGTATATGTATAGGTCAGATACCAGTTATTTATTTATATACACATTATTATACACCATACTATACAAGAAAAAAAAGAAACTTTATACTGAAAACATACAACGGGCGGCCTTTTCGCATTCCGCGATCACTTCCAGGTAACCAGGAATGCACAGAGATTACCTGGACATGACATGGGTTTGTCAGTGGTGTTATTATGTGGGTCCATACCACAGAACAGAAAAAACGCCTTCTACAGGTCCATAGAATGACCTGCACAGTGCACTTGTCCAGTAGTTTTCGATTCCATTTATAAGTTAAGTTATTTCAATGCAAAGTATTGTCATAAAAACAAGTTTTAATGTTAGGAAAGGCGGTAGCCTTCGTAACAAAATAAATTACGATTTGTCTATAGATACAATAAGATCATTTATAAACAACAATGTAAAACTTCGCCTGTGTGGTGTTTTGATAAAAAGTAGCCTATGTCCTTCCCCAAGCTTGAGATTATCCATATCAAATTTCATCACAAACAGATCAGCACAGCCATGAAACATACATTGACACTGATTAACAAACGGGACCAACAAAGGTTAATTTTGTTTACTGTTCGTGTTAGTCAAGGATTAGTATGTAATTTTATTGAATTTATTGAAATGATTATTATATATATTATTACTTCGTTTGGCAGTAGCGAGCAAAACTGAAAAGATTACAATAATTTGTATATAATATATCTCCCCCCGGTCCCCCGCTTTACCCGCCGCCGCGCGTATATGTTGCTCGCGCTCGACCACCATTCAAGTCAATCTTATCGTGATAACTTTTAAACTATGCGTTCAAATTACTTATTGTAAAAGACAAAGTTTATCTACATTAAATATCTAAAGCGTTAAAAGTATCGATTTTGATCATCATCATCATCAGCCTATTAATGTTGCCACTGCTGGGACACAGGCCTCCTCTCTGTGAGAGGGAATGGGCCGTTATCCACCACGCGGGCCCATTGCGGGTTGGTGGATGTCACATGTCTTCAAATTGTTGGTTCTAGGACATGCCGGTTTCCTCACGATGTTTTCCTTCACCGTTTTAAGAGCAGTGGTGATGAAATAATTTACACAAAGTAAAGCGCCTGCCTGGGCTCGAACCCACGATCTACAACTTGTAAGTCGCGGCCGATACCACTGGGCCACCACTGCTCCTGCACTGCTGTATGTGAACTCATGTTTGGACAAATAAATTAATTTTATCCTTACAGTTTCGTACTCTTCAGGATTTTTTCCTTAGCAAAGATATTGGCAAACTCCACTACGACAGTCGATGTTATAACACTCGCTTTGTAAGGGATACGGTATATATCCCTTATTTCGTTGAGTGGTTCCATACAAATTGACTTCATTAGGTTAATGGCTTGGTTTAGGAGGTCTGCCTTACTTTCCTTTCTCATAATGGGATGGCCTCTAATCTATCTATCTAATCTTCTAACGGAGGTTTTCCTAATGAAACGTCCTAGGTTCTCCGCCTTTTATTCAATATCGGCTATGCTAATACGTGTAGTCAATCAACTCCTCAACCTTGCAAATTTTTACTTCAGATATAATAACTTGGTTTTTCAAAAAGCCGAGTGTCTTTTCTATCTCTGCGTTAGACGATATAATGTCTGTATTCTGCTGTGTGATGTTAAGTAAACACTTTTCTACTCCATCCAGCCGTGCAATCAGAGAGGCTAACTTTGACGTCAGCATTTCCATGACATCCAACTTGTATAGTTCTAATTTAACAGTGACTACGCTATCTTCTAGACAAGCCCTTTTCGAGTTAGGTCTCACAATGGGTACGATATGCTGACTTCACTCTGTCTAAATTGGAGTCTGAGCCAGAAAGAGATTTCTAGCTTTTTCAAATTCAAATTCAAATGTATTTATTTGCTAGAATATAGGTTTACAAAGTATGACCTTAAATCTATGACGGTCCCTTTACATTCTACCATTAGATATGGTGTGCAAATATTTAATTTCATCTTGTCCTATCATCTAAATTTATTTTGATTAAATTAAGAAAATAGACAGAAATAACAAAAAAGAAAACCTCATGCATTAGGATTTATAAGGAACAAATGAATTAATTGATGTCAGAGTTACATTATTATGGGAATAAATATAATGACCACCAAAAAAAACTTTGTGACGATAACCCCTAACCACCAAATCTAGTAATATACTGACAAAAATAGTAAATGATCACCAAATTTAGTAAATTGATCACCAAATTTAGTAAATTGATCACCAAATTTTAATAGCAAATTATTGCGCTATTTAATGTTGTAAAATAGGTTAGGTTAGGTTAGAACTGTGACCAACCGCGCGCGAGCCGAGCGAGTAAAGCGAGCGGTGCCGCGGCAGCGGCCGGCGAGCGCTACTTCCAAGTTGCTCCCAGAAATTTTATAATCTTTTTGGTCATTGGTTTAATTTTGGTGATCATTTACTACTTTTGGTGATCATTTACTACTTTTGGGTTAACAATGATTTATTTGGAGTCATTTTGCCTAAACAGGATAGCGAGATGTTAAAACTTTGGTTATAATTTTACAATAAGATGCGGGTTTAATTTTGGTGATCATTTACTATTTTTGTCAGTATATTACTAGATTTGGTGGTTTGTTAAACATAAGCCCATTATTATACCGATATCAGTTCAACAATGTCAGCTGAAGAATACAATTAAAAATGATTGTAAATTTAATTGACAATGTCATAACTATTATAAAAAATATTGTAAATTTAATTGATAGTGTCATAAATTATTATAAAAAATTAAAAAATATTGTAAATTGTAATTGATAACATCATAACTATTTTAATGTCAGTGTTTATTCTGTACATTTTAAACATCAATTAATTATTATAAGGTATATACCAATATTATATATTTTAGTTTTCTTCACCGCGATCTGACATGTATTCATTGAGATCGTAAAAGCATTTTTCTTTTAACCATTGCGTTAACTTTTTTTTAAACATTTTTAGAGGTAAATATTTAAAGGCGTCTGGTAATTTGTTATATACCTTTACAGCATTTATGTACGAGTTCTTTTATACAATTCGAGCCTGCATTGCGGTAAGCAGAGCTCATGTTTAAATTTATTTTTATTTCTAGGCACTACATTGCGCTTGGTTACATCTTTGTGTTTTATAAAGTATTTCGGATGTTGTTGTACAAATAGGCATAATTCTCTAATATACATACACGGTAATGGTATAATATTGTACTTTTTAAACAAGGGCTTACAGCTATTTGTATACCAGGCCCCACATATTGCTCGCACACATTTTTTTTGTACTCTAAACACTCTTATAACATCCACCGAATTACCCCACAATAAGAGACCATAGGCAAGTACAGACGACACGTAACCATGATATGCACAAAGAGCCGCTTCTGTTGATACTGTGACTCTCAATCTTTTTATTGCGTAGACAAATCTGTCGAGTTTATCACAAACGTATTCGACATGTGCTTTCCAATCACAATTTTGATCCAACATTATACCCAGAAAATTGGTACTTTGAACTTCTTCGATGATAGTATCATTATATTTAACATTCAAAGTCAATGGCTTTCTTTTATGTGTTTGAAATTGGATCATTTTAGTTTTCTCCATATTAATTTGTAAGTTGTTAGAATGTAACTAGTGTATTATGTTTTTTATTGCGTTGTTTATTTCTAGTTCGTATGAATCTGGGTTCTCACATTTCACAATGAGGGTCGTGTCATCAGCAAACAATATTGTGTTATGGCAGGTGATATTTGGGAGATTATTAATATATATTAGGAATAAGAAAGCTGCCCTGTGGCACTCCAAAATTATTTTGTCGATAGTCACTTCTATGTAACATCTTTTTGTTGCTATTATTGATTTTAGTGGCGTGCGTGACATTATACTGAGATAGGTACTAATGTATAAGTGTAGTATTACAAAAAAACTCACAGCAGTGGTGCGCAGCAAGAAATAAGTATAACGAAGTTTACTTGTTGTTTATGTTCATTTCCTTCGTCGAGTCAGGTGCAGGGTACAAACAAATAAGTCCAGCAGCAGCGGTGCGAGAGCGGGATACGTGGCTCGAGATGCGGGGCGCTTCTGACGCCCCGCATCTCGAGCCACGCCGCGGGGCGCTTCTGGCTATGCGGCACAGTGTTCTTACAACAATCTTATTTATTTAGTTGCAATAAGGAACTATTATCGCAGTTAAAGTTAACTTAAATTCGTCAAGAAATTGGTAAACACGTCTACACTGGACAACAATTTGGGCGAAAGAGGGGGATGAGACGGGATGGTTGAACGATTCAAATTATCACTGGAGAGATATCTGGCAAAGATTTTGGAAAGCAGACAGAAGGAAAGGGGACAAACACATTCGACCATTTATCCTGGCATATCGGAGTGTAATTCGTGAAAGTACAACAGTTACACCAGATATTGCTAATTATGGAAGAGAATTACGATTAACTGCATGTGATCTAATCACCGGTGTTCCAGAGTCTCCACGCATTGTAACAGATTATGCGAGTGAACTACGGAGCAGGATGAATTATGTATATGAGCACATCAAACAGACAGGTCAACAAATGTATGTGCTAATGAATAAATAAATAAATAAAGTGGCAAAAATATCTGAGAGGATGAAAACCCGCTCGACCGGAAGGATAAGAATAAGGGCTTCGATGAAGGATCTCTGATATGGTTGCGTACCAGGCAAGCACGCAGCAAAGTAATATCGCCTAAATTGCAAGCAAAATGGGATGGAACATATCGCAAAATTACCAAAATTAAAGACCTCATCTACCGACACTAACATTAGAAACGGGATATTTACCATGTTTACTATTTCTAATGAAAACAAAAAATATCTAATATATTAGTGTTAGTGACCATGACAGTTTAAAAACTTATGTCATCTACCGAATTCAAAAGGGGTCACGAGGTGTACCAAAAGTTGTTCATGTGGATCTATTGGCTCGTTATCATGGGTCTAACAATGCTCGGAACGAGCATGTCTAAGAGGGAGAAAATATTACAAGATAAGGCCACGCCATCTATTGACGTAAGGAAGAAATAGTAGTAGCTAGTAGCGTCATCTCGTCTCGAATAGCAGAACTAAACTTCTCGAATGTTTGCGTCGAATATAACTTTCTAAAATGTTCGAGCCGAATGTTCTGGAATGTTCTCGACATTTTGTGAACAGTCTTTCTCGGTCGAATATGCTTGAAAGTTCTCGACGCGCCTAGAACATTATAGAATGTTACAGAAATTTAGCCCGTGCCTCTGCCTACATAAGGGGCAGTCGGGATCGTCATGGGACAGTTCTGATTTCGAAGCGATATAAAGAGAAATAGTGCGAAGTAATAAAATTGATTATGAAGTGTTGGAATAAAAAATGTACTTCACTTACAAGGAAAATTAACAGCGAATAGTACTTAGTGGTTATTATTTTTTTGCTAAACCTTACAATCCACTAACAACGATGCCGTTTTATTCGTTGAAAATACCGCCATCTAGCGGTGAGCAGCAAAAACAAAATGTTATTTCAATTGGCCGCCAGATGGCAAATAAAATGTCACTACTTACATAATTTATTCTTTCTACAATACTGCATACAATGACACTGTTATTAATTTATGAACACTTAAAACGTGGAGAAAGGATAACACACATGTAATATGCAAGTCCAAACGTACCTTTGCGTATTGTGAGAAAACTATTCACGGGAAAATAATTGTTAGGTATGACGATTTAAGTAGTTCTTTGCTATTACATTTAATGGAACCTCCTTCTTTTTCCAGTGGTATCATCCCTCCGCGACCCCTTCCCCGGCTGGATCGAGAACCTGAACGGCCCGAGTGGCACCATAGTGGGCACTGGCAAGGGCGTGCTCCACGTGCTCAGCTGCGCCGGAAAGCGACGAGCTGATATGATCCCCGTGGATATCTGCATAGACACGCTCATAGCTGCGGCCTGGGAGACAGCTGTCGACGAGTGAGAGACTTATGGCTACTTTATTACTATACATTTACCCTGGGAAATGAACCCAGAACAAGTTAGGCAAAGGCGTATTTGATACCTTCATCATCGAGCCACCAAACAACTGATCAACCAACGCGCTTCTGCACCTATTCAGTTGTTTTGTTTGGGCGAGCTTGAATCCTTCGCTGCAAGAGTTTTAGTCTTAACTTCGTTACTTCAATTTATAAACAAAATCAAATCAAAGTATTTTTTATTTTTTTATTCAATACAGTTTCCGTGACATAAGACACTGCTTTTATCTTGATGAATGAGGCGACCACTGAAAATCAGCGCCGTGCTGTATCCCCCATGCACAGCATCACGCGGAGTGGGAGCATTTCTTGTCACAGTCACGACGTGCATCGGCCTAGTTTCATTTCCATCCATTTTATTTCTTTTATTTGCATTTTTTTAATGTAGTAGTGTATCGTAATCTTTTTTTCTTACTTTCTTCTTCATTCAATTATGTACTATATACAGTGTATAAAATACTTAAACAACTAAAACTACTCACTAACTAAAACTAAAAATATACTTAACTAAAATATGGCGTCGAAAAACTCCTCCACATCGTTCCCAACTGGTAATGTACCCAAAAGGCTGGCAGCATTGCCACGTTGTATGGCAATGCTTATTCTCTGACCAAGGTAAAAGCCAGCCCTTGGGTCACGCGAAGTGTCAACTAGGCGTTTGGAAAGATCTTTAAACAAAGCGTGAGCACTCGGACCCCACGGACCAAGAGTTTCAACCCCAAACGGCTCGAAAATATAACTACCGATTAGTTTATTATATTGCCGCCGCTTGAGGTTCTCTGCAGCCGCAGCGGCAGCGCCAGCACAGCACGATGAACTCGGAAGATGGGATGGCGCAAGAGTATCGACACAAGTAGCGTCCCACACTAAAGGCCTACCCATCTTCCATGGAAACAAAGACATCCCGTCCGGTCTTTTGCCATCGTCGCGTGCCAGGCCATGGGGTTCTAAAACGGCCGGAACGCCGACGGTGACGAGAGCACGTCGGATGATGTCGTTTAAGTTTCCGTGCCGAGCGAAGCGACCCACATTTCGGCTGCAAGAAAGTCCGTGGTGACCGAGGCTGTTGACAACTTCGACACAGTGGCAACGATGTGGAGAACAACAGGGAGCGCCAAGACGTAGGGAAGCAGCGAGGCGGAAAGTAGTGTCGTCAAACAAGGTGCCTATGTTTGACGACGGTAGTGCGTGAAGCCAGAGGCCCGACTCCCACTCACCCACAGCCAGCAGGCGAGCACGCTCGGCAGGAGTGGCAGAAGTGGCAATTAGGTGCTCCAGAACTGTCCTGCAGAGCGGCTCATCCCACCGTCTCTGGGAAGATGGTTAGTCGGGGGGATTACAGTTCGGGCAAGCGAGTCTCCAAGCACCAATAGCCTCGGTGAAGCACGGCACATCAAAATTAATCAGTATGAGAGCTAGGATACTCCTGATTAATTTCTCAGTACCGTGGACCGAGGATATAAAAGCTGGTAAACTAATACTTGAAATTTTGCGGACGCCGAGGCCTCCGATACGGATTGGAAGAGTAGCTTGAGCCCAAGCTCGGTCGTCCATGGCCACATTTAAAATTAAAGATAATGTTTGACGGATAATTTGGTCCATTTTTTCTAAAAGAGGAAGGTGCTTCCATAGATGGGAAGCACGAAGGAAATATGATAATTTTGGGACAAAACAACAAACGCGAATTATGGTGATGGCCGAATGCATGTTAATTTGGAGCAATCTTTCCGAAATGTTGTTGAAATTTTGTATTTTTTCCTCAATAAAATCGGGAAAGGAATCATCGAAGATTGGGGACCCAAGGAGACGAAGAGAGCTTTTTTCAATAATTTTGATTTCGGGGGCTATTTCATTGAATTTTGAAAGTGTCACATGTCTGTCGATACTGTCAGATAAAAATAACTCACATTTGGAAAAATTTAGATCCAGTAGATTAATTTAGATTACTTTTATCTATGTAAATAAATTTATATAAATATCAAGTATATTAAGTCATTATGTACTATAATTGGATCTTTTACTGCGTGCTATAGCAAGCGCGAGGCACGCGTGTACAACTGCAGCTCCTGCTTGAGCCCGACCACGTGGGGACAATTCCGCGTACACATGCTGGCGGGCGTGCGGGCACACCCTTTTGATAACGCCATGTGGTACCCCTTCACCACCTTTGTCGAAAACACGTGAGTATAGCCTTTTTTTTTTGTTCATCTTCATCATCATTTCAGCCGAAAGACATCCACTGCTGAACATAGGCCTCCCCTAACCGTCGCCACATTGACTGGTCTCATGCATCCCGCATCCAGCGGACTCCAGTCACCCTCACCAGATCATCTGTCCACCTAGTAGGAGTCTCCAAGCGCAACGTCTTACGGTTCGCTGTCGCCACTCCAGAACTTATCGGCCTCATCGACCATCCGTTGGCCGAGAAATGCATTTGTTTTTTATGTCGGGGTGAATCTTTTGAAATGTGCCAAGACTATTAGGGAAAAGCCCAGGGAGTGTGGGCTTTTCACCACACTAAAACCACTCCGGCACTGGTCATCCGGCAGAAAACCAAAGCTTCCAAAGTCCAACCGTAAGCATTTGCAAGGCACTTAATGTGCAGAGCAATTCATTTAATAGTTACCTATGCTTTAAAGTAGCTCGACAATTCTGTACTCGTCAAAAATTTTTAATGAAATATGCATTGTAAATTGTAACCAATGAATGGCATTGTCATTGTTGTTTCTTCATGACATAGATGAAAGCATAAAAAAGAAATTAATGTGATTAACAATGATGGATTTCATTTTTCTTTGGCCACTGCAATCAGGGGCCCTACCATGAGCTCCTAGAGCAAGGTTATTTCGTCGTCATAATGGAAAGAACCTGAGCTTATGATCATCTTTGTAGTTTCATTAATAATGATTGCCTACACAACTCCAAAGACGTGTTATTTCCGCATTATATGTACCAAATTAGTTTAATATGTTTATTTTATTGCAGCACAATGCAGAAGATCCTGGCGACCACACTTCAAACTGTCCCGTTATACCTCATGCACTACATTTCCAAAATGTGCGGGCTTAAGCAGAGGTAATTAGTTTTATTTTTATTATTTCACCATGTCTTTTGTCATTGTTATGTCTGCATTTATGATAAACAGTCTTAGGCCAGCTCTTTCTGTCCAAAGAAGATCGATTCAATCAGAAATGGCCTATCTTTCAAACACCCCTTCAAAATTTTCTTCAAGGCTGGATTAAGTTATCCCGGTAGATTGTTCCCTTCGAACAAAATCCTACTTAAGCTGGCGAGGCAGCCGTCATAAATTATATATTCTTTTTATCCTTTTTGAGTCGATTTTACTCAGATTTTATTCGATCAAAATGTGGCTACCTGTATAGCTCTGTCATTGTCTTCGTTCAAATCGTGGAAGGTGAAAGTAGTTGTACATTAATGCTGGCAGAAAAGAAGGTGTTGCATATCCTATGGAGGGGCTCCACACTGGCACCGTGTTTGGTACTTGTATATTAATAAATTGTTTACTATTTTACTCTTAACCTTTAATTCATTACGTGTTTCAGACCGAGCTTATCAACAGTCAGCAAGCGCCAGGACGCAATGGACGGCGCGCTCAAGTTCTTCGCGATGCGCGAGTGGTACTTCAGTACGGACAATGTGCAGCGACTGCAACACAGGCTGTCGCCCTCTGATGCTGCTGTCTACAACCTGGATCCTACTACCATCGAGTGAGTGGTTGTGTGTACCATCCACTATTCATGCAAAGGCAATGGATTTCTATCAAACATCTGTAGCAGCATTTATGTCACCACATACGAACTAAATGACTTGACGTCACACAAAATCCTGCATCGTGTAAGCAGTTTTAAGCGCGATTTGAACATAATATACAACAGTCCGAAAACAACTTTCGGGTAGTTGTCCACCAGACACAACACTCGTCTGGTCGGAGAATCCTTCCTTTACAATTAAGGTTTGCAAGACTTTCAACTCTGTTCCGCATACCTCCACAGAACTGAATACACAAGTACAATAAAAAATAAATAAGATTGCCGATTCCCCGCCACCGAAGGCGCGGGCTTGCGGACGGCGAGTAATGCCGTCCGATAAGGAGCAGGCCCGAGTCGACGGCGCGTAGTGTTCCACGCGCGCCTCAAAGATAAGTCAGCAAAAATTGACAGGGTCCGCCATGGCCATAGAAAGAGAGTTTCCGTGGCCCTGGCTCATAAAAAAAGTCTGCATAAAAAAAGCTGAATACGATGGCTCTTGGTAAACCAGGCTGTCACTTTCAGACTTCTAAGAGCCCATAACTGTCAACGTCAGTATCATTTATCAGTCACAATTTGTAATAAATTCAATCATACAAATACAAATATCTTTATTTGTTGAACATAGGTAGGTTAGATACAGATGTTGTGGTTATTGAAGAACGCTATGTCGAAACCGACTGATAGCTGTATTCCATATTTCAGATGTCTAGCCGTCATCGGCGTACTAATAATAATTTGGCAATCATGCTGATTATAATAAGTTATCACACATTATTAAATAAATCTAAATTAAATAGCCAAAAATAAAAAATCATTCCAATAAAATACAATAATAATAATAAATTCTAGTATAAATTGTCAATTAAAATGTAAAACAGAAAAAAAAAATGTGTAATTATAATATGTTTTTTCATACAATATTTTCAGAAAAGCCTCGTATTTCAGAAAAGTATCGTCTATGCTATTAATTTCTTTAATTCGTCTAGGGATCTTATTATAGCAGTGCTATGTGGCTTAGTGCATATCTCTCTGTTGCGACGTTTAGATCTCAAGGCTTCAAACAGATGGAAGTTGGATTTGACAAATACTGCTGTGTCAAAAATGTACATACAGGGTAATGTTAACAATTTAAAATTTCTGAAATATGGAATACAGCTATCAGTCGGTTTCAGTTTAAACACCGCACGCACACATATTTTTTGGGCTTTAAACGCAACTTCTTTGTCCGTGGAATTGCCCCAATATATTATGCCAAAACGTAATGTAGATGTGACATATGCCTTGTAGGAAATTAGACCAACGGACTCATTCACTATTTTTGCTAGATTGTAAAGCGCATATGAGTACTGGTTTAGCTTCTTACAAACCGTTTCTACATGACATTTCCAGTCTAAATGACTATCCAAGTGAAGTCACAGAATCATTATTTTAGTTGGGAGAATCACTGCGTGGACTTCGTGAAAGGCTGTCGCAAGTATCTACTGCGGGAGAAGGATCAGGACATGGAGAGAGCTCAGAGGAGAATGCACATGTAAGTCACTATTTTCATACATTTGTTACCCGACTGCCGAAGGAGAATAATGTGTTTATCAGTCTATGTTTGTATGTATAATTTATACGTAACTTTCCAGAGACTAAACGCGTTGGCCGATTTTGATGATTCTTACGTCAATCGATTCGTCTTAGCTTTGCGAGTATCTCTGACTACATTAAAATTGAAAAAAGAATAAGCGGATTATGGGCGCCATTTTGTGGAGGTCCCAATTCTTTTTTTCTTCTAAGCCCGTCGTGTGAGGTATCAAAAGTAAGGGTTAATGAGGTGATTAAAAAAAGATATTTATAATATTCGAAAACTATCTGACCTGATGGTAAGCGATGATTTGGTCGACGGTGGAGCACGCTTGCCTAGAAGTAACCTATTCACTCTTGACTTAAAGACCCCTAGGTTGTATCTATCGGCAACCACAGACTCCGACACTTCCACTCCTTAGCTGTACACACTAATGCAATATGTAAGTACGCACAATTAAAGTATTCCCAAAACGTTTAGTGCGTATGGGTGGGATGTCCACCAACATTAATTAGATATATTTTTAGATGTTCCTTGAATTTTTTCTCAATTCTAGTACACCATCAAGCTATTAATTTTGAGGTAGGTAGCTAGGTTTTTAACCTAGCATGTTTGGCCCCCTTAGGCCAGGTGGAAATGGTGGAATACACAAATGGCTCTCATCTATTTATTTAAAAACAGTGTCAGCTACTCGACGACAGATGGCGCTATTTTCAAAAATGTTAGAAAACTTTAATAGTGCCCAAAACTAAGCATGTTTGGTTCCAAAAAATCATTAAAATAATATTTATATTCTTTATTCACAGGTTATACATGATCCATAAGGCTGCAAAGTTATTCCTGACACTTCTGCTGGGCCGACTTGCGGTACCGACCGCCCCTGCCATCTGGCGGGCAGTAGCGACACTAATTCGATTAAATAAAAATGGCGACGCGTTACACATGTGAAAAAGTTATTTATCGAGATTATAATTTTATGGAAATCTTTTCAATTTATATATTAAGGCTGTATTTTAGTGAGATAAGAGACATTTAACGTCAAAATAACATTAATTTACTTAAGTATAATATGGTGACTGATTATAATATGTGGCTCTTGTGATACAGGACTTCCTAGTACAAGAGCCAGGGCTGCACTGATATTTGTTAAATAAAGTGTGTGTTAATAAATAAAATATTTCTTCATAAGGGTTCATAAGGGATCATAGACAATATTATAGGTTCCATTGAAGGTTAGGTACAGGTAGATACAAACTTAATGGTGGCTCGGGGCAGTAAAATGACAGAAAGAAAAGCACTTACTGCCACAGACATCGACATGCTCAAATTCTAGTGACATTAGTGGCAAGAGGCAGGATACTGCGCAGCGAAAAGCGCACAGCCAGCAAGATGAATCGACCTATAATAGAGATTAAAGTAGTTATTAATAAAATAGTCAAGAAATTATCTCTTGGAGAAGTATTCTCTTCGCATCCTCACGGAACTTTGTACTTACAATCGTGAAAATCTAAAAAGTCCGATGACGTTTTTCATTTTAAATGCCGCGGCATGCCGTGATAACTTTGTACGTAAGAAAGTAGTTGTAAAATCAAATTCATAATGCTAAATATTAACTATGTTACCCATACACTATGACAACGAGTATCTTAAGCATCAAGTTTAATTATTATCAAGTATTTTTATAGCTGGCAAAGCCGACTTCTTAGACTGTCACGAATATAAACAATTTACAATTTGTAATGGTTTCATAAATAAACTTTCATGGCAACACTGGTTTTTTTTCTGTTAATACCTAATAGGTGACGAAGAGTATGTATAGGTTCTAGTAATGGGTCGGTAGGCACCATTTTTTATTTCTTATTATTGTGTTACGAGCTGGGGTTCAGGGATAAATTATTTAAATTGCAAACTTCAATGAATCACACTTTACCGAGATAGTGGTCAAGCGCAAGCCTGCAGACAATAAAAAAAAAAAACAAAAACAACCAGGTGGGGTCGATTCTCGGCTCAGGGCGTCGGGTCGCTGGGCACACACTACAACTATGGCTGGATCTTGATAAGTGATTTTACCATCCGTTCGGAAACTACCTACGTGGAGAAGAACGGACAAGATGACTCACGACGAACCCGACCGATGTTTATATAGCACGGAGCTGGCTGACCAAAACCAGACGTATTCCATACCGTTCTAGATAATTCGAGAATCTTCCAGAACAATCGAGTTTCAAACTCATTGTTCCCGAAGTGACCAGAAACTTCCAGAATGTTCGGCTCGAAATTTCTAGAAGTATTTATTTATTTAAACTTCATGCACAAAGGTACCAGTCAACCAAGGGTGGTGAAGAGACAAAATGGCCGGTGCATTGTTTAAACCGAGGAATGCAAACAACAAAACAAAAAATAACAATAATAAGTCACTTAAATACATATGTTACATTTATATAGGTAAATTATACTTATTATAATACATACATTATAAATATATATATACATATAGATATATACATACATTAATAAAGTAACGAAAATAAGTTATAAATAATACGCTAAAAGTAAAACCACAGTATCCGCTTGAAAGCATACCGGCTAGTGGCGTTCCAGAGAAGAATAGACTGAATATGAAAGGAAGAATAAACAAAACCAATAGTATGAGAAGGACACAGTAGCAGAAGATTATTGGAGGAACGCAGATTTCTAGCGTGTGAAGAACATACATATTGAAAGTGAGACATAATATAAGAAGGTAGGGTGGGAGAGACAAGTAGGGAGAAAAGTGTAGTTAGAGCGCGAAAATTTCTTCTCTGGCGAATTCGCATCCATTTGAGCTCAGACCTGTAGCCCGACACATGGTCATACTTTCTCAAGTTAAATATGAAACGAATACAGTGGTTGAGGAGCATATCAAGCTTATTCAACAGAACCGCACTCAAGTCAAAATAGCACACGTCACCATAGTCGATTATAGGGAAAATTAAAGTCTGCATAAGCATAGTCTTTATCTTTGCGGGCCAAAAAAAGGAACGAAAAAGTATAGTTCCGCTATTCGATACTAGACGGCGCTACTGGTTACTACTAGTTCTTCCTGCCATATCTTGTAACAATTGATAGGCTCTCGCGCTTGACCACTATCTCACCAGATGGTAAGCGCAATGATGTTTTCGACAATGAAGCACGCTTGCCTAGAAGTAACCTATTCACTCATATCTTAAAGACTCCTATGTTGTAGCTACCAGGTGATACAGACTCCGGCAGGGAAATTAATTGAAAACAAAAATAAGGAAATTATTCTCCTCGGGACGTCGGTAATCCCGGAAGGGTTTGGCAGGACATCTATAGTTCACCCACGTTTCGACAATTATGAACCCCCCTTCCCCTCTTAGTGAGATGTCGTGAAATCCCCTTTCCCCCTCTCTGATCTCGCGTGAGATTTTTCAAAATGCGTATATTTAGTGTAAATAGGTTAATATGATATATGACCTGGTGAAGGTTGCGCGGATCCGCTGGATGCGGGATGCTTGGGACCGGTCAATGTGGTGACGCTTGAGAGTGGCATATTTCCAGCAGTCTACGTCTTTCGGCTGATATGATGATGAATATATGTGCTTGGAGTTTCTTGTCCGTTCTTCTCCCAAGCAAGCTACTTTTCCGAACGGACGGTAGGATCAATTATTAATCATCTTAATTTTTTGACCTTCTAATGGCCTAGTTAAAATAAAAAAAAATTGACTGTCTTTGATTGCGTAAGATAAATCAAAAAAAAAAAATCTTTGCTATTTTTATTTGAGACTAATAAAAACGTAGTCCATAATAGAATCTCACTGTGAAAATTGTATACTAAAATACTTACGAGAGAGCAGTTGTGGCCCAGCGGTATCGGCCGCGACTTACAAGTTGTAAATTATTTCATCACCACTGCTCTCAGAACGGTGAAGGAAAACATCGTGAGGAAACCGGCATGTTCTAGAACCAAAAATTCGAAGACATGTGACATCCACCAACCCGCACTGGGCCCGCGTGGTGGATAACGGCCCATTGCCACAAAAAAAAGGCTTGGGATTGAGCTGCTCCAATTAATTTAGTTTTTTATTTTTTTTATTTTGCACCGTGAATTTAGTTTTTAATTTTTTTTTTATTGTTCCTGCAATGACAAGAATATTTACTTTTTATAGTATTTTATTATTTTATTTTAATTATTGTGAATGTGAAGACTATGTGGATCATTCTTTTTTTTTTTTAATTTTAATTTATCTTAGTTTTTAATCATGGTCTGGCAGTTTGAGTATTTATGCGGCCTACCCGAATGTCCTTTCTTTGGTATTGTTCGTCAATTCGTTGAGCTCCTTAAATTCTAAGTTGAGCTGCACGGTTAATGACAAATGCGTGCACTGACTGGACAGATCCACTCAATCTGGCTGGTTCTTTCCTCAAAAGACCATTTCAGACATCAGTCTACATGGTCTTCACATGATCTAACCAAGATTTCGTCTGGACTTTAAAAGAGACTGTGACCTCTGAGTTTGTTTCGGCCTTTCTTCTCAGAGTAGTCAGACAGGAAACGCCGACCTCGTCTAGTTTTAAAAAATATGATCGACATGTGAAAGTGTTTGTACAAACCAACTTACAGAAAATAAATCATTTATCATTTATCATTCCCTCTCACAGAGAGGAGGCCTGAGTCCCAGCAGTGGGAACATTAATAGGCCGATGATGATGATGAAAATACTTAAGTAGGAACCGACTGTAAAATACTTAAATATTAGTAAAAGAATACCCATTAGTTCTAATTCAGTCCACGAGGACTCATGTTTGGCTTCAAGAGTGGCCTCAGAGACTGGAACCAACATGTCCATGTAATTTTCAGTAAAATCATCTGCTCCATCAGTCTCACTCTGATTGAACCACTCTTTAAACCGTTGTCGCTTGCACACAGAAAATCAGCAGTTCAACGCGTGACGATCCGTGATGTTCGACGACTTGAGCGTACTGAGGACCGACTTATACTAAAAATGTAAAATTTCTCACAATTTTTCAAGTGCCGAAAAAATATTATATTCGCCGAACTCTAGAGGATCTACTCCAATCGATCACCTAATCTCACGGCGGGAAGAGGGCTCCCCGCCGTGAGATTAGGTGATCGATCTCCCTCCCCCCTAAATTAGTGGAAAATTTCTTACAATTGTTCATAATGGCGATACATAGGAGGACTTATTGCAGCAAGGCATTCTCTACCAGTCAACTTTTGGGTTCAAAATTACACAACAATGGTAGGTGTACAAAATAAAAAATATGAACAATAATTAAAATCGGCTATTTATAAACTAATTCATTACTTATACAATAGAGTAATAAAAATTACAATAAATACCAAATTATAAATAAGACATTTAAAATATAATAACTATGACGGAGGCCGAGCTATGTATGAGAGGACAAATAATAGTTCCGGATTCTACGCTTAAATAAAAATTTACTCTCAGCTTTTTTGATGTCAAGGGGAAGCACGTTCCAGAGTTTTATAGTTGAGACGGCGCGTCAAACTTAGTAAGTTGGTCTACTTTGTCGCGCAGTGGCAGTGGCACTACGCGTAGTTCCACTGCGTGTAAGAATTAAATAAAAACCCAGTAACTAATATGACTGAGTCGTCTCTGTCATTACGTTGACAGGCTCTTTCGAAATTCACAGCTGTACTCACTACCTTATCTCTGAAGAACCTACTTAACAACAATATTAGTATAATTTGTACAAGCTGTGTGCTCAACGTGCTCTACACTAGGCGGACCGATTACCTGGTTAAGGTTGGTAGTAACAACTTGCATTAAAACTAAGTGTTAGTAAACAACACAATACGGCGATACATGTAACTGACAGCAGTGAACTATGTACGGACAGTCCACTCTGTCAGCAATCATTGTCAGAACCCTGTTAGGGCAGTCCGTGACTCGGGCCGCCATTGATGTTGCGCGCTTACGCATTATTGCGTAAAAACAATCCACACGTTCCGCCGCAAACATCCCTGACGCACTGCAACGCCAAGGCAACCCCATGAATTTTCTGAACACGTAATTATACTGGACACGAAGAGCTCCATACGACGCCCGCGAATACTTCTCCCCGAGGCTGCAAGTGTAGAAGGTGATACAGAATGCTCTAAAGAGCGTCATATTTGTTTTCCGTAGCCAAATGGCAAAAAACGGAACCCTTATGGATTCGTCATGTCTGTCTGTCTGTCCGTCCATATATCACAGCTACTTTTTTCCGAAACTATAAGAACTATACTTAGAACTGAAGCTCAATTTTGTTTTTTTCATCAAACCCGTACTTGTGGGGTATCTATGGATAGGTCTTCAAAAATGATATTGAGGTTACTAATATAATTTTTTCCTAAACTGAATAGTTTGCGCGAGAGACACTTCCAAAGTGGTAAAATGTGTCCCGTCCCCCCTGTAACTTCTAAAATAAGAGAACGATAAAACTAAAAAAAATATATGATGTTTATTAAAAACATATAATATACTTAACCATGTAAACTTCCACCGAAATTTGGACTAAAACCCACCCGTGTTCCTTCAGTTGCTTGTGTCAGGCCCGCGGTAACTCCCTTTCAAATTTATCCGCGACCCAGACAAGCATCGGCTCTAACGGACCCCGTCAGTTTTGCTGACATCTCTTTCAGGCGCGCGTGGAATACATACACCGTCGACTCGGGCCTAGTCCTTATCGGACGGTAAGCTACCCATAACTCGCCGTCCATAAGCCCGTACCTACGGTGGCCGGGAATCGGCTTGCAACTCCCGACGCCCAGGGCGTCTCTGCTGCGTCTTCGACACGCGTTCCGTCTCCTCCTTCGCAAGCATTACTGCTTCGCAGAAGGAGGAGGCAGCTTTCCATGCCCTCTCGCTCCGTATTATGGCCTGAACCAGAGTGGGACGCGAGAGATGACTGCTGATCGCCTCCCCGAGAACACGGCGGTGCTCCGCCCAAGCAGGGCTGCCTCCACCGTATGCTCCAGCATCAGAGATCTGCACGGTGGACCGTGTCTTCCAGGTGATCCACACAATGGTGACACCCGGGATCATATGTATACTAGGAGCTCTAATATCAAACCACGGCGATTGCTGTGACGAGATAAAGCGACGCATGGCTACCACCAGCAGTCTTATTACGCAAGTGCATTCGGCAAGGCTAAGGGTTTGATCGCCATCAGACTACCCCACATTTCATCTTTAATCTCGCATGTGATTGTGGATTGATGGCAGTCAAACCATTTGCCTTGCCGAATTCACTTGTGCAATTAGGCGGTTTGTTCCCACTAGTTCTACAGAACAGTTCTACGGTAGAACTAATGGGATTTTTTTTTCCCACTAGTACCACGATTTTAGGTATAACAAAATAGTAGAACTATTGGGATTCTCTATTCCCACTTGTTCTACTGAACAGTTCCACGGTAGAACTAATGGGATATTTTGTTCTCACTAGTACTAGGTTTTACCGGTACATTGAGGTGTTGAAGTGTTTGTACAAAAACGCCACCATGTCAGTCCGTCTTTAGGATCTAACCTCGAAACCAATCCTTCTCTGGCGCGGCGTGAGACAGGGAGACGTTATTTCTCCGAAACTGTTCACTGCTGCGCTGGAGGATGTCTTCAAGGTTCTGGACTGGAGGGGGCTCGGCATCAACGATAATGGCGAGTACGTCACTCACCTTCGGTTTGTCGACGACATAGTGGTCATGGCTGATACCATGGAGAGCCTCAGTACAATGCTCAATGACCTCTTTAGAGCTTCCGAAAGCGTGGGTCTTAAAATGAACATGGACAAAACCAAGGTCATGGTGAAAGTAACACCCACTCCTATCAAGGTCAAAGACTCTACACTCGAAGTTGTAGATGAATATGTCTACCTGGGACAAACGGTCCAGTTGGGTAGGAGTGGTAGGACTAACTTCGAGAAAGAGGTCAACCGTCGAATCCGACTCGGCTGGGCGGCGTTCAGGAAGTTGCGTGGTATCTTCTCTGCCAATTTACCGCAGTGTCTCAAGACAAAAGTCTATGACCTATGTGTGGTGCCAGTGATCACCGAGATGGGACCGAGACGTGGTCGCTCACAATGGGCCTTAACAGAAAGCTTGAAGTCACCCAAAGGCCTATGGATAGGGCTATGCTCGGAGTTTCCTTGCGTGATCATGTCAGAAATGAAGATATCCGCAGGAGAAACCAAAGTTACCGACATAGCTCGAAGAATTGCCAAACTTAAGTGGCAGTGGGCAGGGCACATTGCTCGCAGAACGGATGACCGATGGGGCTGAAAAGTTCTGGAATGGCGACCGATAGAGTCTCCGACCTTGATAGGAGTGGGTGTTACATTCACCATGACCTTGGTGTTGTCCATGTTAATTTTAAGACCCACTCTTTCGGAAGCTCTACTGAGGTCATCGAGCATTGTACTGAGGCTATCCATGGTATCAGCCATAACCACTATGTCGTCAACAAACTGAAGGTGAGTGATGTACTCGCCATAAACGTTGATGCCGAGCACCCTCCAGTCCAGAACCTTGAAGACATCCTCCAGCGCAGCAGTGAACAGTTACGGAGAAATAACGTCTCCCTGTCTCACGCCGCGCCAGAGAAGGATTGGTTTCGAGATCAGATCCTAAAGACGGACTGACATGGTGGCGTTTTTGTACAAACACTTCATCACCTCAATGTCCGGTACATTAAAACCTAGTACTAGTGAGAACAAAATATCCCATTAGTTCTACCGTGGAACTGTTCAGTAGAACAAGTGGGAATAGAGAATCCCAATAGTTCTACTATTTTGTTATACCTAAAATCGTAGTACTAGTGGGAAAAAAAAACCCATTAGTTCTACCGTAGAACTGTTTAGTAGAACTAGTGGGAACAAACGAATTAGGCTGCTGGTCTGCCATGGATAGACAGAAAAAAGTATGGAGGAACCGCTACATCACCAAAGCCACGGAAACCTGGCTTATACGGGAACCGGTATTCCCCATAATTATTCGTCTACGCAGCCGAGACCTGGACGCTGAGAGAAACCGTAAAGAAGAAAATAGGGATACTTGGTGCTGGATGAAAATACTTGAAGTAGAGGAAGACTGACTTTTGCACCGATATGTCTATTCTACAAGAACTCGGCATCAAGCAGCGTCTATCGGCTGTAGTCCAGGTTCGGATTCTTCAAGTTTTATTTAGTTAGTTAACGCCTGCATGGGAGATGTGAGTTATTCCATCTGCAGTATGAATAGTTTAAGATGAAGCGCAGAGAGCAGTGGTGGCCCAGAGGTGGCTATTGACCGCAACTTACAAGTTGTAGGTCGTGGGTCCATGTATCCCCAGACATCACCGCTGCTCTCAAAAAGGTGAAGGAAAACATCGTGAGGAAACCGGCATGTCCTAGCCTAAGACCAAAAACTCGAATACATGTGACATCCACCAACCCGCTTTTGGGCCTGCGTGGTGGATCACGGCCCATTCCCTCTCACAAAGAGGAAGCCTGTGTCCCAGCCGTGGGATCATCAAAAGATGATTTTTTTCAGGTTTTGCCGCAGCGGGGTTTAAGCATCACAACATAAATTTAGAAGCGTGAATTGGCGCATAATAATTATTCATCATCAGCCCATAGCAGTCCACTGCTGGACATAGGCCTCTCCAATTGATCCAGCTGTTACCAGCCACCCTGCGAAGGTCGTCGCTCCACCTAGCCTGAGGGCGCCCTACCTTACGTTTACCAGTTCGCGGCCTCCACTCAAAAACACGTTTACCCCAACGGTCAACGGTTCTACGCCTTATATGGCCGGCCCATTGCCACTTCAGCTTACTTATTCTGTGAGCTATGTCGACAACTTTGGTTCTCTGCCGGATCACCTCATTTCTGATTCGATCCCTTAGAGAGACTCCGAGCATAGCCCTTTCCATAGCTTGCTGAGCAACTTTGAACTGATGGACCAGCCGTATTGTGAGTGTCCACGTCTCGGCACCGTAGGTCATAACAGGTAGGACGCACTGGTTGAAGACTTTAGTCTTCAGGCTTTGCGGGATGCGCGACGAGAAGACTCAACGAAGTTTTCCAAACGCCGCCCAGCCCAGCTGTATTCTTCTGCTAGCCTCCTTCTCAAAGTTGTTCTTACCAAACTGCAAAGTTTGCCCGAGGTAAACGTATTCTCGAACAACTTTGAGAGCACCGCCATTGACCACAATCGATCCCGGTGTGACGTGTGAATTAAGCGTAACCTGGGTTTTATCCAAGTTCATCCGGAGACCGATGCGTGCAGAAGAATCAGCTAGTCCATCCAGCATCTGCTGCAAGTCGTGCAGCGACTCTGCCATTATGACGATGTCATCCGCAAATCTTAGGTGTGAGATGTACTCGCCGTTTATGTTAATGCCGCGTCCTTCCCAGTCCAACGTCTTAAACATATCCTCCACTGCGTTACTAAACAATTTCGGGGAAATTATGTCCCCTTGTCTAACTCCTCGACGCAGTGAGATATGCCTAGTTTGCCGGTCTTGTCTTTGAACGGTCATTGTTGCGTTTTCATAAAGACATCTCAGCACTTGGATGTATCGCCAGTTAACTTGGCATCGCTGCATAGACTCCAAAACAGACCAGGTTTCGATGGAGTCAAAAGCCTTCTCATAGTCCACAAAAGCAAAACACAGGGGCCGATTATAGTCTTCGGACTTTTGTATAAATTGCCGCACTGTGTGGATGTGGTCTATGGTGCTGTATCCTCCTCGGAACCCGGCCTGCTCCGGTGGCTGAAACTCGTCGAGTCTTCGCGCTAGACGATTCGTGACGACTCTCGAAAACAACTTATAAACGTGACTAAGAAGCGAAATGGGTCTGTAATTCTTCAAAAGGGTCTTGTCACCCTTTTTGAAGAAAAGAACGACCTCGCTCCTCTGCCACGCCAGTGGAGTTCTCCCAGAGAACAGGACAGAGTTAAAGAGCTCCCCAAGCTCCTTCAATACGGGGCGTCCCCCCGCTTTCAGGAGCTCGGTTGTAATCCCGTCCTCACCCGGGGCTTTTCCATTTTTAAGCTGTTTGAGAGCCGCCTCGATTTCATCTTGGCTTATTTCAGGCAGGTCTTCTGTAAAATGGCGGGTTAAGGTGGCTCTAGAATCCTCATTTTCGGGATCAGGCCGAGATGCATGCGATGCGTACAGTTGGCTGTAGAAGTCCTCAACTTCCGAAAGAATCTCCGGCCTCGAAACGACGATATCCCCACTCGATTTAGCCAGCTTCGTCAGATGGTTCCTCCCAAGTAGCTGGAAGAACACTTTTGACCCCCGGTTTTGCTCAATCGCTTTCTCTATAGAGAGCGTATTGGATCGTCGGAGATCGCGTCGTACCAGTTTCCTAATTTTTTTGTTGAGTGCTCGCTGTTCTGGCGAAGTGGCTGGTGGATTTTCACGTCGCTCCGTCATGAGCTTTAGAGTCTCTTCCGAAAGTTTAGACTTCCGGCCCGTACGCCGCATCTTACAAAATCTCGTACCTTTCTCCCTGAGGATTTGCACCATTTGGTCGAGTGTCTGGTCAACGTCGTATGTGGTTTCCACGAGAGCGAACCGGTTCTCCAGGTCTGACTGGAACGCTTCAGATCCTAACATAGTTTGGAGCATGTTTGGACGGAGCCTAGACTTCATCAAACGAGTTCTCTCAAGCTTAAAGTTGATATTCAGAGAGCCTCGAACAAGTCTGTGATCGCTGCCGGTATTAAACCTGTTGATCACTGATACATCCCTGAATATATGCTTTTTATCTGTTATGATGAAGTCTATCTCATTTTTGGTCATAGTGTCGCGGCTTTGCCACGTCCACTTCCTTTGGGGCTGTTTCTTAAAAAAGGAATTCATAACAAAAAGCCCCTCCTTCTCTAGGAAGTTGACAAGCATTTGCCCCCTATGATTTCTGCTGCCAAATCCGTAGGATCCTACTACCGATTCGCTGCAATTCTGTACTCCCACTTTAGCGTTAAAATCCCCCATGACAACGCTGTAGTGGGTCTTAGTGGTGGAGTGCAAGGCCTTGTAAATGTCCTCGAACATTTCCTCCACTTCGTCGTCCGTGTGCGCTGAGGTCGGTGCGTAGACTTGCACAACCTTAAGGCTATACCTCTCGGTTAGCTTCACTATGAGGTACGCTACCCTGTTCGACACACTGGAGACTTCCACAACGTTGCCACAGATGGATTTGTTAACCAGGAACCCGACACCGCCTTGGGATAGCTGGTCTCCCTCTCGGAAATACATAAGGTGGCCCGATTCAAGAGTTATTGTGTCCTCTCCCTCTCTTTGGACTTCACTCAACCCCAGAATGTGCCACCTTATATTCTCGAGCTCCTGTTCAAGCTGCATGAGGCCAAGCGTCGTCAAGCCGTAACGTGAGTCCGTTGTACGTAGCCAAGGTCAGTTTTGTTTTTTGATTTTGGCGGCCGTAGTCCGTAACCCGGAGATTCTTCGCACCCCCGAGTGCCCTGTCGCTACCGTGACCGCCGCCATAATCAGGAATAACAGCAGGGCGGCCGGGAACTGGGGGCCGTGGTTTCTTTTGACTTGCCATATTGGAGGGTTTGCCCATAATCGCCACGCTGGGCATGCGGGTTGGCGATCGCAGATCGCAGTTTCTTACATTGGTGACGCTGCTGCCCGTCACCAGTCTTTGCCATTTGACTGCGAAGATTTGTTGGAATGGTTATACCGCCATTTGTCGGTTGTCGTCAGATCCTCGTTTGTTGATCGGCAGGATGCACCACGAGCAGGTGAGGTTGACTTGGGGCGCTAAGTTTGTGAGTGCGCCCCCTTACATCCCAATAATTATTATCTGAAATATAATAATAATTATGAAATTTATTTTCGGGGGAGCCTCACCCCTAGAGAACGCGTTCCCAGGTGGCCGATCGGGGCAAGATCGGCAGATATGCAGGGTAGGAGGGAAATCAAATACCTCCCGCGGACCAACAGGCCGGAGATGGACACTCCGTATAAAACCCCTGTCGCGAGCTACTTCGGCATATTCGGAGATCAGGTTGGGACAGTGCTGTAAGCTGGATCAGGCTTACAAAAAGGATGGCGGCAGATGAACTCGAATGAGTCAATGGCGGCGCCCACGCCTTATGAAGGCGATGGTCTTGGCGTCAGGTGGTAACTGGCCGTAAAATATTAAACCAAACCACTTCTCCTTGTGCATCATGGTACATACAAATACAGGAAAAACTATAAAAGTTATTAGGAAATCGTATTTTTGTTTTTTTTTTTTTTTTGTTTTTCTATATTAATAAAAACTACGGTTCTTAATAATAAATTACAATCTAGCCTTAATAGACTAATAATCAATTTAACTCTAACTTATTATTATATTGTATAATGTTATGACTAAGAATAGTGTCAATTTGCACTTTTATACAGTTCGGTAGCACTTTCTTAGAGTCTGATCCGTTAAAAACACTTAGTTCACGTGTTACATGTATAGCACAATATTGTTTGCTATTATTTTTTCACTTATAACACACTTTTACTACACTAACTCAAATGGTTTAGTTCTCTTTAGCCTACGCACTATGTCCGTGTTATCTAGCAGCTGGATTGCTTTCACATTCACATGTCGATGAAGTCTGTGTTCGTGGGCTTCAGCAAAGTTTTGAATAACGGTGGTGACGAGTTTCATTTTAAGGTCGCGGTGAAGGTCGTCATTTCTGATGTACCATGGTGCATTAACAGCATCTCTGAGTACTTTATTTTGGAATTGTTGTATAATTTTAACATTGCTTTGTTTAGTACAGCCCCATAGTTGGATACCATACGTCCAAATTGGCATAAGAATATGCTTGTATACTATCATTTTGTTGTGTATTGATAGACAGGATTTCCTTCCGAGTAACCAATACATATTTTTGTACCGTATATCGAGTTCCTGTCTTTTCTTTTTGACGTGGGATTTCCAACGCAACTTGGCGTCAAGAGTTATACCAAGGTATTTGGCTGTATTCGCATAAGGCACTTGCATGCCGTTTATATAGACTGGGTGGTAATCGCGGTGTTTATTAGTGAAGTCAATGTGAATCGATTTTGACTCATTCAGTTTGATCTTCCACTTTTGTGTCCAGTCGTAAACTTTGTTTGTGTGTGTCGTAAGCTAGTTGAACTTTTTCTACTGCTTCTTTGTGGTTTGAACCAATAGCCATAATAGCAGTATCATCAGCAAAGGTCGCTATGGTGTTGTTTTCCAGCTCTGGGATATCACATGTGTATACCAAGTACAGGATTGGGCCTAACACACTTCCTTGTGGTACTCCGGCCTTAATAGTTTTTAGCTCAGAATATGCGTCCTCTTGCCTTATCCTGAACATTTTGTTGCTTATATATGACTCTAGAATATCTGAAAATTCGGGGAGCATGCGTCTGAGTTTGTATATCAGACCCTCATGCCAAACTTTGTCGAAAGCTTGTGCGACATCTAGAAATACGGTGGCGCAGACTTGCTTGTTTTCGAGCGTTTTTTCGATGATGTTTGTTATTCTATGTACCTGGTCGATGGTGGAATGTTTTTCCCTGAAGCCAAATTGATGGTTCGGAATAAGGTTTTCTTCTATAATTGGTTTTAGCCGTTTTAATAGGAGCTTTTCAAACAATTTTGATAATACTGGCAGCAGGGAAATGGGTCTATAAGATGATGCTTCATGGGGTGGCTTCCCAGGCTTCGCAATCATAATGACTTCAGCAACTTTCCATGGTATTTTTGATGTTTCGAATTATCATTAAGTCGGACTTTTTGTTATTCGATCTATTGAAACTCGGTATTTAAAAAAGTAATTTTAAACGTTAGGAATATTGAAATTTAGGAATTATAAAAATACGAGTAATGATAAGTCGGAGTTGTTACATTCGGAATTTTGAACCATTCGGAATTATGAAAATCGGTATTTTGAAATTCGTATTTGTGACTGACGGAATAAAGTTTTTCGTATTTATGTATGTACCCCCGCACTAGATATCAAATGGAACAAATAAATCAAGGATGACCAGGGTAAGCTGCTCTCAGATAACGTTGGAATAAACAGCCGATGGAAGCAATATTACGAACTGCTTATGAACGAGAAAAACGTGAGCCGTTGCCTGAGTTATCTCTATGCGAAGGCCCAATAGACCGTATAGATCCAGCAGAAGTTAAGCAAGCCCTGAATCACATGAGGTTCCATAAATCCCTTGGGCCAGATGAAGTCCCAGCTGACATCTGGCAAATCCTGGGTGAAGATGCGCTCTCACAGATCTGCTGAACAAAGTACAGACACATGGCAAAATACCACCCTCATGGCGAAATAGTTATCTGTGAGGATTAAAGTTAACGTCCCACAAGCTCAAATTATGGGAAAGAGTACTGGGTGCTCGGTTAACAGCGCTAACCAGAACAACTAAGAATCAGTTCGGTTTCACTCAGGGCAGGACCACAACAGAAGCCATACATTCCCTTAGATTACTCTTAGAAAAGTACAGGATAAATAAAGAAAACTTATACATGGTCTTCATCGATCTCGAAAAAGCTTTCGACCGAGTCCCAAGAAAGCTTGTATGGCAGTCGCTGAGAGCGCAAAAAGTACCGGAAGTTTACTTAATCTGGTTCGAGACATGTATGATAACGACAGCACACAGGTCCGTAGCCCTGCGTCATACACGCAGGGCTGACCTATTTTTGGTCAAGGTTGGAGTGCACCAGGGACCAGCCCTCAGCCCAATGCTGTTTAATCTGGCTATAGACCACATAACACTGCATGTTCAAAAAGAAGCCCCTTGGAGCATGCTATATGTTGATGACATCATACTTGTGGAAAAGACTCAGAGCTCCAGAACGTATTCGATTTGTGGCTGTCTGAGATTGAAAGGCACGGACTTCGAATCAGCCGCACTAAAACCGAAAATATGGAATGCGATTTTGGCGGTGCGGAGGACGTGGACTGTGACCTGAAGGTACACGACACCAACCTACCAAAAGTGTCCCGATTTAAATACCTTGGCTTTATGCTGAATGCTGACGCCCGTATAGATGAAGATGTGACCCATCGAGTTAATGTGGCATGGATGAAATGGAGATCTCTGTCGGGCGTCCTATGCGACTCTAAAATGCCGATTAAAACAAAAGAGAAAGTCTATAAAACAGCCGTTAGACCTACGTTGCTGTACGGCGCTGAATGTTGAGCAGCCTTGAAGAAGCACGAACAAAAACACACAGCGGAGATGAAAATGAATGCTTCGCTGGGCAGGGGCATGACGCGCTTGGAAAAAGTGCGGACAAAATACGTAAGAGGAGAAAGGTAACACCAATCGCAGACAAGATCAGAGAGAGCAGACTTAGAAGGTACGGGCACATTATGAGACGTGAAGATAGCTACTCCGTTAAGTCAATGCTCAAAATCAGCATGCTTAACGATCAACAAGGGGCAGACCACGAGCCTCTTGGTGGACCACTGTCGAGAGAGACCTCAAGGAGAAAAATTTGCCACCATCGAAACGACGAAAAAACCAAGAATTTGTAAATTTCTTTACCAATATCCCAATTAAAACGACTGAAAACTTAAATTCTTCGCCCTCGCTTGCTTTTGGATTATTAAACGCGAACGTTTCAGCCTGCCCGAATGAATTTAACTTTTCACATATAAACCACATAACAGTAATAAAAGCTTTTAAGCAAATCAAGATCAAACCGACTGAAGATCTGTGGGGAATGTCCATCAAAGCTTGTACCTTCATTATTCAGACTATAGCGCCATACTTGGCTTTGATTTTTAATTTGTGTGTGGATCAAGGAGTCAGGAGGGTTTTGTGATCACTTTTTAGGGTTCCGTACCCAAAGGGTAAAAACGGAACCCTATTACTGAGACTTCGCGGTCCGTCTGTCTGTCACCAGGCTGTATCTCATGAACCGTAATAGTTAGACAGTTGCAATTTTCACAGATGATGTATTTCTGTTGCCGCTATAACAACAAATACTAAAATAAATATTTAAGTGTGGCTCCCATACAACAAACGTGATTTTTTTGCCGTTTTTGCGATAATGGTACGGAACCCTACGTGCGTGAGTCCGACTCTCACTTGGCCGGTTTTTAAATCTGGGGACAGTAAAGACACAAATAATTATAGACCAGTATCCGTGTTGCCGGTTTTCAGCAAGGTATTTGAGAAGATAATGCTAAATCAAATGCTCATTCATTTTAATACGAATAACATCTTGCATGATAAACAGTATGGTTTTACCAGAGGACGTTGTACAACTGACGCTGGTGTCACCCTATTAAAACACATCTTTAATGCGTGGGAAGAGTCGCAAGATGCCATAGGTATCTTCTGCGACCTGTCGAAGGCGTTTGATTGCGTTAATCATGAAACATTTCTTCTGAAACTTGAGCATTATGGGCTAGGTCAATCAGCGTTAAGTTTGGTTAAATCTTATTTGAATGATAGACAGCAATTAGTTCAAATAAACAGCGTGAATTCGTCGGGGTTAAACGTAAAAATGGGGGTACCCCAGGGCTCAATTTTAGGTGTTTTCTTATTTTTAATATACATAAACGATTTATCCCGTTTATTGGAAAATAAACTAAACATGCTGTTAAATGTAAATTTGCTGATGACACATCTTTAATTTTTTAAATAAATACACATACTTGTCGGAGTGACGACGTAAATAACGCGCTACGGCAGGTTCAGATAGGTTCACTGCCAATAATTTAGTTTTTAATGGTAAAAAAACCAAGTGCGTAAAATTTTCCTTGCCGAATGTCAAAATTACTAATTGTGACATTATATTAAACAGGGAGAAACTAGAATTCGTCGATAAAACGGTTTTCCTGAGGATCACGCTAGACTCAAGGTTGCAATGGGGTCCTCATTTGGTATCCCTTGCAGGGCGGCTAAGTTTGGCAGCTTATGCTGTTGGAAAGATTCGTTGGTTAACCGACGTGGATACCACGAGACTAGTCTATTTTAGTTATTTTCATAGTATAATGTCTTACGGTATCCTCTTATGGGGAAGGGCTGCAGACATTGAGTCAATTTTTATTCTGCAAAAACGAGCCATCAGAGCGATATATAATCTTCGCCGGCGCGATTCTCTAAGGAAACTGTTTAAGGACATTAACAACATGACGGTTCCTTGTCAATATATTGATGAAAACATCATGTACGTGAGAAAGAATTTACATCTTTTTAGTAAAAACGGCGACAAACATAATTACGTTACTAGAAATAGGGACCAATTAGTTCAACCAGGTTTCAGACAGCGGTTGAAAAACTTAACATTTTTAATGTGATTTGACATAAACAATTACGCCTTCGTTTTGACTACTGGACGATGATTGGTAGCTGATATAGCCATCCAAAGTAGGTAGACTTACAACCTTGCTAAGCCAGCACTCTGTCAGCACAATTATGTCATATACCTATGTTCCTAAATATTGAAATAAAACTTTTTTTTTTTAAATATGGGATTTCTTGTGCATTCTTCTCCATAACAAGCTACTTTCCGAATGCACGGTAGAATAATTTTATGTAACGTTCAAAAGTGCCGCTTGGTGGCCTAGTTGAAATAAAATATCTTTGTCTTTGGTCATCTGTGGACAGGCGTCTAAAAGCGATAGGTGCGTATATTTTGATAATTAATGGCAAAGATATGAGATGAATAGGAATAAATTCGTCATGCATAGCAAATACAGCGTAAATAATATAGACCTACATAATGATATAAAGATTGCAGATAGTATAAACAGATAATATATTATTTTTAGTGGACTTCCCACGCTTTAGTTTCATTCTTGTTCGTTTTTGTGGTCACAAATTTGTCTTCTATTATCTAATCTTTACGAAATCATTTACTCTACGAAGTAATTGCTGAAACGGTCAAACTGATTAAGTATCAAAAATACCAAATATATATTTTGTATGTTACCTACATATCAAATATAACAGACAATAGAATGAAATGGTTCAATGAAATTTCTTACCTTTTCCTCTTCATAATGTTATCTGAGCGATTTAAGTTTTAATTATATATAATTTTTTTAGAATTGTTGAGATAAATTTAAAATTAGCTCTTTCACTTTAAAAATTTATGACACAATATGACAGATGACACTCTGACCGGCAAAAAAATCGTTTATTTTTTCTAGTTTTAGGAATGAATAGTTCGTCCGAGACTAATCCATGTTTATTAATAACATTGCAAAACCTTTTTTTTAACGTTGAGAAATGCTCATGCATACTGTGCTACCACGGGGAGATAGCGCAGTTATGTGGGCTCTCTAACTCACCAAAACTCCACGGTGTCCACCTGTGCCACTTATGGCGGGAACATGGGCACGCGTTAATAATCACCGCAAACCCGCCGCGGCTATCCGACTCCGGACCCTCCTCTGGTGTTCAATCCCCATCAACGGCGCAGCAGAACACACTGTACGCCAAGACCACGCCAGGGACCAAACCAGCATATGAGTGCCAGACGACCCCGTGTATGGCACCTATTGTTTCCTCTGTGATGGGTCAGGACTGTGACCCCGCCACCTACCACTAATCGGCCGCAGGGAATAGAGAGAGCGGCCAACGCTATACCGACACTCCTCCTCCCCTGCGGCCCCACCGTGTCCGCCATCAGACGGTGGCGACCTCGTGCAGGCCGTGGAGGGTAGGGCGAGGGGCGCACCGTAATACTGGCACTCCTCTCCTGCCGCGGCCTCCAACCCTCAAGGCACATATTATTTTTTCATGCACTAAAGTTTAAGTAAATAAGCGCCCGATTAGTAAACAGATAATCCGACCACTGCTAAGCACCGTAGTCAATGGGCTTAACCACGCTTTTTCGTTCAACGCTTCACAAGGTATTTTTTCTGATTCCGATATTGCATCACTCAATATCGGTTATTTCATTCCAAGATATTACGAGATCCCGAGATTCCAATATTCATGCCCTACCAAGGGCATCTTGGTCGGGCCAACCGCCCGACTGTGTAGGAGTATAATTAAGCAAACATTGCCCGAAGATCATCAGTCCACATCGCAAGCCCTCGCTGCTAGCGCGCCTCCGCACTTGTCTAAGTAAAGACGTTGTTTCGCGGTATACTGCAAAATAATTAAAGAAGTGATTGGTAACCCAGCCTAGCGGCATTTAAAGGTATATTGTATTTAATTATTTTTCAATTTTAATTATCTATACATATAAAATGCTTTGTCCTGAATGACTGACAGGGATCAACGCACAGCCTAAACCGCTGATCGTAGAGACCTGAACCTTGGAGGGTGTGTTTTTTTATGACGTAGGCATCCGATAAGAAAGGATTTGTCGAAATTCTACACCTAAGGGGGTAAAAGTAGGTTGAAAGTTTGTTTGAAAAATCTAATTCCTTCAGCCAAAATTCTTCATACTTGGTACAAATAGTAATCTAAGTAAACAATAAAATTATCATTATTAGTCTTTTGGGGGTTGTTTGTCATCGTCTCTTGTGGCGGTAACCTAAAATTTATTGTTCTTTAAGGCCAATAACGAATCGTTCCAAACAACCCCCAAAAGACGATTTAGGACGTTTTAAAGTATTTTTAAAGAATCTTATTTCTTGGATTAATAAATTTGAAAGTTGACATACCAACAATATAAAACAATAAAGGTTGTCGTTATTAGTTTTCGAATCTTACCCCAAAAGACGATTTAGAGAATGCTAAAGTTTGTTTGAAGAATCTTATTACTTCAGTTAATAAACTTGGAACTTGTCAGAAATACCAACCTAAATAAACAATAAAGGTTTTAGGTGTATCTTTTCTAAACTAACCCCAAAAGATTATTTAGGGAATGTTATTATTTTTTGAAAAACTTATTTCTTGGGCTAATAAATATGAAACTTGACATAAACATGCAATAAACCTCAATAAACAATAAATGTTATCATCATTTCGAAGGAAATTAGGAATTTTCGGATTTTCAACCTTTAAGGGTCTATTTTAATTATTTGAATAATCTAATTCCTTGGGGATAAAGTATATAATCGAAATATACATAAAACGTTTTTTAAAACTACCCCCCAGGTAGGGTTAAGCGATGTTAAAGTTTTTTTGAGTAATCTTACTGCGGCATCTTACTAAAATAAAAGAAAAATAAAAAAGAGTAAATAAAATATTTGTGTTGTTCAAAACTCGACCCTCAACGGGTAAAATGGGGTTATTAAGTTTTTACTGGGGGGTGGGGTTATTTTTGGCGTTAACCTAAAATTTATTATTCTTTAAGGCCAATAACGAATCGTTCCAAACCAATAAACCCTGTATATCTACGATACCCCATTTTTTATTGATTTCATAATAGCTTATTTTTGGTCGCCTTCACTAAGAGATATAGGATAAAAGAAATCACGCGAACGAACTCGCGGGCGAAGTGCTAGTACTAAAATACGAATATATAATAACAATAAGACTATTGACTGCCTCGTTGGTGGAGTGGTGACAAAATGACAAATATTAAATTTAACTAGTTACAAACTACTAAATAAATATATACAAAAAATATTTTATTTACACTATCACTATATTCACTAACATTATAATAGCATTTAGCTATTATAATGTTAGTGAAATATATTCATTTATTTATAATAGCATTTAGCTATTATAATGTTAGTGAATATTTAAATGACAAATTTTCAATTTAAATAATTGCTATCTACTAAATAAATAAATACTTTATAAAAGCCCTCTTCATCTCTTCTATAGCCGAGGCGAGGCTAGCGGTCAATACGTGCCCAAGGTACTTAAAGGTCTGTAGACAAAGGTACACCATTCATTTTAACATGCGGCACCGTTTCTGGATATTTTTCAGCAGCCCCAAACACCAAAACGACACTCTTCCGCACATTATACAATAGGCCGTGGTCACTGGCGTAACTTTCACATAGACTCACCAACTTTCTAAGGCCACAGATTGAGGCACTGAGCAGCACCATGTTATTTGCATAGTTAATGTTGTTGACACATATGCCATTTATTTATTTATTTATTTAATACTTCATGCACACAATCGTACAGCGGCGGACTTAATGCCTTAGGCATTTTCTACCAGTCAACCTTTGGGTGATGCAGAGACAAATAGTGGTAGGTGCAATATTATAAGCAAATCACGACAAGGTGGGTTTAATCAAATACAAAGATATACATACATACTATAAAATACGTAAAATATATATTAAAATATATATATATATATATATACTAAATACACGAATATACTTAAACAGTTAGTAGTAGCAGATATTTGGAAAACATTATCGCTGTGACGATACTACTGCCAACTTCTTACGAACGTGCTCGCGAGCCTTCACTTTGAATGCCAATCGGTTGGTCGCCATCCTGATTTCTTGGGGGAGCGCATTCCACAGAGAGATAGACTGAACGAAGAAAGAACAGTGAATGAAGTCAGTGCGATGAGTGGGACATTGAAGAAGACGGTTATGTGAAGAGCGAAGATTTTTGTTGTGGTTGGCGCAAGTATATTGAAAGTGAGGGGCTAGATAACTAGGGGTATTGGAAGAGGTAAGAAATGAAAACAATCAATATAACATCCGACTCTGGTGCTGCTCAGCTCCACAATCAACTAGTCCATGTACAGCTTTAAGAGTATGGGAGAACTTAGACACCCCTGTCGCACACCACACTCCAAACCATATGACAGGACAGGAGTATGTCCCGTTCCACCTAACACTGTTGACCTGGTTTCCGTACCAAAATTTTAAAATATTTGTTACTTCAGGTGGTAAGTTAGCATCAATTAGCTTCTTCTAAAGAGTGTCGTAGGAAACCAAATCAAAAGCACTCGATAGGTCGAGGAAACAGTTGTACACTACCGTGCTACGACTTGTATAGTACTCCACAGCAGGCTTAAATCCCAAAACCGCACTTTCAGTGGACAACCCAGGTCGAAATCAAAACTGGTTGTCATGCAATTTTACATGTTAAAATACGTGGCGAGTGAGGGCCCGCATAACGAAGATGCTCGATGCTGAGCCCATCGTGGCCGGGCGACTTGCCCCTTGACATAGACTGTATGATAGAAGCAATGCATGCAGGCATATTATAAGTTGGGGGATTACATCGCTGATAAAAATGCTTGGCTCAATGCCAGTCCTGCTCCACAACCACAAGGCAAGCGTGCTCCATCGTAGACCACATCTTCGCTTACCATCAGGTGAGATAGTGGTCAAGCGCGAGCCTATAATAGATAAAAAAAAAAAAAAAAAAAAAGGGCGCAAAAACAAGTGATAAACAGAACATTATTTTTTTTAAGTATTGTTGGACCTACTGAAGGCTGTATGAATATATATGTATTGTATAAACTCAATTTCTTTTAGTATTATATAACTGCACAGCACATGTTTGAGTACTATGTAACAACTGTAAATCTACCATTTACAGTATCTATGTGTCGTTCGTTGACTTGTTGAGTTGAGAGTGTGTCATGTTCTCTCTAATGTCTCTCTGATGGTGGCACATGTAGTGGATCATTTGGTTCCCTTCATGATGGTTGAGCTGAATGGTGCCAATCCATGCCTCATATTAAACGCAGTATTATTAGACACAGCAACAGTACTGGTATTCTGCAGAAAGTTAGAACGTTTAAACTACGAACCGATCTCGAAGTTATGCGTGTTCGCAAAAGTCTTAGAGAAGATAGTTTAATTCGATTTTTTTCGTTACTCCGACGTTTCACTTGGTCGAATTACTTTTTACCGAAGTTACACTTAGACGAAATAACATTTGTTCGAAATATTTATTTTTAAACGCATATCGAAGTACTAAGTGAGAGAGAAACAGTGGGCGAATACAAATATTTAAAACAGTGACTTGAAAAAAGAAATTTTCGACGCTCCGCGGGGCTCCTATTTCTGTCTGCAGGGTCTAAAGTTACCTAAAACGAAGGATAACCTAACACGAAGGATAACCTAACACAAAGGATAACCTAACACAAAGGATAACCTAACACGAAGGATATCCTAACACGAAGGATAACCTAACACGAAGGAGCATCCCCTTCGAACCTAAACTATCTGTGTCGGGGTGCCCTAAATTGCCGAGCTCGCTTCGCTCGCTCTTGGACAAATTCTTTGAAATAATTAATAAGTAATAAAAATGTCTAATACATGACAGCTATTAATAAATCATTTACATGAAAATTCGAAATAAATACGTAAACACAGACAATACTGCGTGAAGTCGATTTTGCAGCGATTCGTTGTTGTCACTAAATTTTGTAGCACAACATATTAACTTTTTATGACACTATTTCAATTTTAAATTGAAAATGCTACCAAGTTACTGGCTATATATTTGTGACTAAATAATATTCCCTAAAAGGTTCGGTTTGGTGAAAATATGGCAAATGAAAAAAGTTCAAAAGAGGTCCGACCAAAAGCAAAAAGTTATTTTGTAAATCGGCGAAATGTAGTTCGGTATAATAATACCTATGGCAATTGATACTTCAACGGTACGTCGTTACGTCGGTCAATAGTTTTCGGTGAAATGAAATTCGAACAAAAAAAATTCGGAAAAGTGATCAGTTCCCCAAAAGTACCTATACAGGGTGGCCAAAAAGTCGTGGATCAATCGCAACTAGGGGTTAGACGGTGTCATCAGAAAAAGACATGGCCACTCATGGCCATGTGTTATACTTTTTCAGAATCCCTATTTAACGCGCCAAAACTTGTAATACAGGGTCAGTTTTCGGTAGAGTATTTCTTTTTCACAGTGGGGTCCGAAGTAAATAAAAAGAAATGATTTGAGAAAAAAAAATTCGTAAAACTTAATATTATCTTCAACACACCCAATAAACAACCATAAACCAAAGGTAAAAGGTAAAGGTATAAGGTTTAGTTGTTTTTTTTATTTGCATTTTGTTAGACCCGTTACTGTTTGAAACATATAACTTATTTACTTTTGCCAGTTCATCTCCAAAGTGAACCACGATGGTGACGCGCTCCTTTCCGCAGTCCCCCACACTCCCTCTCATCCCCGAGTACTTCGCGGGGAGGGAGGTGTTTATCACCGGAGCTACAGGATTCATGGGCAAGGTACGTCAACAGTTACACTAGCTAGGTTTCTAGTCAGAGACTCCTCTAAGGAGCCCAGTTCGGAATGATGAATGCTGAAAATTACGTGAATACATGGGATTTAGAATGTAGAAAACATATCTCTACAACTGTTAAATAACTTTAGTTTCGAAGTTTGTATAAATTTGTTTTAGCTTGACTTGCACATCTTTTACTAGTATTTCATAGTTTTACGGGATATGGCCCTTAACACCCCGATGGTATCTAGGTACATCGAGATAAAAAAGAATTGCATTCGGATGATTGTGCGTATAATTTAATCAGTCTACCTTTTCACAACTACGTTGTGGTTGGCGACCAGGCCTTTTTTTTTTCTTTTTCTCCGATTGCCTCCACGAGGACACGGCGTTGCTACGCCCAAGCGGAGCAGACCTCCACCATAAGCTTTACCGTGTCCTCCGGGCAATCCATACAATGGTGACACCCGGGCGTTTCGTCCCGCTTTACCCTGAACATCCCGAAACAGCCATGTCCGGTGAAGACCTGCGTCAGGCGAAAGTTGAGGACGCCGTGACGCCTCTCGAACCACTCCTCAAAGAGGGGCCTTATCGCCGCAATTGTGGCGTGCCCGGTGCTGCGTTGATACAGTCGGCCTCTCCATGTCGCCATGAGATCCTGCCGGAGCTCTGTCCTCAGGTAGCAAATCACGGATAGGCAGCCGTGATTTGTCGCGGCTACCTGGATGCAGCTGGGAATCAGTATTTATTTAAGTTAAATACTTTAGTAAAAGAAGTTTAAGAGTTTTAATGAACATGCTATGTCAATGTTTAGACAGATGCTAGTGTGTTGCGTCCACTTGCCTTGAACCTGAGTATTTAGTCTGGCGAGGCAGCGGGCAGTGTGAGAGTCCAGTTTTAATGATTTCGTTCGTGTCTATCATGTAGTCGATAATACGAGTACTGGGCACTTATAAATATGAAAATGGGTATCAAATGCTTTCATTTTATATTTATGAGTTCCGAAAAGAATACGAAAAAGCTTGCAGTTGTCAAATAGTTTATTAAAATTAATAATATATTAACTCCAGGTGCTGGTAGAGCGCCTGCTGTGGACCTGTCGCGACATCTCGCGCCTACACTTGCTGATGAGACACAAGAAGGAGACCGCGCCGGAGAAGAGGCTTGAGCAGCTCAAACAGTCCCAGGTATTAAGAGACTCTAGAAAAGTAATATTCTATCAACAAAAGTGTCGCTACAGTGATTGATAAAACGTCAAAAATTTATGGAATTAAAAGAAAAAAAGAAAGAAAAGTATATTTATTTGTGACCTGCACAGAAGATACGAGACATAAAACAAAAATACAATTATAAATTAAACAATACTAAAAAACCCCGTGCGAGGCCAAAAATGCTCCTAACTCTGCTTGTGCAGCAGATTTCCGGGCGATATTGCTATGTCACGTGATTAACCCCTTACATTTTGGTATTTTGACCATCGCCAACACTTGTAAAAATACAATTAATCATCGAACAACATGATCCTAATTTTTTGAAAAAAATAATGACACTATCTACAGCCTCAGATACTTTACCGTAGAAGTAGTATCGTGTCAGTAACTATCGGCCAATATGTCACAAATCGCTTTCAAATATCCTAAGTCGCTTTTAAATCATAGCAGATTATAAGAAGCACGGTCTGGTATTTCTGGCGAGGGCACCGTCTTAAATCTGACGAGTACTGTAGCAATGAATCTAGATGATATAAATATATGCCCATGCATATTCCTAGATGTATCTTAAGCGTTTGTTGACGCAGTTTCTGTTACCATTTGCCAAGCAAAATTAAATACAGTGGTCATGGGAATTTAATCTCAATATTTTCAAAATACGGGAATACCGTAGTTATGAATACGAAATCTCTTTCGGAGTCCCACAAGGGAGTATCTTGCGTGCTTCTTTATTTCAAGTCTATATAAATGACCTCTGCTCAATGAACCGCCGAAATACAAGGTTTTTTTACATACGAAGATGACACCGCAGTTTTTGTATAACCCTTTACATGTCTCTCTCTGTCCAGGTTTTCGATGTGATCCGCACACACTGCCCGCAGCAGCTGGAAAAGCTCAGCGCTCTGTCCGGTGACGTCACCGCGCCGCGACTCGGCCTCGATCAGCACGCCATCAGTCAGCTCAACGAGGTACACTACTTCTTCTATCGTATCGATTAACTGAAATATAGTCTCAACTATTCAGGTTTTATACGACTAGTATGCATCTACTTGGACAGCTCTGTCATTCGCCACGTTTAGATCCTGAAAGTTATAGGTGGTCGGGCATGAAGGGCGGTCAAGGAGGTGGGCCATATCCTGCGAAGAGGTTTCAGGTACATTGTACTCGCACACACTCCCTCTGTGCAATGTAGAACAGCTTCGCACAGCGACAATAACACGCATTGAGTTCCAGGCTTTACAATGAAATTAACAAAATGATCTCACTACATAAACTAAATAAGCATAATTTTAAAGAGAAATTAACTAATTGGTTGGAGTTGTTACGTTATGATGAATCTGAAAAACTAGTTGTATTAGTAAAATAAAACATAGTCTTTGAATTTTATATAATAATAATTTAGAACGAAACATACACATTATTTTGTAAAGTTGCTAATTGACTAAAATTATTATGTGTAATATTTTAGCAGATAAAGACGGTGATATGTATACGACATCTAAAATGACCGACCACTGACACACACAAACACAAATACAAACAGATACAAATCAGATACAAATTTCGGTCAGCTGACGAAAGCGTTGTATGGGAAAACCATTTCTTTTTTGGTGTGTAACTTATGGTATAATAAGAGATAATATAATATCACTTGAAACAGCGTTCATATGATATAATTTTCATATGCTATAAAAACAAATAACCTAATTTCATATGATCTAAATATATTTCATATAAGAATGTTATTTGGTCTAATAATATTTGGTATAACATTCATTTCATATAATTTTCAATTAGTATAATGCTCTTTTTATATAACGTTCAGTTGACCTACTTTTCACATTAAGTAATTTTCTAAGGTACCGTTCTTGAAAAAAAATTATTGTAAACTAACCTCAAAACACTAAAATTGCTTCTGCATCATCTCCAGCGATGCGGGAAGTGCAACCCCTTCGCCCTTACGTAACAAAGTATAGGCACCCATGTACACCTCCGCAGCTTCGGCTTGCTGGTCGCCTCCAGCGGCCGGCCTCAGCCGCTACTGCTCGCACGGGAGCCTATGCATTGTTGCAGCGAGTGGGAGCTACTCTCCCTTCTTGCCTCCGGTTTTCATATACACTCTAGGGGTAGCAGCCAAAAGTCTACGTGAAGTCGGGGTGCCCGGATTCGGTTTTGGAACAGATTCGACATATTTAACTACAAGCTGGTGTAAATATCGACATCTCGAAGGCTTTTGATAGGGTCTGGCACGAAAGCCTTATTGGTAAGCTTCCTTCATTCGGTCTGCCCGGTGGTCTATGTGACTGGATTGCAGACTTCCTGAGGGGTCGGTCCATTCGAGTAGTAATCGATGGCTGCTCTTCGGACCTATTGGATATTAATGCCGGGGTCCCTCAGGGGTCGGTACTCTCAGCGACATTGTTCTTGCTGCACATAAATGAACTGCTTAACCAGCACCTTTGGGTATGCAGATGACAACACTGTTGCTGAGAGATACTTGTCCAACGCTCGTGCTACCGGGCCTCAGATCCAGTCTCTCCGGGAGGCCATTGTGGAGCGCTTGAACCTGTCCTTGCAGGCAGTCTCCGAATGGGGCGATGCCAATCTGGTCAAGTTCAATGCCGCAAAAACACAAGCGTGTCTCTTCTCCGCGAAAAAGAGCCAATTTCACCCGGCTCCATCTTTCCGAGGTGTAACCGTACCGATAACAGACCATCTTGAGCTTCTTGGCGTAACGTTGACATCGACACTTAATTTTGGCCCATACATTGAGGCAAAGGCTCAACTGGCTGCCAAAAAGTTGGGGATCCTTGCGAAGGTGAGACGGTACTTCACGCCAGAACAGCTGCTTAAGTTGTATCAAGCGCAAGTTCGATCTTGCATGGAGTACTGTTCTCATCTCTGGGATGGATCTGCCAAGTACCAGCTTGATGCTCTAGATTCGATCGAAAAACGGGCCAAGAGGCTCATCGGCAATGAGGCACTGGTCGAGTCAAAGCTCCAGAGCCTTGAACATCGTCGTCGAGTTGCCAGCTTGTCGGTTTTTTATCGGTTGCATTTCGGAGAGTGTGCGATGGAATTGCATGATCTAATTCCGCCTAGCCCGTTTCATCATCGGACTACAAGACGTACGGCGATGCGCCATCGTTACATGGTGGACATCCCACCCATACGCACTAAAGGTTTTGGAAATACTTTCATTATGCGTACAGCTAAGGAGTGGAATTCCCTGCCGGAGTCTGTGTTTCCAGATAGCTACAACCTCGGAGTCTTTAAGTCAAGAGTGAATAGGTTACTTCTAGGCAAGCGTGTTACACCGTTGACCACATCATCGCTTACCATCAGGTGAGATAGTGGTCAAGCGCGAGCCTATCTATAATAAAAAAATTAAAAAAAATCGAGATCGATATAGTCAAGACATACAATAGATATTTGAGCTGAAAACAAACTAATAACAAGCAATATTTAAGTGGTGCTTGTTTTTGCAAAATGCGATTGCGAAAATGGCTGGCGTTTAAAATGTAATCAGCTTTTTGTAAAAATATACAAAACAAAGTAGACGTTTCTAAATTATATTAAATGTTGCTTATAGATTTTGAATATTATAGTAACTGAATATTATATTAATTGAACATTATTTCATAATAGTTAATGATCATTAATTTAATGTTCATTATACCATATAAAATCAGGTTAAATGAAATTATATCAATAATTCATTATATCATGATCGTTATACTAAAAAATGTATATTAAATGGAATTAGGTCATATGATCATTAGAACTTTTGTTATTATATCAAACGTTTCACACCCTTTTTTTGGGATTTGGCGATGACATCCATGGAGAATATTGTTGATATACATGGGTAGTAGCGGTTTATACTATATGAACGCACCTCTCCGTTACACTCTGTATAAAGCTCAATCTGTATATTGCTCTCCAATTCCTCAGGTGTCAGTTGTGTTCCACTCGGCGGCGACGGTGAAGCTCGACGAGCGGTTAGCGGTGGCGGTGGAACAGAACGTTTGCGCCGTCATCACGCTCATGGACATCTGCGATAAGCTGCCCAACATGCAGGTATACTTACTATCCTAACCATAGGTACTTAACGAGGGCAACCCAAATGGAAGGCAAATAAAATAGGAAAACCGTTAAAATACTCTGCCTCTGATGGCTTTTACAGGAACGGAAAAGTATCTAAATCAAAATATCTACGAATATTTGAATCGGGTTCTAAATATGATAGACCCTTTAAAAACTGTTGTCTCTTGCCAGTGTCAGGGAAGGGTGTGTGGTGTCGTTGCAGTACTAACTGACTGCTGTGACCTGACATGACGTCATCACGCTTCTGAAAAACTGCGCCTAGCTTTCCGACAAGCAGTTACTAACATAAGCCATCACCATGATTTGTACTCGGCGCAACACGTCTTCTTCTTCATTCCTATATCATCATCATCATCATCATCATCGGCTTTTTAAAGTTCCCACTAATGGGGCACAGGCCTCCTTTCTGTGAGAGGGAATGGGAGGAAATGGGGAATAAGCCACCACGCGGGCCCAGTGCGGGTTGGTGGATGTCACATGTCTTTGATTTTTTGGTTCTAGGACATGCCGGTTTCCTCACGATGTTTTCCTTCACCGTTTTGAGAGCAGTGGTGATGGAAAAATTTACACAAAATAAAGCGCTTGCCTGGGTTTGAACCCACGATCTACGACTTGTAAAACGCAGCCGTTACCACTGGGTCACCAATGCTCTCGCCATTCCTATTTGCCAAATTATTATAATCGTATTTCTTAGATTATTCATAAATATAATTAAAGTTTTTTTTAATACTTGGTGAGTTTCTTAAGTGGGCGTTGATGGCCAAATCCGAAACTATGAGGAATAGCGGAAAACACTCAAAGGAGTTACGACACCAATGTTGTTGAAAATTAAAACTGAATCATTGAATTTAAGAAAAATCAATATTTCAAGCTAGGAATCAAACTTTTCTCCTCTCTACGCATTATGCACTTCCTGGCTGTGTTCTGGTCAAAAATAACAAGAACAAAGCCAGGAAGTGAGAACTAGCAAGGGTGGTGATGGTATCGTCATTTATAAACGTGCTGATATACTGCACAAAATTGTTAGTTCATCCCCATCTCAGTACTCTGTGTCGGCTGAATTCTTGTTCCTTGAGATTACTTTAAATCATGCCAAAATAATACTTGCGGTATTCTACTCCCCTAACCTTCACATCAACTATTTCGACTCTTTAGAATTGTCACGAAATAATGTTTGTCCCTTGTACGAGCATGTTGTTTTGATGGGTGATTTTAATAAGCGTCTGATTAAAAATGATTCTCTTTCACTAAAACTCCGTTCCCTCTTATCTTCTTTCAATCTTGAAATACTACCTCTTTCTGCGACTCCTAACTTTCCAAACTGCACGACTTCTGTTGTTGACCGTATTGTGTGGGCATACAATTTTCCTCACAATTTTGCTGAGTTTGGGCAACATACTGCAACCTTTTCTTACCATGACCTCATATATCTGTCTTGTCGTATCCGGCCTCATAAACGAAAACCTCATTTCTGTTATATGCTAAATTATAACGGGATTGATCTGATGGTTTAAAGCTTCGTCACCCAAAGGACAATTTAGAGGTCTATGCTCGGAGTTTCCTTGCGTAAACGCATCAGAAATTAGAATATCCGCAGAAAAACCAAAGTTACCGACATGGCCCGAAGAATTGCGAAACTTAAGTGGCAGAATCGGAAGATGATGCGTTTGAAGGCCTCCCACTAGATGGACCGATGACCTGTTAGGTTGCGGGAATGCGCTGGATGCGAGACGCACGGGATTGGTCAATGTGCCGACGCCTGGGAGGCCTATGTCCATCAGCGAATGTCTTTCGGCTGAAATGATGATGATGACCTGGTGGCGTTGAAGCGTGATGTAGGTGATATCGAATGGTCTCTCATTGTTGATAGCAACTAATGCAAAACTGCTGAGTTTATACGATAAGTATACACAGCATCGACGAGTTAAAGTTAAGCATAATCCTGCTCCGTAGATGAACACTCATATTAAATACGCTATTGCTCGTAAGGACAAGGTGAAGAGCAGATACAGTGTAAGGTAGAATTTTTAGTCTACTCACTGACCAATCCAGCAGTAGGTAATTGGCATGAGACTGATATATGGATGGTTTCGCATGATGTTGATGGAAGTCAAAAAGCACACAGTTGGTCAACTACTTTAATCTTCATAAATACAGTCCATCACTGAAGTTTCTTGAGGTTCATAACTGAGGTTTTTTGATGGGTGCTTCTTCAATTAAACGATTCAGTACTGTTACAACTAAATTGGTGTATTCCTTTTTCTTTACTTTTACAATATTAACTTTAAAATAAAATGTAGGTAGATATATATATCTAAGTCTTGTATATTACGTGCGCTCTTCGCGGCGGTCTCAAGGGTCTCTCGCGATCAGTCGAGACTGTGTCACGGTGACAAGTTCGCAAATGTATTCTCGGCTCCACCGTGACCAAAAGTGCTTACGCATTTGCTCAATTTTGGCATAGCGATGCAGTAGGTCAGTCTTGGCTTCCCGTAAGTCAGGAGCTGGCAGCGACGTCAGTAGTCTTCCGATGAGGAAGTGGTCTGGGGACAATGGGGAGAGGTCGTGAGGATCGTATGACATTGGATAGAGAGGTCGAGAGTTTAATATTGCCTCGACCTGGACAAACACAGTAGCAAGTTCTTCAGCAGTTAAGTGTATATTTCCCACAATGCGCTTAATATGAAACTTAGCCAATTTTATAGCAGCCTCATAAAGCCCACCGTAGTTAGGTGAGTAAGCGGGTGAGAATCTGAATTGAATACCTTCACTAGAAAAATTGTCTGATACAGAATCACTTAATTCGGTAAGAAACTTTCCTAACAAAGTTTTTTCCATTATCGGAAAAAATCTCGAGAGGTTTTCCTCTTCTTGAAATAAATCGTCTAAACGCTAAAAGGAAACTTTCCGTGCTTAAATCGCCCGTCTAAATGCCTTTGTTTAAAAACATATGAATAGACATAAATATGATTTAAGCAACCTTGCACTGCGGCCCTTTTTATTTATAATATCTAAGGGACCAGCATAATCTGTTCCTACAATCTGAAATGGATACCCTGGCGTTATACGCTGAGATGGCAAACCTCGCATAATCTGGCCAGCAACTTCTCCTTTCACGCGGCAGGTGGAACTTCGGGGTTTCGGGCGCTCACAAGTGGGGACACCTCAGGCAAGACAGTGGCAAATCGATCACGTGCTGCCGTACACAGTGAGGATCAATGCTGTGCTGATGCTGATCACTGGTTTGGTTTTAATGAGGTAGAAAAACCACACTGCCTGGTTTTTTTAAATGGACGAGCTTCTTTCACTCTTATTTATTTAACACCATGGTTAGCCTTTGTTTTATTGTAATGTTGGAAAACCATGGTCACACGGTGGCCCTACGCAACGGTCTAATTGGCTTTAGATTCGTATTCAGACTCATTATCAGACGATCCTCTTTTAGTTTCAATAATAAATTTCATAATTGTATAAAAAACAACATAATATTTAAATTAAACCTGTATTTTTATTAAAATATTTTAATAAACATGCAAATAAGGCCCGAAATTTCGAAATGCATGCCCTAATCATGACGTTGTCACGTTAAAGACGGTGGCCCAGTGCGGACCTAGTGCAGGTTGGTGGATGCCACATTTCTTCGAATTTTTGGTTCTAGGACATGCCGGTTTCCTCACGATGTTTTCCTTCACCGTTTTGAGAGCAGTGGTGATGAAATAATTTACACAAAGTAAAGCGCCTGCCTGGGCTCGAACCCACGACATTGTAAGTCGCGGCCGATACCTTTGGGCCACCAGGTTTGCACGTAGTTAATATTATCTACTGTATACGTTCCTTGTTCTTAATTTTTAAACTTTCTGGCGAACACTACACTGGACACTACACACACAGTAATATTCACACCACTTTCTTTTATCGAATAAGTACTAGCAAACTTTTCACTTTGTTTATTTACAGAAATTTCTGTCATAATTGAGGGGGCTAAAAGCAAAAGCGCCACTGCCCAAGCGTTTGGATGCAAATCTTAGGGCCAGTTTCTGAAGTCGACGTCACATCTCAAATCAGCTAACAATTTGTCACAAATTAACTAGCCGTCAGTTGTCAGTGAGTTTCTCAACACTGCATCATCGAGAAATTGCGTAATCGCTTGTTACATTTAATAATCGACATTAATTTATTTCGGTTGGCTACCCTAGCTGGTATTCATTCAACACTATAACGTAATCAGTAACTTTAAATAGTATTTTATCTTGAGAGGCTGGGATACCAGCCAGCCATAAGTGTAGCCGCCAAGTTAAGCAAACATTACCAAGGCAGATTTTCTGATGGGTAACCACTTTTTATTTTTGGTTTGCTTGTTTTTGGATAGGTGACCCTACACAGGTTAAGCAATACTTACCAAGGTTATTCTTTGGATGGGTGACCGCTTTTTTTGGTTCGTTTGTTTTGGATGGCTGACCCTCCAGGGTAAGCAACACTTACCAAGGTCAGTCTTGGGATGGGTGACCACTTTTTTTTGTTTCGCTTGTTTTTGGATAGGTGACCCTGCCAGGGTAAGCAACACTTACCAAGGTCACTGTTTCGATGGGTGACCACTTTTATTGGGTTCGCTTGTTTTTGGATGGGTGAACTTGTTAGCTGTTGTTTAACATAGCGGGGTGACTTTAGGATGGGTGATCAACATTTTTGTGGTTTTTGTGGACCTGGGGATCGAACAAAAAAAAAGTATAAGTTTTTTTATTTTTTATTTACATAAACACAAAATATTTTTTTTTGATAATTGTGTCAAGTTTTTATAATGTAATTATTTTAAAAGTTTGTAATATCCTATTTTTTTTTTAAATCTTGGTAATTAATGAATTGATATAAATTAACATTTGCTTTATAATTCAACCCATACCATAGTTTTCGCCGACCCCTATTATCTTTTTATCTATTGCCTTTAAAAGCATAATATTAATTTTAATCTGCGAATAATCGACCAATTTGCAACAATTATAAATTAGGCTCGTTGACAAGAGATTAACATTGAAAAAGGTGCTCAGAAACCCAAAACTGCTGTAACATGTGGTTAATTCGAGAATTTTCTCAAATGTGACAAATTGTCAACCGCTTGTCACACTTGTTGAGAAACTGAAAGTAGAATTAACGGGCGATTTTTCGTCGATTACGTTAACAGCCCGATAATTGAGAGCTGGGAAACTGGCAGTTACACTTTCCAAAGCTGAGATGCAAAAATAATACTGTACTGTTATATTTTTTTTTTATATAAAAATATGCTTGTTTCCAACGGTCTTGGACAGTGTCGCTCTGGCGATTTTGCTTTCAACCCCCTCAATTCACCATTAGTTTTTTCATTTTTACAGCCGACGCCGAACATAGATTGGCGCGCTCTGTCGTTTGTCTACGGTTTCGACAAATGATCATTGAGCCGTCGGTGTTTTGGTCGCATATTGCTGTTGTAGTGTGCAGCTCGCCCAACCTTATATTTGTAACTGCACACACCTTTTATGGGCATTATTACACGAATCGTTGAATCGAACACTTCTCTTTTATTTCGATTAGTGATGTAATGTAATCTAATACATGGCGACCCTTAGCCAGCAATTAAAATTTTGCAACTTACGTAAAATGCGAAGACGTCAATAGTTGAAGAAATCCTGAAAAATATACTGATAGAAGTTTATGAAGACGGAAAATTTAGAAGAAAGAAACAAAAGAAGATTAAAAAAAAAAAAAAGAAAAAAAACAGAATCCAAGAATAAGTGTGAAGCGGTGAAAATATTAAATAAGAAGACAGAAAAGGAACGTTGCTGCCGGGTGCCGGGAGAATGCTCAAGCCTTATGATGAGAGGATATGCAGGGCGCCGGGAGATAAATCGTTCGGGTCCGATGCGGAGCAGCTGGGAGTCAGTTCGAGTCCAGTGCTGAGGAATCCGTTCATCCACACCATGTAAGACGTCGTGACCTACGGAGTCAGTTCGAGTCCAGTGCTGAGGAGTCCGTTCATCCACGCCACGTGACACGTCGTGACCTACTTATACGTTGTCAGTACAATACGTACCTACTGCAATGTAAGTTTTGCACTGCAATTTTTTTTAATATTCTACAATATTCCATAATATTGTAATTAGATCATGTTGTATTATTTTATATTTCGATTTGGGGAATAGGAATGTCCCAACAATTGCAAGATTTGCACGCTAAATTAAAATATTTAAGGGAATATTTAGTGAAACTAGGTCCAGATAGGCGTAGACAAGATTTAGCTTATAAGAAACTAGTAGAAGCAGAAAAGGAATACAGTAAACTGGATTGTATTTTGACTCAGTTGAACCAAGAAATTAAAGAACGCAAGCTAGACAAAGAAACTTGTGAGGTTTTCCAAACATTAATCCATGAGATTCAATCAAATTATCAGAAAATAAAGGGTTTACTGACTTTAGTAGATAGTAGTAGTCAAACTAGTTCTAAGGATTTTATAGAACATTCAAATAGTGTTACAAAAATGGCTGAAACATTCGATATTAAAACTGCAATTTCCCTGTTGCCGATGATGAATGGCCAGGAGCAGGTGACAAATCAGCTTATTGATGGTATCTTACTTTATAGCTCGCTTATCAATGATGCCAGTAAAAGTCAATTGATACAGTTTGTATTAAAAACACGTCTCTCGCCTAGTGCAAAATTGCGTCTTAAAACTACTTACGCAGATATTGAAAGTTTGATAGAAGATATTCGCATTTATTTGTTACCTAAAAAATCATTTGTAGCATTACAAACACAATTGCTTAAGGCGACTCAAGGCCGTAGGAGCATAGAAAAATTCGGTACAGAGATTGAGGAATTGTTTGTGAATCTTACGATTGCTCAGGCTAACGATAAGCGTGATGCCTATGAGGTTTTGCGTCCGCTCAATGAGAAGACTGCAATCAAACGGTTTAGCGACGGTTTGGCCGATAAGCGGCTCAGCACCATCATTGCCTCACGACAGTTTGCGTCGTTGTCTGAAGCTATTACGGCTGCGGTAGATGAGCAATCCATGTCTGTCCAGCCACAAGACCAGGTTATGCAATTTAGGGCTAACCAAAACTATAAACGTGGAAGCTTTAGAGGTTCTCGAGGCCGAGGAAATAGACAGTTTTATAACAACAATAAAACTTATCATTATAATTATAATAAAAATTATGAAAATAGCACAGGTATAAGAACTTCATACAGTGTAAATCGAGGTAAACACACAGGTGGTCAGCGTCAGCATTTACGCGGACGTCCGGTGCGTTGTCAGCGTGTTCAGCATAACGCGCAACAGTCCAATGTCCAAGACAACTTGCGCAATGATCAGGCAAATAGTCATGAAAACTTAGAATTTTTTCGTACCTAAACCGAACACTCATTCAATTCTTAGTTTTAGTAATTTTTGTATTATTAATTGTCAATTACAAAATAGTAATGTTGATCTTAATTTACTGATTGATAGTGGAGCAAGCTTATGTGTGCTTAAGTATGAATGGTTGTCGCGACATAGGAATTTATTGAATTTAGTAAAACAGGATAAGATAGTTATTAAAGGAATTAGTGGTAATTTAGAATCTATGGGATACATTTATTTAGATATTTTAATTAATAATGTGACTTTTCAACAAAAGTTTCATATTTTTGAACACTTATCTTGCGCCGCAGAAGGTATACTCGGGCAGGATTTTTTTGAGCGCTATAACGCGGTATTAAATTATAAAAATGGTACTCTGAGTTTAGAAACCCGAGACCAGTCTGTTAGTGTTCATGTAAATAGGAATTTGTTTACAATTCCACCTCGTTGCGAAGTAATTAAACACATCCCGACGTCACACAATAGTGATTGCGTCATTTTGTCAAAGGAAATTTATAATGGTGTGTTCACAGCGGGTGTAGTATCGAAGCCACATAATGGACTTATTCCTGTTAGGATTTTAAATACAACTGATAGTTCGGTTAAGATAAATATTTCAGATCTAATTATTAGCTGCCTAGATAATTTTTATGTTTGCAAGTTTGACGACGATAGTATATCTGTGGATAGAGTTCGAACTTTGCTAACTACGTTACAACTACATACTTATTTAAATAAAGAGGAACAAAGAGGCATTGAAAACGTATGTGCCAAATATGCCGATGTTTTCCATTTGCCAGGAGATACGCTCACTACTACAAATTTAATAGAACATTCAATTAAACTAAAGGAAAATGCGTCTCCAGCGTACGTGAAGCCCTATCGATTGCCTAAAGCATTGAAAGGCGAGGTACAAAGACAAATAGATGAAATGGTTAAAAACGATATCATTGAAGAGACTATTTCAGAATGGTCAAGCCCAGTTCTATTAGTACCTAAAAAGACAGATAGGTCAGGAGAAAGGAAATGGAGACTTGTAGTGGACTATCGCCAACTCAATAATAGGATACAGGATGATAAATTTCCCTTACCTAACATCACTGAGATTCTAGATTCGTTATCTAACAACATCTATTTTTCAAAATTAGATCTCAGTCAAGGTTACTATCAGCTGTCTTTAGAAGAAAAGTCTAGGAAGTTTACTGCATTTACAACAGACAAGCAGTATCAAATGAAACGATGTCCAATGGGACTTAAGACATCGCCTAGTGCTTTTGCTCGTCTCATGACAATAGCAATGTCAGGGTTAAATTATAAATCATGCTTCTTATATCAAGATGATTGTATTGTCGTAGGAAATTGTCTTGAAACGCACAACAAGAATCTTATAAAAATTTTTGAATGCCTGAGAAGAGTGAATTTGAAACTAAATCCGATGAAGTGTGAATTTTTACGTAAAGAAATCGTTTATTTAGGGCATAAGATCACTTCAGAAGGTATATTTCCCGATCCATCAAAGGTAGAATGCCTGCAAAAGTACCCTGTCCCGCAGAATGTAGACGAAGTCAAGAGATTTGTTGCATTTGCTAACTATTATAGGCGTTTTATTCCAAAGTTTGCCGACATAGCCTATCCATTGAATGCGTTATGTAAGAAAGATATAGCGTTCGTATGGAGTGATGAATGCGAGCGAGCATTTTACAAGCTAAAACAGATCCTTGTTAGTCCAACTATACTTGACTATCCAGACTTCAGCGATAATAATACTTTTACGTTACAAACTGACGCATCAAAACTAGGTTTAGGCGCCGTGCTGTCTAATAGTAATAGCAAGGTAGTCGCGTACGCCAGCCGTAACTTGAAACCAGCTGAGACACGATACCCTGTGATTGAGTTAGAATTACTTGCTATTGTTTGGGCGGTTCGACATTTTAGACCTTATTTATATGGGAAAAAGTTTTACATAAAAACAGACCATAAGCCATTGATTTATTTATTTAATATGACCGATCCTTCAAGCCGGTTGACAAAGTTTAGATTATATCTCGAGGAATATGATTTTGAAATCCGCTATGTCCCAGGACGGCAAAACGCAGCTGCAGATGCATTGAGCCGGATACAATTTGTAAACAATTTTATAAAGGAAATGAGTCATTTAAAAGATACTCCTAAGTTACTTGTTATTAAAGATGTGACTAGAGTTACTGACAAAGACACGAAAATTGTGATCTTGAATGACTTCCACCTGTTACCCACGAGTGGCCACGCGGGGGTAAACAGAATGTTAAATAATATTAGGAAGTACTATTATTGGCCAGGAATGAGCAATGACGTATCAGAATTCGTAAAGAAGTGTAGAAGTTGTCAGATTCAAAAGCATACCAATAGGCATACGAAGGAACCGATGGTTATCACATCCACGGCATCCACTGCTTTTGAAAGAGTTAGTTTAGATTTAATAGGTCCTTTAGATGTAGATAATTTAAACTATAAGTATATTTTGACATTACAGTGTGATTTAACAAAATACGTCGAAGCTTATCCTTTAGAAAAGAAAGATACTATTTCTGTAGCTAAGTTATTTGTAAACAATTTTATTCTGAGGTATGGTATCCCTAGAGAGATAATAACAGACCAGGGAACAGAGTTTATGTCATCAGTTTTCACTGAGATTTGCAATTTGTTGCATATTAATAAACTGCATTCAACAGCTTATCATCATGAAACTCTGGGAGGTTTGGAAAATACTCATAAAGTTCTAGGAGCTTATCTTAGAATTCAGTGTGACAATAACAAAACAGATTGGAGCAGTTGGCTTCCATTCTGGTGCTTTTCTTTTAATACTACAATGCACTCTGAGACAAAATACACTCCATTTGAGTTAGTATTTGGCAAAAATTGTAATTTACCATCTAATATAGCACAAAATGTATATGTTGATCCGTTATATAATCCAGATTCTTACCCTTTGGAGCTAAAATACAGACTACAAAGAGCACAAGCAGAAGCTAGAAATAACTTATTATTCAGTAAGGAATTAAGAAAAAATCATTTTGATAAAAATGTAAATCGGTTAATATATAAGAGTGGAGATTTAGTTTTAATCAAAAATCAAGTAGGAAATAAGTTAGATAAAATTTACTTAGGACCATACAGAGTCATTGAAGATGTATCACCAAATGTGAAAATTATAAAAGATGATAAGGAATATGTAATTCATAAAAATAATACAAAACTGTTTGTAACTTAAAATACTTTGGTTAATTAAGATAAGATGTTTTTTTGTATAATGTTATGTTAAAAAGTAAACAAAAAGTAGTGATGTAAGCATAGTTTAAGTAAAAAAAAAAAAAGCATTATGTACTTAGTAATAACAACATTTTTTTTTTAAAAAAAGGGGAGGTGTAGTGTGCAGCTCGCCCAACCTTATATTTGTAACTGCACACACCTTTTATGGGCATTATTACACGAATCGTTGAATCGAACACTTCTCTTTTATTTCGATTACATCACTCTAATACACTGTAACATGGAAATATTGTAAAAACAAACCATATTTTTAAAAGAGTAACCATGGAGTTTCTTGCCGGTTCTTCTCCATAGGAAACGAACAACCCGAACCGTGCGCCTTTTGTCGACGTTTTATAAGTGCCCATGTAAAATAAAATAATTTGATTTTGATTTTGAACTATTTATTGTATTTTATCCATACTAATATTATAAATGCGAAAGTAACTCTGTCTGTCTGTCTGTTACCTTTTCACGCTTAAACCGCTCAACCGATTTAGATGAAATTTGGTAAGAAGATAGTTTGAAACCTTGGAACGGACATAGGCTACCTTTTTTTGCAAAAAATGCGAAGGGGGAGAAATGGGAGGGGGTTTAATTTTGAATGAAACTTCTTATTATGGCCTAAGCCGTTGAACCGATTAAGATGAAATTTGTTGTGGAGATAGGTTGAGACCCAGGGCAGGACTTAGGCTACTTTTTTTTGCATAAAACACAAAGGGGAAGAAATAGGGGGGTGGGTTAGATTTGTATGAAACTTCTTATTATGGCTTAAACCACTGAACCGATTTAGATAAAATTCGGTATGCAGGTAGTATGAGATCCTGGGATGGACATGGGCTACTTTTTTGTATTAAACAAGGTGCGGGAGAAATGGGGTGGAGTATTTATAAAATATGAAAATAATATGAAACTTCTTTTTATGGCGTCCTTCTTATTCGGCTGTAGGCATGATATAATTGTTTATGAAAGATTTGAGTGTCAATTTGAAAAAGTCAAATTAATGTCAGTGTCAGTGAAAGTGGTAATCACAGAGTACTTTTATTATATAGACAATAATAATGGTAATGGTGGTAATTTAAGCAAAACTTTTAAATATTCTACTGCTTATTTTTATTAGGGGGATATTTTTATGCTGTGGATATGCCTCGCAAGCGTAAATCTCCTTTGAGCCGTAGCTCTAGCAGAGCTCGAACAGCAAGAGTAGCTAGAAGCTAAGAAACAGAGTAGCAGACTCAATCCGTCTAATTTTAGGAGCTGAGCGTCACGCAACCCAAAGAGCTGCTGAGACTTTCGATCAGATTCAGGCTCGCCAACTCGCAGATGCTGAACGTCACGCAACTGAAAGAGCTGCTGAGACTTTAGACCAGATTCAGGTTCGTCAACACGCAGATGCTGAGCGTCACGCAACTCAAAGAGCTGCTGAGACTTTAGACCAGACTCAGGCTCGCTAACTCGCAGATGCTGAGCGTCACGCAAATGAAAGGGCTGCTGCGACTTTCAACCAGACTCAAGCTCGCCAACTCACAGATGCTGAGCGTCACGCAACTCAAAGGGCTGGTGAGACCTTTGAGCAAACACAGGCCCTTCGGATTTTAGATCCCGAACGTCACGCGTCATCGATAGCTGCTGAGACGCCTGAACAATTCCAAATACGGCGTGTTTTACGAGCTCAACGGCAGTCTGAAAGGAACGTACGTTTGCAAGAAATACATGGGAGTCGTTCCACAACGCTGCGTCTGATTATGACCCATTGATTGATTACACTAACCATCGATTAGTTCTCATAGAGAACATGGTTAAAAAATGTAGATATTGTGAAGCACTCAAGTGGAATGATGAGACACCGGGTATGTGTTGCTCTGGTGGAAAAGTTTCAGTTCCAACGCTTGGTGAGCCAGAAGAACCACTCAAGTCTTTGCTTTTGTATGACAGTGATGAATCGCGCCGTTTTTTAAGCAGAATAAGAAAATATAATACATCCTTCCAAGCAAGCTTGAATCAAGTGGCAGCAGAGTGACTAACCCTGAAACTCTACAGGGTGAGAATCTCTACCCTGTAGAGTTTTTTAACTCTTTAGAATTATCAGGGGTGCCGTCCCATACGTTGAGGCTGAAAATTGGTGTCCCAGTACTGTTAATGAGAAATCTGGACGCATCAAAATTATGTAATGGCACCCGACTACAAATAACACACCTAGGACGCAATATAGTAAGGGCAACAATTATGACAGGAATAGCAAAGGGAGAAGATGTAATGATTTCACGTATTCCGATAATCCCAACCAATATGCCATACCAATTTAAAAAGTTGCAATTTCCCCTTATAGCGACATTCGCGATTACCATAAATAAAGCTCAAGGGCAAACACTGAAAGCTGCAGGAGTGAATTTAGAAAAAAACTGATTTTCCCATAGGCAACTGTATGTAGCGTGTTCACGAGTATCAAGTCCACATAATCAATATGTTTTAGCAAAAGATGGTAAAACTAAAATATTGTTTACACGACTGTGTTAAAGTAAGTTATTAAAAATTACAACTCTGTGCTCACAACCTATTTCCACACTTTTGACGACAAAAACAATATTTATAAGAATCAAAAATCAAATTAGTACCTACTGCATTTTATGTTACGCACAATAGACTATTTTTGTACTACTCTGCGTTTCCTTTTCTACGTTTTACGCAAACGAAGCCGCGGGTAAAAGCTAGTTATTTATATATTTGTTTTATACGTTATACACAAACATACTGTGACTCACCTTCTGTGTTTATACTATTTTGTTATTATTTGTTTTATTGTATTTTTAACCGACTTCAAAAAAAGGAGGAGTCAATTCGTCGGAATCTTTTTTTTTTTTTTATGTATGTTCCCCGATTACTGTAAGACGCCTGGACCGATTTGGAAATTTTTTCTTTTGTTTGTAAGGGTATACTTTCTAGTTGGTCCCATAGTCATCAAGTCAGGATCTGATGATGGGATTTTGGAGAAATCGAGGGAACTCCTCAAATATTATAGGCATACATATAGCGATTTTGGTATTTTTATCAACAATACAATTATCTGCACTCAGAAAGTAACATTTGGTGAAGTGGAACTGGTGAAGAAGATCACAGATGGCTAATAGAATTCCTTAATGCTAAGTATGTCATGAGTTATAAGATATCTCGAATAGTTTAACGACTATGATGAAGCAAATACTTATAAATACATAGTGCTGATGAAAATGGTACCATCGTACTGATCTGATGATGAAGCCGGCAGGTAGGCACTGGTACTCCGAAATAAAAAAATGGAATCGTCATGAGATGTACTTTAAGCTATATATGAATTTTATGGCAATTGGAAGTACCTATCAAAACTAAAAAGAGATAAATATAAAACTTTTTAAGAAAAAAACAAACCCGAAACACGGAAAACAATAGAAAGTTATTTTTCGTTTTGCAGTGTTTTTTTGGAAGTCGGTTTGTTTTTTTCTTAAAAGTTTTGTATTCCTTAAATATTGAATGTTCCGTTTCACTGAATGTGTCCGTGGCATCAATATTGGGCCTTATCAGAATATCAGCGCAGCGTTATTTTGTTTATAATATCGTTGCACATGTTGAGATAGGATTAGGTTTTTGGTCTCGCACGGGGTTATTTATTTTTATTTTTATTATTGTTTGTGCTTTACTCATCTCGTGTCTCCTGTGCGTGTCACAAACACATATTTTTCTTTCTGTTCGTCTAGTCACTGATAGATGTGAGAGGGGCGAAGCTTAGCTTAGCTTAGCTGATTGCTAGATTTGATCTGTGTCGCATTTTGTCTGTCATTCAGTAGTCTTCCTTGGTATTATTGTTTTAGTCACCTGCTATATCTATACTTATTACTTATAATAATATTATAAAGAGGAAATATTGTTTTGTGTGTTTGTTTGTTTGTACCGAATAGGCGCCGAAACTACTGGAACGATTTAAAAAATTCTTTCACAATAGAAAGTTACATTACTCCCGAGTGACATAGGCTATTTATAAATCCCGAAAACAGGTCCACGGCAGCGAAGCCGCGGGGAACAGCTAGTCCTAATATATTTATGGGCTTTAACCAGTCATCTCCACCAGCTGTTGTTTCATTATAAACTTCCTTTCTAACCATATCATGTGCACATAATCGTCAGTTTGTTCAAACCTGCGCATATACTTGTGCTCTATTGGTGTAATCACTGCAGGGCGTTCCGGTGCGAGGATAAACGAATAAATAAATGATGTATTGTCCTCCCGGCAGGTGCTGGTACACGTCTCGACGGCGTACAGCAACATGGAGCTTACACACGTGGAAGAGAAGGTATACGCCGCACCGGCGCCATTGCCACAACTGCTGAGCCTCATAGATGTACTGCCTCAGGGTATGCTTGCGGAGATCACACCCAAGTGAGCATATTCATACATATAAAAAGTGAGATAGAAGAACACCGTTCTCTTTAATCTTTTTCTTCAATTTGAGCAAAGCTTATGACTTGGTCAACCATGATTTTTAACCGACTGCCTAAAAAGGAGGAGGTTCTCAATTCGGATATTTATGATTTATTTTTTCGGAGATATATATATATATATATATATATATATATGTCGGAGTTAGTTATCAATTAAAATTGTGGGTAGTCAACAGAATTTATAATGTTTTGTTTTCTTATTACTAATTTAAGTGATTTTACTATCAATTATTGCCTAATAAATCAGATCATAATTTATTGAGCACTCAGTGTACGCACAGATTGATTTTTGGCAACTTATTTCGATAATTGTAATCGATGGTCAAGTTCAAAACAATTGTTGACATGTTAATTGGATTATTATTTGTGTAATCACCATTGTTTACTTACGACAATTATTCTTGTGATATTTGACTATTTTAGAATGTGAGTTTTATTTGATTTAGCACATTTTAGTGTTTTGTATCAAGTAAACACGTGACGTACTTCCGTATGTCATCGGGCAGAGTTGTTGTGGACGTATAGCAAGGTATAAAAGAGCTTGCATCGGTATGCAAGTCAGTCTATCTTCGGATTAAACTCGATAAAGAGCTCCCCTGCTCCCGACAAAACTGTCGGTTTATTTGGTACAGCACTGCTGTATATTCACATAGCTATATTGGCTTGCTGATGGCGAACGATACACTTTGTACTTGGGTGGCTTAGGCTGCTGTACGAACTGTAACCTTAAGGGTTTGTTCGTTTAACTGTATTGTTACTATACCCTTTAAACCTACTTTATCTTGTTACCATTAGTATTATTTTATCAGTGAAACTAGTACTGTAATTAACAACCTTGTTATTGTTTGTACAGTTTTTGTTTATCCAACAAAAATGGGAACGCCCAAATCCTGACCGTATATACCCCTCGGCCCTCATGATCCTACATATATATATATATATATTATGTATGTTCGAGCATAACACCGTCATAATATAAACGGATTTGCAAATTTTTTATTTTATTTGAAAGAAGTTTATTCCGAAATGATACCATTTAAATTTGGTGAAGGTCTGATGAAGAACTTCGGAGTTATGCAATTCTTCAATAAATGACGGAAAATCTCTCGGAATTGCTGCAATTGTATGTCTGTTCATTGTTTACACCATTTCATAACATATCCAGTATGCTCTAAACGAGTACGCAGATATTTGATGATTAAACGAACTTACCTGTAAGTGAAGTTCTATCCCAATTATATGAGTACGTTTCATTCGAAGATAAATAAAAGACACATGTAGTACCTTCATTGTACTGGCAACTTCGCACTTATTTAAATATTAGGGTAGATTAAAAAACTTGCGCTCCGTCCGACCCGCCGCAACGGCGCCGAGGCTCCTCATTCTTTAGAGTCCTATTACAATTTTTTTATTTTTTATTATGGGCTCTGGGAAGGGAGGGACCTTTATCTTCGAATGAAACGTACTCATATAATTGGGATAGAACTTCACTTACAGGTAAGTTCGTTTAATCATCAATTATATTACGTACGTTTCATTCTTCAGATAAATAAAAGACACATGTAAGATGTTTAGAGATTAAAAAAATTGTACCTATATAGTATTAAATGAATAAGATTAAAACTGGTTTTTTACTATTATAAATCATTTAATTACTCAACACAACTCAAACATTCTTAGTTAGTACAAAACGAAAAAGGTTTTATTATTTTGCTCTTTTATAAATTTACAACATTCATTTAGACACTTGTTAAGAAAATCAAGAAAAATCAGATAAATGAATACTCAAATCACAGCTAATAAAGTCCTGATTATTAACCAGGGAGAAAAACTGATCTTGCAAAACAAGCATCATCGCTTACTGGACGATTATAGAATTTAGGAAACGTCTGCGATGATTGTGACCAACCAACAGTCTTTCTGATGACGTCAAGTGAGACGCCTTGCGTGCGCGCCGTGGATGTGGCAGCGTGTCGGGTGCTGTGCGCACCAAACGTCGACACATCCACGCCGCTCTCCGCGAGCACCTGCGTTATCCATCGGCTGATGGTTTGTGTGCAGGTGGCCTTGTAAGGTCGCTTGTATGTCATCAGAAGGTTTTCAACTGTATTTGGCCTTAAATCTTTTGTAACCGACAAATAATCTTTCAAAGTTGTTGCTGGACAAATATTTATATTTTCTTTGAAGTAAGGCAGGAATAAAATTGGTTGGTCACGACCGGCAGCAGATGTTTTAATGACATCGGTAATTAATATGTTGACTCCGTTAGGACAAATTTTAATGTTTTTAATTTTAATAGATGTAATTGTTTGCGCTCTGTGAGCTGTGCATAAGGCTAATAAAATTACAAGCTTCTGTGAAATAATTTTTAAAGGTAATTCTATATTAGGGCCCCATTGAGCGATGTGTTGTAAAACTATTTGAGGGTTCCACGTAGAACAAAATACAGTTCCAAAATAAACATTTAAACATTCCAAAATACAGTTCCGCGTATTTTGGAATGTTTGGCCTTAATTTATAGGTTCCTTTTAATAACCTTTTGATCTGTTCATGAGATCCTAAATCATCGCCAAATAGTAAACTTAAAGCCGAACGGTAACTATTAAGAGAACCGTAAGCTGCACCTTTATCAAACTGTTCCGTTAAGAATGATAACACTGACGGTATACAAGATTTGTATGGATCTATTTCATTGTTAAGGCAATAATGCCACCAATTTTTTAAGGCCACACTATATTGTTTCAATGTGTTCTTGGCTAAAGATGCCATCATTAAATCCAAAGAGGCTATAGGGACACCTCGTTTTATAAAAGCGTTCCTGAGAGCTTCGCTGCACCCAGGGTAACTCCTTTGATTTGTGGGTTCCTAGAGGAAGACCAAATATTGTTATTTTCGGCATTTATAAAAATAATATCTGAAGTGAGTAATTTTTGTAATAAAGGGAACCAGGGTTGCGAAGGCCAATAGGGAAAGACAAGTATGCCTTCAGCCTTATCTATTATGACTTTAATATTAGGGAAAAAGGTGGAAAGGCATAAAATAACATGTTATCCCATGAAATTGTGAACGCGTCTATGGCAACGGCATCTGGGTCTGGTTTCCATGATACATATTGATGACATTTGGCATTGGTACGAGAAGCGAATAAATCGATATCTGGTTTGCCTAGTTTAGTCATAATTTTATTAAATACTTCAACTGACAATTTTAGTTCTATATCTTTGTTAATCTTAAGTGATTCTTCATCAGCTTCTTTATTATCTTTACTTTTAATATAAGAGGCAGTTAAAAATAAATTTCGCTCTTCGCACCAACGCCAGATTTCTCGTGTCAAGTCGTTTAAATGGGGGTACTGGATACCACCCATGCGATTAATGTAGCTTAATGCTGTGGTGTTATCGATACGTAATAAAATGGAACAGTTACGTTTGTCGCGTGCAAAACATTTGATACCAAAAATACTGCCAGCAGCTCTAAATAGTTGATATGGAATTCTAACTCAGTTGATTTCTATTTACGGTTAACTCTTTCGTTTTCACAAAATGCGCCCCAGCCAGACCTGGAGGCGTCTGTGAAAAATTTCTAGTTGAAACTTATCAGGCCTTAAGGAAATAGATGTCGAAAAAATGTTCTGACACCACCATTCCAGATCCGGCAGTATTACAGGCGAAGGACTAAATTTAGATTCGTATGTTTTACAAGTCTTTAATGCTAAGTAATTTTGTCTCTCGAGACGTTTAGTATACACCCAACCGTATTTAACTGCAGGACAGGCGGATGTTAAAACACCGATTAAACTGGCAAACTCTTTAATAGTGCAACGTGGTAAGGGAATGATTTTTTTAACTAATTTTGAAATATGTACTCGTTTATCATTCGGTAAGGATAAAGACATGTTATTAGTGTTATAATTAAAACCTAGGAATTTAGTCTGTTGTGATGGTTGTAAAGAGCTTTTTTCGAAATTTATCACGGATCCTAAATATTGCTATATTAATTTATCCTCCATTTTAAAATGATTTTGAGTTACAAATTTATTTAACAACTTTAAGTTTAAAATAAATCGTTTGCCGCCACTTGATTTAGAAGTTAAAAATATTTTAGAAATAAATTGATCTGATCGCGCCTAATTGTAACAGGTTGTCAATCGCTACAGACATATCTCTGTGTTCCCCATTCGTAAACGTGTTAGAGGGTACAACATTTTGATAAACTTTTCTAGAAAATGGTATTACGTAGCCATTTTTAATCCAGTCCAAGATTGTAATATTACTAGTGATGTTCATCCAACATTTGTAAAAATATTGTAAACGACCTGCGTGTACCTGTAACGCTAGCGTCGAGTCTGGGCACGGTGCTTGCCCTGGCTGGGGGAAGCTCGAGTCGCGTCGTCGTCGGCTGCCGCTGGTATGCTGTCGCTGCTCGTACATATCCTCCTCGCCCCCCCCTGCTCGCCGAGACGTAACGAGGGGGGCCAGTCCCGTTTCCCGAAAACCGAGTCCTCGATGTCGATGGTCCAGCTGTGAAAGCGGGTAAAGACGTCGCCCTTTGGGCGGATTTTTTAATCAGCGATCCTTATCGCTCAATAGCTTTAGAAGCTTTTATGGTTTCTGAGAGCTTTTCTCCGAAAAGCGTCTCGTCTCTTTCGTGGTCTTTTATAAGTGGTGTAAAGGACTTGTCCAGGCAGGGAGTTCTGTCCTCACTTGAGTTTCGGTATAATGTAGGTCGGTCAGGATCCTACAGCTATCAGAAAGAATTTTAATGGCCTGAATTTTATCATCTCCTAGGAGGAGCTGGGTAATAGCTTTATTTAGGGCGCTTATGCCGAGGCCCAGTTGATCTTGTTTCAACTGTATATTTTTATCACGGTTAATAATAATTTCTGTGACCGCAGCCTTAATTTCCGGATTCAAAGTAGGCGCCCTAAGGAGTTTGCAGTTCTCCGGTATATGATACTCTTTAAGTATTTTTTCCTTAAGATCATTGGCAAGTCCTTTTTTTAGTAAAGGAATCCAACGTTGGGCTAAAGTGTGGTGTATGTTTTCGCCATAAATCGGCTGTTCATCCGTGGTATCGCCCAGCGCTGATAGTAATTCCGGATCGAGCTGCGGTGAATCATCCTGCGCCAGTTGAATAGGCGCCTCCGGCGTCATTTCAATATTTTCTTGAACGTCATGAGATTCAACTGACACGTGATACGGCATCGCCGTGATATCATCTTCCATGGTTCCGACGTCTGAAACGATAAACGTTTCAAATGTAAACAAACAGGCCAAGCGTTTTTTAAACGTTTTTAAACCCTCGTGTTGACCCGCAGTCAACCTCCAGGCATATTTTACACATCATGCTATACCTTCGTGATACCCTCAAAGTGATATCCTCCAGGCTAGCTTAGAGATGCTAATTTATTTATTTGGGCCACATAAAAAGCGTATAAAAGGTATCGCGTACCTATATACAGTATTGTATAACTCGTACACGAAATCACTTAGTAAAAAATAAATCATAACTAACCTTGATTTTTCTCAGAATCCGACGAAGATGAATATATAATCACACGACTTCGTTTTGTGTTTGCACGTTTAAATCTTTTAATTTTATTTTCATAGTAACTAATTTTGTTGTCAGCGCTACGCTTAGACATAATGTTAAAGTAATTTGAGGATAACTTTGACTAAATATCACTGAATATATAAAAGTATTGAAGAGTGAGTGCTTGTTGCCGCGCACAAAGAAAGAATGAGGAGCCTCGGCGCCGTTGCGGCGGGTCGGACGGAGCGCAAGTTTTTCAATCTACCCTAATATTTAAATAAGTGCGAAGTTGCCAGTACAATGAAGGTACTACATGTGTCTTTTATTTATCTGAAGAATGAAACGTACGTAATATAAGTACAGTTCACCCTGGTACACTCTAATTCCACCGGTTATGTTCAAGTTACATGTTATTCGGATAATCTATTCTGGCATCACTGTGAGCATTATAGGTACCTTACTTTAGAACTTGTCCATTATGTACCACTAAAAAGGGAAAAATAAAAAACTGTTTACCTAACAAAAGAAAACCGACTTCTAAAGCAAAACACTACAAATCGAGAAATAACTTTTTTTCCGAAGTCGGTGTCTAAAAAAACGAAAAACAGTAGGCACCAAAGACATCGACTTTGGAAAAAAAGTTATTTTTCTTTTTGTATTGTTTTGCTTTAGAAGTCAGTTTTATTGTTTTGTTAAAAAGTTTTTTATCTAATACAAAAATGCAATTAGCTATAGAAGCTAAGGAATATAGTCATTGATAGGATAGCTATCTTTTAATCTGTCAGAAAAAAGTTTAAAATAACATGTTGACTTCACATAGTTCAGAAAACAGTAAAAACCAAATCAGGCGTACCCAATACTTGGACAATTACTTTTTCTTATTTACATATACGATTTACCGTCAGCTTTAAAGCAATTCATCATTTTGCTGACATTCTATGATATATTCCTCACAATTAGCACTAGTGAGCTTACTAGGTATATTACTGAGTCTCTGACGTAACGATATAACCATACTGACTGGGCCGGCTTCAAGACCTACCTCAATGAAAACTTTACCGCAACTATTCCACTGAAGAACCAAAATGATGTAGATAACGCCTGCAAATATCTCACTAACGCCATTCAACACACCCTCCCGGCTCAAAGGTCAATCACTCTCATCCACCAAACATAATGCAAAAAATCTGAGAAAAGCGCAGACTTAGAAGAATTTGGCATCAATCCCGTCATCCTCTTGATAAACTCAATTACTACAAGGCAGCAAAGAAGCTAAAGGCTTACAGTCAAATAGTCTACTAACACAACGTTGACAGCTAACCTACAGATGATGTCACCTACGGGGGTTAGCGAGAACTCGCTCTGGAAGGCCACTAAAAACTTAAATAAGCCTCGACAATCTTATCATCCAATCAGATCAGAGGGTTCCAGGGCAAGAACTGACTTGGAAAAGGTCCTCAGTATTCAAACCCAACAAGAGTGTTGCTGATGAGCATTAAATTCACGCAATATTGGGACAAGACTTACAGATGCGTATGCCTATTATACCCACAACACCTAAAGAAATAGCGAAACTATACGATACGAATAGCGATACTGCTGAATTCGAGAAAAGCCACGGGATTTGACTTGATCAGTCTTTGCATACTTAAAAATCTTTCCAGAAAATACATTTATTTTTCTAGCTAGTTTGTTCAACGCAATCTTTCGAACATCTCACTTTCCTGACCTGTGAAAAATCTCCGAAGTGATTATGATCCATAAATTAGGCAACCCTGAACACGAGGCCTCGTGTTATCGGCCGATAAGCCTAACGCCTGTACTCTTCAAACTGTGGGAGAGGATATCCCACAGCCGTCTAAAACCGTGCATGGATGCCAATGATGTTGTTCCGTCTCACCAGTTTGGCTTTCGGAAGTCTCACGCGACAATAGAACAGATTCACCGAGTTTACCAAACAGGAAGACAGGCTTTAGAACGTAAAAAGTACTGCTCAGCGGCATTCCTTGATGTACAGCAAGCCTTTGCCCGTGTCTGGCACAAATAATTGCTGGTTGTTACTTTAAGGTTTCCGTATGTAATGTTTTTATCTTGGTACAATAAAGTATATATAAATAAATTAATAAAAACGTCCACACTCAATGCTCCTGCTCATCCAGTCATATTTATCCGACCGTTGCTTTCAAGTGAAACAGGGCGAAGCAAGATCAAGATTGATTGAAGCTAAAGCTGGTGTACCACAGGGATCTGTTCTTGGCCCAGTGTTGTAAAATATTTCTACATCAGATCTACGCACATTGGATGGCATAACAATAGCAACATATGCCGACGACATAGCCTATCTATCAGTTGAAAAACAATATGTCACGGGAATTTAACGCGATGATTTCGATTATTTATTTACCTATTTCACCCGACGCGACGTTTCAGCCGTGTTGCAACGACCGTGGTCCCGGGTAGACTGGTGTCTCGGTGTACTGGCTCCGTTGGGGCAGAAAATTCTTCCTCTACCCTCACATTTCTACACACAATACTGACCGTGTCCTTATTCTGTAAGTTCACCGACTGCACAAAGCGAGGTAATGTTTTTTGAATCACTAAATAAATAAATAAAATAAATAAAAGGTTTATTGCAGAAACTTGTACACTTTTACAGTAAATCTTACATAGGGACCTCCTTTAAGTAAAAGATATACCTGTGCTAGGAGGACCCGCTCTTCAATGACAATTTATGAAATGGTAAAAGTGATGTACAAAAGGAAAATAGAATCTAATAAAATTTAAAAAAAATACAAGCCACTGGATTCCACGCCGCGGATAATTTGTAACCGTCAGCCCGATTGAACATTTTGTGTTTTTTTAATTTCAATCCCCTCACGCAAAATTCTTGAATAGAAGTGGCGTTCCGTGGAGAGGACTTGTGGACAATGAAATTCGATCCAGTGATTGCTGCCGCCTTCTAATAGGTGATCTGCAATCGCCGACATATTGAGCTGCTGGTTTTTTACAGCGGCGATATATTCTTTGACCCTTTCAGCTATAGTCCGCTTAGTCTGGCCTATGTAGGGACTACCGCAGCTACAATTGATTTGGTGTGTGCCCACTATGCTGTTCACCTTTTGTCCCGGCGTGTATACAGTGTTTATAGAGTACTTCTTCAATAACACGCCGATCTTGTCCGTTACTCCTCTGACGTAAGGCAGGTAGGCAGGCTGTCTATTTACCTCAGGATGTTTGCAATTGGACCGGGCCGCTTCATTCACCGACTGACAACGTACCCGTTATGTTTTAGTACCTCCTGAACATGATCCAATTCCCCTTTCAGATGTTCAGGGTCACACAAGTCATAAGCTCTGTTTTTTAAGGACACACTCGTCATAACAGCTTGTAAGTGGCGTGGGTGGTGATCGATGTTGCGTGCAGGTATCTATCAGTGTGTGTGGGTTTCCAGTAAATTCCCGTGAAATATGGTTTTTTAATTATGAAACGCAAAAGTTTTAAAGTTAATATCTATCAGTTGATGACAATTCAGAAATGGCCAGCAAAATATTCCAAAAACAACTAGATGAAACTCATAAATGGCTCTGTAAGTGGCGAATACGTGCGAGAGCGTCTAAGTCTAATCATATCACCTTCACGCTCAGGCAGGGAAACACCCCACCTGTTAGACTTGATCCTGACACCCTACCACACACAGATTGTGTAAAGTATCTTGGCTTCGACTTGGATAGGCACCTAACATGGAAACATCACATTAAATATAAGAGGGATGAGTTAAACCACAAGTTCCGCAACCTGTATTGGCTCATGGAAAGAAACTCTGTGCTCTCTGTAGACAACAAACTCCTCATTTAAAACTCGGTTCTCAAACTCATATGGACCTATGGGATCCAATTGTGGGGCGCTGCCAGCAAAACCAACATACTCTGCCTGCAAAGAGTGCAAAATGGTATCCTAAGATCAATAGCAAATGCACCTTGGTTTGCTAGGAATGACGAAATCCACGACTATCTACAAATGCCATCAGTAAACTCTGAAATCGAGCGATACAAAAGACAACACAAGGCACGCCTATCCTCGCATCCAAACCCACTTGTTACTGAACAGTTAAACCCGACAGCGGTGGTAAAAAGGCTGAAGAGGAACCACCTTCAATAAGTGGGAGGCGCAGCAACGGCTGCTCCACCACAACGCCATTTGTCATGGATCGAAGTTGCTTATGGTCCGACGACCGATTGCAAATGGAATAATATGGAAAAAGATAAAAATATCGGCCATAGTAACCAATATAGTAAATCAGAAATAATCACGAAATAACCTATGGACACATAATAATTATAAAACTAGCATACAGATGCCTCATCCGTCATCCCATATAAAGCAACCGTGCTGCCGTCCGTCCGTCTAAATCAAAATAATCGGTTTAGTCCGTTGAAAAACGCAAGTGGCATCGCATCGTATTTTACACAAAATTTTATAAAAAATCGATGCATATCGCGCCATCTAGTGACATTTATTTGAACCAAATATTCTTTCTTAGCTTCCGGTCGCCGTGCTATGAGTATGGGTGAAACACTATACCAAATTTACTTAAAAATAGATTAGAACTTTGTTTTACAGAAGTTTATCTAATATTTAGATTTTTCTACATAGAAACAAAAGGTTTACAATGAAACTACAATACATATTATTATAAGTCGAGTTCACTTTAACAAACAAAAGTCCAAAAATATGATGCCCTAAAGTGTCTTATTGCTGAGATATTATTATACGCGAATGCCACTACTGATATTGCAGATACAATAATTAAATTATTTTTTTCCTGTATTCCAGGTTGATATCCCCGAAGCCCACCACGTACACGTTCACGAAGGCGATGGCGGAGAGTGCGGTGGCCGAGCATGCTGCGGCCGCCAAGTATGCCACCGCCATCTTCAGACCTAGCATAGGTCAGTTACCAGTTATGCCTAAGGCATTCGCCATTCTACCTTTGTGCATGAAGTTTTAAATTAAAAAAAAAACACAAAAGATAAACCGACTTCAAAAAAACAAAATTTCTTTGGAACCTGATCTAGATTTTATCGTTTTCGACACCAACTTCCGAAACGAAAGTTATTATGCAATTTTTTATGTTTTGCTTTTGAAGTCGATTTTTATTTTAATATACCATGACGAAAAAGTGAGCAGCTTCTATAGTCTTGGTAACAATAGTATTGAAAAAATACCCATTATAATTTAATTTACACATTCGTTCCGTTTGTCGCTAAGGAGTTTGCTTGTATGTTCCATATCTTGAAAATCTTGGAGAAATCCCCACAAAACCCATCACAAATAAAAAAATGCATGGACAAACTTACATACATACTACACAGATACATACATGTAAAAGTGTAAGCAAAAAATGTGAATTTATAAACAAAATGTGAGGGTAAAACATAAAAGAATAAAACCACTGCATAAATTAGATCATAATTATTTTAATCAAATCACCGTAATAACTTCAGTAAAATACTTGCCACAATATTGTTACGTAAAAATGACACGCACATTAATAATGAAAATGATTATCAGTGCATATTTCGTCTATCTATCAACTTGTTAAACCAGGCAGTAACTCAAAAATATACTCAAATACTACTAATATGTCTTTCACAAACAAAGTATATGTTGGTACAACCCCAATACTAAATTAATTATCTGTATTCATCCGTGACATCTCTTAACAGTATACATTATACAAAGTTTAATTACAGATAATATACACAATTAAATATTTCTAAACTTATAACTAATAATAAAACAAACTTATATATACAGAGAGAGGGAAAAACCCTCATTGCGCATCAAAAAATTCGTCCACATCGATGTCAATGGAAAACGTGCCTAGAACGCTGGCAGCATTGCCACGTTGAATGACAATGCTGATTCTCTAGATGAAGAACAGGCCAGCCCTCTGGTCACGCGAAGAGTCGACTAACCGTTTACGTATGTCTCGAAACACTCGATTAGCACTCGGAGCCTATGGACCTAATGTCTCAACCCAAACTGCTCAAACATATTACTGCCAATAAGGTGATATTTGCGCCGTTAGAGGTTTTCTGCACTAGCAGCAGCCGCCCCAGCACAGCCCGCCGTGCTAAGGAGATGGGATGGCGCAAGGATATCGACACATGTTGCATCCCACACCAAAGGCCTACCCAACTTCCAAGGCATTATTGTCATCCCATCCGGTCTCTTCCCATCGTCGCGTGCCAGACAACAGCTCTAAAACGCGGAGCGGAAGCGTGTACTGCAGGATAGGCCATGGTGTCCGAGGCGGTCGACTGGTTTTCCACATTGACAACGATGTGGACCTCCGCTAGGAGTACCCAAGCGCAGACATGTAGTAGAACGTTTTTTACGCTTATTTTCAAGTGCTTAGTTTATTGTTACACTTACGAACTGCATCAATCCTTTCATAATGTGTTAGTTTGTTTTATAACGATTCCAACGACATAACTTTTAAACAGCTCCTTTGAATAGTTTAGGAGATATCGACATTTTAATGACACGCGCCCTTATCGCAAGAAATCACCCAGATGTTACGTGACGACTAGCGGCTAGCGGCTGAAGGGGATGGATATATTTTTTTTCCTAAACCTGACATGCCGTTTTATTATTTTAAAATATCGGCATCTGCCAGTGCGTAGCAAAAACTAAATGTTATTTCTATTCGCCGCCAGATGGCAAATAAAATGTCCCTAAATACATTTTGGTGTAATGGTGGCCATACACCATCCTTCCTATCGTCCAATCGGCATGACGCGACCGATTGGATCAGCTAGAACTGACCGTGTGTGGGAGTGGATTGGCATGACAGTTATACTTGACGGCACAATCGAATTTCGATTCTTTTGACTTGATCATGCCGATTGGATAAATAAACTGTTTTATTTTCATTAACAACTGTTTGCACCACTCTGCTCGATCTTTTCTTTTTTTTTTGTTTCATTATCACGAGTAAAATGCCCAAAACGGCTAAAACATCATCGTCTTTCACCGGTGGCGCCATGGCTTCAACTGAATGAAAGAAAGATGGTGTATGGCCACCATAATGATGCACACCATCTTTCCTATCGTCCAATTGGCATGACGCTGCAGGCTTGATCCAATCTGCAGTTCATCTATATACACCACACACGATCAATTTGATCTGTCCATTCGGCAGCGACGTTCAGTTGAAGCCATGGCGTTACCGGTGACAGACGACGATGTTTTAGCCGTTATGGGCATTTTATTCGTAAAAATTAAATAAAAAAAATAAAAGATCGAGCACAGAATCGTGCAAACAGTGGTTTATAAAAAGAAAATAGTTTACTCATACAAATGTATTAAAAGAATTGAGGATAACGCCAAAAGATTATTGTAATCGATCGCCGACCGCCATACACGGTCCAATCGCCATGATCAAGCCAAAAGAATCGACATCGATTGTGCCGTCAAGTATAACTGTCATGCCAATCCACTACCACACAGGCTCAATTCTAACTGATCCAATCGGTCGGGTCATGCTGATTGGACGATAGGATGGATGGTGTATGGCCACCATTACACGTGGAGAAAAGATAACATACATGACAATCAAGTACAAAGGTACGTTTGCGCATAATGAGAAAACTATTCACGGGAAAATAATAGTTAGGTACTAAGACGATATAGATAGTTCTTTACTTGTAAATTTAATTATACCTTTATTTTTTCAGTGGTATCATCCCTCCGCGACCCCTTCCCCGGCTGGATCGACAACCTGAACGGCCCGACTGGCTTCATGGTAGGCATCGGCAAGGGCGTGCTCCACGTGTTCAGCGGCGGCGAGAAGCGACGAGCTGATATGATCCCCGTGGATATCTGCATAGACACGCTCATAGCTGCGGCCTGGGAGACTGCTGTCGAGGAGTGAGAGACTTAAATATGGCTACTTTTTTCTCCGAAAAAGGTCAATGCAAGGACATTTACCCTAGGAATTGAACCCAGATCAAGTTAAGCAACGGCGTTTTCGATACCTTCATCATCGATAAGATAAGATATTTATTTTGCAAATATGGGTACAAAAAACATGGCGACATAAGGAATACAATTAGGAACAGCCATATTTAACCAAAAGGCATGCAAAAGTTCAAAAATACAGTAGAGATCCTAACTACATAATACATACATACATACATAAACTCACGCCTTTTTCCCATGGGGGTAGGTTAGTAAGGTAGGGTAGATAAACGAAGTCAAAATAAAGATTAATTAACTATAATTACAATTTAAATACGAAGTACTTCAATAGTTATTTATATAATAACTATTCCTCTGCAGTCAACTTATTTCGTATTGGAGCTAAATAACAAATTAAATTAAATAAAAATTAAATGTCATATTTTTCAAATCGATCAACTGATCAACTATCATGCTTCTGCAACCAATAGGCTGTTTTGCTTGGGCGATCTTGAGTCCTTCGCTGTAAGAATTTCAGTCTTAACTCCACCTCCTACCAATTGGTAGACACAAACTAACTGACTGATTGGTTAACTCTAAGCTTAGAAAAATGATAATTTTTCTTTCTTTTGTTTTTATTTTTTTAATAGAATAGAATAGAATATACTTTATTGTACACCATAAAAGTTACACAAATGTTATGTTTAATGTAGTTAGTGTAACGTAATCATTATTTTCTTTCCTTCTTTTCTTACTTTCTTCTTCTTTAAATTAACTGCCATAACAAGATCTTTAACTGCGTGCTACAGCAAGCGTGAGGCTCGCGTGTACAACTGCAGTTCCTGCTTGAGCCCGACCACGTGGGGACAGTTCCGCGCGCACCTGCTGGCGGGCGTGCGGGCACACCCCTTTGATAACGTCATGTGGTACCCTTTCATGTTCTTCGTTGAGAACACGTGAGTACAGCCATTGGTTTTTGTTCATAATCATCTTTTCAGCTGAAAGACGTCCATTGCTGAACAAAGGCCTCCCCTAACCGTCACTATGTATCATCTCATGTATCCCGCATACAGCGGAGTCCCGCCACCCTCACCAGGTCATCATTTCATTTCATTTATTTATTCACAAACAATTAACATTGTGTCGAATATTGCGTAGGTACATAATTACAAGAATTGAAACATAATTTCAGTAACATTATCACTTGATGATTAATTCAATTATTGTAGCAAATTGTATATCGACATAAAAACAATATTACAAACCATTATCTGTCTAGGTAGACAGATAATGGTCCCACCAGGTGGTGGGAGGCCTCCCAACACAACGTCTTCCGGGTCGCGGTCGCCACTCCAGAACTTTTCGGCCCCATTGACCATCCGTTCTGCCAGCAATGCAATTTTTTTTGTTAACGAGGTGATCCCTTCGAAAGGTGCCCGGACTGTTGAGGAAAAGACCAGGGATTTTGGGACTTTTACCGCACTAAAACCACTCCATTGGTGATCCGGCAGAGAACCAAAGTTGTCGGCATACCCAGGTGACAGAATAACCAAGCTGAAGTGGCATTGGGCTGGCCATAGGCCGTAGAAACGATGACCGTTGGGGTAGACGTGTACTTGTATAGAAACCGTATGGTAGCAGCTGGATGAGAGTTGCTGAAAATTGAACCTAATGGCGTGCATTTGGAGAGGCCTATGTCCAGCAGTGGACTGCTATAGGATGATGAAAACCACTTCGGTGATCACCATCAATACGTAGACGCCGGGACCCCCAGTCATTAATAAAGATTGCCTACACAACTCCAAACATGTTCTGCATCATAGGTACCAAAATTAGCTTAATTTATTCTATTGCAGCATAATGCAGAAGTTCCTGGCGACCACACTTCAAACAGTCCCGCTCTACCTCATGCACTACATTTCTAAACTGTGTGGGATTCAGCAGAGGTAACTAGTTTTACTTTAGTTTTATAGCCACTATGTAATTTCTGGCTATATGCACAATAAACAGTCCAAGGCCAGCACCTTATTCGATCCATTTGTTTGTCCCGACTCCCGAGGCCCTGGACAAGTGACAATCTAGAGTAATTGTAGAAGGCGTTTTTTCTGTTCTGTGTTTGTACCGAATAGGTTCCGAAACTACTGGACCGATTTCAAAAAATCATTCACCTATGGAAAGCTACCTATATTATTTCGGAGTAACATGGCCTATAAAAATCCTTATGAAAATTACAATAATGTAATCCAAATAATTAATTTTATAGGCAAAATTTTGCATTTTGCCTATAAAATTAATTATTTGGCATGCGCTGAGTAAACTATTGATGATACATAAAAATTATGTACTACTAGCTTTTTCTCGCGGCTTCGCTCGCGTGGAATTTGGTCTGCTACAAAGAATTTCATGACATAAACTTCACCTGTGTGGTGTGTTGATAAAAAGTAGCCTATGTCCTTCCCCAGGCTTTATCAAATTTCATCACAAACAGATCAGCACAGCCATGAAACATACAATGACACTGATTAACAAACGGGACCAACAAAGGTTAATTTCGTTTACTGTTCGTGACAGTCAAGGATAAGTATGTAATGTTATTGTATTTATTGAAATGAATTACTTCGTTCGGCAGCAGCGAGCAAAACTGAAAGGATTAGATTAGTTTGTATATATCTCCCCCGCTTTACCCGCCGCCGCGCGTATTTATGTCGCTCTCGTTCGAGCTCCATTCAAGTCAATCATATCGTGATAACTTTTAAACTATGCGTTCAAATTACTTATCGTTAAAGAAAATGTGTTACATTAAACATGATGCGACAAATGTGTCGATGTTGATAAGAGTTTGATAAATATTCTAAAATGTGCATTGAAAAAAAGTATCCAATTTAATTGTATTTAAGGTTCACTATTTTGGTCATAGTGTCTTCCACATAAAAGTTAGATATATGTTGTCGCGGACTTTTATTTACAACTATTTAAGACAAACAATCGTTCAGCACATTATATTTGTGTATCTCCAACGGTTTAGGCAGCGCACGCGAAGATAGGTCTCAGAGGGCAGATTTTTTTTCGACTTACTTGATATTTATCGTTATATTATCACCAAATTACAAAAAAACATTATAAATTGTAGCCTATGTGTTATTCTGATGTATAACCTATATTCATGTAAAGTTTCATCCAAATCCGTTTAGTAATTTTTGCGTGAAAGAGTAACAAACATACATATATCCATCCTCACAAACTTCCACATTTATAATATCAACATATCACACAAACTTTCGCATTTACAATATTATATTAAGTAGGACAAGATTAAAGTACTCATTATATTCTATAAAAAAATCAGTAAGATTAAATATCTAACTATCATAGTGAAGTCACAATAGCAGCTTTTGTGTTCTAAAATTTAATTAGACCGGCTATAGAAACAAAAGTTGGATCGCAGTATTAATTCTTATTCAAATAAATAGTTAAACAAATTGGTAGGTAGCTAGGTAGGGTAGGGTCCCCCCCGGTGGATTCCCGCATTGTCGTGGTGGGGGGGGGCACAGTAACGTGAAGCGAAGAGGAACCCGAGGAGGGGCCGCTCGTCAGGGCGCCTGCCGATTAAACCGACCGTTTGGGTGCAATATGTCCAATTCGCAAAATGTCCAATGGGCTCAAAATATCCAATTCTCAAACTGTCCAATTCGCAAAATAATCCAATTCGCAATTTGTCCAATTTGCAATTTGTCCAAATCGCAAATTGTCCAATTTGCAAATGTTCCAGTAAGCAAATTGACCAATTCAAATTATAGTCGTTAACTAGGTATAGATATCCTTGTTAAGTATTTTAATTCTCCTAAATCTCTTTCATACGCAGATATTTAAAGCTTTAGAACCGCATCGTAGTAGAATAGTTCAAGGCATTAAAAAACATTGTTTACGGAGTTTTGTAGATAGATAGTACGTTTCTGTTTCCTTTAATTTCGATTTCCGATATTTTAAAAAACAACAAACGTAGGTATGTATAAATATGATACTATTTATCAATAAGTACTTACTACTATTATTACTATTCAATTGAATTCTGTTCTGCCCGCCCCTCGCCACACGGCTAGTAACCTCATTTTCAGTAACTAAACGTAGTCATTTTTATGTCTTTTTTAAGTGATTTGAGTGACATTTGAGTTATTATGATTTATCAGGTTTAATTATTTATACCGATATGTGACCTTTTTTTTCATATATATGTGTTGATCATTAATTATATGTATTTTTACTTCGAGCCGAATCTCACCCAACCTCACGTGGGGGCCGTCTAAATACGCCTCTCGTTATCAAGGATGCCTCGACCAATTGCGAATTGGACTAATTGCAAATTGGACCAATTGTGAATTGGACCAAATGCGAACTGGACCAATTGCGAACTGGACCAATTGCGAGTTAGACAACTGGACTTTTTGCGAATTGGACATACTGCGCCCAAACGAAGCCGACGACGTAGCGGTCAACTAGTAGGTTGCGGTGCCGCTTGGTAATAGGCGAAACCGCAACTGAGGCGGGCCGCGATGTGTTATGGAGCGTCCCAGGTCCCATACGATGTCGCGGCTGAGGGTTGGAGGCAGCGGCGGAAGAGGTGTGGCAGTATTGCGGTGCGCCGCTCTCCCTACCTTCCGCGGCCCGGACTGGGTCGCCACCGTCTGATGGCGGACGCGGTGGGGCCACAGGGTAGGAGGAGTGTCGGTATTGCGTTAGCCGCTGTCCCTAGTCTCTTTGGCGGTAGGTGGCGGGGCCATTGACCTTGACCCGACTCAGGAAGACCATTGACCTTGACCCATCACAGGGGGACCAAGGGTGTCATACACGGGGTCGTCTGGCACCCATGTGCTGATTTGGTCCCTAGGGTGGTAACGGTGTACAGTGTGTTCTGGTGAAGTTGGTGAAGATTCGCACCGCATGCACATTGTTGCTATCGAGGAGCTCCTGGTCTGTCAGGCACATGAAATTCAGGGGGATTTGTGTAGCTGGATGAGAAGTTTTTGCAAATCTCACCATACTTTCAATATCCCTGTATCCTGGCACGAACTGGGATGACCCTCTCCTTGCTTCATACATGACGTCAGCTGCCCTCTTGCAAACGTTCGCGGTGTGCTCATTGAACGTGAGGTTTTCGTCGTCGAACATATGGTTAGATCCAGCAACTTATTTTTTTTGACCATACCGATGTCGACCCCGGCCATGCTCAGTCTTGGGGTGTCGAAATTAAGCTTATTGGTTATGGTCATCGCACAGGTTTTGTGCGGTGCAAACCTTAGCTTATTTCTGACGCCCCAATCGTGAACATGGATGAGGGCTGCTGTGATAGGATAGGGTAGGATAAGTAATAGGATAAATGAATGGAAATTTCAAACGCTATCAAAATGTCACGTGACGTCTAACTATCATAGTTAAGGCACAATAGCAGCTCATGTGTCCTAAAATTAAATAAATTTGGACCAACGCCATCGCTGACATCGAATGACCCTTGTCTAGAGCCTCTAGGGGTTTTTAAATCAAGCGAGAATACTTCTAGACATCGTCGACCACATCTTCGGTGAAATAGTGATCAAGCGCGAGCCAGTTTTCTTCAAGTGTTATTTGTCATCACACCTTGGACTTAAGTGGGCGGGGCCGCTGGCAAAAGCTTGTATAGATTAATAAATTGTTAGCTATTTTACTCTTAACCTTCCATAACATTACGTTATCCAGACCGAGCCTGTTGACCGTCTCGAAGCGCTTGAAAGCGATGGACGACACGCTGAAGTTGGGCACATTGCACGAGTGGTACTTCAGTACGGACAACGTGCAGCGACTGAAGCAGAGACTGTCACCGAGTGATGCTGCAGTGTACAACCTGGATCCTACTACCATCGAGTGAGTATGAGGGTTCATTTTATAGGCCTCTAGACACAGAGACCTATAGCCACTAGAGCACTTCGAGAAAGAGGTCTGCCGTTGAATCCGACTCGGCTGCGCGGCGTTCGGGAAGTTACGCGGTAACTTCAATTTACAGCAGTATCTTAAGACAAAAGTCCATAATAAGTAATAAAATTAAAAACTATTTTTTTCAGATTAACAGCATCCATAGAATGTTAGTACAGTTAACAAAACAAACAAATAGGGTTAGTAAATACAATTAAAGAAAACAAAAATACATTTATTTCATCATGTGGGCCTTGTCCCAGTGTTGGACGTACCGCGCGTCCAACCTATCCGCTATAACGGCTAGGATGCTGTTGGTGCTGGCGCGCAGTCTGCAGAGCGCCGCGGCGTATCGTTTGCGGAACACTGCGTGAAAGCCGTCTACGTGCGCGTCCGCAAACATGCCCGACGCACTGCACCAGCGCGGCAGCCCCAACAACACCCTGAACGCGTTGTTGAACTGGACGCGCAGAGCGCTGAACGATCATTGCGTATAACGGGCCCACAGGCTGCACGTGTAAAGCGATGTACAGTGCGCTCTAAAGAATGTTATTTTAACACTCGCAGCACAACGCTTGAATCTGTGAGCTATCATATTTGCTCTGGTCGATAGCGCCCTACGCTCCCTGTCCATGTCCTCGACATAATATAATAAAAGTTTTTATTTACTTCAATTGTACAAAATAAACACTTATCTAAACACGTAGCGTTACAACTAGGGAAGAAAAGAGTGTTTACGATGAACTCTGGCACCCAATGTAAGATTTAACTTGTGTTTAGGGTGCCAGCGTCCTCGACTATAATTTGAACATGTAACAGCAGTTTCAAGACGAACACAGTACAATTTATCATTATTAAATTATAATAGCAAAAAAAAAAATTATAGCTAGCTAATGCATCTATGATGTGTGTGTTTAACCTAATTATGTACCTGTGTATGAATGTGTGTATGTGTGTGTGGGAGAGGTAAATATTATGATGAAAACTTGTGTTTATGTAAGTCTGTATGAATGCAATTATAAACAAATCACTCCATTAACTACTTTAGCGAGACCTATCAAATGTCGATTGCACACCATGTGTGCAGATGAAAATAAAATTTCTTTTGGGTCTGCTAATTGGCGTGCAACGAGTTAAGCGATCGATATCTGTAGTAAATCTTCAGTCTTATCGTAACTCAATGTCAAGAGCCACTTCATGACCCTGGTTTTGCACCTATTTAGACATTCAGGAGCAATGGAGCAGATTTTATTTATTTTATTATACAAGTGGTTTGAAAGTACACCAAAATGACGCTGAGCAAGGGCCGTTCTACATCCGTGTGTTGAGCATACCTCGAAGTGTCTACGCTTTTTGGTATCATTCGGATCGTATACTACAGAGGGATGCTTGCGCAGGATAGTGCCAAGGACAAAGAGCTGTCTCACAGTTAGAACCTGACATTCGGTGTAGAGAGTCACGGTGGGATACCTAAAAGGCTTCGAGGTCATAACCTTGAGAACAGCTCTCTGCGCTCGCTCCAAAGGCAGGAGGATTGTCTTGGGAGTCCCACCCCACACTGTGATGCAGTAGTTTATAATGCTTTGACACAGGGCATAATAAACAGATTTAATAGTAAGGCGATCAGCGGAGTGCCTTAGCCTTTAAACATCACGTAGGTGTTCAGTGACCATATGCCCAAGATATTTAAAGCAGATGACTACCTTCATAGGTTTTCGGGGGTCGTTTGCTAGACACGCAACGGGCTTGTTGATTGATGTGTACAACTGCCCATAGAATTTCTCGATCTCCCTCAGAAGCTCCGGTTTGGCGGATACGATCTTGCCATCGTCGGTCTTTAGTTTTGTGAGCTGGCTCAGCCCAATAGCCAGATCCCTTGAAAACACTTTGGAGCCTTTATTTCGCTCTATCGCGTCTTTAATACGCTCGGTATTAAAACGGCGGTGGTTTCTTTTCAAGGATTTAGAGATCTGTCTATTGAGCTGCCGGTATTTGCACGCCTCATCTGAAGACTGTAGGATCATCTCACGCCTCTCCTTCATAAGCTTCAGAGTAGGATCAGAGAGCTTTTTGTTTCTATCTGTAAATAAACTAATTAATTATTTCTGAGCACATAGCTGAGCACCTTGACAAAGGAAACAGATGCCTGTCTGTTTTCTTAGACAAAAAATCATTCGACACCGTCTCTGTCCCAATCCTTGTGAACAAGCTGTAAAAAGCTGAAATACGAGGAAGGGCCATCAGCTTACTCAGAAACTACCTCTCCAACAGTAAACAAAGAGTAAAAGTAGGACAATACTCCAGTGACGAGGTAAATGTATCATATGGCGTCCTGTGGTCCTGTGCGTTTTAGGGGTAGGCCTTCTTTCTCCTGTACATTAACGACCTTTGTAATATGGAAATAAAAAATGCTAAAATATTGTCGTACGCAGATGACACATCTATTGTGTTCTGTGGTTCATCCTGGCATGAAGTAAAACTGAATGCAGAGGCAGGAATGGCCCGGATAGCTGAATGGCTAAAAAGTAACTTACTTTCCTTAAATACTAGTAAACTAATTACATATGCTTTAGTATCAGTAACTGAACACAGCCTATTGAAGAGTTAGCTCTAAAGGTACACATTTGTGGAGACAGGTCTACTGTAAGCTGTAATTGCCCTTGCTTTGTGAAGGTGGCTAAAACTAAATATCTTGGGGTTGTGGTAGATCAAGCACTGTCCTGATACCCTCAGCTTGAATAGATTTCTGGGAGGATAAGGAAACTCAGTTGGATCTTTAAAACCCTCAGACATATTGTTTCAACTAAAATAGAGAGCTGTAAAAAACGTCCCATAAATCTCTTAAATGAAATATATGTGGCACTGGCCCAGTCTTTACTATTATATTGTATCCCAATTTGGGGCGGTACAGAAAAACTATTTTTTTTTATTTTATTTTATTTATTTAACTTACACACACTATCTTACAGGTTGAACCCAATACAATAGAATGGTTAAAATCTTAATCTAAAATTAGACTTTACTTAAATATAATTAAATATTATAATAATATAAACTTAAACTTCTAACAATATTAAAATCATCTAAACTAATATAAAATAAAAAAAGTTTTATTATAACTTAAGTAAACTTAACATACTTATCTAAATTTTAATTATAACTAACAAAATTCAACAAAACTCTTGCGAATTCACTCCAATTGCACGAAAATATGTCCAGCCTCTCATGTAATTCGTTGAGAACACAGATTGTGCGGGTGAGAGGTGTTTTTGCCAATAGATTGGTTCTAGCAGCAGGCACGGCCAGCAGTGGTGGCCGCCGCCGCCTCCACACGTACCGATCTGGCACGCACAGCTTCAGGTGACGCAGCACATCCGGGTTATGTGCTACTCCACGCAGGAGCTTTAGTGCGTACGCCGCGAGTGTAAATTCCCTGCGCACTCTAAGTTCGTTGTACCCCACCATTCCCAGTACAAACAGTGTAGGATACATTAGCGGGTAAAATGGGTAAACTCCATAAAGTTTTAAATACAAGTGTCTTGTAAATTTATTTTGTACTCGCTCCAGCATCACATTGTATTTCGCTTCATGAGGAGCCCAAATCACCGCACTGTGCTCCAAGTGACTCCTTACCAAAGCGTCATACAGCACCCTGAGCGTGGTAATATTTGTGAAACCTTGCGACTGTCTCAGCACGAAACCCAGGTTTCTGTACGCTTTCTTGCAAATCTTAACTATATGATCCCGGAAAGAGAGATCCGGGGTAAGCAGTACTCCTAGATCTCGCACCTGAGACACTCGCTGCAATGGCGCTTCCTCTACTTTGTATTCGTAGTCTAAGGCAGTCTTCGCGCGCTTAAATGATATCACTGAGCATTTCGCTGTGTTGAAATAGAGTTTATTTTTATGGCTCCACTCTACCACTCTATCTATGTCTTCCTGCAATCGCTCACAGTCCGACAAACTCTTGACCTCGAGTAGCAATTTGAGGTCATCTGCAAACAATAAACATAAACTATGTTTGACTACGTCTGGTAAGTCATTTATCATTAGAATAAATTCGAGAGGACCCAAATTGCTGCCCTGGCTCACGCCGGATCTGGTGTAGTATGGCTCGGATTCGAACCCGTTGTAGTCAACATACTGCTGTCGGTCTTCCAAGTAGCTGGCGAAGAACCGTAAAAGATGCGATGTACAGCCAATTTTTGCCAGCTTCAATAACAGTACGTCATTATCGACGGTATCAAACGCTTTTCTGAAATCAAAATAAGCTGCGTCTACCTGCACACCAGCATCGACTGCCGGCACCACCCTCGACATGAAGTTAAGCAGGTTAGTGGCCGTGCTGCGCGCCGGTCGGAACCCGTGCTGCGCGTCCGAAAGCTGTGCGCAAACTTGAGCCTGCACGCATCGCTGGACGGCAGACTCAAACACCTTTGCAGGTGTCGACAACACTGCCACCGGTCTGTAGCCACTGACGTCTGAACCTGACTTACCCTTAGGAACCGGAATCACTCGTGTGATTTTCCACCTAGGCGGAAACGTTGCTTGTTTTAAACAAGTATTAAAGATATGATGCAGGGGTTCAGCCAGCACCCTGCCACAGTCTCGGAACAGAAAAGCTGGTATGCCATCGGGGCCAGATGAGCGCTTTGGTTTGAGGTTTATGAGCGCTTCTCTTACGTCCTGAAGACTGAGGGTCTCAATGTGCACTCGCGCACTGTTCGCTTCGGCCTCCGCCGCCGCCGCCTGCGCCTCCAGCCGCGGTCGCTCCTTATTGTACACCGACTCAAAAAATGACGCAAATTGTCGAGCACACTCCTCATCCGAAAAAAATTTTATTAACATAGAACGAGCACAGCGTGCATTAATAAAAATAATGTATTTTTTTTTAATATAAGATTCTCCACTGCAAGCTTATACCAAATAAGTAATTTACTCTCTGTAAGGAAACTGTACATAACCCAAACCATACTAAAAAAACATAAAAACATACCATATAATGATAATCAAAAAGCTAAATCAAGAAAATATTTAATTCTCAAACTTCCCAAAACTAAAACTAGATTTGCATACAAACAATTCAATAAACGCTCTACCCAGCTGTGTAACAAACTTAACAAACACGTTTATGTATATAATAAAAGTTACTACTACTGTAAAAAAAGTATAATAGACTAGATGACCACTTACCTTTGAGGAAACCGAGGCACTCCTGGAACACGTTGAGTAGCCGAAATAAACCATATCACACACCTCATCATACACACCACTCACACCACACCACACCACAAATCACACACCTCACAACACAATACGCACCACGCCACACAACACACATTCACACCACATCGCACGCCCCACCACATACCACACATAATACTCGTATCAGCTCGAGTTAGAATAAGTGTAAGACAATGATGTTGAAAGAGTCTTCTAATACAGGCATTGTTTGCCTAAATGAGGACTCCATTCACATTACCATGTAATGTAATTTCTAATTTAAATAATAAAGTATTTTGTATCTGTACGACGGGTCCCGGTACTTAAACCCGACCGTATGGACAGCGTCCACGACACCATCGCTGTATTTAATGTGCCTCTTACCTTGCGGTGATCGCTCCCGGTTTTCACCGAATTGTTCACAGTGACATCATTGAACATTTGCTTTTTGGTTGACATGATGACCCCCCCGGTGGGTTCCCGCATTGTCGATGCGGGGGGGCTCAGTAACCGTGGCTTGGTCACCCACGGTGAAGCGAAGAGGAACCCGAGGAGGGGCCGCTCGTCAGGGCTTTTGCCGATTAAGCCGACGACGTAGCGGCCAACTAGTAGGTTGCGGTGCCGCTTGGTAACAGGTGACATCGCAACTGAGGCGGGCCGCGATGTCTTATGGAGATTCCCAGGTCCCATACGATGTCGCGGCTGAGGGTTGGAGGCCGCGGTGGGAGAGGAGTGCCGGTATTGCGATGCGCCGCTCTCCCTACCTCCCGCGGCCCGGACGGGGTCGCCACCGTCTGATGGCGGACGCGGTGGGGCCGCAGGGGAGGAGGAGTGTTGGTATTGCGTTAGCCGCTCTCCCTATCCCCTGCGGCCGAACAATGGTAGGTGGCGGGGCCATTGACCTTGACCCGTCACAGGGGGACCAAGGGTGCCATACACGGGGTCGTCTGGCGCCCATTTGTTGATTGGTCCCTAGGGTGGTCACGGCGTGCAGTGTGTTCTGGTGCGCCGGTGATGGGGGAACTCCCCCGAGGAGGGTCCGGTGACGGACAGCCGCGGTGGGTTCGCGGTGAGTGCTAACGCGTACCCGTGCTCCCGCCATAAGCGGCACAAGAGGACACCGTGGAGTTTTAGTGGGTTAGAGTCCCACATAACTGCACTATCTTCCCGTGGTAGTGCAGTATGCATGAGCATTTCTCCACGCAAAAAAAAAAAAAAAAAAATGGTTGACATGATGAAGTCGATCTCATTTTTTGTTACACCGGGGCCATTGGCCTCATCTCGGATGATATAGCGGTACAAGCAGGTGTCCGACAAGGCTGTCTTCTTTTACCGCTCCTCTTTTTAGTCGTTCTTGACGGGATTTTGCTTCGCATTTTTGACAACAAGCGCCGCGGGATAGAGTGGGGATTATCCAACGCGTTAGAGGACTTGGATTACGCCTATAATGACCTATGCCTGCTGAGTCATACCTTTTTTTTTATTTTTTTTGTTTCCGGGTTGTAAAACTCCTCATTGGATGGCCTCCGCCCTGGGGGGGGCAGAGGGGTCTGTCAGACTCCTACTGACTAAAAACCACCCCGGTGTTTCATCTCACACCTACGCCGGGGGTCGCGGGAACAACGATACTTCCGCAACCCCCGGCTAGTGCCGGCTTCCGGGCCTCAATCTCGGGTTGGGGGGGGAGTAAGGTGTTTGACTCCCCCCGCAACGTCTAAGAGGGGCGCGCGTGGAACACTACGCGCCACCACCTCGGGTCCAGATGTGTGGGGGGCAACGGATGTCCCCGAGTCCGTCGCCCCTGGACTCATTTAGGGGGGCCAGAAGAGGGCGTTCTCCTCCGCCGACGCCCGGCGCGTCTGCTGCTGATCGGGTGATTGGATGAAATCTCCCTCTCCCTCTCCGCAGCCTCTTTCTGCGAGACGACTGTTTCGCAGAAGGATATCACCGCGTCCCAGGCGCCTCCTCTCCTCGCTGCCGACCATAGACTCTACTACGGCTGGCAACGACAGGTCACTGCCTACTTCTGAGATGAGGGCACGGCGCGGCTCCTCCCAAGTGGCACACTCTGCCAGCATATGCCGCGCCGTGTCCTCCCGGCAGTCGACGCAGTGGTGACACCGGGCGTCTGGCTCCCTGTTTATGCGACACAGGTACTTCCCGAAGCAACCATGCCCCGAGAGCACCTGCGTCACCCGAAACGACAGGTAGCCGTGCCTCCTCCCGAGCCAGCGCTCGAGCACTGGCCGGACCGTCTCGATGGTAATGAGGCCGGCGGTAGGGCGTGAAAGCCTGTCCCGCCATTCCGCCACTAGGACCTCACGAAGCTGAGACTGACGCAACTCTATATGTCGCTGCATCAGCCCTTCGCCCCGCGCCCGCGCTTCCTCGCGCCACCGATATAGTGACGCGAGTACTTTCGCCTCCAGGTCCCAGGGCGGGGATCCGGCCAGTGCACAAGCCGCCTCGTAGGAGATCGTGCAATACCCCCTGATGACTCTGACGGCCATCGCTCTCTGCGATGCGATGCTGCCGGCCGTCAGGTCAGCCGCCCAGATCGGGGCCCCATACAGGGCCATCGATCGCACAATCCCCACGTAGAGTCGCCTACAGGCAGCGCTCGGGCCCCTCAGATTGGGAAGCAGCGATGACAGCGCCCCAGCCGCGCCCAACAACTTAGGCGCCAGCCGCCGGAAGTGGGGGCCGAAATCCCATCAGCTGTCGAGCACCAATCCCAGGTACTTCATGGTTGACTCGACAGCAATTCGGGCCCCCCCGACGACGATGTGGGCATCGGGCGGTGGAGCCCGCCGGGGGCCATGATAGACCATGGCCTCCGACTTGTTGAGGGTCGGTGCGGTCTATTTCAGCTGTGCATCGTGCCCTGACATGCCCAATGTCCAGGCAACGATAGCACCGCAATGCCCTGGGTTGCAGCAGCTTCACCCTTGCTGAAACCCACCCCACTAACAGTCGCCCACCTTCAGCGACCTTGTTCGCTGCCACCACCGGGCACCGCACCCAGATCATGCCGAGCCCGGTAGCGTCGGCGCGGATCTCACCCGTCCGCACATCCTCGGACGGACATCCGCCGGCTCGGGCAATGGCCGCCACGACCTCAACTGGGGTCGTCGAGTCGTCCAGACCGTCGACACGCAGCTCAGCCGTCTTCATCGGCCTGGACACCCGGACGTCCTCAGCTTGGCGGCCAAAATGTCCGCCTTTTCGGCGCTAGAGGCACCCGTCACCTCGAGCAGCCGCGCCCCCGTAATCGCCGGCCTCAATTTGAAGCCGGACGGTGTTCCAAGGTCGGGGAACGCGACTTTGGCCCTCGTCTCTGTCAGGACCGCCTTGTACGTGACTCCCCTTTCGACGGCTCCGGGCTGCAGCGTGATCACTACAGCCGCGGAGCGTGGTGCTCTGACCTTAGGCGGTCCCGCGGCCTTGTTCGGTGCGGGTGCTCCTGCGGTTACCGGCGGCGCCGTCCTCTTCTTTCAGCGACGGCCCTTTTTAACCACCATCGTCCAGGCCTCCGTCAGGGGACCAGGTGGTGTCGGCGGGGTCAAAGTCACCGACTGAGAGGTGGGCGCGGACCTATCCTCCGTGGACTTGCCAACCTGCTGCCCGGCTCTTCTTGGCTCAACTGCTGCGGCCACCGGGCCCGGCTTTACGGGTGCCTCCTTACTCCGCTTATCCCCAGCGAGCGGTGGGCGGATGGTTTCGGCCGGCAGTCTCGCCTCTAGGGCCTCCAACCGAGCACCCACCATTTGACCGCACTGCATCATGCAGATGCGTACGATCTTTTCGACCTCTGCATCCGTAATTGTAGAGGCCAGCGATGGGGCCGTGACGGACGAACCGGCAGCTGCCTTCTGGGCAGCAAACTGCCGCTTGAGGTCCTCTAACTCGGATCGGAGACGGCTGTTCTCCTCCCACAACTTCGCCGTCTCCTCCGTGGTTGTGCGGCTACTGAGGACCTCTACCGCCTCCTGGATGCTTTCCACCGCGTCCTTCAAGGCACGCGTGAACGTGCCCTTCAGGTTGCCCGATTTGGTGGCAACCTTCAGGACGACATACAGGCCGTCCGTCACTTGGCGACTGAGTGCCACCGCCGATGCTTCCGCCGTCCAAGCAGAGCGCCGCTCTCGGGCCTGTCGGGCCAACTCGCTGACCTCGTCAGCCGCGACAGCCCGCCGCTGCGCTCGCCTCCGCCTTATTACTTCCCAGCAGGGACGTGGTGGAGCCACCGCTCTGGTCCCCGCTCATATGCCCAGGGTCATTCTCCACGCACTCCACAGAGGCAGGCGTATCGGGCCGAGGCACAAAGCGACCCCGCACGTCTCTTTCCGGCAACCGAGTGGTGGCTACACCCCCCACTGCACGACCGCGCCCTCTCCTTCTCGTTGACACCTTCGGGGCCGATAGGTTCTCCTCACTCGAGGACAGACCCAGGGTCACCGAGTCCTTGCTGCGCGGACGCTTCCTCCAAGAATTGGAGGTGCACCCGCGCGTGTCCTGGTCGGACAAGTTGCCCACAGGAATTAAGCCTCCTCAGCTCTTGTTGCCGTCGACGACGGCAAGTGGTTCTTGGTCATCGTTTACAATTATCATCGTCGTTGTCCGTTTAGCATGCGTGTGGTCGTCATTTTTGTCCGAGGACATAGAAGTAAGACAGTTGTTGGAAAACGCAATCAAGTCTACAATTGCGACCACGGAAAATACCGCCATCTATGGTCGGCTAGGGGAATTTGCTTGGCAATCGTATCTGGTTTGACTTTAGATTAGAAAACATCGAAAATACTAATTCTTACTGCACTAACACAACAAAATAGATACGCCCGCGCGCATGCGACGTACGGACCGGTACTGCCGACGACTCCGCCCACTCCAATGCGTTATTCGAGCGTAAACATTATTACTGTAGAAATCGTTATTATTAAGGCTGTGATGATTGTATTACATTTGTACATTTTTACATGGTTCTTAAACCTTTTATTTAATATCTGTTTTACACAACTAACAACGTTATATTAGTAATTATTCAAAGGCATTTGTACAAAATATAAGTTGACAGTTACATTTTATAAGTTGGTCGACTATTAATCGTAAAGTTGTAAAGCCTACTTAGCATTATTAATTTTCCTTTTAATTTCGTTATATACGGGTTGGCCAAAAAGTCGTGGTTCAAACGCAACTAGGGGTTAGACCCCTGCAGAGTTAGGGGTTGACCATAAGGAGCTCCCGTAGAACAATTTTTTGCAGCTGATGGCACCATCTAACCCCTAGTTGCGGTTGATCCACGACTTTTTGGCTACCCTGTATACTACTGCAAATATTTTTTTCACATATCCAAAAGCAACCATTTAGCCGGCAGGGGGGGACACTTGACTTGACAAAAAATAGAAATTTAAAGCTTATTTTTACGCAAACGGATTCCTGAATCGAAATGGTTTTAACAGACCCGTAACATTTTTTAAACTACACACCCAACCCACACCATGGGATAGACGAGAAAAAAAAACCATCCCCACTTTACGTGTTCAATTTTTTTAATTTTTTTTGGTTTTATTTCACCACTTTGCGAAGTGATTAATATGTACTTGTACGCTGTACGATTACATCGTACATTTATTTACCACGCAAGCATAAGCATTTTTACTTGATAAAAATCGGCATTCATACCATTATTGTTGAGTACACTTTTGACCGTTCTATTGTAAACACGTACAATCAATAAATATTTTATCAAGAAGTCAGCAAGGATAGTTTTATTCGATCTCAACATTATTAGCAACCAAGACCTTGTACACATGCCAAAATATAGCTTTCTAGTACTAAGAGTCACTGAGCTAACCTGCGGACGGACAGACGGACATAGCGAAACTATAAGGGTTCCTTTACAAACTCAATTTAAAAACAACAACCAATCAAATCGATCGACAGTGTGTTTGACAATCTGTATGCTTATTTTAAAATATAGGAACCGGTGGTAAGCTTTTTAATTATTTCCTTTGTAACACATATAATAAATTCAGTCGTATGAATTCCTTTCAGTTGGGAGGAACACTGCGTGAACTTCGTGAAGGGCTGTCGCAAGTACTTGCTGCAAGAGAAAGCTCAGGACATGGAGAGATCTCAGAGCAGAATGCGCATGTATGTGAATATTTCGTAAATTTTTCAGATCTTCCATGACATTTTTTCAATTCTTGTACGGTGAACCCGCAAATTACACAACACAATTATGTAGGTTAATCTTTATCAATCTTTGCATACGCGCAATGACAAAGTACGCTTGCTCTGAAAATTTCTATAGTTTTTAACCGACTTTAAATAAAGGAGAAGGTTCTTAATTCATCGGAAACTTTCTTTTAATGTGTCTTATACCACAAGTATACAAACAAACATCGTTTATTTGAATGAAGTGTCTGTATCTATACTTATATCGTCGTACATTTCTAGTAGGAAAAGCTATTTAATTATAAGTAAAAAAACTTTTTACCAAAAAATACTACCGACTTCCAAATAAAAACAATACAAAGTGTAAAATAACTTTCTTTTTAGAAGTCGGTGTCTTTGGAGGTACCAATTTTTTTCGTTATGGACTGTACACATCTGCATCCTTTAGAGCGAAATGGCGTGATGTTATTTTATGAAATCGTATAAACAATAAACAGACATGCGATTGCAGCTATTCCGAGAGATTTGCAGTCATTGATTGAAGAGTTATATTGTACTAGCCGCGGCTTCGCTCCCGTGGGCCACCCCACAGGACCCGTTTTCAGGATTAAAAAATAGCCTATTTTACTCAGAAATAACGTAGCTTCCTACTGGTGAAAGAATTTTTTAAATCGGTCCAATAATTTCGGTGCCTATTCGGTACAAACAAACAAAAAAATCTTTCCTCTTTATATGTATAGTATAGATGAATCCTTATGTCCCTTGGTCACGGCATCACGCGTGAACGGCTGGACCGATTTCGCTTATTCTTTTTTTGTTGTGTTTGTTATTGTTAGGAGAAGTTTCTTATGAAAAAATAAATGGTATCTTACCTACATAGGTAGGATAGGTATAAAGGTAAGGTAGGGTTGGTAGGTTAGGTAGGGTAGGTAGGGTAGGTAGGGTAGGTAGGGTAGGTAGGGTAGGTAGGGTAGGTAGGGTAGGTAGGGTAGGTAGGGTAGGTAGGGTAGGTAGGGTAGGTAGGGTAGGTAGGGTAGGTAGGGTAGGTAGGGTAGGTAGGGTAGGTAGGGTAGGTAGGGTAGGTAGAGTAGGGTAGGATAGATAGGTTACGGTAGGATATGGTAGGGTAGGTAGGGTATGGTAGGGTATGGTAGGGTATGGTAGGGTATGGTAGGGTATGGTAGGGTATGGTAGGGTATGGTAGGGTATGGTAGGGTATGGTAGGGTATGGTAGGGTATGGTAGGGTAGGTAGGGTAGGGTAGGATAGATAGGGTAAGATAGGTAGGGTAGGGTGGGGTAGGTGGGGTAGAGTAGGTAGGGTAGTGTAGGGTAGGGTAGGGTAGGGTAAGTCCCGGCAAAACATAGTTTGCCGGGACCGTTTTAGCAAAAGCTAGTTATTATATAAGTATAAGTAATAAGTAAATAAGTAATAAGTCTATGTAAGTATAGAGTATAGATATCTCCGAAGTTCTCCATCCTGGAACACCGAATTCCGAAATTGAAGTTATTTTTCAATTTGTAGTGTTTTTATTTGGAAGTCGGTTGTATATTTTTGTAAAAAGTGTTTTATAAAAAGTGTCAGCTACTCGCGCTGGTTTCAAAATGTTTCAAAATTATTATATTGCACAAAAACTATGCATGTTTGAATTACATAAATCAATACCTTAATATTGTTACTCTTTTTATTTACAGGTTATACATGATTCACAACGCTGCAAAGTTATTCTTGACACTTCTGTTGGGTCTTTTGGCGGTGTGGACTGTCACTGCCATCTGGCGGGCAGTTGCGACGCTAATATGATAACGGGAAAATGACGCAGCGTTGCACACGTGAAAAATATTTATAAAGTTTATAATTTCAAGGAAATTAAAAATAATAATGTATCATGGCTGTATTTTATTGGGATAAGAGACGTTTAACGGCAAACTAACATTAATTTAGGTAGGCCCACTTGCACCAACTTAACTCACAGTTAGTTGCTAACACGAGGTTATTTTTATTCTTAATTTGTTCGCACTTGACCACTATCTCACCTGATGGTAAGAAGTAACCTATTCACTCTTGACTTAAAGGCCCCTATATGTAATACATAATTGGCTATGTTAGCTACTTACTCGGAGTTAGTAAAATAACTAAGGGCGCAAGCAGGCCTTATTGCCCTCCCCAGCCCATCCACAAAAGTTGCCGCTACCAGACTTTTTTTGTGACGTGTGATGCCCTATCGTTCCAAGTTACAAGTTCTCCAAAGCGATTGGGATAATTTTCTGGGGTAATTCAACGAACAAAGACACAGTGTTCAAAGCACAGAAGCGTTGTGTACGGGCTATGTTTCGGTTACAAACTATGGACAGTTGCAGACCAATGTTCATAAAGCACAGGATTTTAACACTTCCGTCACTCTATATATTGGAAATGGCTGTATTTGTAAAAAGTAATCCTCAGTAAAAGTAATCCTCCTCTTTTCTCAAAAAAATCTGATAGAAATAGACGTGAGCAGTATAGACTTTGGGTGCAGTCACACTCGGCCAAAACAGCACTTCTGAAAGAAAGTGTTGTATGCATGGCGCCAGTAATCTATATATATAAAATGCTTTGTCCTGAATGACTGACTGACGGATCAACGCACAGCCCAAACCGCTGAACGTAGAGACCTGAAACTTGAAAGGTATATTCTTTGTATGATGTAGGCATCCGATAAGAAAGGATTTTCCGAAATTCTACCCCTAAGGGGGTTAAAAAGGGGGGCAAAGTTTGTATGAAAAATCTAATTCCTTCGACTAATATTTTTGAAACTTGGCACAATTAGTAATCTAAGAACATGATAAAGATCGACATTATTAGTTTTTTTAAACTACCCCCTCAAGTCGATTTAGGGGGTGATGAAATTTGTATGGCAGAATCTTATTTCATGGGTAACTAAACTTGAAACATTACACAAATACTAAAATAAATAAATAATAAAGGTTGTGATTATTAGTTTTTTGAAACTACTCCCAAAAGACGATTTAGGGGGTGTTAAAGTTTTTATGAAAAATCTTATTACTTGGTTAATAAACTTGAAACTTGGCATAAATACCAAACTAAGTAAGCAACAAAAGGTTGCCATTATTAGTTTTTGAAAAATACCCCCAAAAGACGATTTAGGGGGTGTTAAAGTTTTTTTGAGGAATCTTATTTATATCTATATAAAAGCGAAAGGTCACTCATTCACTTATCACGAAATATCGAAAACTGCTTGACGTATAAAGATGAAATTTGGCAGGGAGGTGGTTTATAGTTAGTAGACGTCCGCTAAGAACGGATTTTACGACAGGGCCGGATTTAGAGGGTCTAAGGGCTATCACAAGTTAGTATGAAAGTCCTTCATTTTTTGAGCTACTAACATAAAATATGGGCAAGGATGTAGTTTATAGATAGTAGACGTCCACTAAGAACGGATTTTGCGACAGGGCCGGATTTAGGGCGTCTACGACGATTTAGGGGGTGTTAAAGTTTTTTTGAGGAATCTTATTTATATCTATATAAAAGCGAAAGGTCACTCATTCACTTATCACGAAATATCGAAAACTAAATAAGGTGGTTTATAGTTAGTAGACGTCCGCTAAGAACGGATTTTACGACAGGGCCGGATTTAGAGGGTCTAAGGGCTCTCGCAAGTTTGAATGAAAGCCCTTCATTTTTTGAGCTACTAATTTAAAATTTGGCAGGGAGGTAGTTTATAGTTAGTAGATTTCCGCTATAAATGAATTTTGCGACAGGGCCGGATTCAGGGGGTCTAAGGGCTATCGAAAATTAGTATGAAAGTATTTTTTTTTTTGAGCTACTTACTTAAAATATGGGCAGGGATGTAGTTTATAGATATTAGACGTCCACTAAGAACGGATTTTGCGACAGAGCCGGATTTAGGGGGTCTAAGAGCTCTCGCAAGTTTATATGAAAATCCTTAATATTTTGAACTACAAACTTAAAAGGCAGGGAGGTAGTTTATAGTTAGTGGACGACGCTCAGATAGTAGACGTCCACTAAGAGAGGAGATTGAGGCGAAGAAGGACAAGGAGTACATAGTTACATTGGAGAACAAATTTGAGGACATGCAAATTGGCAGTAGAAAATCAAACTTTGTAATAAAAAACGTTCCGAAAAAAAATAACGAAACCAAGGACGATCTTATAGATATGACTCTATTCCTGTCCCAAAGCATCGACTGTAAAATTGTTAAATATGACATTAAGGATATTTACAGACTGCGAGGTACCGTCAGGGACAGCAATCAGTCACCTATTGTTGTTGAAATGAGTTCCACTGTTTTGAAGAACGAAATATTAAAGATGGGAAAAGCGTTTAATATAAAACACAAAACTAAACTATGTTGCAAACATCTTGGCTTTAAGACGCAGGCAGATACCCCCATATTTATTACGGAGCATTTAACAACGAAAGGTTCTCGCCTACATTTCCTCGCCCGAGACTTGGTAAAATCAGGCGCCTATAAATTCTGTTGGACAGCCTACGGTAAGGTGTATGTAAAAAAGGATGAACAATCGCAGACTATTATTATTAAAAGTGAAGACCAGATCCACAAACTGACTCTGCAGAAATGACTACATACATGGGCCCTTCGGTATTTATGCCACTATTTGTACTTTACTATTAATATTTTATACGGTATTACCGCTTTGTTCCGTGTGATTTATGCGGTCACCCGTTTTTCACTGTATATTGTTAACACTTTCTGCGCAGTGCTAATCACCTTAGTTTTAAATAGTTGTTATATAACACTTCGAGACCTTTTATCACATATGCTTACACATAACTCGTATACATGCATTATACACTTACACAACAATCATTTAACCAAAACAATATTATTTCTCGTTTACCTGTACTACACATCTCCTGCCAAAACTCATTTATACATATACACATCTTTACTTACACTTACAATACATTCAGTCACTATTCACATATACCTAACACCGTGTTGTGCTTTACGGTATATTATTAATATGAAAAGAGCAATTGTTCGCTACTATATAAATACTACATTATCGTTTCTTGTAACCATTAATAATGTGAGTGCAACAATTACAATTACTTTAAGGTATTTGCTCCTTGTAACCACATTCATTCTATTAAAATTCCATCTCAATGAGTGATACGTTGCAAACAGTTACTGATATAGATAATTTTGAGATTGCGCGCACCATTGAATGCGACTGTAATGAGCTGTCTAAACACATTTTTGTAAAGAAAAGTGACCTAACTATTTTTTCACAGAACATTAGAAGCATTTATTGTAACTTTGATGACTTTTTATTGACATTGTCTACATTTAACTTCGAAACAGATATCATAATATTTACAGAATGTAGGTTAAATTCAAACAAAGCTATTCCTCAACTTAATAATTACAGTTCATATATGACTTCAAGTCAGCTAAACCAAAATGATGGGGTAGTTGTTTATGTGAAAAGTGCACTCGAACATCAGGTTACAGAAATATCACTGGCTCAGGCCTCTTGCCTAAGTTTGGAAATAATGAATAACGTCATTCTCTGTATTTACCGATCACCATCAAACTCTAACACTGACAGTTTTGTCAGTTCGCTCAACAATCATTTGGAGACCATACCACCAAATAAAAACATTATTGTGGCTGGCGACATAAACATCAATCTTATACCTAAACTATTTGAGCAGTCACATGACCTGAATAATAGAATGAACTACCTAAACATGTTGTCTTTACACGGTATCCTTCCAGGGCATCTGTTGCCAACGAGAGACAAATCATGCCTGGACCACTTCATGCTTAAAATAAATAAGAAAAAGTTTTCATCTACTATTGCTATCCTTAATACTTCAGTAACCGACCATCTCACAACCCTTCTAGTATTATCTAAGCAAAAATGTTTACAAAATGTTTGTAAAACTAAGACATTTGTTGACTTCGAACAGGCCCTACATTATCTAAAAGGAAAAAACTTGAGTGAACTACTTTTCTGTAATGATCCTGATTCTCTGTGTACTCAGTTGATACAAACTCTATCTGACTCCATTAAATTAAATACAATCACATTAAAAATCCCTTGCAAAAAACGCATTTTAAAACGGGGATAAATATAATGACCACCTAAAATTACTTTGTGACCATAACCTCTATTACCTAAAATTGTACTATGAAACCCAAATTTAGTAAATTGATCACCAAATTTAGTAAATTGATCACCAAATTTTAATAGCAAATTATTGCGCTATTTAATGTTGTAAAATAGGTTAGGTTAGGTTAGAACTGTGACCAACCGCGCGCGAGCCGAGCGAGCAAAGCGAGCGGTGCCGCGGCAGCGGCCGGCGAGCGCTACTTCCAAGTTGCTCCCAGAAATTTTATAATCTTTTTGGTCATTGGTTTAATTTTGGTGATCATTTACTACTTTTGGTGATCATTTACTACTTTTGGGTTAACAATGATTTATTTGGAGTCATTTTGCCTAAACAGGATAGCGAGATGTTAAAACTTTGGTTATAATTTTACAATAAGATGCGGGTTTAATTTTGGTGATCATTTACTATTTTTGTCTGTTATATGTTACTATATCTGGTGGTAAGTTAAACATAAGCCTTTTAAAACCGTGGATTACCAATGGTATTTTGCGCTGTATAAATAATCGGAATAAACTCCAAAAAAAGCTTCGTCAGGATCAAACTAATGAAATTCTAAAAATAACATTCAGACGTTACAGAAACTACTGTAACAATTTGATTAAAAAATTAAAAAGACAATACGAAAGGAATCTGCTATCTAAATCAGTTAATAATAGTAAATTACTGTGGAAAAATATAAAAGCTATTACCTACTCACAGAAAACAAATAATTATGATCCAGAATTGTTAAAACTTCAGACAACCCCGTTTGATTCAGTTAATTTTATCAACAATTATTTTTCTAAAATCGGTCACGATCTTGCCCAACAAATCCTGCCTACAACTGACAATTCCACCTTCAGTCAGAGCAGTAACGCATCAAGTCTAGTTAATTCTTTTGTGCTTCTGGAGACTGAAGCCGACGAAGTATACAGAATATTAATTAACCTAAAAACTGACAGTGCCCCTGGCTGGGACAACATCTCTACAAAATTTTTAAAGTTTATAGGCATGGAAGCCGTCCCTATCATTGCCCATCTTGCGAACCTCTGCTTTAAAACCGGCATCTTCCCTGCCCCGTTAAAAATTGCCATTATTACTCCTGTGCACAAGGGTGGGTGTAGAGACGATATTAATAATTATAGACCAATTTCTGTTCTTACTAGTATTTCCAAAATTATAGAAAAAATAATAAATGTTAGGCTACTTAATTACCTTAACAAATTCAATATTATCTCCGACTCACAATTTGGTTTTCGTCAAGGTATTTCCACAGAGGACGCCGTCATATCACTAACTTCATCAGTAGCTAACCACCTTGACAACGGTGACAAGTGCCTAACTGTCTTTTTAGACCTCAAAAAGGCATTTGACACCGTCTCTGCGCCCATCCTTGTAAACAAGCTTGAAAAAATTGGTATTAGGGGTATCGCGCTAATTAAGTAAGCGACAACGGAAGAGTTTAAAAATAAACTTTATTTGATCCCAGTTACAGCAAGACAGTAATTACTTAATTCTACAAAATGTTGATCATATATACTAATCTTATTGCTAACCCATCATCTCTGCTAATGACGCATGTCCTAGATATTATATGCTGACATATAGCTGTTATTCTAATATAATATAATTATTGGCTGATGAAGCTAATATTGGGGGATTGGGGTTCCTTAACTCCTCCCTCCCTAAGAGAGAAATTATCCGAAGGCGTCGCAGATGACTTCGGAGAATTTCGGCAAAAACGAAAAACATTTAATTTGTATGAGATGACGACAATAATTATTATGATAATGATATACTCTAAAATGGTCCATACGCTAATTTATATTGTTACTATTTGGGTTGTATCGTCACTTTCACTAAATTTGGCACTTTGTAACAATTCTTTCACGTCACTAAAGTCCACGTTTCTTAGGTCGACCTTCTCCGTCCTTGTCTGTATGTCTTGTTGAAGCTCTGGCATCTCGACCAATGGGAGCTTGAAACTGGAAATTGTAGTGTTTGTGGCGGCACCAACAATTACTCCTCCTATTTGCGCCTCGCATTGTTGACTCAGTGTCACGATATAGGTCCCAAAGATGTTGTATTTGCGGATTTCCTCATTGCAGTTTTCGGTAATGATCAGGTTGTCCTCTGTGTAGACCAACCATTGGCTATCCGTTATCTTCTGCACCTTAGGCTTTTCTATCTTGATACGATTCTTTACGCAGCTATTGTAGTTATTCTTCATCAACATAATTTGTTCTATACAGGTCTCGACTGGATTCTGAGCTAAATTACTTTCATCACAAAGAAATCTGTCATTTTCAATTTCAGTACATGAGTTTACCACGGGCATGTATTTCAATCGATTCACCATTAGGTAAGGGTATTTGGGAATAATGGTAAAAGTGTCTGGAGAATGGAAAATAGGAATAGGAATAACCTTATAATAATTATATGTTTCGTTGTCTATTAGAGGGACTTCTAACACAAATACTAATCTATTGTTATTTAAATATGATTTGACTATGATATTACGTTCTAGTTTTATTAAATTACTTTTACTAACTGGATATATTGTCCTAGCATGTTTACTAATTGTTTCCAAACTGCTGTACAGTTCTGTGCTATTTATAATAGACTGGTGCAAAACATTTAGTTTGCTAAAGGCGATTGCGGACTCTATTTCTTGTATGTTCTCATAACAAGTTCGAAAGTTGCTTAAAATTTGGTACATAGTATCTATTATTCGTAGTAACTTGTTAAATTTGAATTCATTTTCAGCTAGTTTTTCTATGCCATTAGTGTGTGAGCCTAATCTTTTAATATTTGAATTTATGATTTCTGAGTCATTAACTAATTTATCGAAAGCTTTTTGCATTGATGACACTTTACGTTCGACTGCATGTTCTCTATTCTGGAGTAAAACGATTTCCTTATCATATTTAATTGCATCGTCTTCATCTAAATTACCAGATATAGCTTTTACAAATGAGCCCAGAGGGTTGAACAAAGCTCGTTTGTTTCTATGATTAAGGGGTAAAATTTGATATAATTTATCTTTAGTAAGTCTTATTAAATACTCGATTTGGTTTTCTATACCTAAAGTTTCATTACTTAATTTGCTTTCTATAATTTTCGATTTCATATTGCTAAAATCGCGAATATTATTATCTATTTGTAAGCTTAAGGATTCTAAATCTAAAATCTTAAATATAGTCCAATAATTATTCTTCTTCACCGCTACTCCCATCTTCAACGACGCTATCCCCGGATTCCGAGTGAAGTTCTGGAGTTCCAGCGTGAATCCTGACATCACTAGTACCAGAAGTACTAGGCATGACCTGTGGAGGACGTTTTACATTTTTTATCGCCACTCTAGTTGGTCTTTTATTTAATTCTACAGGCACTATATTACGTTCGGTTTCACCAGTGATTTCGGCTTTTACATAGCGAGGTTTTTCCTTAGCTTTCCTAGTCCTAGTATTCTTCATGTAAATAGTATCTCCTGTCTTAAGGACTGGTGTTTCTTCACCTCCTTTCTTATCTCTTACCTTAAGTTTATCTGTGCTTAATTTATCTGTTACAAATTCGTGTAGTACTTTGAGACGTTTCCTATGATCTAATAATAATTTCTGAGTTAAATTTTTCTCCCTATCGACATTAAATACATTTCCGGCATCGTTATGCCCAAAGACTAGTTCAAAAGGCGTAAAATCTGTCGCTGAGTGTATGGTGTTATTATATGCCATAATAGCATACGTCATAACGGAAGCTGCATCTAAATCGTTTTTTTCATATTTTGCTAATCGGTAAATTTCGATGATAGTAGAATGGAATCTCTCGACTATTGCCATAGAACTGGGATTGTTTGGAGTCCCTATGTGCAATTCTATTTTGTATAGACTTAACATTTCCTTAATTAACATGTTATTAAATTCTGTCCCTGAATCACAACTTATTCTACTGGGCAATCCATAAATACTAAAATATTTAATTAATGCTCTAACTATCTCTGGTGTACTCCTATTAGGTACCTCTATTGCCTGTGCTAATTTACTAAAAGCGTCTACAATAGTTAAATAATATTTTCCTTCAATGTATAATAGATCCATAAAAGCTTCTTGGAATGGACTATTCTGAGTTTGGGTTAACTGAATTTGAGGTTTAATGGGCTTTCTATCGTACTTCATTTTTCTACACATTTCGCAGCTGTTAATAACTGTTGTAACTATTTCTTTCATGTTTGGCCACCAATAATATCTCTTAAGTTTAGCTAAAGTTTCCCTAATGCCTCTATGACAGGTTTTCCCGTCGTGGTATTTCATAATAACTTCTTTCTGATCCTCTTCTGACTCTGTCAAATTGATCACTCTTTCTGTACATTCTGTTAACTTAACTGAACCCTTTTTAAACAAGTTAATAACCATGTTTGAAAAAGATTTTCTAAACGATGGATGTTCAAAATAAATATGATATTTATGTTTAGGATCTATATATTCTTTTAGAAAGTCTTTAACTAATTTGTCATTATTTGTTGGTAAGTGAACTTCAAAAATTTTCTGTTTATTATTAGAAATATCCTTTACTGTCAATTTATCTTTAAACCATGAGTGAACTAAAATTTGTCTAGCTTTAGTATCTACAGCTTCATTTAAAATAGGAATACCTTCATGTTCCCTATTTGAAACTGAATTAGCTGTGACGCCATCATCAGAATCCGAAAGTTCTATCGTTTCTATGGGCGTTTCGTCAAATTGCAGCTCTTCATCTATAATTTTTTGTATTCGCTCTTTCCTATCACCTACGTTAACAAATATCGAATCTAAATCGTCGTTAATTGCATTAATTTTAATCCTAGATAAGGCATCTGCATTTGTATTTTGAGGCCCTTTCTTGTACTTAACCTCGTAGTCATATTCCTCTAAGCGTAAACGCCAACGCGTGAGCTTACTGTTGGGTTCTTTTAATGAATATAGCCATGCTAATGGTCTATGGTCTGTAAAGATAGTAAATTTATTGCCATATAGATAAGGCCTAAAATGCTTAACTGCCCATATTATGGCTAAAAGCTCCTTCTCAATAGTACTGTATTTCACTTCTGTGTCACTCAGAGTCCTGCTAGCATATGCTACTGGCTTGTCTGAGCCTATTGATCCTTGTGACAATACAGCCCCAATTGCAAAATTCGATGCGTCGGTAGTTAAAATAAAACTTTTACTAAAATCGGGATACTGTAATAAAGGTGCGTTTGTTAAAAGTTTTTTACATGTTTCAAAACATTCCCTATACTCCTCATTAATAATTATTTTACGACCTTTCTTTAAACAAGCTGTTAAAGGTCTAGTTATTTTTGCAAAATCTTTGATGAATTTCCTATAATAACCAATGAGTCCTAAAAAGCTTTTTATTTGTGTAACTGTTTCTGGAATAGGATATCTTAAGATTGCATCAATTTTATCATTATTTGGCTTCAATCCTTCACTTGTAATAGTGTGCCCTAAGTAAAGAACTTCCTTTCTAAGAAAATGTGATTTGTCGAGTTGTATTTTTAAATTTGTCGCCCGAAAACGATCAAAAACTGCTCTAAGTTTTTCTACATGCTGAGTCAGCGATTTAGAAAAAATTATGACGTCATCAAGGTATACCAGGCAATGTAAGCCCTGGAGACCTCTTAGAACGTTATCCATAGTCCTCTGAAATGTTGCAGGTGCTGTTTTTAACCCAAACGGCATCCTGTTAAATTCATAATGTCCTGAAGGTGTACTGAAAGCTGTTTTCGCCCTATCTTCTTTCTGGACCTCGATTTGATGGTATCCACTAGCTAAATCTAAGGTAGTAAAATAGGTACTATTGCCTAGCATATCAAATAAATCATTTATGTTGGGCAAAGGGTATTTGTCATCGGTAGTAATTTCATTGAGACGTCTATAATCGACTACCATCCTCCATTTTTGCTGTCCTGATGAATCTAATTTTTTTGGCACTAAATGTACGGGAGCACTCCAGGGGGAGTGTGATTCCTGGATGATATTGTCCCTTAACATTTTATCTACCTGATTCCTAATTTCTTTCGATTGAATGGGAGGTAACCTATGTGCTTTAATATTTATAGGATCTTCATTCCTTGTTCTAATTCTATGTTTTACTTGATTTGTAAACGTTAATGGAATATTCTCACAATAAAATATGTCCTTATACTCATTACATAGCCCTTCGATGGTTTTACGTTCCTTAGAATTCATGTGGTCTAACTGTAATTTTTTTAAATTATCTGTTAGCATCCTATCTATTTCTATGTTATTTTCTGTAAAATTAATGTGAACAGATGGGTTCTGCCTGTAAGGTTCGACCGTAAAAGGTCCTGTTACCACTAAGGTTCTGGTTTCATCCGTATAATTCTGAATAACGGTTGATGCGTAACCTTTAATACACTTAACTAATGCGGTGGGCATTCGAATCCCTTCCGAAAATTGTTTAAATTGTAGTATAGCTTCCCCGTCTAGTAAGTTGACTGGCAATCTAACTCTTAATTCACTACGAGATGGCAATTGATATACCTCTCTCATAGGTGGTGCGTATATTATTGGAATATTCGCATTTTTTAAATGCAAAACTTGACTTTCCATGTTTATTTTTGCCTGTAACTGTTTAAGTAGGTTACTACCTATTAACCCATCATACCTATCATCAACACTGTAAACATAAAATTTATGAAATTCCTTACTGCAAAACGTAGCTGGTAAAGGAATAAATGCCGTTTCGCTATGAACACTCGATGCGTGAGTACTAACAACTTCGAAGGGTTCATATTGCAACCGATCCCTAAAGTACTTGTTTGCAATGTGTGGGCTTATGAAAGACCTAACACTGCCTGTATCTATCATAAACACTGCATTTAATTCTGGTACAACTATGTGTGGTAAGTTAAGACGTTTATTGCAATTAATTTTTATTCGCTCTCTAGGGTAGAGGCGGTTATACAAAAATTTCCCTGTCTGGGATCTTCAGGAATTTCCTGGAACTCATTATTTGATTTGTCAAAACTTGGTTCGTTATAGCTATGATTATTAGTGTAATTAACACGGCGTGAACTTGCAGTGCGCATAGTAACGTCAGTGTTCGACTTTGAACCCGGCGGAGATGCTTGCGCTGCAAAAGGTGACGTTCGCGGTGCATATGCCGTGGACTGTTGGCTTTGTTGCGCCATCGGAAACTGTGACCTACTTGTCCTATTGTTATGATCGTTATTATTTGTCCGATTGAAATTATCTTGATTATAATGTTGCCTATAATTCCTAAACTGCTGCGAATTGTTCATCGTAATTGAACTACTCGTGGCGTTATTCGGTGCAACTGCACTGGATAGGCTCTGCGAATTATACTTCGCATTATTGAAATCGGAAAAAATATTTTTATTAGATCTATTATAATTGCGGTGATCGTTTGTTTTAGAATTATAGACTGATTGAAAGTTCTGTTCTTCTAAAACAATTTTCAACGCGTCTTCCAATGTCGAAACGTCGCGTAAACGAACTAACCTAACTAGGAATGGCGGTAAATTGAATAGAAAAACATTCATCGCCCTATTACTGTAGATTATCTGCTTAGCCTTCCGTAAAGAGTCATCAGCAATAGTCTCTGATATTTTGGAAAATAAAATGCTTCTTATATGCTGTATCCTATGACACAAATCTAAGTAACTTTCACCTTTGTTAATTTTACAGGATTCTAACTCCATTGCTAGACAATCTTCAGTACGTGGGTCGCCAAAGTGTTGATTTAACAGCATTTTTAGCTCATCCCACGTATTTATAGAGTCCCTTTCGCCTACCAAACTAGCTGCTTCGCCTGTTAATCTACTTGTTACTACATGAAATAAATAATTGTTTTGTACAACGCTCCCTTGGAATGTTGTTAAAATGTATTCACATTTTTTAATAAATAAGGGTAACGCTCTAACATCGCCATTAAATACTGGAATTATGTTTACCATCTCTTGCGGAACACGGTTTATACCTTCCATTATGAAGTGAAATAACGAAGCTTCACAAAAAGTAAGCACAAAAATTAATAAATTATCCCTAACTATTTACTACAACTAACAATCTATAAAATATTATTACGGCGTTGTCCAATCCCTAATAATACACACAACATAGATTAATACAAGGTTGGGATGCAAATGGAAGAGCTGAGAGGAAGGTGAAAAGATTTACTCACAATTCCGCAGCTATCTTCATGATCCCTGAATTACTGCTTGGCTCCTGGTCCTCTCCTGGCTTGATGTGGCTTCTTAATGTATCTGTTTGTTCGGTGATCTCTGCTGAACCGTTGAAACGGACGTCGGCTGCTTCCCGTAGATGTGGATACGTGACAGACAGACTACAGAGATCCTACCGGCTGCGCCAATTAAGTAAGCGACAACGGAAGAGTTTAAAAATAAACTTTATTTGATCCCAGTTACAGCAAGACAGTAATTACTTAATTCTACAAAATGTTGATCATATATACTAATCTTATTGCTTACCCATCATCTCTGCTAATGACGCATGTCCTAGATATTATATGCTGACATATAGCTGTTATTCTAATATAATATAATTATTGGCTGATGAAGCTAATATTGGGGGATTGGGGTTCCTTAACTCGCTTGATCTGTTTAAGAACTATCTTTCAAATAGAAAGCAGAGTGTCAAGGTTGGGCAACATATAAGTGATGTCACGGATGTATCATACGGCGTCCCCCAAGGAAGTGTTTTAGGTCCAACGCTCTTCTTGGTATACATAAACGACCTATGTAACATGGAAATTCCTAATGCCAAAGTCCTGTCGTACGCCGATGATACTGCTGTCATCTTCTGTGGTAAGACATGGCATAATGTGCAGCTAAGTGCTGAAACAGGAATGTCCCAGGTTGCAAATTGGCTCAATGCCAATGTTCTCACATTAAATACCGCCAAAACAAACTTTATAAGTTTCAGTATCTGCAATCGTACACAACCAAATGGCGATTTTCGTATCACTATTCACAGTTGTGATGGTAATAACGTTGATAAATGTAACTGTTCTAGTATTGACAAAGTTTCTAGCACAAAATATCTAGGGGTAACGCTGGATCAGAGATTGTGCTGGTACCCCCATCTTGAGCAAGTTGCAAATAGAGTCCGCAAGCTAAATTGGATCTTTAAGACCCTGCGTCACGTGCTGCCTAGGGCTATACAGAGAAGCGGTAAGACTGCTAGGGATGTGCTCACGCAAATTTATATTTCTCTTGCGCAATCAATACTGATATACTGTATTCCTATTTGGGGTGGGGCAACAAAATCTAAATTCATTCAATTGGAGCGAGCACAACGAGCCTTGCTCAAAATAATGTATTTTAAAAAAAGGAGATATTCTACAGAAAACCTTTACAAACTTAGTGATGTATTATCAGTTAGGAAACTATACATTACTCAATTAATCTTAAAAAAGCACAAAACCTTACCTTATAATGCGGATATACACGCTAGAAGAAGAAAAGACAATATAGTTCAAATGCCTATTACCAAGACCAAATTCGGATCTATGCAATTTAGTAAACGATCAGCTCAATTATATAACAAAATAAATAAAGAAATTTTCGTATATTCAAAATCTCATCATATATGTAAAGAAATGTTGACTGACTGGTTAAAACCACTGACATATGAAAATACTGAAGCTCTCCTACAAAACGTAACTTAATACAAGTACACGACCAACTCTCACACTCACTTATAACTCTCCCATACCCACACGTACATTCACACACGCATACACATACAACCACACATCCATAACACTCATGTACATTCAACAACACACGCACACTCATGCATTCGCACACACACGTTTACATAACTATACTTTGTTTAACTACTCCCATGTACAGTTTTTGTTGTGTTTTAAGTATGTACCTACTGTTGTGAAGGAGCGGAGTCTTTTAATACAGGCATTATTTGCTTAAATGAAGACTCCAAACCACAAAATTGTTTGTGTATTATTTTTAGACACAATAAACGTTATTTATTATTATTATTCCATTTATTTATTTTATTTACATATCTTTACATTTTTAAATATTATTCTATAAAAAATTAAATAAAAAAACATTTAAAAATACAAAAATAGTAGCCCACCGGTATCGGGAACAGGGTCCAAGCTACCGGTGGTCAGGGCTCCTGAGAGAGGAACCTCCTAACGATACGCGCCGTGTCCAGGAGTACCGCTTTCTGGATCAAGCCCTTGATCCAGCTGCCCAACGAGAGCCTCCTCAGATGTTCGTCGAGGCTCTTGGCTATTATGCCATTGGCCGTAACGACTATCGGCACAATGTCTGCTGTATTCACATCCCACATGTCGACAACCTCGCGAGCCAGATCAAGATATTTGCTTTTCTTATCTCTCTCAGCCTTCACGAGGTTCTCGTCATGGGGGACCGCTATATCAACAATCATTGCGCGACGCTCTAGTCGGTCTATCACCACTATGTCAGGCTTATTGGCAACAATAGTCCTGTCAGTGATGATAGACCGATCCCAATACAACGTGACATTGCCATTTTCGAGAACTGGGTCGGGCTCATACTTATAGTAAGGCACTTCCGATTCAACAAGATTGTATTTCAGAGCAAGTTGCTGATGGATAATCCTGGCTACAAGGTTGTGTCTATGCAAATAGTCTCCGTTAGCTAGACTAGAACAACCGGAGATAATGTGACGGATGGATTCCCCCGGCCGGTGACATGCCCGACAGATGTCAACCGTGCCGTCTTTCACAATATATTTCCGGTAGTTGTTCGTCATCATAACTTCGTCCATAATCGCAAAGACAAAACCTTCGGTTTCCCCGAAAAGGTCACCAAATCGCAGCCAGGCCACGGACGCTAAAAGATCTACATCAGGCCCATGTAGGACCCGGTAGAAGCGTCCGTGAAGCTCCTTGCTCTGCCATACCTCCCTGCGGTCATTAGTATCTAATACTATAGGTTTGCGCCAGTTCTCGTTAGCCAAGGAGAGCGGGGTTAGGCCCTTATCCACCGCTACCACATCTCGATGCATACCCACGTCAGCTGCCTGGAAATATTCCCTAAGACTGCATACCTCGCGGTTGTGCAGGGTCTTAGCATTTAAAAAGCCACGACCCCCGCACTTCCGAGGGATATACAGTCTCATAACCGATGACCGTGGGTGATGCATACGATTTGCGGTAAGCAATGTGCGGACTCTCCTATCCAGGGCGTCAAGTTCTGTCTGAGTCCATTTGAGTATGCCGAAAGAATACATCAAGACCGGCATGACCCAGCCGTTGAAGGCGCGCACCTTGTTCCCGCCTGATAAAAGACTATTTAGTACTTTTTTCAGGCGGCCAAAGAAGCATTCCCTCAACGACTGTTTCACGTCAGTTACATTGATGCCTAATGCTTCCGACATACCCAAATACTTGTAAGTTTCGGTTGAGGAAAGGGATCGAAGGTGTATGGAATCCGAGAGTTGTATTCCCACGGATTCCATAATCTCCCCTCGCTTTACATGCATGACAGCACATTTGTCCACACCAAATTCCATCCTGATGGCGTCACTAAAGGTTTCTGTAACCTTCAGTAGCTTCATCAGTTGCAAGTTGTTGGGGGCAAAGAGCTTAAGATCATCCATATAAAGGAGGTGAGATATGACCTGACCTCCTCTTCTCAACCGATAGCCCAGACCCGAACCCTCCAGCAGTGTACTAAGAGGATTCAGGGCTAAACAAAACCACAGTGGACTCAGACTATCGCCCTGAAATATTCCACGCTCGATCCTTATAGGTTCGCTGTCCTCTTGAATCTGTCGACATCCTGGATAGCGAAGGACCGTCCTCCACTGCCCCATACACGACATCAGGAAGGTGCGCAGAGTTGCATCAATTTTATACAACTCCAGCACCCTCATGAGCCATGTATGTGGCACTGAGTCATAGGCCTTCTTGTAGTCTATCCAACATGTCACCAGATCCCTTCGGGAACGGCGAACCTGCTGGCTTATTATTATTATTATTACTAAGAACGGATTTTGCAACAGGGCCGGATTCAGGGGGTCTAAGGGCTATCGCAAATTAGTATGAAAGTCCTTAATTTTTTGAGCTACTTACTTAAAATATGGGCAGGGATGTAGTTTATAGATATTAGACGTCCACTAAGAACGGATTTTGCGACAGAGCCGGATTTAGGGGGTCTAAGGGCTCTCGCAAGTTTATATGAAAATCCTTAATATTTTGAACTACAAACTTAAAAGGCAGGGAGGTAGTTTATAGTTAGTAGACGACGCTAAGAACGGATTTTGCAACAGGGCCGGGTTTATGGGGTCTCTCGCAAGTTTATATGAAAGTCCTTCATTTTTTGAGTTACTAACTTAAAATTTGGCAGGGAGGTAGATTATAGTTAGTAGACGTCTGCAAAGAACGGATTTTTCGACAGGGCCGGACTTCGGGGGTCTAAGGGCTCGCGCAAGTTTATATGAAAGTGCTTCATTATTTGAACCATAATCTTGAAATTTGGCATGGAGGTAGTTTATAGTTAGTAAACGTCCGCTAAGAACGGATTTTGCGACAGGGCTGGATTTAGGGGTCTAAGGGCTCTCGCAAGTTTGCATGAAAGTCCTTAATTTTTCATGCTACAAACTTGAAATTTGTCATGAAAGTAGTTTATAGTTAATTATTTAGTAGATGTCAGCTAAGAACGGATTTTGTGACAGGGCCGGATAAAGGAGGTCACTTTCATATAAACTTGCGAGAGCCCATTCTCGCAAGTTTAAATGAAAGTGCTTAATTTTTTAACTACAATCTTGAAATTTGGCATGGACGTAGTTCATAGTTAGTAAACGCCCGCTAAGAACGGATTTTGCGACAGGGCCAGATTTAGGGGTCTAAGGGCTCGCACAAGTTTGTATGAAAGTTCTTCATTTTTTGTGCTACAATCTTGAAATTTGTCATGAAATTAGTTTATAGTTTGTAGATGTCAGCTAAGAACGGCTTTTGCGACAGGGCCGCATAAAGGAGGTCTAAGGGCACTCGAAAGTTTATATGAAAGTGCTTCATTTTTTGAACTACTATCTTGAAATTTGGCATGGAGGTAGTTAATAGTTAGTAAACGTCCGCTAAGAACGGATTTTGCGACAGGGCCGGATTAAGGTGGTTTAAGGGCTCTCGCATGTTTGTATGAAAGTCCGGATGTCTTTTTGTACTACTGTCCTGAAATTTAGCAAGTCTAGAGTTTATGAGTAGGCTAAGAAAGAATTTTGTGATACTCTATTTTTTTTCTAATTTGGCTTTAAAAAATGATGCATAGTGTGATAGGCATGTTCTGTTGACTGAAATATAAAAATAGTTTGCGTTAAACATCATTAAACTTTATATCGGACGAAGTCGCGGGCAACAGCTAGTATACAATAAAATTCCGAATGACATAAAGCAATTGAATTTTAATTTATTTAAGAAAACACTTAAAAAGCTACTTACTGATAGGTGCTACTATAACATTGTTGATTTCTTAAATGATAAATTTTGAATTTGATTTAATTTTATTCTATATTGACATAGTGTGTATGTAATTAATATCGACTACATTTTGTACTGACTCTGATTGTATGTTGAAATATTTATAACATTTTGCACTGACTCAATTTTTTTATATGAAACCGACATTAATTTATTCAATTTATAATTGCCATTTTAATTTTAATTAATAACATATTATTTTCATTTTGTACGCCGAGTGAGGCAAAACATGTTGGTCCGGTAAAATTATGTTCCATCTATATGTGCATATTCATGTATCATGTTACACATGTTTAAACAAATAAATTTATCGTTATCTTTATCGTATATTATTAAATAAATTTGTACGACTTTGTCTTGATCGAAATCTGGAATGGTACAGTCACCGAAGCAACTTACGTATGTATTAGTGGATTGGGTCATAAATGCTTAACAGTCTTCTTAGATCTGAAAAAAACTTTTGACACCTTTTACGTCCCGATCCTCCTTTTTTTTTTTTTCTTATCTTTATTTAAGGGGACTCGGTCAACAATGATGATGTCGCCCCGTAATTCTAATTATAAATATAACATTTATAGCTAACTACATCTTAACTCCCTATTATCTTATATGTATTAAATTATGGAGTGGAAGCAGAGCCCAGCTGTTGCTGGGTGGTGTTTCCACTCCTTAAATGGCACATGTATAATGTATACAACTTCCCAGCCCCTTCCGAAAAAGGGAACGCTAAGAAGCTGCTACATAACCCTATATTGTACTGAGTATCTTCAAGTGCCTGTCGCCGCTTAGACTCATTCCGGACACATTCGAGCAAAACATGGTGAACATCCTCGATCACGTTATACTCCGTGCAGTTAGGTGAGTCCGTTTTACCCATTAAGTGCGCAAACTTATTTGATGGAATGTGTCCGGACCGAAGTCTCAGCAGTGTCACAATATATTGTCTATGGGCTTCCATTTCCTGGAAACATGGGCAACGAAAAGGTCCTGCCTGTATAGTCCTGTACCATATGCCTTTGGTGAGCGATCTCTCATCAAAATATTCCTGCCATAAGTCTTTACAAATCTTTTTGACTGTCTGAACCTGATCTGTGTGTAATGGTAAACAAGTGTATGTGATCCCTTCCGATAAAGCTAACTTTGCTGCCTGATCCGCTTTTTCATTGCCCATGATGCCAATATGGGATGGAATCCACTGCAGAATGCTGTCTTATTACCCATACGCAACTTTAAAATGGTTTGGAGGATAACAAAGGCTATCGGGGAACCTCGAGAATTCGAGGGTAGTCGAGCCATATGCAATAAAGCACTCTTAGAGTCAGTTAAAACCAGAATATGCTGGGTATCAAGAGTTAACGCGTAAGACAGGGCTTCGGAAATCGCTATCAGCTCGCAGTACATTACAGCAATATTAGCCTTAATTTTAAATCTAAACGTATTATTTAATTGTGGATCGAATACAGCCGCTCCCGCATACTGTGCATCTTTAGCTCCGTCTGTATACAGTTGATAGAACGAACCGTAGTTATCATTCAAGTATTTTACACACTTTTGTCTTAAATCCAATACATTCATTGATCTCTTTGGAATGCGTACACAAGGGATATCGTAAGAGATGTTCTTTGATAAGTCAATACTGGATAGCCATGTATTCAACGAGAATACACCCAATATGGAACTAGAATAAATAAGTAAATTTTGGCTTTGTCTATGCGTGTCTACCAATAATGGAATCTTTTTGTTTCCTAAGTACTGACCCTCACGCAGTTTTGACAATTCACCAATAATACCTATAGTAACATTATCCTTTACAGAGGTCTGTAAAGGATAATGTTACTATAGGTAAATCTAGGTAGATTTAAGCCAGAATTTTCCTGCCAAATATCTTCTTCGAATGGGTAGCGGCTGTAAGCATAGTTCGTTCTCCATGACATGGATTGGCGTGCTCCTAATGAAGCCCCCAATAATCCTCATACATATATTTTGGATTCCGTCAAGTTTATTCAATTGACTGTTAGCGTAATTACCAAAAAGAAAACTACAATAATCAAACCTACTTCGGATCATTGAGATATACAGACGTCGCAAATGTTTCGGGGACACCCCATTTAGATCCAGCTAGAACTTTAAATATGTTTAATAATCTGGAGCACTTTTCCCGTAATTCGTCAATATGTCTTTTCCACTTCAAAGATTTGTCTAGCCACATACCTAGATATTTCACATGATCTACCTATTGTATACTATGATTGTTAATATTTACCGAAAGTATTTTCCTATTTCTGCCCCTGCTGAATAAAATTATTTTTGTTTCACTAAACGAGATCTGTAACCCTACTTCTTCTATCAAACACTGAAATAATCTGAAAGATTTTTCCTAGTTGTATCGTATATACGAAGTCGTCTGCATATTGTGACACAAACACATCAACTATATTATGACAAATCTTTGAAGTGGCTGCATTAAATAATAGTGGGGACAGCGGATTGCCCTGTGCAAGGCCTGTCCCAGTGGTCCTCACAGCTGTGCTACTATCATTAATTTGAACTGATAGATGTCTGTCATGTAAAAATTCCCATAAGTATTTGCACAACACCGCTCCCACACCCAACCCGTCTAACATTTTTAACAGGGCCACTAAGTTAATATTGTTATAAGCGCTATCAATGTCAACAAAACATCCCAAAGTGCTAAAGCCCTTCGAAAATCCTTCCTGAATGCGCGATACTAATCTAGCCAGGTTATCAGCACAAGAACTCGTTCTCCTAAATCCGGTTGTTTCATGTGAAAAACAGTTATTTTTTTCAAGAAACCATTCAAGTCTACGATTTAGGATTGTGTGTAAGACTTTACAAGGACATGACAATAAAGCAATTGGTCTGATACCCGATACAGAGCCAGCATCCCGACCAGGTTTTGGTATGGGCACTATTTTGACCTCTCTCCATTGATTCGGGACAAAACCCGAAAGTAGAAATCTATTGTACAGTGAAACTAGAATTATTTTTCCTAATTCTGGTAAGTGCTTGATCATGGAGTAGGAAATACTATCTCCACCGGGAGCGGTATCAGTCTGTTTAATACAGTTATTAAGCTCTTGGATCGAAATTGGGCTGCTCAATTGCTCATTTTCTGAAATGAATTTAGGTGAAGGAAGGTTCACGTAATCTGGTGTTAATCTATGTAGTAAATGATCCGTTTGCTCCTGATCCACGGCACTCCTTGCTGTCTTATAGCCTTTGAGCCACTTCATTCGTCTGTATACTTCAGCTGCTGACATTGTGTTGTCTATGCTATCACAAAAGTTTCTAAACGAGTTAAACTTACTATTCCGAATCAATCTTTGGGCATGACTCGTTTTTCTCTGAACTTTGTCTAAATTCTGTGGCGTAGGGTTCTTCCTGAATTCGGCAGTGGCCAGACGTCGCTCAGCAACTATGCGTGATAAGTCCTGGCCCCAATATGGTTTAGGTTTAAACATCTGTTGCCGAATTGGGTTATCACAATTTTTTATTTTAGGTATGCTTTGATCCGCTGCAGCATTTAGGGCTTCATTAAAATTGTCATACGCTATTTGGTTATCAGTATGTATGTCTAAAACATTTAATTTTTCATTTATAATTTGTTTATACTTTGTCCAATTTGCCTTTTTATAATTTTGTACGTGTTTATATTATTAATTTCTTTTTTAACCTTAAGAACTAGGTGATCGCTCCTTAAGTTCTCGTTCATAACTTGCCAACTAAACTTCATTGCCAAATCCAGGGATGCTATAGTCAGATCAGGAGAGGTACTTTGTACCACACCATTAACCAGTTTAACACGTGTAGGAGTGCCATCATTAAGAGGAATGTAATTGTTTTCGAATATGGCGTCGAACGGCTGCATACCTCTTGCGTCCGTCTTAGATGACCAGTTTGTATGGTGCCCATTGAAGTCTCCGGCTATAAGTGTTCTTTCTTGCTTCAGAGAAAAGATCTGGTCCCAGTCTCTTTTACTAGAGTATACTGAAGAAGGACAATAAACGGTAATCACGTTTTCTAAATGTTCGCAATTAGATATCTTTACATGTAGCAGCTGAATACCTGGATTATTAATATTGCTATTACAACGACTTGCTCTAAGGGACCAATGAGTTAATATTGCGACGCCGCCATATCCGTCATAACGGTCTTCTCTGAAAATGTTAAAACCGTTTACGCGAAAACTGCTTTCAGGATCAAACCACGTTTTATTAATTATTGCGATGTGCCCTTTTTCCTGGTTTAATAACGCTTCGAACTCAATTGCTTTAGGCTGAAAGCTTTGAGCATTCCATTGGAGGATATTGATCATTGTGGGACTGTTAGTTCGTTGATCCATTGTTTAAAGTTAGTAAGGACTGGTACTTCTAAAATGTACTTCATGATAATAGATTTAATCCATTCAAACAGTATACATGCACAGCCTTTTTTTTTATTCTCCCATGATGTCTCCGTATCCAATTTTTTTTCTTTTAATTGGCTCCATAACCCTCTAATATTCGATCTTCTGAATTTTGAACTTTTTATATCACTGTCTGATTCTTGAGAACTATCTCCTGCTATGTCTGCTGAACTATGACTTAGAAAAGGGGGAAGAGGGGTATCCCTCCTGTCTTTATGTTTCTTCTTTTTCTTCGTATTTTTGTTACCTTCATTGCTTTTCACTATGTCAGCGTAGGTATTCTTGCTTTCAGAGGAACGAGCTATGTTGCGGCCTTCACTGGATTTCTGTATCTCTTCTCTTAGTATATATTGATACTTTCCTCTAGATGTAGGTTCCACTAAAGGATGCTCTGGAGGGACATACATGGTAAGAGCTCGCTTATACCTTCCATTATTTCTTCTTCAGATAAATCCAGGTCAATATATTTCACCACCCCATAAGACTGAGTTGTTTCCAAAGTTCTTTGACATTTATAACCCTCCCTCTTAAAATATTGCGAGTTAATCAATTGATCACAACTATCTTCATTATTAAATACTATCAGTACTTTGTGAGGGTTAACATATTTTATTCGTGTGATATCACCCATGTTCTCAGATTTAAAGATCTTTGCCAATTTAAATTGCTTCGGAAGTATGCTTGTCGATGAAATGCATACTTCGATTCTGTCTTCTGCTATTCTGATTGTATCATCTATTTCACTCCCTCTAGCATACCTTTTACCTCTTCTGCTGACTGTTGTCCAAATCTCGTCCTCGCTTATTTCTCGGTTCCTCTTATTATTTAATACATCTGTTGTCAAATGTTGTTGAGACACAACACTAGACATGTCTACCTCCTGATTATCTCTCTCTTGATTTAATTCTTCCATACTACTTGTCAACTCACTGTTTTTCCTAGTCGTACTACTCATATTATCACAATCGTTAAAAGCTGTATCATCTAACTCATCGCTAGCCATTCTTAAACAACATCGTAATGAGTTTAAAAAGTATAAAAGATAACACTCGGGCCGTAGTCGGGTGCTTCAAACCGGTTTAGCATCGAGCGAACAGCGCGTCCAACGATATACAGCGCCCGCGCGCAACTGCCCGATCCTTCTGTGCAGGTTAAAAAACATAGGTATAAGAGGCACGGCTCTCTCTCTTTTTGAGGGCTATCTTAAAGGTAGACAGCAAATGGTAAAATTAGTAACTTGTATAGTGACGAGGGGGACGTCTATTACGGAGTGCCACAAGGAAGCCTTTTGGGTCCGACAATGTTTTTAATCTATATTAACAGCCTTTGCAATATGCAGATCAATGGAGGAAAAATCTTTTCATACGCAGACAACACTGCGGTTGTTTTTCAATCCTTTTAACCCTAAATACCAATCAAACTAATTTTATTTATTTTACCCATAACCAAAGATCACAGCCTAGAACTGACTTTGGCATTACTATTCATGTTTGTCCAAATTATACCCTCTACAAATAAACAAGTAACTGTGACTGCCAGAATCCTCATAAAAAGGATCAGGAAGCTCATTTGGGTCTTCAAAACTTTACGTCATGTTATGTCCGCCCAACTTATAAACAGGATCCATATAGCTCTGGCGCAGTCCGTAATAACTTACTGCATTCCGATATGGGGAGGAGCTTCCATAATGAAATTCCTCGATCTGGAAAGAGCACAGCGATCACTTAGCAAGGTGTTTTTCACCATTTATATTATGCCATTATTTATATTTTAAACCATTTAGGTTCCCCACAACAGACCTCTATAAAGTCAGCAACTTGCTTTCAATTAGAAAAAATTATAATCTAAATCTGACCTTAACCCTGCATAAACGTCTTCCTTTTGACCCAGCTACTCATAGCTGGGTCAAAAGGAAGACGTTTGATATTTGAGGGGAGGATATTGTGGCTCACTCTCAAAGTGTTCGATCAGCTTTTGCTCAACGTCAATATGTTACACAATCCACCTACATCTATAATAAATTGTATCTTAAGTGTCAAATATATCCCATGCTGTTATATGATTGTAAAAAAAAACAATAGGTGATTGGTTAAGATATATCTATTATGAAAAAACAGAAAACTTTCTGGTCAGGGTACTCAACACATACATATACACACACAAATACATGCGCACGTACATACACACACAAAGTCACGCGCACGCACAAACACACACACAAACAAAAACTCATGCACAAAACACACACCTACGCACATACAAATACCTACATGTACTCCTCAAACATCGAGTGATATTTAATAATTATAAAAAAATACATATATATATATATATATTTTTTTTATTTTGTTTTTTCCTTAAATTTTCTATCTATCCATTAGCTTAATTAATTTCATTGTTAAGGTACCACTTAAAGGAAGAGGGAGACAGCTCCGACACAAGTACTATTGTAACTTACTGGTGCTGCCTCAGTTTATGTATGACACATGTATGAGGTGAATTAAATATTTTTGTGTTATGTAGTTGTATTGTTTAATGTTATTTGTAAATGGTAAAATTAATGGTATTAATGTTATTTGGCGACGACCTGGTGAAGGTTGCGGGGATCCGCTCGTTGCGAGATGCACGGGACCGGTCAATGTGGCGACGCTTGGGGGAGGCCTATGTCCAACACTTATACTTCGAACTTCGAAGAACTTCGAACTTCGAACTACTGGACTTCGAAGATATACAACAGAACTCTTCAATAAATAACGGGAAACCTCTCGGGATTGCTGCAATCGCATGTCTGTTCATTGTTTATACCATTTCATAACATAACATCACGCCAGTACGCTCTTAAGGGGTACGCAGATCTCTCATTTCACCGGTTATGTTCAAGTTTCATGATATTCGGGTAACCTAATCTGGCGTTATAGGTACCTTACTAAACAAGTTTCCTATTAGGAAAAAGTGAATTTATTTATTTATTTATATATACTTTACTGTAGGTACACCAAGTTAAAACATGGAAAAGTAAACATAAAACTAAAATACATACAACGGACGGCCTTATCGTATACCGCGATCTCTTCCAGGCAACCTGGAATGGACAGTGATAGTGGTGGTTGTTACCTTTGGACATTGACTCAGCACTCGGCCCGGCTGACGCGCGGCCCAGATAAAATACTGTTTGGTTGCATATTACACGCATAGAACACAGACAAATATGTAAATTAGTGTGTATTAAGAAAACATAGTATATAAGCTTTACAATATTGTCAATAAATCAGATTTGAATTTATATTCTTGTCTCATTACCCCTCGCTGTGGCCAAGACACCTTTAGCCATCTCTGATCAGTTCTGTGAGTCTGCTCACTCACTCACTCACTAGTGTACCCTTCCCGAACCTGGAATTCCTGCCCGCTATTCGTCTGTAACCTTAGGTCGCATGGTGCAGACATCCTGAACTTATCTATATATTTATTTATCACACACTTGGTATATGGTTGGTTAGGGCTGTAGAGCTTATAGGGCTTAGGGTCGTAGGGACTGTTAGGCTTTAAGGTCTTAGTAGGTCCGTTAACTTATCATATACTTTCATGTACTGTCACACCCTTAACATTACTGCGGCCTTACGTGACGTATGTTGGAGTGGGTTTACATTTTGGTCCTTCGAGCATTTGAATCACGCGGTCCCCTTGCCCATCGTAGGGATTGACAGACTGAAACTTCAGGGAACTGGGGGCTGGTGTACTCAACAAAGCATCAGTTTTCAGTGATCTGAAGTACATTGTACAAGGGTGTTCTGTCGGAAAGCCTCTCGTTACGGATCGGTCACTGGCCTCCCACAAGCGGGTTTAACCAGTTGATTGAGAAGTCGCACAGGTTTAACAAGAGCGCAGATACCACTAGTACAGACTAACCATTCGATTATTCATTGCATAGCATTCTGCATCAAGGGTGTGCTGTCCAGCTACAGCGACGGGGAGATCGTCGATCTCCTTAAAGCGCAGAACCAACAACTTCTGCAAAACGTCGCTGTGGAGGGACAGACCATCAAGATGTGCTACAAGAAGCGCGCGCGAAACCCCCACGAGTGCCACCCCGTTCTGGAGCTCTCCCCGGAGCTCTGGAAATCCTACACCTCTGTCCAGAAAGTCCATGTGGGCATCAAGCGATGCTCGATTGAGGACCAGTCCCTTCTAGTTCAGTGCACAAAGTGCCTTGCATATGGCCACAATAAATCCATATGCAGGGCTGCAAAAGAAGTCTGCGGCTACTGCAGTGGATCGCACAATATCAGGGACTGCCTCACTCGAGCGGACGGCAAACAGCCCACATGCGCAAACTGCAAGGTAGTACACGGGACGGGCAACGACCTGGCACACACAGCATTCAGCGAAGACTGCCAGGAACGCCAAAAGTGGGATGGCATAGCCAAATCGCGCGTATCCTATTGCTAAGGGCAACGAGAACACACCAACAAACCAACAAGTCACCCCCGAAATCTCCTCAAGACCGACAGTAGGATTTCGGTTCATCCAAGCAAATCTTCACCGCTCCAAGCTGGCCACAGAAGACCTCTACTTGGCGGCCCAGGCAAGAGGAATTTCAGTAGCACTTGTTCAAGAGCCCTACGTAGGAAGAACAGGTGTGATGAAACAAAACCCCGGCACACAAGTCATCCAGTGCAGCCTCAACCGCCAAAAGCCAGTTAGGCAGCGATTGTTGTTTTCGGTAACAACCTGAAGGTCGCCCCCCAGCTTGTGACCGAGAACTTTGCTACTGTCTTGCTAAAGGTGGGTCAGCTCAGCTTTGGAGTACTGTCGGTCTATTTTGAGGGTGACCCGGACATCGAACCTTACCTAACCGAAACACAATACAAGACACACAAATTGAATACAAACAACATCGTGGTGGGAGGAGACGAGAGAGCCGAGACGAGACGCCTGGAGCCATTGGTGGGGAAGTGTTTCCGAAAACCATCGCGGGGCGGCGTACAGTTCTTTCCTCAATGAGCAGGATCTCCACATCCTAAATACGGGCCAAACATCAACGTTCGAGATATTCAGAAATGACAGGTGGTGCACAAGCATCGTCGACGTGACAGCTTGCAGTTCGTCGCTGCTGGGCAAGTTCCAGGAGTGGCGGGTAGAAAGAAGTCTAACAACTTCAGATCACAACGCTATAACCTTCTCGATGCGCCTAGAAAAGGCCCTGGAACCCTTAAGGCCAATTTCGACGCGCATCTACAACACCAAGAAGGCCAAGTGGTCCGACTTCAACCCCCACTTCAAGACCAGCCTAGCAGACAGTGGCATCACTCAAGTCAGAGTCTCGAACGCATCGAACCCAGAGGATCTAGAGACAATTATTTCAAACTATACTCAGAACATCCACCGCTCATGCGAGGAAGCGATTCCAAAACTTGGGTCGCCCAAACACAACGCCAAGCCCCCATGGTGGACCCCTTCTCTAGACCGTCTCAAAAAAGACGCCATGACGAAGAAGAGAAGGATCCGAAACGCAGCCGCAAGCTAGAGACACTTCACCATCCAAGAGTACGTGTTGGCCAAACAAACTTACACGTTAGCAGCAACGGAAGCAGCCACAGCCAACTGGAAGTAGCATTACGTAAATAGCTCATATCTGTCGTCTTATTTAAAAATGGAACGATCTTTTATTCCGAAACATCGCAACCAAGGTGGTAACTGGCTTACAAATAGAACGCTGTTTATTGAAAAAAAAAACAAAAGAATACTTTAACGTGGGAACAATTATTGTAAATAAATAAAATAAAATGTTGTTCGTCATTGATTTTGACAAAATGAGTTCTAGTTAGTACTTAGTTTTAATTTCCGCGCATTATTTGAGAGAAGTACTATACAAGCCTTGGCCACAACTAGGCATTGATGGACTTACGTATGTGTGCCTCGGCTTCGCCTTGGCCCACATTTACACGATCGTCCATCAATGCCCCTTTTGTTGGCCGCTGCAGTAATGTACTATTCTTCTTTCGAACGTCTTTTAGAAGATTTAATTCCCTCTTACAGTCATAGTATCATAATGGGCGACTTTAATACATGTCTCCTTAAATAAGATTCCCGTTCTTCTTCTCTTCGACATATTATTGAATCTACCAATCTATCTATTCTTGATCTTAGTGCCACTCACCATTTTCCTAACTCTGTGCCTTCGCTTCTTGACCTTTTTTTGTCTCGTCCCTCGATCACGTCGCTAAAAATGGTCAATGTTCTGCTGATGCCTTTTCCTATCACGATCTAATTTACATTTCCTATAAAATTCAACCTCCTAAGCATAAGTTCAAAACTCTTCTGCTTCGCAATTTAGATGGTATGGACATTGATCGTCTTCAAAGGGATGACAGTAACCTCAACTGGACGCTGCTGGTCACATCGTCGTCCGTCGATGAACAAGTCGAAATTTTGACATCGACCCTCATTCAGCTATACGACACACATGCACCTATTCGAGCTGTAAGAGTTAAACATCTTGGTTGACTAGCGAAATTAAAGTTTTACTAGGCAAAGAGGCAGCTGCGAAGTTTAAGCTTAAAATTCAGCCCAATGAAGTCAACAGGAAAAATTACGTCTCATTTAGAAACCATTGCAGCAAGGTTTGTAGAATCGCACTACGCCAAAATATCCATAATTCAGTTCAGAATGGTGATCCAGCCAAGATATGGAAATTTCTCAAAACATTAGGTATCGGAAAGAAGTCTCATGACACGATTCCTAAAGACGAGACTTCAATTTACTTAGCAGTCATTTTTCTACTTCGCCCTTATTGGATAGGGCCACTAAAGCTACTATATATTATACGCTTAGTTATCTATAAAATCTTCCGATACCTGACTATACCCCTTTTGTCTTAAGTCAATTCACTGCTTGTGATGTTAAAAGGAGTATTTTTTCGATTACATCCAACGCTGTTGGTAGTGACTGTGTCAACAGTAAGATGATCATCCCCATCCTTGATAATGTTATTCCAGTCATCCTTTATATCCTCAACTTTTTTGTTTCCAGTGGTATCTTCCCACAAGCCTGGAAAGATGCCCAAATTATTCCTTTACCGAAAAAATTTCAACCCTCCTCGTTTTCTGACTAACATCTTATTTCTATCCTTCCTTTTCTATCCAAAGTCCTTGAAAAGCTTGTCCACCATCAACTCAGCACGTTCCTTTTCCTGAGATTTTGAAGTCGCTCAAGCTTGTCCAATTGGTCTTGGGTGAGATCAAGATAGCTGGCATCAGCATAGTCCAGGATAGGAAGAAGAAGAGATTGTGCAATTGGTTTGTTGAACCAACTTTTTTTTTGTAATAAATGGAAAGATCATATATAAGTTTTCATACAAAACTATTTTTAGTTTTTTTTTTTTCATTGTAATTACAAAGTAAAATCCAATCGAAAATATTTTTTTGAATCCAGTACCGAAAACACCCCGATAGTTTTCCGAACAAAGCCGAGCCCGTGTGACGTCACAACGTTCATTTCTACTCATTGTGGCACATAGCTGTAACGAAACGTTACTACAATACTACGTTCTTTGTTTGTCTGTGACATGGAAAGCGCCGGGTACATGAGGCGCGGGGGCCGAGTGTTCGCATAGAACGAATGATAAAAAAGATTGCGTTCGGTCGCCCGCGAGCGGCCGCCAGTCGCTTCTAGGCTGGTGTGTAAGCGCACGTACCCATCGTTTTTTTTCGCGTCCTGTCGAGCGCCCTAGCAGACACGAGCGTTGTTTTAAAACGTTGTTTTAAAAGTATTCAACGCCTTTAGTTCTACGGCAACACCTTCTACGGCTTAATTCTACGGCAACACCTTCTACGGCTTAATTCTACGGCAACACCTTCTACGGCTTAATTACCACGGCAACATTTTTTACGGCTACATTTTTATGAGCCCACTTGTCGTTACGCCACTGGTGTGCTGAGCGAGCCAGTCATCCTCGCTGCGAGTGACCTCACCGTACATCACCATCTCCGGCCAGCTTCCATCTCCGGCCTCGCGCAACTACAGGGGAGTACCTATCCCTGCAGGAGTGACTACAGACGACCGTAACCCACGATTTTCAGTTTTGTGTGATGTACACTGGCGCCCTTTTACGTGGTTCTGTCTGTTTTCGCTTCTGTAGTCAGTAGTTAGTTATTGTACGGTGAGTGGGTATTTTGTGTTTTGTTTCATTCATTTGCTTTATACTTTTTTTTTCATATCATAAAACATATAACACAGCGTTTTGTTCTGTTAGAACTGATTGTAACAGAACGGAGTACTTTCATAATTGATTCGTTATGATTTGTGTGCTATTTACAACTTTTTCATATTGGAATTTTTTTTTATTTTTTTTCTTCTAATGATGGCATACCCTATAAAATATTTATCATTGCAAAAGTCCGAATTGGAATACGAGGTAGCCGTAAGGGGTGAAACCCCAGCTAGTACAGTGGCGGATCTTAGGCGGCAGATTTGCAAACTTGGTCAAGTTCTTCTGTCTGAGGATATTTTGTGTTCCCATCTGGACCCCCTTGACGATTTGAATAATTCATTGGAAATATTAAATAAAATTAAATCTAGTCTAGATGTGGACACAAAGGACAGGAATGTTTTGGGGCGAATTGAAAATCTTTTCCATCACCTGTATCATCGGCTGAATAGGATCGTTATGGATGAGAAATTTGAGGATGTGCATACGGAATGTACGAGAATGTTTAAGGAGTACTATGAAATTTTCCTATCACTAAAGGCAAAGAGTACTGACCCTCTCATAGCTGCCGTCCCAGTTTCTGACCCAGTCAATGAAAGAATTAATATTTCAGTGACATGTGAGGGTAATTCAAAGCATTCCGAGTTAACCAAACTAAAGTTTGATGGCAAGACTTGCGTGCGTGCCTTTATACAAAGAGCAAACGAATATAGTGTAGCTCGAAACATAACAAATTCAAAATTACTTTCATTTGCAACCGATATTTTTGTGGACGATGCGCTTCATTGGTTCAGAAGCGTAAGGCAACAAGTCTCATCTTGGGATGAATTAGTCATCCTTCTGGTACAAGATTTCGACAAAGCGGATTACGATTACCGTCTTTTATCTGAGATTCGGTCTAGGACTCAGGGGGCAACGGAAAATATTACGATCTACTTGTCCATCATTTCGGGAATGTTTTCACGCTTGTCGAGGCCTTTGGCAGAGGAGGATAAACTGGAGGTGATTTTACACAACATTAGACCATGCTATGCGAGCACTCTAGCCTCTGCATCTCAAATCACATCTGTTGAGCAGTTGAGATTTCTTTGCAGGAACTTTGAAAACGTTCAGTCACGCATGGTTCAATTCCGAGAACCTTCGGCTGCTACTTCTGAGATGTTAGCACCAGAGTTTGCATACAAACAAAGAACAGATACATGTAACAAACAAAGTCAATATATAAATTCAAAAAATCTAAACAATAAAACCAACTTGGATAGTAACAAACAAAATTCAAACAATACCAATGTAAATGAAAGATATTTGCATGCTATAGATAATAATAAAATAGTTCCTAATGCGAAACTGCCATATTGTCCTAGATGCCGTAACAGTTCGCATAGTCTCAAGGATTGTCAAAGTAAAGAAATTATATGTTTTAAGTGTGGTCATAAGGGTGTCAAGAAACCAGAATGTCCGAATTGTAACAGGGACCAGAAGCCAAAAAACTAGGTTTGCAGGATTGTGTCAACTCTTCTTCATTAGAAGGTCGCTTTAATAGAGATGATTGGAATAATTGGTTGAAAACAATTCATTTATTTTTCAACAGTTACAAAATTTCTTCAATTCTGCAAACTAAGCCTTTAGGTGATTCGCGACCATATATAAATATTAATATCAATGGTATCATAGCGTCTGGCCTCCTGGATTCCGGGTCAGCTGTTACAATATTAGGTAATTACGCACATAACACGTTACTCAGTCGTGGCCTTAAGCTTTGTACTGACGATACTCCTTCGATAATAGCTGCTGGTGGTCAAACACTTAAGAGTATTGGCTACATTAATGTACCAGTACATTTAGAGAAGCAATTTCACATAATTAAGTGTTATGTAGTTCCAGAAGTTCAATCATCGCTTATTCTAGGTATTGATTTCTGGCGCGCCTTCCAATTATGTCCGAAATATTTGGGCTCTGTTCAGTTGTCAGCTAGTCCTTTAGTAGATTTGAATAACAATAATGATCAAACTTTTATTCGTTCTTATGATAGTTTAGATGAATCTCAACGCGCTATAGCTGATAACGTTGTTGAGCAATTTAGGGAAATTTCATTTGAGCGTAAAGGCTTAGGCCGTACGCACGTTTTAACCCATCGCATCGATACTGGCGGTTCACCTCCTATTAGACAAAGATATTACAGACTGTCTCCTGAAAAACAGAGAATCCTTGTCGAACAGGTAGATGAGATGTTAAATTTAGATGTAGTGGAGCACTGTGAAAGTGCCTGGCAGTCTCCGGTACTCCTCGTTACTAAGAAGAATGGACAGCCTCGTTTTTGTCTTGACAGCAGGAAGTTAAATTCGGTCACAAAACGAGACGCCTACAACTTGCCATACATTTCTGAAATTTTGGATAATCTGCGCGACGCTCGTTTTCTTACTAGCCTTGATTTATCCAAAGCGTTTTGGCAAATACCCATTGCAGAGGAGGACAGAGACAAAACGGCCTTCTACGTCCCAGGTCGAGGGACGCTTAGATTCAAGACCACAGCTTTTGGCTTGACAAATGCTCCCGCGACACAACAGCGACTTGTAGATAAGTTGCTGGGTAACGTAGACCACCGGATATTTGCTTACCTAGATGACATTATAATTGTTAGCAATAGTTTTGAAGAGCATGTGTCCCTCCTAATTCGCGTTTTAGACAGATTGCGTAAAGCAGGCCTAACCGTCAACTTGGAAAAGTGTGAGTTTTTTCGAAGTCAACTTAAATACTTAGGTTATGTGGTTGATGCGAACGGGTTGCGAACAGATCCAGAAAAGGTTGAAGCCATCCTTAACTACGCAACTCCTAGTAATCGCAAGGAGTTAAAGCGATTTCTAGGCACAGCTACATGGTATCGTAGGTTCGTTCCCAATTTTAGCACAATCGCAGGACCACTCAACAAATTGACTTCTAGTAAAAAAAACACTCCACCTTTCAAATGGACTGATGAGGCAGAAGTCGCATTTAAAAAACTAAAGGAATGTTTAGTTTCCGCGCCTGTTCTTTCTTGCCCTGATTACGATTTACCTTTCGAGGTGCATACGGATGCGAGTAACTATGGGATAGGCGGTATGCTCACTCAGTCTATAAACGGAAAAGAGCACCCTATAGCTTACATGAGCAAGTCTTTAACGGCGGCAGAAAGGAACTACAGCATTACGGAGCGGGAGACGCTGGCTGTTCTCACGGCATTGGAGCATTGGCGGTGCTATTTGGAAAACGGGAAAACATTCACGGTTTACACAGACCATAGTGCATTAAAATGGTTTCTCTCATTAAATAACCCTACGGGAAGGCTCGCGCGTTGGGGTGTGCGCTTGTCTTCGTTCAATTTCGATATAAAGCACCGTCGAGGTGTCGACAACGTTATCCCCGATGCGTTGTCTAGAGCTGTACCTGTTTCTTCTATGGTCACTGCTAATTCATTCGCGACTTCTAGTGATGATTGGTATAGGAACATTTATAGTAACTGTGTCACAAAACCTGAAAATTTTCCCAATTACCAAATTAAAAATGGCACTCTTTTCCGCCTCAGTAAAAATAAGTGTTTGCTTACCAACGAATTTTCTTGGAGGGAAGTCGTTCCATCTGAGCTTAGGGATAAGGTCATTGCGGATAACCATAATGAACCAACTGCTGGTCATTTGGGTATCTTTAAGACCTATAGACGCATTGCACTTAGGTATTACTGGCCGGGCATGCATCGAAATGTAGCAAAATACGTTGGAACCTGCAGTACTTGTCTTCAATACAAGACTCAAAACCATGCTACTCTTGGTGAAATGGGTCGCCCCAAACAATGCTCTCGCCCTTACCAAATGATATCCATAGACTTAATGGGACCTCTCCCTGTCACACGTAAACAAAATAGTTACATACTAGTAGTAACCTGTTGTTTTTCCAAATTTTGTCATATTTTCCCAATTAAAAAAGCAACTTCTCAGATAATTGTTAAAATTTTGGAAGAACAAATTTTCTTGGTTAATGGTGTTCCTCAGAGTATTTTCCTGGACAATGGTACTCAATTTATCAGTGGCCATACTCAGGATTTATTCAAGAAATATAAGATACCAAACATATTCTATTCACCAAAGTATACCCCTCAGGTTAATACTGTGGAGCGGTACAATAAAACTATTATTACTTGCATTGCTACTTTCGTAGGTGGTGATCATCGATCATGGGACTTATTTATTCCAAAAGTACAATTCGCGATAAATAATTCAGTTAATGAAGCTACCGGATTTACACCTTCTTTTCTGGTTTTTGGACGGGAAATAGTATTATGTGGTTCACATTATGCCGATACAGACTTAGGAGATGAGGTTTTGTTTCTACCTCGCGATGTGTATGCGGAGAATCTTGGTTGCCTAAGTTCTATCTTTGATCAAGTCCAAAAAACTTTGTATCACGCCCATGTAAAAAACACATCTTATTATAATTTAAGACGTAAAGCTTTCGAATTTAATAACGGTGATATCGTATACAAGCGTGCCTATGTCCTGAGCGATAAGGATAAGCACTTTAGCAAGAAATTAGCTCCCAAATACATTAAGTGCCGGATCATTCAAAAATTATCACCACTGGTGTATATCTTGGAGGATATGTCAGGTAAAAGTTTAGGGTCATGGCATATAAAGGACCTTAAAATATCTACCTACAAATAGTTCTGTATTCGTTACATACTCCCATACGCTATTAAACGATTTTCTGTTACAAAAGTCATAGACGGATATGAGTCTCTTGATTTTCGGTATGATAGGACACGTCGCATTTTTATTAATATTGTGTGACGTATTGTATATTAGAATTTGTTAGATGAGGGATGATTGAAGTGAAAGGATGAGTAAAAGGGTATAAATTGTAACAAATTTATCATGCGGATTTTATCTTTAAAATAAAATCCTTATGAGGGAACGGCGGGTAATGTAACGAAACGTTACTACAATACTACGTTCTTTGTTTGTCTGTGACATGGAAAGCGCCGGGTACATGAGGCGCGGGGGCCGAGTGTTCGCATAGAACGAATGATAAAAAAGATTGCGTTCGGTCGCCCGCGAGCGGCCGCCAGTCGCTTCTAGGCTGGTGTGTAAGCGCACGTACCCATCGTTTTTTTTCGCGTCCTGTCGAGCGCCCTAGCAGACACGAGCGTTGTTTTAAAACGTTGTTTTAAAAGTATTCAACGCCTTTAGTTCTACGGCAACACCTTCTACGGCTTAATTCTACGGCAACACCTTCTACGGCTTAATTCTACGGCTTAATTCTACGGCAACACCTTCTACGGCTTAATTACCACGGCGACATTTTTTACGGCTACATTTTTATGAGCCCACTTGTCGTTACGCCACTGGTGTGCTGAGCGAGCCAGTCATCCTCGCTGCGAGTGACCTCACCGTACATCACCATCTCCGGCCAGCTTCCATCTCCGGCCTCGCGCAACTACAGGGGAGTACCTATCCCTGCAGGAGTGACTACAGACGACCGTAACCCACGACTTACAAATTTTTGTGTGTGTCTCCGGCAGAACTAGCTTAGTTTTAAAAATTAAATTCTATTTTGAAAGTACACGCCCGTATTTTATTCAGATGCCAATTACTAGGTGGGATTAGTACGGGTGGAGGCTACATAGCTTATACAGTGTTTTGACTTATAACCAATTACATCTTGTTATTATTGTCAATATATTGATGAATATCGAATACATTGATCATAAATGTCGAACCTTAAAAGTTATCGTGCTTGCTTCGCATCATTATTACAGAGATAGTGACTTAGCAAGAAGTAGTAATTTTGACAAGTTAAATGAGTGTGAACATCGATGTAAAGAGTGTAAGGTTGTGATCAATGAACTATTGGCATTTCTGACTCATAAGATAGATACTTTACCGGAGACTGGGATTCTGCAGATTTGCCTCAGTACCCATTCTAATGAGGAAGTGGAAACGGCAAGATCTATTGTATATAAACTATTGGCACCGCAGAAAAAGTACACTGCGCGACGTAAGGAGGGCTCGGAACAGAAAAGCTTACAAGATATCATAAAGATCTTAAAGGAATTTGAACCGGACCACCTTCCAGCTTTTGTAGCGAGAAACTTAAATAAATTGCCACCTGTTTCATTTGACCATGTGGATGTGACTGCGTTTCTAAAAGAAATGGCTATATTGAAAACTGACGTGGCTTCTATGAAAGCCAGAAGTAACACGACAACCTCATCCTCGGATATGGAGATTTTAAAATCGGAAATTGACACATTAAAATGTATGGTCATGGAACTTAAAGTACATGAACATAAAAGTAAACAAACGCAGGTAGAAGCTAATTGTGTTGCGGAGAAAGGGAGTCAACGTATGAAGCCCATTTCGTCGCTCTCGCTCGCACCTACTACGAATTCTAGTGATTGTACCGTTAATGTTCCTACGGTGGTACCGGTAATGAGCTCGAGTTCAAGGTCGCCAGAACGAAAAACAAAAACAACAGCTGACTTATCGCATGCGCCGCTATACAGAGATATATTGATAAGTACAGTGCAAACAAACACTGCTGGTAAACATAATAATAATAATGAGGATGATACATTTACGCTAGTGGAGAAGAAGAGACGGAAGAAGTTTGCAAACATGAGTGGTACGGGTCAAAGCTCAAATAAACTACAGGTTGCTCAGTTATCTTCGGCCGTCTACGTGTCTCGATTGAACAAGGCAACTACCGTGGATGATATTCGGACATACATCAGTGAAATGGGTGAAAACTGTGTGAAAGTGGAACTACTTGCTCAGAAACACGAAACAGAATTTATATCTTTTAAAATTACTGTTGATAAAAATAGGCTAGAAACATTTTTAAGTGTTGACTTTTGGCCTGTTGGTGTTAGGTTTAGGCGATTCCGTGAGTATACGGCGAGAGGAATTAAGAATCAGAATAACTAATTATGGATTGTAAGCTAACTATATTATCCTACAATTGTAAATCTATTAAAAGATCGGTACAATGTGTGCGGGAACTTACTAAATCGAACGATATTTTGCTGCTGCAGGAGACTTGGCTGCTACCCCATGACCTTGATTTTATAAATGAAATTAATGAAGATTTTTGTTGTGTAGCCAAGTCTTCTGTTGACACTTCAGCAGGGATATTGAGAGGTAGGCCGTATGGGGGTTTAGCCATTATGTGGAATAAAACAAAATTCCCGTGTGTGTCGCCTATTAGCTGTAGTAGCGACCGCTTAGCGGCTGTGCGAATAACGACGGGTATGGGATGCGTCATAGTTATAAATGTGTATATGCCGGTGGATAACGCCGATAACTTGACAGAATTCATTGATTGTTTGGGTGCAATTAATGCAATTATAGAAGAAGGCGATGCACAATGTGTTTATGTTCTCGGTGATTTTAATTCGCACCCCTCCGCGAAATTTGGACATGAATTGATAAAGTTCTGCACTGATATGGAGTGGGAATGTGTAGATTTTAATTTACTTGGAGTGGAATCAGAAACTTTTACCTTTATGAGTGAGTCGCACGGTAGCCGGCGATGGCTTGATCATTGCATCGCAACAAAGGCGGCATGGGATACTGTGATGGCGGCGGACGTCATATATGACGTCACGTGGTCTGATCATTATCCCTTGCGTATTGTCTGCGATATTACGTGCATGACTACTGAATCGGCCTCAGCCGTCTGCCGTGATCACCTTAATAACATCAAATGGGGCAAACGTACCACAGACCTAATAAATATGTACCAAAAATATTGTATTGATAAGCTAGGTAATGATTTTAATATTTTTAAATGTAATTGTGAAACCAACAGAAAGTGTAAGCACTATGACAAATATTGTGAAGCAATTGATATTTATTATACTCACATTGTTGATACATTGCAGGCAGCTGCTATACTGAGTTCTCGTGCAGGTGAACAGAAGCGTTGCAAAAAGGTGACAGGGTGGAACTACCATGTGAGGGACTATCATCAGACAGCTAGGTTCCATTTCAAAGTTTGGGTGGAGGCTGGTAGGCCATTACAGGGATTGATTTTTGATAAAATTCGTAGTAGTCGTGCTATGTTTAAAAATAAAATCAAATGGTGTCAGAAAAATGAAGAAAGTATAAAGATGAACATTTTGGCTTTGCACAGAAAAGAAAATAATTTTGTTAAATTTTGGAACGCAACTAAAAAGTTTAGTTTTAAACCGAGCCTGCCAGTCTCCGTCGATGGTGTGCAGGAGACGCGTCGGATAGCTGACTTGTTTGCCAGTAAATTCAAAATAGACCCAATGCATGCGGATTGCCAGCTCAGCGCTGAGACTGTCGCTACTGAGTCTCTGCCACCTTTTACGTTAGAAGATGTTATCTCTGCTGTAAGGAATATGAAGCGTGGTAAGTCACCGGGACACGACGGTCTCAGTGTTGAGCACCTTATCTGGGGTAGTGGCAAACTGTTTCACCATTTGAGTGTGTTTTTTAATCTACGTGTGAGGCACGCCTACTTGCCGGAATTTTTAATGAAGACTGTGGTAGTACCTGTCGTCAAAAATAGAACAGGCGATTTAAGTTCATCAGGCAACTACCGACCAATCTCGCTTGGTACAGTTATAGGCAAAGTGCTGGAACGTCTCATACAGCCCGAACTGCAGAGGAACATAAAAATTGACGATGCTCAGTTTGGATTCCGACCCGGTCTCTCAACAGACTCTGCTATTATAAGCCTAAAGAGTATAATATCATACTACACCCGCAGAAAAACTTCAGTGTATGCTTGCTTTTTAGACCTGAGTAAAGCTTTTGACCTTGTGAATTATGGAATCCTCTGGGACAAACTAAAAAAGTCTCAAGTACCTCATCAAGTTGTAGATCTGTTGAGATACTGGTACGGGGGCCAAACCAATCAAGTGTAATGGGGTGACTCCCTATCTAGTAGTTATAGGCTAGATTGTGGTGTTCGCCAAGGGGGGCTGACTTCGCCGGACCTTTTTAACCTGTACGTGAATGATCTGATCGCGGAACTCAGAGGAACCAGAGTCGGCTGTCACTTAGGCAATGTTTGTATGAATAGCTTGAGCTACGCTGATGACATGGTTCTTCTGAGTCCCTCGATCAAAGGGTTGAGAAGATTGTTGTCGGTCTGTGAGCGTTATGCTAATGCTCATGGATTGAAATATAACGTTCTCAAAACTGAATCCATGGTTTTCAAGTCTGGTGTTGGTCCGGAGAACATACCCAGTCTTTATTTGAATGGGGCGACCATAAAGGTCGTAAAGCAGTTCAAATACTTAGGGCACATATTGACGGACAGACTCCAGGATGACTGCGATATAGAACGAGAGCGGAGGGCCCTCTCAGTGAGGAGTAACATGCTCGCACGCCGATTTGCGAGGTGCACCAATGATGTCAAGAACACTCTTTTCAAAGCTTATTGCCTGTCGATGTACACTTGCCAACTTTGGTGCAACTTCACAAAAAAGATGTACAGTACATTAAGAGTTCAGTACAATAATGCTTACCGAACTCTTAACTACCAAGATACTGCAGTGCTTCGAGCATGTTTGCCGAAGCGAGAGTCCCGGACTTCTACGCAATCATGAGGTCGAGAATTGCGTCTTTTTGGCAAAGTTTGAGATGTTCCAGTAATAGTATTTTGAGGGCTGTCTCGTGCAACCTAGCTAGTCCCATATTTAAAAGCTGGATTTCTGTACACCTGAACGAGAACAAAAAATGACGTAAGACTATATAGTTTTATAAGACTATGGGTACCTATACATACCTTCATATGTGTAAAGTTTAATCTGGTTTTAATTTATTTATTTTTGTCTTATATTGTAATGCTATTTTTGTATATGGGTATTTTGCCTGCAATAAACGATTATTATTATATTATTATGTACGAATATTACAAATAACTCCCCATTATTATGTGATTCGCGCAATACCCAACCTAGCAAACTGTACTAAAGTTTTGAGAAATGTTCTATGTCTAACTAGATTCCAATTAGAATATGTTAATTATGTTGTTATCTTGTTCTAATTTAGTATTAGATTCTGATTAATTTCTTAATTTGATCATTAAAGATTGAGAAAAGTAAATTTTTAAGGGAACTTTCGAGCAAAGTTGACATTTTTGTATAATTACGTAACTTGAAAACATGATTTTTTGTTTATGGAGATATATTCATTATTTTAATTTTAAATGACGGATATAGGCGTAAAACTAATATTTCTGTTTGAATTGTGAAAATCGGTCGACGCATTTAAGAGATATTTGAAAATGTACCGAATTAATATTTTCACGTTTTTGTTCTACAAAGTTTTTTAGTGTTTGTAATTATATTATATAGATATTTGTGTTTAATATTATAAAGGGATATGCAAATAATTAAAAATACCGAAAATTTTAAGGATGTTATGCAAAAAATAAATAAAAATAAAGGCTCCACAGATTTCGGGTTGTATAATATTTAGTGGTACCTATGAAGTTTTTTGATATCTAAAGTCGAAGTTGCGCGCCAATCGTGTTTGTTAGCTTTTTATTTTACACGAATATCTCATACCCATATGTAACAACAATTACATTATGACAATTATGTTTCTAAATTTAATGTGTACAATGGACAACAATGACAAACACCGGTCGCGGTCCACCATCACGTAATATTCATTACGACTACTTTACTTATGCTCAATTTTTCCAAATCGTCCATAAGATGGATATCTTTTCGAAATTTGCCTTTATGAATCCTTTATCACACATGTCTAAATAAAATTTGCTGTTATAAATAATATTTTTGCACTAATTTTCGGCTATTTTTAGTCAATTTACGTGACGCTGTACTATGGTGAAATTCCTTGAACGTTATGACGTCACCAACATGGCGACCAATCATGGCCCGTTCGTAGACAGGTGGTTCTTTTTAAAATTTTATCGATTTTCAATTGCTTATAATAAATTGAAAAAAAATATTTAAGAGATTTTTGCAAAGACAATATAATTTATGATATGTAAAGTTTCAAAATAAATTTTAAAAATCGTTATTTTTTTAAATTCAACAACCCAATTGCAGTTTTAGTGGTTATGGGAAGAAAATTACGATGTCGTCTCAGGGAGCCCGCAGATGCAAACAGTTTATGACTGACTTCCTGCAGTTGTTTGGTCCAGGAAAGAGTGCTGTCGATATAAATCCCCAAGTTCTTCACAGTGTGAGTTATAGGAATACTGGTGTTGTTAAAAGAAACCTGGGGAAGTGTTGACCAATCAATCTTAGAGATACTAACATTAACATTAGAAACGGGATATTTACCATGTTTACTGTTTGTTGCGAGTTTCCGATATTTCGGTGCTGTTGCAAACACCATGATCACGGATAAACTGAAAAGTCAAACATGGTAAATATCCCGTTTCTAATGTTAGTGTTAGTGACCATGACAGCTTAAAAACTTATAATCTTAAAGATAGTCCGAGAACTATCGACTACAGTCAGTTGAGTCTTCGTCGGATTGATCTTCAGCCCAAACTCAGAGCTCCAGTCACCTATTCGAGTCAGGTCTTCATTAATCATCTCAATGGCATCAGGTAACTCTCCAAGAGGGGCTTGGGTATAAATTTGGAGATCATAAGCATACAGGTGGTAGAAAGAAGAAAGTCGTTGAGTAATAGCATTAATAAAGAGTGCGAAGAGAAGAGGAGATAAAACGCCACCCTGCGGCACACCGGCAGATGTGTGACACCAAGAAGAGAAAGATTCATCAGTGCAACTACGCTGCCGGCGGCCAAACAGGTAACTATGAAACCAGTCAATAACCGGTAGAGATATGTTAAAAGAGCATAGGACGCCAAGCAAAATATTGAAGTCAAACGTATTGAAGGCATTGCTAAAATCAAGCAGAGCAAGTACTGTTAACTTTCCCATTTCCATGCCTGCCCTGATATCGTCCGTAATATTTACAAGTGCTGAGGTAGTGCTGTGTCCACGCCGAAAACCAGATAAGGATTTAGCAAATTGTGTTTGGAAAGGAACGTGCTGAGTTAATGGTGGACAAGCTTTTCAAGGACTTTGGATAGAAAAGGAAGGATAGAAATAGGACGTTAGTCAGAAAAAGAGGAGGGTTGAGATTTTTTCGATAAAGGAATAATTTGGGCATCTTTCCAGGCTTGTGGGAAGACACCACTGGAAACAGAAAAGTTGAGGATATAAAAGATGACTGGAATAACATAATCAAGGATGGGGATGATCATCTTACGGCTGACACAGTCACTACCAACAGCGTTGGATGTAATCGAAATAATACTCCTTTTAACATCACAAGCAGTGAATTGACTTAAGACAAAAGGGGAATAATCAGGTATCGGAAGATTTGATAGATAACTAAGCGTATAGAGCGCGACACGTAAGTTGAACCAAAATGTATTAACGTTTTTTCCACCCAAAATGTATTATCCTTCTATTGAAATTAAACGATTTAAACCGAAATAAATCCCTTTTCTACGACCTAACCGTTTACAATATACAAATTGTCAACGGTTAGGACTTAAAGAAATGTTTCAATTCGGTTAAAACCGTTTAATTTCATTAAAACGTTAATACATTTTGGTTCAACTTACGTGTCGCGCACTATAGTAGCTTTAGTGGCCCTATCCAATGAGGGCGAAGTAGAAAAATGACTACTAAGTAAATTGAAGTCTCGTCTTTAGGAATCGCCGTGTCATGAGACTTCTTTTCTTTTGTTTTGAGAAACTACCAGATCTTGGATCACCATTTTGAACTGAATTATGGATATTTTGGCGTTGTGCGATTCTACACACCTTGCTGCAATGGTTTCTAATTGAGACGTAACTTTTCCTGTTGACGTGATTGGGCCGAATTTTAAGCTTAAACTTCGCAACTTAGTAAAACTTTGATTTCGCTAGTCAACCAAGGCGCCGGGCAGCTCGAATAAGTGCATGTGTGTCGTATAGCTGAATAAGGGTCGATGTCAAGATTTCAACTTGTTCGTCGACGGACGACGATGTGACCAGCGGCGTCCAGTTGAGGTTACTGTCATCCCTTCGAAGACGATCAATGTCCATACCATCTAAATTGCGAAGCAGAAGAGTTTTGAACTTATGCTTAGGAGGTTGAATTTTATAGGAAATGTAAATTAGATCGTGATAGGAAAAGGCGTCAGCTGAACATTGACCATGTTTGGCGACGAGTTAGGAAAATGGTGAGTGGCACTAAGATCAAGAATAGATAGATTGGTAGATTCAATAATATGACGAAGAAAAGTAGAACGGGAATCTTTTTTAAGGAGACATGTATTAAAGTCGCCCATTATGATACTATGACTGTAAGAGGGAATTAAATATTCTAAAAGACGTTCGAAAGAAGAAAATAAATTAATCCGAAGAGGAGGGCAGTAGTAAACACCAAGGAAAATCTTAGTATGCTGTAATTCAACTTCGGCGGGGGCTGTGTGGACATATTAACTACGGAAAATGGCAAATAATTACGAATATAAATGGCCATCCCACCACCACCACCGACCGCGCGATCATTCCTGACAAATTGAAATCCTGGAAGAATAGTAGCAGGCAGAGGGAAGACAAAGTTTTAACCAAGATTCAGAAACAAGAATCGCATGAATATTCTTACAGTCAAATTCGGTGTCGTTACATTTAAACGACAAATAGGCAATGCATTACGATGCATTTTCGATGGACTGGAATTTCCAATTAGCGTGGATAATCCCACCTCCTTGTCTTGTACCAAGAGTACTAGCGCATCTCATTCAAGCCTCCGGAATTTTCCTCCTGGTAGTTCCTCGGGGATCCGGTTCCGGTATTGTGGACGTAAACACGTATACGAATCAGCTCCGACGAAATAAATCACAATTGCTAATAAAACCAGTTGAATAACCATTAAACTGCGAAAACATCTGAAGAAACCCACTATAGCTTCAAATTACGAAGTAATCTCAACAGAAAATAGTGTATACAGTGAAATCTAGAACATTTCTTTTAAAGTTAAACTCACAGAGAAAAATAATATATCGGGTAACCTACAAAAAAGTGCGTCCATCTGTCACAAAAATAGTGCCAACCTAATAACATTGAATGAGTGAATGAAGGAACTTGTATTTTGACAGTTCTTGTTCTAGTGTTGCCAGTAAAAACATTATAAATTCTACCAAAATATGGATCAAAATATGGAATTGCTGCTAACTAAACTGGACGAGAAGCTGAACCAACAAACGTTGACAATAACCGCCAATGTCACCAATAACGTCATGCAAGCACTTGACGAAAAAATGAAAACAATCTTGGAAGAAAACAAAACCTTAAAAACAAAAATAACAAATCTTGAACAGAAAATAGAATCTATGGAAAAGGAAAAGAGAAAGAACAACCTAGTATTTTTCGGTTTAGAAGAGAAACAGAAAACAGAATGTGAATTAGTAGACTATTTGAAAGAAATAATAGTGGATATGGGCATACACCTGGACAGTCAAGAGATAGCCAACATTTATAGAATTGGGCAGCGTTCAAATCAAAATCGACCGGTAGTGGTCTCATTGACAACAACATGGAAGAAACATCTTATTCAGAAGAACAAATCTAACCTACCCCAAGGCATCTACCTTAAAGAAGACTTTCCAAAACATGTTCTAGAAACCCGCAAAAAACTACAACCAATGCTGGAAGAAGAAAGAAAGAAGGGAAATTTAGCATATCTGAAATACGATAAGTTAGTAGTAAAAAACCCAAATAATTCTAACCGAGAGAAAAGGAAAAGAGAAAAGGTAGAATCACCAGAAACAATTTCAACAAACACCAAGAAGAAACAGATTACCGATAAACGTATTGATAAGCCATCTACAAGCAATACACAAGGAATAATAAAACCAAGCATACTCAATTACGTGGTACGAGGTAGAGCATCATCGGTGTCTGAGCCAAAAACTTCGGAAAACTAAAAACTGCCTCCCTCAACTGGAATCCGGATAAGACAAATAAAAAAACACAACAAAATAAAATAAAAACAATCAGCACCCCAAGCCGGCTGGTCACCGTGGGGGAAGAAGACCGTTACCCTCCAAAATATTTACCCCAGAAACAAACACAAGTGTTCCAGACAACAAATCGCCAACAAAACAACATATTACATATTGCTACCTTTAATGCGCTTACCCTCAAAAGCACAGAAAGCTTGTCAGAATTGATTATGGCATTGGAAAGAATAAATTGGTCAATAATTGGATTAAGCGAAGTTCGACACCTAGGCGAGAACATAGAAGATCATGGAGACTTTATTTTCTACTACAAAGGAGATACACCTGGACAATTCGGAACAGGATTCTTGGTCAAAAAAGAATTGAGCACACACATAGATGAATTTATTGGCATATCTGAACGTATTGTCATACTCAACCTGAAACTACCCGGAAGGGAAATGTGGTCGATTATACAAATTTACTCTCCAACAGAGCAATCCAGTAATGTAGAAATTGACACTTTCTATGCTATGTTAACAAGCGCAATCAAAGAACATACCTACAATAACCTAATAGTGATGGGTGATTTTAATGCAAGAACGGGATGTAGAGAAAACGGAGAAGTGATGATATTGGGTCCATACTGTTCAGGAAAAAGAACAAGAAATGGCGAAAAACTTATACAAATGGCATACGAGAACAACTTAAAAATACTTAATAGTATGTACAAAAGGCGTGACAACAACAGATGGACATGGATATCCCCAGACGGGCGTTACAAAAATGAAATAGACTACATCCTCACTAACAGAAGCAAGCTTTTTCAGGATTGCGGAGTTGTTAACAATCTCAACTTCAACAGCAACCACAGAATGGTTAGAGCCAAATTACTACACACCGATTCTACAAAGAAAAATAGACCATTTAAGGTAAAACCAACTAAAACTATAATACCTGAAGCCACTAACAGATTAGAAAAGGAACTAATAAACTTTCTAGAAAATACAAAAGAACTAAATATCCAACACAAATATAACAAGTTTGAAGAGCTAATGAAAACAAAGAAAACAACGGGAACAGCAAAGGAAAAGAAAACAGTAAAATGGCTAACAGACGAAACGAAAGAAATGTTAAAAACCAGAGATGAACTAATATCTACGACTGGAAAGACAAGGATAACTAGAACTAAAATAAGGGAAATAAGCAAAAATATAAAATTAAACATGAGAAAGGACCGGCAAAGATACAGACTTGAAATACTGGAAAGATGTATTCAGAAAACTGGAGGCACCAAAAGAGCAATCAAACAACTAAAAGAAAAAACAGACTGGATACCTAATCTCTATGACAAAAACATGAAACATAAAACAAGACGCCCAGAAATTATGTCAATAGCCACTAACTTTTTCCGGGACTTATACTCAAAGAAAAACTATAATAAACCGAACATATTAGCAGGGGGAGAAGAAGTACCAGACATAATAAATGCAGAGGTGAAAAAAGCTATTACATCTCAAAAGAAAGACAAAGCTCCCGGGTCAGACGGTATCAATAACGAATTCCTCATAGCAAACATAGAACACCTTGTACCAACCCTTACGGACATTTTCAACGAAGTTTTGCACAGTGAGACTATACCTGAGCAATGGTCAACATCAACCATAACTCTACTTCACAAAAAAGGAGACAAAAACAACATAAACAACTACAGACCTATTAGTCTAATGTCGAATATCTACAAGGTATTCGCTAAGATACTTCTCAATAGAATAACCCGAACATTAGATGACAACCAACCGAGAGAGCAGGCCGGATTCAGGAGTGGATACTCGACATTGGACCACATCCACGTAGTAAAACAATTATTTGAAAAGGGCAGAGAATTCAACTTAATATTCTACTGCTGCTTTGTGGATTACAGCAAAGCCTTTGACTCATTAGAACACGAAGCGATTTGGCAAGCACTCAAAAACCAAGGTGTAGAATGTAAATACATCAGAATTCTTAAACGCATTTATGTAAACAGCAAAGCCAAAATCAAGCTAGAAAAGCAAGGCAAGGAAATAAGAATAGAAAGAGGTGTACGTCAGGGCGACCCAGTATCACCTAAACTGTTCACTGCTGTTCTGGAAGAGGTGTTCCGGCAATTAGATTGGGAGACATGTGGACTGAATATTAATGGCGAATACCTGTCGCATTTGCGATTTGCAGATGATTTGATCATCATCTCTCAATCAAGCGCAGGGTTACAGGCTATGCTGAATGATCTGGATAGAGAAAGTCGTAAAGTGGGATTAATCATGAATACAGAAAAAACTAAAGCCATGACAAACGGGAACCAAGAACCGATCCACGTGAACAACAACATTATTGATTATGTAGATGAATACATCTATCTCGGTCAAACAATCTCGCCAATGGACCTTACCTCTAAGGAAATCAACAGGCGTATAGGTAATGCATGGAAACAATACTGGAGTTTAAAAGAAGTTATGAAAAACCCTGAAATGAGCATGACTGTCAAACGTAAACTTTTCGATACTTGCGTACTGCCTGTCCTTACATATGGCTGCCAAACATGGGCGCTGAATAAAACTCATATCCATAAACTTGAAACATGCCAAAACGCAATGGAAAGAAGCATGATGGGGAAGAGACTTTCTGATAGAGTAAGAACCACCATCATAAAGAATTATACAAGAACAAAAGATGTCACAGTAACTATCAGAAAGTTGAAATGGAGATGGACAGGACACACAATCAGAGGAAAAGAGAAATGGTCTAAATCAATAATGAACTGGTTCACACGGCATATTAAGCGAAAACGAGGAAGGCCACCAAGAAGATGGGTGGATGAAATAAAGATCGTAGCTGGAGGTGGATGGACAACAGTTGCTAAAGATAGAGGAAAATGGAAACAGTTGGAGGAGGCCTTTGCCCATAAAGGCACACAGACAGGTGTCAAATAGTACAATGTATTTAATAAGTTAAATTGTAAATTTTTTGTATAAGATGTCTGAATAAAGGCTATTATTATTATTATTATTATAGTTCCTCGGTGGGATTGAGTGTACTGGCGGGGAGACCTGAAAGCAAGAGCAAAAGAAGATCCGTTCACCATACGGAACCTCAGACATTCCTTAGTGCTCACGTCAACGGGTCTCCCAACTCCAAAAGTCCAAAATATAACTCTAGAGGTATGGAAATGTGGGGTGGGATAAAAATCTCTTAGAATGGAATTTTGTCAAATCAATATATTACAATCATCTTGGCGGGACTCAACTCGTAAGACGTACAAAGTATCTTGGTTACGATGGCTTAATTGGGCGAAGTAGCATAGAATTAACCCCGTTAATCCAGAAGGCTCAGAAGTTGCACGGTTTTTGGCAGACTTATTATTAATTGACAAACTTTACGTACAATACCACACTTCTGCATAAATCTGTAATTTCTACTGTATGTAATGCTGATTTGGCTAGCCTTTTAAGTTGCCATACTTTAGTTAAGCATGTTCTTAAGTCGATTGCTCTCAAACGACCGGTAGCAAGCAAACACCGATTTGGAACATTGACGATCTTGTATCTTATTTAGAGAATAGTTCCATCGATTCAAATAATATTTTCGCAACATCCGAAATCCATTCAGACATACAGCCGTATTATTACTTATTTCTTCTGGCAGGCGAATACATGACCTGACGCTGCTCAGTGTTGATTCAGAACATTTGATTATGTCTAGAGACAATATAGTTTTATGAGAACTGATTCTGCAACTTATAAACAATCGGGCTGAAAATAAATAATAAACCCAAATAATAGGAATCTAGACCCTGGGTCTAGGAGTTAGACTAAATTTGGCTTCATGCAATAATTTATTTATAAATATTAGAGGTCAAGCAAGACCTGCCTCTCGGGCTCTAACAGCCGGCTGGATTGGGTCTCTTTTATTAGAAGCTAATATAATAGCGATCCCCGGTAGTTTTCGGTCCGTGGTCGCATCCAAAGACTGTGAACATTCTCAACCATATATTGTAAGTTCTCAAGGAAAACTGTTATTTTTGTTCTTGATCTACTCTGTAAATTATCTACTTTATTTCATGGATAATGATTATAATTCTTCTGTAGTTTAATTAGTAATATTATTATTATTATTTTTGCACATCCAAGATGAATTTTATTTTTAATGATAATAGATTTATACTATATATATAATAATATTATAAAGAGGAAAGATTTTTTTGTTTGTTTGTTTGTTTGTTTGTACCGAATAGGCTCCGAAACTACTGGACCGATTTAAACAATTCTTTCGCCAATAGAAAGCTACGTTATTCCTGAGTAACATAGGCTATTTTTTAATCCCGAAAACGGGTCCTGTGGGGTGGCCCACGGGAGCGAAGCCGCGGGCAACAGCTCGTCGTATATAAAGATATAACTCCCTTCAACCCACACTAATCTAGGTAGAATGTTTATATTATTCATCCTCACATTGGCGTTCTTCACCTCCAGGCGATGCACATCATCATCATCATCAGCCTTTTAATGCTCCCACTGCTGGGACACAGGCCGCCTCTCTGTGAGAGGGAATGGACCGTAATCCACCACTAGGGCCCGGTGCGGGTTGGTGGTTGTCATATGTCTTCGAATTTTAGGTTCTAGGACAAGCCGGTTTTCTCACGATGTTTTCTTTCACCGTTTTGAGAAAAATTCACACAAGGTAAAGCGCCTACCTGGGTTCGACCTACAACTTGTAAGTCGCGCCCACTACCACTGGCACTGGGCTACCACTACGACTGCACAGGCGAAAAATACTCAATAAATTAAGCTGCGAATTTACGGTCAAGTCATTAGAAGCGTTTTTATTTTTTCCTTAATTTTTCTACCCATTAGTTTAATTAATTTCATTGTTAAGGTACAGACACGGTACGGTAGGTAAGAGTGAGACAGCTCCGATACAATTACTATTGTAACTTACTTTGGCTGCCTCAGTTTATGTATGACACAATGTATAAGATGAAATAAATATTTTTGTATTTTTTGTATTGTATTTGTTTTGCCTGAAATAAAACGCATATTAAACTACTTAACTTTTTATTTTTTTTTATTTTAATTAAATTTTTAATATGTACAACTGACTATTCCTAATCTTATGACTAATAACACACTTACATACAAAAGGGAGAGGGAAAAGGGCTCATATCGTATCAAAAAATTCGTCCACATCGATGCCAATGGGAAACGTGCCACGAACGCTGGCAGCATTGCCACGATGGATGGCAATGCTGATTCTCTGGCCTAGGAAAAGTCCAGCCCTCTGGTCACGTGAAGAGTCGACTAACCGTTTGCTTAAATCTCGAAATACTCTAAGAGCACTCGGACCCCACGGACCTAATGTTTCAACCCCAAACGGCTCAAATATATAACTTCCAATAAGGTTGTTGTATTTGCGCTGTTTGTGGTTTTCTGCACCAGCAGCAGCTGCCCCAGCACAGCCCGCCATGCTAAGAAGATGGGATGGCGCAAGGATGTCGACACATGTTGCATCCCACACCAAAGGCCTACCCACCTTCCAAGGCATTATGGTCATCCCGTCTGGTCTCTTACCATCGTCTCGCGCCAAGCCATTGGGTTCTAAAATAGTTGGCACCCCGGCGGTGACAAGAACCCGACGTATGATATCATTAATGCTGGCGTGCCGTGCTAACCGACCAGCGGTCCTACTGCAGGATAGGCCATGGTGTCCGAGGCGGTCGACTGCTTCACCACATTGACAGCGATGTGGAGCTCCGCTGGGAGTACCTAGTCGCAGACATGTAGCGATCCGGAAGGTAGTGTCACTTAACATTGTGCCTATGTTGGGTGACGGTAAAGCCTGTAGCCAGAGGCCCGACTCCCACTCACCCACAGCCAGTAGGCGAGCACGCTCAGCAGTATTGGTGGACGTATTTATGAGTTTATTCCGTACCAATCTGCAGAGCGGCTCATCCCACTGTCTTTGGGAAGATGGGTTTTCAGGCAACGCCGTATTCGAGCAAGCCACTTTCCAGGCGCACACTGCGTCGGTCGAGCACGGCACTTCACAGTTAACCAGCGACAGGGATAAAATTTTAGTGGTTAACGTTTCAGTGCTGTGGACCGAAGACAGGAACGCCGGTAGGCTTATACTAGAAATTTTGCGGATGCCGAGCCCGCCGAAGCGAATGGGTAGCGTGGCTTGCGTCCAGGCTCGGTCATCCAAGGCCACATTTAAGATAAATGTCAGAGTGCGTCGAATAATTTCGTAATTTTTTTCCAGGAGAAGTGGCTGCTTCCATAAAGGGGAAGAGCGGAGAAAATACATAAAATTTGGTCCAAAACAGCAATACCTAATGAGAGTAAAAGCCGAATGATGGTTAATTTGGAAGAGTCTATCCGAAATATCATTAAAATGGTTAATTTTGCCATCGATTAATGAAGAAAAACTGTCTGCCAAAATTGGGGAACCTAGGAGGTGCAGTGAACTTTTATCTAAAATTTTGATCTCTGGGGCTATTGCATAAAATTTCTGTAGGGTCGGTTGTCTGTCGGTACTGTCACAAAGAAAAATTTCACATTTTGAGTGGTTGAGTTCTAGGCCGATGGATTGGAACTGCTCTTTCAGGAATTGAAAATCTGCTAAAACGGTGTCTACGTCACCTCCTAGTGTTCCATCATCCAAATACCATGTTAAATTTCGAATTTAGTTTTTGAATGATCGGATGAATAGCCAGACTGAAAATGACTGGCCCGAGAGGGTCACCTTGTTGGCAACCAACTGAAGATCATGAAACAGGTAGAGACTGTTGGTTCGGATCATCTCCCTTGGTTGCTAACGGTGAAGATTGAACACAATATAGAGGAAAACCTATCCCGTAACACAAAGAAAATATATGAGGACGAGAAACTGAGAGCTGCATACCAACAGACAATGTGGGAAGGTCTCTGTGACCTTAACATGGAAATCATAACAGAAGCCGATTGCGAGAAGTATGTCGAAACAATGGAAAATGCCATTGTCGCAGCTCTCGACACTCACGCACCCCTGAAAAATTCAACAAGGCAGGAACGACTACCGAAGGAAATAAACGATACGATAGACATTCGAAACCAACTAAAACAAATTGTATGGCAAGCAAGAAACTACAGCCCCGAACTCCAACGCGAAACACGCATTCTTTACAACCACGCTAAGAGAGAAGCTGAAAAGGTCCTGAAAGAATACTCCGAAAAAGGCTGGCACGACAAACTCCAAGATCCACGGGAAAATAAGTCACAAATGTGGCGCATCCAACGAAACATGAAGAAGCCTATCGTTAAACTTCCAAACATAACGGGGTGCAGTGCAGAAATAGAAACGATCGACAAGCTCACCGATACAGCTATAATTAAAGAGGCCAAAATAGCGAAAGACGATGAGGGGACTGAAAAGACGACACCATGCCAACCGCTCGACCCAACGTCAAAAAAAGAAGTACAACTTGCACTGAACAGGTTCAAAAACAAAAAGGCCCCAGGGCCAGATGGAATAAAAGCAGACACCCTAAAACTTGGGGGAGAAGTCTTCATCGAGGCATTTGTGTGTCTTGCTAACTTTGTATTGTCCACAGGCTACTTCCCTAAGCGATGGAAATCTGGAGTGTGCATATTCCTGCACAAGGCCGGCAAAGATCACCGTCAGGCATCATCGTATCGCCTGATCACACTGCTCAACATCATGGGCAAGCTTTGTGAGCGGCTGATCCTGACAAGAGTTACCACTACGGTCAATCGGCTGCAGCCAACTTTCCAACACGGCTTCACGAGGGCAAGAGGCACGGCAACGCAGATTCTACGTACCGGAAAAATAATCACTGATGCTCTAGCCACGGAAGACAGCGTCTCTATGATATCTACGGACCTATCGAAGGCCTTCGATTCAATCAACCACAAGGGACTGATCAAGAAACTTCAGAATCAAGACGTTCCCAACAATATCATTAAGATAATTGAGAACTACCTCGAAGGCAGAAACTTGAGAGGTAGATTCAGAACTACAATAACCAAAGACAAGCCAATACCTCACGGCGTGCCCCAAGGCTCGATCCTGGAACCAATAATCTTCAACTTGTACGTCCATGATATTTGGGATATACAAGACCACATCAGAGGTCTCAAACTTTCACAGTATGCGGATGATCTCTGTATACTCAACAGAGCCACGAACCCAGAACACGCGACTATGCGTGCTGAATGGGCAGCGGAAGCCATCGTTGACTACTATACGAGATGGGGGTTAAAGTGTAACATAGAGAAAACAGAATGCATCATGTTCTCTAAAAAGAAAAAATACCGGCCAACGGTTAAACTAAAACAACAAACGTTGCACTGTCAAAAGCAAATCAGATACCTCGGATGAACCTCAAGATGAACCAGCACACCGAAAAGGTCGTCAAAAAACTGAAACAAGTCAGAGGAGCCCTCGGACCAATAATAGGATACAATGCGAAGACAGAAATAGACACGAAATTGGCCATCATTCAGGCCTCTATATTACCGTTGATGGACTACAGAGTGGTGCAACTACTCTCAAGGTATAGTGCAACGAACCTGAGCAAAATCGAACGCCAATACAGACTGGCACTGAAAAATGCCGCACAATTACCAAGACGAACATCCACAGAAAGTGATCTGGGAGATGGCGGACATAGAAGCTTGGCATTTACGCGCCGAGGACACCAAAATGTTGCAAAACATTGCAAAATTAGAAATAGAAGATCTAGAATCCCCTGGAGACGCCTACCAAGCGCACGGTGAATTTAACCCCCTCAGGGTTAACCAGAGAATGGGCGATATATTTTGAGGATGACCTCACCCTTACCGGAATTCAAAAAAGTGGAATGGGCATGTACGGCAGCCTCACAACCCCCTCTGGAGCCAAATCCAAGTTGTAGGGGCTGCAATTTAGTAGTAAGTTTTTTTTTTAATTACTTAACTAAATTCGAAGCTAAGATAATTTTCTGCCTGTTGATTTTCAACGCAATGAGCAAGAGATTCGAATGCTGCTAGCGACTAGCCCTACAAGGTGCTTCAGGAGAGGTGAAGGGAGCGGGATGTGCGAAAGAGAGGGATATATAAGGTAGAAAGAGAAAGGAAATAAGCGAAAAGTATGAGTTGCCATCTCAATAAATTAAGCTTCGAATTAAGGTAAGTAATTTAATATGCGTTTTATTTCAGGAAAAACACTTCTTTTACGTGGTAGTCTCAAGGTGCCATCAGTACCTACACCTCCCTGATATAAAGTTAGCAGATCGTAAAAACAGATACCTTTTGTGGTATTCTTCCCACGCTTCACTTTTATTCTTGTTTGTTTCTGAGTTCACAGGTTTGTCTTCTATTGTCTACGAGTAATTTAACTGTTGTAATCATTTAAAACACTAGGAAGTAATTGCGGAAACTGTCAAAATGATTAAGTATCAAAAATACCAAATATATAGTATTAGTTAGTACCTATCAAATATAACAGAATATTAAAATTACATAGAATGAAATGGTTCATTGAAATTTCTTACCTTTTCCTCTTCATCCTGTTAACTGAGCGATTTAAGTTGAAATTGTTGAGATAAATTTAAAATTAGCTCTTTCTCTATAAAATTGTATGACACAATATGACAGATGTCACTCGGCACGCAAAATTTTTTTTCGTTTTTTTTTCTGGTTTATGTGCTCAACGTGCTTGGTTTCATTCACTGGTTCATTCTTTTTTAGGGTTCCGAAATCAACAAGGAACCCTTATAGTTTCGCTCTGTCCGTCTGTCCGTCCGCAGCATAGCTCAGAGAATCTAAGTACTAGAAAGCTATAATTTGGCATGTATATACATATTAATAATTCCGACAAAGTGGTACCATAAAATCATGAAAAATATTTTTTTTTCGGGTACCTCCCATAGACGTAAAGTGGGGATGTATTTTTTTTTTCTCATCTATCCCATGGTTTGGGGTATCGTTGGATAGGCCATCCAAAAATATTATGGGTTTGTTAAAACCATTTTTCGATTCAGAGATCCGTTTGCGTAAAATTAAGCTTTAAGTTGCAAATTTATGTTAGAGTCAAGTGTCCCCCCCCCCAGCCAGCGAAATGGTTGCTCTTGGCTATGTGAAAAAATTCACGACAATAGTAAATATAACGAAATTAAAAGGAAAATTATCACGGTTAACAAGGCTTTTTAAGTTTACGAGTAATAGTCGACCAACTTATAAAATGTACTTGGAACAGTAAAAATTTTGTACAAATGCCATTGAAAAATTAGTAAAATAAAGTTGATAGCTGTTTAAAACAGAGTAAATATAATGCTTACGAACTATGTAAATATATACAAAAATTAAATCATAACAGGCTTTACAAGTTTACGAGTAATAGTCGACCAACTTATAAAATGTACTTGGCACAAATTTTTGTACAAATGCCATTGAAAAATTACTTAAATATCGTTGTTAGCTGTGTAAAACAGATAGTAAATATATGCTTATAAACCATGTAAAAATATACAAAAATAAAATCATAACATCCTTAATAATAATGATTTCTAAATCATAATGTTTAAGCTCGAATAACGCATTGGAGTGGCCGGAGTTGTTGGCAGTACCAGAACGTAGTACATACGGCGCATGCTCGCGGTGGAGTCTATTTTGTGTTAGTGCAGAATTATTTTCGACGTTTTGTAATTAAAACGTAAAAGTAAAGTCAAATTAGATTCGATTTCCAAGCAAATTACTTATTTTCTTTTGTCGATATCCTTCTATAAAGTTAATATTCGACCCGACTTCATCACTAATTGAGTAGCGTAAAACTTTCCAGAATGAAATATAATTGGAGGTGAATCCTCTAATACCGCAGATTAGAGGATTCACCTCCAATCTGCGGTATTAGAGGAGATTAGAGGTGAATACATACGATTTTTTTCTAATTCCGAAAGAGAAATAAACAAGGAGCGTGCACGCAAGGATCCAGGAACGAACTATACCATTCCCCGTGGCTCTAACGCGCGCTCGTATCGGTTCCTTTCGAAATTCGCACCCGCGGTGGTACTCAAATAAATAATATTTTTCTAACTTCAGTTGCGAAGTTGGATTTTATAACTCCTTCTTCAGTTACCAGTTAGTCCTTATTAAGTTTAAGTCAAGAGTGAATAGATTACATCTAGGCAAGCGTGCTTCACCGTAGACCACACCATCGCTTACCATCAGGTGAGATAGTGGTCAAACGCGAGAATATAGATTAAAAAATCCTATGTGGGCCCGTTTTTAGACTTTGTGAGCCGCTGAAACCGTTCTTCTTGTAACAACAACAAAATCCTCTTTTCAGTCCGCATTATTATGCAACTTAGGAACCCTATTTCTGCGCGTGGCCCGACACGCACTTGGCCAGTTTTTTTTATTTAGATTCAACTGGGTTGACATAACTTACGCGTAAAACCAAGACAAAGTAGGTAAGCGGCGGCGCGCCGCAGACAGTGAGTCCACTACGAACAAAGCGCTATTTTGCACGCACACATTGACATTACCATTTTACAGGGAATAACGGGCAGTATTGGACAGAGCCTCAAAGTACGTAAGCGGCGGCGCGCCGTAGACAGAGAGGCCACTACGAACAAAGCGTCGTTTGCACACACACTTTGGCAATGCTATTTTACAGGGATTCTTGGGCAATGTTGGACCGAGCTCAGTCGCGGTTGTCACGAGTGCTTTGTGCGGGCGTTTGTCAAGTCATTCATAAAGTACTGTAACGAGGTTGCATTTATTGCGTTACCTTTATTAATTGTTACAGCCCGCATATACTTTAAATTCGTTCTTTCATTAATTTTTAAATTATGCTCGGGTTTTGTGCCCAACCATCTTGGTATTTGAGCTTGACTTATTTGATCGATATCCGCCTTAAGTTTATTCCATTCTTCAAAAATTTCCTCAGGTATCTGCTCATCCCACTGAATTTGTGAAGTCCAAATTCGTTGAAATAAAATTTTGAGTTTTGTTGTTGTAGGTGTGAGCCACCCCAAAGGGTCAAAGAACTTGGAGATATCGGATAGCACAGATCTTTTTGTAGCCTTGTTGACTGTTGAATCAATTTTTGGCTCAAATGTAAAGTTATCCTTGATAGGATTCCAGCGTAGTCCTAATGTTTTAGTAGACTCCGGCTGTCGAAAGCTTTTGCTTTGTTGTTGGCATGGGACTTCATCGTGCAGTAAATGCGGATCATTAGAAGCCCATTTTCTTAAATTGAATCCCCCGCGTTTCAGCAGTTCAATTAAATCTTGTTGAAGTTGGCGTGCTGCTGATACGCTGTGAGTACCATGGAGAAGGTCATCCATGTAGAACGACTCTTCGAGGACTTTAGATGCTTCTTGATATTCGGAGCGTTCATCGTTCGCCAGCTGTTTTAACGTCATCATTGCGAGGAAAGGAGCCGCTTTAGTCCCATACGTGACCGTGGTCAGCTGATATTCTTGTAGTTTATCTCGGGGACTATCTCTCCAAACTATTTTTTGCAGGCTCTGATCTTCCTTATGGACCAAAATTTGGCGGAACATCTTTTCGATGTCCGCGGTGAAGGCAAATTGATACTGTCTCCATTTAAGTATTAATGACTGAAGGTCCCGTTGCAGATTTGGGCCCCTTTGCATCAAATCATTTAAACTTTGGCCACTTGATGTTTTTGATGAGGCGTTAAAAACGACTCGAAGTGACGTAGTTGTAGAGTCATCACGTAGCACACAATGATGCGGCAGGAAACATTCGAGTTTCGAGTTACAAATAGCTGGTTTCATATGTCCTAACGCTAGGTACTCGTGTATGCATGTTTTATACTCTTTTGCGATGTTTTCTTTTTTAATTAATTTACGTTCCAAATGACCAAATTGTGCTATGGCCTTTGATTTCGAGTTACCCAATTGTTCTTCTAAATTTGTTTTCAGAGGGAGCCTCACTACATATCTTCCATCTAGCAATCGGTTTGTTGTTGAGCTGTAAAATTGCATACACTCTTGATCATCTGATGAAAGCGAAGTAGACTCTGCAATTTCCTCCGTTTCCCAAAATTTTTGTAACTGGTCAATATCAAACTGTACGACATTGCATTGCAGTATGTTTACGTTACCGCACAGAATCCACCCAAGCCGAGTCTGTTGAGCAATGGGTGTTGTTTGTTCAACTCTGCAGATACCCTCCATAATGATGTTTGAATATATGTCAGCGCCAAATAAAATATCTATCGGACGACTGACGTAAAAGTCAGGATCTGCAAGTTCTATGTTTTCTAAATAAGACCACGTGGGCTTAGCAAAGGTATAAGTTGGCAGATTTTTTGTTAAAGTTTTCATGATGAAAACATCTGTGTTAAAAGAGTAAGATTCTCTTCTTGATGAGCAGTTAATGTTTATAACTCCCTTACAGGCATTATCCCTGTCTCCTATACCGGTTATTACGCCCTTGCATCTTTGACGGGACAGTCCCAATTGTTGTGCGGCATTTTCGGTAATGAGCGAAGTTTGGGAACCCTGATCAATCAGAGCTCGCATGTTAAGATAAGATCCATCACGTTTTTGGACCTTAATCATGGCTGTGGACAATAATGTTTCCGGTAAATCACGTTGTTGAGCCATGTGAGTGCTAAGTTGCTGAGTTTGCTCAGGCAAAGTACGTGCATTTCCAGCTTTAGGTATTGCTTGGTTAGGCAATGCATTTGCGGATTGCGCAAACGCATCGTGAAGTATCGTGTTATGACTTCCGTCGCACTCATGGCACCGTTTTGTTGAAATGCATGCCTTGCCATTATGACTAAAAAGACAATTTTCGCATAGCTTGTTGTCAACGACAAATTGTTTTTTGTCGATTGGGGACAATCCAATATATTGTTCACAATGGAATAATCCATGACCATTTTCGCATAATGGGCAAGTTCGTGTTTTGTGAAATTTTCCGTTCGATTTCGACACGTTTTTGTTGCTCGAATAGGATTGTTTCGAATAACGATTGATATTTTTGTTGTTAAAATTGTTATCTTTAGCTAATTTTGCGTTGGAATTTGGAGATTTCTGATCTTGTTTACGCCGCGATGACTCCATACTCGTGAACTTGGCTTCCAGGAAGTCCAAAAAGTCAGATAAAATGGGCAGTTCACGAGGTTGCTTAAGAGATGCGATGTATTCGGAATGCGTGTTAGCATCTAATTTATTCGACATCAAATAGCAAATTATGGGGTCCCATGTGCTTACGTCTGCTCCCATGTTCTTTATAGCGTTGACACATTCGATAGTTATATCGTGGATGCGTTTCACATGAAAGACTGAAGGTTGTTGCATGACCGGAAGGTTGGTTAGAGTATTCATATGTGAGGTGAATATAAGCAGTTTGTTGTTATACCTATGATTAAGGATTTCCCAACACGTTGAATAGTTTTCAGAGCTGATCTGAAGATGGTGTATTAAACCTTCGGCTTCCCCTTTCAGTTTAGCTTTAAGGTACTGCATCTTTTGAGCTTGAGAGAGCGACGGATTGTTGTGGATAGCCTCCGTGAATAAGTCTTTAAAGGATACCCAGTGTTGATAATGGCCATTAAACGTAGGCACTTCCATCTTTGGTGTAGAATGTTCTCGGTGTGATACAGACCACAATTTACTGTTCAGAGACTTCTTCATGTTGTTGTACGTCATTTCATACGAGGTAAACTTGTCCTCATACGAATCATCTTGCCCGTCGAGTTCACCTTCCAACTCCCAGTGAAGCGTGTCAATGGCCGACCACCTCGCTTCCAATGTTTTCAACGTATCTTGAAACTCCCATTTCTCAGTTATGGCATCGATGTTGATGTTCGCCACAGTTCGATAGAAAGCCTTAAAATTGATAGTCTGCTTCTTCAGTAATTCGTCCAACTTGCTGTTGGTGCCCTGAGACTTGAATTTGGGCGTTTCAAGAAAGGTCGTAGCCTCGCTGTCATCGGGATTCCTGTTCTTAAGGGTCTCGTCCACGCCGGCCCTGAACGTGCCGGCTAATGATGTTGCGGGTTTTAAAATAGACGGAGTTCCTACACTTTTGATAAATTCACGCGTTGAAAGATAGATACCCTGAGTTTGTTGATAGTGATTCAATGCAAAATACTCAATCGATTTGTTGCAAAATGGGTTTAACTGATCGTGATTAGATTGAAACTCCTGCCAGTAGGAGTCTAAAGTTTCCAATCTACGTTTGATGTAGTCAGGAGTTTTGCGTTCCTGACCATCTTTCTTAAAGTTTGATAAAAGTTGGTTCATGGCCACCATGATTCGTTTCTGGTTGGCCAGAAGATCCTCCATTGTTTGGCTCATATTGTTAGGTCAAGCAATAAAAAGGAAAGATCTTACTTTGATTCTGCTGTATGGTGGGTATGTTGATTGCGCTCAAGGCTGCTGTTTACTCCCTGAACTGCAACTCCACAGCTGCTGCTGATATGGAACCACTCACACGAATTGACTCAATGTCCACTGATTATTCGCGTTAATGATCCCGCTCGTTGGCTCGAAGGACCATAAAGATGTACGGTGTTCACCTTACACCTTAGTTAGTTAATGTTATGAGTACCGCGCCGCGACCCAGGTTAGGGAATTGATTAAGTAAAACGATGTTTACTATTACACGGATTTATTGGCACTAAAGTAATTAGTTTATAAATGAACGCGATGCACCGCATCGTGAGTGCAAGCGTCAGCATTATTACTTAACAATACAAAATGTACGGGTTTGCTCGTACATGAAGGTCATGAATTTTTTCAAGATGTGTTAAAAATTCTATATCAGAGAAAATAATACATTATTTTAAGTCCATAGACGAAATTGGAAATACTATGAAACTTGTCACCCTACTAGATCTCAACTCTTATTTGTCAGTCTTGGCGCCTTTTTACCCGACTGCAAGGAAAGAATTTTACTAGGTTATATAAATAAGCAAGACGGACGCAGTGGAAATAATGTAAAATCACTTAATAATATAAATAACACACACATGTCATATATTTTACTCAACAGATAGACAGAGACAGCGCTGACAGAGAGTACTTAATTCAAAAAAGAAAACCTTCATAAAAATGGCCAGCGTTATACTCCAACACCCGCCCATAACGTGTGCATCGTGACATCATGTCACTCCAAGCTGACGAGTGAATACCTCGTGCTTGACACAGCCCAGGGGCTTGGTGAACATTCGTAGGGAAGTATACAATTTCAACGTTAAATCTAGCAATTATACATATATCTACCATAATGAAATCTTATTTTGATATGCTTGCTCCTTCTATGAAGTGTGATTGGTAGCAACCTGTATAGCGGATTGATTATAACAATACATTATTATTTTAAATCTAGTCGAATTTTACTATACCTTGATTAACGCTTGCAGGAACACCGCTTCTATGCTCGTTTCGCTTAAGCTACAATACTCCGCTTCGGTGGACGAAAGCGATATGCACGACTGTTTGTAGCTACACCGAGATACCGAATTGCCACCATATTTAAACACATAACCAGTATATAACTTCCGATCAGGGTCTGAAGCCCAGCCCATTCCTCAAGAATGGGAGCTTCATTCAATTTGTTAATTACTAAAGCCTTTTGCTTTGTACCTTTAAGGTATCTCAGTATACGCTTAGCTTGAATCCAATGTAATTCCGTATAAAAACTGTTTATTTATTTAAAACTTCCAGATACATAGGCGGACTTAATGCCAGAGGTATTCTCTACCAATCAACCAAGGGTGGATGGCAGGTGCATAAAATTTAAAAAAAAATACTGAAGTAAAATTGAATAACAATATATATATGTCGGAGTTAGTTATCAATTAAAATTGTGGGTAGTCAACAGAATTTATAATGTTTTGTTTTCTCATTACTAATTTAAGTGATTTTACTATCAATTATTGCCTAATAAATCAAATCATAATTTATAGAGCACTCAGTGTACGCACAGATTGATTTTTGGCAACTTATTTCGATAATTGTAATCGATGGTCAAGTTCAAAACAATTGTTGACATGTTAATTGGATTATTATTTGTGTAATCACCATAGTTTACTTACGACAATTATTCTTGTGATATTTGACTATTTTAGAATGTGAGTTTTATTTGATTTAGCACATTTTAGTGTTTTGTATCAAGTAAACACGTGACGTACTGCCGTATGTCATCGGACAGAGTTGTTGTGGAGGGATAGCAAGGTATAAAAGAGATTGCATCGGTATGCAAGGCAGTCTATCTTCGGATTAGACTCGATGAAGAGCTCCCTTGCTCTCGACAAAACTGTCGGTTTATTTGGTACAGCGCTACTGTATATTCACATAGCTGTATTGGCTTGCTGATGGCGAACGATACACTTTGTATTTGGGTGGCTTAGGCTGCTGTACGAATTGTAACCTTGAGGGTTTGTTTGTTTAACTATATTTTTACTATACCCTTTAACCTACTTTATTTTGTTACCATTTGTATTGTTTTATTGGTGAAACTAGTACTGTAATTGACAACCTTGTTATTGGTTGTACAGTTCTTGTTTATCCAACAAAAATGGGAACGCCCAAATCCTGACCATATATACCCCTCGGCCTTCATGATCCTACATATATATATTCGTTAAAATAAACATACATATATATTTACTATATTAGTAAATATATATCTTCTTCTTCCTTCCTTTGTCCCATTATTTGGGGTCGGGTCTCTTCACTTTCCTGCGCCAAGCTATTGTCTTGGGTTGTCTGTTCGGGCAATTGGGCTTGCTTGAGGTCTCTTTCTATAGTGGACCACCAGGTGGTCAATGGCGGGCGGCCTCTACCTCTTTTTTGTTCTGGTAGGCGTAGAGCGATTTGCACCACATGGTCTTCATTACGTCTCTTGACGTGCCCATACCAACGAAGGCGGTTTTCGGTCATTTTATCGGTGACAGGCGCCACTTTGAAGCTTCCTCTTATGTGTTCGTTTCGCACTCTGTCATGCCGAGTCACACCTCCCGCCCATCTAAGCATCTTCATTTCGTTGGTATGGACCTTTGGTTCATGCGTCTTCTTTGTCGTCCAGCATTCGGACCCATATAATAACGCTGGACGGACTGCCGTTTTGTACACTTTGCCCTTTGTTTTTATGGAAATACGTGGGTCGCACAGTACACCAGTAAGTGACCGCCATTTTTGCCACGGTACGCCGATTCTGTGCGTTACATCCGCATCGACGTTAGCGTCTGTTGTGAGCATAGAGCCGAGATACTTGAATTTTTCTACTGTGGGAATAGGCGTCGACCCAATCTAGATAGTCTTCGATGTCGCGTCTCCGCTGAAGGGACATTTCAGGTACTCGGTTTTGCTCCTGCTAACCCTCAGGCCGTACCGTTCCAGGGATTGTGTCCACGTATTCAAGAGGTCCTGCATATGTCGCGAATTGTCAGCGACCAGAACGATATCGTCAGCGTAAAGTATAGTCCACGGCAGTGGGGACGGTATAGCCCCGGTGAGATAGTCCATCACCAGGTTAAACAAAAGCGGACTCAGAGCAGAACCTTGATGGACGCCCACTTTGACTTCAAATGCTTTACTAAGCCCCGCTATGCTTCGAACTCTTGTGCTAGCCCCGTTGTACATATCCTTGACTAGGTCAATATAATATTCTGAGCACGAAGAGCCTGCCACACTATCTTACGCGGTACTCGATCGAAAGCTTTTTCTAGATCGATGAATGTTAGGTGTAGGTCTTTTTTGTTGGTCCTATATTTTTCCATCAGAATTCTGATTGTCTGAATTGCGTCAGTGGTCGATCTGGATGCAGTAAAACCAAACTGATTTGGAGATATTATAGTGATTTCAGTGAGACATTTATTTATGATTCGTTCCCATATTTTAAGAGTATGCGAGGTCAGTTTTTTCCTCTGTAGTTTTCACACTGAGCCACATCGCCCTTGTTTTTATAAAATGGTAGCAGATAGCTTTGACGCCATGACTCTGGAATGCATTTGGTGGACAGGATGATATTGAATAATTTAGTTAGCCAGGCTACTGCTATCGGGCCAAGACGTTTCCACATCTCCACTGGGACTACAAGAGGCTGCGTAATAGGTGCGGTCGTATGTGTAGGGATGCTAAAAGGCGCCACATCCACAACTCTGTTCAAAACTTCAACACAGCACAAGTATGGCATTTTCTCAAATCCCTTGGTATCGGCAAAGCTGCTGATGACAGCACGCCTGATATTGACCTTAACGCAATTAATCTACATTTCGCGAAGCCCCCTGTCACTCTTGACTTCAACGTTAAAGCATCCACTCTAAACAATCTCTCTAAACTTCCTCTGCCAATGTGTACTTCATTCTCATTTCACCCGGTTACAGAGGGAGATATAAAGTGGGCCATCACATCTATATCCACGAAGGCTGTGGGTGATGATGGTCTACAACTCCAGATGCTTCTTCCCATCCTAAATGAACTCGCTCCTGTTATCGTCCACATTATCAACTACTCCCTCTTTTCTGGCTACTTTCCTTCAGCTTGGAAGAAAGCACATGTTCTGCCTCTACCCAAGATCCCTAAACGTTCATCAGTATCCCAGTTCCGTCCTATTTCTATTCTTCCAATCCTATCTAAAGTCCTTGAGAGTGTTGTCAATAATCAGCTGTCTCATTACCTCTCCTCTAATAGCCTGCTAAGTCCTTATCAATCTGGATTCCGTCCTGGCCACAGCACTGTATCGGCCTTAGTTAAAATAACTGACGATATCCGACTGGCCATGGAAAACAGACTCCTTACAGTATTGGTTCTACTGGACTTCAGCAGTGCTTTTAATTCAGTTGATTTTGACATCCTCTTAGGTATCCTATCCTCCCTTAATGTATGTCCTGCTGTAATCGTGTGGTTTAACTCTTACCTTCGGGATCGCTCGCAATCGGTCCGCTTAGAGGAGGCTTTCTCTGACTGGTTCTCTCGCTGGATTTAGATGCGGGTGTTCCTCAGGGTGGCGTCCTTTCTCCTCTTCTTTTCTCCGTTTTTATAAACGCTATCACTAAGGTCTTATCTTCACACTATCATCTCTATGCCGGTCGTACGTCTTGCAGCTTTACCGCCATTTCAAACTTGAGGAGCTCACTAGTTCTATCGATGCCATCAACAATGATCTTGGAAATATCTATAAGTGGGCTAAAAGTTTTGGACTTTTAGTGAACCCAACAAAATCACAAACTCTTATTGTTGGTGGCAGACAATTTCATCAATTTATTGAGCAACCAGTCTCTCCCACCTGTTTTCTATGATGCCGTCGCTATAGCCTACTCCAAAAAAGTCAAAAGCTTAGGTGTTTTCTTAGACTGCAACCTATCTTGGAATGTTCACATTGCTGAAGTAAGCAGGAGGGTGTTTTACTCGTTTCGGTCTCTAAAACGTCTCCAGAAGTTCCTGCCTTCCTCAACTAAAGTTACTCTTGCTCAGTCTCTTCTTCTTCCTCTTCTTGACTATGCTTATGTCTGCTTTCTTCATGCGACTGAGGAACTTCTTGATAAACTCGAGCGTTTGCAGAATTTGTGCATCCGCTTCATTTTCGGCCTCCGAAAGTACGACCATGTGTCGGAATTTCGGAAGAGGTTGAAGTGGCTGCCTATTCGGCAGCGCCGAGATACCCACACTCTTATCTATTCTGTTCTTCACAATCCTACCTCTCCTTCGTATCTTAAAGAAAGCTTTGAGTATCTTGTTCCGAGAGGAAAGCCTTGCCGCTCATCATCGTCTCTTCTCCTTCGTTTTCCTCTCCACTCATCAAGTCGTTACGGTGGGTCATTTACTGTTCGTGCTGTCCGCCACCGGAATAATCTTCCTCATTCCATACAGGATAGCCTTTCACTAGGGATATTCAGGAGAAGAATTAAGGAACATTGCCTGTCAACATGACGCATAAATTTATATGTATTTTAGATCTATGTATGTATTATGTTTAAGCATTATGTATTATATACGTATTTGTGTAGTGTATTTAGTTAGTAAGAATTCAAATGTTTTTTAGTATTTGTTGTGCACTTTTGTTAATTTTGTAAATCCCTCTTTAGCACTGAGGTTTGCTGTCAGAGAACCCAATTATGGGTTAAGCTCGCCTTTGTACATAAGTTATCCTTTTGTATTTGTAATGTCTGTTTTGTGTACAATAAAGAATATGAATATAGGATCTCGTCAGGGCCCGTGGCTTTTTTCGGGTATTGGTCCATTTGTGGGCTCGTAGCTTACTGGGTCTTCATTTGGGAATTCCTCATTCAGGAGTTCTTCATAGTATTTAAACCATCTGTCTCTAATGTCATTATCTGTTAGCAATTTTTGGTTTTTACTCTTTATATACTTATTAACTTTAATGTCCATGGTGGCCTTGTCTAAATTTAGCAATTTTTAATATATCTTATGCAGTTTTAGCGGTTTCTAAATCATTATAAAAGGTTTGGTTACTGATTGCTCGCTCCTGTGCTACGCATCTCTTTGCATCTTTTTTCGATTCTCTATACTTGGCCCTATCCTCGTCCTGATGTGAGCTTTGCCATCTTTTAAATATAACTTTTTTATTTGCCAAAGTACCTTTAACCCTTTCGTTCCACCATTTAGGGTCTTTCCCTTTTCCAAAAGGTCCTTTGGAGACTCCCAAGATCTCTGATGCCTTCGCTCTACACTCGGCTTCGAAGTCAGACCACATAGTTTTCAGCTAGTTCATACTTCACTCCAAAATTGCTTTGGAGATATTCTTTTACTACAGCCAGTAGCGTTTCGCCTTTGGGGCTGTCCAGATCTTTCCTAGGTGTTCTATCAACTAAGACTTTTATTGGCTTTGGCAAAACATAAACGCCAACAATACGATGTTGTGAAGTCAATGACTCGCCTGGTATTACTTTGCAGTCTTTGAACTTTTGCTTGACAGCAATCTGTGAGGCTCGGCCCGCACTCTTATAGGTGATTAAGTGCTCTTGTTTCTTTAGAAAGTTTGTATTTATCAAGGTTAGCGAGTGTCTCATTGCAAAGTCCAGGATTTCTTCGCCCTGTTTGTTCATCTCACCATATCCAAAGCCTCCATGCGCGGTCTGGCCCGTTATGATTTTTGCCCCCACATGCCCATTTAGATCCCCTCCGATTATCCTATACTCATTTGAAGGTATATCTTGGATCAGGTTGTCCATATCATCCCAGAATTGAACCTTTTCAACATCTGAGCAACTGATTTGTGGGGCTGATATGAAGTTGGTTATTTGCTGGTCATCTAAAGCCAGTTTGACAGCAATTAGACGGTCGCTTTTCCTAGTGATGCTTATTATGCGCGTCTTAAAGTGATCGTCTAAGACTATTGCCACTCCGTTTCTTTTAGTGTCTGTGCCGTAGTAGATTACCTGGTAGTCGTTTCCTATGTCCTTTGATTTTGAGCCCTTTCATTTTGTTTTCTATAGGCAGCAGATGTTGATGCATCTTTCTTTCAGGTTTTTCTCAGTTCTTGGCTTTTTCCTGTAAGAGACCCCAAGTTCCATGTTGCAAGTCTTATTTTTGTAATATTTGAATGCGAATTTTTGTTCTTGTCAAGATCGTCGCTTTGGGAGTACGCCCTAGCAGTATTCGCAGCCATATTCGCATTTGCGTCGCTTAAGGGGTACGCCCTAGTATAATAGCCCTCTTTCTTATTGTTTTACTTTCATGTAAGGAGATGAGGTGTGTTGGCTATTTGTTTTACGGCCGGTTGCCACCTGACGCCAAGGCAGTAGTTCTGAAGAAATTGGGAGCCGCCGTTGGAACAAAGTCTCTTCCGCCGCCTTCCCTACTACACCACCCTGCCTGGTAGTGTAGCCCCAGTGTAACCTGTGACCTCAATATGTAAGGGCAGCTATCCACTGGGCTTGTGCTCCCTCCGCCTGTTCCACCGTTCCGATATAAATTAACTCCGCCTTCGCAGCCGTTGAAGTCTTCACCCGTAACCCTGAGCTCGTGACTGCGTTATACCCCGCAGCACTGGGCCACAGGATCCGGGCTAATGGCTGTATATGATGCCCCATCCAAAGGCTGGGGCATCATACATCATACAATTTATATTATTTATATACATAGATAAATTAATAGGAAGGTGATTGAGAAGACTCTGCTAATGGTGTAGAAAATAATGTTGCAGCTTCCGCTTAAATGCATATTGACTGGTGGCCGTCCTGATATCGAGAAGAAGCGCATTCCAGAGAAGAATGGACTGTATATGAAAGGAAGAATGTATAAAACAGAAGTAGGAGAAGGACAAAGCAAGAGAAGATTGTTAGATTCCTAGCGTGTGAAGTACACAGATATTGAAAGTGAGAGATGAGATAAGAAGGAGGGGTGGGAGAGTTGAGTGGAGAGAAAAGCGCGTAAATTTCGCCTCTGCCGAATGGGCAATCATTTGAGCTGAGATCTACAGCTCGACACATGGTCATATTTCCTCAGGTTGAATATGAACCTAATGCATTTGTTTAGGAGCCTATCAAGCTTATCCAGGAATACCGCATTCAGGTCAAAGTAGCACACGTCACCATAGTCGATTATAGGGAAAATTAAACCCTGCACAAGCATAGCCTTCGTTTTTGTGTTGTTCTGTTGAATTTACTTAAGTATGACACGGCAAACGAAATGTCGGAGCGAGGAGTTACACAAATACTACTTGACTACCAATTAACTCTTGATACAAAACTTCGTTACATTGTTACTCGTAGCATTACAAGTACTCTCACAGACAGAACTAATTTTATTTTGACACACATAAGTTTTTAAGACAACTCTGTATGCCATGTACAAACTCTTTTTTGAATAAAAAAATATTATTGGAACGAAGTTCCTTATCGCGCGTTGCGAAAGGGGGCTAGACGGAAAAAATTAAGGCCAAAAGTTGGAACGACACTTTTTGCTATAGTTGTATAGTCGTAAACCGTGCGGCGTGCGCATGTTGCTCTGTCTGTCTCTCTTTCTCTCTCTGTCTCTCTCTCTCTCTCTCTCTAGAAAGAAAAAGCAAGCCAGTTATTTTAGTTTCGTTATTTTCAACAACAACAACAACTCTACAACAACAACAATAACTCAACAACCACAACAACTCAACAACAACCAACAACAACAACTCAAAAACTACAACTCAACAACAACAACTCAAAAACTACAACTCAACAACAACAACTCAACAACAACAACTCAACAACAACTCAACATCAACTCTACAACAACAAAAACTCAACAACAACAACCAACAACAACAACCAACAACAACAACAACAACTTTGCAAGTCATCTCAATAGCAAAGGACATAATAACTAGATCTAAAAATCAAGAACAAGAAGCTTCTTAGATTACAATTACACAAAAAATCTGTCTTCGATACTGGGGGATTACCTTACCAAATCACTTTTGTAAAAGGAAAGTATTACCTTACCACAACAAAAATCGATGTAAGTGATGGATTAGTTAATGGTGCCGTTGGTGATATGTGTGTGTGTATGTATATGTACAATTGGAACAAAGTTCCTTATCGCGCGTTGCGAAAGGGGGCTAGACGGAAAAAATTAAGACCAAAAGTTGGAACGACACTTTATACTATAGTTGTATTGTATAGATGTAAGCTGTGCGGCGGGCGCGTGTTTCTCTGTCTGTCTCTCTCTCTCTCTCATAGAAAGCAAGCCAGTTATTTTCGTTTCGTTATTTTCAACAACAACAACGCCCACTTTGCAAATCATCTCAATAGCAAAGGAAATAATAACTAGATCTAAAAATCAAGAACAAGAAGCTTCTATTAGATTACAACTACAGAATAAATCTGTCATCGATACTGGGGGATTACCTTACCAAATCACTTTTGTAAAAGGAAAGTATTACCTTGCCACAACAAACATAGATGTAAGTGATGGATTAGTTAATGGTGCTGTTGGTGAGATCAGATCAATGTAGTGAGACTGATCAATTACAAACTAAAAAACCTAAAACTAATGCAGAAAGAAGAATAAAACATTATGAAGAAATTAAAGAAACAAGAAAGTAAAAAAATACCTAAAACTGTTAAACAATAGTTATTTATGCTACAAGTGCGGAAGGTAGGTGATTTGACAAATTGAGTGAGTGGATAAATCGATACGAGTCGGAAATCATCTTACGTACGTGTATCATACAACATTTTACTATGCACTGTGCGAGGAAATAAAAAAATATATCTGAACCAAGCAAGAAATTATAAAACGCGCTCTGCATATCCACAGATTAACTAATAGTTCCTCTGGCATATCTACTGCGCATGTTCAAATAGCTGTCACGTCGTAACGCAAAAAGGCACGAGCAAAATATACGTTCTGCCAAACATATATACATATTTAAAATTAATTTATTGATCAAAATCAAAATCTAGAGTAATTAAAAACGCCTTTAATGAAGTATTAGTTTTATTTTACCTTTTATATGAATGATAATCTGTACTTAACTAATTTGTAAAACTTTTCTCAAATAATAAAAACTCTATGCGTCGGGCTGACGTTGGAGATAAAAATTAAAAAAATACAGAAAAGTAAAAAGCACTAGTTAAAAAAAGTGACACGTTCCGCACAGTTTGACTGCTTGGAAAAATAAAGAATATTACGATAGGAAACTTCATTCCATCCGGGTGTCCCTTGACACCTCTCAAGTATTTTTTTTTTTAAGTTATCATGGCAGTCTGTCATGCCAAAACGATGTAACAACTTGTCAATCTAAGTTTAATGGAAGTTTCATCACGTTCTACTTTAATACCTAACATATTTCGTACCAGTCCTAAGTCTTTAAGTTTAAAAACCTTTAACAAAGAGCTTTTCAAAGTCTCAGCTAGACGTTTGTCGTTATAGAAGACAAAAATATCGTCAACATACAGAGCAATAAAAACAATTGACTCACCAGACCTCTTAGTGAAGATGCAGTCCTCTTGTTAACATTGATCGTATCCCAAAGATAGTAACACATCTTTTACCTTTTGGTACCAGGATTGCGATGCTTGGTTTAACCCATAAACAGCCTTTTGTAGTCTATAAACTTTGTGTTCACTCCAGGGCATATGAAACCTTCCGGTTGTTGCAAAAAAATCATAAAAATCCTCATGTAATTCACCATTTAGGAATGCTGTTTGTACATCTAAATGATCAATCGTAAGATTCATTTCCACAGCCAGAGATAATAACAATCTGATAGAACGATAGAAATATAAATAATGATAGAACAATGATGAACGACCGGTGAAAAAGTTTCATGGAAATCTTCACCACATTTTTGGGTAAAACCCTTCGCTACCAACCTCGCCTTGTATCGCGTAATGTTCCCTTCTGAGCCTCGTTTAATTGTAAAAATCCACTTATTTTTAACGATGTTCTTGTCAACTAGTTTATCAGTCAGCTGCCAAGCTCCATGTAAGACAAAAGAATCTATTTCTTCATTCATGGCTTTCCGCCATAACTATTTATCAACTGGACGATATTTTGAAGTCAGTCAATATACCACAACATCTGAAGACCCACCTAAGAAACTGTAAGTCATGGTGGGCAACCATGACGTACAGTGTCTAGACGTGGACGCTCACACAGGAAGTTGTGTACAGGCTTCGATTTGCACAGAGAGCCATGGAGCGTTCCATGCATGACCGACTCCAAACGTTGTTCATGCACGACCGATTCGAAGACGTACGAAGGTTTCCGACGTCGGAAAACGAATTTTGGAACTGAAATGGAGCTGAGCACACCTTGCAAGTCGCGGTGATGGTAGGTGGAGTAAGGTGGTGACCGAATGGCGTCCAAGGACGGGAAGAAGTATTGGTCGTCCAGCGGCGAAACAGGCATATGACATTGTTGCCATTGCGGGTAGAACCTGGATGATGTTGGCACAGAAACGTGGCGATTAGTACAAGAAGAGAGAGGCCTGGGCTCAGCAGTGGGCGAATTTGGGCTGTGGATGATGATACTTTATATTTTGTGACCAAGAATAAGGAATGAATAATTCGTCCGAGAATAATCCATGTTTATTAATAACATTGCTAAACCTAAGTTAATCCGGGATTAGTTAGTCCAAGAGTAACATCGGAGTAAGCCATTTTTATGAATTCAACATGACGGTCCGGGAAAAAACCAGGGAATGTGGGATTTTTACCTCACTAAAACCATCCTCGTGATCACTATCGGCACGTAGAAACCCGTGACCTCTTAAAAGACCACCCCGGAACCCCCTCTGTGCAACGATTGTTAGGGCACTTTTCTGGGGACACTGATAAAACGTCTCGTACAGTCGCAGGTTAACTTGTAAAAAAGTAAATTCACCTAAGACTATTCCGCGGTCTCTGCTAGTGTCCCTTCAAGGTGCCCTTGCTCGGGCCAACCGCCGACTGTGTAGAAGTATAATTAAGCAAACATTGCCCGAAGATCCCCAGTCCACCTCGCGAGCTCTCGCGGCTAGCGCGCCTCTGCACTTGTCTAAGTAAAGACATTGTTTCACGGTATACTGCAAAATAATTGAAGAAGGGATTGCTAACCCAGCCTAGCGGCATTTAAAGGTCTGTATATTGTCTTTAATTATTTTACAATTTTAATAAACATATTATACGAAAATATAATAACAGTAAGACTGCCTTGTTGGTTTAGTGATCGCAAGCTTTAATACTGAGCACGATGCGATGTTCAGGGTTCGATTTTCAGTTCCCATGAAGTGCTGTTGCGTTTTTTCATCTGGAATTTATCAGAATTAGCAGCCCGGAGGATTCATATTTGATTGATGGCAACAGGCTCACCCTCTATCACATGTTACTCAAACATAACTGACTAAAGTTGGCTGCACTGTAGAGAAACCTGTGCCTACTTCTTCGGGGCATACATATACGTGATGTTATGTTACATGGTTCCTTTTTAAATTTTCTATGGTTAAAATTAGAGCTTCTGCCACAATCTGCAGTTATTTCGATGAAGTGATCATTGCTTATTAGTTTCATCGGGCAGAGTCGAAAATATTCATAAATAAGTTAATATCACGCCTCATTTCCTAAAGGTTGAGCTTATGTCCCATGTAATTAATAGGGGCGAGCCTATTGCCATTAACCAGACGAGAGTCTAGACTCCGGACTGCTACTGAGAAATTCCAAATGGAAATACCCAATAACTCTTTACCCGAGCCGGGCATATAACCCAGGACCTAATGCTCAGTAGCGCTGCGACTGCTAGGTCAACAAGGCAGTAATGAGCAGCTAGCTAATATAAATTTTCATAAAAAAAAACATTCATTAATAAATTATAACAATTTCTATTAACTTAATGCTGTTATAATGTTAATGAATATTTAAATGACAAATTTTAAATTTTTCTAATTACAATCTACTAAATAAACAAATATATAAATTAAAGTAAATAAAAAATATTCTATAAACTAAATGCTGTTATAATTTTATTGATAATTAAATGCCAAATTTTCAATTTTACTTATAGAAATCTACTAAATAAGAGAGATAGAGCATTATCCTTCCTCTCAAGTCTGGGGGGTGACCATAAGCTCTTAGAGTAAGGTTATTTTGAGTGTGTGTAAGGGACAGATGTTAAAGTAGATATAAGTACTGTGGGATCGAATAAAACCAGTTACTATAAATATACGAATATTATTGACGTAAACTGTAGAAAATATTTTAGTCAAGTACGATGGTAACATAGATGACAGTCAACAACATTTTGCTTGTTATGGTAACATCTCTGGCTGGTGATAGATGTTAAAGGAGTATCTATTCCTAACATCCACCTCTCTTTATAATGCCAGCCATCTTCTTGAGAATTTCAATTCTAGGCCCATAAAGTGGTTTGGTGAGCATATCAGCAATCTGCCTGGTTGCTGGCACATGGCAGATGGTAATGCTTCCATCTTGCACACATTCTCGTATAAAGAATGATCGTATCCTTATGTGTTTGGTCTTTTGGTGGAATTCTGGTGGATTCTTAGCCATCTTAATTGCTGATTCGTTATCAACACATAGGGACGCTGGACATTCACCAATGATTTCTTTCATAATCTTTCGAAGCCAAATAATTTCTCTAGCAGTTTCACTGGCTGCCACTATTTCTGCCTCGGTGGATGAAATCGCTACTGTGCTCTGGCGTTTACTATTCCAGGATATTAGACCTCCAGCATACATGCAAAGAATGCCTGAGGTAGACCTTCCAGTTTCAGGATCACCTCCGTGGTCAGCATCACTGTAACATTCTAAGTTATGACTATTTCCTGGCTTGTAAACGATGCCTTCATCTATAGTCCCTTTCAAGTAACGCATTATCCTCTTGATATTGATGATGTTCTCCCTTGTAGGTTTATCTAAATTTCGAGATACAACACTGACAGCAAAGGCTATGTCAGGCCTCGTGCTTGTCATCAAATAAGCTAGTGATTCAACAGCTTCACGGTACGGGAAGCTCATTGAAACTTCTTTGACATCTTGAGCATTATTTGCTTTTAAAATTGGTGTTGGCACTGGCTTACATTTCTCCATGCCAAACCTTTGCAATATGCGAGTGATGTACGATTTCTGATGGAGTAAAATAGAACCATCAGAGTACCTTTCTATCTCCATTCCAAGAAAGTAGCTTGCTGGTTTCTTTGTTATTTTGAAATGTGCCCTCATTTCTTCTAGGAAGCAGTTAGCTAGTTTCTCGCTTGAGTAAGCAATAAGACCATCATCGACGTACAGGGCGAGAACAATTTTCTCCTTTCCATGTTTTCTCACAAATAAACAAGGATCGGACTGGCTTTGCTTGAACCCTGTCTTTACGATATAGTCTGTAATACATCTATTCCAACAGAGTGGGGCTTGCTTTAAACCATACAGGCTTTTCTTTAATTTAAACACATACCTCTCTTCTGTATAACCTTCAGGCGGCTTCATGTATATTTCTTCGTCTAAAGTGCCATAAAGGAATGCTGTGGACACGTCAAACTGTGCTAATCTCAGCTTTTCTTTAGCAGCAATACTCAGAACAGCTCTTATTGTGCTACTCCTAGCAACAGGACTAAAAGTTTCATGAAAGTCTACATCTTTCTTCTGAGAATATCCTTTTATAACCAGTCGAGCCTTATATTTGTCAACAGAGCCATCAGGATTAGTTTTAATTTTGAATATCCATTTACATGGAATGGCTTTCCGACCTTTAGGTAGTTCGACTAGCTCCCACGTCTGGTTTTCTTTCAGCGAGTTCATTTCGCTTTCGATAGCCTTCTTCCATTCTTCTGTAGCCTTACATGACATTGCCTGTTTGAAGGTTTTCGGTTCGAACAAATTTTCAGCTTCTAATGCCATAATATAGTCATTGAACCGTACATGAGGTCTAAGGTTTGCTCTATCTCTGAGAGTCATCCGACTTCCTTCTCTTTCATGGTCGTCATCGGATAGATCAGGATCATCGGCTTCGTTACCTTCAGCGAGTTCTCCATTTTCTTCTTCAGAGTGAACGGATTCAAACATTGATTCATCTAAATCATCATCTATATCTTTATCGGCTTCGTGACGTGCCCTTGATGAAGTAGGTTCTTTAATAACTTCAGATCCGAACTCTGTAATATTCCGCTCTCCAATCTCTCTAATATCGTTGGTTTCGAATTCATTATGTAGACTTGGAAAATTATGGAATAAGTTTTTCTGGAGAGTTTTCGGCTCTTCTGATTTAGGCTCAACCTCTTTAGATTTTCCCAGTAATGGTACCTCTTCGAATATTACGTCTCTGGATCTAATCAATTTGAGTGATTCCTTATTCCAGATTCTATAGCCTTCGTCTCCTTCATAACCAATAAGAATCCCTTTTACAGCTTTCCGTTGCAGCTTCTTGCGGTTAGCTTTAGGAACATGGGTATAGCACGTGCAACCTAGGATTCTTAGATGTTTGATCGCTGGCTTCTTTCCGTACCACAGTTCATGAGGTGACTTGCATGGCACGCTAGATGGCCCTGTGCGATTCAACACGTAGACTGTTGCGTTTACTGTCTCTGCCCATAAGCCATCAGGAATCTTCTCATGTGCATGCATGATGGCTCGCGCGGCTTCTACCACCGTCCTATTTTCTCTTTCTACGCAACCTGCTTGCTGCAGGGTGTGGGGCATCGTGAATCTTTGCTTGATGCCGTTTTCAGTTAAGATATTTTTGAATTTTTCGCTGATAAATTCTCCACCATTATCGCTTAATATTTCTTTGATAACGTGTCCTACAACTTTAGCTTCTTTTAAGAAAATATCAAGCTTTGAAGCTGCTTCAGACTTTTCTCGAAGAAAATAGATGCAACGATTTCGTGTAAAGTCGTCCTTAAAGTCAGTAGAGAACTTAACTTCGCACTAAGCTGCGAAGTTAAGTTCTCTACTGTCCGATCCTTTTTTGTTATAAGGAGCCAACTTGACTTAAAAGCGAAATAATCTTTTGGTAAAGTTCCAAGTATTTTACAGATTAGTAATATCTCGGGCAAAGTCGCATCAATTTGGCTGTTCAAGTCATGCCAAATGTTTTTTAACGTAGATATATGCTTTCTTATGTCATGTTCAGGATCCTTTTTATAATCAAAGAATTTTAAACAGAGATCATAGCTTTTGTCTTCGCTACTTGCATTGTAGAGGCGTTCTAGCTCGTCCCATACTTCTTTAGCGCTTTTGTACCGCATGACTTGTTCCAGTATCTCATCCGTCATGTTTGACGTCATCAGAGTCAAAAGTATACAGTCAATTTTCCGGAATTCTTTTAAATCCGATTCGTATTTTATTTTTGCAGATTCATTTTTAACATCTACAGGTTTAACAGGTCTACAGATCTTCCCTTCCAAAATATCTTCAGCACCGGGAATTGCTCTACATACTGTTTCGATCCTATACTTCCAATGCTTAAAGTTATTTCCATCAAGGTGCATAATTTGTACCTTTGAGGCCTCTGCAATCGCCTTATCCATGGTGACGTCAGGCCAGGTACAGATTTTTGCAAGAATTTTTTACAACTCTTTCCAAGAGGTAAACTTTTACGCATCCACTACTTTTTGTTAATCAATCAATTTAACCGCGCTCTGCTACCATGTTAAAGTAGATATAAGTACTGTGGGATCGAATAAAACCAGTTACTATAAATATACGAATATTATTGACGTAAACTGTAGAAAATATTTTAGTCAAGTACGATGGTGACATAGATGACAGTCAACAACATTTTGCTTGCTATGGTAACATCTATGGCTGGTGATAGATGTTAAAGGAGTATCTATTCCTAACAACAGATGTATATGACTTGTATACATCTGTCCCTTACGCGATCTCAAAATAACCTTACTCTAAGGGCTTATGGTCACCCCCCTGATCTTTAGAATCATATGTCAGAATGTATATATTTTAAAAATATGTATTTATGTAAGTATATATCCAACATTACATCTTTGTATAGGTGCCTATGTTTTTATATCTTAGTTTAAGTCGTTCACTTTTCTTCTCTTCCAGTTCTCACACACTATTGTCTACATTTCTTTTTCATTTTTCCTTTTCGCGGGTCTGCTGGTAGAAATTTCTTAAGAAATAAGCAGTGCCTTTGTACTCTATTGTCTTGTTGTGTTGTCTTTATGTATTTACTGTGTGTACATTAATTACAAAATAAATAAATCTACACCAATATTATAATTTAGATTTTTTGTTTATTTGAACCGAATAGGCTCCGAAACCACTTTACCAATTTTAAAAAATCTTTCACCTATGGAAAGCTACATTATTCCCTATATATAGGCTATAACTTTGATTTTGACTTTGTAGGAGCGAAGCCGCGGGGGTCAGCTAGTACTTTATAAAAGTTCTCTTCATCTCTCCTACTTTTGCAGTGCCCGACAGGGTCCACAATGGTCCAAACTTGTAATCTAGTATCTAAGTTAACATGCGGACACGATAAATGTATTGAGTATAACATGACATATCTTTGAAATTTAAAATAGATCGGCGGTCACAAAATCTTGATGATGTAAGTAACTCTATTCTCAGGTCCAAAATTGGTTTACGGCAAACAATTTGGTACTAAATGAAAAACAAACAAATGTATTAGATTCACATTGCCAAATTTTAGAAGTATTACACGAACCATTTGGAGCCACTTTTGTCATCTTAATAACTCAAAATCTATTTAACATAAACACATGAAATTTGGTTTATGTATTAAAATCCCTAAGATGCTAGTTAAAACTATTAGAAACATTTACCTAAAGTGCCTGTAACGTAATCAGCTATCAAGTAATGTATATGTTCACAGGGAACAATTCCCTATTTGCTATATTATGCTATTACTATTCACAAATCACGCTCTTCTCGACATTGGCTCCTCTATATTTATGAAAAGGGCAGACTTACGTTGGATTCTCCAGAGTTAAAACCTTAGATCGAGTACATGTTATCAATTTAGATCCAAGTCAAATCAAGGCACAAGAGAGTCCTATTGTAGAGTACAACCGCCTGCACACGTTATATAGTAAAAAAAATCCGGATACTGAATGGGCAATTCACTCGAACATTTTAAAGGTACAAGAAAATACAGAAAATAACACAAAAGACAATTTTAGACCGTGAATGTAGGAAAATACATTAGATCAACAAAAACCATTTGGTATTTATTTAATTATGAATAAATACCTACTACTAATTTATGTACAAAAAATTATGATATCCCAACATAAATGTGAAAAAGGGAGCCAAGTTCAATACTAAGAATACGTGCGGTTGTTGACTATACCGACAAAATAATTTTATTGTGATCGAAATGGGTGCACACTCCTTTATCCTGAAATTTATTTACAAGAACATAAAACATTCTAAAATAAATTACAAACACAATTTCTTGCTTTTTCTGCTACAACAATATTTGCTCTTTTAAAATATAACTTCTTAAATTTGAAAAGACGAATTATTTACATAAAGCAGATAACTTAGGATAAATTGTATGTAGCTTAAGATTTGACTTGGCTAGTTTTCACATACAAATTATCTTCTCATAAACTTGTCGTCTTTATGTTACACGCAATTTACGTTTTATGGTAAAAACTATATGACACTACACATCGGCTACTCTAGCTTACTACACATTGGTGTAAAATGTACACTGTACTTTCATGTATCCAACCATTAATGGTACACTAGTCGACGGCACGAACTATTTTGTGCGCGGGGTTAAAATGCGTGCTATATCAACCGACAACACGTGTGGAACAGATAGATGCTTTTATGAGCAGTAAGAAGTTAGTTCGAGTACAAATACACACTTTTGCAAATTCGTAGCGAAATGGATGATGATTTACAACGAAAACGAGCGCGCGAAATTTTATAAACCGACCTTTGGGAGTCTGGATATCATGAAAAAATGACTGAATGTATCTGTTCAAAATAAAATTATTTGCATTGTTGAACTACTAATCTATCCCTGTATGGAGGCTGTTTTTCAATTTTCCTTCTTCTTGTGGTACTTATTTGCGCCCACAGATGCGTAAAAAATAGTGTTAAAATAAGGAACTTTCGAAGCTCATAACTTACAAGTAAATTTTATTTTTACTTTTTTGCTTCCATACAGAGCTAGATAATGATGAGACAAATTGATATCATTTTTTTATTTTGAACGTACATCGTCAAACAGTGGAGTAAAAGCCAGACTATGTTTGTATGGAAGAATTTTTCGACTAGTGTACCCTTAAGAAAGGCTTATTTGGAAGAAGTTGTGAATGTTCACCGGTAGATGACGGCTCTCAACCAACTAATAATAGTTTGATGATATCATAATGTGACAATTATAATGATAAAGGTATTTATAAAAATGTTCGAATGAATGAATATTAAAACCGATAAAGTATTTGTGAAAACCAGCCAAGTCAAATCTTGAACTACTATTTATCCTCAGTTATCTGCTTTATGTAAATAATTCGACATTTTCAAATTTAAGTAGTTATATTTTAAAATAGTAAATATTGTTGTAAAAGAAAAAGCAAGAAATTTAAATTTATTTTAGAATGTTTTATGTTCTTGTAAATAAATTTCAGGATACAGAACTTGGCACCCATTTATATTTCAATTCTTTTGTCGCCGTTTTTTTTTTAGCTTATAGAAATGCACATGCATACTGCGCTACCACGGAGAGATTGTGCAGTTATGTGGGTCTCCAACCCACTAAAACTCCACGGTGTCCTCCTATGCAGCTTATGTCGGGAACACGGGCATGCGTTAGCACTCCCCGCGAACCCACCACGGCTGTCCGTCACCTGACCCTCCTTTGGGGATCACCGGCACACCAGATAACACTGTACGCCGTGACCAAACCAGCACATGGGCGCCAGACGACCACGTGTATGCACCCTTGGTCCCCCTGTGACGGGTCAAGGTTAATGGCCCCGCCACCTACCACTTATCGGCCGCAGTGGATAGGGGAGCGGCCAACGCTATACCGACACTCCTCTTTCCCTGCGGCCCTACCGCGTCCGCCATCAGACGGTAGCGAGCCCGTCCAGGCCGCGGAAGGTAGGGAGAGCGGCGCACCGCAATTCCTCTCCCGCCGCGGCCTCCAACCCTCAGCCGCGATATCGTATGGGACCAGGGACGCTCCATAAGACATCGCAGCCCGCCTCAGTTGCGATGTCGCCTGTTACCAAGTGGCAACGCAACCTAATAGTTGGCCGCTACGTCTTCAGCTTAATCGGCAAAAGCCCTGAAGAGCGGACTTCCCTATTTTTGGGCGAACCAATTACTCAAATTAGTCAAGCCGTTTTTAGGGTTCCGTACCCAAAGGGTAAAAACCGGCCAAGTGCGAGTCGCGCATGAAGGGTTCCGTACTTGATAAATTGCGGTATACGATTTATGACGTTTTAAAAAAAACTACTTACTAGATCTCGTTCAAACCCATTTTCGGTAGAAGTTTACATGGTAATGTACATCATATATATTTTATCATTCTCTTACTTTAGAAGTTACAGGGGGGGAGACACACATTTTACCACTTTGGAAGTGTCTCTCGCGCAAACTATTCAGTTTAGAAAAAAAAAATATTAGAAACCTCAATATCATTTTTGAAGACCTATCCATGGGTACTCCACACGAATGGGTTTGATGAAAAATAAAATTTTGGGTTTCAGTTCTAAGTATGGGGAACCCCAAAATTTATAGTTTTTTTTCAATGTTTGTGTGAAAATCTTAATGCGGTTCACAGAATACATCTACTTACCAAGTTACAACAGCATAGTTCTTATAATCATAGTTTCGGAAAAAAGACAGACATGACGAATCCATAAGGGTTCCTTTTTTGCCATTTGGCTACGGAACCCTAAAAACGAGACCCTATTACTAAGACTCCAGTGTCTGTCCGTCCATCCGTCCGTCTGCCCGTCCGTCCGTCTGTCCGTCTGTCAGCCTGCCTGTCTGCCTGTCTGTCTGTCTGTCTGCCTGTCTGTATGTCTGTCTGTCACCAGGCTGTATCTCATGAACCGTGATAGTAAGTGCCTTTTCACACGCTCCGGTTGCCGGGTAACCGGTGCCGACTGTCCAGCAACACATTCAGCTTTCACACGAGCCGATTTTGTATCCAGTAGCGTCTAAACCGTCAACGCGAGTACAGTTGCGTTGAACTACGTATACATAATATAATTTGAATCTTTTTTAATAACAATGGAACGCGAAAAATTTATTTCGCTGTGGAAAGAAAGTCAAGAAATTATTGGGTCATTATCATCCTAACATTATTATAACATCCGCATAACATAAAAAGAGGAAAGTGTGGAGTATTCTATTTATATCTTATTTCCAAACCTGCTAAAAGATGAAAAGAGGTTTTTCATGTACTTTCGAATGTCAATATCCTCTTTAGATCAACTACATCACCGTTTGAAAAGCCGTTTGCAACGTAAGAATTCAAGGAATGAAATTAAAAAAAAAGGAAATCGAGATTGAAAAAAGATTGAGTAAATGTATTCGGGACCGTAGTCTTCAAATATAGCAATAAGAGTAATATCAGTTATCATTTTATTAGCCCGGGACGGTGATACAATATTATGATATGAGGGTGTAAGAAAAAAATGCGTGAGCGTTTTTTTTTTTTTTTTTTATAATTTATAGGCTCGCGTTTGACCACAATCTCGCCTGATGTTAAGCGATGATGTGGTCTACGGTGAAACACGCTTGCCTAGAAGAAACCTATTCACTCTTGACTTAAAGACCCCAAGGTTGTAGCTGTCAGGGAACAAAGACCCCGGAAGGGAGTTCCACTCCTTAGCTGTGCGCACAATGAAAGTATTAGCAAAACGCTTTGTGCGTATGGGAGGGATGTCCACCATATACCGATGGCGCATGGCCGTACGTCTTGTAGTCCGATGATGGAAAGGGCTAGGTGGAATCAAATTGTGCAGTTCCGTCGCACACTCCCCGAAGTGTAACCGATAAAAAACCGCCAGGCTAGCAACTCGGCGACGATGTTCGAGGCTCTGGAGCTTTGAGGCGACCAGTGCATCGTTGCCAATAAGCCTTTTGGCCCGTCTGTCAATCGACTCAAGTGCATCAAGCTGGTATTTGGCAGATCCATCCCAGAGGTGAGAGCAGTACTCCATGCAAGATCGAACTTGCGCTTGATACAACTTAAGCAGCTGTTCCGGCGTGAAGTATCGTCTCACCTTCGCAAGGATCCCCAACTTTTTGGCAGCCAGTTGAGCCTTTGCCTCAATGTATGGGCCAAAATTAAGTGTCGATGTCAACGTTACGCCAAGAAGCTCAAGATGGTCCGTTAACGGTATGGTTACACCTCGGAAAGAAGGAGCCGGGTGAAATTGGCTCTTTTTCGCGGAGAAGAGACACGCCTGTGTTTTTGCGGCATTGAACTTGACCAGATTGGCATCGCCCCATTCGGAGACTGCCTCCAAGGACAAGTTCAAGCGTTCAACCATGGCCTCCCGGAGAGACCGAATCTGAGGCCCAGTAGCCCGCGCGTCGGACACGTATCTCTCAGCAACAGTGCTGTCGTCTGCGTACCCAAAGGTTCCGGGTTTTAGCAGATCATTAATGTGCAGCAAGAATAATGTTGCCGAGAGCACTGACCCTGAGGGACTCCAGCGTTGATATCTAACTGACCGGACGAGCAGCCGTCGATAACCACTCGGATGGATCGATTCCTCAGGAAGTCCGCAATCCAATCACACAGACCACTAGGCAGACCGAAGGAAGGAAGCTTACCAATAAGGCTTTCGTACCAGACCCTGTCGAAAGCCTTCGAGATGTCGAGGGAGACGGCTAGTGCTTCCCCGTGTCTCTCGATGGCCTCACTCCAGATGTGAATGGCATACGCTAGAAGATCCCCAGTGGACCGATTTCGGCGGAAGCCGTATTGTCGGTCACTGAGGATGTCGTTTGCTTCTAGGTATGCCAGGAGCTTCCCGTTGAGCACACGTTCCATACTCTTACAGAGGATGGACGTTACAGATATGGGTCTGTAGTTGGCAGGGTCAGCTCGACTGCCCTTCTTGGGCACGGGCTGTACGTTGGCTTGCTTCCAAGCCTTCGGCACTTTTCCAGTTTTCCGCTACCGGGTAACCGGCGGCGAAGTATATAGCCATGTACGTAAGTTTTTACACGTACCGGCGTACATGGCTATACATTCGCCGCCGGTTACCCGGTAGCGGCTAACCGGCAACCGGGGCGTGTGAAAAGATACTGAGATAGTTGAAATTTTCACAGGTGATGTATTCTGTTGCCGCTATAACAACAAATACTAAAAACAGAATAAAATACATATTTAAGTGGGGCGACTAACAAACGTTGTTTGTATTGCCGTTTTTGCGATAATGGTACGGAACCCATCGTGTGCGAGTCCAACTCGCACTTGTTGAGTTTTAGCGAGTCTAACGAACAGCTATTGATTTTTAGGGTTCCGTACCCGAAGGATTCAAACGGAGCCTTATTGCTGTCACTCATGTGTCCGTCAGTCCGTCGTCTGGAACACGAGTTTTACAGCTTAACGGTTGGAGCTGTAGCTCTTTCAGACTACAAAACAATATTTTTTTTTTCGATCTCTCTTTGTTTGGAGCTCGTTGAGTAGATAAATACTGTATTTTTTGTTTTTGTTTAAAAAAATATTGGAAAGCAAAGGAATGAGAAGACACCAAAATCAGCACAATCAATACAAAATTTTGTTTCGAAGAATTTTTTACCTTCCCATTGAATTTGAATTTTGGCGATAATGTTTATTGTTACGTATTTTTTACTAATAAATACCATGTTAATAAATCTGATTTTTCTTTGAAATTCCCTCGTTTTTAGGGTTCCGTACCCAAAGAGAAAAAACGGGACCCTATTACTAAGACTCCACGATCCGTCTGTCTGTCTGTCACCAGACTGTATCTCATGAACCGTGATAGCTAGACATAAACGTGATAGATGTCATATGGCTCTGAGACGTGGTCGCTTACAATGGGCCTTATCAGAAATCTTACAGTCACTCAAAGGGCAATGGAGAGGGTTTCCTTGCGTGATCGAATCAGAAATGTGGAGATCCGCAAGATAATCAGGGTTACCGATATAGCTCAAAGAATTACCAATCTTAAGTGGCAGTGACGGATGGCCGATGGGGCAGAAAGGTTCTGGATTGGCGACCGCGAACCGGAAGACGTTGCGTTGGAAGGCCTCCCACCAGGTGGACCGACGACCTGGTGAAGGTTGCGGGGATCCGCTGGTTGCGAGACGCACGGGACCGGTCAATGTAGCGTCGCTTGGGGGAGGCCTATGTCCAGCAGTCGTCTTTCGGCTGATATAATGATGATGAGGCCTTTATAAATAATAATTAGTGTTTATGTTCATATGGTGTATGCTGCGTATACCTGTAATAGACATAATATCAGCACCTATATTTTAACATTGTTTGCTATAAACTGTTTTGTATGTAATGCTCTTAGTGTACCTTAGAATATATAAATAAATAATTAACATGGAACAGTTGACAACCTCACATACGCTTTAACTCGTGGAGGTCCTAAGGGTAAAACAGTTGCTCAAGAATTTGTAAATTTCTTTACCAGCATCCCAATTAAAACTACCGTACCAGAAATCTTAAATTATTCGCCCTTGCTTGCTTTTGGATTACTTTACGCGAACGTTTCAGCCTGCCCGAATGAATTTAACTTTTCACATATAAAAGCTAATAAAAGCTTTTAAGGCGATATATACGCCCCAATGGTAACGCAGTACTGGCCGTGCGCCCGCTCATTGCCAAAATATCAATATTGAACCTCCTTTTGAACAGTTTTGTTTGCAAAATATTATTTGATTTACATACGGTATGTTAGTTATGAAGAAATTCCAAGCATCAATTTTTCTGTATAAAAATATTTTTAAACTGCCAATTCGTTTTGGCGGAGTTTTCAAAAGTTGCGAAAAAATATCGTGTTGTTAATTATTTTTTTAAAGCAAAACTATTAGTTACACGAAAATACCTTGTGTTATATATAATGTACATGAATCAATAATAGATATATATTTTTTTCAAACCTTTTAACCTAGCCGTTACTAAGGAGTATGCTTTAGAAAGTAACCGTTTTACGGCACTAAAGCGGATGTAGGCCCTTGAGCAAATCGCGATCAAACCGACCGAAGATCTATGTCTAAGATCTTATGTCCATCAAAGCTTGTACCTCCATTATTCAGACTATAGCGCCATACTTGGCTTTGATTTTCAATTTGTGTGTGGATCAAGGAGTCTTTCCGGATCTAATGAAATATAGTAAAGTTATACCACTTTTTTAATCCGGGGACAGTGAAGACACAAAAAATTATAGTCCAGTATCCGTGTTGCTGGGTTTCAGCAAGGTATTCGAAAAGTCAATGCTAAATAAAATGCTCATTAATTTTAATACGGATTATCTTGCATGATAGACATTATGGTTTCACCAAAGGACTTTTTTAAAACTGATGCTGGTGTCACCCTATTAGAAAGTATCTTTAATGCGTGGGAAGACGCACCAGATATCATAGGTATCTTCTGCGACCTATTAAAGGCGTTTGATTGCGTTAATCACTAATCATCATTTCTGAAACTTGAGCATTACGTACTAGGCCAATCAGCGTTATGTTTAGTAAAATCTTATTTTAATGGAGGACAGCAATAATTTCAAATAAGCGGTGTCAATTCGTCAGGGTTAGACGTGAAAATGGGGGTACCCCAGGGCTCAATTTTACTTCCTTTCTTATTTTAGTATACATAAACGATTTACCACGTTCATTGGAAAACAAACTAAATATGGTGTTATTTGCTGATGATACCTATTAATTTTTTAAACAAATAGACGTAAATCAGGTTGACGATGTAAATAACGCCCTACGGCAGGTGCGAGATTGATTCACTGCCAACAATTTAATTTTAAATGGTCAAAAAAAAATCCCTCTCACAGAGAGGAGATCTGTGTCCCATCAGTGGGAACATTAATAGGCTGATGAGGCTCGTTTTACTTTTTATTTTTAGTTTCTAAAGTTTTATTGTCGGGCCTACGTTGTCCTCCCATATTTAAGTAATGCTGTAACATGGAAATATTGTAAAAACAAACCATATTTTTAAAAGAGTAACCATGGAGTTTCTTGGCGGTTCTTCTCCATAGGAAACGACCAACCCGAACCGTGCGCCTTTTGTCGACGTTTTATAAGTGCCCATGTAGGCATATGTAAAATAAAAAAAAATGATTTTGATTTTGAAAAAAAAATGTGGTCAAAAAAAATAAGTGCGTAAAATTTGCCTTGCCGAATGTCAAAAGACAACAGATTGTGACATTATATTAATCAAGGAGACGCTAGAATTCGTCGATAAAACGGTTTTCCTTGGGATCACTCTAAACTCAAGGTTACAATGGGGTTCTCATTTAATATCACTGCCCTGCAAGTGGCTAAGTTCGGCAGCTTATGCTGATAGAAAAATTCGTCAATTTACAGATGTAGATACCGCGAGGCTGATCTATTTTAGTTACTTTCTTAGTATAATGTCTTATGGTATCTTACTATGGGGAAGGGCTGCAGACATTTAATTAATTTTTATTCTGCAAAAACGAGCCATTAGAGCGATATACAATTTTCGCCGTCGCGATTCTCTAAGGAAACTGTTTAAGGACATTAACATTATGACGGTTCCTTGTCAATATATTTATGAAAACATCATGTACGTGAGAAAGAATTTACATCTTTTTGTTTGCCGACGATATTTCGATCCTTACTTCATGCCGAAGCAATGATGGTTTAAGCGAGGACCTAACAACTACACTTAATAAAACAATAACTTGGATGAATGACCATAACCTCGAAATAAATTTCTCTAAAACTAAAATAATACCCTTCCACCCCCGTCAAAAAACCGCATTAGATATAAATTTCACTTACAACGGCAAAACAATAGAAGTCGTTCATGAATATACACTACTTGGCCTGTCTATAGATACAAACATTAATTGGAAATCACATATTGATAAGATAAAATCAAAACTATCCAAATTTGCATATGCCCTTCGTGAAATCAAAAAAACCACTAACCTTAAAACTGCACTTACCTACTATGCCTATGCATATGCGTGGCTCAGTTACGGCGTGATATTATGGGGAAACAGCACAGAAGTACCAACACTTTTCACAATGCAAAAAAGACTCATAAGAATCCTAGTAAATATAGAAGATACCGATAGCTGCAAACCTCATTTCCAAGAACAAAAATTACTTACCCTGCCCTGCCTATACATTCTAGAAATGTGCAAATTCGTTCGAAATAACCAACACTTATACACGACAAGAGAAAATATACAATCAAGATACACATTACGCCATAAAAACAGGTTAAACCTACCAAGCTCTAAGCTAAAAATGCACTCAACAAGTACATTAGTAATGTCAATGAAAATATATAATAAATTACCAGAAATAATTAAGGAACAACAAAAATTTAATCCATTCATTAATAAATTAAAACAATTTCTATTAACTAAATGCTATTACAATGTAAATGAATACTTAAATGACAAATTTTAAATTAAACTAATTGCAATCTAATAAATAAATAAATACCTAGTCATATAAAAGCCCTCTTCCTCTCTCCTACTTTTGCAGTGCCCGACAGGGTCCACAATGGTCTAAATTTGTAACCTACCATCTAAGTTCACATGTGGAAGCAATAAATGTATTGAGTATTGAGTATCTTTTTAGTAAAAACGGCGACAGACATAATTACGTTATTAGAAATACGCACTAATTATTTTAGTTCAACCAGGTTTCAGACTGGCTAAAGTAGCCTCATCTTTCATCACTTCATTCTTCACTGTATAAAATGATACACTTAAATTCCTCCTCACAATAATTGTAGAACTGAATGAGACGAAATTTAAAATTTGTACAAAACGCACACTATGCAGGCAAGCATAGTATAATTTGAGGGATCACATCGTTGCTAAAAATGCTTAGCTCAATGCTCATCATGCTCCACAACCACTAGGGCGCAAAATCAAGTGATAAACAGAACATTATTGTTTTGAAGTTTTGTTGGACCTGCTGAAGACTGTATGAATAAATATGTGTATTGTATAAACTCAATTTATATTAGTATTATATAACGGCACAGCACATGTGTGAGCTATATACTATATACCAACTGTAAATCTACCATTTACAGTACCTATGTGTGGTTCATTGACTTGTGTGTGCCCTGGCAGTTGAGAGTGTGTCATGCTCTCTCTAATGTCTCTCTGATGGTGGCACATGTATTGGATCCAAATCCCTTCATGACTCATCTAAATTGATTTTTAAATTATTTGTCTGTAACCATTTTATAATGTCGTCAATAGTATTATTAATTTCCATCTCATGATCAGATTTCGTTTTATACTATGTGTCAGATGTCACTATAATTAAAATGTCATCTGCAAATAATACACATTTATGTTTACTCACTAGTGGTAAGTCATGTATGTATAATAGAAACAATAAGAGTCCTAATATACTCCCTTGGGGGACGCCACAGTTATTAACTCTATAGTTAGAAGAATACGCGGTTAATACATTTTCATTTACTTTAACAACGTATTGTTTTCGGTTACTTAAATAAGACGCGATCCACTGCAGTGCTAAACCTCTTATTCTAATTTTTTATATTTTTTTAACAAGGTATCATGTGCCACAAAGGCGAAAGCTTGTGACAGGTTGAAGAATAGTCCCGTCGTTAAGTAATTTTTATTTAGGAAATTATGAATATGTCTTAAAAGATCAGCAATTGCTAGTGTTGTTGACACTTGTGCTTTTGAAATCCATGCTGTTCTTTTGCTATGATGTTGTATTTGCTACAGAAATCGGAAAGTCTCTTGTGCATACATTTTTCAAATAATATATATATTATGGGTATAATAAGGGTTACTGGGCGATAATTTTTAACATCATTTCTATCGTGTTTTTTGTACAAAGGTTTTAACGACTGATAATTTCAGGGCATCAGGAAAAGTTCCAGGTGAAAATTAAAGATTAATCAAATGAATCAATATAGGAATCAATTCTGTACTGCAAGTTTTAATTACTTTTGTACTTATTGCATCGTAACCTTCTGAGTTAGTGTTATTTAAAGCTATTTTTTCTTTATTTATCTCGTCTTCAGTCATAGAGCCAAGAAATATGGAATTGGGTATTGTCTTAGTTTTATTAGGCTCGTCATTATCATGTAAATTATTAAATTTCACAGTGCTAGTCGAATCAATAAAGTAATTATTAAAAGTAATATTATTGTCAGAGGGATTAGACAGTATTCTCTTATCTAGTTCTAGTTGAGATATATTATTGTCACATTTTATATTTCCCATTTCACGGTTAATGACTGACCACGTTGCTCTACATTTGTTTTGACTTTTATTTATGTAATTAATGTTTGAATTTATGTTGGATTTAATGATTATTTTTTTCAGTATTGATGAATATTGTTTATATCTAAATTTGTTTGTATGTTTATAATAGAGATACCGTAAACATCGTTCAGTTTTGCAACTATTTCTGAGACCCTTACTTGTCCATTTTTGTTTAGGTGCATTAGAGTTGTTTATTTTAATCTTAATCTTTGGGAATCATAAATTATACAATAAACATAAAAACTTGAGAAATTTGTTAAATGCTTTATTTAAATCAGTTTCGTGATGTTCTTCTGACTACGTTAAACTAGCTAGGTATTTTTTGAATTATCTTATGTTTTCACTACAATTGTCTTATTTATAAATAAAATATGATTTGGTCTTTAAACTTTGCTCTTTTACTGGGAAATCTAAGAGTTGTGCTGTGTCGTGGTCTGATAAGTATAAGGGTAAAACCTCAGTAAATGGTATTTTTATGTTACTTAGTATGTGGTCTATACAAGAGTCTTTACGGGTGGGAATTTCAACGTGTCTGCATGTTATAGTTATTACATAGATCCTTTAAGTAGTTAGTTTGTATTTTTGAATTGTTTGTTTTACTCTAGACTTAGTCTTTTAACATCGTACTCACATATTATGTATTTATCCTACTGACGCTTATGAATGTGCAACTAGATTCACATTTTGTTTGACAATTCACAAGTACCTATATAAGGTGTAGTTAAAATATTTTTTTATTTTTGTATTTGCATTTGTTAGGCCCATTACCGTTTGAAACTTATATCTTATTTACTTTTGCCAGTTCACCTCCGAAGTAAACCACGATGGTGCCGAGCCCCCTTCCGCAGTCCCCCACACCCTCTCTCATCCCTGAGTACTTCGCGGGGAGGGAGGTATTTATCACCGGAGCTACAGGATTTATGGGCAAGGTACGTGAAGAGTTACACTGGCTAGGTTTCTAGTCAGAAACTCCTCTAAGGAGCCCATCATCATCATCAGCCTTTTTAATGTTTCCACTGCTACTAACTACTGCTACTAACTGTAAAACAGTTTGTCGGCAGTTGCTCTCGTATCACAATTCATTACAAATAATGTTTAAACAATAACTTAAATACCTGATTATGTCAAACAAAACAAATTAAATGAATGTGGGATCAGACAATCCCACATTCCACACCCATGATCAACTTATATTGCCCAAGGCTGCACAATGCGAGGCCTGTTACAAAACATGGCTAGGGACAGAGTAACAGATAGTGTTTTTTTAATATTTTCCTAAGTTGGTATTTGGATCTAATACAGGACACCAACTTTGAGGGTAGTTCATTCATCAACATCGGCGTTATATACTTTCTCGTGCGTTTGCAATAATAGTTAGTGACCTTGGGAATAACAAACAACTTTTGTTTAGACAAACGAGTTGGGTACATATGCTCACGTTCCACTTTGTAAAATTTATTACTAAACTGTTCTGCTAAAATGTTTACCGTTTTGTTTTTCTTTTTATTTTATCATGAACTGAAAGGACTTTACAGATTTTGAACAATCTTTCGTATTTCTTATTGAGGTTTTCTTTGGTTTTTTTGTCTACGAGTAGTTTAAGTATCCTAGTCTGCAAGATGTAATTTTTTTTTAAGTGTGTGGGGAACGTAAGACCATATCCACCCAACCCGTAATCAACAATTGAGTCCGCCAGTGCATAATACAACCCATACAGTAACCTCCTACTGACAACATATTTAAGATTTTTAAATTTACCCAGGATGGAGCGTAGTTTATTACAAACATTGTCAACATGCAGATTCCATGTAAATGTGTTATCTATGACTAGTCCTAGGTACTTATAAGAAGTAACTGTTTCCAAATATGTGCAGTGACAGTGTTGCCTGTTGTTGTGAAGACATTCGTAAGAATGACTTTTCACTTCTACCGCCAGATTTTTTTTTTTATGATAAGGCGAGTGGATGAGCATACATTTAGTTTTGCTAATATTAATTATAATGTCATTATCATGGGCCCACTGAACCACATTGTCAAAATCACTTTGCATTCCTTGCTGTATGAGCTCTATATTATTATGGCTGTAAACCAGGCAAGTATCATCAGCATACATAAATGCCTTACACTTCTCCAAAACATTAGACATGGTGTTGACATGCATTATGTATCCTAGTGGCCCGTATACTGAACCGGTCGGAACACCAAATTTGATGTCGCCGCGTACACTATCGATTCCACTAACACACACTCTGAGTGATCGGTTTTCTAGGTACTCCCAAAACCATGCATTCATGGGGCCCCTTATATCGCACTCACCCATAGCCTGCAACAAGCCGTCGTGATCCAGAGTATCAAATGCTTTTTGAAGTCTATAAATATAACCATAACTATTTTTTTGTCATCAAGATGATTGTTGACTTCGTCAGTGAATTTTTCTAATGCAGTAGCAGTACTTCTATTATGCCTAAACCCGTGTTGAACCTCATTTAATATATTATTATTTTCTAGAAAAGTAGTAATCTGTTTAACTATAATTTTTTCGACTATTTTGTTTATTGTATTTAGAATTGCTATTGGTCTATAATGGCTATAATCCCGATGACATCCCTGTTTGTATATTGGCCTGACAATAGATTTTTTAAGCTCCGCCGGATATTGAGATTTTTTTACACTAATATTAATAAAATAATCTATTACTGGACTTATTTGCTCTTTAATTTGTTTAAGATCTACAATTCTAATACCATCTGACCCCGGCGACTTGTTGCAGACCAATTTGTCTATAACAGTTTTTAAATCATTTGGTAACACTTGTCTAAACCGAAAGCTTACATTGCAGTCATTAACATAGCTTCTTCTGTGCAATTTTTTTTGTTGACACTTATGTTTAATTAAGTCGACTTCATTTGTAAAGGTTTCACAAAAATTGTTACAGATAGTTTGCAAGTATTCACTTTTTAACAGATGTTTTTCTATTACAGAATCTACTCCCATTTTAGACCTACCAAGCCAGTTGCTTATATTACTCCAAATCTTTCTCATGTCCCCTTTACAATTATTTATAATTTCTCGCCTACTTTTGTTTTTGGCCATATTTATAAGTTTCTGTGTTCTATTTCTGCACCTAGTGTACTGAAGCCGTTTATTATTATTTTTCGGATCGCTTTTCCACTGTTTAAATAGAGTATCTTTATCTTCCAAAAGTATACGCGGCTTATTAGTAACTCACGGCTGTGTTTTGCGTTTGGGGCACACAGAGTTTTCTATTTTAGAACTGTTATAAATATCGCCAAAAATCGCGGACATTGTAAGGTACAAATCGTTCGGTTCCTGTATCTGTAACAACACAGACCAATCTATACTACTTAGTTTATCTGTGATCGCTTTGTTGTCGTATTTTGTTCTGCCTACATAAGTTACGTCTATTACTCTATCAATGACAGCTGAGATTCCTGTTACATAATCATCGGCTGCCCGGCTAGTGAGTGTGTGTGCGTGTACGTCGCTCGCCCCGCCACTGACATTTCGCATAAAGACGTGGTCGATGCATGACACCACTCGCCTCTGACCGACAACTGCCTCGCGCGTTATATGCCCTCTTGCCCCGTACCCCCCGTACCCCCGTACCCCGTACCCCGGCCTGAACCAGGACCGGACGCGAAAGGTTGCCACCGCCGATCGCCTCCCCGAGGACACGGCGTTGCTCCGCCCAAGCGGGGTGATCTACAAAATGGTGACACCAGGGCGTTTCCTCTCGCCTTATTCTGAACAGGAACCTCCCGAAAAAGCCGTGTCCGGTGACTCCGGCCACTCAAGCCACTCCTCGAAGAGGGGCCTTATCGCCGCAATTGTGGCATGCCCCGCGCTGGGTTGCGATAGTCGCCCTCTCCATTTCACCATGAGATCCTGCCGGAACTCTGTCCATTGAGCCGTGATTTGTCGCGGCAACGGAGTTTCACCCCGGCATTTCGCCTCCTGACGCCACTCCCATATTTGCGCGAGGAGGCGTCCAGGCTACCTGGATGCAGCTGGGAACCAGTATTTAATTAAATTAAATGTTAAGTAAATTAATTTTAAAGCTTTAATCAACAGGCTAAGTCAAGTATAAAAGACGCCGACCATTGCATGGTAATTTCTAGCAAGGGACATTTCCCACGCTAAATTTATTAACGGTTGTTTCATCATATCATCATCATCATATCAGCCCAAAGACGTCCACTGCTGGACATAGGCCTCCCTCAAGCGTCGCCACATTGACGGGTCCCGTGCGTCTCGCAACCAGCGGATCCCCCAGCCTTCACCAGGTCATCGGTCCACCTGGTGGGTGGCCTTCCAACACAACGTCTTACGGTTCGCGGTCGCCACTCCAGAACCTTTCCGCCCCATCGCCCATCCGTTCTGCGAGCAATGTGTCCTGCCCACTGCCACTTAAGTTTGGCAATCCTTCGGGCTATGTCGGTAAACGGTTGTTTATGGCGTACATATGTTTGGGCCTTTTTAATGGGTCTGCTTGTCTTTTGTCGGCATTTTAACAGTGTTATAAAAATAAGTTGCAATCAATGTTTAATGTTTCCGGAACGGTAAACTGAACAGTCATATAAATTGATGAATAGCGACCGTTGTAACCGAACCTAAACACATGACGCGATTACCTGGACTTGTCGTGAGAAAATATATTGTACCGTTAAGCATTGTCTCGTAGCTTTCGTGTGACAAAAAATCCCACGTGGTTATTTAAAATATGATACATGTAGGTTCCATGCGAATTTTAGAACTTGTAATATACATAAGATTTAGAGAAAAGGTAGCTAATTAGATAAGATTATGTATGTTTTCATAGTTTCATACTTGGAGTAAGGAGGAATCTAGGTTAAGAAATTTTGTTTTGTCCTTTTCCAACTTGTATATTTTTCCTATGTAGAATTAAGTATGTAGATTACGGAAATGTATATTTTTTATAAATTTAAGTAAGATTAGTTAAATAAAATCGGCATTACTGCGGCGCTACACCCGAGTACCGTTAGGAGAGAGGGGCGCCGATTGGGGGCGATCAGGGGGCCGATTTTGTATAAAAGCCGGACCACTTCGGGGCTGAACCAGTCTTGTCCGTTCTTCTCCACGTAGGCTTATTCCGAACGGATGGTAGAATTTCTTTATTAATATCCAGCCTTAGTTGTCCCCCCAGCGACGCCCTGAGCCGAGGTTCGACCCCAACTGGGGTAGCCCTCAGCGTTGTCGCTTAGGTTTAGTAAATTTTTGCCTAGCTGGAGGCTATATAGTTTAGTCTCCGTAGGAAAGCCCGGTTAAGCAGCTAAACAGTCATTTTGACTGAATTGCGAGACGACCCGTAGAAAAAAAAAAAAAAAGGGGCTGAACCAGTCAGTCTCCAGCTCTATAGTTGTAACAACAGTAAGGAATAAAATTGAAGATACGAATCAAGACAGTATTTTCATACCTGCAACAAGACCCCAACAAACACAAATACAGTCCACTACATCAATGTTTATGTTGTTTGATAGACGCTAGTGGCGTGCGTCCACGTGCCTCAAACCTGAGTATTTAGTCTGGCTGGCAAGACAGCGGGCAGTGTAAGAGTTCGTTTGAACGTGACACTCATGTTAGTACAGTTTAAATGATTTTATTCGTGTCTATCAGTCGATAATAGTGGGAACTGGGCACTTATTAATATAGAATGGGTATCAAATCCTTTCATATTATATTTGTCGGGTTTAGTCAATAGTACGGACGTCAAAACAAATGGCAAGCACGCCATCTGGCGGCAAAGCAAGAACAACTACGCTTTGGCGCGCTTTCTCTAACCACTTACGTGGTGGGGATAATAGAATATAGCAGTTGAGTACTGACAGCCGTAGAGCTAACACGTCGTAGAATCAGTGTCGATCCGTAATATTAGTAAGCAGGAATGTAACTTGTGTCTATTTGAATATACTCAGTGTATCGAATAATTTGTGTGATTTCATTTTCACGATTGTACCTAACGACCTGCCCACACACGATGTCTTAACCTAAAGGAATACATCCTGACTTCCCGATGGTTTACATCTATCGGCCAGCCTTGATGCGACATATCTATGAGTTCCGAAAAGAATACGAAAACGCTTGCAGTTGTCAAATAGTTTTCTAAAATTAATAATTTATTAAATCCAGGTGCTGGTGGAGCGTCTGCTGTGGACCTGTCGCGACATCTCGCGCCTACACTTGCTGATGAGACACAAGAAGGATACCGAGCCGGAGAAGAGGCTTGAGCAACTCAAACAGTCGCAGGTATGTGTCTATATGCGTCGCTACAGTGATTGGAAAAACGTCAAAAATGTATGGGATTAAAATAAAGAAAGAAAGAAAAAAATATTTATGTGCAAGACCAAAAATAAATAGAGTGGGCGTGAGAGGCTTAACATTTTCATCTCAATGTTTTCATAATAATCTCTCTCAGCGGAAACAACGTGTCAAAACAGAGGAATACCATAGTGATCAATACGAAACCTCTTTTGGAGTCCCACAAGGGAGCACCTTGCGTCCTCCTCTATTCCAAATCTATATAAATGACCTTTGCTTAGTGAAAGTCCGAAATACAAGGCTTTTTACATACAACGATGACACACCAGTTTTTGTAGAACCCTTTACTTGTTTCTCTCTATCCAGGTGTTCGATGTGATCTGCAAACATTGTCCGCAGCAGCTGGATAAGCTGAACGCATTGTCCGGTGACGTCACCGCGCCACGACTCGGCCTCGATCAGCATGCCATCAGTCAGCTCAACCAGGTACACTCCTTCTTCTATCGTGTCGATGAACTCAAATATAGTCATTCAAGTTTTATACGACCAGTATGCAGTTACTTGGACAGCGCTGTCATTCGCCACATTCAGATCCTGAAAGATGTAGGTAGCCGGGCATGAAGGGCAGTCAAGGAGCTGGACCATATCTTGCAAAGAGGTTTTACCGCGCCACACCGCGCGCCGCCGTAACCTCACTTTCTTGCCCGCCGATGAGTAACTGCTAACGCCGAACTTTTCTTTATTCTAACTCACGATACAGGATTATGTGCCTGGGTCCATAACCTAAAGTTACTTTAAATGAAATGCAGAGATTTTTAGTAATCAAGCTGTTTTATTTTAATCGAACACAGCACCATTACAAGTATGTGGCAGAGAAGAAAAAGTAATACCATACGAATCATATCTACTAGTAACTTAGCGACAGAAACAAAAACAGTACTGCCAAATTAGATAAATATATGAACATTGTACATCTTATTTAACAGGAAAAACCATTTGTTTTTTTTATGTTTTGCTGATGACGTCCTTGGAGAAAGTTGTTCATATACATGGGTAGAAGCAGTTTATAAACTACCTTTATTCGCATAATATCAGATTCTCAAAATAGCAGATTCTCAAAATATTAGATTCGCTAAATATTTGCTATTAAATACTTAAATAACAATAACTACCTATATATACAGTTAAATAAAAATAAAATAAAACTACGAACACGTATAAAAGGGGCAGGGGTCATAGGGCGTCAAAAAATTCGTCCACATCGCTGTCAACGTGAAAAGTGCCCAGAACGCTGGCAGCATTGCCACGTTGGATGGCAATGCTGATTCTCTGGCCAAAAAAATAAATATTTTAATCTCAAAATAGCCAAAGTACAACCAAGCACTCAAAATAAATGTGTCAAATAATGACCTTGTTTTGCCTTTTTTATTTATTTTAAAATATTTACATAAAAAGGAATATAAAACCAAAAAAAATAAAAAGGTGATGGTCTAAAATTGTCATTGTCATGAATAATTTTCATAGTTTCATAGTTTATTTATTTCATAATGGAATTGCAAAGTTTACAAATGTTGCATCAACATATTTTTAAGGTTCAATTATACAATAAAGACGGGTGGAGTACTGTTCTCCTAGATAGGCTAAAATTTAGCCTGTGTTAAGGAGAGACAGTGCCGATCCCCTGTTTGGTGGATTATTATAGAAGTAGTATATGTGTGCTTAGTTAATATAACATTTGGAATTTGAAGCAGCATCCGGACATAAGTGCAATCATTATACAAAAGTTATATTTATTATTATTAATACAAAATATATCTAGAGTGTGGGTGTGTATGCATGTGTGTGCGTGTGTGTATGTGTATGTATGTGTAGGTGCATTTATGTGTGTTAGTGGGTGTGCGTGTGTATGTGTGTTTACGAGATTACTTTGTGAGGAATAATTCAGTGTCATCATAATTGAGGTCCAAAAGGAGTGTCCGTACAGTTTTTTTACAATTGTAGAATGAGAGTTTAAAGATTGGGCATTTTGCATTAATTTTATTATAGAGAGATGGTGCAAGATATAAAGAGAATCGTTTTACGAAAGAGGTACGTGGAGGTGGAATTGTGCAGATTATGTCTTTTCGACGTTTGGAGATATGTCTATATGGTGTTCTGGAATGTTGGTGTAAAACTATATGTAAAATGTACTGCTGTCGTATATTTAAAACATTCCAGGATTTATAAAGTTCGGCCGTTGGAAATAAGATAGGGCGAAAGGTGGCAACTTTAAGTATGGCTCTGTGAGCGACCTCTATAGGCTTCATCACTGTCTTTGCAGCTCCTCCCCAACAGGAAATACAGTAGGTGACTAGTGATTGGCAAAGAGCGAAGTATACATTTCGGATAACTGAAGCGTGTGCTACATGTCGCAGTGTTTTAAAAATGTAAATAAGTTTCCGTACGCGGCCGGATAGGATATTAATGTGTGATTTGAAATTTAAGTGTTGGTCAATGAAAATACCAAGATATTTTATTTGATTTACTGGGGTAAGTGATGGGCACTGGCAGGCCTGCGGCGACATTAAACAACACGAGTGAGCTACTAGGGAGATAGAGGGATTTGGTTGGGAATTTGAGTTTATTGAGAAGGTAATAAAATTAGTTTTAGTGGTATTCAGGGTCAGGGAGTTTGTGTAAAGTCAACTTAGTGTGGAGTTAAATCCTTTTTGTGCAATTGACTGCAGTTCCAACCATGAGTTAGCGGCAAAAGTTATTGCAGTGTCATCAGCATAAGATACTATTTGGGCATTTGGTATATCTAGGTTGCAGAGGTCGTTGATGAATACGAGGAAGAGAGTGGGTCCTAAAATACTTCCCTGCGGCACGCCGTATTCAATAGTAATTGTATCACTATTGTAACTGTCCATAGTCACAAATTGGGAACGGTCAGTTAGGTAACTTTTGAATAAATCAAGCGGTGGTCCCCTTACACCTATACATTCAAGTTTGAGTAAAAGAGTCGGAATGGGCACAGTGTCGAAAGCTTTTGTGAGATCTAAGAAAATGGTCAATACCTTTTTACTATTGTCTAAACTCTCCACAATGTGATCAATCAATTTGTGTATCGCGTCATTTGTGGATTTATTTTTGCGAAAACCAAATTGCTGTGGTGATAAAATATTATAATGCTCAAGATAGTGAATGAGTCTTTTATTCATTAAACGTTCCAATATTTTTGATAAAATACTAAGTACCGCTATGGGGCGGTAGTTGTTTACGAGGCACCCATCGCCGCCCTTGAGAATGGGATGAATGGCTGCCTTTTTGAATGAAGTAGGAAAAATGGCTAAGTCAAAGCAAAGGTTGAAAATATGGCATAGTATAGGTGCGAGGAATTTGGCGAAACGTTTTAAGAACAAGGTGGAGATACCATCCCAGCCGGTAGCCGCATTTGTTCGTAGCATATTTATGGTTGACACAATTTCGTCAGGATCTGTCTTTTCCAACACTAGTGATTTTATGAAGTTCGATGTGTGGGGGAGTGAAGTGCGGGTGAATGATTGTTTGTTGTTTATACTATCTGCAAGATTCCTTCCTATACTTGCAAAAAAATGGTTTACGTCATTGCAAGACTGTATCGGAGATGATGAAGCTGATAACAACTGTGTGTAAGAGTGTTTGGTTTTGGTAGTATTTGTGATATTTTTAACAGTTTCCCAAAGTTTTTTAGGATCATTCATAGCCTTATTTAATTCTAGAGAATCGAATTGTCTTTTTACTTTTTTTAATAAAGCTGTACAAAAATTTCTGTATCGTTTATAGGTAGTACTGATTATGATGTTGTCAGGTGATTGCTTAACTTTTTTATGTAGAGAGTCACGGTTACGTATACACCTCAGCAAGCCCGGCGTTATCCACGGTTTTAAGGTTTGTTTCTTTGCAGATACCTTTATTGTTGAAGTGCATTCTTTTATGGCTGTTTTAGTTAGCCTTATAAAGGCATCTGCAGCATCATTTGGATCCATCATAGACAGAACCGGTGAAAAGTCTATACCTGCCATAACAGTTTGTTGTTAGAGTGGTGTTTGTTATAAGCTTTGACAGCTGACAAAAAATTACTTTTGACGAGGGTATTTGTAAATTCAACTGTTATTGTAGAATTTTGGTTTTCTTTTTTTGAGGGTTGACGTAGCACATCGCGCATGTCGGATACTTGTAAGTTGAACTCAAGTTGTTTTGATAACTCCAGCAAAGAATTGTATAGCATCTCCTTAGTTTCATTTGGCCTCTTTGGAACGTTACGTAGTTCAACACAAGTTTTCACCATGGAACGGTCGAAAGACTCCAGCTTCTCGTCAAGCTCAGCCAACTTTGAAATCATTGAAGTTCGTTCCTTTTCGAGACCCGTTATTTTCAACTCGAGTGAGGTTAACTGATCAGAAATAGATATCATGGATTTTTCTATTTCGGTATTTGTTCCTTCTATGTTACTATTTATTTGTTTTACTTCAAGGATGAGGTTCTCTAAGTGCTCCAAGCGAGTGCTCTGTGAGCTTATCATACTGTGCAACATATTCTTGATTTCCTTCTTAAAGTCCTCCAAACCATCATTCACATCCGTCGTTGGAGGACAACGCCGCTTACATCTTTGGTTAATGTTTGTAACAGGATTGGTTGGGTGTCCTTCGCTGTCGCATAGTTTTAGTAGGTCCGACTCGGAACGTGAGGGAGATTGTTGCTTATTTGCTGTTGTTCTAGTTAATTTAGACATTATGTGTTGAGGTTTTATTTAGTCTGAGGGATTGTTTGTGGCACAAAGAAGAATAAGTTATGTTACTGTGTGAAAATTTTTTCTTAAGTCAAAGTCAAAGTATTTTATTTGTTTAACATAGGTAATATGGTACATGGTATAAAATTTGTGTTGTATCACTATGTTTTGCCTTGCAAGGCGTACAAAGTAGGTGTAAAAGAAAAATAAAAATAAAACGACAAACCAAACAAACAAGATAGAATAACAAGTGGATCGGACATTTTTTATTTTAAGTTTCTATCATCTAAAAACTCATTGATAGAGTAGTAAGCCTTTTCAATCAATAATTTCTTTAATTGCGATTTAAAATGGTTTATATTGGTCATGCTTTTTAAGGTTTTTGGTAGTTTATTATAAATCTTTGGACCCATGCCAAGACAACTCTTCGAGAAAAGTGCAGTACTGTGTTTTTTTGACTTTAGTATGCTTTGGTGACGTCTAGTATTAAGTTTCTCAAATTTAGACAGATTCTCCTTAATAAATATTGATGTTTCATAAATATAGAGGGATGGAAGTGTAAGTATTTTTAAACTAACGAAAAATGGTTTGCAACTTTCGGTGGTTTTTAACAAACATATCGCTCGAAGACATTGTTTTTGGGCTTTAAATGCCATTTCTCTGTTGGTAGAGTTGCCCCAAAATATTATGCCGTAACGAAGAGTTGAGGAGACATATGCATGATATGCAGTAAGGACAGTATTACGATTTACAACCTTATTCAAATTGTGTAGGGCACGGTTCTTGTCATAATGTATATTGAAAAATGATTTATATTAAATAACTAAGTTTATTGAAGAATACAAGCCTTGTTATTGAAAACCAAACTTCAAGATGGTAGCAGAGCTTTTTACTGGTTAAGTTGTAAAAACATGTTATTGGATAAAAAATAAGAAGTTACTGGGTTGCGATCCACGTACGTACATATATTATATTTAAATAAAACGAACAAAAATGACGAGCGCTGCGGTGTCGTCGTTACCGTGTTTGACTGAAAACAAAAATTTTAGCACGTGGAAATTCCGTGTTAAACTAATCTTGGAAGAGAGACAAGTCGCATATGTTTTAACGTCAAAAGATGTCGAGAAACCACAATGGAAGAAAGATAACGCAAAAGCAAGGTCGATTATCGCACAAAGCCTGTCGGACAAATATGTAGAATTGGTAAAAGATGGGGAAACTGCCGCAGATATGATAAAGCTACTTGAAAGTATCTTTGAAAGAAAGAGTGTATACAATCGTTTCTACCTTAAGCGAAAATTAATATCTATGAAATGTGAAGAGCCGTTACAGTCATATTTAATTAAATTTAGTTCTATTATCAGTCAACTGCAGGCTATAGATGTAAAAGTGGAAGATGAAGACCAGATTTGCTATCTGTTATCCTCACTACCTAAAGAGTATGATCATGTTATCACTTCGATTGAAACAATGGCTGCGGAGAAAAAGTTGACCTTCGATTTTATTAAGGCAAGGTTGTTAGATGCTGAAACTAAGATAAAAATAGAAGAAACACAGTACAGCGAAGAGAATGCTTTCAATATTTCCTGCTATAGATGTGGAAAGAATGGCCATAAGTCATACGAGTGTCAAATAAACAGTAGTTATGCAAATGACAGAGGAACATCAAAGGCAAGAGGCCAAGGACGAGTTTATAGTCAGAGCCGTCGAGGACGTGGTCGCGGACTTCGTGGAAGAGTTTTTCAAGGACAAGAATATAGAGGACGAAGATTTCAGGGACAAGGAGCAACATCAATGATGTCGGATGTCGAAATTGGATTTATTGCAAGTGACAATGCTTTAAGCGTAAGGAGTGAAAAGGACAGAAACTATGATATTTCTTTTATAGTGGATTCTGGTTGTACTCAACATATTGTAAGTAATAAGTTTGAAAAATACATGACAGATGTAATAATATTAGACAAGAGTGTCAAAATACTAGTTGCTAATGGTCAATATCTCTTAACAAACAAAAAAGGTAATTTAAAAATAAAATGTGACAATTTAAAGATAAACATTGAGGCATTAATTGTTAAAGATATATCGTATAACTTACTATCAGTCCACAAAATTACTGAGGCTGGACATAATGTGCAATTTAATAAACATAAAGTAACCATTAAAAGTAATAATTCTTATCTTGAGGGTACATCAGAGAGCAAGCTGTATAAATTGTATGCTAACATTTGTAATGATTCTTGTAATATTAGTAAAGTTCAATGTGATGATGATCTTTGGCACAAGAGGTTAGGACATTTAAATAGAAAATCTTTAGGAATGATGAATTTACCAATGTCTAATAAAGTTTGCAGTGCATGCATGGAAGGGAAAGCTACAAGAGGACCCTTTAAACAGACACCAAGACCGAAATCAAGGCAAGTGGCAGAAATGTTACATACAGATATTGCTGGGCCAATCAAGGAATGTGGATTAAATGGTCAGAAGTATTTTATGACAATACTAGATGATTATTCTCATTTTTGTGTAGTATATCCACTAGTTAGAAAATCACAGGCAACAGAGAAGCTTGTCAACTATATAGTACAACTTGAAAATGAAACTGGAAATAAAGTAAAAAGGATTCGCTGTGATAATGGCGCAGAGTATACCGCCAATAAAGTTAAAGATTTTTGTAGAAAGAAAGGGATACGTTTAGAGTATTCTTTACCTTATAGTCCTCAAGAAAATGGATGTGCAGAGAGACTAAACCGAACGTTGTGTGATAAAACGAGGACTCTATTCGCAGAAACTAAGCTCCCTAAGTTTCTGTGGTGTGAAGCTATTCAATGTGCAGCTTTTCAATTAAATAGATCTCCTTCATGGGCAATTAATTTCGAGACACCCTGCTATATGAGATTTGGACAGACAGATTTGTCAAGATTGAGAATTTTTGGTTCCAAAGCATGGGCCACTATTATACCAAGACAGGATAAATTGAGCAACAGAGGCAGAGCAACAAGAATGGTTGGATATGGAGTAGTAGGTTACAGATTGTGGAATCCAGAAGACAATTCTATTATAAAATCCAGAGATGTGAGATTTGATGAGACTGATATACAATATAAAGAAGAAGTAGAAGATAAAAGTAGTGAAATTAAATATATTGAAGAAGAAGAGGAAAATAAAGAAAGAAAACATACTGAGATAGAAAAAGTAACAGAACCGAACACAGAAAATGAAAATGAAGAAGAAGAAACAGAGAGACACAATTGTGAAATTCAAGCCACTGAAGATATATTAGAACAAGGAAATCGTACTAGATCAGGAAGAAACGTCAAACGTCCCATATATCTAGATGAATATGAAACTTATAACACAGTTGTTTGCTTGAGTGCAAATGAACCAAGCTCATTTGAAGAAGCTGCAAGTCAAACAGATTGGAAGGAAGCTATTGATAAAGAACTACAAGCACTAGAAAAATTAGAGACATGGGAAGAAGAAGAATTACCAAAAGGAAAAAAAGCAATAGACACTAAATGGATTTTCAAAGTAAAAGAGGAAGGAACAAAAAAGGCGAGATTAGTAGCTAGAGGATTCCAACAAAAGAAGGATGATTTCTTTGAAAACAATTATTCACCGGTTGCTAGACATTCAACAGTAAGAATGTTCTTATCAAAGGCAATTAACGAAGATATGAAAATTGCACAACTTGACATACCAACAGCATTTTTAAATGGCAAACTGAAATCTGAAGTATACATTAAAGTACCTAAAGGATACAAGACAAAGAATCCAAACACAGTTTTAAAGTTAAGAAGAGCACTATACGGATTAACAGAATCCCCTAGATGCTGGAATGAAACTATTGATATGTTTATTAAAAGTAAAGGATTTCAAAGATCGGAATATGATTTTTGCATGTATCATAAGCAAGACACTTGGATACTGGTATATGTCGATGACATTCTGATTATTGGTAATGGAGCAGATGATACTGTGAGGACTCTGCTTTAATAAGCAAACTCCTTACATATAATAAGGCTGGCATGTTATACATAGTTTTGCAAGGTAATTAAATTAGGAACACTTGTCATATATAGAATATGTTTTTCTTTAACTTTGATTGTCAATTCTGCTGAAGCAGCCTAGAAGGCAGACACGTTATTACTAGAATACATGATATAAAGTAATCTCCAAGTATTTTCTTTGATTATCTGAGCTACCCCTTTCACATTTTGGCGGAGTTGCGCCGGGTACAGTAAAATTCCGGTACGAAAATAAAATTGTTATTTCGCGTGTGCACGGCGAAAACAGTGCGCGAAGCCCTAGCTACGGGTGTAGAGTTTTCGAAGATCGAAAATACTGTTGGCGAGAACCCTAGCCGACGAGCACCAGCACGTGGATTATCAAAGATAAGTGGTATTTTCTAACTAAAATAAAAATGGCACAGCCTGTGTTCACGGGGACGGGAACAAAGTCCAGTTTTGAGGATTTTCTCATGCAGTTCCGCCAAGTTGCAGCTATAAATAAATGGCAGGAACAAAACTTGGGACTCATTTTAGGCACATACTTGGACGGCCCCGCGCTTGCCTATTATAAGTTCGTTTACAAGGACGATCTGTCGTTCAAAGACATTTGTAATAACTTAAAAAAAGAATTCCCAGCGAGATTAGATTTTATTGAGAAATTTTATAATGCACGGCAAGATAGACAGGAGGATGTAAATGCTTTTTTCTATAGACTGGCGGAATATGCTGAGCAAGCAGGCATAGCCGATGACCAAGTTTTCATAAGAATTTTCTTAAAAGGGGTGACAAATTATTATAAATTTAAGTTAGGCACGAAACTATACGGATCCAGGGCAGAGCTTCTTGCCACAATAGTACAAATGAGGGAAATTTTGGAGGGGGTGCAAAATGAGCGCATAAATTTGCCAGTGCAACCCCCACGCGTGCGTTTCGAGACGTCATCGTCTAACCAAGGGTTTCCTGCCTCTCGAAGACCACCAAGCCCAGGTACGGCTACGTCTAGCACGACTCCGCATCGGGCGGGTGACGGCGAAACCTTTCACACACCGAGATACAATTTGCGCCCGAGGCCGCGCTTCGAGGACAGAAATAACCGCTCTCATATTGCCCCTAGATTTAGAAGCCCACTACCCACCGATCACCCAAACGAACCAGGACACAGTCAATAAAGATGGATGAGGAGTTGCGTACTGTGTCCATGAAAGTGCAGCTCCCAAGCGAAGACAATAAACACGGTGATCTTTCTCCATTTATTAACATTTGTATAGCTGATAAATTTTACAAAGCATTAGTTGACACAGGTGCTTCCATCTCTTGCATCACGGAAGAATTAGTTGTGCTGCTAGGTCTGAGACAAACTAGTGATGAGACGAAACATTTTGTGAAATCCATTTCGGGTACACACCTAAAAGTTTTAGGAAAAACCAGGATCAACTTCATTGTGGATTCGTGTCTTTTAACAAGTGACTTTGTTGTGATAAAAGACATTAACCAAAGTCTGATACTTGGCCAAGATTTTCTAAACAATAATGAGGCTATCATTGACTTTAGTAAGAAATGTGTATTTTTAAAAGGCAAATTTTGTGCTAAGTTTTGTAAATACTCTGAGCAAAACGTTACGTCGATTTCACAACCAACGGTGTGTAGGAGCTGTCAAGACGGGTCAAATAAAATTAATAACGTCTTGAGCGGCTATAGTGAATCTATGGAAGAAAGAAGTGTAAATACAGTATCTAAGAGTGACCATTTATATTTTTCGAGATTGGTGAATAATAATGATGAGAGTTATATATCAACTGTACCCAAAGAATGCAATGTAAGAAGGGAACTTGATATAAACCCAAACTTAAGTCTTTGTAAAATGGAATCGCTTAAGAATCTTCTTTCATCATATAGAGAGAATTTTGCATTTTCGGCATCGGAGTTAGGCAGCTGTAGTGTAGAGGAAATTAGTATTAGAACTGTAGATGAAATACCAGTCCATCATCCTCCTTATAGAGTATCTCCTAAGCAGCTTGACATAATAAACACCCAAATAGAAGAAATGCTAAAGAATGGGGTTATTCGTGAATCAAGGAGTGCGTACGCCTCACCGGTAGTACTAGTACAGAAGCCAGATCAGTCCTGGAGATTCTGTGTTGATTATCGGAAATTAAATAAAAAAGTCATTACCGATAGTTACCCATTACCGATCATAGAAGACTTAATGATTTACTTATCAGGGGCGCGATACTTTGCGGACTTAGACTTAAATTCAGGCTACTGGCAGCATCGTTTAAGCGAAAAAGATAAGCATAAAACTGCGTTTATTACTGCTTCCGGATTATATGAGTTTAATGTTTTACCTTTTGGACTTAAAACAAGTCAGGCTGTTTTCCAAAGGATAATGGACAAGGTCTTAGCTGGTATCAAATATAAAAAGGCTATTTGTTATGTAGATAATATCTTAGTGTGGGGTAATAATTTCACAGAGTTTATGGAATCGTTAGAAGAAGTCATGCGTAGATTAAAGAAAGCAAACCTTACACTAAAACCGAATAAATGCAGTTTCGGTTACAACAAAATTTCAGTGTTGGGGCATGAGATCTCCGGTGAAGGAGTTAAACCTGATAATAAAAAATTGCAATCCCTAAAAACACTAAAGACCCCAACAAATGCAAAACAGGTTAAGTCTGTATTGGGTTTGTTTTCTTATTATAGAAAGTTCATTAGTAGTTTTGCTGAAATAGTATTGCCTCTTACAAGATTATTAAAAAAAAACGCCAAATTTATATGGGGAAGAAATGAAGAAGAAGCCTTCCAGAAGATAATAAAGATTATGGAATCACCCCCAATATTGCATTTTTATTCTAGTAATAAGCAGTTATCAACTAGGTTACATGTGGACGCTAGTGGGGAGGCCCTTGGCTGCTGTCTCATGCAAGGTGATGATGTGTTGTTCCCTATAGCATACGCGTCCAGGAAGCTGAGTGAGGGAGAGAAGAAATACTCTACAACAGAGAAGGAGTGTCTTGCTTTAGTCTGGGCGTTAAATTATTTTAAACATTTTCTTTGGGGGCTGAGGTTCCAAGTTGTCACTGATCATAAGGCTTTGTGCTGGCTACGAGGTAGAAAGGACATGAATGGAAGGTTAGCTAGGTGGTCGCTGTGTATCCAGGCGTATGACTTCGATATTGTACATTGTTCAGGCAGAGATAACGTTATTGCTGATTTTTTGAGTAGGAATCCATTAATGCAAGTCGAGGAGGACCAGAAGAGGACGGAGGAGGGCCCTGACGACGGCATGCAGTTATATAGGATCGAAGTGGTCAGGATAAGAGATGATCAACTTCGAGATGAGTTTTGTAGGCATTGGTTGGATAGGATAGCAGCTAGCGGGAATAATGTGGTGAAGGGATTTAGTGTGATGGATGGTATTTTGTGTAAGAAAACCAGGATTCTGAATGATGATCGAATGCTAGTAGTCATTCCTAAAAACTTGGTACAGGAGGTGTTGAAAGAACTTCATGATGATCCATGGTCAGGAGGGCATTTAGGGCTAGCGAAAACTTTAGCTAAGTTTAGAGCGAGGTACTTTGTTAAAGATGCAGAGAGAGTGATAGACAAATATGTAAGAAGCTGCGTGTTATGCCAAGAGCGGAAGAAGGATGACCAGGTGGCTCAGTTACAACCTGTTGTTGTGAACCGTTTGATGGAAAAGGTTGGGATAGATGTGTTAGGTCCTTTTAGGAAGTCACTGAAGGGTAATAGGTATATTATTGTAAGTTTGGAATATGCAACGAAGTATGCAGTTTGTAGAGCAGTACCCAGGGTGACGGCGCAAAGGATCAGCGAGTTCCTGATCGAAGAGATTTTCTGTCGATTTGGTGGGGTTAAGGAGATTGTGTCGGATAGGGGTTCGGTTTTTACATCTCTGTTGGTAAAAGAAACGGTAAGTTATTTCGGAGCCAAGTCACGCTTCACCACTGCGTTCCACCCCGCAACGAACGGTTTAGTTGAGCGATTTAATCGAACAATGTGTCAGATGCTATCCATGTATGTGTCCAACGATCAGCGAAATTGGTGTAGTTATGTCCCACTAGTGTGTTTTGCTTATAATGCCAGCAAACAGTCTAGCACTAGATTTTCACCTCATATGTTATTATACGCTAGGGAACCATTATTTCAAACCGACATGGTTGTAAATAGTAGCAATGTTAACATGATTGATTATGTAAGACGTCATGAGCTAGGGAATAGTTTGACACGTTGTGCCATAGATAATATAAAAAAGGCACAGGTTAAACAGAAAATGCGATACGATAGAAAAGCTAAACGGAAAATATTTACACCGAATCAATTAGTGTTACTCTATACACCTAGACGGACCACAAATAAAAGTCTAAAACTATGTAGGTTATATAAAGGCCCGTACCGAATAGTTAGGAGATTATCTGATGTAAATTATTTAATAAAAAAAAATAATAATAGACGATTTAGGGATATAGTACATGTAAATAGATTAAAACCTTTTAATGTTAGAGTAGAATAGGTGAGTTAGGCTTAGATTAGATATATGTAAATAGGTTAAGGTTATTTAGTGTCTTAGGTCCCCTTTATTATTATCCAGGAAACGGCCCGATGCCAAATTTAAAAATAAATAGGAATGTCAACTGTCAATATGACACATTGAAGTTAGTAGGGATGGGGAAGTAGAAAAAATGTATCGATAGTTTTAATGTCGACCTTTTTAAAATAGTATCGATATTAACGAATGTTATCTTTTGCATGTTCTGATGTGCTGATGAGTTGTAAGCTGCTGGGCGAAGAAGAGGCTGGCAACGTTGGCTACGCATCGAAGAAAATGTTTATTTGTTATGCGAATTAAGGCATAGGCTAAAACCAGGGTATTAGTATAAACCCAGTTGGTTTATTAAGGTAATAGTTAAAACTGATACCGACTTTGCTAACGGGGCATAGCCTTTGCAAAGGATGTCGAGTTGACATCATTGGTCCAGTTAGTGGCTGTTGTTTAATTAAAAAGTAAAAGAATTTATAAATTTAAACCCTGGTGCAAGTTCTATGAATAGGATTAGAAATTCGATGCGATCCAGCCTTTCCTTCTCTGGCCTGATAAATGCACGAGATCGAAAAATTGTATCATGTCTGAATTTTTGAAATTTAAATCCCATCCGAGTCGATGTGATTCCATGTTGACGCATCGTTCCTGTTTGTGTCAGGAGGACGCCTTGTTCCTTTTTCAGAGGTTTTGGCCAAGGAGGTTCAAGCATGACAGCGTTGATTTGTTAGTGCATATGCGCACGTCAGCTAAAAAGTTAAAAGCTCATATCGGAGCATCAGATAATTCGTTTGTCTTGACTTAAGCCTTCCCCTTTTAAGGGTCGTACCTCAATTGTAAATTTAATTCCTCTGTTAGGTAAATGTTCGGGTTAGGATAAGGTAGGATTGATGTTACCTTTCAAAACTTAGAATAGTAGCACCTTATATGATTCTGCGCGACTATTCATTGGGGCGTAGCTCATGTGAGGACTCTGCTTTAATAAGCAAACTCCTTACATATAATAAGGCTGGCATGTTATACATAGTTTTGCAAGGTAATTAAATTAGGAACACTTGTCATATATAGAATATGTTTTTCTTTAACTTTGATTGTCAATTCTGCTGAAGCAGCCTAGAAGGCAGACACGTTATTACTAGAATACATGATATAAAGTAATCTCCAAGTATTTTCTTTGATTATCTGAGCTACCCCTTTCACAATACTATCAAAGCACATAGAAAGCAGTTTAATGCAAAGGACCTAGGAGAAATACAAAGATTTTTAGGTATGGAGATAGAAAGAAACGAAAATGGTTTTATATTGAAACAAACTACATTGATAGAGAAAATACTGAAGAAATTTAACATGACTGAATGTAAAGGAACGAAAACGCCTATAGAAATTAACTATAATATTCAGATGAATGATGAGCAAATACTAGACGTGCCTTATCGAGAGTTAGTTGGAAGTTTGATTTATCTAACAATGACTTCATGCAATGTAAGTGCCATCTCCATGTCAAAGAGTTGCGAAAATTCAAAACGAACTAAGCATATTGACATTAGAGCTCATTATTTAAAAGATCTTGTTGAAAAGAACATCATCAGCATTGAGTATGTAAACTCAAATGATAATTTGGCAGATTTGATGACAAAGAGTTTATGTAAAGAGAAATTTAATAATTTTGTTAATCAATTCTTGTGTTAGCGTGAATACCATTATAGTGATTCAGGAGGAGTTTTATTAATGTTATTTGTTTTTATTTTTATTGTGTACTAAGGAATAATGTTATTTGATAATCATTTTGAAGTCAGTAAACATTGTCTTTATTTATGCTACTATTAATGAGAAGTTCTAAGTAGCAAATTTCAATTTTAAGTTTTGTTTCGTAAAGTTAAATTTGAGGAGGAGTGTTGAGGTTTTATTTAGTCTGAGGGATTGTTTGTGGCACAAAGAAGAATAAGTTATGTTACTGTGTGAAAATTTTTTCTTGTCATAATGTATATTGAAAAATGATTTATATTAAATAACTAAGTTTATTGAAGAATACAAGCCTTGTTATTGAAAACCAAACTTCAAGATTATGAGTCCGGTAGTCTCAGTAATATTAGAAAAACTGCTGATAATTTACAAAAAGTCGAACGTCTCAAGCCGGATTTGAACTCACGACACGTCGATTCTCCGTGTAGCGCCTTAGACCGCTAAGCCAAGAACGCTGTTGATAGTGTTGTGAAATTGATGTTCTTCTGGTTCTTAAAACAAAAAGTCATTGATGTGTTTGACCGCTAGTTTAAATGTAGGATCATGCGGGTAGTGTCACTGCGCGATATTATAACACTTTTAACGAACTTTTAAGAGCTGTTGTTGAATGTTATTATTGTTTTGTTTTACACCATTTATTGTATTTTCACAGATAATTAGCGTTTCTTGTGACAATATAATAGTCTATCACACAAAATAGTCAGTCAAAACCAGTTGTTTACTTTTAAATAGATTTTTAAACACAGAGAGTACACGAACACGACCGATCGCGAGCACGTCCAGCGGGGGGGGGGTGATGAATAATTTTAGACCTTGACTTTTTGACATGTGGAATCATAACCTCTTAATATAAATAAAATGTAGGTATGCAACGGCAATCCCTCGTAAGGAGTCGCTGTCTACAAAGGCTGTTGAAGACTGACAAAATTTTGCATAAGTTAAAGTATTTATTTATTTAATGATAGTAACATGTCTAAACATTTTAGTATCGTAATTTTGTATGAGGTGCAGTCTGATAATATGTTGGCAATCTTCCTATCTTTTTCAACTTATTGAATTGCTCTTTTTTTACCAGGACAATGATATTCATTTCTTTCAAATTTTATATTTTGTGTCTGTGCTTCTGTTTTTAATAAAGTTAAAAACTGGAAGAGTGTTGGTTTAGCCGGAATTTTAGAATTTATTCTTTGGTGCTAACCTTCGACTGCATTCGTAGTTCGATGTTTTTCACCGTGGCAGCTGAATACATCCTTTGTATTTTTTTGCAACCATTGGGTTTTTTTTTTCTCTATAGGCTTGCGCTTGACCACTATCTCTTGGGTGTTAAAATAATCCAAAAAAAATTAAGATAATTCCGTCTCAGGTGCATGAATAGTCAGATATGCTTCTGGGATAAAGGCAGGAGGTAACAAAGCCAAAAGCTTGCAAAGATGCGTAATTTTGCGACCGTCCTTAGTTTCATTGAAAGCCATTTTTTTTGCTCATTCTTAACACCGCATTCAAATAATTGTAATAGCAACCTTTGATGCTAATATTCGGAGACACTTCTATCATTGCTTGAATTGCTGCGATTTCAAAGTCACATTTAAACGTGTTGATATTCATATGAAATTGATTTTTCAGTATACGGAATAATCCTGTATGTATTTGTGTTCCTATTAGGTAGTAAAGCGTAGATCATCATCATCATCATCATCATATCAGCCGAAAGACGTCCACTGCTGGACATAGGCCTCCCCCAAGCGTCGCCACATTGACCGGTCCCGTGCGTCTCGCAACCAGCGGATTCCCGCAACCTTCACCAGGTCATCGGTCCACCTGGTGGGAGGCCTTCCAACGCAACGTCTTCCGGTTCGCGGTCGCCACTCCAGAACCTTTCAGCCCCATCGGCCATCCGTTCTGCGAGCAATGTGCCTTGCCCACTGCCACTTAAGTTTGGCAATTCTTCGGGCTATGTCGGTAACCTTGGTTCTCTTGCGGATCTCTACATTTCTGATTCGATCACGCAAGGAAATTCCGAGCATAGCCCTCTCCATAGCCCTTTGAGTGACTGTAAGTTTTCTGATGAGGCCCATTGTAAGCGACCACGTCTCAGAGCCATATGTCATAACTGGCAACACACACTGGTCATAGACTTTCTTCTTGAGACACTGTGGTAAGTTGCGAAAGCGTAGATAATAGGTACAAAATCAATCTTATCATCATCTCGAGCAATATCAATATGCAAGGTATATAATTGATAAAAAGGAGTAGGTGTTACTTTTAAAAGTGCCATCACTGTAAATAGTTGTGAAAAACTGAAAATACACACGCGGAGCTTAGGACCTAGTAATGCTGAAAATATTATAATTCTGTCATCTAATTCGACGTCGTAGTCGTCAAACAAAAAGAAATCTTTAACGAATTGATGCGGCAATCTTAATTTTTTTGACTTTGTTCACTTTTAATTGCCAACGATTAAAAATTTCGGGTTCTATAGAGTGCATCTTTTACCAGATGGCGGAATGGCGTGTTCTCAACCACGGAATTAAAAATTTCTTTAAAAAAAACTTATATAAAATTTTTGGTATGGATTCATAGTTTTCACATACCTCACGTTTGCATTGTTCCATTATTGAGTCTAACGAATTGCGTTCATCATCAGGAGTACAGATAATTATGTTTTCCTACGCGTATTATCTCATTTTTAGTGTGGAGCGTTATTGATGTTCGGCAATCTTGTTGGTTGCAACAACGCCAGTAACTTACACCTTGCTTGAATTAGGTACATAGCAAAGAGATTTTATGTGATTACTCATAGCCGAGTCATGATAAGCTGACCAAATATTTTTATCGATCGAATCACATAAAGTTCATTAAGTATATATAAAATGCACTTCTCCAGTCAAATGTAAAATTTAGCTATTTTCGATTTATTATTTAGCGAATCTAATATTTTAATATTTATTTATTTTATTTTTATTTTTAATGTTAATGTTAGAATCTAATATTTAGTGATTATTTAGCGAATCTAATATTTTGAGAATCTGATATTATGCGAATAAAGGATAAAATATGATCGCACCTTTCCGTTACACTCTGTATAAAGCTCAATGTGTTATATTGCTCTCCAACTCCTCAGGTGTCGGTGGTGTTCCACTCGGCGGCGACGCTCAAGCTTGACGAGCCGTTAGCGGTGGCAGTGGAACAGAACCTTCTCTCCGTCATCACGCTCATGGACATCTGCGACAAACTGCCCAACTTGAAGGTATACTAACCTAACCGTACGTACTAAATGACTACCGTGACGTGACTTGATGTGACATGACGTCATCATTCCCCTGAACTTCTGCGACGCGTTGCCCAACATGCAGGTATGCTTACTATCCTAACCATAGGTACTTAACGAAGGCTGCCCAAATGGTAGGCAAATAAAGTAGGAAAACCGTTAAAATCGCATATATTTTATCACTAGCTGACCCGGCAAACTTTGTTTCGCCATAAAAACACCAAACATTCGTCTACCCTACCTACCCTACCCTTACAACCCTACACTACCTACCCTACCCTACCTACCCTAACTACCCTACACTACCTACCCAACCCTACCTACCCTACCCTACCCTACCCTACCTACCCTACCCTACCCTCCCTACCCTACCCTACCTACCCTACCCTACCTACCCTACCCTACCTGCCCTACCTATCCAACCCTACTTACCCTACCCTAAACGGTATAAAAAAACCTGTCCTTCTCCTGGTTCTCAGCTACCTCCCTACCAATTTTCAGCCAAATCGGTTCAGCCGTTCTTGAGTTATAAATAGTGTAACTAACACGACTTTCTTTTATATATATATAGATATGTTTTGCATCTGATGGTTTTTACAAGAATGGAAAAAGTATCTAAAACAAAAATCTCTATAATGTGATTTTTTATTTCGTGGACTAAACTGACATTTGGGGGGTTGTCACTTATCTTATCTTATCTTATCTTATCTTATCTTATGGAGGGGCCGAGAACATCTCGGACACTTCGACCCATTGGGATCTATTGTGGTCCCCTAGATAACTTACTCCCCCCCAATCTCGTTGAAAACCGTTTTCATGAGTTTTACAACGAGACTAGGAGATATGAGCCTATAGTCTTCTGGTTTTGGGTATCCAACCCCTAGGAGACCCATTCGCTTACCAGCCAGTGCATCGCATGTGCACAGAAGGTGCTCCATGCGTTCCGTATGTTCCCCACACAACCTGCACACGGGAGTCGTAGTTAAACCCATCTTCATGAGCATGTCGTTGGTTCCAAAGTGCCCAGTAAAGGCCCCAAGCAGGTAGCGGATTTGCCCCCTGCTCATGTTCCAAATGCATTCCCTTTGAACGTAGAGCCTAGGAATTTCTTGGAGTGTTGCAGACCGGTGTTAGACAGCCAATAAGTTTGTTGTCTGTGATCTGCAAACTCCCTAAATGCGACTTTTACGAGACACGTCGAAATGCCTACACATGGTTCTGGACCCACAAATTCATTTGCTGAGCCCTCTCTTGCCAGTTCATCAGCCACTTCGTTACCATGGATTCCTTTGTGCCCAGGGACCCACATCAGTCTCACCCTGTTGTGCTTCCCAAGCCTGTTTAGGGCCTGGATAGCATCCAGAATGAGTCTGGAGTCCACTTTGTAGGATGCCATGGCTTTGATTGCAGCCTGACTGTCACTAAGAATATATATAGATTTACCTCGGGTTCCTCTATCTATATTCTCTTGAGCACAGGTTATTATGGCAAATGTTTCCACTTGGAATACAGTTGCCATCTTCCCTAAGCTTTTGCTACATTTGTAACCTTTTGCGTATATGCCCGCTCCTGTACCTGATTCCATTTTGGATCCATCAGTGTACCACACCAGACTGTCTTGTTCTGGTGGATCGAGTCCCTTCTTCCAGTCCTCTATTGTAGGGATTTGGACCTTAAAAGACCTTTCAAACACAAATTTAGTTTGCATTTTATCGGATAACATGCTTGTTACCCGATCCAGGCCTTCATTCTCATCGAACTTTGTATGGTTAGTCTTTGGCTTAGAGGCATCCCATAGTCCAGCAACAGCAAGACGATGTAATGTCTTCCTTGCCTCGAATCCAACCATCATCATCTCTCAATCGCTGCCGTTGGTGTTGTCCTGAAAGCACCTGTGATGCCGAGACACACTGTTCTTTGTAACCTGGTGAGTGGCGCTTTGCACGAAGCAAGCTTTGTTCTTGGCCACCATACTAGGCTGCCGTATGTGATAATAGGTATTATCATTGTCCGGTACAGCCATCGTATCACTTTGGGCTTTAACCCCCAAGTTTTACCGTAGGTGGAACGACACATGCCGAACACTCGTAAGGCCTTTGTCGTTATATTTTCCACATGAGTTTTCCACCTGAGTTCTTTATCAAGCGTTACGCCCAGATATTTAACTTCGGTGGACCAGGGCAGCTTTATTCCATTGAGGGAGAGCTCTCCTAGGTGTTCTAGTTGTCTCTTCCTCGTAAATGGAACAATGACTGCTTTGCTTGGGTTGATAGAGAGGTGGTTCTTTTTACACCATTCCTCTGTCATCCTCAATGCCTGTTGTAATAATCCAGACACTATGTTCGGGAATTTACCATTGACCATTATTGCTATGTCATCTGCATAGCCTACTGTGTAGAATGGTCCGGTATTGAGTTTGGTAAGTAGCGAGTCTACTACCAAGCACCACAATAATGGTGACAGCACCCCGCCTTGCGGGCAACCTCTTGTTTTTGCACTAAGTCTGTCTCCCATCAGTACCGATCTGACTATTCTGCTTCTCAGCATATAGTCAATCCAGTTGCACGTGGTATCGTTGATGCCATGTTCCTTTGCAGCAATGCGTATGGACTCAAATGTTGTTTTGTCGAAGGCTCCCTCTATGTCGAGGAAAGCCCCGACACAAATCTCTTGTCCCTCTAGCGCAGCCTCGGCTCGACTCGCAACAAAGTGCAATGCCGTTTCCGTAGATTTTCCCGGGCTGTAGGCGCACTGTAGTTTATGTAGAGGGAATACTTTCAGTGGTCCCTCTCTTAGATACCTGTCTACCAGTTTCTCCAGAGCTTTTAAGAGAAAAGATGATAGACTGATGGGCCTGTAAGCTTTAGCTTCTTCATAAGTCGGTCTACCCACCTTCGGTATAAAAGTGACTTTGACCTCCCTCCATGCCTTGGGTACGTACCCAAAGGCTATGCAAGCTCTGTAGAGCTTACTCAAATGGGGTACCAAAACAGATGCCCCTTCCTGCAATAGTATTGGGTAGATGCCATCCAGACCAGGGGATTTGAGAGGCTGGAAGCCCGCTATGGCCAGCTTCAGTTTGTTTTCATCTACCACTTTATTTGCCGCGAGCCAGTTACTTTTGGACGTGTGCCTTGTGAGCTCATCCCTTGTGACTGGTTCCTCTTCATCGCTATTGCGCAGTATACATTCCGGGAAGTGGGTCCTAAACATCACACCCAGAGTGTCCTGTCCAGTTTCCGTGAGACACCCATTCTCATCCTTTACAGATGATAGTGGGTTTGTCTTAGTCATGGACATTGCTTTGCACAACCTCATTCCACTTGGCAGAGTTTCGATGGAGGTGCAATGCTGTCGCCAGTTAGTTCTTTTGGCCTTGCGTACCGCCGTGTTATACCTCGTTAACATGCTATGATAGCCAGAAAAATCCTTCCTGGCTTTTGCATCATTAAAGGCCTGTCGTGTTTCCTGACGTATTTTGACTAGTTCAGGAGTCCACCATGGTACCTTTTTGCAAAAGGCCTTTTTCTCTGGGCAGTTATCTTCCCATGCGCCGATGGTGCCCGCCTTGATTCTGTCCGCTTCGAATTCTATATCCAGTATGGAATTAAGCTTACCTTTAGGGCTCCCTAGATTTACTTTAAGGTCCCTCCTGTATGAGTCCCAATTTGTATGCCTTGGGTTTCTCCTTCGTCTAGTTTCGGCTTCTCCCGCCGTCCTAAACCTAAAGCATATATAATTATGGTCAGACAGAGAGATTTCGTCCGATACATGCCAATTTTCAATATGAGCGCTGGCCCTGTTTGAAGCCAGTGTCAGGTCAATAACTTCAGTTCTCGCAGAGGTCCTGAAAGTAGGTTTATTGCCTGCGTTAAGGATTTGTAAAGAAGAGCTTACCACAAAGTCCAACAAATCCTCGCCTCGTTTGTTGACATCTGAGCTGCCCCAAACGACGTGGTGAGCATTCGCATCGCAGCCAAGTATCATGTCGAGATTTTCTTGGTTGCCGTAGTCAACCAGTCTTCTGATTTGAGGTGTTACTGGTTCCTTTTGTTCATATGGGAGGTAGGCAGAGGCAAGGATAATTCTCCTTTTCTCTGTTCCCGCCCCCACTTGGATCAGAGCTGTTGTAAGATCCCTGTAACAGAAAGTACGTAAGGGCATTGCCTCTATACCGCCCCTGATATAGATGCAAGTCCTCGCGTCATTAGTTGGACAGTCATAGAGCACCATGCCTCCTGTCCCACCTAAGCCTTTTATAGTCCCCTTATACAGATAAGGTTCCTGTATCAAGGCAATGTCATATGTATTCAACTTCAATTGCCGAGCCAGAAGGGCAGTAGCGGCTCTGCAATGATGCAAATTGATTTGTACACACCTTAGTCCTTCCATCTTGAATAATTGATGGGTTTGTGTTATTGTTGAGCACCCTCCTCGAGAGCAGTAGGCGACTCAATCCCCAGGGTATCGAGGCCCTCAAGGATGTCATCCTCGAGGTCCGCCTCTGACGCCCCGGTCTGGATCTCCGCCCCCTGCGCTACGTCGTCAGCAGAGGCCTCGTCGATGTCCTCCTCAGATTGCGGTGGACCATCATCGGAGGGCTCCACTCCTGCTTCCGCAGTGGGTACCTCTCCCTTGTCCTCTTCCAGGAGCTTGAACGAATAACGTTCAATCCCTCCTGGAAGAGAGTAGCCCGCGGCCTTGATGACCCCAGCGGACACCCCGTCCATAAGGACGATACGACGGATGCCGGTCTGCTCAGTGAGAGTAGTCACGACCTTCCAGTCGTCCGTCCTCAAGGCAGGGTTAAGCCGCTGGAGCAGTCGAATGGCCCGGGCAGAGTCTTTCAACGCCAAGTTCCTACTCTTCCATGCCATTTTGACTGGCTTTGGAAGGTCCTTGGCGTCGACGACCTTGAGTTTCAGGGAGCCAAGTTCCACATTGTGGATGGCACCCCGAAACCAGTTTGCTGCTTCAGAGTTGTCGCAGGATACATGAACTGCACCCGCGACAACTCACTTTATCGTTACATTAAAATAGTGTCGTACCCTAACTATCCTGAGTGATCGAAAGTTAATCGAAAATCGAAGTAGATCGAAAATGAAACTATTTCACGGCATAAAAAAATAATTTGTTTAGAAACTAGCGGCCCATATTTAGTTTCTACTCATTTATGTCAGACTTAATTTTATCGATTGCATTTATTTTATTGTTGATTTCATATTTAACACAATAAAAGTTCATGTACTATGTGTATGAATACTGTTATATTTAAATATATTACGTTTATATTCATAAAACATTTATTTACACCAATTAGTAAAAATAAATTCAGGAGTCATGTCACATCGATTCGAGGAATCACTTATGATTGAGCCTTACCTACAACACTATGCCCCGCGCTTGCAACATTTAAAAAAAATAAGGTCAATAGCAGCTGTCAGTTTAGTCCACGAAATTAAAAATCACAGTATACGATAATTGAATCGAGTTCTAAATATGATAAACTCTTTGAAAACTATTTTGCCAGTGTCAGGGTTAGGGTGTGTAATTGTAAGTCCGTCTTTTTACTTGTGCATAAAGTTTTGTAGTATTATTTTTAACCGACTTCCCAAAAAGGAGGAGGTTTCTCAATTTCGACCGTATATATATTATTTTTAATGTGTGTTCGCGAATAACTTCATCGTTTACAAACCGATTTTGATTATTATTTTCTTTTTAAAAAGAATATATCCCAAGGGTAGTACCATGATAAGGAAATCACAATCTAATGAAGGGATCCTAGAGAAATCGGGGGAACTCCTCGAATATTATAGGCATACATATAGCAATTTTGGTATATTCATTAATAATGCAATCATTTGCACTCAGAAAGTATCATTTGGTGAAGTAGTACTGATGAAGAAGACCACAACGGCCACTGGAACTATATCCAGTCATTTATGGGCTTTAACCAGACGAAACGATTGCGTGAACAGAAAAGTTAGTTTTAGGGATGAGTATTTTAGTGATAGTTATAGTTGTTACGGTGAATGTGAGTACTGTGAGGACTACCCGACTACCGACTACTACGACCTATTTAGAGGCGAACTCCTTGCCTATAATAAGACTGGCAACAGATAACTACTTAGTTTTGGAAGTTAATTGAAATTCAAACACATATAAAATAAGTGAAGATGTTTATAATAAGTTTTGATTGTCAATTCGATAGAAGACGCCTGAAGGCAGGCACGTTGTTGCTAAAATATCACACTAATATTAAAAAGGCGAAAGTTTGTGAGTGTGTGTGTGTGTTCGTATTTTTATAAATTCTTCACGCTCAAACGGCTGGATGGATCCGGATGAAATTTGGCACAGGGATAGACTATAGTCTGGAATAGCACATAGAATACTTTTTATCCTGGGAATGTGTTCTCTCGGCATAATTTTCTAAATACTAATAGTCCATCCTCAAATGGACTCAAACGGAACATGACGCGCTGGATAGGCGAGTCCGTACGTTGCTGACTGCATATCGAATGCATCACTCACAATCGTCGGTCATGAGATTGTATATGTATATCCCGCGGAAGTGTGGTGGCCGAGGCTTTTGAAATGCCAAAATCCTCCACAACCGCGAGATATGCAATCTCAGGGAATATTTTCTACACGCCGACGTGGGTATGCATCGAGATGTAGTAGCAGAGGACAAGGGACTCACCCCGCTCTCCTTGGCTTGCTGCGTGCTTGACACTAATGACCGCAGGTAGGTATGGCAGAGTAAGGAGCTTCACGGATGCTTTTTTCGGGCCCTACATGGGTCCGATGTAGATGTTAGCGTCCGTAGCCTGGCTGCTTTTCGGTGACCTTTTTGGAAAAACCGAAGGTTTTTTCTGTGCAATTATGGACGAAGTTACTCGTATCATGACGTCTAACTGCCGGAGATTTATTGTAAAGGATGGCACGGTTATCATCTGTCGGGCATGTCACCGGCCGGGTGAATCGATCCGCCACATTATGTCTGGTTGTTATCGGCTAGCTAACGAAGAGTACTTGCATAAGTACAACCTTGTAGCCAGGATTATCCATCAGCAACTTGCTCTGAAATACACGTCTGTGGTATCGGAGGTACCGTACTACAGGTATGTGCCCGACCCAGTTCTTGAAAATGGCAATATCACATTGTAATGACACTCCGTTCTATCATCACTGACAGGACTATTGTCGTTTATCTACTCATGTGCTATTGTGGCCAATAAGCCTGATATAGTGGTGGTGGACCGAATCGAGAGGCGTACAATGATAGTTGACATTACCGTCCCGCATGACGGGAACCTCGTGAAAGCCGAGAAAGATAAGCAAATCAAGTATCTTGACTTGGCTCGCGAGGTTGTCGACATGTGGGATGTGGACACAGCGATCATTGTAGTGTCGAGCCTCGACCAACACCTAAGGAGGCTCTCGTTAGGCGGCTGGGTTAAGGGCCTGATCCAGAAAGCAACACTGCTGGACACGGCTCACATTGTTAGAAGGTTCTTCTCTCTGGAGCCCCGACCGACGGTAGCTTGGACCCTGTTCCCGATAGTCTCTACATTTTTATTTTTAAATATTTTAGCTTTTTAATTTATTTCATAAAATATTTATAAATGTACAAACTAAGAAATTTAATGAATAATGGACAAAATAATAATAATCTCCACCAGCTGTCATTTCAGTTTAAACTTCCTTTCTAACCATATCATGCACATAATCGTCAGTTTGTTTAAACCTGGACTTATAGTTGCGCTCCATTGGTGTATTTGCTGCAAGGCGTTCCGGTGCGAGGAAAATTAATGATATATTGTTCTCCCGCCAGGTGCTGGTATACGTCTCGACGGCGTACAGCAACGCGGAGCTTACACACGTGGAAGAGAAGGTGTACGCCGCGCCAGCGACACTGTCACAATTGCTGAGCCTCATAGATGTACTGCCTCAAGATATGCTCACGGAGATCACACCCAAGTGAGCATATTCATACTTATAAAAAGCGAGATAGAAGAACACCGATCTCTTTAATCGTTTTCTGTGATTTGAGCAAAGATTTCGACTTGGTTACCCATGATTTTCTAATACAAAAATGCAATTAGCTATAGAAGCTAAGGAATTCAGTCATTGATTGGATAGCTAGCTTTTAATCTTACTGTCAATTAAAATTTCCACGGTAGAATATACTTGATTATCAACAACTACTACTACAATTACTAAATAAATATAAAATAAAACAACGAACGCGTCGCAGGGGTCAAAGGGCGTCAAAAAATTCGTCCACATCGCTGTCAACGTGAAAAGTGCCCAGAACGCTGGCAGCATTGCCACGATGGATGGCAATGCTGATCCTCTGACCAAGGAAAAGTCCAGCCCTCTGGTCACGTGAAGAGTCGACTAACCATTTGCTTAAATCTCGAAATACTCTAAGAGCACTCGGACCCCACGGACCTAATGTTTTAACACCAAACGGCTCAAATATATAACTTCCAATAAGGTTGTTGTATTTGCGCTGTTTGTGGTTTTCTGCACCAGCAGCTGCTACCCCAGCACAGCCCGCCATGCTAAGAAGATGGGATGGCGCAAGGGTGTCGACACATATTTCATCCCACACCAAAGGCCTACCCAACTTCCAAGGCATTATAGTCATCCCGTCTGGTCTCTTACCATCGTCTCGCGCCAAGCCATTGGGTTCTAAAACAGCTGGCACCCCGGCGATGACAAGAACCCGACGTATGATATCATTAATGCTGGCGTGCCGTGCTAACCGACCAGCGCTCCTACTGCAGGATAGGCCATGGTGTCCGAGGCGGTAGACTGCTTCACAACGATGTGGAGCTCCGCTGAGAGCACCCAAAGCAGACATGTAGTGATCCGGAAGGTGTTGTCACTCAACATAGTATCTATGTTGGGTGACGGTAGTGCCTGTAGCCAGACTCCCATTCTGCCACAGCCAGCAGGCGGGCACGCTCAGCAGTATTGGTGGACGTATCTAAAAGTTTATTCCGTACCAACCTGCAGAGCGGCTCATTCCACTGTCTCTGGGAAAAAGGGGTCTCGGGCGACGCTGTATTCGGGCAAGCCACTTTCCAGGCATTCACTGCATCGGTCGAGTACGGCACTTCACAGTTGACCAGTGATGGCAACAAGATTTTTCTGGTTAACTTTTCAGTGCTGTGGACCGAAGACAGGAACTCCGGTAGGCTTAAACTAGAAATTTTGCGGATGCCGAGCCCACCAAAGCGAATGGGTAGAGTGGCTTGCAGCCACGCTCGGTCATCCAGGGCCACATTTAGGATAAATGATAGCGTGCAACGAATAATCTGGTCAATTATGTCCAAGAGAATTTGTGAATGTGAAGCGCGTAGAATGTAGGTACATGAAATTTGGACCAAAACAACAATAACAAAAGAATAGATAGATAGATAGCCGAATGTACATTAATTTTAGAGAGTCTGTCCGAAATATCATTGATATGTGTTATTTTGGCGTCAATTAATGGAGAAAAACTATCTTCCAAAATTGGGGAACCATTCACTGCGCCTCCTAGTGCAGTGAACTTCTTTCTGCAATTTTGATCTCTGGTGCTATTGTATTGAATTTTTGTAGGGTCGATTGTCTGTCCGTATTGTCCCAGATGAAAATTTCGCATTTGGAGTGGTGGAATTCTAGCCCAATGGATTGGAATTGCTGCTTCAGGAATTGAAAATATTTCAAAACTGTATCTACGTCACCTCCTAGTGTACCATCATCTAGATACCAGACGTTGAATTTTGAATTAAATTTTTTGATGATAGGATGAATAGCCAAACTGAAAATGACTGGCCCGAGAGGGTTACCTTGTTGGCATCCTACTGCAGATTCCAAAAGATTTTCTTTATATAATAATTTAGAAGGGTGCCTGTAACACTGTCAAATAAAACCGAAAATTTCAGGTAGTTCCTTTTTTACCTCTACCAACAAAGTGTCCCTGTTAACAGAATTAAAGGCGTTTTTAACGTCAACCTTGAGGATGACCTCACCCTTGTCAGAATTTAAAAAAGTAGAAATGGTATGTACAGCAGCCTCACAGCCTCCTCTAGAGCAAAAGCCAAGCTGCAGCGGCTGGAACTTATTTGTGAGTGCAAGCCGTAGAGTTTGCAACAAATTTTGACTGCCATACGCCTGTAGGTACATCCGACAGCAATATTGCGCAGGGCACATAAGTTGGCCCTATACAAGACATCGGCAACGGCATCGTTTATACCGCCAGAGAGCATTAGGTTGATAAGAGCCGCAAGCTCCTTCAAAAGAGTCTCACCAGCGTCCCCGGCGCCTTAACTTAAAAGATACTTTAAATGTTGAGGAGTTAGGCCGTCGAGGCCGCCGGCGGAACCACTTTGGAAGGAGCTCACGGCTGCAATCAACTGGAGAGCAAAATTTTTGTAAAAGGATGAATTGAGATCGGGGGTGTCGGGTCGGTCGGGAAAGGTAAGATCATCCGCAGGCGCTGGATGTTTACTCTCCAAGGCTGAAATTGTTTCTGGAGAGTAAGGCTCTACCACATCACTGCTAAACAACAGCCTGGCCGCTCTCCTAATGTCACCTTCACTTAATTTGGATTCCACATGCGAACACACGCCTTACTGTGAAGGGTGGTTAAATGTTGGTAAATTTGAATCTAAAATAAAGGCCGAATTGTTGCAATTGTCTTTAATTTGAGTTGTTAGAGTTTTTTTTTGTAGCCATATTTTTCTGGACATTCAGAATCATGTCAGGGAAGGTGAGCAATTCCTCCCAGGCACTTTGTGAGTTCTCCTGGGTTGCATGACGGACGCAACGCGCCAAACTTAGTGCGACAGACCGTCTTGCACGCTGGGGAATCCTCTTTAAAACAGGTGTAGAATTTTTTAATTTAGGAGGAAACCTGGACTTATATTTATTTATTTTGGGATAGTTAAAGTAAGTCTGAAATAGCCAAGTCAGAGGTGTGTGGGGCTCCCAGATGCGGTTTAATTAACTCTGATACCGGTATGGCCTCATTCTCTCACGAAAACGAAAGAAGCGGAGATATCGTTACACGCGACTGCGATGCAACTGCTGATATTGCAGATCATAATCATCATCATTTCAGCCGAAAGACGTTCACTGCTGGACATAGGCCTCGCCCAGGCATCGCCACATTGACCGATCCCGTGCGTCTCACATTCAGCGGATGCCCGCCACCTTAACCAAGTCGTCGGTCCACCTAGTGGGAAGCCTTCCAACGCATCGTCTTCCGGTTCGCATTCGCCATTTCAGAACTTTTTAACCCCATCGGACATCCGTTCTACGAGCAATGTGCATTGCCCACTGCAACTTAATTATTTGGGCTATGTCGGTAATTTTGGTGCTCCTGCATATATCCTCATTTCTGATGCAATTCCGCAAGAAAACTCCGAGCATAGCTCTCTCCATTGCCTATTGGGTGACTTTAAGCTATCTGATGAGGCCCATTGTAGCGACCACGTCTCGGTCCCATAGGTAATCACTGGTAACAAACACTGGTCATAGACTTTTGCGTTGAGACACTGAGGTAAATTAGACGAGAAGATACCGTGCCAGTTTCCAAACGCCGCCCAGTCGATTCGGATACGAAGGTTGACCTCATTCTCAAAGTTGGACCTACCCAACTTGCTTGCTTGCATCAAGCAAGCAAGTTGGGTAGGTCCATATTGCAGATACATTAATCAATGCAGATGCATTAATTATTATTTTCCTCTATTCCAGGCTGATATCCCCAAAGCCCAACACGTACACGTTCACTAAGGCGATGGCGGAGAGCGCGTTGGCCGAGCACGCTGCGGCCGCCAAGTATGCCACCACCATCTTCAGACCTAGCATAGGTAAATACCAGTTATTACTAATATAACGACCGGTGAACTAATATATAGACGAAATTCATACTTAATAAGAGCGATTCATACATATAATGCGATCTGCTGGGGCGTCGACATCGATGTTTTCAATACTAGCATATTAAAATTAAAAAGGACTCTTTGTAACCTCTTCTTTGATAACGTAAACTAATTAACTAAAATTCACGCTGTTTGAGTCACGTTTTTAACCGACTTCAAAAAGGAGGAGGTTCTCAATTCAGTTGTATATTCGTTTTGGTTTTTGATTATGTTACTGTTTTTACTACTTCTCCACAAGCTGCTTTCAAGAGTCATCACGAATCGTCTCGCGCGCAGGTTTGACGATTTCCAGCCTCCCGAACAAGCCTGATTCCGTAAAGGCTTTTCAGCACCGTAGACCACATACATACGCTGCGCCAGGTTATACAGAAGACCGAAGATTACAACCTGCCTCTCTGCACAGCGTTTGTGGACTAAGAGAAAGCCTTCGATTCGATCGAGACTTGGGCTGTATTGCAGTCTCTCCAACGGTGCCAAATTGACTACCGGTACATCGAAGTGTTGAAGTGTTTATACAAAAACGCCACCATGTCAGTTCGACTTCAGGATCAGACTTCGGAACCAATCCTTCTGCAGAGAGAAGGAGACGTCATATCTCCGAAACTGTTTACTGCTGCACTGGAGGATGTCTTCAAGGTTCTGGACTGAAGAGGGCTAGGCATCAACGTCAATGGCGAGTACTTCACTCACCTTCGGTTTGCCGACGATATAGTGGTTATGGCTGAGACCATGGAGGACCTCAGTACAATGCTCGATGATCTCAGTAGAGCTTCCGAAAGAGTGGGTCTTAGGATGAACATGGACAAAACCAAGGTGATGTTGAATGCCCATGTTCCTATCAAGGTCGGAGACTCTACACTCGAAGTTGTGGGCGACTATGTCTACCTTGGACAAACGATCCAATTGGGTAGGGCCAACTTCTAGAAAGAGGTCAACCGTCGAATCCGACTTGGCTGGGCAGCGTTTGGGAAGTTGCGCGGTATCTTCTCTTCCAACTTACCACAGTGTCTCAAGACGAAAGTCTATGACCATTGTGTGTTGCCAGTGATGACATATGGCTCTGAGACGTGGTCGCTTACAATGGGCCTCATCAGAAAGCTTACAGTCACTCAAAGGGCAATGGAGAGGGCTATGCTCGGAGTTTCCTTGCGTGATCGAATCAGAAATGTAGAGATCCGCAAGAGAACCAGGGTTACCGACATAGCCCGAAGAATTGCCAAACTCAAGGGGCAGTGGGCAGGGCACATTGCTCGCAGAACGGATGGCCGGTGGGGCAGAAAGGTTCTGGAGTGGCGACCGCGAACCGGAAGACGTTGCGTTGGAAGGCCTCCCACTAGGTGGACTGATGACCTGGTGAAGGTTGCGGGGATCCGCTGGTTTCGAGACGCTCGGGACCGGTCAATGTGGCGACGCTTGGGGGAGGCCTATTCAAATTCAAATTCAAAATCTTTATTTCGAGCGATGACTCATATAGGGTTAGTAACAATGTGCTTAAAACTAAGTGTTAGTAAACAACACGATACGGTGACACATGTAACTGACAGCAGTGAACTATGTACGGACAGTCCACTCTGTCAGCAATCATTTTCAGAACCCTGTTAGGACTGCCCATGACTCGGGCCACCATTGAAGTTGCACGCTTGCGCATTATCGCGTAAAAACAATCAACACGCGCCGCCGCAAACATCCCTGACGCACTACAACGCCAAGGCAACCCCATCAGTTTTCTGAACGCGTTATTATACTGGACACGAAGGGCTCCATACGATGCCCGCAAATAATTCTCCCACAGGCTGCAAGTGTAGAAGGTGGTACAGAATGCTTTAAAGAGCGTCACCTTTACTTCTGCAGTACAACGTGCAAACCTGCGAGCTATCATATTCGCACGCACAGAAAGAGCCCTCCGTTCCCTTTCAATGTCAGCATTGTCCTTGAGGTCAGTGGTGACCAAATGACCTAGGTATTTAAATTGTTCCACTCGCTCAAGGGTAACATCGTTTAGCCGTATAGGAGGCACATCAGGAAGGTACCTGGTCCCCGCCCCAAAAACAATGTACTGACTTTTCTGACCGTTAAACAACAACCCATGTTCAGTTGCGTAACTTTCACATATGGCCAATAGTGTCCTAATACCACCGACTGACGCGCTCAGCAGCACCATATCGTCAGCGTAGCTTAAATTATTGACACAGACACCGTCAATATGACAACCAACATGTTGACTGCTAAGCGCCTCAATCAGGGCATTCATATACAAATTGAAGAGGGCAGGGGAGGTCAAACCCCCCTGTCTCACTCCACACTCCAATTGATAAGGCTCCGACAGCACACCCGCCCACCGAACACTGTTGATCTGGCCTCCATACCAATGCCTGAAGATACTTATAAGCTCGATAGGCAAGCTTATAGCTTCAAGTTTCCTCCATAATATATCGTAGGAAACCAGATCAAAAGCTCTAGACAGATCGAGGAAGCAAGCGAAAACAGGTGTTCCTCTTTTTGTGTAGTACCTGACGGCCTGCTTGAGACACAGAACTGCACTCTCTGTAGAAAGTCCAGGCCGAAACCCGAACTGATTGTCGTGCAGCACAAGATGCTTGTTTAGCTGTGTATCAAGCAGACCATCAAGCATCTTAGCGACTATGGTTGCTAGAGAAATAGGTCTATAGTTTCCCTTATCCGAAAGATCACCTGTTTTACTTTTAACAATGGGAACCACGATCGTCCTCATTAGGTCGGAGGGCAAGTATGAATGACCAATACATAAATTGTACAGCAGTGCCAAAACCCTCGGCAAGTGAGGACCGGCGTATTGTAAATGCTCGATACTGAGCCCATCATGTCCAGGGGACTTACCTCTAGACGTAGACCTGATGACCCTGGCCACATCTTTGGCACTGAAACGTGTGCCCACCTTGCCACAACGGGGCTCAGCATCCAGCATCTCACAAGAGCTCCCTAGCGGTGACTTTAAAACAAACTGATTTCTAAAAATGTTCGCAATATCTTTCGCATCACTCACACCATTCACACTAACAGGCAGGCCTGGCCGAATGCTTAATTTATTAGTGCTCTTCCAGAAACCCCGAAAATCACGCTTTGAATGCATAGAGGCAATTATGTCGATCTTTATCTGTTCCTCGTGGTTCTGACACCATTTAAGTCGCGATTTGAAAAATGCCCTACTTGCCCGCATGTCATCATACACTGAGCCAGTTGATGGTTTCCCACACGATAACCATACGTGGAATTTCTGCCTCGCCAGCCTGTGAGCGCAGCTGACATGTTTATTCCAGCCTGTAATTTGAGCATTTTTCCTACGACCAACAAACTTATTTGCCGCACTACTAATTGACGACTCACTGAGAGCACAAACAATATCCGAATACAGCTTATCAATAACAGTCCTATGGGTGGATTCACCACAGAAAATATCACCACAACCAGTTAATTCTATAGGAAAATCAAACAATTTCAATCGCTTGTGACATTCATTGAAATATGTATTAATTTGTTCCTTAGTTCTTTCTCCCCATACAACCCTATTGTGAGCAATCACTTTATCAGGAATCCTAGGTGATAACAAATCAAATTTACATTCCACTATCATAGGATAATGGTCAGACCATAGTACGTCATTTCTTACGTAAACATCAACAACAGAACTTAATGACGAGTGTGTGACTATACAGTGGTCCAGCCATCGCCTACAGCCGTGAGCCTCACTCATAAAAGTGTAGGTATCACTAGTTAACCCCAGTTTGTCTATATCAACACAAATCCATCCCTGATCCTCACAAAAACATGATAGCTCGCTCATAAATAAAGAATTTGGGTGCGCATTAAAATCCCCCAAAACAAATACTGATTCAACACTACAATCGTCTACTACAGCACTCACCGTACCGAGGCAGTCCGTGAAATCCGGCAAATTATCACTCTTATCGGTAGGCATATAGATGCTCATCACAATAACAGGCCTATTGTTAGTTTCTATTCTTATTGCACACACACGAGGGTTATTGCACTGTAACACTGACACATTTTGGAATTCGTTACTCCTCCATAACAGAGCAACACCGCCGTAAGGTCGACCGCGTAACATGCCGGCCGTCATGTCAACAGCTGACGTTCCCGTGGCACTAAACTCGTCGTCAATGGTGCAAAGATATGGTATCTCCTCTGGCTGCAACCATGTCTCTTGCAAAGCAATTATATCGGCAGATCTACACAGTTCTTTAATGTTGTTTACAGACCTTTTTACACTTTTACAGTTGAACGATACCATTCTGTACAATCTATCCATTGCGTTCCATACTGCGGCCGACGTTATTCGAAACACTATTCATATATCTTTTCTTATACGAGTAATGCACGAATCTTCTAAAAATTATTCCTTGAGGCCACAAGTTTTCATCTAAAAATAAAGGTACTTTGTGATCAGATACAAAAAACTTGTATGCCTTGTGGTGTATTATCTCTAAGGAAACTCTTTCTTGTGTCTTAGAATGTATGTAATTAACAATATCGGCTTCAAGCGTGTTCATTTGTACATTTGTTATAAATATAGGTGTCTTCGTATCGGCAGCCTTAAAACCGACCGATTCGCACGCAACACCAATCTGTCCCCTGTATCGGTAATTCAGATTTTTCTTCCGACCTACGTACTGCCAATCATCCGCAATCTCGCTTTGTGGTTTATTACATTTTATTCTCGAGTGCGGTCCCGACGTCTTACTAGTAGCGCAGCTATAGCTATTCGCCTCTGTGGGTAGATTTGTTTCACTATCCAGTAGCTGCCGTGAATCATCCGCTCGCTGCGTTGACGCGTCGCCGAGCGATGGCACCTTACCCGTTAAACAGGTTTCGTCCGAGCACAGCTGTTTATTATCACTGCACGATGACATAGATATTGTTCTATCTTTCTCAGTTTCTGCACTATCACAATCTATTACTGACGGTGTCTTATGTAAACTATCCTCAGGGATACTATCGGATAATATTAGGCTAGATGCGACACATTCACCCCGCTGTGTTGTCTCGTTGTGATGACTAATCATGTTATGAGTACTAGCAGCCGATGGAAGACATCGCGTTTCTTGCTTGTTACCCTGACAAAGTCTGAGCTCTTCTAGCTGTTCTTTGGTTACGTAACTAGATTTGATGTTCTTCACCTCTTCACGTAGTACCAACAAATCCTTTAGCAGTTGTGAAGCATCTAGGTGGTCGAATGAGATAGGGGGAATTTCACTGAGGGTAACGTTTCATACAGTAACGATTTCGACTGCTTTATTTCCTCACTGGTAAACGAAGAAATACAGATTTTTATTAACGTATTTTCGTCCGCGACAGACAATTTATTCTGCACGTACGCTAACAATTCGTCGATTACGACATTGCACGAGTTACATTTCACAAACGTTGACATTTTTACTAACGCGTCCTGCTGGTAAGGATGCGCGCGCGCCACTGATGTCCAGCAGTGGACGTCTTTCGGCTGATATGATGATGATGATGACTGTTTTTACTTAAAACAAAAACTACCTTCTCAATTTTTTTTTGTTTATAAGATGTCTTCTATCTGTGAAAACTTCCAATTGGCCTTATTTTTGTTACTCTCATTTGTGTTAAAATGTTTAGCTGTAAGTATTCCTAAAACTGTAAAATAAAATAACAATATATATATGTAGAGCCAGGACGGCCTGGAGGCCCTTCACCAGAACTCATCTTCTTCTAATTATGTGGGTAGTTAGGTGTGGAAACAGGAATAAATGGCTTCAGATCACAATCGACGTACTCGTATTTTAATCAGAATTCACAGGAATCACGATGTAATTAGCAATTACTACTATACGAAATCAACTTAATTAAATCTTGAAAGAGTGGTGCGCGGGCGCCATCTCATTCAAAAGTGAGCTTAAGATGGCCGCCCCCATTACCATCGACAATGACGCTTCGCTAGGTTGACATCGACAGTCCTGCCTGTCAACCTGACGTTTGACGTAAACGCCGTCACGGCCGGACTGACTTGCGACCGTCCTCGGGCGAATTATCTGAAACAAATTGCATAGTCCGTTCGCTCATCCTGACTTAATTATTATCATCAGCACACAAACACTAAAACCATTGAATGACTTGGACTAACCAGGCAAGTGTATCGCTTAGCCAACCGTAAGGTGTGACTCGGACTACACTTCAATAAGAACAGTCGACAACGCATTAGATACCAATTCAGGCTGGAATTTAGCCAAGACAACAAGTTTACGTCCTTGTAAACATCTAGACAAGCGATCATCCAGGACAAGTCAACACCTGACTCAGACGACACATTCCGTCTTCCTTTTGTGACGAGTGAAGTGTGCCCTCTAACTACTCACCCTGGAATAGTAAGGACGACACTTTTTCGCCCAGTATGGACCATTTGAACAATTTATCATAATAATACAAAGTATAGTAACGATAGTTTGTACTATACCTGCCTATGATTGTGAATTGTCCTGTTTCGTGTGCACTTCAACTTCATGAAGGACCTCCCATGTTTCAGGGTCTGAGTGTACGCTCAGGGTGCCTGAGCTTGCAGTCACAGTGTGTGAGTCAGTCGAAGCAGTGTCCGAGCATACGGTCAAGGTGTCAAGAATTCATTCATTATTTGAGCACAAAATATTTTCTACATCATCAGACGCCGTCTCGGCCTCAACTTCATTTAAAAGACTAGACGCTATTTCAAGTAATCCATCATGTCCCCGAGGTACTGCACGCAAATTCTCGTGGGAATATTTAAGAGTTCGATTGGAAGCATCCACTATGCTTTTAAGATCATAGCGATCATTATTTAGAACTTCTGTTATCACGAATGGACCTCTAAATTTCGTATCCAATTTTGTTTGATTACGTTCACAGTTTTTGATGAACACGTAATCAGCTTTAGAAAATGGTTTAATTTTTGCGCGGCCACGATTGAATTTAACAGTTTCGGATTCAGCAACTTTCTGGATGTTTGCTGATGCATCCTCCCTAACCGAATCAATATCCAAGCGAACCTCACTATCTTTATCAGTGCAGTTTATTTTTACACCAGACAGTGTCACACAGACTTACACGTGCCATACAGGCCTATAGTTACCATAAAAGCCAACATACAAAGCTTGGCTACTTCTGACCAAACTAGATTATTGGGTTCGTGAAAATAGGGAAATTTTAGAACACTACTCTTTAACTTAATCATTACCCTGGGCCATGTACCACAGTAATTCCAAACAAACTTTTAAACTTCTGCTGCAGCAAAAACTGCCAAGCTTATAGAAACCCTCGAGTAAAACCTTAACACCACGGCTCTCTAGCCAACCAGCAATCGAATTGCTCTCACACAGCCAGAACCCACTGGTACGGTCAAACATAATACTGCCGATAGACTGTATTATTCGACAACTTAAGCTTGCTCATAATCCTCTTTTTTTTTATAAACTTCTACTGGTACATGACCCGCTGGCATCTTCCTTAACCTACCGTGTGCATACTTGTAGGTTCTAAGCGTACCTATTTAAAGCTTTCAATGTATAAATATCACCGTCCTGTCATAATCACCTATCGCGGACTTAATAAAAGGCCTATTTAGTTTTCGTACTAGAGTTTCCCACGCAACATAAATAGATGCGACGATCAACAAGTTACAACACAGTGATTCTAATAATTCTGTTACTCTTTACCATAATTCATAAGCAATGCATACTTAACTCATGAAACTGCCCCGTAAACCCATCGCCACATGTTACTCATGAGGTGTGGTCCAGAGTGTCGAGTAGGAGTAGAAATGTTAATCAGATTTGGTTTCACTACCACTGTCATCAGAAATGACATCTAATTCTAAAGGAACTTGGTGATTGGGGATCGTTCTCAGAAGATTCGTGCTTTTTGAGGGGAACAATTAAGCCTGATAATATTTGGGTCTTAATAGCTAATGTGAAGGAGCTTCACAAATTAACTCGGATCAATATCGTTAAAATCAAATTATCAACAGTAACTACAAATAGTAAAGTACTATCGCTCACTAACTCAGTTTTTATGTAAGGAAAACGATCGCGAGATCTACTGCTATCTGCTGCTATGAGATGAGATCTACTGCCATTACTTTGAAAGTAAGCAAGTGAATTCAGATGTGAAGACGGTGGTTTTAAATCGTTACGCAACATAAGATCTGTTCTGAATACACGTAATGACCAGTACCGTTACTAACTCGATACAATTTCGTTGGCCCAACGACATAACTCTAACTCATAACTGATTTGCCACTGAAAATGACTAGTTGTGCTGTTGTCATTTTCGATATCTCATCACCTTCATATGGGATATCTCATCCTAAAGTTCGTACTAAACCAAATGTTGAAACTGTTACCACCAATAGAAAACTCATTAACTATTTGCTTTTTACCCGACTGCCGAAGGAGGGTAATGTGTTTATCAGTCTATGTATGTATGTATGTTTGTTCCTATGTGGCGTTCTACAGACCAAACGCGTTGGCCGATTTTGATGATTGAAGTTAATTAACGTTACGTCAATCGATTCGTCTTAACCCCGCGAGTGTCACTGACTACATTAAAATTGCCGAATAGAAAAATGGTGGATTTTTGGCGCCATATTGTGGGAACCCAAACTTTCGTGTGCATTCACATCTGGTTTTGGTCAGCCATCTCTCGAATATGCATCCTCCGACTGCACAGCATGATTTTCTTCTTGTTTACGTCTTTTTGGTTCGCCTTTTACACGTCGGGTCTTTTGTTTTTTTTAATTTACTTTTTTTTTACTAAGTGTATCTTAATTACCTAGTGATGGTGCTAGGTTTAACCACTACCAATTCAGTGATCAAACATGAACACTCCTAAAACTCGAAATAGCTTTTCTACACTAGACAACATTCGACCTCACTATCGAAATAAAATGGAAGCGACTCACCGAGTATTCTATTCTAAACTTGCGCGCACATGACCCCACAGCAGTTGTCTTAACGTTCGGCTACCACCTGCGAACTGTTAGCCTGCCGTTCCTTTTAACCTCTCAGGTGTTGACACGTCAGCCTTCGCATACAGCATCTGAACCGCTAGCCTGTAGCAGAGGCTCCACTGCGACACAACATGGTATCTGAAACATGAAAAACACTACGAGAGTACATGTTCACAAGGTTATCTTAACCATAAACAGCTTTGATGAAAATTAATCGGTGTCATTTTAAGTCGCAATTAACGAGACCACATAATAGGCCGTCAGTCATTAATATAACGTCTACTGTCAAGTGGAAGAAAATGGTACCTTCTGCATCGGTGAATATAATCTACAGATACTTGTTTTGCCCTCCAATCAAGGAACTTAAGAAATTTTCTCTGGATGCCCTCAATACGACACTTGTAGTAATTCAGGCTTGTGATGCATACTCAAGGTGGCTGCGTACGAACAAACAATAAAAGACTTTGATCGGTTTTAGTTATCAGAATTATGAAACCAAGTGCCCTTGACGCCTCACTTACTATACTATCAATATGCTGATCAAAGAAGAGCTTACTGTCTTGTGTAATCCCAAGATCCCTAATACTGTCGACTTTGCCTATCTCGATATTGTAAAGTTTGTATGTAGAATCGATCAAAGACTTCTGACGAGTAAAAGTCATGTGGAAACACTTTGTGACATTCAATTCTAGCCTGTTACGTCTACAGTATTCTTCAAATTTATTCAAATCGTTTTGTAACAGGTGTGTATCTGATATGTTTCGGATAATTTTATGAATTTTCATATCGTCAGCATAAAGTAAAATATAACAATTCTCAAAACAGCGTTTCACGTCAGCAATAAAAAGAACAAATAAAAGGGATCCTAAAATCGAACCCTGAAGAACTCCAGAAAGGACAGGACTCCATCCAGATATGTACCCCTGCAGCACCACAGCCTGAGATCTATTATCAATATAGGAGGAGAACCAACGATACAAGTCTTTTTTTTTTTTTTTTTTTTTTTTGATGGGTTTGCTCTTGACTCTAGTCTAGGTCAGAGGTGACAGAGACAGAGTCGACGATGGAGTGAGTTTACCCAGAAGAAGCCTGTTCACTCTAACTTTGAAGAGATTCGGGTTGAAGGCGTTCGGAAACACGGACGCAGGTAGTGAGTTCCATTCATTCAAGTCTCCGTGTATTCCGGCTTTTAATAGCTTCTCTAAGAGAAGCCTATGGTCAATACGATCAAAGCATTTACTGTAATCAGTATAGATTATGTCAACCTGTGCACGCTGCTCCATACCTTCGGATATAAATTCATGGGACAAGATTAAGTTAGATGTAGTGGAACGCTTTCTAAGAAAGCCATGCTGTCCATCACCAAAGCTGCATTTCATAGTAGCGTATACATCAGTAAATACTATGCGTTCGAGGATTTTTGAGAACAAACATATTTTGTATATTGGTCGGTAATTGAGATATCCGACCTATTACCCTTCTTGAAGACTGGGGTAACAAATGCAGATTTCCAACATTTCGGAACTATGCCTCCGGAGAGTGACCGCCTGAATAAAATACACAGTGGTACAACAAGGCGTTCGGCACAATTTACAATAAATACTGGAGGTATAAGATCAGGACCGCCAGATTTGGAGGTTCAAGGTCTTAAATAGCTTTAGAACTTGAGAATGAGATACGCCAATCAAACTTATGCTCGTCACACTATCTTCAACACTAATGCCATCGGAGGTAGCGGGTACAGGATCAGGTTCTTGAAAAGTTGAATGGAAATAAGTTGCGAATAAATTGCTGATTTCTTCACCTGTACTCGCGCTCCTATCACCATAATACATTACTTTTGGAAAAGTACCCGAGTTTCTTTTGCTATTCACATACGCCCAAAAAGAATTAGGGTTCTCAATGATCGAAGATTCGATTTTATTCATATATGAATTAAAACAAATTTTCTCTAAGTTAACTGCCCTATTCCGTAAAAAGGAAAAAGAGTGAAAGTCGGAAAAATTTTCGTACGTTTCGAACTTGCGATGATATTTATATTTCTCTCTCAGTACTTTGACCAAAGCTGAATTATACCAAGGTGGATAAGATGACTGTCTAGCTTATTTAACTGGGATGTACTTGTCTCTGAGCTCATACAGTTTATCATAAAAGATTTCAACAGCGCCGTCTAACGATTCAGCAAATAAAAACTCATTCCAATTGATTTGGGCGAGTTCAGATTTAATAGCCGTGTAGTCACCCCTAGAGAATACATACTTCATAGTCAATTTATCAGTCAATTTGTGAATCTCAACAAAGTCAGCAGTAATCATCAATGGCAGAGGATCTTGACATTCAGTAACATTGACCGAGTCATTTGAAAAATATAAGTCCAATAATCTTGTCGTCCAAATAGTATTCGTCCAATGTTACCCTTCCAGCATTATACATTTTGGAAACAGCGTTGTTTGTGAAAAGAAACCCACAATTATTTGAAAAAATATCTTCCACTAAAAAAGCACCATTACGTGCCCAATACGTAAATAAACTATGTCATCTAAAATGTAAAACCTCTTTGATGGGAAAAAGTTTTTTTGGTTTGGCACCTAAGGTGTTTAATAAAATTCCTGATGACATAAAAAACTTGACATTATATAAGTTTAAAAAAGCTCTCACTAAATTATTACTTGACAAATGTTTTTATACTTTAGACGAATTTTTGAATGACCAATTTTTATAATGACGCATTTTAATTTTTTTACCTTTTGATAATAAGTACTATGACTATTGTTTGATTTTGTTGTGTTTGATGATTTTTTTTTTCCTTTTTTCTTATCATGTATTTATTTGATTTAAAATATTATTTTTTCTAAGTCACCTAAAATCTAATGACACCTAATGTGTCACTTATAAATTTGTATGTCTTGATTATGACAAAACATAGCGTACTCCTATTTATGTAAAAACCTATGTAAACACCTATGTTTCACAAATAAAATTATTGATTGATTGATTGATTGATTGATTGAATGTTGTTTCTCTCACCGTTATATTGAGATTAGAAGTGAGAACCCCGTCAAAAAATTCGCACAAGTAATTATATTACGCATTTTTTGGGATTAGTTCTTTGCTGTCAGAATTTACCCAGTCTACATTATTACCAAAGTTAAAATCACCCGGCCGCAGCACCATGACGGCACTGTCACAGTTTTCTGAAGACATGAACAGTAGTCTGGATCAGGGACATCAGATCTTGGCGCTGTTCATCGCAGGCTATGGATCAGGGGCCCCACTAACAGGTGGTTCCGGAACAACCTAAGTGGCAGAACCTTACAAACCTGTATTTCCGGAGTGAAGAACCTTAGAATGAAAAATGTACTTCACTTACAAGGAAGATTAACAGCGAATAGTACTTAGTGGATATTTCTTTTTTAAAAACCAACAACGGTGCCGTTTTATTCGTTTAAAATACCGCCATCTAGCATGAATGTTATTTCTATTCGCTGCCAGATGTCAAATAAAATGTCTCTACTTACATTATTTATTATTTCTACAATACTGCATTCAATGACACTGTTATTGATATAAATCAATAACAGTGTCATTGAATACACATAAAACGCGGAGAAAAGATAACATACATGTAATAATCAAGTACAAAGATACATTTGCGCATAATGAGTAAACTATGCACGGTAAAATAATAGATCTGACGATATAGATAGTTCTTTACTTGTAAATTTAATAAAACCTCCTTCTTATTCCAGTGGTATCATCCCTCCGCGACCCCTTCCCCGGCTGGATAGAGAACCTGAACGGCCCGAGCGGCGTCATGGTGAGCGCCGGCAAGGGGGTGTTACACGTTCTCAGCTGCGCCGAGAAGCGAAGAGGTGATATCATCCCCGTGGATATCTGCATAGACACGCTCATAGCTGCGGCCTGGGAGACTGCTGTCGACGAGTGAGAGAATTAAATATAATAATAACAAATATTGCGAGCTTTAATTAACGCTAGGTCGGTAGATTCTACTTTGCCACAAAATGCCTTTGATGAAGGGGCAGACCAAGAGAGATACACTCCGCAGGACAGCTTTGTGCTGAGCTGGTGGGCAGTGGCGATCCCACGGATCTAATCGCCAGGAGAAAGTCTTGTCCCTCGTCTCTAGCTTGCCTTTATTTCCGAAATTCCGAAATGCTGTAATATGCTTTATACAATAGTAAAGATTTAAGCCTTTTCTTAAATAAGTTTATGTTTAACTGTTTAATTGAAATAGGTATGTGGTTGTATACGATTGCCGCCATGCCAAAAAAAAATGTTTTGCATCAATGCTGTGTGGGACCTTTTTACGCACAAGTCATTGTTCTGTGGTCGAGTTCGTTTATTATGAGATGATATTCTGGTAAACAGGTCTGGAATGATCTTAACAAATACAGTTGTAGGTTATCGATCACGAAACCACCCAAACCCATAGCCCAATATGTCTTTGGAACGAAGTTCCTTATCGCGCGTTGCGAAAGGGAGTTAGACGAAAAAAATTAACACCAAAAGTTGGAACGACACTTTTTGCTATAGTTGTATAGTTGTATCCGTGCGGCGTGCGCGTGTTTCTCTCTCTGTCTCTCTCTCTCTCTCTCTCATAGAAAGCAAGCCAGTTATTTTCGTTTCGTTATTTTCAACAACAACTACAACAACAACTCAACAACAACGCCAACTTTGCAAATCATCTCAATAGCAAAGGATATAATAACTGGATCTAAAAATCAAGAATAAGAAGCTTCTATTAGATTACAACTACAGAATAAATCTGTCATCGATGCTGGGGGATTACTTTACCAAATCACTTTTGTAAAAGGAAAGTATTACCTTACCACAACAAACATCGATGTATGTGATGGATTAGTTAATGGTGCCGTTGGTGATATATATATATATATATATATATATATATATATATATATATATATATGTGTGTGTGTGTGTGTGTATATGTACAATTTTTTTGCTTTTTTTATTTCAATAGTGAATCAACTAAAGCATCGACTACTGAGGTACAAACTATAACATCAAGGAAAAAGACAAATGCACAAAGATGTAGAGTATATCGTGAGAGAAAGAAATTACAAAATACAATGGTACAAAATATAACTGCAGAGAGATCAGATGAATGTAGTGAGACTGATCAATTACAAGCTTAAAAACCTAAAACTAATGCAGAAAGAAGAAAAAAACATTATGAAGCGCAGAAATTACAGAAAGTAAAAAAATACCTAAAACTATTAAACAAAAAAATAAAGAATATTACGATAGGAAACTTCGTTCCATCCGGGTGTCCCTTGACACCTCTCAAGTTTTTTTTTCCTAAATTATCAATGACAGGTCATTTTCACAATTTACACACTTTACACATACCTAATGAATAGCACAGTTTGCGTTATTCGTAAAACTAGGTCGCGATTTCGCAAGTGATTATTAATTTTAATAATTGTTCGATACGTCTTTAATAATCGTTCACTATGATCGGAAAACGGAGTGTATACAGAGTATATCGATACCTTCATCATCGAGCCACCGAACAATTGATCAACCAACACATTTCTGCAGCCATTCAATTATTTTGCTTGGTCGACCAGTGGAGTGTGTGAGTCCTTCGCTGCAAGAATTGTAGTCTTATCTCCGTCACTTCAATTGGTAGTTAACTCTAAGCTGTCTCGCTGCCTAAAATCCTTGATTATGCTCGGAATTCAATACAGTTCCCGTGACATAAGACACTGCTTTTATCTTGATGAATGAAGCGACCACTGAAAATCAGTGCCGTGCTGTGACTCCTCCATGCACAGCATCACACGGAGTGGGAGCATTTCTTGTCACAGTCACGACGTGCTTCGGCCTAGTTTAATTTCCTTATTTTTTGTTGCATTTTTTTTTAATGTAGTTAGTGTATCGTAATCTTTCTTTTCTTTCCTTTTTTTCTTACTTTCTTCTTCTTTCAATTATCTACTATAACTAGATCTTTTACCGCGTGCTACAGCAAGCGCGAGGCTTGCGTGTACAACTGCAGTTCCTGCCTGAACCCGACCACGTGGAGACAGTTCCGCTTGCGCATGCTGGCGGGCGTGCGGGCACACCCCTTTGATAAAGTGATGTGTTATCCCTTCTGTAGCTTCGTCGAGAACACGTGAGTACAGCCCTTCTTTTTTTTTCATCATCATCTTCATCATCATTTCAGCCGAAAGACGTCCACTGGTGAACATAAGCCTCCCCCAAGCGTCACCACATTGAGCGGTCTCGTACATCCCGCATCTAGCGGACTCCCACCACCCTCACCAGTTCATATGTCTACCTAGTAGGAAGCCTTCCAGCGCAACGTGTTCCGGTTCGTGATCGCCACTCCTGAACTTTCCGGCTCTGGGTGTTGTGTATGTGAGTTTATATGTTTGTAAACGCACCCACGTTACAGGAAGAAATTCCTAGTGTGGGGCAACGTTTTTTAAAAACCGGCCAAGTGCGAGTCGGACTCGCGCACGAAGGGTTCCGTACCATTATCGCAAAAAACGGCAAAAAAGCACGTTTGTTGTATGGGAACCCTACTTCAATATTTATTTTATTCTGTTTTTAGTATTTGTTGTTATAGCGGCAACAGAAATACATCATCTGTGAAAATTTCAACTGTGTAGCTATCACGGTTCATGAGATACAGCCTGGTGACGGACAGACAGACAGATAGACGGACCGCGAAGTCTCAGTAATAGGGTTCCGTTTTTACCCTTTGGGTACGGAACCCTAAAAAGAAAAGAAAAGAAAGAATCTGTTCTGCAAACAATGCGATTTTTTTGTTAACGCGGTGAAACCTTCTAAAGATGCCTGGACTATTGGACCAGTGAGTTTGGGACTTTTACCGCACTAAAACCTCTCCAGCACTTGTAATCCGGCAGAGAACTAAAGTTGTCGACATAGCTCACAGAATAACCAAGCTGAAGTGGCAATAGGCCGGCCATAAGCCGTAGAACCTATGACCGTTGGGATAGCCGTGTGCTTGAGTAGAAACCGTATGGTAGCAGCTGGATGAGAGTTGCCGAAAATCGAAGTGGACTGCTGTAGGATGATGATGATGAAAACCACTCCGGTGATCACCATCAATACGCAGAACTCCGTGACCTCTCAAAAGACCAACCCGGGAACGCGTCCGTGCAACGCCTGTTAGGGAACATCCCTGGTGATTACTGCAGGGTTGCCTGTCCGTATCTCGCCGCAACTAGTTTTTAATATATATCTAAAGGGTCTTTCAACAAGGACGGGTCGATGTTAAAATTGAATAAAACAAGATGTGTGTGAGATATTAACGAAATTTATTTTTTATTTAAAAGGCCCATTTATGCCAATTATGGATGGAATATGACATCGTTCAAATGTCCGCCGCGGCTTCGTATGGTGGCACGAATCCGAGAGATCCAATTTTTTATGACTCTGCTGCATAGATCGAGCGAGCGCTACAGATCAATGATAAACAATTTCTTTTGGCTTGAATTGAACAATATGGACGTGAACGACATGTGGTTCCAGCAAGATGGCGCTACTTGCCACACAGCGAACGATACAATCGACATTCTGCATGAACGGTTTGAGGGTAGAGTTAGAGTTCCGCTAGACTTTTTCTTGTGGGGTTTTCTGAAGTCGCAGGTCTATGCCAATAAACCACATTCGACCGTTGCCCTGAAAGCCAACATAACGCAGGCCATCGCTCGGATTCAGCCGGATCTCTTCTCTTCGCGAAATAATTAATTAATAAAAATGTGTAATGCATGAAAGTTATTAATAAATTATTTGCATGATAATTCAAAATAAGGTACTTTAGATACAAAAAAAATCAAAAAACAAAAAAAAGATAAAAAAGATACGTATGTACATAGACAAGACTGCGTGAAGTCGGCATTGCAGCGATTCGTTTCAGTCACTAAATTTTGTAGCACAACATATTGACCTTTTTAACCGACTGACCAAAAAGGAGGAGGTTCTATGTTCGACATTGTTAGTTTTTTTTTTTTCTTTTTTTTTTTTTTTTGTGTATGTTTACGCATATCTCCGTCAATTTTGGACCGATTTTGAAAATTCTTTATTTGTTTGAAAAAGTATGTTTCGAAATTGGTCCTATTTTAGTTTGGTGAAGATCTGATGAAGAACTTCGAAGATATACAACAGAACTCTTCAATAAATTACGGCAAATCTCTCGGAATTGCTGCAATCGCATGTCTGTTTATTGATTATACCATTTCATAACATAACATCACGCCAGTACGCTCTTAAGGGGTGCGCAGATCTCTCATTTCACCGTTTATGTTCAAGTTGCATGACATTCGGGTTATCTATTCTGGCGTTATAGGTACCTTACTAAACAACTTGCCTATTAGGTAAAACTAAAAAGTGAAAAATAAAAAGCTTTTTTACAAAAAAATACTACCGACTTCCAAATAAAAAAACTACAAAGTGAAAAATAACTTTATTTTTGGAAGTCGGTGTCCATAACGCAAAAAATTGGTACCTACCTACAAAAGACACCGACTTCCAACGGCGGTAGTATTTTTTTGTAAAAAAGCTTTTATGACACAATTTTAAATTGAAAATGCTGTCAAGTAACCGGCTATATATTTTTGACCAAATAATATTCCTTAAAATGTTGTTTCGGTGAGGTGAAAATATGGCAAATGAAAAAATATCAAAAGAGGCTTCGGCCAAAAGCAAAACGTTATTTTGTAAATCGGCGAAATGTAGTTCGGTAAAATAATACATATGCCAAATAATACTTCGATGATCTGAAAATATGTCAAATAATGCATAATTATAGCAAAAAAGATGTCGGTCAATCGTTTTCGGTAAAATGATATTCGGACGAAAAAAAATCGGAAAAGTGGTCGGTTCCCTGGAGGCAAGCGTGCAGCAATCTATTCTACTATCAAGTATAATTCATGAAAATTAAGTTAAATCCCTGTTACCTGTAGATTCCTGCAGTCGGATCTTAGGCTATATGCATCTTTACCTCCCATGTGTAGTCATTGTTGTTCCAGTGCAAGAGAGAAATGAAACTATACAAAACTAATTAACCTTTTGAGCGCCAAGCGTACCAAACGCGATATATCCCTCAGCGCCAAGCTTTAAATGTATAACGAATATATAGTAAACAGTAGTGATGAGGGATAATATGTAATACAATTATATTACCGTTAAATGTTACATTCATATTATATTATTATTACACAAATAAATATTCTTTATTGTTATTATCGATTTTGCTTGGCCACATTACGCCCTTAGTTTCTGGATACGGCGCAGTTTTTGGTATGTTCTGTATTCTGAGATATCATACTAATTTCGCATGTGCCTACTTACGCCAATCTAATTAGGTTATTGAGTGAAAATATTTATTTTACTTTTTCTTACCATTAAATAACCTCAAAATATTCGTCTGATGTACTCTCGTATTTACCAAATTCAGCTTCCAAATCCACACCTTGTAGATTTTTTTTTAAAAGTTCTTCAGAACTTAATTCTTCACTTATTTTGTTTTTTTTTTTTCAATAACAATCCACAACAGCGCTGCATTATCTCACACTGATTTTGATGTACTTACGTCTATGACGTCACAAGGTGTCTTCTATTAATTTCTATGGCGCACGAGGCACTATTAGTTTCGTAGTGACGGGATTTGTCAATATAGATATCAGTATTAACCAAAGTACGGCACTTTGTGTCTAAAGATTCGAGTAAATACATGTGTAAAGGCTAGCAAAATTACGTATATTCCTTTTAATAATCGCATTTTTTTCAAAATTCGGCATTACGATTCGAAATAAAAGTGTTTTTTCAAACTTCCGTGTATATCGACACTTTAGAAACTTAATCAAGTAACCACAACACTAGACGTCTTACTATAAAGACTACGGTGCCTGGGACATATTTTTTTTGTCTTGTATTATTTTTCTGAATTTAATATAAACAAAGATCCCATTGAAATAAAAAGTTAGACAAAGACAAACAACCTGCCGTAGCACGTTATTTACGTCGTCAACCCGACAAGTACGTCTATTTATTTTAAAAATTAAAGATGTGTCATCAGCAAATAACATCATGTTTAGTTTGTTTTCCAATAAACGGGGTAAATCGTTTATGTATATTAAAAATAAGAAAGGACCTAAAATTGAGCCCTGGGGTACCCCCATTTTTACGTTTAACCACGACGAATTCACACCGTTTATTTGAACTAATTGCTGTCTATCATTCAAATAAGATTTAACTAAACTTAACGCTGATTGACCTAGCCCGTAGTGCTCAAGATTCAGAAGTAATGTTTCATGATTAACGCAATCAAACGCCTTCGACAGGTCGCAGAAGATACCTATGGCATCTTGCGACTCTTCCCACGCATTAAAGATGTGTTTCAATAGGGTGACACCAGCGTCAGTTGTACAACGTCCTCTGGTGAAACCATACTGTTTATCACGCAAGATGTTATTCGTATTAAAATGAATGAGCATTTGATTTAGCATTATCTTCTCAAATACCTTGCTGAAAACCGGCAACACGGATACTGGTATTATTTGTGTCTTTACTGTCCCCAGATTTAAAAAGTGGTATAACTTTACTATATTTCATTAGATCCGGAAAGACTCCTTGATCCACACACAAATTGAAAATCAAAGCCAAGTATGGCGCTATAGTCTGAATAATGAAGGTACAAGCTTTGATGGACATTACCCACAGATCATCAGTCGGTTTGATCTTGATTTGCTTAAAAGCTTTTATTACTGTTATGGGATTTATATGTGAAAAGTTAAATAAATTCGGGCAGGCTGAAACGTTCGCGTTTAATAATCCTAAAGCAATTGAGGGCGAAGAATTTAAGGTTTCAGTCGTTTTAATTAGGATGTTGGTAAAGAAATTTACAAATTTTTGCGCAACTTTTTTGTTATCTCTACTCTACTCTAACTGTTAAGATTAGGATTTTACGCAATAGTATTTATTGTAATAAACGTTATGATTCGATATTTTCTTCTAATAAAGACGTGGAGCGCACGGAATCGTTCGTCCTCTATAGAAGACCGAGGCGCTCAAAAGGTTAATGTAATTAACAATGATGGATTGCATTTTTTGGCATTACAGTCATAAATAAAGATTGCCTACTACACAACTCCAAAGATTTTTTGCATGATATAAAATTAGCTTAATATTTTCAATTTATTGCAGCATGATCCAGAAGATCCTGGCGACCACACTTCAAACATTCCCGCTCTACTTCATGCACTACATTTCTAAACTGTGTGGGATTAAGCAGAGGTAACTAGTTTTGCTTTAGTTTTGTAACCATGTATATTGTCTCTTTGGTGTCTTTTTGGTGTGGGTAGGTGCAAAAAAGTAAACACATGTTCCCAAGTCAATAATTTTAATTTTAATAGAATTTTCAATATTTTAATTAAAATTCGTACCTAATTTTTTTATTTTAATATATCCTTAAGTACATACCGTGTGGGCAGTAACATACACATGCCCTAAACAGTGGTTATTGCATTTACTTGCTGGCTTGAGCTGTCACTTGAACTTTGACCTCACTGACTATTGCACTTGAACACTAAGCCACTATCATGAGCTCAATAGCTGACATTGCGGAGACACAGCGCTTGGCAATAACATCCCTCAACCAGCGGATGGCTGATTTTGAAGAACATCTGAAAATTTCTTCAGCTGGAACAGACTTGAGCGGGCTTCACAAAGATTTCACTATCTTCAAAGAGCATGTGTGGAGTGTCCTCAGTGCATTGCAGCTGCAGATTGCTGAGGTGAGCAGGAGTGTCGACATCATTGAGATGCGTCACAGGAAAAAGTTCTTGCTGCTTGGCGGTGTGCCTGAGAAGACTGGTGAGAGGCTCCCAGAGAGTGTGGCATCCCTTCTGCAGGATAAGCTGGGCATTACTGATCTGGCACCGTCTTCATTAACAGTATGCCACAGGCTGGGTGCAGCTTCTGAAGGTCACTCTAGACCTATACTGCTTCAGTTCATGGAGTCTGCTATTAGGGGCCAAGTCTGGAAAACCAAGACCAAGCTGAAGGGTACCTCTTATGTATTGTCTGAGTACCTCACTCGTCGTCGGCAGTATGCTTTTACAACAGCTCGCAAGTTGTTCGGTGTGACTAACGTGTGGACTATGGATGGAAACATTAACGTTAAGCTCCCTAATGGCAAACGTCGGCGGGTTTTCACTGTTGATGAAGTCATCGCGCTGGGTGCGGAGCATGGCAGGTCGCTGGATCAAGTGGTTCTTCCGGATCTTAACCCTGGCTCGAATAATACAAGCCCGGCACCGGCGCAGGCACACACTCGGTCAAGGAGGTTGGCGAAGAAGAAGTAACTTGTTTTGTTTACACTCATAATTTTGTCATGTCCTTTTTGCCTGATAGTTGACATCCATAAAGCTAGCTAGTTTTTTTTTTGTTCGCCGATTTTGGGCGGTGGGAGCACGTCACGGTGACTTTATTCTTAATTAAATTCGTATCGTGTACCGACTTTGTTCTTGACAGTCATTATTTTTGTTATGAAAATGAAATGTCGCTGTCACTTGTCTGTCACTGTCTACGGCGTATTGCATTCAGTTACGTTCGGAAACGCGCATTAGTATTAGATTTGTTTTGTGAACAGTCTGCCGGCAGGTTTTTGCAATTAATTCGTGAATTTTTATTTAACATTTATTATATTTATTATATTACCTATTATTATTTTAAGTTAATATTATATTTATTTAATTACCTGCGTAATAATTATGTCTGACGACGACTCATTTTATTCTTGTTCGTCCACGTCTTTTTCAACTTTTGACGACTCCCTGTCCGTGAATGGTTTTCTGAGTAGTGAGTGCCAGCGATTTGACAAATGCTTTAACGTATGCCATGTCAACGCTCAGAGCATTCCTCAGCACCATTCTGATATATTGGATTTATTTTCTGATGTCACTTTACATGCTGTTTTAGTGTCCGAGAGTTGGCTAAAACCTGAACTTCCCTCGACTTTTTACTGTTTACCTGGCTATTTTTTAATTCGCAACGATCGTACTGGGAAAAGAGCCGGGGGCCATTTACCTGCGTAGTGATATCCCTTACAAAACCTTATCTTCTTCATCCCCAATTTATAATGGCAACCCTGAGTACTTATTTCTTGAAATTGTAGTTAAAGGGGTTAAGGCCGTTCTAGGAGTTGTTTACTGCCCTCCTGCTATAGATTACTTCTCTATTCTTGAATCTGTTTCCTCAGAATACAAACATCTCATAGTCATGGGTGATTTTAACACTGACCTTTTGAAGGATAACCCTCTATCACGTAGACTGAGAGCGATCCTGGAGTCGTCGAGTCAGTCACTCCTTAAACTTAATCCAACTCATCATAACTTTGACTCAAGCGATTCCTGGATTGATCTCATGATTGCATCTTCTGTGGATCTCGTTGCCAACCACGGTCAAGTGGCTGCGCCTGGTTTATCCAGATACGATCTCATTTACATGTCCTACAAAATTAAACCCCCTAAGCAGCGGCCTGCTATTGTTCATATCCGGAATTTCGTAAGATTAAATAAAGAAAAGCTCAATAGTGATGCACAAGCCATTGATTGGGTTGATATTGCTCAGTCATCTTCAGTGGATCAGAAGGTTGTAATATTTAACAGGTATGTACTCCAGCTCATTGATACGCATGCGCCACTGAGGGCTGTTCGTGTCAAGCGCCCCCCAGCTTCATGGATAACCCCTGGAGTTCGGATGGCAATGAGACGACGAGACCGGGCTTTTAGAAAGTACAGGCGGGACCGCAGTGAGGAGAACTGGATCCTGTATAAGTTGGCAAGAAACCGCTGCAACCAGATGGTAAGAGCATCTAAACGCCGATACATTTGTGAAAATGTCCTCAACTCGTCACCGGCTGATATTTGGAAGTTCTTCGAAAATCACTTGGCATAGCAAAGTCCCCTTCTAGTATTGTTTCTCTTAATCTGCCTTTAGATGTACTTAATAAACATTTTTCAACGTCCGCTACGCTTGCGGCTGACGTCAAAAATAAAACTATCGCTGATATTACTTCCAAGCCAATGCTTCCTCCTGACTCATTTTCTTTCTCCTCCGTGACTAACCTTGAGATCCACAAATATTTTACTTCAATTAAGTCTAGGGCTGTGGGCTGTGATGAGGTCAGTCGAACTATGATATCTTTTATGATTGAGAACTTAATTCCAATTATTACTCACATCGTCAATTCATCGCTGCAGACTGGTGAGTTTCCTGCAGTGTGGCGTAAGGCTTACATTATCCCACTTCCTAAAATTCCCAACCCCAGTTTGGCTATTCACTTCAGACCGATCTCCATTCTCCCTTTCCTTTCTAAGATCCTAGAAGCTGTTGCTCTTAAACAAATATCCTCCTACGTCTTCAAGAATAACCTGTTGTCCAATTGCCAATCTGGTTTTCGGCCTGGCCACAGCACGGCCACAGCTCTGCTTAAAGTTACTGAAGACATTAGGGACAGCTTGGAGAATTCGAGGTTAACGGTGCTGGTTTTAATAGATTTTTCCAATGCTTTTAACACTGTTGATCACGACATTCTCCTGGCCATACTGTCTCAAATTGGGGTCTCATCGTTGTCACGTGATTGGTTTTCATCATATCTTTGTGGTCGCCAGCAGGCTGTGCGTGCTGATCAGGATTGCTCTGAGTGGCGCGACTTGGTAACTGGTGTTCCACAAGGCGGTATACTCTCTCCTCTTTTATTCTCTTTATTTATAAACTCCATTACAGTTATCCTCAAATGTTCTTACCATCTGTATGCTGATGACTTGCAACTTTACGCTCAATCAGATATTGCCAACCTTGACAATTGCATTTCATTACTTAATGCTGATCTTCGAGCTATCAGTGAGTGGTCTGCCAAATTTGGGGTTTCAATAAACGTCGGGAAATGTCAGGCAATCCTCATTGGTAGTTCGTACTATTTGAGAAATGTGAACAGTGGCCAACTTATGCCACTGATGTACAAGAACTCCGTCATTTCTCTTTCACCTCATGTAAAAGATTTAGGTCTGTACATTGACGACAGTTTTAGTTGGAATAAACACGTGGCCCAGGTGAGCCAGAAAGTCGCGTTCTCACTGCGGTCTCTCTATAGATTCAAGCATTTCCTCCCATCCAGCACCAAAATCACTTTGGTCCAGTCACTTGTGCTTCCCATTATCGACTATGCTGATGTTTGTTATCCTGATCTATCCCAAGAACTTCTAAATAAATTGGATCGACTTCTCAACAATTGTATTCGCTTTGTATTTGGCCTTCGGAAATACGATCACATTTCTTCCTGCCGTTCTCAGCTTAAATGGCCAATCCGCCTAAGGAGGTCCCTCAGGTCTCTCTGCTTGCTCTTCACTATTATGAACGATCCTTGTGCTCCCGATTATCTAAAAACTTATTTCAAAGTGTTGGGCAGTTCTCACAGTCGTAACCTTCGAGCTTTCAAAAATCTACTTCTCCAAATTCCTTCACACCGCACCGGTTTTATGTCCAATTCATACGCTGTCTCAACAATAAAGCTCTGGAACGCGCTACCCTTTGGCATTAAAAAGGCTGAAAGCAAATTCACTTTCAAAAGAAGAGTTCGTGACCACTATTTAAGTCAGAATAAATAGCTCTCATCTAGAGACAGGAGTCTAGTCATAGTGATTATTAATAGGTTTCTCGTTTTTTTATATATATATATATATATTTTTTCATTTGTTATATGTTGAAGTATTTATTAGTCTATTTTATTTGTATATGTGTATCATTAATATTTATGTATATGTAAGTTCCATTAATATATAAGTAAGTTTATACATTTTCGTATACAAGTTGTTATTTTTCGATATTATTTTGTACCCGTTCACAATGTTGTCCTTTTTAACACAAAGGTTGACTGGTAGAGAATGCCTTGTGGCATTAAGTCCGCCTATGTACCACTATTGTACATGAAGTTTAAATAAATAAATAAATAAAAATTGTCAATGTAATATCTGGCTATAAATACGATAAACAGTCCAAGTTCAGTGTCTTTCTATGTTACGTTTTCAATATTATAACGATATTTTGATATTAATGAGAGTATAATAGGCCATATTGCAGGACCGTGATGATATCACAAAATATTCGGAAAACTTGAAATCCACGATACAAAGGGGGAGTGGCTTCAATAATATTTAAATGTAAGCGCTTCGTCTGTCAGTATTCACTTGCAGCCATGACGGAGCGCGGTCCGAGTTGTGACGATATACATAGTAGTGGCACAAAATAGAAAATATACAGAAGGGCTACTCTCGCCGTTTCGAAAATTGACAGCAAAATTTGACTTCTTTCGACACTAGGGTTGCTCCCATACAACAAACGTGATTTTTTTGCCGTTTTTTTGCTATTATGGTACGGAACCCTTCGTGCGCGAGTCCGACTCGCACTTGGCCGGTTTTTTTCTTATTTTTATATCATGCATACATGCCTTAGAGGGTAGACAGAGCATCAAATAACTAACTATAAGCTATTATGGATAGCAAAAAAACGGCAAAAAAATCACGTTTGTTGTATGGTTAATTTGTCACAAATTAACCAGCCGTCAGTTGTCAGTGAGTTTCTCAACCCTTCATCATTGAGTAATTACGTAATCGCTTGTTACATTAAATAATCGACTTTAATTTATTTCGGTTGGCTACCCTAGCTGGTATTCATTCGCTTCATTCACTACTATACTAAATACAGACTCCGGCAGGGCATTCCACTCCTTAGCTGTACGCGTAATAAAAGTATTACCAAAATGTTTGGTGCGAATGGTTGGGATCAGTACCGTCTTTACCATAAGGGCACACGGGGCCCGTACCCAGGGCCCCCATCCTCAGGGGGACAATTTCTCTCACATTTATTCTCAAAACATTTCAGTAACAGTGAGCACCCGAGTCGAAATTAAAACTTACTAGTGTCTTAAAATTTTAGTCAACATTTTGAAAACAATGCAAAGAATTTGCAGAATGTTATCATAAAGATATTAATGCATATGAACTCAAAATATAATGTTTTTATTTAAGCCAATATTTAATAGAAACAGTAAAGCAACCAGCGGATTTAAATATCTCAACCTTACATAACCTATACAATACAGTCAGATAAATTAGAAGAAACTTTTCCAAACGTTGAAGTTGCTTCAAGAATATTCCTTTGCCTAATGGTTAATTGGTTACCAATTGTAGTGGCGAGCGTTCATTTTCGCAGCTTAAGAGAAAAAAAAGAATTGCGAATAACAATTTTACAAGAATGACTAAGTAATTTGAAAATTATGTGCATACAAAGTGACACCCTTCAAAAAATTGACTGAGGATTTAATAGAAGTCTCAACAGATATCCCGAATGAAACTACTATCGCAATCGTAACCAAAAACCCAGCAGCATACTAATATCATTAATGACATATTTTATTATATATTTGATTACCCATAGTAAATAGAAGATCATAGTAGAAAAATATTAGTATAATTTGTTTTTTTTTACTTTCCAAAAGGGCCCCAAATTCTTGTGTGCCCAAGGGCTCCAGCATAGTTAAAGACGGCCTTGGTTGGGATGTCCACCGTGTACCGATGACGCATGGCGTACGTCTTGTAATTACACTTTAAAATGAAAACATCACTACCTCAGTTTAAAATAAAATGTTAGCTATTTTACTCTTCACCTTCCATAACATTACCTTTTCCAGACCGAGCCTGTTGACCGTTTCGAAGCGCTTGAACGCGATGAACGACTCGCTGAAGTTCGGCACATTCCACGAGTGGTACTTCAGTACGGACAATGTGCAGCGACTGAAGCAGAGGTTGTCCCCGAGTGATGCTGCAGTGTTCAACCTGGATCCTACGACTATCAAGTGAGTATGAGGGTTCAATATATACGCCTCTAGACAAAGAGCCATTATATTGAGTCCATAATTATTTATTTAAACTTCATGTACAATGGTCATACATAGGCGGACTTAATGCAGCAAGGCATTATCTACCAGTCAACCTTTGGGTTAAAAAAAGTTAATTAAAAAATCAAAATACCCGACTGCTTAAAAAGCGAACTAAAAAGACGTAAACAAGAAGAAAATCATGCTGTGCATTCGGAGGATACATATTCGCAAGCTGGCTGACCAAAACCAGATGTAACCTCCGACTGCACAGCATGATTTTCTTCTTGTTTACGTCTTTTTAGTTCGCTTTTTAAGCAGTCGGGTATTTTGATTTTTTAATTAACTTTTTTATTTGTAACTTTTTAGTTAACATTTTTTTCGAATTAGGTACATTTAAATATATAAGTATTATATATTTTTGAAGTCACCTCTTGAAACCCTTTATTTTGATACCCCACACGATGGGTTTGGAAGAAAAAATAAAATTGGCCACCCACAATATGGCGCCCAGAAGCCGCCATTTTTCTATTTTCCAATTTTAATGTAGCCTATGACACTCGCAAGGTTAAGACGAATCGATTGACGTTTGAATCAACAAAATCGGTCAACGCGTTTGGTCTCTGGAACGCCACATAGGAACAAACATACATACATACATACATACATACATACATAGACTGATAAACACATTACCCTCCTTCGGCAGTCGGGTAAAAAGGACACAACAGTGGTAGGAGTACAAAAAACAAATAAAAAAATAACAATAATTAAATTTCGGATATTAATAAACTATCTAACTAATAAAATACATAAATAATTTCTAAAACAATAGCCTAATAAATATTATAATAAATATAATATTCTAAATGAAACAGAAATCAGCGGTCCATAATGGAAATTTTAACCATGTCACCGCTTTTGTCTGGGCCCTCTGCTATCGATTCATAGATCAGGCAAAATGTTACGGGGTTTTTATACCAATAATGTTTTAGTATTAGCACGGTTTTTGGATTTGTGCCCGGTTGATTTCAACAGACTCGCCCTCTATGATAGACGTGGAATAATGCTCTATGTAGGTGCATGGGTACTCCTCTACCTAACCCTTTGAGAGAATTGGTGTTGTGTTAGTATCAAGTAGCTCAAAAGTTGACAAAAAATAAAAGGCCCGTTTTGACAGCTACAAAAATACTTAATAATAATTAAACTTGATGCTTGCGAATGATACTCGTTGTTATAGTGTATGGGCAGCATAGTAATTAATTAGGATTATGAATTAGATTTTTCAATTTCTTAAGTACAAAGTTATCGCGGCATGTAAAATGAGAAACGTCAACGGACTTCTTAGATTGTGACGACTTTACCTATGAGCTGAAGAGCCGCTAGACAATTCTCGGCGACATTGAACGATATAAACACATTGCCCTCCTTCGGCAGTCGGGTAATAAACAGACATGGGTACAGTGACAGAGATGACACTTTACAAAGTCTAAACATTGTTTAAACGGATCTAGCTTTTGTAGGAGAACTTTTTAGTTCATAATATAATTTTGCATAACAACGGATAGCAAAAACTGATTTCGCAGAAAATCGTTTGGCATACAATCATTTATAATACATTCAAAACTCATAATTTTGTAAGTCAGAATCATCTTTAGGCATAAATTTCATATCGATAGTCATTAAAAGGCAGAACCATCATATCGCAGAAAGTTCACAGTCAGAATCATCTTTTGGCATACATTTCATATCCATAATAATTGAAAGACTAAAGTCAAATATATTTACACACTACTACTAGATCTACCACATTACATATTTAGAATAAATATTTTGTATTTCTTACTAACTACGTGGAGTTTGGAGTTTTGTAGCATAACATATTGACTTTTTACCCGACTGCCGAAGGAGGATAATGTGTTTATCAGTCTATGTATGTATGTATATATGTATGTATGTTTGTTCCTATGTGGCGTTGTAGAGAGCAAACGCGTTGGCCGATTTTAATGGTTCTTACGTCAATCGATTCGTCTTAACCCTGCGAGTGTCACATTAAAATTGGAAAATAGAAAAATGGCGGATTTTGGGCGCCATATCGTGGGGGCCCAATTTTTTTCTTCCAAACCTTACGTATGGGATATCAAAATAAAGGGCTTTAAGAGGTGATTTCAAAAATATAAAATACTTATACGTTTAAATGTACCTAATTCTAAAAATAGATAACTTAAAAGTTATACCTAAATAAAAAAAGTTAATTAAAAAAATCAATAAACCCGACTGCTTAAAAAGTGAACTAAAAAGATGTAAACAAGTAGAAAATCACGCTGAGCAGTCGGGGGATACATCTGGTTTTGGTCAGCCAGCTCACGAACATGTATCCTCCAAAACCTTTTTAGTTCGCTTTTTAAGCAGTCGGATTTATTGATTTTTTTAATAAACTTTTTTATTAAGACAATATTTGAATTTTAATGTGAGGTTTAAAATGATATTATAAAGAAATGGCAGTATGACTTATATAATTATTCCATCTTTAAAGTATGCCATTGTAAATTCGGACATATAAACATTCGGCCAAAAAATAATTATATTAAATTTAATATATTAAATAATTTTTATCCTCGATGGATGGCCTGTGTGAGGAGTGATATGAAAGAAAAGGGATTCAGTGATAGCGTGACGGGGGACAGGACGGTATGGAAGAAGAAAACGTGTTGCGCCGACCACAAGTAACATGGGACAAGAGAAGGAAGACGATGAAATAATTTTTATCATCATCATCCACTCACTTCACACCCACTCCACTGCTCCACTGCTGGACCTAGGCCTCCCCCAAGCGCCGCCACATTGACCGGTCCTGTCCGTCTCGCAACCAGCGGATCCCCGCAACCTTCACCAGGTCTCCGCGGTCCACCTGGTGGGAGGCCTTCCAATGCAACGTCTTCGGGTTCGCGGTCGCCACTCCAGAAACTTTCTGCCCATCTTCCATCCGTTCTGGGAGCAATGTGCCCTGCCCACTGCCACTTAAGTTTGACAATTCTTCGGGCTATGGTTACCATGGTTCTCTTACGAATCTCTACATTTCTGATTCGAGGAAACGCCGAGCATAGCCTTTGCCATTGCCCTTTGAGTGACTGTAAGCTTTCTGATGAGACCCATTGTAAGGGAACTCGTCTCAGAGCCATATGTCATCAGTGGCAACACACACTGGTCATAGACTATCGTCTTGAGACACTGTGGTAAGTTGAACGAGAAGATACCGCGCAACTCATTCTGCTCGTTGCCTCGGTTGAGTACAGACGTATGTTGTGTCGATATCTCAGTCTTTTTTTATCCGACTGCCGAAGGAGGGTAATGTGTTTATCAGTCTATGTATGTATGTATGTATGTTTATTCCTATGTGGCGTTCCAGAGACCAAACGCGTTGGCCGATTTTGATGATTCTTACGTCAATCGATTCGTCTTAATCCTGCGAGTGTCACTGGCTACATTAAAATTGAAAAATTCAAAAATGGCGGCTTTTGGGCGCCATTTTGTGGGGAAAAAAAAAAAAAATCTGCCAAACCCATCGTGTGGGGTATCAAAATAAAGGATTTTAAGAGGCAATTTCAAAAATATATAACACATATATGTTTAAATGTACCTAATTCTAAAAAAAAATAACTAAAAAGTTGTAAATAAAAAAAGTTAATTGATAAAATCAAAAAACCTGACTGCTTAAAAAGCAAACTAAAAAGACGTAAACAAGAAAAAAATCATGCTGTGCAGTCGGAGGATACATCTGGTTTTGGTCCGCCAGCTCGCGAATATGTATCCTCCGACTGCACAGAATGATTTTTTTCTTGTTTACATCTTTTTAGTTTGCTTTTTAAGCAGTCGGGTTTTTTGATTTTTTCAATTAACTTTTTTTTTGTATTGGTTGTTTAGTGGAATTTTGAATCTCCGTCGCACCTCAAGTGATTGTATGGCCCGATCACTCCTACTGGGTGGGCCTAGAAAGGGATAACTGACTAAACATCGTTTCGTCTCGGGACTTGGCCGGTATACTGCAAGTGATTGGTGAGGATTCAAACCTGCGACCACAGACGCGCGGTGGCGAATACGAAAGGCGAAATAACAAACAACATACGAGTAACGTCGGCTACGACGACGCCACACTGCTACGCGCGCGGATATCGGCTACGAGATACTTGCTACGATTAGAGGTACATCATTAGCGTTACCAGTGCTACGAGTTAGCATTCGGCTACGGACCACGTGCTACGCCTAAACGTTATTCTCGTACCCTGGTAATAAACCTGCATTGATATTGATAAATCCGTAACTACTATCAGCTATCTTTACGACAAGATGAAGTGTCAAATGAAGCGGCTCCAGTATGAGTGTAACGAATACAAGAAGTATGCAGAGTCATTGCAGAACACATTAAAAGATCTGCAATACAAGTCTCGATCATCCAGCATCGAAGTGCGAAATATTCCCTGCAATGATAAAGAGACAACCGCCGATCTCACAAAGATCGTGACTGTTATTGGAAATACAGTTGACCTAACAATCTCACCTTTGTGTATCCGATACATCTATCGCGTCCCAGGGAAATCAGCCACCAATAAACCCATTGTCGCAGTTGTTTATTACAGGAAGGAATACGGGGCGTGGTCTGTTGGTATTCTCTGCAGACTCCAAGACACGCTCCGGCCAAAAGCACCTCGCTGCGCGCGGAATACCCACAAAACCAAATGCACCGGCGAAGCAATATGATATACCCGCGAATGGCGGACGCAACAAATCATCTGGGTTGGTTATTTTCAGATTACAATTATAATCAAACGAGACCCGATACCGCGTCGCAAACGCTCATTTACCAATTTTTCTAGACCAAAATTATACGGTAGTAACTCTAAGTAGTCTGTGCTAAAATTTAATGTCAACTGTCCACTCAAGCAAAAGCTGTCAAATCGAATGGCAGCTAGCTGACACAGAGTTGCAACGAAATAACAAGAAGAGTAACGGAACGTTTGGTCCGAAACATCCCCCCGTCTCGGACATAAGGAGTTATGTCCGCTAATAAATGGGCATGCGGAAAAAACTCGCCACTGTTCGCTTCAAAACCGAATCTCCGACCATGACCTCCGCAACTATGGGAACTCCGTCAGACCCACAAATTAAATCTACAATGCGTCCACGACGCCAATACAAAGGCAACAAAATAGATTCTTTAACAAGTACAAGATCTCCGACTTTGGGAGAGTCAGTTCTGTCAGTCCACTTAACGCGCTGCTGCAGAATATGCAAATATTCCAACGACCAACGATGCCAGAAACTTTGCGTCATCTGTTGGAGCAACTTAAAACGCGTCAATTGCAAGGATTTTATTTCCCTGAAGGGCTATTCCGGCAGGGCGTTAAGGGGCTGACCAATCAAAAACTTCCAAGTCATTTGGATCTGAGGAGATCGGACAGAGAGGTCGCGAATTTACGACGGCCTCAATTTTACAAAATATCGTAACAAGTTCCTCAAAGGTTAAAATAGTTTCACCAATAACACGGCGGAGATGCGTTTTTGATACTTTTACGAGTTCCAAGTGAACCGCCTTGGAGGCCAGACAAACGAACACACAAATAGGCCTTGACAGCCTTAGCGTTACGAACTTGAGAAGTCTTCACCAAGAAGGGACCAGCGAAGTCCATTCCAACCGAAGCAAATGGCCTACTCTCAGTTACTCTATCGGAAGGCAAATCACCCATTTTGGGTTGAGTAGGAGTAGCCTCAAACGAATAGCACTGCATATATTTAAAAATGATGCCACGAATAGTGCGTCTGGCCGACAAAATCAAAAATTCACGCTGCATAATGGCTACGAGGGCGTTGCAACCTGCGTGTGTATTATTAATGTGTCGATCGGACACCAACAATTTCACCAACGCTCCTCTTTTAGGGAGCAACAAAGGATGGCGAGCACTATAAGGCAAATTCGAATTCCGATGTCGTCCCTCGACTCGTAGCAAACCTGATTGGTCCAGAAAAGGGTTAAGACGAGCGATTGAGCCTTTCAAAGCTGAGCATCTCTTCAGGGCTTCTATAGTCTGGTCAAAGTGCTCGGCCTGTACAGCACGAACCAAAAACATCAGGGTCTCTTGACTTTCATGAAGCGACAAAATTGAGGATAACAATTCATTATTCGGGTTCCGTCCGTTACGTATGGAACGCGGGATCCAAGCGGTAACTCCTAACAATTTCGACAAAGAACTGTATTTGTCCAACAGATAATCCAAATTGTATGCAGGCTGCGTTTTCACAATTCCAATACGCAAACCTGGAAAAACCTCTGGAGAGGAGAACCTATTCTGGGGCCAGGATGACTCGCGATGCGTCAACCAGTCTGGTCCCCAACAAAGAGAATGGTTGACAAGGACAGGAGCCTCGCATCCACGCGACGCGCAGTGCGGGATTTCATTCGCGCGTTGGTCGCTGTCGTGAGCACACGTGTGTATCATTCCGTACTAAGTAAATTCAAGTTTATTTCTATTTTAAATTCCTATTGGTTAAACTACCAAATTCTTGATTCCTGCTCACTCTCGTGTCAATTTGCGGCGTTACTCCTCCTACTGGGCGTGTTAAGAAAGAGACAAATTGCAAATTGAAGTTTCGCCTAAATTACCTCGGAGCGAAGTGAGATTTGAACTTGTACCCACAAGCGCGGCAATCCACTGTACCAGCTATTGCACCAAGCGAGTCGTAGCACTGCCATCGAAACTAGCGACAACTACGGCACGCGCGCGCTCAGCGGATGAGTCACGGCTACGCGCTACGACGAACCTGCTACGAGTCTGCTACGGAGGTATTTATGCGCTACGAACTAATTACTAAGCTTCGCTGTCTATTGTAAATGCTTGCGGTGTAATTACGATGTTTTTGCACGACTGCAAAGTGCCTATTTCGCTGCTTGTGATATCGTACTGCTGATTATAATTGTTACGCATTTGCTACTCGCTTCCACAAGTTCATAAGCATGCAGAGCCCCCCACCAACCTCAATTAATGTGACGATTCCTGAGTCGGAATCAGACGTACCAAATACGACTGATCAAAGAATTACCATCAGAACAAAACGTCGCCGTCCGTCTTATGACGATTTAAGAGAGGATATGCAACTGACTAAAGCCGAAATAAGAGGTTTATTGGCTACGATCTCTACTGATGTAGCGGAAGTTAAGGCGCAAAATATATCAATTCAAGATACCTTCAGCAATATCCAGAAGACTAATGAGGAAATTAAAAATTCTATACAGTTTGTGACTAAGCAATATGACGAGATTAAAGTGAAAATAGATAAAATAGAAAAAATAAAACACGATCAAAGCGAAAAAATTCAAACATTGGAGGAAAAAATCGAAGAACTAGAACGTGTGTCCTGCTTATCAAAACTGGAGATTAGAAATATTCCGCAGAAGGATCAAGAATCTAAGGATGATCTTGTGAAGGCAGTATTATGTATTTCAAAAACAGTAAATTCAAACCTCGACCTCAGCAACGTGAGAGATATATACCGCAAGACTAGCAAAAATAAACCTAACTCTATGGTGGTTGTGGATGTTTCTACACCAATAATAAAAGCAAATTTTCTGAAGGCAGTGAGGGAATACAATACAAAGAATAAACCCACAACCCTGAATACCTCCTGCATAGATAAAAGAAATGAAACAAAGCCTATATTTGTATCAGAATACCTCACGTTCAGAACCAAAAAATTGTTTTATCTAACTCGTGAATTTGCCAAGGCTGAAAATTACACATTTGCATGGACTGCTAACGGTAAGATATACTTGCGCAAGAAGATAGGAGACCCCCACTTGATTGTTAGAACAGAAAAACACTTGGAGTCTCTGAAAGAATGTAAATGACTAATCATCATTTTTTATTATATTATTTTGTACGCTAATCTTAGTATTTCTAAAGTTGGTTTATATTAACAAAAATATTACACGTATTATTGCCTCTATTTTAAAAGTATTGTTATATGTAAGAAAAAAACAACATAATTCAAACAAGTACCTATCACATACATTGACACTTACACACCCACTCATACTAGGAACATATGTATACATCCCAGATACAACACACTTACAAAACGATCACATGATAACACTAAAAAATAATTTTATTATAAAACATAAATTACACTCAAATGCTGTAATTACGTTAAAAACTAAACCTCCAGTCGTGCCTCACTCATTATACTATTTTTAATGTGTTCTACAAAAGAAATAACAGATGAGATAGATAACTACAAAGTCTCAAAAATAAAGTTATGCAATATTCAAGAGGCTAAATCGCATTTAAACTCCATGCATAGTGGGTTCAACATTATATCCCAGAATATAAGAAGCATTTCTTGTAATATGTCTCAATTCGAAATACTTTTAACACAAATTCAGCTGGATTTCGACCTAATAGTGTTAACTGAATGTTGGCTAAAAAATACTAACACACTACCTATAATAAATAACTATACATATTATTCCACGAAGGGTCATGAGACCCAAAATGAAGGCGTAGTTGTGTACATAAAGAGTTGTTTTCAGTATTTAGTTTTTGAGCATATTTTGGAGGACGCTAACTGCTTAATCATTAAAATCAAAGCTGATATGGTTATTGTTGCAGTGTACAGACCTCCTATCTACAGTATTGAAAGGTTCCTAAAATCATTGGATGCTCTGTTGAAATCACTGTCTTCTTATCCAAACATTATTGTCATAGGCGACATTAAGGCTTCATAAAGCTTTTACTGTCCAAGCTGCTCGTCTGTGGAATGCATTGCCAGACCCAATAAAACGCGCCCAGTCATTGCCTGTATTTAAAAGACTCGTAAAAGAACATTACCTGACACTGTGATTGTCGTTGGTCAACAATTTCTTTCATTGCCTATATATATTAAGTATGTATATATTTATGTATCTATTATATAACATATGTATGTATTCGTGTATCTATAATAATATTATTGTATATTTAAAGCAAATATTCGGTAATGTTATGTGTTACACCAATGTCAACCCCATTTCATGTCCAGTCTATCACTGTCCATTCCAGGTTGCCTGGAAGAGATCGCGGTATGCGATAAGGCCGCCCATTGTATGTATTTTAGTTTTAAGTTTCCTTTTCTGTGTTTTAACTTGGTGTACCTACAATAAAGCATATATAAATAAATAAATAAATTAATATAAATATAAAAGAAATCGGTAACGAACCGCGATCTCACGAATATTTGAATTTAATGGCATCACATGGTCTACTACCCGGTCACCTGCTTCCAACAAGAAAACAAAATTGCCTGGATCATGTAATGATAAAATCTGTACTAAGCTGTAATACGACAGTAATAACCACAACTGTAACGGATCACTATACAGTTTGTTTGTCGCTGGGCAAGAAATTATCAGAATACTGTAACAAACACACAATAACCCACATTAACTATCCCAAAGTCATCTCGGAATTATAAAAATCTTACTTAAATTATATTTACAGTTGTACTGACGTAGATATTGCATTAAAGTTTCTTATAGATACTATTATAAAAATAATAAATAACAACACTACAACTAAAACAACCAGTCATAAAAAAAAGATAATTAAACCATGGATTACACCGGGTTTGTTACGCTGCATTAAACACAGGGATAAGCTCCATACTAAAGTTAGAAAGAACCCAGAAAACTTAGAAATTAAACTTATTTACACTAGATACAGAAATTTCTTTAAAACAATTCTTGAAAAAGTAAAATGTGCATATGAAAACCTAGAATTTAAAAAGGTTAAAAATAATTCTAAAAAAACCTGGAAATAAATAAAAACAATAGCATCTCTGAATAAACAAAAAGATAATAACGAATCCCTACTAAAAATTGACCCAAGCCCCCATGAATCTGTTAATATAATCAATATATTCTTTGCAACCGTGGGACAGAAACTAGCTGAAAATATACATACATCATCGGACTACCAGACGTACGGCGTTGCGTCATCGGTACATGGTGGACATCCCACCCATACGCACAAAACGTTTTGGGGACACTTTCATTATGCGTACAGCTAAGGAGTGGAATTCCCTGCCGGAGTCTGTATTTCCCGATAGCTACAATCTAGGGGTCTTTAAGTCAAGAGTGAATGGGTTTCTTCTAGGCAAGCGTGCTTCATCGTCGACCTCATCATCGCTTACCATCAGGTGAGATAGTGGTCAAGCGCAAGCCTATAGACAATAAAAAAAAAAAAAAAAAAAAAAAAAAGACAACATGGATGGTAATGGAATAACGAAACAAGACTCAGGTGAACAATCAACAAATTCCTTTGTTTTGCATGACACTGACGAAGAAGAGGTACTGTCTATTATAATGAACCTGAAAGATGATTGCGCTGTAGGAACAGATGGGATTTCAAATAGGTTACTAAAAGCTGCGAGTGGTGTGCTAACACCTGTTATTACATATATATGTAACCTGAGTCTCCACTTGGGAGTATTCCCCAAGCTTTTCAAAACAGCGCTCATACATCCTATATTTAAGTCGGGGAATAGAGGCAGTGTCAACAACTATCGACCTATATCGGTCCTTCCAGCGATGTCCAAGATACTCGAAAAGCTGTTAAACAAATGATTAACAAATTACTTAAGAACTTCTAAACTGTTGTCAAAAAATCAATTTGGGTTTATTCCTGGTAAATCCACAGAAGATGCTCTAAGAACTTTGACTGAAACTGTTGTTAAATCACTTGACAGTAAATCTAAATGTATTGGAGTATTCTTGGACCTTGCGAAGGCATTTGATACTGTTTCTATCCCCAAACTACTTGCTAGGATGGAAAATATGGGAATACGGGGTATAGCCTTGGATATATTCACTAGTTACTTAAATGGAAGAACCCAACGTGTAAAAATTGGCTCATATGTAAGTGAAGAAGCTCAAATAACATATGGAGTCCCACAGGGAAGTGTACTTGGCCCCCCAATGTTTTTGATGTACATTAATCAACTGTGCAACTTTCATCTGCAAAATGCTAAAATTGTTACCTTTGCAGATGAAACGGCAGTAGTATTTCACGGTAAAACTTGGGATGAAGTAACTGACATCACAGAAAGTGGCATTAAGCAGATTCTATACTGGCTCAATAAAAATACGCTAACTATTAACCTTAATAAAACTAAATATCTCACCTTCTCTATTACAAAATCAGGAGCGCCAGCAACAGATAGAATAAAAATAAGAGCCCACACCTGCCATAGTAATAACAGCACTCTGTGCCACTGTACTCAGCTCGATCGAGTTGATAGGCTTAGATATCTAGGTGTCTGGGTTGATGAAAACCTTAACTGGCATTACTATATTGAACTTCTGACAAATAGAATTCGTAAACTAATGGAACGTAATTAAATGTTCTGAAAATAGTTTATCATTCACTTTGTCAGTCAGTGTTGGGATACTGTATATCTGTCTGGGGTGGGTCTCACAAGACATTTCTCAAGCTCAAGCTTGAAAGAACACAAAGAGCGGCAATCAAAGTAATTATGTCCAAACCAAGGCTATATCCTACTGCAAGACTATACAGAGAATTTGATGTCCTCACTGTGCGTCAATTGTTTTTATTACGCAATCTTATTTATGCACACACGCATTTACCGAATAACAGCTCTCAAATAGATAATAGAAGAAGAAAAGATACTATATTCAAAACCATTCCACACAAGACAAATTTTGCAAAAAGATTCCCTTATATAAAAATGTGTCCCTAAAGAAAATACGGCATTTTAAATTTAAAAAAGTAATTAAAAACTTGTTAGTTGTATTAAACTATCAAGAAACTGAAAACCTCTTAAGTGTTCCTGAGTAACCTTCAACACAAGCAACTTCTAATCTACATGTCACATACCTATATATCTACCTACACTCACTCATATATACATTCCAAAACACGCAGGCATACACACACACACACACACACACAGATACACACGCACACAGACATACATACACACGTCTCATCCAAATATTCCACTTTTAGTTACTTTTATTTTTTATTGTCTAGTTGTAAAGTTAATTATGTCCTAATATCTAATTAACTAATTTATGATAGTAACGGATTGTTGCACAATTATTATTTTTAAATAAATAGATCAACCACGAATTGTTACTGTTGCTTATAGCACAGGTACCTTAACCTAGTTTAAGTGACAGTGTTCATATTGTTAACATAATTTATTTGAACCAATAAACGTTATTATTATTATTATTATATTATGAGTTTGATCTCAGAGTTCTGAATCTGTGAGACTCTATTCGCCACAAAAACCTCCAAAGTATGAGCTGAAGTGCGAAGCCAGCAAAGAACTATCTCACTATCAGTTTAAGCAAAAACGTCTGAGATATCAACTGAACGACCCAGAGTACTATAAACATGATGAAGAAGCCTAGTAAGAAGAGCTGCGCCAGACAATTCCAATTTAGGAATGGTTAACCGTGACCTAATATAGGCGCCACCTTACTCTTAACCATCACCAAATGGACCTCTACAGAACCGGATGTACTTACAGTCCGTAAAAACACCACGGCCGCGTACTCTCGTTCGGACGCTTCACAAAACCCGTGGAAACTCGCTCGACACATACCAGCTGGTAGAAGGAGTCTGGGCAAGGAAATCCGGTTTACATCCGGAAGTGAGGATACAATCGTAAACCATTCCCTTATCACATCTTCCGGTAGAGCCTCATCCCAAGTTATATTGGCTAACCAAAGTTTCTGCAAAAATCACTTAGCCAAGAATATCCATTGGGACCAAATGTCCGAGCAACTTTAAGGTGCAATATCCTCGACAAGGGCAGTGGAGTCGTTCTGCGAATAGTATTCCTGAGAGTCGCGAGCAAAGGCCTATCTAGAGACATCAAAACCATCGAAATCGGACCAGAAACCAGGGAGCTATTAAGGTGCAAAAATCGCCAAAACACGTGTTTTAGGTTAAAAACCAACTTCAAGTATTCACCACGTGGATCTAAAAACACGAGGCGTAACGTAGAGCCAGCCAACTTAGCCCCCACTGGAGACTCCGAAGCCCGCCGAAGAATCAGCCTGCAGACCACCCACCATCGTCACGACTCCGCTGATCATCATCAGGTAAGCCCTGAGGGAACGCCTCAACCCTTAGTCCTGCTCCCCCCGAGTTTGGACTCATCTGACTTGGGAATTCAGGATCTTACCCCCTACCCCCTAAACCCCCACCCCCACGGATCTCACCCGACCCACCCCCCTCACCCCCCCTCAATAGTCACCCCACGAGACACCCCCTCCCCTCCCCCTCTCAGGGCTACCTCACCCCCCCGCGGTCTAGCTTCGCACCAGTTGGAGCTAGGAAGCCGAGTTTGGGCTCATTTGAAAGCGCACGGAAAGCTTTATAACTTGGCCCCAACAGAATATCAAAATTCGGCACCCCACACGCACAACGATCCAGCGACACCTACATTTCTACTGACGACCACCATCATCGCGCAAGCAGGGTTCACAACATCGAGCTCACACAGTTGTCGGACTTCTTATCGAACAGCAGACGCAGACCACCAGCGGAACATCCGTGAGTTCATCACAGAATAGGAAAAAAAAAAAAAAAAAAAAAAAAAACAATTGTAATAATTTATGTATATGCTTTACACACGGGCATAGTTTTTAGGAAACAACACCATAATATTATATAAAAATAAAATTGTAATCACCCCGTCCCCTTACAAACAACATGTCCTCCAAAACCACAGCCCCCAAAACGACCACGGAGGCCGCAAGGGCCCTCAGATCACTCCGTGAGAAGGTCCTCAAAAACACAGCCAAGTCAGTGGTCTCGGAACAGTTGGCGCGTCCATCACAAAAGCCGCGGGCGGCGAAGGCGGCGTCAGAGTCGGATGTGACAAGCAGGACACCGCCTCTGCCGTTAGCGCCTGAGACTCACACTCCGAAAGATAGCCCCGGGGTGTCAGAGATCATCATCAACTGGGAGCAGTGTGGCATATCCCCCCCTCGCCAGATTATCTCGGACGAGGAAGGCTCGGTGGCCTCCACAGCGAGCCAGGCCGACCGTCCACAGAGTGGACGACCAAGCCTCCTCTACAGGACGCCGGGAAGGGGCACAGGAGTGGAGATGGACTTGGCCACGAGAGAGGCGAACGAACTTCTCCAGAAGGGAAAGGACGCCTTGGAAGCCGCCGGAAAAATGAAGCGCGAGTGTAAGGTCACAGCCCATGAGTGCCTGCAGGGCCTCTACGAGGTGTCACTGTCATTGGCGGACTCCCGAGCACGCCACAAGTATAATCTCGAGAAGGAGCGCTCTCGACACGCACAAGAGCTTGTGCGTGTCGAGAGAGCTCACAATCGGGAACTTGCGGCAGTGAATAGGGAGCTCATCCTAATGCGGACTGACGTCTCGGAGACGAAAAAAGAGGCGAAAGGGATCCGAGAATGGCTCGGTCACGAGACCCTTGACGCCTTAAACGGAATAAAGGAGTTGAAAGGTGAGGTTGCAATGGCGAGCCTAAAAAACCTAAAGGAGCACGAGAGGACGAGGCAAGAAAGTGCAAGGACCCCAGGGGATCCCAAGTGGGACACTATGGGAGCCGGCCTATCACGCCTCGATACAAATCTCACCAGCATCTCCAACCAGCTGGACGTCCTCCGGAAAACTCTGGAAAGGCTCAAAGAGGACCTCAACCGGCCAAGTGACACAGAGACGGACCCGAGTAGCCGCGAGACAGGCCTACTCACGACCGCGGCTTTCGAGGAGGAGATGGCAAATATAACCGCAAAGCTGCAGACCATCGCCAATAGGCCTGTGGCCTCCCCCCCACCACCACACACACCCATAAACATCACCGAACACCTCAAACCTATATCGGATAGGTTGGAGCTCGTCTCGGCGGACCTCCGCGTACTGCGCGACAAAGAGCCGCAAATCCAGGCGCACCCAGCGCTGAATCTGGAAACGGAGCTCGCAGTCGGGGAGGTAAAGAAGACGCTCCAAACTATACAGAAAGGGGTGGCGGACCTGGGCAAAGCGGATAAACCGCAAACACAACAACAGGGCCCCAAAACCTTTGCTCAGGTCGCCAGTACACCAAAGCCCCCCAAACCGCCCACACAACCCAACCACACCCTGATCGTCTCGTCGACGAACCCCAAGCACACTGGGGACAACGTGATCGAGAGGATCAGGACCGCCCTGGACCTCAAGTCAACCGGAGCCCGAGTCGACACCGTACGGAAAGCGCGCAACCAGAAAGTGGTCCTAAGGTGCGCCAGTAAGATGGACTTGAAGAAGATTAAAGACCAAGTCCAGTCGAACTCAGGGCTCAAGGTCCAGGAGCCGAAACCGCAAAACCCCTTAGTCTGCATCAAGGGTGTGCTGTCCAGCTACAGCGATGGGGAGATCGTCGATCTCCTTAAAGCGCAGAACCAACACCTTCTGCAAAACGTCGCTGTGGAGGGACAGACCATCAAGATGCGCTACAGGAAGCGCGCGCGTAACCCCCACGAGTGCCACCCCGTTCTGGAGCTTTCCCCGGAACTCTGGAAATCCTACACCTCTGTCCAAAAAGTCCATGTGGGCATCAAGCGATGCTCGATTGAGGACCAGTCCCCTCTAGTTCAGTGCACAAAGTGCCTTGCATATGGACACAATAAATCCATATGCAGGGCTGCAAAAGAAGTCTGCGGCTACTGCAGTGGATCGCACAATATCAGGGACTGCCTCACTCGAGCGGACGGCAAACAGCCCACATGCGCAAACTGCAAGGTAGCACACGGGACGGGCAACGACCTGGCACACACAGCATTCAGCGAAGACTGCCAGGAACGCCAAAAGTGGGATGGCATAGCTAGATCGCGCGTATCCTATTGCTAAGGGCAACGAGAACACACCAACAAACCAACAAGCCACCCCCGAAATCTTCTCAAGACCGACAGCAAGATTGCGGTTCATCCAAGCAAATCTTCACCGCTCCAAGCTGGCCACAGAAGAACTCTACATGGCGGCCCAGGCAAGAGGAATTTCAGTAGCACTTGTTCAAGAGCCCTACGTAGGAAGAACAGGTGTGATGAAACAAAACCCCGGCACACAAGTCATCCAGTGCAGCCTCAACCGCCAAAAGCCAGTCAAGGCAGCGATTGTTGTTTTCGGTGACAACCTGGAGGTCGTCCACGACCCCCAACTTGTGACCGAGAACATTGCTGCTGTCTTGCTAAAGGTGGGTCAGCTCAGCTTTGGAGTACTGTCGGTCTATTTTGAGGGTGACCAGGACATCGAACCATACCTATCCGAAACACAATACAAGACACACAAATTGAATACAAACAACATCGTGGTGGGAGGAGACGTAAATGCCTGGAGCCATTGGTGCGGAAGTGTTTCCGAAAACCATCGCGGGGCGGCGTACAGTTCTTTCCTCAATGAGCGGGATCTCCACATCCTAAATACGGGCCAAACACCAACGTTCGAGACATACAGAAATGACAGGTGGTGCACAAGCATCGTCGACGTGACAGCTTGCAGTTCGTCGCTGCTGGGCAAGGTCGAAGAGTGGCGGGTAGAAAGAAGTCTAACAACTTCAGACCACAACGCTATAACCTTCTCGATGCGCCTAGAAAAGGCCCTAGAACCCTTAAGGCCAATTTCGACGCGCATCTACAACACCAAGAAGGCCAAGTGGTCCGACTTCAACACCCACTTCAAGACCAGCCTAGCAGACAGTGGCATCACTCAAGTCAGAGTCTCGAACGCATCGAACCCAGAGGATCTGGAGACAATTATTTCAAACTATACTCAGAACATCCACCGCTCATGCGAGGAAGCGATTCCAAAACTTGGGTCGCCCAAACACAACGCCAAGCCCCCATGGTGGACCCCTTCTCTAGACCGTCTCAAAAAAGACGCCATGACGAAGAAGAGAAGGATCCGAAACGCAGCCGCAAGCCGGAGACACTTCACCATCCAAGAGTACGTGCTGGCCAAACAAACCTACAAGACAGCAGCAACGGAAGCAGCCACAGCCAACTGGAAGGAGTTCTGCACGAAGCAGGACCGAGAGAGCATGTGGGACGGCATCTACAGGGTAATAAGGAAGACAGCCAGAAGAAAGGACGACGCGCTCCTGAGAAACGCCGCAGGCGAGACGCTTAGTCCAGAGCAATCTGCGGATCTTCTGGCAAAAACCTTCTACCCCGACGACTCAACGGATGCCGAACAGCCCTACCACACTGCGCTAAGGAGGCTAGCGGAGGAGAAGAACCCCCAAGGTCTGTCTGCAGACGATCCGCCCTTCACGACCGCGGAGCTGGAAATGGTTCTCCAGAACCAAAATCCGAAAAAAGCCCCCGGTCCCGACGGATTAACAGCAGACATCTGCGCAGCGGCAATAAACTGCGATAGGGAGGTGTTCTTAGCGATAGCAAACAAGTGTCTGTCACTGTCACACTTCCCGAAGCAGTGGAAGATCGCCCACGTGTGCATTCTCCGCAAGCCAGGAAAGGACGACTACACCAGTCCTAAGTCGTACAGGCCTATAGGTCTGCTCTCGGTCCTAGGAAAAATCGTCGAGAAACTTCTAGTAGGCCGACTACAGTGGCATTTCCTCCCAACACTACACACAAACCAATACGGCTTCATGCCACAGCGCGGAACCGAGGACGCCCTCTATGCTCTAGTGGGCCACTTACGAGCCGAAATCAAAGCCAAAAAGATCGTGCTTTTGATATCACTGGACATAGAGGGGGCCTTTGACAACGCGTGGTGGCCCGCACTCAAGAAGCAGATGGTAGCCAAGAATTGTCCAGCAAATATCTACGCTCTCGTCGCCTCATACCTGGAAGACCGGAACATCAGGGTCAACTACGCCGGAGCGACTAGCGAGAAGGGAACCACGAAAGGATGCGTCCAGGGCTCAATAGCCGGACCGACGTTTTGGAACCTTATCCTAGATTCACTCCTACAAAAAATGGCTAGTATGGGGGTATACTGTCAAGCCTTCACGGACGACGTTGTCCTGGTTTTCTCTGACTTCACAGCCGGTCCCCTGCAGCAATCAGCCAACAGCACGCTAGCCAAAGTATCGGAATGGGGCGTCCAAAATAAGCTACGTTTCGCCGCGCACAAGACCAATGCGATGGTGTTAACGAGGAAGCGAAAGTACGACGCTCCGGTACTTCATATGTCGGGCACGCAGCTAAACCTGGTTGAGGAAGTGAAGCTGTTAGGTCTCACGATAGACTCCAAGCTCACCTTCAATGCGCACGTGTCTGCGACCTGTAGAAAGGCCGCAGACATCTACAAGCAGTTGGCATGTGCGGCGAGGGTGACTTGGGGTCTGAACGGAGAGATAATCAGGACGATATACGTGTCGGTGATAGAGCCCATCGTGATGTATGCAGCGAGTGCGTGGGCCCCCGCAGCTGAGAAACTGATGACAAGGAAAAAGTTTGACTCACTGCAGAGGGGCTTCGCGCAGAAGATCTGCAAAGCATACCGCACGGTGTCTCTGACATCGGCACTTATCCTGTCAGGACAACTCCCCCTAGACCTCCGGGTACTCGAAGCGGCAACCCTATTCAAGATCAAAAAGGGACATTCCCAAGAGTTCATACCGCTGGGCCGCGTGCTGGAGTGCAACGTGCACCACTCCAAAAATCCCCACCCAGCGCAACTCACAACAACCGAGTATGAATGCCTAGAGAATTTGACTCCCGAAACCCAGGCAACCCACCAAGTAATCGGCCCCCAAATATACACCGATGGCAGTAAGATAGAGGGGAAAGTCGGAGCTGCCCTAACTTGGTGGGAAAACGGGACGGAGTCAAGGTTCAGCACCTTCGGCTTGGAGCCTCACAACACAGTCTTCCAATCGGAAATGTACGCTCTCTTCAGAGCTGTCAGGATGGCAAGAGAATCCAAGGCGGCCTCCGTAAGCATCTTAAGTGACTCAAGATCGTCACTTGATCTGCTGAGGAGACCGTCTGTCACGCACCACCTGGCACTCCAAATCAAGAGAAGCGTCCGTGAAATCAGAGAGGAGGGCAGAGAAGTGAGGCTCTTTTGGCTCAAGGCCCATGTGGGAACTGCCGGGAATGAGAGAGCGGATGAGCTGGCCAAGGAGGCAGCCCTAACAAAACTCACATCAGACTACAGCAAGGTCCCCGTTTCATTCGTGAGGAGGAAGATACGGGAGGGGACTATAAGGAAGTGGCAAGCCCGGTACGACTCCTCGAGTACAGGATCGGTCACGAAAGTGTTCTTTCCAGACGTCCTAGCGGCGAAAAGGACACTCAGAGACGCAGTGCTCACACCGGTCCACGTACAAGTCCTTACAGGACACGGCGGATTTTCAGCATATCTCCACCGTTTCCATCTCAAAGATAGTCCCTCGTGCGTCTGTGACCCGAGTTGCGAAGAGACAGTCTGGCACTTGCTCTTCGAATGCCCAAGGTTCAGCCAAGACAGAATGGAGCTCGAAATAAAATTCGAAACCCAGCTTAGCCAGTCCACACTCCACACCATCATGGGGAGACTGGCTACTAGGATTCCATTCTTGGCATTCGCGAGCAAAGTCGCCACAATCGCAGCAAGGGCTAACAAAACAGACGTAACCTTGCGAAGTCGACCACACATTCGAACACACACAACCACAACAACAACCACAACCACAAACACACAAACAACAACCACAACTACACAAGCAACAACAAGCACACAATTGACTGATACACAAATTACACACACACATTCTAACCAACGGCCATTATCAACGGTAGCAGCAGCGGTAGCAGCAACAGCCAGCCTACAACCAGCCTCTAGCATGACTACCACACAATTCCTGGCATGCGGAGAAGACGGAGTCCCTGGCATCAGACTGCGAGGCGTCGCTCTGTTCATGAATAGGGAACAGGAGAAGTTAGGCATAGGCTTCTGCATAGGCTCAAGTCGAGCTACGGCCCGAATACACCTTTCACCGGGCCTTGCCGCCTTGATTAACGGAAGCACCACCAAAACGAGCATAAAAGGCAGCAAGTATGCTGCACTACCTCAAGTGGAAGTGGCCACTCACCGATGCCGTCTAATGCGATTTAAAGGGAAAACAATCGCATTACTCGAGTGGGGAGAGGCTACTCCATTTGCTCAGGCAAGCTCATTGCTTCAGAAGATCGGGGAGGCAGGATACTACACATCAGCCGCGGCCCGAACCATAAGTGTGGACGCAATGGTGGTGGGAGGAGAAAGAGGAGACGTCGCAGACCGCTTTGGCTGTCTAAAGGCCTCAGAACATCATGAGGTCGTTGTCTACGAGGATAGAGGGGAAACCCTAAGTTTCCTCAAAGCCCCCAGACAACCAACAGCCAGCGCGACGAGCTCCACAAAAAGCCCCACCACACAAAGCGGATCGGAAAGGGCCCAGCAGAAGGCAGCAGCCGAAAAAGCCGCTAAGAAGCAGTGCAACACCATAAACCCGGAGGACCGGGCCCGGTCGAGGAGTCGCCTGAAAGCGTTTGGCACTTTCCTCAGTGCACTGCTCCCAAGCACCAGCCATGCAACACCATCTCACAAGCAGGAAACAGCACTGGAGAGGTTCCTCAGAAAAACACCAAAGGAACCAACCCAGCAAAAGCCTAAGCCAACACGAGCCGACAAAGGGCAAGTCAGCCCGCCGACCCTCGCAGTAAAGTCGGGTACCACGGACCACGTAAAAAGCGCGTTCCTCGAGTACGTAGCAATCGTAAGAGCGACCAGAGATGTCAATCTTACGACATGCAGGAAGATCCTGCAGACCTTCCAAAGAGACACAGAGGGTCTGTTAAGGATACTGCTCGAGGAAGCAGGGGCAGCGGTTTACGACAACGTCACATCCCAAGTCATCAAAGGGGAAATGACGGGGTCGTATATGGCAGCCTACAGCGCGAGGAGTGGTTTTGTGGCCCTGGACAAGGAGGAGACGGAGCGCTCAGGCAAACTCAAGTTCAGTGTGCCAAATGACGACCCGATAGTGGTTACCGCCAAATGTACTAAGATCATGACGGATGATAAGATCCTGGAAATGGCACAGTCCATTTCGGGGACCCCAGGTATCCCGGCATCGCAGGAAAGTTGGGCGGTACCCAATATCAGGTGGATTAACGGAGTTCCGGGTTGCGGTAAGACAACCTGGCTGGTAAAGCACTTCGACGAGGACAGGGACGTGATAGCCACCACGACAACAGAAGCTGCCAAAGACCTTAGGGAAAAGCTTGCGCGCCGCTTAGGAGACCGAGCAAAGACCAAGGTGCGCACTATGGCCTCAATCCTAGCAAACGGTTTCAAGGGCCAAGACAAATGCTACCGTCTTACGGTAGACGAGGCTCTTATGAACCACTTTGGGGCAGTAGTCATGGCAGTAAAGTTGTCTGGAGCTAGCGAGCTTGTCCTCGTCGGAGACGTTAACCAGCTCCCATTTTTGGACAGAGAGAACCTTTTCGAGCTTAGGTACACCCGTCCAGACTTGGTGGCTGGCATCACCCAGGAGTTTCTCTGCACACACCGCAATCCAATGGACGTGGCGTTTGCACTGAGTGAGATATACCCCGGTATATACTCCTCCAAGTCGTCGCTGTCGCGGGTCCACTCCCTGAAGGTGAAAGGTTACACAGGGGCGCAAATACCGAGCACTGCCCAAAACACCCTGTTCCTGGTTCATACGCAGGAGGAGAAAGCCTCTCTTGCGAGCCAGGGATTTGGGTCCGGTGAAGGGTCGCGCCTGCTAACCATACACGAGGCTCAGGGGTTGACCTACGACAGCGTCATCATCATCAACACCAAGTCCAGGAGGCTTCAGGTCCACGACAGCATCTCCCACGCGGTAGTGGCGGTGTCCAGACATACAGTCAGTTGCGTCTATTACACCGACGACGCCGATGACGCCGCAGGCCGCCTTGCTAAGAGGGCGATGGATGCGCCGACTAAAACGGTCGTCAACTACAATCTTAAGACGGCCATGCAGCATCGAGACGTAGTCGTCATAGAGGCCTTGCTCACGCTGGTGAAGTCCCTGGTCAGCAGACATCACCAAAACACCACCTAACAAGTCCCATCCAAAAACTCCAACCCAAACACATACCCAAACCATCACCCTGTCTAAACCCTGAAACGCAAAAAAAAAAAATTATATATATATTTGTAAAGCTGCATGGTGGAGCGAGTCAGTCATACACACCTTAACGTCCTAACGACGGGGTTCTATAGCCGGAACCGTCGGCCGGGACTGGTCTGCTCGCACTGCCATGCATCTTCCCCGAAAATGTACCAATAGATATTAGAAAACAAAATAACATAAGCAGTGTATCAATAGAAATAAGCAACAAAATAGAAATAACATTAATATAAGTAGCAAATAGAAACTTAAATTGTAACGCCGGTGTGTGATATATATATATATATATATATATAGTATTTAGTGAGGGATGAACTCACGTAGACTTAAGTTAGTTAAGTAAGCCTAAAAATAATGTCCGACGTAGGAGTCAGACAATTGTAACGTTTATGAAAAAATAAGAAACAAACAAAATAAAACCACTATAAAAAAGATCGCGGAGTGCCACATGTCCGCGGTAGAATATTAAAATAAATAAAAAAAAATGTCCGAGCAACAGTTGACAAAACCAAGCGCTTCGTCCAGGTCTGGGGAGTATCCAATTTAACTCGATAAGTGAAGACATCCTGGACGGGCTGTTACTGTATACCAAGGACGGCAATCAAAGATATGGCAAGGCAAGAAAAGTAATGCTCGATTGAACGGCAATCAAGATAGGAAGGAGACATGTGTCCCAAATCTTCATACTCCCGCATGAAGTCAACATATTTCTTACAAAAATCGGATTCCCTCCGCATTCGACGTTCCATGGACAATAACCTTTTTTCCGCTAAGGCATAGGAATGACCAAGAGGAGGACGCGCAGCCTGAAACGGTAATCGAGTGACAAAACGACCATCAGCGAGGTGACCAGTATTTTTCTGGTAAATCAATTCACACTCTTGTTCAGCTGGATCGACTCTTGAAGCAAGTGGAAGCTCTTCGACTTCCCAGAAGCGCTGAACGGCGTCGGAAAGAGAGATCCCCACATTCAATCCTTGGTCCTCCATCCGCGGGGCGGAGCCCTTCAATACGGGACCCATACAACTAAAACTAAAAACTGTCGGTATAGCTGCTAACCCATTCGTCTGCAGAACCCGCTTGGTCCCGGACAAAATCAAACCCAAAACATCCGCACCTAAAAGCAAGTCTACGAGTCCGGGTACAAACCACTTCGGGTCGGTAGGAGTTAGGTCCGACTTTAATTTCACCACTGCAGGGCTTTTGGTTACCTGCAGGTGTCTGCCCATGATATCATTCAAAACAACGGCCTTGGCCAAGATTCTTGGCCCACAATGACCAGGCGAAACACACTTCAACAAACAATTTCAACTTCTCCCCGTTGCCAACCCGCTTCAATACCACGTATACCACATATAGCAGAAGGGTGGGGCTACGTGGGAGACCCAATATCTCTACTAAACAAAAGGATGCAAGACAGCCTTGAGCACCCGAATCCAAAAGAGAACGAACTAACAATGATTTACCCTTCGGGCCACAGATCCTTACAGAGACAGTTGGCAGGTGGACTGTCTCTGGCTAGGCGGCTGTAGTGGAGAAGAGGGAGGCGACTACCTATTGTTGATAACTCCCCTGGGGTTGGTAGTCGTCCGGAAGATCGGACGCGAACTGGTTGGAGTGCTGGTAGCGGTCCACTGGAGAGCCAGGGTTTCTACCGACTCGCCCAGTCACCGGGGTCTGGTAACCACGTACACGTCCAAACTGGGGCGGGCGACGCTCCAAACGCGGTCGCTCATGTAGCGGTGGTGAGAATCGCCGCAGCGCTGCCTGTCTCTCCATTTCCAAATACCTCTCCTCCACTGGTGGAGAGGGTGGAGTGGTGCCCCCACCTGTGCGAGGTGAACCCCGTCGTGGTTCCACGTGGGTTTGGTGGGGTTGGTGGGGATGCGGACCCCCGCCTATGGGAGAGCGTCCGGCATCATCAGGCTTACCAACACCATTCTTGTTCAGGCACAACACGCGGTGGTGCTTACTCTGACAGAGCAGGCAAGGTTCTGACCTTTGGCAAACCCGCTGCAGATGCTGTCCCAGGCAATTGTAGCTCCACTTGCGGCTGTTGGCGATTCCACGCCGGTCCTTTACGTTCCTTTCCAGGAACTTCGGACAGGATGTGACCAAGTGGACCTCCGCGCCGCAATATATGCAGCGCATACTGCGAACCTGTGTCGCTACACACTGATGAGGATGGCGTCGTGTACCCTTTCCACGAGGTGTTTATTGGCGTAGCCGGGTCCACTCCGGGGATTCTTCGCACCCCTTGCCACGCCATCGCCTCGACCGCTACCGTAGTTGAGAGTAGAGAGGCTGCCGGGCACTCGGCGCCGTTGTTTTTTAAGTGTGCTATTCATATTGGTTTGCGGGGGTTCGCCGTAATCGCCAAGCTTGGCAGGTGGGTTGGCATTTGCAGTTTGTTCTTATAGTGCCCAGATAACGCTGCTGCCAATTCTCTGGCGTATCCCTTAGTCGTCTCTTACGACACCCACGGGAAGATATGGGAATATGAAATTCTTTACGTCCGTCACCATACGGTACAAATTTTTATTCCTTAAAAATATTCGTTTATAGAAGATTTATGCCAAGTTTGTGTTATGCCAAATAAATTTCGGAGCATCAAAATTCTGCCAGAAAGAGGGAACCTCGTTTAAACGAGAGGTATCCAGTGTAATTAAACTTCAACAAAACAACAAACCAGGAAATTACCATTGAGGTAAAAATGTACTAGAAATTACAAAATCAATTATAAACAACGGCCTATCAAATTGATTGACAATCACACAAATACAGGACCCGGTGGTAAGCAGGGGTAGCATTTTAATTAGTTCCTTTGTAACACGTACAATAAATGCAGTCGTATGAATTCATTTCAGTTGGGAGGATCACTGCGTGAACTTCGTGAAGGGCTGTCGCAAGTACTTGCTGCGAGAGAAAGATCAGGACATGGAGAGAGCTCAGAGGAGAATGCGCATGTATGTGAATATTTCGTAAATTTTTCAGATGTTTCTTGACTTTTTTTCAATTTTAGTACGGTGAACCCGCACATTACACATTTACATTTCACAATTATGTAGGTTAATATACATCAAACTTAGCTTACCCGCAATGACAAAGAACGCTTGCTAAGAAAATTAAATCAGTGATTTGAACACAATCTTTAGTTTTTGACCGACTTCAAAAAAAAGAGAAGGTTCTTAATTCGTCGGAAACTGTTTTTTTTTAATGTATCTTATACCACAAGTGTTCAAACAAACATCGTTCATTTGAAATAAGTGTCTGTACTTACACTTATATCGTCGTACATTTCTAGTAGCAAAAGCTATTAAATATATAAGGAAGTCGGTAGTACTTTTTTGTAAAAAAAAAACTTTTTACGTAAAAGCCGGTGTCTTTGGTACGTACCAAATTTTTTCGTTAAGGGCACCGACTTCCAAAAATAAAGTTTTCACTTTGTAGTGTTTTTATTTGGAAGTCGGTAGTAATTTTTTGTTCCCAATTTTTAGTTGTACCTAATAGGCATCTTGCCTTTAGTAAGGTACCTTTAATGCCCGAATACCATGAAACTTGAACATTACCGGTTTTGTGAGAGTGTACCAAGGTGAACTGTACACATCTGCATACCCCTTTAGAGCGTAATGGCGCGATGTTATTCTATGAAATGGTATAAACAGACATGCGATGCAGCAATCCCGAGAGATTTGAAGTCATTGATTGAAGAGTTATATTGTATCTCCAAAGCTCTTCATCAAATCTTCACCAAATTAAAATGGGGCCAATTCTTCCGGAATTCTTTAAAAAAAAGGACTATCTATAAAGGACTATTTTCAAAATCAGTTCACCTAGTAAAAAGTTCTGAAGTAACAAACAAAAAAAAATTGAAAGCAGGCGCTTGTCATGTGGTCGTATTTAAATTTATAATATGATGAAGAACTTTGGAGATGTATGATACAACAGAACTCTTCAATAAGTGATGGCAAATCACTTGGGAAAGCTGCAATCGTTTGTCTGTTTATTCTTTATACTATTTCATTCATTCCACCAGTTTGTTCAAGTTTCATGTTAATGGGTTAATCTATTCTGGCATTGCTTTGGGCACTTTAACCTAACTATAGAACTGGTCCATTATGTACCACAACTAAAAAGTGAAAGAAAATACCTTTTACAAAAAAATACAACAGACTTCCAAATGAAAATACTACAAAGTGAAAATTAACTTCGATTTTAGAAGTCGCTGTCAAAAAACGCAGAAACGGAAACAGGAACACCGAAATTGAAGTAATTTTTCATTTAGTAGTGTCTTTATTTGAAAGTCGGTTGTATATTTTTGTAAAAAGTGTTTTATAATAAGTGTCAACAAATCGCGCTGTTTTCAAAATTATACAAAATTATTATAAAAACTATGCATTTTTGAATTACATAAATAATTACTTTAATATTGTTATTTTTTATTTACAGGTTATACATGATTCACAACGCTGCAAAATTATTCCTGACACTTCTGTTGGGCCTTTTGGCGGTGTGGACTGTCACTGCCATCTGGCGGGCAGTTGCGACGCTAATATGATTACGGGAAAATGACGCAGCGTTGCACACGTGAAAAATATTTATAAAGTTTATAATTTCAAGGAAATTAAAAATAATAATGTATCATGGCTGTATTTTATTGGGATAAGAGACGTTTAACGTCAAACTAACATTAATTTAGGTAGGCCCACTTGCACCAACTTAACTGCGAAGTTATTTTTTTTTATACTTAATTTGCTCGCGCTTGACCACTATCTCACCTGATGGTAAGCGATGATGTGGTCGACGGTGAAGCACACTTGCCTAGAAGTAACCTATTCACTCTTGACTTAAAGACCCCTATATGTAATACATACTTACAAATATTGCAAACATAGGTAAAATAGGTACCTAATTCAACAACAACGGAACAGTGTGTGAGTCAAATTCTGGAAAAATATTAAAAATAACATAAGAATACAATAAAAGTCTACGTCATGTTATGTCCGCCCAACTTATAAACAGGATCTATATAGCTCTGGCTCAGTCCGTAATAACTTACTGCATACCGATATGGGGAGGAGCTTCCATAATGAAATTCCTGGATCTGGAAAGCGCACAGCGATCACTTATAAAGGTGATGTATTTTAAACCATTTAGACTCCCCACAACAGACCTCTATAAAGTCAGCAACTTGCTTTCAATTAGAAAACTTTATATTCTAAATCTGACCTAAACCCAGCTACTCAGAGCAGAAGGCGCAGAGATATTGTGGCTCACTCTCAAAGTGTTCGATCAGCTTTTGCTCAGCGTTACACAATCCACCTACATGTATAATAAATTGAATAGTAAGTGTCAAATATATCCCATGCTGTTATATGATTGTAAAAAAAACAAATTGTGTCTATCACTGTCTTTACTAAAGAGATGTATATTTTTCCTTACATACATAATATTTTCTTAAATGAATTGGCAAGAAACTGTCATAATATTAATATTTTTAAATAGTTCCATAAGAGATTCTCGGTGACTTAACTTATAAAGGGTCTTTCAACAAGGACGGGTCGATGTTAAAATTGAATAAAACAAGATGTGTGTGAGATATTAACGAAATTTATTTTTTATTTAAAAGGCCCATTTATGCCATTATGGATGGAATATGACATCGTTCAAATGTCCGCCGCGGCTTCGTATGGTGGCACGAATCCGAGAGGTCCAATTTTTAATGACTTTTGACGTTTGATATACAAAGTTAATTTGCGATTCCTACACGAAATCACTTAGGTCATCGGATAACATGCGACTTAAAATGCCAGTGCATTCCACCACTTTCTTGAAAAATATTTTACTGTCCAACCTGCTCGTCTGTGGAAAGCATTGCCGGATAAAACGCGCCCATTAACTGTCACTGAGGTTGTCGTTAGTCAACATTTACTTTCATTGCCTATACATATATTGAGTAATTGCTTCGGCTTCGCCTGCGTAAAAATTATTTTATCATTCCAAGGGAATACAAACTACCCTATGTCCTTCCCAGGGTCTCAAACTATCTCCATGCCAAATTTCAACTAAATTGGTTAAGTAGAACCAGAGATTACCCCAACAACCTCACAAACTTTACCTCTTTATAACATTAGTATAGTTATTACGTTTATATTCATAAAACACCTCCACCCCACACCTTTTAGTAAAATTAAATTGAGTTATGTCACATGAGATTCGACAAGTCACATATGATTGAGTCTTACGTACAATACTATGCTCCGCGCTTGCAACATTTAAAAAAAAAGGTCATTGGCAACTGTCAGATTAGTCTATATAAAAAAACCGGCCAAGTGCGTGTTGGGCCTCGCGCAATAATAGGGTTCCAAAGTTGCATAATAATGCGGACTAAGAGGACAGATTTTTGTTGTTACATGAACATTAAAACGGTTTCAGCTGCTCATAACGTCTAAAAACGGGCCCACATAGGACGATGGTAACTGAAGAAGAAGTTATAAAATCTAACTGTTTAACTAAAGTTAGTTTTATTTTTTAATTTGTTTATAGGCATGCGCTTGACCACTATCTCACCTGATGGTAAGCGATGATGTGGTCGACGATGAAGCACGCTTGCCTAGAAGTAACCTATTCACTCTTGACTTGAAGGCTCCCAGGTTGTAGCTATCAGGAAATACAGACTCCGGCAGGGAATTCCACTCCTTGTGTGATGTTTTGGGATTACATTTATAATGCGTACAGCACGCATAATAAAAGTAATCCCAAAACAATTTATGCGTATGGGTGGAATGTCCACATTGTCCACCATGTACCGATGACGCATCGCCGTACGTCTTGTAGTCCGATGATGGAACGGGCTAGGAGGAATTAGTTCATGCAATGCCAACGCACACTCCCCGAAATGTAACCGATAAAAAACCGAAAGCTGGCAACTCGGCGCCGATGTTCGAGGTTCTGAAGCCTAGATTCGACCAGGACTTCATTACCGATAAGCCTCTTGGCCCGTCAGACAATCGACTCAAGTGCATCAAGCTTGTATTTGGCTGATCCATCCCAAAGGTGATAGCAGTACTCCATGCAAGACCGAACTTGCGCTTTATACAATTTGAGCAGCTGTTCAGCCGTGAAGTACCGTCTCACCTTTGCAAGAATCCCCAACTTTTTTGCAGCTAACTGAGCTTTCGCCTCAATGAATGGACCGAAATTGAGGGTCGATGTCAACGTAACACCGAGAAGTTCGAGATGGTCCGTCAACGGCACGGTTACACCACGGAATGATGGAGCCGGGTGGAATTGGCTCTTTTTAGCGGAAAAAAGACACGCCTGGGTCTTAGCAGCATTGAAACTGACCAGATTGGCATCACCCCATTCGGAGACCGCCTTCAAGGACAGGTTCAAGCGTTCAACCATTGCCTCCCGGAGACCTCCTGAAAGCTCCAGACGCGCGTGCGACGGAACTGCATAATTTGATTCCACCTAGCCCTTTCCATCATAGGAGCACAAGACGTACGGCTATGCGCCATCGGTACATGGTGGACATCCCTCGCACAAAGCGTTTTGCTAATACTTTCATTGTACGCACAGCTAAGGAGTGGAACTCCCTTCCGGGGTCTTTGTTCCCTGATAGCTACAACCTTGGGGTCTTTAAGTCAAGAGTGAATAGGTTTCTTCTAGGTAAGCGTGCTTCACCGTAGACCGCATCATCGCTTAACATCAGGCGAGATAGTGGTCAAACGCGAGGCTACAGATTAAAAAAAAAAAAAAAAAAACAACTGTTCTGGCGTGAAGTACCGTCTCACCTTCGCGAGGATCCCCAATTTTTTGGCAGCCAGCTGAGCTTTAGCCTCAATGAACGGACCAAAATTGAGCGTCGATGTCAACGTAATGCCAAGAACCTCAAGATGGTCAGTTATCGGCACGGTCACACCTCGGAAAGAAGGAGCCGGGTGGAATTGGCTCCTTTTAGCGGAAAAAAGACACGCCTGGCCCACAATGACCAGGCGAAACACACTTCAACAAACAATTTCAACTTCTCCCCGTTGCCAACCCGCTTCAATACCACGTATACCACATATAGCAGAAGGGTGGGGCTACGTGGGAGACCCAATATCTCTACTAAACAAAAGGATGCAAGACAGCCTTGAGCACCCGAATCCAAAAGAGAACGAACTAACAATGATTTACCCTTCGGGCCACAGATCCTTACAGAGACAGTTGGCAGGTGGACTGTCTCTGGCTAGGCGGCTGTAGTGGAGAAGAGGGAGGCGACTACCTATTGTTGATAACTCCCCTGGGGTTGGTAGTCGTCCGGAAGATCGGACGCGAACTGGTTGGAGTGCTGGTAGCGGTCCACTGGAGAGCCAGGGTTTCTACCGACTCGCCCAGTCACCGGGGTCTGGTAACCACGTACACATCCAAACTGGGGCGGGCGACGCTCCAAACGCGGTCGCTCATGTAGCGGTGGTGAGAATCGCCGCAGCGCTGCCTGTCTCTCCATTTCCAAATACCTCTCCTCCACTGGTGGAGAGGGTGGAGTGGTGCCCCCACCTGTGCGAGGTGAACCCCGTCGTGGTTCCACGTGGGTTTGGTGGGGTTGGTGGGGATGCGGACCCCCGCCTATGGGAGAGCGTCCGGCATCATCAGGCTTACCAACACCATTCTTGTTCAGGCACAACACGCGGTGGTGCTTACTCTGACAGAGCAGGCAAGGTTCTGACCTTTGGCAAACCCGCTGCAGATGCTGTCCCAGGCAATTGTAGCTCCACTTGCGGCTGTTGGCGATTCCACGCCGGTCCTTTACGTTCCTTTCCAGGAACTTCGGACAGGATGTGACCAAGTGGACCTCCGCGCCGCAATATATGCAGCGCATACTGCGAACCTGTGTCGCTACACACTGATGAGGATGGCGTCGTGTACCCTTTCCACGAGGTGTTTATTGGCGTAGCCGGGTCCACTCCGGGGATTCTTCGCACCCCTTGCCACGCCATCGCCTCGACCGCTACCGTAGTTGAGAGTAGAGAGGCTGCCGGGCACTCGGCGCCGTTGTTTTTTAAGTGTGCTATTCATATTGGTTTGCGGGGGTTCGCCGTAATCGCCAAGCTTGGCAGGTGGGTTGGCATTTGCAGTTTGTTCTTATAGTGCCCAGATAACGCTGCTGCCAATTCTCTGGCGTATCCCTTAGTCGTCTCTTACGACACCCACGGGAAGATATGGGAATATGAAATTCTTTACGTCCGTCACCATACGGTACAAATTTTTATTCCTTAAAAATATTCGTTTATAGAAGATTTATGCCAAGTTTGTGTTATGCCAAATAAATTTCGGAGCATCAAAATTCTGCCAGAAAGAGGGAACCTCGTTTAAACGAGAGGTATCCAGTGTAATTAAACTTCAACAAAACAACAAACCAGGAAATTACCATTGAGGTAAAAATGTACTAGAAATTACAAAATCAATTATAAACAACGGCCTATCAAATTGATTGACAATCACACAAATACAGGACCCGGTGGTAAGCAGGGGTAGCATTTTAATTAGTTCCTTTGTAACACGTACAATAAATGCAGTCGTATGAATTCATTTCAGTTGGGAGGATCACTGCGTGAACTTCGTGAAGGGCTGTCGCAAGTACTTGCTGCGAGAGAAAGATCAGGACATGGAGAGAGCTCAGAGGAGAATGCGCATGTATGTGAATATTTCGTAAATTTTTCAGATGTTTCTTGACTTTTTTTCAATTTTAGTACGGTGAACCCGCACATTACACATTTACATTTCACAATTATGTAGGTTAATATACATCAAACTTAGCTTACCCGCAATGACAAAGAACGCTTGCTAAGAAAATTAAATCAGTGATTTGAACACAATCTTTAGTTTTTGACCGACTTCAAAAAAAAGAGAAGGTTCTTAATTCGTCGGAAACTGTTTTTTTTTAATGTATCTTATACCACAAGTGTTCAAACAAACATCGTTCATTTGAAATAAGTGTCTGTACTTACACTTATATCGTCGTACATTTCTAGTAGCAAAAGCTATTAAATATATAAGGAAGTCGGTAGTACTTTTTTGTAAAAAAAAAACTTTTTACGTAAAAGCCGGTGTCTTTGGTACGTACCAAATTTTTTCGTTATGGGCACCGACTTCCAAAAATAAAGTTTTCACTTTGTAGTGTTTTTATTTGGAAGTCGGTAGTAATTTTTTGTTCCCAATTTTTAGTTGTACCTAATAGGCATCTTGCCTTTAGTAAGGTACCTTTAATGCCCGAATACCATGAAACTTGAACATTACCGGTTTTGTGAGAGTGTACCAAGGTGAACTGTACACATCTGCATACCCCTTTAGAGCGTAATGGCGCGATGTTATTCTATGAAATGGTATAAACAGACATGCGATGCAGCAATCCCGAGAGATTTGAAGTCATTGATTGAAGAGTTATATTGTATCTCCAAAGCTCTTCATCAAATCTTCACCAAATTAAAATGGGGCCAATTCTTCCGGAATTCTTTAAAAAAAAGGACTATCTATAAAGGACTATTTTCAAAATCAGTTCACCTAGTAAAAAGTTCTGAAGTAACAAACAAAAAAAAATTGAAAGCAGGCGCTTGTCATGTGGTCGTATTTAAATTTATAATATGATGAAGAACTTTGGAGATGTATGATACAACAGAACTCTTCAATAAGTGATGGCAAATCACTTGGGAAAGCTGCAATCGTTTGTCTGTTTATTCTTTATACTATTTCATTCATTCCACCAGTTTGTTCAAGTTTCATGTTAATGGGTTAATCTATTCTGGCATTGCTTTGGGCACTTTAACCTAACTATAGAACTGGTCCATTATGTACCACAACTAAAAAGTGAAAGAAAATACCTTTTACAAAAAAATACAACAGACTTCCAAATGAAAATACTACAAAGTGAAAATTAACTTCGATTTTAGAAGTCGCTGTCAAAAAACGCAGAAACGGAAACAGGAACACCGAAATTGAAGTAATTTTTCATTTAGTAGTGTCTTTATTTGAAAGTCGGTTGTATATTTTTGTAAAAAGTGTTTTATAATAAGTGTCAACAAATCGCGCTGTTTTCAAAATTATACAAAATTATTATAAAAACTATGCATTTTTGAATTACATAAATAATTACTTTAATATTGTTATTTTTTATTTACAGGTTATACATGATTCACAACGCTGCAAAATTATTCCTGACACTTCTGTTGGGCCTTTTGGCGGTGTGGACTGTCACTGCCATCTGGCGGGCAGTTGCGACGCTAATATGATTACGGGAAAATGACGCAGCGTTGCACACGTGAAAAATATTTATAAAGTTTATAATTTCAAGGAAATTAAAAATAATAATGTATCATGGCTGTATTTTATTGGGATAAGAGACGTTTAACGTCAAACTAACATTAATTTAGGTAGGCCCACTTGCACCAACTTAACTGCGAAGTTATTTTTTTTTATACTTAATTTGCTCGCGCTTGACCACTATCTCACCTGATGGTAAGCGATGATGTGGTCGACGGTGAAGCACACTTGCCTAGAAGTAACCTATTCACTCTTGACTTAAAGACCCCTATATGTAATACATACTTACAAATATTGCAAACATAGGTAAAATAGGTACCTAATTCAACAACAACGGAACAGTGTGTGAGTCAAATTCTGGAAAAATATTAAAAATAACATAAGAATACAATAAAAGTCTACGTCATGTTATGTCCGCCCAACTTATAAACAGGATCTATATAGCTCTGGCTCAGTCCGTAATAACTTACTGCATTCCGATATGGGGAGGAGCTTCCATAATGAAATTCCTGGATCTGGAAAGCGCACAGCGATCACTTATAAAGGTGATGTATTTTAAACCATTTAGACTCCCCACAACAGACCTCTATAAAGTCAGCAACTTGCTTTCAATTAGAAAACTTTATATTCTAAATCTGACCTAAACCCAGCTACTCAGAGCAGAAGGCGCAGAGATATTGTGGCTCACTCTCAAAGTGTTCGATCAGCTTTTGCTCAGCGTTACACAATCCACCTACATGTATAATAAATTGAATAGTAAGTGTCAAATATATCCCATGCTGTTATATGATTGTAAAAAAAACAAATTGTGTCTATCACTGTCTTTACTAAAGAGATGTATATTTTTCCTTACATACATAATATTTTCTTAAATGAATTGGCAAGAAACTGTCATAATATTAATATTTTTAAATAGTTCCATAAGAGATTCTCGGTGACTTAACTTATAAAGGGTCTTTCAACAAGGACGGGTCGATGTTAAAATTGAATAAAACAAGATGTGTGTGAGATATTAACGAAATTTATTTTTTATTTAAAAGGCCCATTTATGCCATTATGGATGGAATATGACATCGTTCAAATGTCCGCCGCGGCTTCGTATGGTGGCACGAATCCGAGAGGTCCAATTTTTAATGACTTTTGACGTTTGATATACAAAGTTAATTTGCGATTCCTACACGAAATCACTTAGGTCATCGGATAACATGCGACTTAAAATGCCAGTGCATTCCACCACTTTCTTGAAAAATATTTTACTGTCCAACCTGCTCGTCTGTGGAAAGCATTGCCGGATAAAACGCGCCCAACCAATGTATTTAAAAAACAGTTATCAAAAATGTTATTGGACAAGTGTTACTACACTATTTCTGATTTTTTAAATGATAAATCTTTTGCTTGGACATTGTAATTATTTTGTTGACATTTATTATTTTCTATTTTATTCCAATGTTATGGTAGATTCTTTTGTTTTGACATTTGTATTATTATTTTTGACATTAGACGAATTTTAAATAGGTATGACTTAATTACATTGATTTTATTTGACATTTGATTTATATATTTTAGCACATAATTAATTTTATATTAAATTGACATTCATACTTGTAGAGATTTTATCTGACATCTGATTATTATTTTGACATTACTAATATTATTCATCTCATTCTTATAACTTCCAATTACTGTGGTGAAATTTCATTGTTATGATTGATTATTATTATATTAATGTCTATAATGTTGTATTCAAATAATGTTTTGCTAATAATAACCTATATCATTTTTCATTACCTGTTTCAAGCCATTTTATATGTTTTATGTTTGACTGGCTATTGCTTTGAAATGATGATAATTTATAAAAATATTGATGTTTCTGTTTATTAAATTATATAATAAAAATTTGCATGCCGTGAGGCAAAATGTATAGGGACTCTCTACAAAAAGAACATCTAATCTGTACACCTACATTTAGCAAATAAACGATTTCATTTCATTTCATTTCATTTCATTTCATTTCATTTCCATTAACTGTCACTGAGGTTGTCGTTAGTCAACATTTACTTTCATTGCCTATACATATATTGAGTAATTGCTTCGGCTTCGCCTGCGTAAAAATTATTTTATCATTCCAAGGGAATACAAACTACCCTATGTCCTTCCCAGGGTCTCAAACTATCTCCATGCCAAATTTCAACTAAATTGGTTAAGTAGAACCAGAGATTACCCCAACAACCTCACAAACTTTACCTCTTTATAACATTAGTATAGTTATTACGTTTATATTCATAAAACACCTCCACCCCACACCTTTTAGTAAAATTAAATTGAGTTATGTCACATGAGATTCGACAAGTCACATATGATTGAGTCTTACGTACAATACTATGCTCCGCGCTTGCAACATTTAAAAAAAAAGGTCATTGGCAACTGTCAGATTAGTCTATATAAAAAAACCGGCCAAGTGCGTGTTGGGCCTCGCGCAATAATAGGGTTCCAAAGTTGCATAATAATGCGGACTAAGAGGACAGATTTTTGTTGTTACATGAACATTAAAACGGTTTCAGCTGCTCATAACGTCTAAAAACGGGCCCACATAGGACGATGGTAACTGAAGAAGAAGTTATAAAATCTAACTGTTTAACTAAAGTTAGTTTTATTTTTTAATTTGTTTATAGGCATGCGCTTGACCACTATCTCACCTGATGGTAAGCGATGATGTGGTCGACGATGAAGCACGCTTGCCTAGAAGTAACCTATTCACTCTTGACTTGAAGGCTCCCAGGTTGTAGCTATCAGGAAATACAGACTCCGGCAGGGAATTCCACTCCTTGTGTGATGTTTTGGGATTACATTTATAATGCGTACAGCACGCATAATAAAAGTAATCCCAAAACAATTTATGCGTATGGGTGGAATGTCCACATTGTCCACCATGTACCGATGACGCATCGCCGTACGTCTTGTAGTCCGATGATGGAACGGGCTAGGAGGAATTAGTTCATGCAATGCCAACGCACACTCCCCGAAATGTAACCGATAAAAAACCGAAAGCTGGCAACTCGGCGCCGATGTTCGAGGTTCTGAAGCCTAGATTCGACCAGGACTTCATTACCGATAAGCCTCTTGGCCCGTCAGACAATCGACTCAAGTGCATCAAGCTTGTATTTGGCTGATCCATCCCAAAGGTGATAGCAGTACTCCATGCAAGACCGAACTTGCGCTTTATACAATTTGAGCAGCTGTTCAGCCGTGAAGTACCGTCTCACCTTTGCAAGAATCCCCAACTTTTTTGCAGCTAACTGAGCTTTCGCCTCAATGAATGGACCGAAATTGAGGGTCGATGTCAACGTAACACCGAGAAGTTCGAGATGGTCCGTCAACGGCACGGTTACACCACGGAATGATGGAGCCGGGTGGAATTGGCTCTTTTTAGCGGAAAAAAGACACGCCTGGGTCTTAGCAGCATTGAAACTGACCAGATTGGCATCACCCCATTCGGAGACCGCCTTCAAGGACAGGTTCAAGCGTTCAACCATTGCCTCCCGGAGACCTCCTGAAAGCTCCAGACGCGCGTGCGACGGAACTGCATAATTTGATTCCACCTAGCCCTTTCCATCATAGGAGCACAAGACGTACGGCTATGCGCCATCGGTACATGGTGGACATCCCTCGCACAAAGCGTTTTGCTAATACTTTCATTGTACGCACAGCTAAGGAGTGGAACTCCCTTCCGGGGTCTTTGTTCCCTGATAGCTACAACCTTGGGGTCTTTAAGTCAAGAGTGAATAGGTTTCTTCTAGGTAAGCGTGCTTCACCGTAGACCGCATCATCGCTTAACATCAGGCGAGATAGTGGTCAAACGCGAGGCTACAGATTAAAAAAAAAAAAAAAAAAACAACTGTTCTGGCGTGAAGTACCGTCTCACCTTCGCGAGGATCCCCAATTTTTTGGCAGCCAGCTGAGCTTTAGCCTCAATGAACGGACCAAAATTGAGCGTCGATGTCAACGTAATGCCAAGAACCTCAAGATGGTCAGTTATCGGCACGGTCACACCTCGGAAAGAAGGAGCCGGGTGGAATTGGCTCCTTTTAGCGGAAAAAAGACACGCCTGGGTTTTAGTAGCATTGAACCTGACCAGATTGGCATCACCCCATTCGGAGGCTGCCTTCAAGGATAGATTCAAGCGCTCAACCATGGCCTCCCGGAGAAACTGGATCTGAGATCAAGTAGCGCGCGCGTCGGATACGTATCTCTCAGCAACAGTGCTGTCGTCCGCGTACCCAAAGGTGCCGGATTTTAGCAGATCATTTATGTGCAGCATGAATAATGTTGCTGAGAGTACCGATCCCTGAGGGACCCCGGCATTAATACCCAGTTGGTCAGACGAGCGGCCATCAATAACCACTCGAATGGACCGGTCCCTCAGGAAGTCTGCAATCTAATCGCACAGACCACTGGGCAGACCGAATGAAGGAAGCTTACCAGGCTTTCATGCCAGACCCTATCAAAAGCCTTCGAGATGTCGAGGGAGACGGCAAGCGCTTCCCCGAGCATATCGGTGGCCTCACTCCAGATATGAATGGCATACGCTAGAACCCCAGTTGACCGATTTTGGCGGAAGCCATATTGGCGGTCACTGAGGATGTCGTTAGCTTCTAGGTATGCCAGGAGCTTGGAGTTGAGCACTCGTTCCAAACTCTTGCAGAGGATGGACGTTATTGACATGGGTCTGTAGTTGGCTGGGTCAGCCCGACTACCCTTCTTGGGCACAGGCTAAACGTTAGCTTGCTTCCAAGCATTCGGCACTTTTTCCGTCTCATACGAAAGGCGAAACAGGCGTGTCAGGATCGGAGACAGTTCAGGCGCACAGGTTCTGAGTACAATTGCCGGAATCCCGCCGGGGCCACTAGCTTTGTTCACGTCAAGGTTGCGCAGCACCCTACGAACATTCTTTTGGTGGTTGCGAATGTCCGACATACTCGTATCGCATCCTTCAAGAGAAGGAGGGGGCCGCGCGTCACCAGAATCCAGACGTGAAGATTCCGCAAAAAGAGAGGCAAATAAGTTTGCTTTCTTCTCAGCGGAGTGGGCCAGTGACCCGTCGGGTTTCAGCAGTGGTGGAAGTGAGGGACGGCAGAAGTTTGATTCCACCGACTTAGCCAGGGACCAAAACGCTTTACTACCCGCTGGGTAAGAAGCAAGTTTGGTCCCAATACGGCTTATGTGGTCAAACCGAGATCTTCGAATCACCTTCTTGCAGGACTTGGCAGCCCTATTGTAGACTCTCTTCCACTGACCCACGTCGCTTGCTTTCCGCGTCCGAGCGTCGACCCATGCCAGGTAGGCCTCATGTTTAAGCGCGTTGACGCGCTTGCACTTGGCGCCAAACCAAGGATAAGATGCGAAAAAAGAACGCATCCCATCCCAATCCGCTGACTTGTACCGCCAAACCTTCCGAGCGCCTCTTGCGCTGGGATCACACTCAGTGGACACTCCTCACCCGAAGTCTGAAGCCGAGTCTGGTGAAGTTTGTATCCGTCCGGATACAGACATCACCAGACAATGGTCGGAACTACCTAAAGGGGAAGATACCGAAACCGAGTAGCGGTCTGGATCTGTTGTCAGCAGAAGGTCCAAGCAATTGGCTGTGTGCGAATCAACATCCGGCACCCTCGTTGCCCCCTGGACCAGCTGGGCGAGGTTTAACGCAAGCGCAAGCTTTCTCGTCTCTCGTCCAGCATGATCAGTGTTCTGGTACGGGAAAAGCCACTCCTGGTGATGGGCGTTGAAGTCCCCCAGTAACACTAATTGGGCGGAAGGGTACCGCTGCTGTACTGTATCAGCCGCCTCACTAAGATACTCTGTGAGCCTGGTTGTCTCCTGATCGCCGCTGTGCGAGCGGTTGACACAGGCGTAGACAATTTTATCAAGGCCTATGTCCAGCATAACCCACAGCACAGAGAACCTAGAATCCTCAAGGTTTCGGAGACGCCGATAACAGATGTCGTCTCGGGCATACATGCATACACCCGCGCGTTGCTTAAAATTGTGCTCCAGGGTATACCTTGGGTATGTTAGGTACGATACGTCTGACGGACATCTGATCTGCGTCTCCGAAAGGAAAAAGAAAGCCGCCTTATCAGTCTCTAGGTGATGATGGACTGCTGTGAGGTTGGAGTGCAGACCTCGGATGTTAGTGAGGTGCACTTTGAGTGAGAGGGGGTGCAGCCGCTGTTCAACTTTGCACTTTTTTCTCTTTTTCATACTAATGCGAGTGAAGTAAGGTGAGGAGAAGGAAGTGAGATGCGGTTCCACGCTGCTGACTTTCAGACACGCACTGAAGGGACGCCATCATTGGGGGACTAGTCTGGAGACTGCGGGGACGCCCGAGCCCCCCCGGGAATGTCCATCGGGCCCTCCCTTCTGGTCGCCAACCAGCACGATGGCGCATTCCGGGATTTTTCGTCAGTTGGCGGGGCAGCCTTTCGTGTGGGGCTGGCACACTACTTGCGCCCTCAACTACCTGCGGTCGGCCAACGGTGCACCGTGCCTCGGATCCCGCTACTCTCCGCACAGTGTTTTATAGACCCAAAAAAAATGACATCGGCTTTTTATTGGCTATTTCTACTTAATAGTTCATTACAAATGCAGGAGTAGAACTCCCATGTGCCAATTTTGAATACCTGTTTTTTTTTTAAATCGCAATGTTTTTGTGACCTACAAGGTCAAAAGAACAAAAAAAAATCGTATAAAAAAATCTGTACACAATTGAATTTTGTTCGTATTGCAGTTTTATTAAGCAAGTCAAGGAGAAAATTATGCCGTGTTTAATTAATCAATAAAACCGCCCAAGTGCGTGTCGGGCCACGCGCAGTAATAGGGTTCCGAAGTTGCATAATAATGCGGACTAAAAAGAGGGTTTTGTTGTTGTTGTATGAACATTAGAACGATTTCAGCGGCTCACAAAGTCTAAAAACGGGCCCACATAGGATTTTTTAATCTATATTCTCGCGTTTGACCACTATCTCGCCTGATGGTAAGCGATGGTGTGGTCTACGGTGAAGCACACTTGCCTAGATGTAATCTATTCACTCTTGACTTAAACTAAATAAGGACTAACTGGTAACTGAAGAAGGAGTTATAAAATCCAACTTCGCAACTGAAGTTAGAAAAATATTATCTATTTGAGTACCATCGCGAATTGCGAAAGAAGCCGATACGAGCGCGCGTTAGAGCCACGGGGAATGGTATAGTTCGGTACTGGATCCTTGCGTGCACGCTCCTTGTTTATTTCTCTTTCGGAATTAGAAAAAAATCGTATGTATTCACCTCTAATCTCCTCTAATACCGCAGATTGGAGGTGAATCCTCTAATCTGCGGTATTCACTATTTCATTCTGGAAAGTTTTACGCTACTCAATTAGTGATGAAGTCGGGTCGAATATTAACTTTATAGAAGGATATCGACAAAAGAAAATAAGTAATTTGCTTGGAAATCGAATCTAATTTGACTTTACTTTTATGTTTTAATTACAAAACGTCGAAAATACTTCTGCACTAACACAAAATAGACTCCACCGTGCGCATGCGCCGTATGTACTACGTTCTGGTACTGCCAACAACTCCGGCCACTCCAATGCGTTATTTATTTATTAATTTAGAAATCATTATTATTAAGGATGTTATGATTTTATTTTTGTATATTATTACATGGTTTATAAGCATATATTTACTATCTGTTTTACACAGCTAACAACGATATGTAAGTAATTTTTCAATGGCATTTGTACAAAAATTTTACTGTGCCAAGTACATTTTATAAGTTGGTCGACTATTACTCGTAAACTTGTAAAGCCTTGTTATCCGTGATAATTTTCCTTTTAATTTCGTTATATTTACTACTGCCGTGAATTTTATCACATAGCCAAGAGCAACCATTTCGCTGGTTGGGGGGGGGGACACTTGACTCTAACATAAATTTGCAACTTAAAGCTTAATTTTACGCAAACGGATCTCTGAATCGAAAAATGGTTTTAACAAACCCATAATATTTTTGAATGGCCTTTCCAACGATATCCCACACCATGGGATAGATGAGAAAAAAAAAATTCATCCCCACTTTACGTCTATGGGAGGTACCCGAAAAAAAAATATTTTTCATGATTTTATGTTACCACTTTGTCGGAATTATGAATATGTATATACATGCCAAATTATAGCTTTCTAGTACTTACATTCTCTGAGCTATGCTGCGGACGGACAGACGGACAGAGCGAAACTATAAGGGTTCCTTGTTGATTTCGGAACCCTAAAAACGATAATAGAACTCGCAAAAAAAAATGTTTTACCGAAATCAGTATTTATTTTTTTATTCATATTCTAGCTCGAAGTAGAACCTCTGTCTGGTACAAACAGATTCCTTATACTAAGGTTTATCATCCATAAAAATATTACTTGCAACTTGGGCCTAGGTTTTGAGAAAATGATTTTCAAAAATATGTGTTAGGGTTGTCTCTATTTTGACCATTTGTGACGATTAGATTTTATCACATAAAAATAGCAGGTCTTTTATCTTCTATAATGGTATACTTCTAACAATTGATTTTAAAAAACTTTTCACGTGAAACTGTACACAAAATATATAACCAACGAAGTAAATTTAATTGAATAATAATCAAGTAATTCTAATTCCCATTTTTTCCGATGGGAACACGATATAAATCTCACTAAAACTAATTATAGTTATATAGTATTAATAAAGGCTTATTTTATTTTTATTTTATTCCATTTAATACACGCAATTATTTTATTTAATGAAATGATGGCAGAGATTTCTCTTTTGACAACTGTCCCTATAGTCCCGTGACTCTAGCTTCATTTTTGCTACAAATCAAAAGTAACTTTTATACGAGTCAAAATAAAAATGTATAAATATTTTTATTTCAACTAATCCAAGTTGTAATAAAAATATTTTGTTGTTTTGATTTTGACTCGTACAAAAGTTGCTTCAGCGATGTAGGATCGAACCAACTTTGATGTACCTAGGCTGTAGGCTTGTGGAAGACATGTTACCGACTCGTATAATGACGTTCTCTGCGACGAGAAACACTAAAAACAGCATTAACATTTTCACACTTTGAAAAAATTCACTCTAGTAAAATCGATCCCTGTCTGCCTATATAGACAGGAGTCCCCGCGATTACCTTCTACTTAACCTATCTGTGTTATCATGGGTGTTGTTGTTTACGATTCAATAGACTATATCTGCAACGTGCACTTTGATCTATAAGTCATAAATACTTTTAAACTAAGTAGTAATTAACTTTAGTTGATTATAAAACGCCAATATTAATTGACCTTTGTGACACCCCTAAATTTGGAATTTTGACCTCGGTACATAAAAATCAATTTCTCGAAACCTAGGCCCAAGTTGAAAGTAATATTTTTATGGGTGATAAACCTTAGTAAGAGCAATCTATTTGTACCAGACAGAGGTTCAACTTCGAGCTAGAATATGAAAAAACAAAAAAATTGTGATTTCGGTAAAACATTTTTTTTCGTGTGTTCTATTATCGTTTTTGATTACATAATTACAGGATAATTTTTTCCTTAAATTGCTTAATAAACCTGCAATATGAATAAAGCTCAATTATGTACAGTTTATTTTTTACGATTTTTTTTAGGTCATTTGGGCTTCAAGGTTACGAAAACTTTACGACTTTTTTAAAAATCAACGACACAAAATTGACACATGGGAATTCTACTCGTGCATTTGTAATAAACTATTAAGTAGAAATAGCCAATAAAAAGCCGATGTCACTTTTTTTGGGTCTATAAAACACTGTGCCTCCGCGACCAGTCGCCCGATACGTCCATAACAGCGCGCGTCAGGCTGGTCTGTCTGCAATGGAACCGCCATCTCGACCCGTCTCCTGAAGTGGCTACACCGAGCATCGCGCCGGAATACGGCTGGGCCGCTTGGCGGTACGTCTTTGACCGGTGGGTGGTCGCAAGCCTTCGGCCGAAGCCTACCACCAGTTATTGTCACCAGATTGGCACCACCCGGGGACCACGTGTAGGGTATCATAAAGGGTACTTTCCCACGGACGTGGGTGACTCGGCCCCCAAAATATTATCTATTTGAGTACCACCGCGGGTAGAGGCAGCAATAAAGATTTATAGCCAGCGTCACTTAATAATTTGAATCTGCAGTATTGCGGTTACGGAGATAGAAATATCTCCAAATATTTACAAACCGAAAACAAATATTTTAGTATGAGTATTTTCAAACAACCCACTCAACTACCAAGAAGTAAAATCAAATTATTCAATGATAGGAACAAACAACCAACGTAAATAAGCTGCAATAACTTATCTTTATGAAGGACGTCAATTGCGAAAGGAGCCGATACGAGCGCACGTTAGAGCCAAGGGGAATAGTATGGTTCGTTCCTGGATCCTTGCGCGCACGCTCCTTGTTTATTTCTCTTTCTGTATTTGAAAATATTCAAACAACAACAACAACAATGTTAATGTCAATGTTTATGTTAACAATGTTTATTAAAATATATTTGTACGCCTCTGTGCAAAACATAGAGGATCTACCTATCTGTAACATCTCGCACCCTGTTGTAATTTGACCTATGTTTACAAATAAAGCATTCTGATTCTGATTCTAATCTGAGGTATTCACTATTTTGTTCTCGAAAGTTCTACGCTATTCAATTAGTGATGAAGTCGGGTCGAATATTGACTTTATAGATGGATATCGACAAAAGAAAATAAGTAATTTAATATTTCTATAAGATAATATTATGAAGAGGCCCGCCCGCCTCAATGACCATAATTAAATTAGTACATAATCTCAAAATGATTTTATACATACATACATATATAAACTCACGCCTTTTTCCCATGGGGGTAGGCAGAAACTACAGAACGCCACCTGCTACGATTTTATTTATAAAAATATATACAAGCCTCCAAATAAAACAAAAATCTATGTCAAATTTTTTCGAATTAACAAATCGGGTATCTATCGATATCAATAATGTAATTAAAATGGCAATGTGTTATATTGCACTGATGTGACGATGGTTAGTAAATATCGACCTATGACACGAATGTCAACCTTACGGCAAACGCAATTAAGTTTATAATTGCGACCACTGAGAATACCGCTATCTATGGTTGGGTAGCGAAATTTGCTTGGCAATCGTATCTAATTTGACTAGATTACAAAACGTTGAAAATACTTCTGAACTAACACAAAATAGACGCCCCCGCGCGCATGCGCCGTTTGGACTACAGACCGGTACTGCCAACGACTCCAATGCGTTATTCGAGGTTAAACATTATTAATTTAGAAATCATTGTTATGATTTTATTTTAGTATATTTTTACATGGTTCATAAGGATATATTTACTATCAGTTTTACACAGTTAACAACGTTATTTAAGTAATTTTCAATGGCATTTGTACAAAAAATTTACTGTGCCAAGTACATTTTATAAGTTTGTCGATTATTACTCGTAAACTTGTAAAGCCTTTTATGATTTTATTTTTGTATATTTTTACATGGTTCATATGCATATATTTACTCTATTTTATACAGCTTACAATGTTATATAAGTAATTTTTCAATGGCATTTGTACAATTTCATTACTGTTCAAGTACATTTTATAAGTTGGTCGACTATTACTCGTAAACTTGTAAAACCTACTTAGCTGTGATAGTTTTCCTTTTAATTTCGTTATATTTACTACTGCCGTGATTTTTTTCACATAGCCAAGAGTAACCATTTCGCTGGCAGGGGGGGGGGACACTTGTAACGAAACGTTACTACAATGAACTAATGCTACGTTCTTTGTTTGTCTGTGACTTGGAAAGCGCCGGGCACCTGAGGCGCGGGGGCGAGTGTTCGCATAGAACGAATGATAAAAAAGGATTGGACTCGGCCGCCCGGCTAGCTCAGTCGGTAGAGCATGAGACTCTTAATCTCAGGGTCGTGGGTTCGGGCCCCACGTTGGGCGCCAGTGTAGGTGTTGCCGTAGAACCTGGAAACCACCATTCCAGCTTATTAGAACTTGGCCTAATAACTTCCGTGCTGGGGTACCACCAACGACAACAAGAAGAAAGTACCTATTTAATTGTAGTAGTATTGACGTGGTGGTACTAGCCAGAACGGAGATTATTAGGCCAAGTTCTAATAAGCTGGAATGGTGGTTTCCAGGTTCTACGGCAACACCTTCTACGGCTTAATTCTACGGCAACACCTTCTACGGCTTAATTCTACGGCAACACCTTCTACGGCTTAATTCTACGGCAACACCTTCTACGGCTTAATTACTACGGCAACATTTCTACGGCAACACCTTCAACGCCTTTAGTTCCACTGCAACATTTTTTTACGGCTGCATTTTTATGAGCCCACTTGCCGCTACGCCACTGGTGTGCTGAGCGAGCCAGTCATCCTCGCTGCAAGTGACATCACCGTACATCACCATCTCCGGCCAGCTTCCATCTCCGGCCTCGCGCAACTACAGGGGAGTACCTATCCCTGCAGGAGTGACTACAGACGACCGTAACCCACGACTTACAAATTTTTGTGTGTGTCTCCGGCTGAACTAGCTTAGTTTAAAAAAATAAATTCTATTTAGAAAGTACACGCCCGTATTTTATTCAGATGCCAATTACTAGGTGGGATTAGTACGGGTGGAGGCTACACACTTGACTCTAACAAAAATTTGCAATGTAAAGCATTTTACGCAAACAGATCTCTGAATCGAAAAATGGTTTTAACAAACCCTCAATATTTTTACCCGGCTGCAAGGAAAGGATTATGTTTTTCGCGCGTATCTTGTATGTTTGTATGTATGTGTAACCACAACTCATCAATCCACGTTTATGACACTCTGTTTACCAGAAATATTGAAGCAAGCAGTCCTCAAAAGAACCTTTGTATATTACGTTTTGACTATCACCAGTTCTGAAAAGAACTCACCTGAGAACCCGAAGGAACTCATTTGTAAAGAAACAGGACACGAACAACGGTCGCGCCGGACACGTCTGTCTTACGCCACGATCGCCCGAAGAAAAGGCCGAATCTACGCGCCACCTATATTTATAACTTCAGTGCGAACGAACGCGCGCCATTTCGACCGCGTGCGTCGATTGTGGCGACACCAACGGAACAAACACCAATCTATGCTACAACACGATTGGTGACAAAGAATTAAGCAACCCTATTGGTTTAGATTTTATTTTTATAATTGTAAACTTGTTTCTGTATTTTCATTGGTTAGAGTATAAGTGTAAAATAGTATTTAAGAGTGTGCAACCAAAAATAAAGCCTATAACACAATATATCTTTATTATGTAATGTATTATAAGGTTTTAGGGCTAGTCTCGAAGGATAACCAACGTTGTAATAGAAATATTAAGTATAGAGGCCGTCGCACGAACGCAGCGTGCGCGGCGCGGTCTCTCTCGGTACGTAGCGGGGAGCCAGGGCGTTTAATCTTAGTACAAAAAACTGGGGACAGCAATGGGTACAATGATACAAAATCACGAAGCATATGTAGTCACTGTACAAAATAACTCATAATGTGTTTTTTAATTTTGTTGGATTATAATCGTGATTTTTTTACCAACTTGTTAAACTAGATGGCGCTAAACAAAATCATAATTTGTCAATATTGCCTAGTAGGTAGCATATTACTACTAAAATAGTATATTTTTAACCAACTTCTGTGATATAAAAAATATTTTATGTTATGAATAATTTTTACTGGTTTTAATTACATTTATCGCACAGTGTGACATTTTATTATTTTTTGATTAATTAAAACATATAGCAATAACTTTTACAATCATTTTGCAAATTTTCATTAGGGTGGTAAATTTCCCTTGGTGGTTTTATGAACCATAAACTGGTTACCCCAATTTACAAATGTCTGCTGATATCTGACGCTTGCGCCCGGTATTTTGCGATATTTTGTTTATTTTTGTGATCTTTCTGTGTTATTATCACAGGTTATGATCACAGACGACTTAGAGATACTACGTATGTTACTATGTTATGATGTGCATTACAGTTAACGAACATTACAGTTCTATAGAATAAAATTAAACCCTTACATACACACACACACCTACGCACAGTCGCACACGCACACACAGCTATATCAAAGGTTTAGTTCTAACTATATAGGTCAGATGGCGCTAGTTTCTTCAAGAACGCAAATGACGCGTTCCACGGAACGAGATTGGTCTCTATTTCAGTATATTGAAATGTACTCTGTGCGGGGAGCCGACTGGCCACGCGAGCGAGCGGTGGCGGGGGCGGAAACAAGGGAAGTACCTATCCATGACGCGGCGACGCGGGAGTAACATGCAACACAACGCTACAAGCCCTTATTATTTACCACAATCTGGAGTCATTATTATTTCACCACTACCAGTCGGTTGTCTTTCAAATTGAAGGCACGCGAGCACATTCGCAAGAAGTTTGCAGAATCATCACATAGTTAATTTGTTGGATTCGGTTTCTCATTAGCATTATTTATATGTATGTATGTATCTAAGTATATATTTGTATATAATATATATATTAAATTGTTTTATTTTTATTTCTTTTCTCTACTTGTTTTTCCATTAAGTTGCACCTGCCATATTTTATCTCTGCACCACCCTAAGGTCGACTGGTAGAAAATGCCCAAGGCATTAAGTCCGCCTTTGTACTTATGCATAAAGTGTTATAAATAAATAAATAAATAAATATTTCCATCACCCTGCCAACATCGCCAAAGTGGTGACCCCGGACAGAACACACCCGGACCGAGCACACTCGAAGAACCTCGACTACACCCATTTCAAGATGCCGAATACCTGCCCAACAGAAGAACAATCAAGCTCAGCGACATCACAAAGGCTGAAGCTGCTGGTATCTCACTCACCATGCGCATCCCACCATTCTGGCGTGATCGACCACGACTCTGGTTTATTAGCTTCGAAGCCGCAACGAACGACCTCAAGAAAAATCAGTCTCAACTCGCCCAGATGGTCATAGCACAGCTGGAGCGACAAGACATCGAGCAGATCACGGACCTACTCTACAATCCACCAGAGACAGACCAGTATAAAGCAATCAAAGAAAGGCTAATATCCGCCTATGAAGAATCTGATTGCCGCCAATTTCAGAATAATATATAAAACAAAATGCGGAAAACTAAACAGGACGTTGGCAGAGGCGGACACCGGCGTTCAAGAGATATCTCACCGCCTATACATCACCGATAGAAACTCGAAACTATCATTCTTAGTCGACACTGGAGCTAACATATCCGTGCTACCAAGAAGAAAGGGTCAAATAGCAACGCCGTTAGCATTCCAATTATACGCAGCTAACAACACAACAATAGCCACGTACGGCGAGAAAACGTTATCTCTGGACTTCAACCTGCGACGCAGCTACAAATGGAAATTCATTGTAGCTGACGTTTCGAAGCCAATACTCGGAGCAGACTTCCTCAAGCATCATCAACTCATCGTCGACCTGAAAAACCGAAAACTCATCGACGGTGTCACGAGCTTAAAGATAAATGCCCCAATACGAGTTTCAAACACGCCTACCATACGCAGTATTGACATGTCGCAATCGTACCACGACATCCTAGCTCAATATCCCAACATTACAAGATTAACATCGATGAAATTAAACTCCGACATCAACGTGCAACATTTTATCGAAACACGTGGTCAACCATTACATTGCCGTGCCCGACCTATCCCACCGCATCGTTTCGAAACAGTCAAGCGAGAATTCGAAAATATGATTGAACAAGGACTATGCAGACCCAGTAAAAGCCCATGGTCATCACCTCTACATATCGTACCCAAGAAGAATGGCGATATTAGAGTTTTTGGTGATTATCGCCGACTCAACTCCATTACCATACCAGATCGCTACCCTGTTCCACGCATCAAAGATTTCACGCATCATCTATCTGGAAAAACTATCTTCTCTACAATAGACCTCAATCGTGCCTACCAACAACTGAACGTACGAGAAGAAGACATCGAGAAGACAGCAATCATCACACCAATGGGATTATTCGAATTTCCTCGTATGTGCCCTGGTTTGAAAAACGCGGGACAAACATTTCAACGCTACATCCACGAAGTGCTACGAGGATTATATTTCGTTTTCCCGTTCATCGACGATTTGTTACTAGCATCTGAAAACGAAGCTCAACACCGGGAACACCTTTACGTCGTGCTAAAGAAGTTAGAAGATAACGGTATCACGATTAACCCCGTTAAATGCAACCTAGGCAAACCGGTAGGATACACCGTATCATCAGAAGGCATCAAACGTCCGGACCATAAAATTGAAGTTATCACTAACTATCCCAAGCCGACCACAATCGAAGAGCTAAGAAGATTTCTCGGTATGATCAATTTTTATCGCAATCACATACCTAACGCTGCATCTCTACAAGCACCACTGAACGCGTACCTACACAATGTCAAGAAGCGAGACAAAACACACATCACATGGACCGACGAAGCAACCCAAGTGTTCGAGCAATGTAAAGCTAGCATCATTAACGCAGCTCTACTAGCTCACCCATCGCATCATGCAACACTCGCTTTGTTTTGTGACGCATCTGACAATTCATCTGGAGCCGTATTGCAACAATACATCAACGACACATGGCAACCACTCGGATACTATTCGAAGAAATTCACCGACGCACAAAAGAAATATTCTACTTTCGATCGTGAGTTACTTGCAATCTACATGGCAGTAAAACATTTCCGAAAAACATTTGAAGGACGCCATCTTATCGTATTCACCGACCACAAGTCGCTAACATTTGTAATGTCGAAGACTCATACAAATTCAGAAACACAGAGGCGAACGAGACAACTTTTGTTGATCAGCGAATTCACCACGGACATAAGACACGTGAGCGGTAAACAAAATATCGTCGCCGACACACTCAGCCGCATAGAAACAATTTTATGCCCATCTGCTGTTAACTACAATGACATAGCCAGCGCACAACAAAAGGACAGCACCATCGAACAATTGTTATTAAAAGATAACATAATTCTAAAGAAAGTAATTATACCCAACACCGACGTAGAGTTATACTGCGAAACATCAACCCCATATTTACGACCGTATGTACCCAAGCAGTATCGACAAGAAGTTTTTAACAGCGTGCACAATATAAGCCACCCAGGTACGCGCACGACTCGCAAACTTACAACCCAAAAATTCTTTTGGCCATCAATGAATGCAGACATCAACCTTTGGACTCGATCCTGCATACATTGCCAGAAAAGCAAGATACAACGACACACATTCTCAAACATAGCATCTTTTCCACCAAGTGAGCGTTTTCAACATCTACACGTTGACATCGTTAGACCGCTACCTACAACAGCTCAAGGTCACCGTTACTTAGTAACAATGATCGACCGATTAACTAAGTGGCCTGAAGCAATTCCTACCGACGAAATATCAGCTGTTCGAATAGCCGATATCGTCTACCAACATTGGACAGCAAGATTTGGATATCCTACAACACTAACCAGCGATCAAGGACGCCAATTCGAGAGTCAGCTATTCCAAAACTTGATGAAGCAAATGGGAATCAAGAAAACTCCAACAACAGCGTATCACCCTCAAAGCAACGGTATCGTCGAACGGTGGCATCGCTCTCTTAAAACTGCGCTACGCGCGAAAATCACCGATTCAACCACGTGGATCGACGAATTGCCTACAGTGCTACTTGGACTGCGAGCCGCTCTACGCACAGATACCGGCGTGAGCGCCGCCGAGCTTACCTATGGCTACAATCTTCGTTTACCTGGCGATTTTTTCAATACAAGTACCTACTGCACACGGCGATGGATTATACCTACGTTGAGAAACTGCGTGGTATTATTCATGCAAACAAACCGCAAGCCGTAACCGAGCATCACAGCAATAACAGACACATGTTCGTGCATCAAGAATTGCCCACGTGCAGTCACGTGTTTGTTAGAACTGATGCTGTAAAAAACCACTTCAGACTCCATATGAAGGCCCCTATCGAGTTATAAGCCGAACAGATAAAGTATATTTCATTCAGCTACCAGATCGGCAAGTCAACATTTCCATCGATCGATTGAAACCTGCATAATATGCAGGTTTCAATCGATCGACATATTATGTCTTTTTCAACATCATCAACGGAGATTGTACACCTGGACATTGCCAGGAGGCACCTACCGTAATCAAATCGACTATATCTTAGTAAGATCACGCTGGCGAACCTCTATCCTCAATGCTCATACATTGCCTGGTGCCGTTTGCGGATCGGACCATGAACTCCTTACTGTGAAACTAAGACTAAAATTGGCAGCTACTCGAACCCTTAATAAGCAAAGGAGAATTGAAGTCGGAGACACCGCAAAATTTACTACGGCAATTGAGCAGAACTGGTCAAAATGGACCGACGCAAACCTCACTGAGGCAACACCGGAGATGTTATGGAACCAAGCAAAACATCTTATTCAGGAAGCAGTCGCAAAATCAAAGCCACCAACTGAAACACATAAACGGCAACACTGGATAACAGACAGTACTCTTGCTTTAATTGAGGATCGAAGACAGAAAAAGGCAAGAGGAGCGGACGTTAGAGAGCTGAACAAGCTATCTGCTCAAATTCAAACTAACTGCAGACGAGATCATAACTCATATCTTCGCAAAATTTGTGAACATGAATCTAGGGATCTTTACCGCAAAATTCGTCATATCACAAGAACTCTACCTACTAAAACCTGGGCTATCGAGAACGATAAAGGCGAAGTTGTAACAGAACTATACCAAATCTCTAAAACGTGGCAGAACTACTGTCAATCACTGTTCCAGGACCCACAGTCACGTCTTTTCCCAAATACAGAGGTAAACAGGGAGGAACTGGAACCGGATATTCTTCCGTCTGAAGTAAGGGCCGCCATAAAACATCTTAAAAATAAAAAAGTCACGGGAAGAGACCGAATTCCCATAGAAACCATAAAGGTTTTAGGAGAATGTGGCGTCTATATCTTCCATGCCATTTGTAACAGAGTATGGCAGACAGGAACTTGGCCATCTGAATGGACTCATACAGTCTTCACCCCTCTACATAAAAAAGGCTCTACAAGGAAATGTAACAACTATCGCCTTATTGCACTGATATCCCATGCCAGCAAAATCTTGTTACATATTCTTAATGAGCGGCTGAAGGGGTATCGGTCCAAAGAAATCGCACCAGATCAGGCTGGATTTGTGAAGGGAAAGGGTACACGAGAACATATTCTTATTGTTCGCCAGATTATTGAAAAAGCTCGCGAATTCAACAAGCCAACATACATCTGCTTTGTTGATTTCTCCAAAGCATTTGACTCGGTAAAATGGCCAATCTTGTGGAAAACTTTACTTGAAATGGGCACGCCGAAACACCTAGTTCATCTTCTAAGGAGATTTTACGAAGAAAGCACAGCCTCGGTACGAACAGATGACATCCTGTCCAGTAACTTCCACCCCAGTGCAGGTGTCCGCCAAGGATGCATTATATCGCCGCTCTTATTTAATATCTACACAGAGCTTATAATGCGCATAACTCTGGAACATTGGACAGATGGGGTTGCGGTTGGTGGCTACAACATTGCGAATTTGCGCTACGCAGATGACACCACTCTTTTTGCTTCTAGTGCTCGCCATATGGAAGAACTCCTACGCAAAATGGAACAAGTGAGCCTTGAATTCGGATTAAATATCACAGTCGTCAGTCGTCGACGCGCGCGCTTGCCGATCGGTAGTGTCGTGTCCTTGAAAATGGCTTCTAACGTGGTAAAGTGTAACTCATGCAATGTTGTTATAAATGAGGTGCTTGCATTTATATGCAATAGAATGGATGTAATGGATGAAGAAGGCCTTAGTCGCGTATGTAAAACTGCTTTTTCGGAGTCGGAGATCGAAAATGCAAAAGATCTGCTTTTCCATTCCATCTCAACGGCAAAGCGCAAGAAAACAAGGAAGAGAGACGGCAAAACGCTCCGTAACATTGACGATATTCTCTGTTTGTTAAAAGAAACCGACCCTGAGGAAATTCCGATATTTGTGGCTCGTGACCTGGAGAAAATACCGCCGGTTCTATTTGACCATGTCGACGTAACAAGATTATTGAAGGATATAGTGAAGATGCAGAGAGAAATCACTCAGATAAAGGAACAATATGCCACCGCTGATCAGTTCCGAATGTTACAATTGGATCTTGAGTCGTTGAAAAATACGTCGATAGTGAATTACTTTCCGTGTACAGTGAACACAAAACGAGGCGCCGCGACTGATAGCTACGAAGACAGCAACAGTGGTCCTGTTGGATTACCACCAATATGTGTGGAAGAAGAAAAAAGTCCAAATCGCCGTTTGTAAATTTAGCCAGTGAGGGAGGTAGTTGTAAAACACCTCAACCGGTACGTGCAAAACGGAGCGCCCGAACCGATGTGATGCCCGAGGCCAGTGAGGCGGCCAATCAGCGGTCACGGTCTTCGTACACGAATGTAGCCGAACGCGAGCCGACGCAAGCGCCTTGTTTACCTAAGCAAACGTTGGGACATACGAGCGTTTCAAATGAAAAACATTTTGTCACACAAAACGATAAATGTTTTGCTGATATCGTACGCGATGGGCAATGGAAACCGGAATGTTATGATGAAGGATGGATTGAGGTACAAAGGAGGAGACATAAAAATCGTTTCATTGGAAACAGAGGGAAGGCTGTTACTGATCCCGCTGTAAAATTCAAAGCGGCAGATGTACAAACCCCGATGTACATTTATAATGTGGCGAAGGAGGTGACTGTGTGTGACATAGTAAATTACATTAGAGATAAATGTAGTATTACCGTCACCTTAGAAAAAATTAATATGAAAATGGCAAAAGATTATAATGCCTATAAAGTATTTGTCCCAAAATATAAGTTGAACGTGTTTATGGAATCCAATTTTTGGCCAGAAGGAGTAGCTTTTCGTCGTTTCATAAACTTCGATCGGCAGAATAAAGGCAGAGAGGGTACTCTGAAAAATGTCGTTGCTAACTCAAATCATGACAAGACCAACTAAACTACTAAGTTACAATTGCAAAAGTGTGACTCGTTCAGTTGAATGTATAAGGCAACTTTGCAAAACGGCTGATGTAATCGCCTTACAGGAAACCTGGTTACTGCCACACGACGTCCCGTATCTCGGCAGCATCGACAGTGACTTTGGATTCTACGGTAACTCAGCTGTAGATACCTCCACCGGCATAGTTCGTGGCAGGCCGTACGGAGGTGTGGCGATACTCTGGAGAAAAAGTTCGTTCCCTACAGTGTCAGTGATAAAATGCATCAGTGTGCGTCTAGTGGCGATAAAAGTTGAACTCAGTGATCGCGCTGTTATTGTTTTTTCAGTGTACATGCCAACAAACTCAACAGATAATTTATTAGAGTTTACCGAGTGTTTATGTGAAATAAATGCCATTATCGAAAGTAATAATGTAGAATCTGTGTTTATGTTGGGGGATTTCAATGCACACCAAGGTGAGATTTTTGACTCTGAGTTAACACACTTTTGTGCTGAACGGTTATGGTCGTGCGTCGACAGAGAATTATTGCCGTCAGATACATATACTTTTGTGAGTGACGCGCACGGGTCGCGGCGCTGGCTTGACCACTGTGTTGTGACTAGTGCCGCGCGCCTGTCTGTTGTTGGCGTGTCGATTCTTTATGACATTTACTGGTCGGACCACTATCCTGTTCAACTAGAGTGTGATTTAGGTTTAATAAAACCAAAAGTAATGCCTAATGATATTTGTACAAATAATGTGATCTGGGGCGAAAGGGACCAACATGAAATCCGTGCATATAGTGAGCTATGTCATACTAAACTGAGGAATATTGATTTTCCGACAGAAATGACTAGTTGCGCTAATAATATGTGTTATAACGTAGAACATAGACATTGTTTAGATAAGCTATATGATGAAATAGTTTGTATACTGTCTGATGCGGCTAAATGTACAGGAATTGTTAAAAGGAAGCGTAGAAAAGGAAACCTAGCTGGGTGGAACAGATATGTCAGGGACGCTCATGTGAGGGCTAGGCATTGTTTCCGGATGTGGGTACAACATGGTAAGCCCTCTGTCGGGTATGTTTACGATAGCATGTGTGAATCCAGGAAGCTTTTTAAATCCCAATTGAAGTGGTGTCAGGATAACGAGCAAAAGATCAAAATGGACATTATTGCAGACCGCCACTTTAAGAAGGATTTTAAAGGTTTCTGGAAAAAACAAATAAGTTGAATCCGAAGCCTGGTCATCCTGTGAGTGTTGCTGGCGTGCATGAACCGCAAAACATTGCGAATCTGTTCCAACAGCTTTTTAAGGTTGAGTCGCCATTGGGTACGTCATCGCGGACGCTTGATTTTGACTGTGGAGCCGGAGATCTTAAAGTCAGGTTTTCAGCCAAAGATGTGGCAAAAATTATAAAAGGCATGGTAAGAGGTAAATCTCCTGGTCACGACAGCCTCAGCATCGAGCATTTGCAAAATGCAGGTTGTCACTTACCGCGGGTTTTGGCTATGTTTTTTAATTTATGTGTTAGCCATTCTTACCTCCCTGATAAATTGATGTTCACGGTTGTTGTGCCAATATCTAAAAATAAAACCGGTGATACCTCCGATGTATTAAATTACAGACCGATTTCGTTAGCCACTGTTATAGCGAAAGTACTGGACAGTTTGCTTGACCAACAGCTGGCGAAGCATATCAAGCTCCATGACGCGCAATTTGGCTTTAGATCCGGTTTGTCCACGGAGAGTGCCATCATGTGCCTCAAGCAGACTGTTCAATATTAGAGTGATCGTAAAACGCCTGTCTTTGCTTGCTTTCTGGATCTTTCGAAAGCTTTCGACCTAGTTTCATATGATAAGCTATGGGAGAAGCTGGAAACTGAGACAGATTGCAACCCGGAAGTTATTTCTGTTTTCAGGTATTGGTATAACAACCAGAAAAATTGTGTACGATGGGCAAACTCGGTCTCGGACGTGTATAGGTTGCAATGCGGGGTGAGACAGGGTGGACTAACCTCCCCTAAGCTGTTCAACCTATACATTAACCGGCTTGTCGGTGAACTCAGTAGTACCAATGTCGGGTGTCATATTGACGGAATCTGTGTGAATAACATAAGTTACGCAGATGACATGGTACTGCTGAGTCCATCGATTGGAGGGTTGCGTAAGTTGGTACAGGTCTGTGAGTCTTATGCGGAGGCCCATGGGCTCAGATACAATGCTAAGAAAAGCGAGCTGTTAGTGTTTAAGGGGCGTGGCAAAAGCTACGAGACTGTACCCTCAGTCACTTTAGCAGGAACCGTCTTAAATAGAGTGTCACAGTTCAAGTATCTGGGCCACTGGGTCTCCGAAGACCTTATGGATAACGCGGATGTGGAAAGGGCACGTAGGGCGTTGGCTGTCCGGTGTAACATGTTGGCCCGCAGGTTCGCACGTAGCAGTAATCAAGTCAAAGTCACACTTTTTAAGTCTTACTGCCAAACACTTTACACGTGCAGCCTGTGGGTTAACTATACACTCGGAACATACAACGCCTTGCGTGTTCAATACAACAACGCATTCAGGGTGCTGCTGGGGCTGCCGCGATTCTGCAGTGCGTCAACTATGTTGGCAGAAGCGCACACGGATGGCTTTCATGCCCTAATAAGAAAGCAATGTGCGTCGCTGCTGCGTCGCGTTAGGTCCAGCAGCAACAGCTTACTAAGCGTGTTCGCGGACAGGTGGGACTCTCCACTGCTGCGCCACTGGATGCGCTTGCACACTGCCTTGTGAGCATTGGACAGTTCCTCCGGTTATTGTTTGTAACTTTTTATGTGTTGTAACTGTTTTCTTCGTTGTTTTTTGTGTTGTTCATTTTGTTTTGTTTATTGTCTGTATTGTTTTTGTATATTTCATTATATGTTTTGTAAGTGTACCTATGGACAGAAAGTCTGAAAATAAATGAATTTATTATTATTATTAAAATATAAATCGCAGCAAGACCAAGGTGATGATTGTGGACCGTGCTAACAATAATTCGCCAGAAGTTACTCAGATCGCGAACTGCGACGTAGTCGAATCCTACGTATATCTTGGAGCTTTAATCTCGAATAACGGCGGCTGCGTTGACGAGATAAAGAGGCGTATGGCGATCACAAAAAACTGCAATGGACAAAATGAAAAAAATATGGAGGAACAGAGACCACCAAAGCCACGACGACCAGGCTCGTGCGCACTTTAATTTTACCCATATTTCTGTACGCTGCAGAGACGTGGACGTTGCGGGAGGTGGAAAGAAAAAAGATAGACGCTCTGGAGATGTGGTGCTGGAGAAGAATGCTCGGAGTGTCGTGGACCGAGTTTCGCACAAATGTCTCGATACTCCAAGAACTCCCCATCAAGCAGCGTCTGTCCGCAATAGTACAGTCCCGAATACTCATTTTCTTCACGTTTCAAGGCGAGACAGTCAGTCCATAGAGCGGTTAGTCGTCCAAGGAAAAGTGGAAGGCACTAGCCAAGCGTTGGACCGACCAGATCAAGTCTACTGTGGGCGGTCCCGTGCACGGATGTTCCAGGATGACTTCGAATCGGGAAAGGTGGCGAGACATTGTGAGACGCATTACATCTGCCGCATATACTACCGATACTTCATGACGACCACGACCGCTCTGTCAAGAGCGTTACGACTAAGAAGAACTTTTTTTTTGAATTGCATAAAGGTACAACGATACCCTACACCATAGGACAGACGACGAAAAAAATAACATCCCTACTTTACGTCTATAGGAGGAAACCCAAAAAAACAATTTTTACTTTATTTTATTTTACCACTTTGTCGGAATTATTAATATGTATATCCATGCCAAATTATAGCTTTCTAGTACTTAGAGTCTCTGAGCTAAGCTGCGGACGGACTGACGGACAGAGCGAAACTATAAGGGTTCCTTGTTGACTTCGGAAACCTAAAAACTGGCCAAGTGCGAGTTGGACTCGCGCACGAAGCGTTCCGTACTATTATCGCAAAAAACGGCAAAAAAGACACGTTTATTGTATGGGAGCCCCACATAAATATTTATTTTATTCTGTTTTTAGTATTTGTTATAGCGGCAACAGAAATACATCATCTGGGAAAATTTCAACTGTCTAGCTATCACGGTTCATGAGATACAGCCTGACAGACAGACAGACAGATCGTGGAGTCAAAGTTGTCAAAAAATAAAAGGCCCGTTTTGACAGCTATAAAAATACTTAATAATAATTAAACTTGACGCTTGCGAACGGTACTCGTTGTTATAGTGTATCGGTAACATAGTAATTAATTAGGATTATGAATTAGATTTTTCAATTTCTTACGTAGAAAGTTATCGCGGCACGTAAAATCAGAAACGTCAACGGACTTCTTAGATTGTGACGACTTTAGATAATAATAGGGTTTTTACCCTTTAGGTACGGAACCCCTTAAAATCACAATATACTTTGTCATTTCCTTGTGTCCGTGACATCAACAGGGTGCCGTATCAGAATATCAGTGCAGCGTTATTTCCTTTTCGGATATCGCTGCACATGCTGAGATAGGAGCCTTTTTGGCCTCGCACGAGGTCATAATTTTATTATTGTTTATTTTTCTGTTTTTGATTATTTCTCGTGTCTCCTGTGCGGGTCACAAATTAATATCTTTTATTCCTTTTCTTTTCTATCATCACGCCAGTATTCTTCGAAGGGTTGAGCAGAGTTGCACCTACAGTACACACACATTTCACCAGTTATGTTTAAGTCCCATGTAATAGGGGGCGCACCTGTTGCCATCAACCGGCACGAATCGCTACTGAGCAACTGATGATGGAAAAACCCAATAACAGTTACCCGCCGTATCGACACCAGGACGAGCAGTGGCGCATTCGGGTAAAAATAGTAAAAAAGAACACATTATTTCATAATAATTTATTACATATTGTCTTTTATACAAACGTTACAAAATAATATAAATGCTTTTTAAATCACTGTTTAGTATATACGTCTTATTTTAATTTACTTAAGAGCCGGTGTCTGACTTGAGTATTTCGAGTTAAGAACGTGTCAAAACCTACTTTAATGCCACAGCTTGACAGGTTTTAAGGAAGAAGTAGATTTTGACAAATATTCAAATTCTAATTCTTAAATCAGAAACCGGGGGTGTATTTTTGTGAAGTGGCGAATATGTAGATAATGTATGTGCAGTCAATGAATAAACACCTTAAAGTTATAGACAGGTGCATAACATCACTCCAGTACCAATGCCCCGAAAGGTTAGGTAGAGATGACCTTAAGGTTAATTTTTACTTGAATTTGAACGAAGTTCCTTAACGCGGCTTGCGGAAGGAGATGCCTAGTAGAAATCGTCACGTAACGAAAAAGCGTTATGCCCTCTCTAGAGACGTTCTATTCCGTTCGGCGTAGTTCGGATATTATCGACAAACGCTGCCCACTTTTATAAATCTTATGTTAGTTTATTGTGAATGTTATCCATATCAAATTACATTCGGAGTTGAAGAAAAGACGTTCCTGACGGGGTTGCCCAACTGAACGTAATTTTTTATGCAAATTTATATGAGCGAGACAATATTAGCATTTCAGACATAATATTTTACTAGATAAAACATACTCTTGACAAAAATAAGGTAAATGTGGAGAGCAAAACCATTTTGTGCGCATTATAATTCTACAGATAAGTGACCTTCCAGAAAGCGCGACGCAAATTGCATCGAAAGGCGATATCACACAAGTATAATCCCCGACACGTAAGTTGGCAAGTGTCGTTAGATGCGCAGAAGTCGTTTTTAGGTCTCTTTGGTAGTGAAGCGCGGCGCGGGGAACGTTTAGCACGTTCCGAGCACGCGATTGGTTGGTCAGTTGACACAAGGATCGACTGACCAATCGTGTCGCGTTCACGTTCCGTTCGCTCTCTGTGGTGGTTGGTCAGTTAGCGGCATATGCACGAACTTAACCCCACTACTCCAAATTACGTGCCGAGCACTCTATTTTTTAAGAACATTTCAAGTGCAAATCGGTCGAATTGCTGGCAAATTGCACTTTTCAGTGTAATATAAATTGAATTACGTCGATCCGTCGGAAAGGTTGCTAGCACTATAGTGTGACTCTATGGTTGCTAAACCACGCTACAGTGTCGCCATCTAGTTTCATTTTAAACACACATCATAAACACTAATCTAAATAATTATTTATTTAAAACAGCTTTGGTTTAGTGTACGTTACAAGTTACAATACATTTTTAATAAATATAATTATTTTTTACGGAAGGCCTAGATCTAAGAAAAAAAACCGGCCAAGTGCGAGTCGAAATAGCGCACGAAGGGTTCCGTACCATTTTCGCACCGGTAAAAAAAACACGTTTGTTGTTTGGGAGCCTCACTTAAATATTGATTTTATTCTGTTTTTAATATTTGTTGTTATAGCGGCAACAGAAATACATCATCTGTGAAAATGTCAACTGTCTAGCTATCACGGTTCATGAGATACAGCCTGGTGACAGACAGACGGACAGTGGAGTCTTAGTAATAGGGTCCCATTTTTACCCTTTGGGTACGGAACCCTATTAATAAAAGCCGCACGGAGCGTGATCTTGACGGTCATTACAGGTAGTGAGGAGCCCGAAAATCTCACAATTAGTCTTACTTAAGTATCGTGTTATGGAAACTCCAATAAGCCTTTCCCCGACCCGGGCACCGAACCCAACTCAGCAGTAGAGCTAGCAATTACTACACCAACACTGCGATCAAACATGTACATAAGGAAAAATAACTAAAGAGCCTTCCGTAAAAAATATAAATCCATATCATGAAAGAAATATTACAAAAAACTATTATTATGACAAAAGCACACCCTGTATAATAATAAATGTATTATTATATGCAATTATATTATGGCAAGACGTTCTTGTCCAGCTTTTAAATAATAAATTAGTGTCCGACCGAAAGCTCGGTTTCGGTTTCGGTCGAGTTTCGGCAAAAAAACGAGCTTCGGTGTAGTTTCGGTTTCAGCGGCAAACCTGTCGAAACTACGACCAAAACCGAAACTGCATTCGGGAGTTCTCTCGCTGTGATCGGTCATGTTCGGCGCGTTAAATTCCATCCAAGCGAGTATTATATTGCGAATATTTTTTTCTTAAATGAGGGGTTGTTATGTTGATTATCATACCAATAAGTGAAAATGTCGAAGACTGCATAGCTATGTGATTTAAAGATAAAAACATAAAAACTGGCTGATTATAATAACGTTTTCTTTATTTTTCCCTCAAAACATGATCCTTGTAAGGAAGTTTCGGTTTCGGTTTCGGCCGAAACTGAGACTGTTGCCGAAATTCGGTTTCGGTCGAAAAACCAATTTCGGTCGGACATTGGTACATATCATAGTTGATACATTCTTAGGGCCGATTTCACCAATGAAACTAATCGTAGTTTCTCAGCGGTCTCAACCAATCAGAACGTTATATTTGCATAAACTGAGTTTAGTTGAACTAATCACGATTAGTTTCATTGGTGAAATCGGCCCTTAATGTATGTGATTATCATTTCTTTTACCATTCAAATAGCCTTAATTTAATTTGACTGGGTCCGACTAGCGAAACTTCGCAGTCATGATGGGTATCGACACTCATATTTTGGGGCCGATGAACAATTTTTTGTTTCACGTTTAGACATCTATCCCGAGGCGCTCGTGGCTAAATAATAACAGCCGCGGAGGTCGGTCCGTGGATGGGTGACCATTAGAACATACCGAGTTTTATCCGTGCCTCGGCAAGCACATTAAGCCGTTGGTCCCGGCTGTCATTTGAAGATCTTTGACAGTCGTTACGGTTAGTCAGCTTGAGATCTGACACCAGTCTTGGTCACCAGTCAGTCGGGTACCGTGTTACCCAGTTACTGGGTTGTGGAAATCAGATAGGCAGTCGCTCCATGTAAAACACTGGTACTCAGCTGAATCCGGTAAGACTGGAAGCCGACCCCAACATAGTTGGGAAAAGGTTAGGCAGATTGATTTTGTTTAGATATCGATCCCCAATAGGTCCGTGAAGTTTCACTATTTTCATTTGACCCAATACAGTTCGTGGTGATACGAACACTGACGTGACGAACACATGTAGCCATTTATAAAACGGGCCACACACCTTCAGTTTTAACTGTACAATCGGACTGTTCAGTAAACTGAGAACTGTACAGTTGAACTGACAAACCAAAATTACAATTTTAATTACACAACTGAACTGTTAGAACTGAATGTATGTAGCAAAAAGCAAAAACTTCGCAGTTTGTCATAGTTTCAAACTGAAGCATCTGACTATAAAACTGATCGTGTATAGACACAAGAGATGTCAGTTTTAACTGAACAGTCCTACTGTACAGATGCAACTGTTCAGTTAAAACTGAAGGTGCGTGGGCCGCTTAAACGTCAAACACAAACCGCAGACTATTTGAAACACAAAGATAGATAAATAGATACATTAAAACTACTAATAACTTAAATACATAAAGGAATAATTTAAAGGCAAAATTGGAATACATCTTGGAATTACTATAACGCTTATTATACACGTCAAGGAAACTACATTATTTCCACACTCTCACATAACTATTCGACTTTTCTAACACTATTAAATACGTACACAAAACTACGGTTTTTATACAAAATACTTGATATCAAAACGCTATACTTAATTGTAGGTAAGCAGAGAATAAACATATGACGGTAAAATTTTCTTTTGAATGCTAAGCTGATGTTGATGTCAAAATACTGATTTTGATGTTCAACCATTAAATTATGCGTCAAAATAGCATATTCAAAAAAATACCTATACCACGGTTTCTGGAAAAAGAATCTCGAAGCGTTAGAAATGAAACGCAAGTCTAGAGATGCTATTGGCTGTTGTAAATTAATTTTGAATTAATTATCAAAAAATAACAATTTAGTCCGTTAGTTAAATAACCTTAAAATATTGGACACGTAGTTTTTCTTTTGACACGTTAAAAAAAAAAATACGACGATACAGTGCGTCATGGTCTGCTACACTTTATACTAACAAAGAGACGTCACAAGCCCCCACTGCTGCACTTTGATGCGCTGTATCTTTGTCAATTTTTATTTCATTGATAAAGCAAAAACTACATGTCCAATATTATTTGATAATCTCACTGACGGACTAAATTGAATTATAATTTTTCTACCCAGGAAACAAACCGATTGTCAAGCACGCGTTATCTGCTGTGATTGGCTGTAAAAATACATTCAACCAATCAGCTGTGATTGGTGCGTGATAACGCGTGCTTGACAATTTGTCACACTAACTTTGCATCCAGAAACTCGTGCTCAGAGTATATTATTTTACACAATACATAAAAATCTTCATTGGCAATAAAATGCAAGCGAGATTAATCAATAATACTAAAAACAATTTCAAAATGATTTAAATTTCGAGAATATTTTCACAGAATTATACACAATAATAAAATTATTTATTCTACATTGTCTTTTTATTTAAATATTGCTCAAAAACTTCTAAATCTTAAGCACTACATACAATGGCAGTATTGAAACAATACTTAAGGCCTGTTTCAATGTCTCTGTATACATTTTGATCAATTCCACCCATACGCATTAAACGTTTTGGGAACACTTTCATTGTGCGTACAGCTAAGTAGTGGAATTCCCTGCCGGAGTCTGTGTTTCTAGTATTATATTATCTGTGCTGATACCTACAACCTGGAAGTCTTTAAGTCAGCAGTGAATAGGTTACTTCTAGACAAGCGTGCTTCACCGTCGACCACATCATCGCTTACCGTCAGGGGAGATAGTGGTCAAATGCTAGATTATCCAATAACAAAAAACCCGACTGCAAAGATTCGGGGATCAGATCCAGTTTACGAATATGTATCCTCCGACTGCACAGCATGATTTTCTTCTTGTTTACGTCTTTGCAGTCGGGTTTTTTGATTTTATTAACGTTTTATATTTACAACTTTTTAGTTATATTTTTTTTTCGAATGTCTTTTAAACATATAAGTGGTATGTATTTTTGTAATCACCTCTAAAACCCTTCATATTGATAACCCACTCGATGGATTTGGAAGAAAAAAATATTGCAACCCCCACAATATGGCGCCCAAAATCCGCCATGTTTCTTTTTTTTAACGGCATAATTATCTAAGAACACTTGGGCGGTCAAGACCTATCTAGCGATGTCTTAATTATAAAAATCCTTCAAGTTGTTTGAAAGATATGAGGTAATAAAGAATATTACATACATACTACATAGTTTTGGTCAGCCAGCTCGAGAATATGTATCCTCCGACTGCACAGCATGATTTTCTTCTTGTTTACATCTTTGTAGTCCGGTTTTTTACATGTTTTTTTTTTATTTTATTATCTTTTTATGTTCTAATTGCTATCGTTCGCATTTGTCTACAGCTAATTGTGAAACAGGCCTTAAATATTGTTTTATCAGATATTCTTATACAAACTTCATCTAGTTTTTTGGAAAGGTCGGTGGAGGTATACAGTCAGTCTACTTCTTCAGCTTGTCTTTCAGCCAGTCAGCTGTGAGTTCATCTATCTCTCTCACTTCTAGTAAACGAGGGGCTCCTACTAATGCTGCTAGTGCCCTTTGGGTGCCGGCGTACATCACCTGGAAATAAAATAAAAATCATAAGACTTACAAGTTGTAGGTCCAGGCAGGCGCTTTACTTTGTGTAAATTATTTCATCACCACTGCTCTCAAAACGGTGAAGGAAAACATCGTGAGGAAACCGACATGTCCTAGAAACAAAAATTCGCCACCATTGCTCGAACTTATTATAGGAAGGTAACAAACTAATACTTTAGCTACAGACCTGTAACTCCATATGGGCGTCGCGTGGTGTGTAGAATATGAAGCACATTGGAAAGGAGACCCGCCCGTCGTCGTGATCAAGTTTGTAACTGAAAATTTACAAGTTAACATGTTAAAGACAGTGAGGAACATGATTACCGTCTAACCTACAGGACACTGTCCACTTTATACAATAAAAATCTTTTTTACAAAAATATACTACCGACTTAGACTTAGTAGGTGTGCATACCGCAAAAAAATGGTACCTACCAAAGACACCTTCACTTCCAAAAATAAAGTAATTTTTTTGGGAAAAAGTTTTTTTTATTTTTCACTTTTTAGTTGTACCTAATAGGCAAGTTAAGTAAGGTACTTATAATGCCAGAATAGATTACCCGAATACCATGCAACTTGAACATAACCGGTGAAATGAGAGTGTACCAAGGCACAGATAATATAATACTAGCATACAGATACCTCATCCCATACAAAGAAACCGTGCCGACGTAACTAGCGTTTTTCGACTGCTTATTCTGGCAATTTTTTGTACATCGAACGTATTCGGTTCTGTTTCACGGTGATAGATAGATGGTGTTAGCAGCGACTTGCAAGTAAAAGGGTTTACTAGGTTCGTGAATATTTTTTTCTTTAAATACAGTGAAGGTTTGTTTTCTAGTATTTATTTGCACGTTTTTACAGTATTTTTTTCACCAAAATGTGTTAAATTGCAAACTTTAACAATCGAGTGGAATGCCTCAGAAATTTAAAAATGCGCCATCTATTGGCATCAATTTTAAATGATCCGTCTAATAATCTTTGAAATGTGAATTAAGAGCCCAATATTCCATAATTTTGTTCTTAGGAGAGTTGATTAAACAAGAACATACAATTTTTGTGTTCAATTCCAGAAAATGTTAATTTTACGCACATTCAATAACAGATAGGTGGATACCGAGGTGCATATCGCGCCATCTAGTGAGATTTATTTGAACCAAATTTTCTTTCTTAGCAATGAGACCCCGTGACCAAGGTGAACTGTACACATCAGCGTACCCTTTTAGAGCGTACTGGCGTGATGTTATGCTATGAAATGGTATAATCAATAAACAGACATGCGATTGCAGCAATCCCGAGAGATTTGCCGTAATTTATTGAAGATTTCTGTCGTATATCGCCGAAGTTCTTCATCAGATCTTCACCAAATTAAAAAGGGACCAATTACGAACATACTCTTTCACAAAAAATAAGAATTTTCTAAATCGGTCCACAATTGACGGAGATATCGGTCAATATACAAAAAAAAAACAAAGTCGAATATAGAACCTCCTCTTTTTTGGAAAGTCGGTAGTAAAAATAAATAAATAGCCTTACGAAAAGAGGAAGAAAAAACTTTAAACTTTAGAGCTCTTACACACTACGTTTTTATCAGGCGCCGTCGACGCGCGTCTCTCGCAACTATAACGCGCTGCAAACGCGATGTTATCGCAACCAATTTACCCATTCACACGTTCATAAAATTGTAGTATGCAGACGACGACTTTTTCGCGAGGTGGCGACGCGCTACTAGCCCGCAGTTATATCAATACAGACGCGCTATCACAGCGCGTTTCTTTAGCTGGAAACACACGTACAGCGCGTTTTAATCGGATACTTGCCGACAGTATTACGATGGCATCAATGGAGTCAACACTTCTTACACATGCCTTAGTACTTTTGTTAAAAAGGAAACGTAAAAATGTCTCACGAAAACGTAAATATTGGATACATCCATTTACCAGCGAAAGGAAATTACATGGCGGTCACACAGCACACACACGTTCACAGCGCGATACACGCTCGTTAGCGCGCCTGCTACGCGCGTTTTACTTTGCAAGGAGAATTGCTCACGCGCGTTTCTCGTGAGTTTACAGCGATGCAATCGCAAGTAATCTGCCTATTTCAAGTTTAGCAGCACCGACAACGCGCGATAGCGGAACGCGCGTCGATGGCGCCTGAAAAAAATTACGTGTGTAAGAGCCCTAATGTTTCTCGTTTACGTTAAGTCCCCTTAAGCACTAGTGGTTGCCCGCTATTATATATTGCCCGGTTCATTTGAGCGGCCAGCCGCCTGACGCGGTTAGAATAGCGGCTGACTGCCATGGCGACCAACCGCGATGAAACCGCGTCAAGCGGTTGGACCGCTCATGTAAGTACGTACGCAGAGCGGGACCCTCGACTGTGCTGTTTATAGAAACTCAGAAATAGTTACAATTTAGTTTATTTTACGACAATTAGTTTAAGAAAACGAAATAAATATTACGTGTTGTTAGTAATGTGAGGGGGTAGCCAGAAGCTGTTGCAATTCAACATTGAAATACTTTGATACGTTATATTTTATCATAGTCTTCACGCTTTTACCGAACTGACAAGAAAAGATAAACAAAAATATCTTAGCGTTCTGATTTAATTCACCTTCCAAAACTAATAAGTTTCCTGTTGCTAGTTTTATAATAGGCAAGGAGGTTGCCTCTAATTAGGTGAGGAGCCCTCACAGTACTATTAAGTTCGTCGTAATTATACGAAGATTTTTATTTGACTAATTGTTGTTCTATAATTTTACGAACTTGTGATATGTATTTCTTTTTGTTTTTAAGAAATAATAAATGTAGCCTAATGCACTATATAATTACATAAGTTTCGTTCCTTTATTTTCGCAAACATAGGAGGGACGGAGCTTTGCTTCAAGTGAGCTCCACTCCTTCATCTTTGGAGCACAAAATCTAAATCCAAATAAATTGGGAAGCACATAATGAGCACTAAATAATTAGGTGGTGTGCAAAGCCGTAGGGTCGAGGGTCTCATAAATATATCAACGGCGGCTCACCGGTAACTAAACCGCCTATGAACCGCCTGTGCGTATAAAATGGCGGCCAGTCACGAAGCGGGCCGCGGTTGAAATTTTGTGGCGGTTAAGTGATGTGTAGTGAAGTGACTTTGGAGGCAGGTGGAACAGGGTGTAAAGTCCCACAAGCCTCAATAGAAAAGGGAGGATCCTCCGACCAGACGGGTGTTGTGTCTGGTCCGGGCAACTGCCCAACGGCTATTGTCGGACTGATGTATGTGTGTAAATCGCGCCGCAAAATTTCTTGCGCGATGCAGGATTTGAGTGACGTGATGCCATTAGTTCGTAAGTGGCGACGTTGGTGCCGCTACAGTGACGATACCAAGTGATTGCATATTCAAAATGGAAAAGCGGCTAGTCGGCCCCACGGTTAACCGCTATTACGTAAGGGGGCAGACTAAAATAAGCCGACTTTTTAAGACATTCTTGCGTACAAAATATTCCAAGGATCTGACAGCTGTATGCTCACCTATAGACAATAAATCGAGGCTGGTGAGACGGCAGGATGTCCTGCAGCTCCTCCAACTCCACATTCTCTAACTCCTCATCGACCTCCAGGGTCTGCTTCTCTCTGTTCACCTGTAAATTACATTTAGAAGATAAATATCTCTATCTGCATCTGCTTTCCAAGGGGAGTTTTGTAACCCAGTCACTGGTTTATCAGATAGGCAGTCGAATGGAAGGCAACCCCAAATTGGGTGGGAAACAGTTAGGCAGATTGTTCTTCATCTGCCTAGAAGAGACGCAACGACTAGCATGGGAAGCCACATTGATAATCAGCGACGATACGATAGTCAGTCAGTCCATCTCTACTGACGTACTGACGACACGGTTTGTGCAGTGGTTAAGCGATCGGCTACTGCACTGCGTGTCGCGGGTTCGATTCCTGTACGAGACAAATATTTGTATAGCCTTGTTGGTATGTTTGTAAATTCACCTACGGTACTGAATGAAAAAACCGGTCAAGTGCGACCCGACCGCAAAATGAAGTTGGTTGTAATAGGAAAAATTAGGGAGTTTCAAAGAAAATATCGGATTTATCAATATATTGGTATTTGTTAGTAAAATATACGTATTAATAAACATTATTAACGAATTTAAAGTTCATAGGTCAATGGAAAGTTAAAAAATTCTATGGAATAAAATTTTGTAAAATAAGCTGACTTTGGTAGCTTCTCATTTCTTTGTTTTCCAATATTTTTTCGATATCCCTACTCGATGGGCAAGGTCAAAAAAAAATTTAAACCCCCCTTTAACTGTATGGAAGCCCCCGTAAAAACACTAAACAATATTTTTTTACTATTTTTATGGCCTTGGGTCAACAAAATGCTAATACTGTGAAAATTTGAAGATTGTAGCTCCTACCGTTTGGCTGTAAACCCGTGTGACAGACGACGGACTGACGGACAGACAGACGGACACGTTAGTGACAGCAATAGTTTGGACCCTTCGGGTACAGAACCCTAAAAAATATAAACAAAGATAAAGAAAACTGTCCAACCATGTAGTGGTCAGCTTTCTCAATTACTGAGTGGCACGATACCACGCGGTTACACTGGTTATCAAACTTTCAAGGTCCTGACTACTCATAACAACTGTCAAAGACTGGCACTGGTCAAGTTAAAGCTCCATCAGCCTTGAACATCGTCGCCGAGTTGCCAGTTTGTCGGTTTTTTATCGGTTACATTTCGGGGAGTGTGCGATAGAATTGCATGATCTAATTGCACCTAGCCAGTTTCATCTTCGCGCGGACTAGCAGACGTACGGCGATGCGTCATCGGTACATGGTGGACATACCACCCATACGCACAAAACGTTTTGGGGACACTTTTATTACGCGTATAGGTAAGGAGTGGAATTCCCTGCCGGAGTCTGTGTTTAGAATAGAATATACTTTATTGTACACCAAAAAAAGAACCCCAACCCGTTTCCCGATAGCTACAATCTAGGGCTCTTTAAGTCAAGAATGAATAGGTTTTTTCTGGGCAAGCGTGCTTCACCGTCGACCACATCATCGCTTACCACTAGGTGACGTAGTGGTCAAGCGCGAGCCTATAGAAAAATAAAGAAAAAGATCTACAAATGACCGCTGTGACCATCGACTTAACTTTATGAGACACGGAGGTGTCTCGCTATGCCATCAATGGTATCCCATCCACAAACCCGCCTCAGAAATCGTAGCGTTACCTTGATCGATAGACTGGTTAGCTACAACTCTACATAAGGAAGATTATTAAACAATTAATTACATTATGCTGTTCAGACTTCCTGTCAAACAATGCTGCTTCCTGTTTCGCTTGCATATGATGCAAAATAAACCATTACCTATATCATCATCATCATGCATTTAATTCCCCGCAGGGTTTATCATCTGTGGTGGAGACCTTATCCAAAAGTCACACTGGATTTCATGATATCTTCTAAACAAAATGCAACGTAAAGAACAGAATTCGGCAATAAAAAGGCTATTATTATTATTATTATAGAGTACCCAGAGAGTAGTGGTGGCCTAGTGGTAAAGGCCACGACTTACAAGTTGTAAGTTGTGGGTTCGAACCCAGACAGGCGCTTTACTTTGTGTAAATTATTTCATCACTACTGCTCTGAAAACAGTGAAGAAAAACATCGTGAGGAAACTGGCATGTCTTAGAAACAAAAATGGGGCCGTGCCAGGGTCGTGGACGGACCGTGGACTCAAAAAAATATTGGTGGGTACATTTTATATGAACTCGTTCACACACGGTCTGTCCACGCCCCTGGCCGGCCTGATATGTGTGGATAGACCTTTAGTGTTAAGCCATTCCGTCACAACTAATTTACAGTCACGGAGTTTCAGAGGATAGACGTGTAGTTTATTCAATAGATTATATAAGTGGGAAGATTGCCTTGCATACTGCCTCTTAGCAAAAACTGACCTAATAAGAAGAAGAGGAGGTGAAGACCATAGAAACAACGAATGGACTGTGGAAAAGAGGCTAGAAATGGGAAGACTGCTGAGTTGACGGCAGAGAAGTATTGGAGAAGAAGGCATGTTAAGACTTGAGAATGAAATACATTGTATGAATAATGTGGTGTCTGAGGTTTACTCATATTGCAAATTCACTGTGAATCATTCGAACTAATAAAATAATAAGCAAATCCTGTGTCAGTACTTTAATATCGTTTATATGACGTAAGAATAACAGGAGATATGGTTGAATGACTCAGACCCAATGAAGCTCATCCAACAACGTAATTATGGAAACATAACATCAAATACCTAGGTAATAGGCAGACTAATAGTTATGGAATCTTTTTAGATAGATAGAATATGAAAAAAGATAAAGGAAAATAAAAAAATGTACATCGAAAATACCTTTAGTATAAGCGCAGAATTCGAGGTATGTTTCTGAAATCTGAACTTCTTTAATACTTCCTTCACGTCGTCTGTTATGTCGCAAACGTTCACGTTGTGTGCCGACATGTTTATTTATTGGGTTTAATATAAAAATAAACAGTAAATACAGGAAATATCCGTGGATTGTTTACGTCGACAATCTGACAACTGATAAGTGACGTCAACGCCCTTGACAACGATATAACGATAGAGGTGAGCAGTGTTCATGGATGATTTGGCATTCAATCGATTTAGATTTAGAAAGTTAGAATTGAAAGATTTGTTAAAACAATGAATATCATTTTGAGAATTAAAACCACTGTCTTCTATCGATATAAAGGTTATTTGTAGCACTCTTTAACCTATCGTTTCGTCAAGTGCTGTTGGGATGTCCAGGAGGCAGGATCCTAAGATACAGATTCAACGCAGTTTTAGTGGACCATCTGCCACGCAAACTGATAGTTAAATAGATACATATAAGATAATGATGTACCTTGGTCGTTTTGTAACAATTAACAAATAAAATTTATTCAATGTAAATATAAATATTTAATGTAAAAGGTGAATACTACCAATTTAGTGCAACAGTTCAGAAAACTCTGAACACACTCAGGTCGGCCGCAGCAAAGACAATCTCCATAGATGGAGGTTCTTGGATGGTTCCGATCCTCGGTGCGGCGTCTCCCCGCAGATCACGGTCCAGCTTTCGTCTTGTGCCGCAAGTCCTGTTGTCTATTCACGTGAGGATCATATGAGGACCACGTGAGGACTGCGTCAGTGGAGGGCGTTGTCGTGGCTGAATTTTGGGCCATGCAAGGCATTTAACTAAAATGAGTACTTTTGTCATCGATACTAAGAAGAAGAAGTGCAACAGAAGGTAGGTAATTTAAAGACTGTGATTATTTTATTGCTAATAAAGTTTGTCAAAAAAATTACCTCTTTTACGCTTGAATTCTTTTTTATCGTCTCTTCAGTGGAGTTTGGCTTCGCACATCTTGTGCATTTGCTTGAAAAATATTTCTGTCAAGTGTAAGTTCTAGTCAATCAAACAAACTTCCGCTAACGAACCACTCTACTGTTTCGTTCAAAAATCCGAAACAATATCTTGAACAAAAGAGTACAAAATTATTTCAGATTTTCCTACTGCCTTAAATTTTCAATAATAACATAAACAAATCGTTTGATAAGCTGCTAAACTTGTCTACTAACTTGTTAAAGAAATAAGTTATTTGTTACGTAATGATTTCGAAAATTTTCTAGACAAAGGTAACGAACGAACCAAAGTTATTCAGAACGAAAACGTCAAAATGACATATCATCTGTCATTGAAATGAAAAGTACATTTTTCTGCTGTTCACTGTAAAGGCATTTTTTTGTTAAAAATATCAACAAACAAACCATAAAAAATTGTTCAGTTATATTTCATGTAAACTCGCTTCCTCTGTTTAGTGTTTAATATAATTTTTATCTTTAATTCTGGTGTGAAATCGTGAAATACCGTGGTATGTTTGTCCGTGATAAAAAATAGTTTACAATTTTATCGGTTTTCTGCAATAGTGTATGAATAAGCGGCCTAAATAAAGGTCAATAACATTGTGGAGGATTCTGCGGTGCTTGTAAGTATTGTTAACCACTTGTTTGTAACGATAATGCTGACATAAACATCGCTTAAAGTAGCATAACACACATTTCTGGGAAACGTCTGTCGCCTTCAACTTTCTCATTGTTTAGTTGGTTTTATTGTAATTTTTTAATGCAAACGTCAGTTAAGATGGTCTATCGTTAGGTTTATCTGTAGATATTGTGCATAAATCGTTGAGATTACACAATTTTAAAGGATTAACTGGTTTAAGATAAGAAATCAGAAACAAATCTCTTTATGTCCTTATGATATCGCCTTTGTGAATAGTTAGTGACCTAAATATGTTAATGTGAATGTATTGGACCTTGATTTAACGTTTGAACTTACTATATTGAGATATTTTTGTAAATATCTGGTATTTACATAATAATATATAGACATGCAGGGAGTAAGTAGAGATCTTTTACAATATTTTTTCAAATATAATTTTATTAGCTGCTAGATTTTTCCCGCGCCTTCGCTCATGTGGAGTACCTATCCCATATGTACCATTAATTTTGAAGCCAAAAAGTAAACATTACCTCCTGCAGACAGACGAGCAAACAGTTTGACCTTAGTTAAGATTAGGTAAAAGGAATAGAGGAAGGCAAGGGAAGAGATGGAAGGATGAGATAAAATGAACAGCCGATCCCAACTGGAGAAGAGTAGCTAGGGATAGAAAACAATGGTTAAAGGCACTCTGTAAAACTGAGAGTCATTCTGTAAAACATTACAATATTTTTGAACAATGGAATATGTTAGAGAAGGCTTATGCCAAAAGGCACTCTGTAAAACTGAGAGATATTCTGTAAAAAATTACAATATTTTTAAACAATGGAATATGTTACAGAATGCTTATGCCAAAAGGCACTCTGTAAAACTGAGAGACATTCTGTAAAACATTACAATATTTTTAAACAATGGAATATGTTAGAGAAGGCTTATGCCAAGAGGCAATCTGTAAAACTGAGAGATATGCTTTAAAACATTATAATATTTTTAAACAATGGAATATGTTAGAGAAGGCTTATGCCAAGAGGCACTCTGTAAAACTGAGAGACTTTCTGTAAAACATTACACAATATTTTTAAACAATGGAATATGTTAGAGAAGACTTATGCCAAGAGGCAATCTGTAAAACTGAGAGATATTCTTTAAAACATTATAATATTTTTAAACAATAGAATATGTTAGAGAAGGCTTATGCCAAGAGGCACTCTGTAACACTGAGAGATATTCTTTAAAACAATACAATATTTTTAAACAATGGAATTTGTTTGAGAAGGCTTATGCCAAAAGGCACACTGTAAAACTGAGAGACATTCTTTAAAACATTACAATATTTTTAAACAATGGAATATGTTGGAGAAGGCTTATGCCAAGAGGCACTCTGTAAAACTGAGAGACATTCTGTAAAACATTACAATTTTTTTAAACAATGGAATATGTTAGAGAAGGCTTATGCCAAGAGGCACTCTGTAAAACTGAGAGACATTCTGTAAAACATTACAATATTTTTAAACAATGGAATATGTTGGAGAAGGCTTATGCCAAGAGGCACTCTGTAAAACTGAGAGACATTCTGTAAAACATTACAATATTTAAAAAAAATTGAATATATTAGAGAAGACTTATGCGAAGAGACACTCTGTAACACTGAGAGATATTCTTTAAAACAATAAATATTTTTAAACAATGGAATATGTTAGAGAAGGCTTATGCCAAGAGGCACTCTGTAAAACTGAGAGACATTCTGTAAAACATCACAATATTTTTACCCGACTGCCGAAGGAGGGTAATGTGTTTATCAGTCTATGTATGTATGCATATATGTATGTATGTTTGTTCCTATGTGGCGTTCTAGAGACCAAACGCGTTGGCCGATTTTGATGATTCTTACGTCAATCGATTCGTCTTAATCCTGCGAGTGTCACTGGCTACATTAAAATTGGAAAATACAAAAATGGCGGCTTTTGGGGGCCATTTTGTGGGGATTTTTTTTTTTTATCTCAAAACCCATCGTATGGGGTATTAAAATAAAAGATTTTAAGAGGCGATTTCAAAAATATATAACACTTATATGTTTAAATGTACCTAATTCTAAAAAAAAATAACTAAAAAGTTGTGAATAAAAAAAGTTAATTTAAAAAATCAAAAAACCCGACTGCTTAAAAAGCAAACTAAAAAGACGTAAACAAGAAGAAAATCATGCTGTGCAGTCGGAGGATAGTTTGCTTTTTAAGCAGTCGGGTTTTTTGCTTTTTTAAATTAACTTTTTAAACAATGGAATATGTTAGAGAAGGCTTATGCCAAGAGGCACTCTGTAAAACTGAGAGACATTCTGTAAAACATCACAAGATTTTTAAACAATGGAATATGTTAGAGAAGGCTTACGCCAAGAGGCACTCTGTAAAACTGAGAGACATTCTTTAAAACATTACAATGTTTTAGAAAATAACCTTAAAATTCAGTATAAAAAGGTCTTTGATTGATTGGGTTTAAAACTTTATTCTAATAAGAATACAATTTGTTTATTCACTGTTACTCTTGAACTTTATTCTAATAAGAATAAATTTTGTTTATTCATTGTTACTTAAACTCCATTTACTATAACATTAGACATCTAAATAAGCCTATTTTACAGCCCGTTCAACCGATTTTGACTTCTATTGCGTTGGTGATACGACAAATGGAAGCTGTAGTAAACAGTTGGTTTTGGTAACAGGTTTATGCTTTTTATGTCATCCTTATGTGTACGAGATAGAACTCAAAATCGGTTGAACGGACTGTAAAAAGAGTTGTAAAGACGTCTAATGTTATTTCAAATGGAGGATAGGCTTACAACTATATATTTTTTTTATATTTGCCTGTACTGTCCTACTGCGGAGCAAGGACCTCCCCCAAATCTTTCCAAGTATTCTTTCCTGACCTCCAGTCAAACAACTGTAACATGTTTTGTTTTTTTATTTTATTTCAATTTAGCCAGTTTTGACTGTTCTGCCAGTGTCACGCATAATTATTTTATCTGTAACTATTCAATTGTAAATATATATAATACATTTTGGGATATAGACCCTTTCAAACTCAAAGCATTTATTTCATTTAAACCAAAGTGGAATGATATGGAGGAGACCCAACCGTAGGACGAATACTGTAGGTTGAATCACACTAATATTATACAGTGTGTGTGTGTGTGTTTGTTACTTCTTAACGCTCAAACGGCTGGACGGATCGGGACGAAATTTGGCACAGAGATATATTGTAGTCTGGAATAGCACATAGGATATTTTTTTTCCCGGGAATATGTTCCCTTGGGATAATTTTCGACATTCACGCGGGCGACGCCGCTGGCAGAAGCTAGTAAAATATTTAAAAAAAATCATTTCCAGGCACTTTTGAATTGTCAAGGAGTCAGGTCAGTTAGAAAGATGAAGCTAATTTCACATTCCAAAGCATAGATCTCAATGGAGTAAAATGTTCAAGAAACTCCATGGTCACTCTTTAAATCATGTTATGTGTTACAAAACTCCTGGGTACATTATACTTTATTTTTGTAATTTATGGGCTCGCGCTTTACCACTATCTCACCTGATGGTAAGTGATGATGTGGTCGTTGAAGCACGCTTGCCTAGAAAAAACCCATTCACTTTCACTTCTTGCTGAATCCTGGGTGCCTAATAATACTTGGTTTTACCAACTGTATCACTGGCCTAGAACCGCTACAGTTGACTGTGGTGCTGGGTTTGATTCCTGGGTCAAGCAAAGTTTCATTGGGTGTTTCCATCTGGAATTACTCAGTAGCAGTCCGGAGTCAGGACTTGTGGCCGGTACATGGCAAGAGGCTCGTCCCCTATTACATGGGATTTAATCATAACTGGTGAAATGTGTGCGCATGGAGTACTGCTCTCACATCTGGGACGAAATAGCAATTTGATGCACTTGAGTCCATTGACAAACGGGCCAAGAGGCTTATTGGCAACGATGTCCTGGTCGACTCAAAGCTCCAGAGTCTTGAACATCGACGCCGAGTTGCCAGCCTATCGGTTACATTTCGGGGAGTGTGCGACGGAACTGCACAATTTGATTCCGCCTAGCCCTTTCCATCATCGGACAACACGACGTACAGCAATGCGCCACCAGTACATGGTGAACATCGCACCCATACGTACAAAGCGTTTTGCGGATACTTTCATTGTGTGCACAGCTAAGGAGTGGAATTCCCTGCCGGAGTCTGTTTCCTGATAGCTACAACCTTGGGCTCTTTAAGGCAAGAGTGAATAGGTTACATCTAGACTAGCTTGCTTCACCGTCGACCACATCATCGCTTACCATCAGGTGAGATAGTGCTCAAACGCGAAAAATATAAAATGTGGGTGACTTATAGAATTTAATAGACCTTAATATACCTCTGCCCGGTAATACAGGAGTGATGTTAAGTATCTTGGTTTCACTTCCATTCCACTACCTCCACTATTTAAGAAAACACGCTAAAATATAAACATACAATTTTATACACAAAGATGTGGGAAACAATAGATATAATATAAATTGTTTGGTGAATACTTGCCTGTTTACAGTTCAACTTCATTGATTTCTAAGAAATTTATTGGATACAATGAGTAGTTAATATATTCACAAAGAAAGCTATGAATGTGAAAATTCTGCCGACACAATGAATCAGGAAGTCTGTATGTTTGTTTATCAATCGTGGCTCAACAGCTCAACGAAGTTTGGTACTGACCATGACCTGCATAAGAACATACTTTTTATCCTGATTGTTGTATGTTTCCTTGGGGTAATTGTCGAAATTTTCTCACGTGTAAAGCTGCTAGCAGCGCTAGTACCTGCTTGATTGATTTATCACCCCCGAAACCCCCTCATACTAAATTCCATGAAAATCGTTGGAGCCGTTGCCGAGCTTCAGATTATATACCTAAATAGATACATATATATAAGAATTGATCGTTTAAAGGTATTGGATTAGATACTATCTGGTAGATTCAGACTTTTCTGCTCTGAAATGTCAGAAATAATAATTTTAATTGTATGATAGTTAAAAAAAACTTTTTCACAAAAAATAAACCGTCTTCAAAAGCAAAACACTAAAAAGTGCAAAATAACTTTCATTTCGGAAGTCGGTGTCTTTGGTACCTTTTGTTTTTAGGGTTCTGTACCCAAAGGGTAAAATAGGACCCTATTACTAAGACTCCGCGGTCCGTCTGTCTGTCACTAGGCTGTATCTCATGAACCGTGATAGCTAGACAGTTGAAGTTTTCACAGATTATGTATTTCTGTTGCCGCTATAACAACAAATACTAAAAATAGAATAATATAAATATTTAAGTGGGGCTCCCATACAACAAACGTGATTTTATGCCGTTTTTTGCGATATGCTATTCCAGACTATAATCTATCTCTGTGCCAAATTTCATTCAGATCCGTCCAGCCGTTTGAGCGTGAAAAAGAAACAAACATACACACACACATACTCACAAACTTTCGCCTTTATAATATTAGTGTGATGTGTAGCATAAATTTGTGTAAATAACTTAATAATTCTTTGTTTCAGATCGCAGCGTAAATAATGGACTGGACGCATAGTGAAGTTTAGTGATATTAACACTGTAAGCAGAAAGAATACCACCATGTCTTCTCCACGTAAGTTTTCCTATTTTATTGCCAAATAGCTTTTTCCCGCGTCTTGTGCCCGTTTAGTCTACATTTGACAGATTCTACTTTTGACATCATAGTCTACTATTGACAGATTCTACTTTTGACATCATAGTCTACATAGATACATGTATATACAGTGTATAAAATACTTAATTAACTAAGACTACAAACATAAACACTTAAACCAAAAACTATTCACTAACTAAACCAAAAAATATACTAATCTAAAATATGGCGTCGAAAATCTCCTCCACATCGTTGTGCGCCAGTGCGCCAGTGCGCCAGTCTTTTGGGCACATTACCAGTGGGTAATGTGCCCAAAAGACTGGCGCATTGCTACGTTGTATGGCAATGCTTATTTACTGAACGAGGTAAAAGCCAGCCCTTGGGTCACGCGAAGTGTCAACTAAGCGTTTGGAAAGCTCTTTAATATGTCAATAGTCTACTATTGACATATTCTGCTTTTGACATCATAGTCTACTATTGACAGATTCTACCTTTGACATCATATTTATTTATTTATTTATTATATACTTTATTGTTCACCATAAGTTACATTTATAAAGGACACTTAAAACTAAAAACACTTACAATGGGTGGCCTTATCGCATTTCGCGATCTCTTCCAGGCAACCAGGTATGGACAGTAATTGCTGGACACGAAGTGGGGCTGTTATTGGTGTGACAATACTAGTGTTACAAAAATTATATTATAAAAGATATGCAGATACATAATACATATGCTATTTAATATATACATAAATACATACATACTAAAATATAAAGGCAATAAATAAAATGATGACAATTAATTCATAATGCTCATATTCTTTCCCTCCTGTATAATATACTATTTTTACCATCTACCCCTCTTTACCTCAAAAATCGATTTCAGTTTTTATGTGACTCGCACACGAAAGTTCTTAGGTCATCGGATAACATGAAACTTAAAATGCCAATGCATTCCACTATCTTCCTGGACAAATCTTTTACTGTCCAGGCCGCTCGTCTATGGAATGCATTGCCTGTAACAATAAAACGCGCGCAATCACTACCGATATTTAAAAGACTGGTAAAGGAGCACTACCTGTCACTGTGATCTTCTACTTGTTGGAGCTGTATTGTTTTCTTGAATGTATATTTATATGTATGTATCTGTTTTAGTATTTTGTATTTAGTGGTTACTATGTTTGTTACTTATTGTTTTATTCAAACTTGCACCAAGTGCAACCCTATGTCGTGTCCAGGCTATCTCTCTCCATTCTGGGTTGCCTGGAAGAGATCGCAGAACGCGATAAGGCCGCCTGTTGTATGTTTGTTTTAATTTTAAGGTTTCATATGTATTATTGATTTTTATCTTGGTGTCCAATAAAGTATATATAAATAAATATAAATAAATAAATAATCACAGCGACAGGTAATGCTCCCTCACGAGTCTTTTGAACACAGGCAACGATTGGGCGCGTTTGATTGAGTCTGGCAACGCATTCCACAGACGAATAGCCTGGACAGTAAAGGGTTTATCCAGAAAACTCGTGGAATGCATTGGCATTTGAAGTCGTAAGTTATCCGATGACCTAAGAAATTTTGTGTGGGAATCGCAGAGAAACTGAAAACATTTCTTAAGATAAAGAGAGGTGGAAGGAGTGAAGAGCATATTATATAAAAGTGAAAGAATATGAGCATTCCGGCGAAGGCGAATTGGCAACCACTTGAGCTTCTTACGGAATTCGGAAACATGATCATATTTTCGCAAACCGAATATGAACCTTATACAAACATTTTGAAGCCGCTCAAGTTTTTCGAGTTGTTCTTGAGTAAGGTCAAGATAGCTGGCATCAGCATAATTAAGGATGGGTAGAAGAAGAGATTGTGCAAGCGCAATCCTGGTGGCAGTCGGAAGAAAATTACGCAGTCTCCTCAAAGACGCAGCAGATGCAAATAGCTTGCGGCTAACCTCTTGCAGTTGGGCAGTCCAAGAAAAGTTCCTATCAATGAATATCCCCAAGTTTTTTACTTTCTCGCAGAATGGAATACCTGAGTTATCGAAAATAACCTGGGGAAGAGTCGTCCAGTCGATTCTTGAAACCATTCTAGAACTGCCCACCCCAATAACCTGCGTCTTTGTAGGGTTAACCATAAGTCCATATCTTTTGCTCCATCATTCGCATATGCGGGCCATATCACGATTTATTTTTACGATAGCCTCAGACAGATGTCCGAGAGGAGCTCGCGAATAAATTTGTAGATCGTCCGCATAAAGATGTCTACTATTGACAGATACTACTTTTGACATCATAGTCTACTATTGACAGATTCTACATATAACAGATTGCACAGCATGATTTTCTTCTTGTTTACGTCGCTTCTTAAGTAATCGGGTTTTTTTTATTTTAAGTTAACTTTTTTGAGGTCAGATAAGCACCCAGGAGGTAAGAATAGGTAAGAATGATAATTGGGAAGACAGGCAGATAAGCGAAATAAATCCAGCCGTTAGTATATAACACAGTTCTGTAATAAAACATCTGCACTTGTTTACGTCGATAACGGTATGAGACCTTCGATCGTTAGTGGGCGGATATTGTCTGTATGCAAATGTGTTTGACTCATTTATGTTGTACCAAGTATATAACAACTGGCAACTGGTTAATTGGCCCTATTAAAATAACTACGTATACAGTTCCATCATCATTATCAACAGCTAAACTTCAAATTCAATTTATTCAACAACAAAATTTTGAGTCAAAGTCGAAAATATTTATTTCAACTAAAATTTACCAGTAATAATATATTGCTTTTATTTTTTTTATTTAGAATAGGCTCGCGCTTGAACACTATCTCACCTGATGGTCAGCGATGATGTGGTCGACGGAGAAGCACGTTTGCCTAAAAGTAACCTATCTGCCAAATACCAGCTTGATGCACTAGAGTCGATCGAAAAACGGGCCAAGAGGCTCATCGGCGATGAGGCACTGGTTAAGTCAAAGCTCCAGAGCCTTGAACATCGTCGTCGAGTTGCCAGCTTGTCGGTTTTTTATCGGTTGCATTTTGGGGAGTGTGCGCTGGAATTGCATGATCTAATTCCGCCCAGCCTGTCGACCACATCATCGCTTACCATCAGGGAGATAGTGGACAAGCGCGTCGAAAAAAGAAATGTTACACATGAATTTTGTTTAATAACAGATCCACTGAGGTCAAAATGGGCTTTGTCATTAAGGATTTGTTTAAGAAAATCCGGATTGCTTTCGACCACAGCAGAAGACTGGTTTGCATATGAAGTTTTGATTATTAAAACACGTTGATCAAGCAAAAAACGCCGCATTTACACAAAATATTTGTTACTAAACAGCTGTCAAATTTGCCGCCAAAACAATATGGCGGCAAATAAAAGTTTATTTATTTAGATGTTTTCCATCACCGTTGTCATTGACAGCGATGTCCAAGATAAATATAAAACACCTTAGTACGTGCCCGCATTTGAACCTACGACCTCAAGCACGAGAGACAAGGTCTTAGCCATAAATGTATTTCAGTCATTTTCTTTATTATATTATTAAGTAAGTCTAGAAACTTAGACAGAGATGGAAATATACCTAGCAACTAGCATTTAGCTAATACGCTATTGAAGACCACTCAATTTGTAGTTGATAAGATAAGTAAGGAAATTACCTATGTCTTCTTATGCCTCGTGTCGCGTAATGAGCCCATCGCGTTTGAATATTCCGCTAGGGGCGCTGGTGTAGCGTGAGGTCTTCAAAATATCAAATTTCACAGATTTTTGACTTTTAGCGAGAGTTTTATTTATTTAACCGACTGTCCAAAGAGGAGGTCGTTCTATGTTCGCCTCCATGTTTTTTTTGTGTATGTTCAACGATATCTCAGTCAATTGTGGACCGATTTTGAAAATTTTAGTTTTTTTTTTAAAAGAATGTGTTCCGAAATTGGTCCCATTTTAATTTGGTGAAGATCTGATGAAGAACTTCGGAGATATACAACATAACTCTTCAACGGCAAATCTCTCGGGATAGCTGCAATCGCATGTCTGTTTATTGTTTATCCCATTTCATAACATAACTTCACGCCAGTAAGAGCGTACTGGGTAGGCAGATGTGTACAGTTCACCCTGGTACACTCTCTTTTCATCGGTTATGTTCAAGTTTCGTGATGTTCGGGTAATCTATTCTGGCGTTGTAGGTACCTTACTAAATAACTTGTTTATTAGGTAGGTACAACTAAAAAGTGAAAAATATAAACACTACCGACTTCCAAATAATAAACTACAAAGTCAAAAATTACTTTCTTTTTGGAAGTCGGTTTCCATAACGCACAAAATTGGTTTGCCCTGCCGACGGAGGAATGTGTTTATTTTATTTGGAATACGGTAGTATTTTTTTGTAAAAATGTTTTTTATTATTGTTGTGAATATGCCAGTAAAAGGGTTAACTCGGTTTGTGAATATTTTTCTCTTTATATACAGTGACGATTTGTTTTATAGTATTTTTTTGCACGTTTCTACAGTTTCATTGTACCAAAATGTGTTTCATTACAAATTTAAACAATCTAGTGGAACGTCTCAGAAATTTAAAACCGCGCCATCTATTGGCCTCAATTTTATATGATCCGTTCAAATAATCTTTGAAATGTGAATTAAGATCCCAATATTCCATAATTTTGCGCTTAGGAGAGCTGATTAAACAAGAAAATACAATTTGTATGTACAATTCCAGAAAATGTAAATTTTACACAAAATTAATAATAAATCGGCACTATTGCGCCATCTAGTGAGATTTATTTGAACCAAATTTTATCTCTTAGCGCTGGGACCCCGTGGCTGTACGCACAATGAAAGTATTCCCAAAACGTTTAATGCATATGATTAGAATATATACCATGTACCGATTATCTATGTAAGATGGATATGTCTTGTAGTCCGATAGAACGAGCTTGGCGATTTTTTTTTATAATTCTTTGGCTCGCGTTTGACCACTATCTCACCTGATGGTAAGCGATGATGTGGTCGACGGTGAAGCACGCTTACCTAGAAGTAACCAACTCTCTCTTGACTTAAATACCCCAAGGTTGTAGCTATCAGGGTACAATGATTCCGGAAAGGAATTCCACTCCTTAGCTGTGCGCACAATGGCAGTATTAACACTTTGTACGTATGGGTGGGATGTCCACCATGTACCGATAGCGCATGGTCGTACGCCTTGTAGTCCGATAATGGAAAGGGCTAGGCGGAGTTAAATTTATATTTGTAAACTATTTTGATTAGCAGTAATCCGCTGAATGCAAAACGCACAGGACCGCACAGTGTGGCGACGCTTGCAGTGCAGAGCAATGATCGTTTTTCGGCTCAAATGACGATGATGATGAACCATTTTGATAGATTTGTATTTATGATTATACCTTTTACTTTGTTACAGATGAAACTACTGAAATGCTGGAGAAGAAGCCTCCGTAAGTAATAGATATTTAACGTTATAGTTTTAGAGTTAATCTATTAGCAATGGAAAACACCAGATGAAGTGAGTTATGCTCCGTTTGTAAAATTAGTTTTATGTCCGTCAGGTTCAGACAAAAAAAAACTAAAAAAAAAACTAATAAAGTAAAAATAAAAGTGCAGTCTTACTCTCCCAAAACTCAAATGGCTAATTTTTTCTAGAAAAAGCTAAATTATCCACAACTGGTTTAATATATTGTATAGAAATTAAAGTATAGATTATACCTACGAAAGTTTCCTACCTTATTATTATATTATCCGTGAAAAGTTGAAATTCCGACTTAAAAAAATTTGGTAGTGTGTGACTGCATTGACCCTTAAGGTTGCACTAGTCGATCATTCTTCCATACAAACGTAGTCTGGCGATTACTCCACTGTTTGACGATGTCCGTACAAAATAAAAAAATATATCAATTTGTCTCATCATTATCTAGCTGTCTATGGAAAAAAATAAAAAAAATATGAGCGTCGAAAGTTCCATAATTATTTCAACTCTAATTTTAACGCACCTTTGGGGGCTTTGGGCGGAAATAAATACCATAAGAAGAAGGAAAATTGTTACACCGTCACCATACAGGGATAGATTTGTGGTTCAACAATGTAAATAACTTTATTTTGAAAATATACATTTGGTCCATGGTTTCATAATATCTAGACTCCCAAAGGTCTGTTTATAAAATTTCGCGCGCTCGTTTACGTCCTAAATCATCATCAATTTCGCTACAAACTTGCAAAAGTGCTAATTCGTACGCGAACTAGCTTCTTACTGCTCATCACAGCATCTATCTCTTGCGCACGTGTTGTCGGTTGATATAGCATGCATTTTAACCCCGCGCACAAAATAGTTCGTGCTGTCGACTAGTGCAACCTTAACTGTACATTATGGACACCTTGGACACGTATTTTATCTTTTCACACAAAGTGACGACGTCCGACGATACTATGCGTTGAAATAAATGACTTCACACCGTTAGTAAACTTTATACTGACATAGTGACGTCACAAGCCTCCACTCCTAAACTTTATCTTTGTCAATTTTTATTTATTTGACCCAGCAAAAAATACGAATCCAATATTATTTGATAATCTCACTGACGGACTAAATATAATTATAATTTTTCTGCTCAGGAAACATCCCTATTAATAATATGATAATGGAAAACACCGGATGAAGTAATTTACGCTGCGTTGGTATAATTGTTGTATGCGAGCATAAACGAATGAATAAATTAACTGATTGATGAACCATGACGCAAATATTGCTCACAGTTCTGTGATTTACGTCAGTAACTGTTGTAAGGTCAGGCACGCCACGACTATGCAACAACATTTTCATAGAGATTGTTTTGCGGGCGGTATATTATCCGTTGTTTTCTGAGAGCTTCGCACCTTCGCGCCTGTCTACGGTAGCTTTTTTGACTCATGAACAAAGATTTGCAAAGAGCACTTTAAAACAAAATTATTGCAATGATACTGTCATTCCAGTTTTTGTTATTACTATCAAATTCAAAAACTTATCAATTCTGCTGGCAAGCGTGTTTGTGTACCGATTTAAGGCGCAGATACCCCTCAGTAGTTGATTCAAAAATGAGAATCAAGTCTAAATGGCTAGTAGTAATTTTTTTGAAAAAATATATGTTACATTAGACCATTTTCTTAATAATTTTATGTAAGAAACTTTTGAGTTTTATTCGTATAACATAGCGTAATTAATTTGTAAAGTTATGTTTAATAAGGACAAAAAAAACGTATTTTAATGAAATTAGAATAGAATAGAATATAAACTTTTATTTCGGACGCAAAAATCCATAGGGTGTTAGTAACATAGAAAAACTTATTGCCTAGTGTTAGTAACATATACAAACATATTACCTAGTGTTAGTAGCATAGAAAAACTTATTACCTAGTGTTAGTAACAATCAACCTCCGCACAAACTGCTGCATAATCGGAGAGCCGAAGCTCTCAGCTACAGTTTTCAGGATGCCGTTTTGACTGTCCCTCACTCTCCTCAATAGCGACGCTGTTTGTTTTCGTATAATCGCGTAGAAACCGTCTGTACGAGCTTGCGCGAACATCTCCGACGCGCTACAGTAACGGGGCAGTCTCAACAACATCCTGAAAGCATTGTTATATTGGACGCGCAGGCCATCTAGCGATCTTTTAGCATAATTGACCCATAGACTGCCCGTGTACAGACTTTGGCAATAAGCCTTGAAAAGTGTTACTTTTACTAGGTCCGTACACCGCGCAAATCTACGAGACAACATATTGCTCCGGACCGCTAGTGCCCTACGCTCCCTCTCAATGTCCACATCGTCCCTGAGGTCGGCGGCAATAAAATGCCCCAGGTATTTAAAAGTGGTCACCCTATTAATTGTTGACCCGTTAAGGAGCAACTCTGGTCCCTCTCCACGGCGTTTGCCACCGACCTCAAAGACCATGTATTCACATTTTTTTACATTATATTTTAAACCATGTGCGGCAGCGTAGGCTTCACACGTCTTAAGCAGCTCTCTGATGGCTCCTGCCGACGGACCCAGCAGCACCATGTCATCTGCATAACTGATGTTGTTGATTCTAACCCCATCAACACTGCATCCGACACGCATACTGCTGAGTGCGACTATGAGATTATCCACGTACAGGTTGAAGAGCCTGGGAGACGTCAGACCCCCCTGCCTCACCCCGCACTCCAACCTATACTGCTCAGAGACTGTATCATCCCATTTCACATGGTTGCTCTGATTACCATACCAGTACTGAAAAAGTCCGCATATTTCCGCGGGTACACCCCTGTCTCCCATCTTTCTCCAGAGTACATCGTATGAGACAAGATCGAACGCCTTGGAGAGATCAAGGAAACAGGCGTACACCGGCGTCCCGCGATCTATATAATATTGAACAGTATGCTTGAGACTTAAATTCGCACTTTCAGTTGATAGTCCGGGGCGAAACCCGAACTGTGCATCATGAAGATGTATGTAATTACTTAAGCAAGAATCAAGCATACCGTCCAACACCTTTGCTATTATTGTCGCAAGAGAAATGGGACGATAGTTACCTCTGTCCGAGATGTCACCGGTTCTGTTCTTCACAATGGGAACCACGATGGTCTTCATCAGGTTAGCAGGTAGGTACGCGTGACTTATACACATTGTGAAAAACATAGGCAAGATTCACGGCAGATGCACACCTGCGTGCTTCAGGTGCTCAATGCTGAGCCCATCATGTCCTGGAGATTTGCCTTTGCTCATACTATTGAGACCATCTCAAAGACAATTTAATCATATACATTTTGATCTGAGGCTTTCTTTTTTACAAGCTTTTATTTAACTTGCAATGTATGTATGTGTGTTCGGGTCAAATCTTGCAACTGAATTTTTAAGCAGTTATCCTCCACCAATTAAGATGAAATTTTGCATATACGTTTAGTTTGGATGACAATGCATGGTTAACTAAGTGACGTCATTCTAAATCCAATATGGCGTACGGCCCAAGATGGCGGACTCGTTATTTTTTGTGCACTGCCATGATATAGGTATCAAATGAAAGGGTTTGCTGAGAAGAAAACGAAAAAAACTTGTTTAAAAAAAATGTCATAGAATAATAAGGAAAGTACAAAAAACTACTAAGTTTTGGGTCGCGCGGGCGGGAAACTAGAGCGCGTTTTGTTCCCTCAAGGTCGTTGGCGACTGTCGGCGTCTTAAAGGATATGAGTGCCGGTGTAGTTGCAGGAATACACAATAGACAACAAACCGATTCGTTCCGCCCTCGCCGCCGAGGCCCGTCGCGTGTTCTTTCAATAAAATCCCGCCAGCCCGCGTCTAGCTGAGCATTAGTTAAATTATTAGATATAAAAGGAGTTTCTTATCCGTTCTTCTCCACCTAGGTAGTTTACGAACGGAAAGTAAATTCATTAATCTAGATCCAGTCATAGCTGTCCCCCAGCGACGCCCTGAGCCGAGGTTCGACCCCAACTGGGGTAGCCCTCAGCGTTGTCGCTTATGTTTAGAAATTTGTGCCTGGCTGGAGGCTATTTAGCTTAGCCTCCACAGGGAAGCCCGGTTAAGCAGTAACCACTCACTTTGAGTGACCTGTGAGTCTTTGCAGGCACATGACATACTTCAGCTTTGTCTCTCGATGGCTATGCTGCTGCGATGGCTCTGGTATTGCTGATGTCCATAGGCGGCGGTAACCATTTACCATTAGGCGTAAACCGAAAAACAGTTTTTTGTATACAAATAAATCATCACATACATTCACACTAATATTAAAAAGGTGAAAGTTTGTGTGTGTTTTTTTACTTTTGAAAGACTTAACCGATTTTCATGAAACTGTAGCTAAGAACACTCAATAAAGTCAATGATCAAACAAAACACATAAATCAAATAAATCGGTTAATCTGTTTAGGAGCTATGATGCCACAGACAGATACACAGATACATACGTCAAACTTATAACAACCGCTCTTTTTCCGTCGGGGGTTTATTAACCCCTAGCTCCTTTTTTGGCTACCAAAAGCCAGCCACAGACATAAATAAATCTAACAAGGTAACGCCAGTCCTTCGATCTGTACGAAAACCACCCCCTTGCGTCGATTTCCCAACGCTGGGGGTCGTGATCCCCATCTGTGATGATGTTTCTCCGCCTGCTCCTATTCTCAGCAACATGCATGGCTTCTGAGGCTTTGATGTTCAGCGAGGTTAGAATTTAGTCTGACCAGCGCATAGGACTTCTGCCTCTAGGCCGTTTGCCCTCGACTTTGCCTGTGACAATTACCTTTAGTAAGTTGTCACCAGGTTTACGGGCAATATGGCCATAGAAGACAAATATCTTGCGAAGGCACACATTCGACAATCTTGGCCTTTTTATCCGACTGCCGAAGGAGGGTAATGTGTTTATCAGTCTATATATGTATGTATGTATGTTTGTTCCTATGTGGCATTCCAGAGACCAAACGCGTCGGCCGATTTTGATGATTCTTACGTCAATCGATCTGGTTTTGATCAGCCTGCTCGCGAATATGTATCCTCCGACTGCACAGCATCATTTTCTTCTTGTTTACGTCTTTTTAATTTGCTTTTTAAGCAGTCGGGTTTTTTGATTTTTTGAATTAACTTTTTTTTTCAATTTTGATCTTCATTAATATCGAGATGTTCGTCTGGTGTGCCGTTCACGAGATACGCAGCTTCTTTCTATAGCATCACCAAACCATCACCACCATCTTTTCACACACAATATAAGGACAAATATACTTATTGATGAAAGAAAATGTTTCTATTGTCTAGGACAATTTTTTTTATACAGCTCTATACGGCATAATTAGGCATTTTTCTAGATCTCGGTTCATAACGCTAAATGAAACAGCTCAAAGTATTGCATTTCTCTCGTATTTACTCCGTTTATCACGCGAAGTACATGCATTCGCGTCTACTTTACTAGTTAGATTTAAGTTTGTCTGTGTTTAACAAAATATCACATCATCATCATCTCCCTGCCCTTGTTCCATGTTACTTGTGGTCGGCGCAACACGTTTTCTTCCTCCATACCGTCCTGTCCCCCGTCACGCTATCACTGACTCTTTTTTTAACCCCCGATGGAAAAAGAGGGGTGTTATAAGTTTGACGTGTGTTGCTGTGTATCTGTATGCCCATGTATCTGTGTATCTGTCTGTGGCATCATAGCTCCTAAACGGATGAACCGATTTTGATTTAGTTCTTTTTGTTTGAAAGGTGACTTTGTTGAGAGTGTTTATGTTTGATTAAAATCGGTTTAGCAGTTCAAAAGTCCCCCGCATTTTACTCTTTGAATCTGGTTTTTGTCGCAAGACGATGTCATAACTACGTGTTTTTGATAGATTGTCTATTGAACCGTGTTTACTAACCGTATGTACATAGATATGATATTTATCTTAAAAAACATGCATTAAATATTAAATTTAAAATCTAAAAAAGCCCCGACACATAATCCTCTAAAAAGCAAAATATAAGCCTCGGAATCGCGTCGCCGTCGGGGAACCGCCAACGTTTAAAGCAGTTTATTTTATTTACTTAGCGGTTCCCCGACGCGAGTACGAGGAAATGTAATTTTTCTTTCATATCACTCCTCACACAGTCCATCCATATTTTCTTTGGCCGTCCCCTCCCTCTCCATCCGTCCACATTTATATTCATAACTCTTTTAGTTACAAAATATCACATGTTATATTTAATTTAAGGTCTCATAAATTGTGGTAATCATTATGAAAATATGTCACTTCTGATTTATTGCACTCAATCGATATTGCTATCCGATAATAGTCAATGAGCCGGAACTATCTACCTTGTTACGACAGATAGTGTTTGAAGCCGATTGTCTAGGTATGCGTATGCGCATAGCAACTATGTTAATATAATTATCACGCCTGTTACTCCGAAGGAGTGGACAGGGATCCACTATAACGACAGTTATGTTAAAGCAGCGCCATGAAGTTTCTTCTTTTTGCACTTACTTCCCCATACAGATCTACCTACGCTTTGGAGTGTGCAATCCCCTTTATCTTTTTAACTCACTTTCCAAAAATGAGGTGGTTCTCAATTCGGATTTGCAAAGTTTTGTTTTGTTCGAAGTTTATTCCGAAATGGTCTCATTTAAATTTGGTAAAGATCTGATGAAGAACTTTCGAGATGTGTAACAGAATTATTCAATAAATGACGGGGAATCTCTCGGGATTGCTGCAATCGCATGTCTATTTATTGGTTACACCATTTCATAACTTTTCCTTAATGTACCACTAAAAAGTGCCAAATAAAAACATATTTACAAAAAAAAACTGACTTCCAATTAATAAAAACACTACAAATTGAAAAATAACTTTAATTTCGGAAGGCGGTGTCACAAAACGAAGAAACGAAAGCAAGAAGATTTCCGAAATTGAAGTAATTTTTCAATTTGTAGTGTTTTTAACCGACATACCAAAAAAGGAGGAGGTTCTATGTTCGACATTGTGTAGGTTGTTTTTTTATGTATGTTCACCGATATCTCCGTCAATTGTGGACCGATTTTGAAAATTCTTTTTTTGTTTGAAGGAGTATATTCCAGAATTGTTCCCATTTTAATTTGGTGAAGATCGGATGAAGAACTATGGAGATATACAACAGAACTCTTCTATAAATAACGGCAAATCTCTCGGGATTACTGCAATCGCATGTCTGTTTATTGTTTATATACCATTTCATAACATAACATCACGCCAGTACGCTCGAAAGGGGTACGCAGATCTCTCATTTCACCGGTTATATTCAAGTTTCATATTATTCGGGTAATCTATTCTGTCGTTATAGGTACTTACTTAACTACTTCCCTATTAGGTAGCAACTAAAAAGTGAAAAATATAAATCTTTTTTTACAAAAAAATACTACCGACTTCCAAATAAGAAAACTAGAAATTGAAAAATAACTTTATTTTTGGAAGTCAGTGTCCATAACTTAAAAATTTGGTACCTACCAAAAACACCGACTTCCAAAAATAAAGTTATTTTTCACTTTCTAGTTTTGTTATTTGGAAGTCGGTAGTATATTTTTGTAAAAAAGCTTTTTATTTTTATTTGGAATTCGTTTTTTTTTTGTAATAAATATTTTTTTATCTAACCGAATCCTAGCCAATTCAAAGGTGCCTGTAAAAGGTTTTTCTTCTTGCCTATTCTGTCTCCTGGACATAGGCTTTTCGACACTCCTAGGAAAAACCAACCAAGTGCGAGTCGGACTCGCGCACAATGAGTTCCGTAGTATTATCGCTAAAAATGGCAAAAAATACATGTTTGTTCTATGGGAGTCTCACTTAAATATTTATTTTATTCTGATTTTAGTATTTGTTGTTATAGCAGCAACAGAAATACATCATCTGTGAAAATTTCAACTGTCTAGCTATCACGGTTCATGAGATACAGTCTGGTTACAGACAGACATACGTACACTGGAGTCTTAGTAATAGGGTCCCGTTTTTACTCTTTGTGTACGGAACCCTAAAATGTGGCACCCTTGTGAGCCGGAAATTAAATCTAATCGAAAGCGCAGATTAAAAGAGCGCAGAGCGCCTGCTCAAAATGCAATAGCAGCATGTCGTTGATACAGTACTAATATTTTGCTATGTATATAATGATAGGAACACCTGTTTTAGTGTGATAAAAAACACAGGCGCTATACACATACATCATCATCATCATTTCAGCCGAAAGACGTCCACTGCTGGACATAGGCCTCCCCCAGAATATATATATACATACAGGGTCAAATTAAATTAACTAAAGAAAGTCTATATATGTGATAAGTATCAATATATTGGTAATCAAACTACTATTGCGCTTGATTTCGCCTCGTTGTCAGCTGCAGTTGCTTGTAGAATCTAACCTAATACGGCGGCGGCTTGGAACACTTTGCGAGCTCTGAGCAGTGTCTCCAACTCTCTCTATTAAATTACGGTGTTGCTTGTCTAAAAATACGGTAAATGGTACATACTACGGTAGGATACAAATACGGTAACCTTATAATAATAAAATTGTTCAAGAAAATTTAATTGTTTGTTTTCTAGATTAACCTTTTTATAAGGACTTTTTTTTACCATATTAATAAGGACTTTTCTCCTTATTTTTCAGCAACTCGCTCGAAATTTTTGGTTTTTACGAGTTTTTTTATGTGACCATTTTTTTTTTGGAGGCCCTCCACCACCTCGCGTCATTTGAATAACTGGTATCACTCATTTTAATAGCAGAAAAACCGCATCAAACGATTGCAAAATAATTAAACCACTTAGCGCAGAGTATACCTTGTGTATGGCCACAGATGATATAATACTACCATACAGAAGCCTCATCCCATACAAAGAAACCGTGCCGACGTAACTAGCGTTTTTCGTTTGATTGAACCATAGAAATATTGTTTAATATATCTATGGATTGAACCGATTATTTTTTGTACATCTTTCGCATTCGGTTCCGTTCCATGGCCATAGATAGATGGTGTTAGTAGCGACTTGCAAGTAAAAGGGTTTATACGGTGCATGAATATTTTTTTCTATAAATACAGTGAAGATTTGTTTTATAGTATTTTTTTGCACGTTTTTACAGTTTCATTGTACCAAAATGTGTTACAATACAAATTTAAATAATCGAGTGAAATGCCTCAGACATTTAAAATCGCGCCATCTATTGGCATCAATTTTAAATGATCCGTTCAAATAATCTTTCACCATCTATAAGCCTTAGAACGGAACCGACCGCGATCGAAATGCTTATAGAAATAATCATCTTAATCAGACGAAAAACGCTAGTTACGTCGGCACGGTTTCTTTGTATGGGATGAGGCATTTGTATGCTAGTATTATATTATCTGTGCCAATGTATAGTGGACGGCGCAGCATGTATTATTCAGCTATAATTCTATATCAGCCGTCGTCTTTGTCTCTAAATGACGAAGTGTCATAATCTGCCTAATAATTGCTTAGTAAATTATTTCATTGATAACATAACTTAGTAAATGTGACCTTTGCGCTTTTGTAAACATATCAATTTGTTTAAAGATAAGCCGTCTAGCAGGTAAAGTGTGATAATTATGTTTATTTTTACAAGGTTTTAATTAACTTGCAATGTATGTATGTATGTGTGTTCGGGTCAAATCTTGCAACTGAATTTTAAAGCAGTTATCCTCCACCGATTAAGATGAAATTTTGCATACACGTTTAGTTTGAATGACAATGCATGATTAGATAAGTGACGTCATTCTAAATCCAATATGGCGGACGGCCCAAGATGGTGGACTAGTTATTTATTGTGCACTGCCATGATATGGGTATCAAATGAAAAGGTTTGCTGAGTAGAATACGAAAAAAGTATGTTAAAAAAAAAAGAATAAATTATTATACTAATCCTTGTTATTTAACCTCTCGTGTCTGCTTATATAAGAATAGCTCATATTATTATGGGGCCCTGTGGCTAAGACCTGCCCTCTCGTGCTTGAGATCGTGGGTTCGAATCCGGGCAAGTACCAATGTGACTATTACAATTGATATGTACTTTCTAAGTTTATATTGGACATTGCTAATAACGAAAACAGTGTGAGGAAACCATCTATTACTAATATTATAAAGAGTAAAGGTTTTTTTGTTTGTTTGTACCGAATAGGCTCCGAAACTACTGGACCGATTTAAAAAAATCTTTCACGTATGAAAAGCTACATTATTCCCGAGTACCATAGCACAGTCATGTTTTATAGACCCAAAAAAAGTGACATCGGCTTTTTATTGGCTATTTCTACTTATTAGTTCATTACAAATGCACGAGTAGAACTCCCATGTGCCAATTTTGAATACTTGATTTTTTTTTAAATCGCAAAGTTTTTGTGACCTTTAAGGTCAAAAGAACAAAAAAAATCGTATAAAAAAAACTGTACACAATTGAATTTTGTTCGTATTGCAGTTTTATTAAGCGAGTCAAGGAGAAAATTATGCCGTGTTTAAGTAATCAAAAACGATAATAGAACTCGCAAAAAAAAATGTTTTACCGAAATCAGTATTTATTTTTTTATTCATATTCTAGCTCGAAGTAGAACCTCTGTCCGTGTGTCTGGTACAAACAGATTCCTTATACTAAGGTTTATCATCCATAAAAATTTTATTTGCAACTTGGGCCTAGGTTTTGACGATAATAGATATCGTTTTTGATTACATAATTACGGGATAATTTTCTCCTTAAATTGCTTAATAAAACTGCAATATGAATAAAGCTCAATTATGTACAGTTTATTTTTAACGAATTTTTTTAGGTCTTTTGGGCTTCAAGGTTACGAAAACTTTACGATTTAAAAAAAAATCTGGTATTCAAAATTGGCACATGGGAGTTCTACTCGTGCATTTGTAATGAACTATTAAGTAGAAATAGCCAATAAAAAGCCGATGTCACTTTTTTTGGGTCACATTACACATCACGTTACATTCATATTGTAAGATTCATTCTTATTCAAATAAATAGTTTAACAAATTGGTGGGTAGGTAGGGTATGTAGGGTAGGATAGGTAGGTTTAATCGGTAGGGCAGGTGAGTAGGTTGGTAGGTAGGTAAGGTAGGTAGGATAGATAAGCGCACCACGCGCGACCACAACATAGTATTGAGAAATAAAGTACCTAAGCTAAGCGGTAACCTATATCTATACTAATTACTAATTACTAATCTATACTAATATTATAAAGAGGAAAGATTTTTTTGTTTGTTTGTTTGTTTGTACCGAATAGGCTCCGAAACTACTGGACCGATTTAAAAAATTCTTTCACCAATAGAAAGCTACGTTATTCCTAAGTAACATAGGCTATTTTGTAATCCCGAAAAAGGGTCCTGTGGGGTGGCCCATGGGAGCGAAGCCGCGGGCAACTGCTCGTAATATTATAAAGAGGAAAGATTTTTTTGTTTGTTTGTACCGAATAGGCTCCGAAACTACTGGACTGATTTTAAAAATTGTTTCACCAGTAGAAAGCTACGTTATTCCGGAGTAACATAGGCTATTCTTAAATCCCGAAAACGGGTCCTGTGGTGTGGCCCACGGGAGCGAAGCCGCGGGGAACAGCTGTATGTATATAAAATTATTCTTTTTTTTTTTTTTTTTTCAAAACAAGCTTTTTTCGTATTCTTCTCAGCAATCCCTTTCATTTGGTACCCATATCATGGCAGTGCACAAAAAATAACTATTCCGCCATCTCGGACCGTCCGCCATATTGGATTTAGAATGACATCACTTAGCTAATTTTCATCCAAACTAAGCCTGTTTGCAAAATCTATTCTTAATCGGTGGAGGATCGTCATCATTATGATCATCATTTCAGCCGATAGACGTCCACTGCTGGACATAGGCCTCCCCCAGGCGTCGCCACATTGACCGGTCCCGTGCGTCTCGCAACCAGCGGATCCCCGCAACCTTCACCAGGTCATCGGTCCACCTGGTGGGAGGCCTTGCAACGCAACGTCTTCCGGTTCGCGGTCGCCATTCCAGAACTTTTCTGCCCCATCGGCCATCCGTTCTGCGAGCAATGTGCCCTGCCCACTGCCACTTAAGTTTGGCAATTCTTCGGGCTATGTCGGTAACTTTGGTTCTCCTGCGGATATCCTCATTTCTGACGTGATCACGCAAGGAAACGCCGAGCATAGCCCTCTCCATTGCCCTTTGGGTGACTTTAAGCTTTCTGATAAGGCCCATTGTGAGCGACCACGTCTTGGTTCCATAGGTGATCCCATAACACACACTGTTCATAGACGGAGGATAACTGTTATAAAATCCAGTTGCAAGATTTGACCCGAACACACATACATACATACATTGCAAATTAAATAAAAGCGGAGACTATACAACTCTGCCTACGCCTTCTACCATTTAATAAACTTCGTTTACTCACAAATCCGCTAACAGCGTGCAGAATCTTTATCTCTGTCATTGAACACTTGAGACAAACGGATAGAACGATTGTCTTTTAATACATTTGATATTAAACGTTAACTCAAGGTGTTAGAGTTGGTATTGGTTCAGTTGTCTGTTGTGACGCGGTACTATGATCTAAGTAGCGTAATCAGTTTAGTGATGGGATGTTGTCGATGGAAAATGTCGATGTTTGTCTATTTTAAAGATAGTACCTGGGCCACCTGGGTGAAAATAGAGAAAACGACGTTATCTAATGAAACCTAACTAGATTGATTTATCGCCCTCGAAACCCCCTACATACTAAATTTCATAAAAATCGTTGGAGCCGTTTTCGAGATTCAGATTATATATTTATACATATATACAAGAACTGTTCGTTTAAAGGTATTTGATATGCACACATAACATAACGCCTGTATTTTCCGAACGGTTAGGCAGGGGCACAGCTATAGGCTATACTTAGAATTTTTCATATCATCAATTGCTTGTTACGAATCTTTGTAGATTTCATTAAAAAAAAATGTATTTTGTTAAAAAACAGCCTTTTCCTTAAGTTTGTCATATGCCATAACTGCCCAGAATTTGATCCTTATTAGCGACACCATCGAATGGTGTAATAATACAGTATGTGCTCTGGTTTCAAAATTAAACGAGTTTGATTCCTGGCTAGCAATATAGATTTTTCAAAAATCCAATGATCCAGTTTTAGTTTCCATCAAAATCGGTCTCGTGACTCCTTTGAGTGTTTTCCGCTATTACTCATAGTTTCGGGTTTGGCCAGCCACACCCACTTAAGAAAACTCACCATGTATACGGGGTGCGCAAACAATCGTGGATCAAAAAACAGGACGATAGTTGGGGTTATTTAGTTTAGGTCCTAAAGTATCAAACATTTCTTTTTTACTGCCTTTCACCCCAACTATCGCCCTGTTTCGATTGTTCCACGATTTTTTCCCACTCTGCATAAGGATATGCTGGATGTGCCCATTCCCTCTCTCACAGAGAGGAGACCTGTGTCCCAGCAGTGGGCACATTAAAAGGATGATAATTATGATAGTCTTTTAATAAATTTAAGGTTGGGTTTTATGACCTTGACCCTTGGATTTTAATAATCCCCATGCTTTGCAATCATATGTCTGAAACTGCTAAAGTTAACTTCTATTTGTCTGAAAACCCTGCCATCTTTTATCTGAAAAAACTGTGTCAACTCAACCCATTACAGAAAGAATTAGATTGTCAGGTTCCCTTGTTTTTCGGATTATCATAAAAATATGTGAAAAGTTTGCAGAACCGAGATATGCCGTGGTTTAAGAAACCCCTTTTAAATAAATAAAACCGGTACGTATTGACATTTCAATAAATAATATGCTACAAGTAATGTAAAAGTTTTAAGGTTTCCACTGCTCAGATACCGTTATTTAACATACTTTTACTTAAATTGATAATGGTGACAATAAATTGAGCTTTTTTATGCATGCATTTTTGGCCTTTTTTTAGGGTTCCCTACCCAAAGGGTAAAAACGGGATCCTATTACTAAGACTCCACGATCCGTCTGTCTATCTGTCTGTCTATCCGTCTGTCACAAGGCTGTATCTCATGAAACGTGATAGCTAGACAGTTGACATTTTCACAGATGATGTATTTCTGTTGCCGCTATAACAACAAATACTAAAAACAGAATTAAATATTTAAGTGGGGTTCCTATACTACAAACTTGTTTTTTTTGCCGTTTTTTGCGATAATGGAATACGGAATCCTTAGTGCGCGAGTCTGACTCGCACATGGCCGGTTTTTTTGTTTCTGAAGGAAACTTTCAAAAGGCGTCTGGGCTTTTGGCGAAAAAAACAGGGAGTGTGATATGTGTACCTCACTAATCCAACTCCACCCCGGTGATCATCATCAGCACATTGAATCTCTTAAAATACCACCCTGAAAAGACCAGCCTGGAACGCCCTCTGCGCAACATCTGTTAGGACACATCCCTGGGAACAATATTAGCCTGTAACTGTGTCTTTGCAGGAAAAAGGCCTCTTCTTATAGAGAGAAGGATCGCACAATGATTTGAGTACATTCATTGAAAGTTTTCACGATGTGTTCCCTGAACCTTTACTATGTCGTCGTTTCACCGTTGGTAGATCCACGTTCGTTACTTAATTTGAATCTTGTCATCTTTTTAGAATTTTGTTGTCTCGATTTTCTTTAAAAATAAAATCCCTCATTCCCGTTCGTCGGATGTAAATTAAAACAGTCTCCCACTAGATTGGCGTACCAAAGGACTATGCGAAATATCTCACAAAATTTCTTAGTGCGTTCTGTGCTGAAAAACATCGACAAATTATACTAGTCCGCCCTCCCATCACTAGAGTTCTTCCATTCAAGGTATCTCGTCGCCTCTACGGCAGTCGACACGCGCGCCCGCGTACCACCAGTCGTTATGCACCGCGAAAGTTGCCGAACTCGTCCGAAACGATTCGGAACACTTTCCAAATTCAAAATGCTCTGATTTTCGCGTTATAGTGTCTGTGATTTTTATCAACTGTCAGAATCAAACGGTGTGTGCTGTGTTCGTTTTTCGAATCGAATTCGAATTTTGACCTTATTTTTGTTTTTCCCTTTTTTATTCTGTCTTTAAGTTTTTTGCGTGACTTTATTATAAAGTCGAAGTTAAAGTTGCTAGAAGTGGTTTTCGTTAGTTTTTTAAGTAATCAAAGGTTCTGCGTAATTCTGTATCTGTTTGTATTAAGTGAAAGTTATCGTAAACGGTAGATTAGATGCGGTAACTGGCTACAGTGGCTACAACTCAACGAATCGGTCCAGTTTCACTGAATTTGTATGTGTTACGAATCACTATTTAGTGGCAAATTGGGTGTGAAATAATGCTTGTTACAGACATGATATGTTTTTATTTCAATACAATGAGCACGTATTAAACAGTCTATATTGTTCCCACTGCTAGGACACAAGTCTCAAGTCAGGGAATTTACTTGTACCTATCCCGGTTCAAGAGGAGAAGTAATGGCCCAATGTTTACGGCCGCGACTTACAATTTGTAGGTCGAGGGTTCGAACCCAGGCAGGCGCTTTACTTTGTATAAACTATTTCATCACCACTGCTCTCAAAACGCTGAAGGAAAACATCGTGAGGAAACCGGCGATGTTTATATTTGTGCGTCAATTTTGTCAGAATACATGCTTTTGCTTTCTATTCTATCCTTATTGATTTATGACTCTTGTCACCTGCGTCTGATTCAATGATTTGTTTCAATTCGCTATTGAAATCAAAATGAGTAAGGCTGATTGTGTCTTTAACAATTGAACTCGTGTGTGTATCAATTAAATCATCATTGTCATCATCAGATGACATGTCAAAACTGGGGGTGACTACCCGAGATGATGTTTGATAGAGGAGTATGGGTGAAGATGTCATCTTACACCGACCACAAACACATTTTTTTTTTTACTTTTTTTTTTTTAAAAAAACGTTGCCCCTCACTAGGAATTTCTTCCTGTATCGTGGGTGCGTTTACAAACATATAAACTCACATACACAAACACCCAGAGCCGGTACAACTTATCTGAAGGTCATACAAATATTTGTTCCGTGCGGGAATCGAACCCGCGACACGCAGCGCAGCAGTCAATCGCTCAACCACTGCGCCAACCGTGCGCATTGGGATGAGGGGAGGGAACGATGATGATGATGGTAGGCATCATTGTAACTAGTTAAAACGATATTGTCTTCTCCATCTATCGTTGCGGCATGAGCTATATGAAAATAGATTAAGTCGTGTCAAAGATGTGATGGAAGGCAGTCGCCGACCACAGCATAGTTGAGAAAAGCATTAGACAGGTGATGACGGCAGAGAACACCCTGGAATGATTTCACCGCTGGTATATAGCTGGGTTGATTGTCCAGAGTGCGCCCCACTTGCAAGCTCCGTTAAATGTTGGTAGTTGCAATCCCGTGGAGGGTACGTCCGGTACATGAAACAGGAAAGATTTGTAAAGATAAAATAAAAAACAAAAGCCGGCCAAGTGCGAGTCGGACTCCCGCACGAAGGGTTCCGTACCATTATCGCAAAAAAAAACTTCAAGAAAAACACGTTTGTTGTATGGGAGCCACACTTAAATATTTATTTTATTCTGTTTTTAGTATTTATTATTATAGCGGCAACATAAATAAATCATCTGTAAAAATTTCAGCTGTCTAGCTATCACTGTTCATGAGATACAGCCTGGTGACAGACGGACAGTGGAGTCTTAGTAATAGGGTCCCGTTTTTACTCTTCGGGTACAAGGAACCCTAAAAAATAAACCGACTTCCAAAGCAAAACACTAAAAAGTACAAAAATAACTTTCGTTTCGGCAGTCGGTGTTGTAAAATGATAAAACAGAGGTACCAAAAACCGACTGCCTAAACGAAAGTTATTTTTGCACTTTTTTGTATTTTGCTTTGGAAGTCGGTTTACTTTTTGTTTTTTTTTTAATTCTTTTTTTATCTTTACAAATCCGACCCTCCACGGGATTGTAACTACCAAAATTTATCGGTGTATAATGTATAACTTGTATATATATAAGTATCGCTCCCCATGGAGGTTCCATGTAAGATAGGTACTGATATACAACTGTATCTGGTTAGACTGGCAGGACCACGACATTTTTGTGAAAGAGTATACAGATTGACTTGTACAGTCTATATTTAATGCACAAAAGATTGGAAGCCTATCACAACGTAGTGAGGAGACAGAGACTAATTCTGATGCACGTATAAGATGCGTATAGTACTGCTAGCCGGATTATAACAGGTTATCCTTGAATATAAATCGCGTGAGTCAAGGATGTGAGTTATTACGGATAAAGCGTTCACAATGGACCTAAAGAACTCGATTCGTCTAATGTTCAGGTTGTACATGATATTTCCTAGGTAGATATTGTAGACATCCTATTCATACTAAGGGCGCCAATTTATAGTCTTCTTCATGTCGATGGTACAGACAAATTTGTCTGGCTCAATACTTCGCAATTTCCAAGACATTGTCGTGTTGGTAGACCATAGAAATTTGGCAGCGCATAGGGCATTTTGACTGCTGGTTTGGGGCACAGAGGGCAATTTGGTAGGTATGTGCGTAGCGTCGCTAGAATTCAAAGATTCACGGACACCCAACGCGTAGAAAGAAAATTTAGTTCAAATAAATTGCACTAGAGGGCGTCATATGCTCGATTTGTTATTGAGTCTTGTGAAATATTAAGATTTTCTAGAGAAAATCATAAAAAAGTATGTTCTTGTTTAATTAACTCTACTTAGCACAAAATTAAGGCATATTGGGCTTTTAATTCACATTTCAAAGATTATTTGACTAGATCATTTAAAATTTATTCAAAATTTTAAACCGCGCCACGGTTTAAAATGTCTGAGGAAACCACTCGATTTTTTTAATTTGCTTTGGAACACATTTTGGTACAATGGAACTGTAAAACGTGCAAAAAACACAAATAAAAAAAAACAAATCGTCGGTGTATTTATAAAAAACCGGCCAAGTGCGAGTCGGACTCGCGCACGAAGGGTTCCGTACCATTATCGCAAAAAACGGCAAAAAAATTACGTTTGTTGTGTGTGAGCCTCACTTAAATGTTTATTTTGTTCTGTTTTTATATATATATATTTGTTGTTATAGCGGCAATAGAAATACATCATGTGTAAAATTTTCAACTGTCTAGCTATCACGGTTCATGAGATACAGCCTAGTGACAGACAGACATTCAGACGGACCGCGGAGTCTTAGTAATAGGGTCCCGTTTTTACCCTTTGGGTACGGAACCCTAAAAAAGTATACACGAACCGAGAGAACCCTTTTACTTGCAAGTCGCTGCTAACACCATCTATATCCGTGGAACGGAACCGAACGCAATCGATGTTCTTAGAAAAATAATCATCTTGGTCGGGCAAAAAACGCTAGTTACATCGGCACGGGTTCTTTGTATGGGATAAGGCATCTCATCTGTATGCTAGTATTATATTATCTGTACACACCTACACTATGTAAACAATATTATTTATTACTTTCATCATTATGTTCCTTTATTCATCTCTCATTTCCGTAAGGACCAGTTTTGTTTGGTCCAGAATCAAACAAAGCAATGTTCTTAACTGCTAAGTTTCAACTATTGACGTGCAATAAATTCATAGGAATTGGGAATTACCCAACGGATCTTAATACTCCTTGCATAGGATCGTCGGTGTAAAACGTATCAGGGGTTTTGTGAGACCTTATTATAACAGTGTTAGATCTGCATTAATTGAATTGGTCAAGAAAGTTTTGACAAAAAAGTCCTCTAAAACTTTCGAAGGTTTGCAGTTTATTACTGAATTATTTTGCTAATGTTGCTATACGATGCAGGGAAGCTTTTTCATTGATATTCTCCGATATGCAGAAATAAAAATGATCAATCAAAAAAATAATATGAAAGTCTGAGATAATAAATACAATTTTTAAATCAAGTCATCCTTGGGTTTGAAAATGCTGTTGGCTTGTAGCATTTGTTTACCAACATTCACTAACCTTGAAGTACAGATCCTGACGTAACACTCACGCATCCGGATACCGTAAATAACATAAGGAAAACCCTAGATTGTATTAATGTTTAAAATAATGACGCTAAACCTGTTTTATTAAGAAACACCAATACTTGTCTGTGTAGGACAGATCATCTTGTGTGAATGAACGTGTTTCGGGAAACACGTTGTACGTCATTTTCTCGTCATTAACTCCCGACGGAAAAAGAGGGGTGTTATAAGTGTGACGTGTGTTGCTGTGTATCTGTGTATATGTGTGTCTGTCTGTGGCATCGTAGCGTCCAAACGGGTGAACCGATTTTGAATTAGTTTTTTTGTTTGAATGGTGACTTTGTCAAGAGTGTTCTTAGCTATCACACTAACACACTAATATTATAAATGCGAAAGTCTGTGAGTGTGTATGTTTGTTACTTCTTCACGCCAGAACGGCTTAAAGTATCTGGATGAAATTTGGCACAGAGATAGATTATAGTCTGGAATAGCACATAGGATACAATGATATAAAAAAAAAATATACCGGGAATATGTTCCATTGGGATACATTTCAACATTCACGCGGGTGAATCCGCTGGCAGAAGCTAGTGTTTGAATATAATCGGTTTAGCCGTTCAAAAGTTATTCGCATTTTACTCTTTGAATCTGAATTTTTTCGCAAGATATCGTGTCATTGTTACGTGTTTCGATAGATTGTCGATTGAAGCGTGTCTGCTACTAGGTATATTATAAGTAGTTTAAAAAGATTGAAATAAAAATTAAACGGGGTTTTTTTAAATTTGTAATTTGATCTTATTTTCTCGTCATAGTTAATTAATTAGAGTCAATATTAATTTTATTAAGAGGAAATTTAGTTGCAGGATTTCGACTTAATATCCTTAGTAAACATTCGTAATTCGAGGTTTGGTTCTCGCTTATTTCCTCCTCCAATATTGAACCAATTTAATAGATATTCCATAAACTGAAAAAGAAAGATATATACTATGCCCCTATGTTTTCCTTTTTGATGATACATTATCTTTAGAAGCACTAGAACCTTTAAAAAATGCTCAAAATTCCGCTGTCAACAGAGGCCTAGTGTACAAATTTGACAAATAAAAATTAAAAAAGAAAAACATAGGGACATAGTATATATCTTTCTTTTACAGTTAATGGAATATCTTTTAAATTGGTCCAATATTGAAGGAAATACGCGAGAGCCAAACCTTGAATTATGAGTTTGTACTAAGGAAATTCAGTCGGAGCTCTGCCCCCATTTCCTCTTAATCCTCCATCGATGCCTCAGAACACCTATTAAGCAGTTGATCGCCGGCTTTTGTTTGAAGATCTTTGACAGTCGTCACTGGTAGTCAGAGCCTCAAATCTGACAACAGTCTTACCAAGGGGTATCGTGTTACCCAGTTACTGGGTTGTGGAGGTCAGATAGGCAGTCGCTCCATGTAAAACACTGGTACTCAGCTGCATCCGACCCCAACATAGTTGAGGAAAATCTTAGGTAGATTGATCGAACTAATTCTCTTGTTATAATCCATCACGCCCTCGCAACACAGACCGAATGGGAGTCTCATCATGATCATCATCATATCAGCCGAAAGACGTCCACTGCTGGACATAGGCCTCCCCCAACCGTCGCCACATTGACCGGTCCCATACGTCTCGCATCCAGCGGATCCCTGCAGCTTTCACCAGGTACTCGGTCCAACGCAACGTCTTCCGGTTCACGGTCGCCACTCCAGAACTTTCCTGTCCCATCGGCTATCCGATATGCGAGCAATGTGCCCTGCCCATGCTGAATGGAGATCTAAGTGCGAAATATTTAGTCCCCTAACTACACCCCACACCCCCTTTCTAGATAAAAATAATATCTTTTATACAGTCCATCCATCCTATCCTTCTGTTATCCACATTCAATCAGTGAATGAATGATTATATGCATACAAATTTTATTAAATACGTAAGTCATTTAACGTCTCATAAGTTATTATATAAAAAAACACCGAATCAATAGCTTGATTATTCGTAAAATTACTGTGTAATCATGAAAGTATAATCGGGCGTTTATAAGACCGGTGACTTCAAAACTTAGCAGTTTCTGAGAAATAGGTTGTAAATGAAATAAACGTCTTTATGATGCAATAACATTTTATAAATACTTATAATTGACGTTCTGGTTATTTCTCATTTCCCATTTGAATAGGAACTATTATGTCTACTATTGGAAAGTGCTTGATTTTGTGATTGGCACTTCCATACATGTTACATGCAATACAGCCTTTAATATGACTGGCAACCACGATTTTGTAGTGTAGAACACAAATATACCTAATTTAATCAAATTGGTTCAGCGGTTTTGACGTGAAAACAAAGCAAATAGACCAGACAGAATTATGGATGACATTGGTTTAGATGGAAAGTATGGATTGGCTAAACCTTAAATGGATACGAAGTTACCATTCCGATTATTACGTATCTCAAAATTAAATGTAAAATATATTTTAGACTCGATTGTTTCAAGGTCATACTGAAAATTTCCACCAGGTGTACCAAAAAAGACAAATGCAATAATTTTTCAAGGAATATTTTTAAAAGGAATAAGTAATTTTAATATATTTTATAATAAATACACACTTTTCATCGTCTTACCATTGTACAGCTGACACGTCATAAATAAATAATGCTAATCATAAGTAAATAAGTTAAACGTACGAAATGTCTTTGTTATTTATATAATTAAACTGTATTATATATGACAATGGCACTTGTACGTCTCAAATTGTATTTACTTTTGATTGAATTGAAAAATAATTTTACACGAGTAAAGAAGAAATAATGTATCGTCATTGTCTATTCATTCAGAAATTGGTCCTTCGAGCCGGATCCCTATGAATACTATTAAAAACAATTCAAATGACCTGCAAATTGATGAATTATGCTGTCCACTGAGGAGTTTATGACGATTTCAGGGTTCATCCTTCAGTAAAAGCTATTATTTCATCCCCTGAACGATTATTTATCTATGAATTGAGAGTCGTATTGTATTCGATGTTTAACTTGTTACAAAAATACATTTTTTTTAACCCACGACGAAAAAAAGGGGTGTTATAAGTTTGACGTGTGTACCTGTGTGTTTGTGTAACTGTCTGTGGCATCATAGCTCCTAAATGGATGAACCGATTTTGATTTGGTTTTTTTTTTGTTAGAAAGGTGTTCGAGAATGTTCTTAGCTATGTTTAATAAAAATCGGTACAGCTGTTCAAAAGTTATGAGTGTTTTAGTGTTTGAATCGGGGTATTTTCGCAAGGTATCGTGTCATAATTACGTGTTCGATAGATTGTTGATCGAAGCGTGTCTGCTACTAGATAAATTATGTAGTATAAAAAGTATGAAATTAAAAAAAAACCTGGGAAATTTTTACTTGTGATAAGTCATCTTCTGTCCTATTAATACTGACATATTTTACAGATAACTATAATGCAGGTTGAGTGTTTTGTTTACAAAATCAAAACAGCAATTCAAAGTGCAAAATGTCAGAATTAAGTGCTAATTTTCTCATTTGTAATTGCTAATTAAAATATTTGCATTCTGTCTGTAATGAGGGTGACTTGAACGTCCTTTCAATTACTCCGGTTTTCATAAACAATGCTTAGTTACCCGAAAACAATTCAATGCTCATAAATATACGAATGCAAGAAAATAGTTGGTTGTGCAGCCGTATATCTGCCAGCTATGACATTATACGTCAAAAAGTACCACATTATTCTATTTTTAACCCCCGACGGTTTTATACGTTTGAAGTGTGTTGTTGTGTATCTGTGTGTCTGTCTGCCTGTGGCATCATAGCTCCTAAACGGATGAACCGATTTTAATTTAGTATTTTTTGTTTGAAAGGAGGAGGAGCTCGTGGCTAAATAATAACAGCCGCACTGGTCGATCATCAAGGTTAAGCAACGCTTGACGAGGTCGGTCCGTCGATGGGTGAACATTTCAACATACAGAGTTTCCTCCGTGCCTCGGAAAGCACGTTAAACCGCTGGTCCCGGCTGTCATTTGAAGATCTTTGTCAGTCGTTATGGGTAGTCAGAAGCTTGAGATCTTCTGACACCAGTCTTGCCAAGGGGTGCCGTGTTACCCAGTTACTGGGTTGATGAGGTCAGATAGGCAGTCGCTCCATGTAAAACACTGGTACTCAGCTTAATCCGGTAAGACTGGAAGCCGACCCCAATGTAGTTGGGAAAAGGCTAGGCAGATTGATTTTTTCTTTGAAAGGTGACTTTGTCGAGGGTGTTCTGGCATCATAGCTATGTTTGGTTAAAATCGGTTCAACCGTTAAAAATTAATTCGCATTTTAATCTTTGAATCTGGGTTTTTTCCGCAAGATATCATGTCATAATTACGTGCTTCGATAGATTGTCGACTGAAGCGTGTCTACTACTAGTTATATTAAATATAGTTTAAAAAGCATGAAATAAAAATTAAATTAAAAATTCCCCCGACATAAAAACCTCTGAAAAGCTAAAAATAAAAAATATAAAAACGTTTACAGCGGTTTATTTTATTTACTTAGCGGATCCCCGACACGAGTACGAGGTTTATTTTTTGCTTTTAAAGGTTTTTATGTGGGGGGTATTTTTAATTTAATTTTTTAAACACAAATCTCAAGAAATCGACAGCTAAAGTGAAACTTATAAAAATATAACACTAATTCTTTACTAATATAACTAATCAAGGCAGCCATATTGTTCTCCACATTGAGACGTAAGCTTCTAATCAAAAAATGTAAGCCCTGTTTGTGAAATCATCTACCTAAGTCGGTAACTCATCAAAGCCATTGATAAACAGATAACTAATGAAAAAATTACGAAACCCACCGAAAATACCGCCGTAAAATTGACCAATTCCCTTACCATAACAAATAAATTAAATATAAATACTTGATAAGCTTATCATTTGATGTTTGTACAAATTTTATCACATAGATATCAGACACAGTATCAAAAACCAATAAATCTTGAACCGCGGCGGAAAAGAGAACCTTTTTTTTTGTCCCTAAAGCTGTGTCTGTCATAGCTTTTTAACCCCCGACGGAAAAAGAGGGGTGTTATAAATTTGACGTGTGTATTTGTGTATCTGTCTGTGGCATCATAGCTCCTAAACGGATGAACCGATTTTGATTCGGTTTTTTTGTTTGAAAGGTGACTTTATTGAGAGTGTTCTTAGCTATGTTTGATGAAAATCCGTTCAGCCATTCTAAAGTTATGGGCGTTTTACTGTTTGAATCGTGGTGTTTCCGCAAGATATCGTATCATAATTGCGGGATCAATAGATTGTCGATGGAAGCGTGTCTACTACTAAATTATGTAACATGAAAAAAATTTACTTTTTCTCAAACATGCTTGGAAATGTGATCATTATTTTGACAACCTTCTTCGAGATAAATCGAAATTGCTGTACTGGTCAAATACATGTGCGCAGCGGCCGGCAAAAGTTGTATGAAAATCCATATCTATCGTGTCTAGCGGCCAAATAAATTCCATAGTAAACTCATATCTGTCGTGTAGTTTAAAAACTGGCCAAGTGCGAGTCGGACTCGCACACGAAGGGTTCCGTACCATTATCGCAAAAAACTGCATAAAAATTACGTTTGTTGTATGGGAGCCCCCCTTAATTTATTTTATTTTAATTTATTAATTGTTATTTTTTGAAGTAAATATACAACTAAACATTCTGTGAATATTTCAAGCGTCTACCTGTTGCCGTTATAAATATCGAACAAAAAACGGCAAAAATATCACGTTTGTTGTATGGGAGCCCCCCTTTAATATTTACTTTATACTGTTTTTAGTATTTGTTGTTATAGCGGCAACAGAAATACATCATCTGTGAAAATTTCAACTGTCTAGCTATTACGGTTCATGAGATACAGCCTGGAGACAGACGGACAGACAGACAGACAGACAGACAGACAGACAGACAGACAGACAGACAGACGGATCGCGAAGTCTCAGTAATAGGGTCCCGTTTTTACCCTTTGGGTACGGAACCCTAAAAATGGAACGATGTTTTACTCCGAAACATGGCAATCAAGGAGGTAACTTATCAAAGGTTTTATTTAAATTTCGAACTGGCTTGCAAATAGAACGCTGTTTATTTAAAAAAAAAACAAAGGAACACTTTAACGCGGGAACAATTATTATTGTTGTTCGTCATTGATTTTGACAAAATGAGTTCTAGGTACTACTTAGTTTTAATTTCCGCGCATTATTTGAGAAAAGTACTATACAAGCCTTGGCCACAACTAGGCATTGATGGACTTACGTATGTGTGCCTCGGCTTCGCCTCGGCCCACATTTACACGTTCGTCCATCAATGCCTATTTTGCTGGCCGCTGCAGTAATGTACTATTACTTGTTTGTTATTGAAAGACAAAGCTGAAGAAACTGAGCCGCTTGAAACCAAACTGAGATGTCTCATTTTTATTTTATTCATGACTAGCTGACCCCTGCGGCTTAGCTCCCGTCAAAATTAAAGCCTATGTTACTCGGGAATAATGTAGCTTTCCATAGGTGAAACAATTTTGAAATCGGTCCAGTAGTTACGGAGCCTATTCGGTACAAACAAAAAAACTTTTCCTCTTTATAATATTGGTATAGATAGGCTCGCGCTTGACCACTATTTCACCGGATGGTAAGCAATGATGTGGTCGACGGTGAAGCACGCTTGTCTCCCCAAGGTTGTAGCTATCAGGAATATCAGGAAACACAGACTCTGGCAGGGAATTACAGGACCTTACGTACATAATTGTGCGACAGCTAAGGAATTAGCTATGAAAATATTCCCAAAACGTTTAGTGCGTACGGGTGGGGTGTGCTGCATTACCGATGGCACATCGCCGTACGTCTTGTAGTCCGATGATGGAACAGTGGCGTTTGGTAAGCAAGAAATATCGTGTTACTGGGTGGTGGAGGCCTACATCAGGTTAGACTGGAAGCCGCCCCAACATAGTTGGAAAAAGCTAGGCTGTTTTAGGCGCCATTTTGAAGTATCAAGATATACTGTAGCATAAACACTCGAGTTATCTCTTTATCGTTGAGATTAAATTATAAGTACTTTAGTTAGGTAAATAGTGAGAACATATTGACGGCGTAGAATGTACCTACTGGTAGTGTTTATGTAGGTTAGTAAAACTGGATTTTGTCTTAGTGCAAGACGAGCCTTGGAAAACATATATCACTGTATAAGAATCTTACACAGTGATTGAACTAGTGATAGTACCATCATCATCATATCAGCCGAAAGACGTCCACTGCTGGACATAGGCCTCTCCCAAGCGTCGCCACATTGATCGGTCCCGTGCGTCTCGCAACCAGCGGATCCCCGCAATCCTCACCAAGCCATTGGCCCACCTAGTGGGAGGCCTTCCAACGCAACGTCTTCCGGTTCGCGGTCGCCACTCCAGAAGTTTTCGGCCCCATCGGCCATTTGTTCTGCGAGCAACGTGCCCTGTCCACTGCCACTTAAGTTTAGCAATTCTTTGGGCTATCTCGGTGACCTTGGTTCTCTTCTTCATTTCTGATTCGATCTCGCAAGGAATCTCCGAGTATAGCCCTCTCCATTGCCCTTTGGGTGACTAAGCCTTTTGATGAGGCCCATTGTGAGCGATCACGTTTCTGTCCTATATGTAATCACTGGCAACACACACTGGTCAAAGAAAATTCGTCCTGAGAGTTATTTTCTTATTATTGATAGGCTCGCGCTTGACCACTATCTCACCTGATGGTAAGCGATGATGTGGTCGACGGTGGAGCACGCTTGTCTAGAAGTAAGCGTGCTACTTACTTGCTTGTATGTATGAATGTAAGTGTGGTCGTGTTAAATCCTCCACCGAATAAGATGTAATTTTGAACATATTGATTTTGTTCTAAATTCAATATGGTGGATGGCCCAAGATGGCGTTCTAGTTATTTTTTGTGCACTGCCATGACATGGGTATCAAATGAAAGGGTTTGCTGAGAATAATATGAAAATAGCTGGTTTAAAAAAAAGATTTTTTGATGAATAATTTAATTTATCTGTATTATGTTGTGGTTGGCTTTCAGTTTAACCAGTCGCAGCTGAATACCAGTATTTTACAAAGAACAACTGCCTTTCTAACCTTCACACCACAGTTTCTTTACTTAGTACACGGTTTTTTGGTAAAACCAGTTGTCAGACCTTCGCGGTTTTGACTACCGGCAACGACTGCCAAAGATCTACAATATTTTTTTTTATAGTCTCGCGCTTGCCCACTATCTCACTTGATGGTAAGCGATGATGTGATGTGGAGGTTAGATAAGTGACGTCATTCTAAATCCAATATGGCGGACGGCCCAAGATAGCGGAATAGTTATTTTTTGTGCACTGCCATGATATGGATATCAAATGAAAGGGTTTACTGAGAAGAAAACGAAAAAAGCTTGTTTTAAAAAAAGATTTTTTATGAATAATTTTATTTAAAATAAGTTAGATTATAACCGTTTGAAGTTTGTTTACATTGTATTTTTTGCTGCAGCGAATTGAGTATAGTGACGTGTATTGGCACGTTTTCAATTGTTTGTTTGGATTCTAGAAACAAAGTTGAGTTAGGCTTTGAAAATAAGCCAATTCAATCCTGCAAACAGAAATCGCGAAATTATGTATGATTGGCGCCATATGGCCGACAAACCTTGGCAAAGACTGGGAATAATATCACCAGTTAAAGATATAAAGTTTCAAACCTGGGTTGAACCCGTGTGAATTAAGGCGCAGATACCCCTGAGTAGCTGATTTTAATTTGAGAATCACGTCTAAACGGCTAGTCATAATTTTATGGAAAAAATGTATGTTACATTAGACCATTTTCTTAATAATTTGATCTAAGAAAATTTTGGGTTTTATACGTATAAAATAATGTAATTAATTTGTAAAGTTATGTCTAAAACGGCAAAAACACGAAAATCGCACCAAAACCGCTGGGCGTATTTAAATGAAATCGACACCATCTCAAAGATAATTTAATTATCTACATTTTGATCTGAGGCTTTTTTTTAAAGTCATAGAATAATAAGGAAAGTACAAAAAGCTGCTAAATATTGGGTCGCGCGGGTGTGAAACCAGTGCGCGTTTTGTTACCACAAGGTCGTTGGCGTTAGTCGTCGTCTTACGTTAGGGATTCTTAGACATGGCCAACGTAGGCTCTATAGTCTAGTTGCCGATTTTAATGGTCGACATGCCACAAGAACATTTTTAAATCCCCCGACACATTTTTATTTCATGCTACATAATTTATCTAGTATTATACAAGCTTCGATCAACAATCTATCGAACACGTAATTATGACACGAAATCTTGCGAAAACACCCCGATTCAAACAGTAAAACGCCCATAACTTTAGAACGGCTGAATTCATACAGCTACGAACACTCTCGATAAAGTCACCTTGCAAACAAAAAAATCTAAATCAAAATCGGTTCATCCGTTTAGGAGCTATGATACCACAGACAGATACACAAATACACAGGTACACAAATCAAACTTATAACACCCCTCTTCTTCCGTCGGGGTTTAAAAACAAATATTTCAGTCAGTCGTCCATGTAGGAAACTGGTCTCTCACTGCATCCGGTTAGATTGGAAGCCGACCACAACACATAGTTAAAACTAGCTCTCCCCGCGACTTCGTCCGCGACAGACTAGTTTTTTTTTCCCAGGATCTGTGAATTTTGCCGAGATAAAAATTAGCCTATGGTATTCTTTATAAAATCAGCTACCAGTGAAAATCGGGCCAGCCGTTTCGGAGATTACCCGGACACACAGGCAGACAAAATCTTAACTTATTAGTTATTATATTAAGAAAGAAAGAAGAAAGAAAAATTGTTTATTTTGCACAAACTAAACGCACAATACAAAATAAAGAGTGGCATACAAACATACACTTAAATTTTATTTATTTGCAAGTATCTCCTTATCCCAGTAGTAAACGACCCTTTGTGCCTATTGGCCTTGTTTATTCTGTCTCCTGCTTGATATGGAGGGAAGTGGAAATTTGTATTTTTTCCTACTCCTCCGTTATTCTTGCGGGATCCAAGACAGTTAAATTCATTCTCCGGGACTTCGTCGAGCTTCATTGCCTCGGCGCTTTTCTGGTGGTCGCCACTGATGATTCTGGCTTTCAGGAGTTGCAGTGGTTTGGGAATAGTGCGGTGGGATTGTCCCAAATAAAAGAAAAAGGTATTTATATATAGAAAAGGTATATGTATAGAAAGGTTAGACTCATGACAAAATCTTGAAGGCTGTTTTAAAAATATTGACTCCAGTTCAGACTATACAGTATAATTTCCGTCGTATGACAATGTTTCCATTCACAAGTACGCATTGCGACACGGTCTTGGCGAGTACACCTAAGGGCATGTTGCAATACCCGCTCTGTAGCCATGTAACTATGGTACGTAAAGTAGTTTAATAGTATGTTTTGGAAGACCTTGACATACAATAATTGGTAGCCCAGTTATGTTCATACGGACTTATAGGTTCCTTTATTGTTTTAGTAACAAAGCTTTGTTTGTTATTCAGCTTTTGCGAACAGATTATGAAATAGAATAGAGCTAGTAAATTTTTGTTTTGGTGCTCTTTTTACCCGACTGCCGAAGGAAGGTAATGTGTTTATCAGTATATGTATGTATGTATAGCCCTCGCCAAACTTCTTGGCCGCCATGAAGTTGGTTTACCGGATGCGCGAGGCACGAAATGGTGCTGTCTCTGTATGAGATTTACTACTGCACAGCCATTGTAGTTATGTTTGTTCCGTTGTGGTGTTCTAGAGGCCAAACGCGTTGGCCGATTTTGACGATTCTTACGTCAAGCGATTCGTCTTAACTCTGCGAGTGGCTACATTAAAATTGGAAAATAAAAATGGCGGATTTTAGGCGCCATATTGTGGGGCACCAAATTTTTTGTTTGTTCCAATCCCATCGTGTGAGGTATCAAATTAAAGGGTTTTAAGAGGTGATTTCAAAAATATGAAACACTAATATGTATAAATGTAATAAATTCTAAAAAAAAATTACTAAAAAGTTATAAATTAAAAATCATAAAACACAACTGCTTGAAAAGCGAACTAAAAAGATTGGGAAATCAAGCTGTGCAGTCGGAGGATACAACTGGTTTTGGTCAGCCAGCTCGCGAATATGTATTCTCCGACTGCACAGCATGATATTCTCTTTGTTTACGTCTTTTTAGTTCGATTTTCAAGCAGTCGAGTCTTTTGATTTTTTTAATTACCTTTTTTTTTACTGACGGTGCTGACCTTCCTAGGTAACTTACTAAACAACTTGCCTATTAGGTACAACTAAAAAGTGAAAAATAAAAAGCTTTTTTACAAAAAAATACTACCGACTTCCAAATAAAAAAAATTACAAAGTGAAAAATAACTTTATTTTTGGAAGTCGGTGTCTTTGGTGGGTACCATTTTATGCGTTATGGACACCGACTTCCAAAAATAAAGTTATTTTTCACTTTGTAATTTTTTTTATTTGGAAGTCGGTAGTATTTTTTTGTAAAAAAGCTTTTTAGTAGTAAGACTTCTTGTGAAGGCACTCTTCCAGGGAAGTAATACCACCATAGGTCTACAGACCATTATCTATTTCTACTGCCTAGCGTTCTTGTTGATTGGTGATTACATATCGAATAGAATAGAAAACATTTATTCGAAATAGACACAACACAACAATCACAAAGTAACAGAGAAGAGTAGTAAAAAACAAGCGTCGGGCGTGCCTATACCGAAAGGGTCACCAACTCAGCATATGCTAGGCGTCAGTCGCCCAGCGCTTATTTTCAGTTGGCATCCCGCTAGTGACACACTGACGTGGGTAAATAAAATAGATACTTATAATAATGTCATATGACAATGTGACGGTGATGCCTCTGGTATTATAGATAAGAAAAACCGGTCAAGTGCGAGTCGGACTCGCGCACCAAGGGTTCCGTACAAACAGCTACATTCACCAACATAATTAGGTAACTTGTTCAACGGGAACTACCATATAGGTTTTCGACCCAAAACCTTTAGGATACTTCCGGTTGACCTAGAATTGTCAATTTTGGTTAAAAGTAAGGTCTTGCAGCACAAGTAAAGGGAAAATGGCGAAAAATTAAAAAAGTTGAAAATTCAAGTAAATTTTGGTATTTACAAGTTTTCGACAAAATCTAAATATCATGCCCATATCTTTTTATCGTGTTGACATATTCATTATAGTCCATACACCTAATAGGGACTATAGACCTCAGTATCTGGTATAAATTTCAACTTAGCAAGTTCCAGCCGTTCCAGAGAAAATCGGTGGTGACACACGGACAGACAGACGGACAAGAAAGTAGACTTTTTTACCTTTTGATGTACGGATCCCTAAAAACTGCGATAAACGATAACGAATAAAGAACGATATCACTTCAACAACAAACAATTCTAAGAAATACTGCCGTCTCTTTCTAACATAATGCTATCTCTGTCGTGCGCTGAACTTTCACTGCAAAGCAAGGTTTTTCGTCGGATATTAGCAGTTGGCGCAGTCTTAACAAGTATTGTGTATAGTATATGCAGTTTTATATAAACACTAGCCGTTGCCCGCGAATTCGTCTGTGTAGCATTAGTACTTCGAATATCCTATTTTTAAACGACTTCAAAAAAGGACGACGTTCTCAATTCGTCGTAATTTTTTAGGGTTCCGTACCCAAAGGGTAATAACAAACCCTATTACTAAGACTCCATGGCCCGTCTGGCTGTCTATCACCAGGCTGTATCTCATGAACCGTGATAGCTAGACAGTTGAAATTTTCACAGATGATGTATTTCTGTTGCCGCTATAACAACAAATACTAAAAACAGAATAAAATAAATATTTAAGTGGGGCTCCCATACAACAAACATGAAATTTTTGCGGTTGTTTGCGATAATGGTACGGAACCCTTCGTGCCCGAATCCGACTCGCACTTGGCCGATTTTTTAAATGTATTTACCCCAATTAGTCAAAGACGCCTGGACCGATTTGGAAATTTCTTCTTTTGTTTGAAAGGGTATACTTTCCAGGTGGTCTCATGATCATCAGGGCAGGATCTGATGATGGGATCCTGGAGAAATCGTGGGACTCCTCAAATATTATAGGCACATATGTAGCGATTTTCAGTTTCTTTATATAACTTGCTTTAAATATGACTTTCTTCTTGAAATACTTATAAAAAATGCAATCAGTAATGTAGATTGCAATCAGGTTGATATAATCATGTTGTTAATTGCAATAACATACATAATCAAAGATTATTTGAATTATCTTTTGATATTAACATCAAAAATCATAAAACCCGACTGCTTAGAAAGCGAACTAAAAAGATGTAAACAAGAAGAAAATCATGCTGTGCAGTCGGACGATACATGTTCGCGAGCTGGCTGACCAAAACCAGATGGAAGGTTTTTTTAATTATTTTTTTTAATTTATAACTTTTTGTTATTTTATTTACAATTAGGTAAATTTAAACATTGAAAAATACCTCTTAAAACGCTTCATTTTGATACCCCACACGATGGGTTTGGAAGAAAAAAATAATTTGGGCCTCCACAATATGGCGCCCAAAATCCGCCATTTTTCCATTCGCCAATTTTAATGTAGTCAGTGACACTCGCAAGGTTAAGACGAATTGATTGAGACGTAAGAATCATCAAAATCGGCCAACACGTTTGGTCTCTAGAACGCCACATAGGAACAAACATACATACAAACATAGACTGATAAACACATTACCCTCTTTCGGCAGTCGGGTATAAAACTGGGTAGGCATACCTACTTGATATCAGCGAGTTCCTGTCAAACTGCAGGAGAAACGCCTTCCATTGTTTCCATGTCTCCCGGTTTTGGCTAAGTGTGGACCAGTCCCGCTATCTTCGCCTGGATCTGCCGCTGTGTCTCCGGACATTTTCCGGGACCCACACTATCTGGTGCAGTATACAGATGCCTCATCCCATACAAAGAAACCGTGCCGACGTAACTAGCGTTTTTCGTCTGATTATTTTTATAAGTACTTCGATCGCGTTCGGTTCCGTTCCACGGCTATAGATGGCGACTTGCAAGTAAAACGGTTTACTTGGTTTGTGACTATTTTTTCTTTTAATACAGTAACGATTTGTTTTATAATATATTTTTACACATTTTTAACCGACTTACCAAAAAAGGAGGAGGTTCTATGTTCGACATTATGTATGTATTTTTTTTTTTTTTTTTTTTTTTATGTATGTTCACCGATATCTCCGTCAATTGTAGACCGATTTTGAAAATTCTTTTTTTGTTTGAAAGAGTATATTCCGAAATTGGTCCCATTTTAATTTGGTGAAGATCTGATGAAGAACTTCGCAGATATACAAGAGAACTCTTCAATAAATAACGGAAAATCTCTCGGGATTGCTTCAATCGCATGTCGGTTTATTGTTTATACCATTTCATAACATAACATCACGTCAGTACGCTCGAAAGGGGTATACAGATCTCCCATTTCACCGGTTATATTCAAGTTTCATGTTATTCGGGTAATCAATTCTGTCGTTATAGGTACTTACTTATCTACTTCCCTATTAGGTAGGTACAACTAAAAAGTGTGAAAAAAAAACTTTTTTACAAAAAAATACTACCGACTTCCAAATAAGAAAACTAGAAAGTGAAAAATAACTTTATTTTTGGAAGTCGGTGTCCATAACTTAAAAATTTGGTACCTATCAAAGACACCGACTTCCAAAAATAAAGTTATTTTTCACTTTCTAGTTTTCTTATTTGGAAGTCGGTAGTATTTTATTGTAAAAAAGTTTTTTTTACAGTTTCATTGTTTCAAAATGTGTTACCATGTCACACAACAAATTATAAAAAAATCGAGTGGCATGCCTCAGACATTTAAAACCGCGCAATATATCGGAATCAATTTTAAATGATCCGGTCAAATAATCTTTGAAATGTGAATTAAGAGCCCAATATTCCATAATTTTGTGCTTAGGAGAGTTGATTAAACAACAACATACAATTTTTATGATCAATTCTTGAAAATGTGATTTCACACACAATTCAATAACAAATCGATGCGTATCGCGCCATCTATTGACATTTATTTGAACCAAATTTTATTTGTTAGCGCTGGGACTCCGTGCTAATACTAAGAGTCTCTGAGCGAAACTATTACCCTTATAATAAGGGTTCCTTGTTGAATACGGAACCCTTAAAACGGGCCCCAAATGAAAGTAATTGACCCCTGATCCCCTGATTTAACCCATGAACCGTTCGACATGCAGCAGGCTCAGTCCCATTTTGTCTAGTCTGTGTCTACCTAAGCTTGCCCAAACTATATGCAGTCGTTGGCTTTCAGTGGATAACACGATACCACGCCGCAGATGGTAGGATTGTTCCGTATTACATACCTGTGGTATTGCGCATCAAATTTGTTACTAGAACTACTCAACACAAGTAGTTTTTCAAGTGCTCACGTACCTATCTGTCTTAAGTAGGTAATTTATAGAGTAAATTGCACCCGACACTGGTCTGGACTGTCCAACATAACTTAACAGTGGCAAAAACAGGAACTAAACTCAAGTGTATTGAATTTGACGTTTGATTGACGTATGTTGTTGCAAGTGGCGCCATTTTGACAGTTCATTTCATATTGGTTGTGTTTTAGTTGTTATTAGTATAGCATAGAAATCGACAATAAAATTGCATAGCGTTATGTAGTTCTGGATTTTTTTTATGTTGGACCAATTAGGGAAGTGTGAATCCTAATTTGCAACTTCGAAAAACGTGTGCTCCCTGTTGAATACGCGAAAATCGGCATATTTTTGGGACTTATGACAGCTTACTATACCCTCTGCTACCCGTGCGAAGCCGGGGCAGGTCACTAGTACGATATATTTAGAACACTAAATGGGTGTGTCTGAAATTCCTTATTATTATAATGATTTATTGTCAAGGATTAAAAGCACTAATCTGTTACCGATTATTTTGTTTTGTTCATCATTTGTTGTTGTTTGATAAATAAAATAACTTATGAATGAACTTTTTTTTTTATAACTTTTTAGTTAACATTTTTTTTCGAATTATGTACATTAAAACATATAAGTAAGTGTTATATATTTTTGAAATCATCTCTCAAAACTCTTTATTTTGATACTCCACACGATGGGTTTGGAAGAAAAAAAAATTGTCACCCTCGATATGGCGCCCAAAATCCGACATTTTTCTATTTTCCAATTTTAATATAGCCGTTGACACTCGCAAGGTTAAGATTTTAAGACAAAGCGATTGACGAAAGAATCATCAAAATCGGCTAACGCGTTTGGTCTCTAGAAGGCCACCTAGGAACAATCATAAACTGATAAACACATTACCCTCCTTCGGCAGTCGGGTAAAAAGAGATATATTTTCTCTATTTGTATTTTGGTATACGTGTTACCTGGTGCAAATAAGTTCTTGTCGTTTCATCTTTATTTAAATTATATTTTAAATAAATACAGACGCAAATTATTAATTTCGCTGTTGCTTCGTTTACACAGCCGCAGGCGCCACATTTTATTCTTCTCATATTGGCCTTCGTCTTTTCAAAATTTTCCGCCTTTATACAACCACGGGGTCCCAGCGCTAACAAAGAAAATTTGGCTCAAATAAATGTCACTAGATGGCGCGATATGCATCGATTTGTTATTGAATTGTGTGAAAAATTAACATTTTCTAGAATTGATCATAAAAATTGTTGTTGTTTAATCAACTCTCCTATGCACAATTTTATGGAATATTGGGTTCTTTATTCACATTTCAAAGATTATTTAAATTGATAATTTAAAATTTATTCCAATAGATGGCGCAGTTTTAAATATCTGAGGCATGCCACCCGATTTTTTTTAATTTGTATTTTAACTCATTGTAGTACAATGAAACTGTAAAAACGTGCAAAATAAAATACTATAAAACAAATCGTCACTGTATTTAAAGAACCGATAAAATTCTTTTACTTGCCAATCGCTGCTAACACCCTCTATAGCCGTGCAACGGAACCGAACACGATCGAAGAACTTATAACAAGATAAAATTATTACTTACAGATTTTTTTTATTTCATGCTTTTTAATCTACATATAATATACCTAGTAGCAGACACGCTTCAATCGACAATCTATCGAAACACGTAATAATGACACGATATCTTGCAAAAAAATCCAGATTCAAAGAGTAAAATGCGAATAACTTTTGAACGGCTAAACCGATTTTATTCAAACATAGCTAAGAACATTCTCGGCAAAGTCACCTTTCAAACAAAATCACTAAACCAAAATCGGTTCTTCCGTTTAGGCGCTATGATGCCATAGACAGACACACAGATACACAGCAACAGACGTCAAACTTATAACACCCCTATTTTTCCGTCGGGGGTTAAAAATAATTAGCCTAATCTGACGAAAACCGCTAGTTACGTCGGCACGGTTTCTTTGTATGGGATGAGGCATTTGTATGCTAGTATTATATTATCTGTGATAAACGCATGATACTAGCGTGGCTGAGCACGTTAGCACGATTTCTGCGCACGGGACATAATAGCTATGCACACGGGACGTAAGCTGTGCGCTCGGGACATAAGCTGTGAGCTTAGGACATACTTACGACAGTGACGTGTAAAAAGTCAGTACTTATGTACCTCAGTAGCAATACATAAATTACGAAAGCTGTCCTACACGTCGATTCTAGCCATTTTCTTAATATTTAATAGAAATTGAATTGGTTGCATAGAATAAGAGAACTAACAAGAAATGTAGGTATTAGATTTGATAGGCCTTCAACATACAATAGAATAGAATTCTTATACAAGAACAACTTATTTATACGGGTACAAAGGCGCACTTATATACATACATAATGTACATGTCAATAAATTTGCACGCCATGTTACGGCAGCATATTCTAGCAAATAAATATTTTTGTTTGATTTAATTGATAATATCCCTTTTTCAACCGACTTCAAAATGGAGGAGGTTCTTAATTGGACTGTATGTTTTTCTATATAGGTACATAACGCGATTATGCCGCTAATTATAAACTGATTTTGATGATTATTTTTTATTTGAAGGCTGGTGCTTCTCATGTGGTACTATTTTGATCAAGATCTGACTAGTAGTTGTCGAGTTATCCTTAGTCATGCGTATTGTTATGGCAATATATAAGGAATCAGAATTAAAAAAAAATCGAATATAATTTAATAAAAATTAAACCGACTTCCAAAACAATACAACTACAAAGTGAAAAATTACTTTTTTTCGGAAGTCGGTGTCAGAAACAAAAAATTATAGGTACCAAAGCCAAAGACACCGACTTCCGAAAAGAAAGGTATTTTTCGCTTTGTATTGTTTTCTTTTGTAAGTCTGGTTATTTTTTTTGTTTTCATGAATATTTTTTGTGTTGTCCTCTATAGTTTCGATATAATACTCATAACGTCTGAGGGGAATTTGAATTCGTCGGAAATGTTTATAAGATAAAGGGCGTAAAAGGACTTTCACTTTGTGCACACGGGACTTGAGCAGTATATTACGCACTAGTGCAAAACGTATTTAAGTATGATAAAGGACTTAAAACGCGCTTACTTTGTAATTATTTGTCGTCGATAGTCACGCGTTTGGATTCAATCAATAAGCCGATAATTCTAAACAATTTATATAAAAAATATAATAATATGGACAATTATTGTATATGAGAATTTTGCGAAAACTTGTTAAAACTACGGTTATTCTTTATAGGCTTTTAATTCGTAATTTTATATTCTTTTTTTGAATTCGCCAGAAATTACTATTTTTACGAAAAAAAGACGAACTTTTCTGTCATACTTGACGTTTAGAAATTCGAAAAAGGAACACCACAAAACACAGCTGTATATTTTCAGTGTTTATATAGTGACAGTGTTGTGTGAGTGAGACAGTGGTATTGTTTACGTGTTTAACTAAAAGTGCGAGAGAGACGGCACGATGCGTGGAATAAAGTACCAGCGGTTGGATGACCTGGAGATTGGGTAAGAATTTTATTTTTAATTTTGAGGATATTTTTTAATGTGTATGGAGGATGATGGACTACTGTTACATTTTTCCCTGTGAGTGATGGTGATGACAGAAAATAATAATAGAAACTCACTTTTGAAATCATTTCTGTAGAGTTATTCCTATTTATGCTAATAAGTAGGTACATAGATCATTAAAAAAAATTGCGTTATGGACAGCGACTTCCAAAAATAAATTTATTTTTCACTATAGTTTTCTTATTTGGAAGTCGGTTGTATTTTTTTTGTAAAAAAGTTTTAACACAACACTTTGGACAGAATAGCTATTTTTACGAAACAGTGAAATCACTTAATAACTTCTTAATTTAACGTTTCACCCACGAAGTGTCCCACTGTAGTGTGTGGTATTTCGCTATTTTAAACCACATATTTTAGTTATTTCACTGAGTGAGCTGGTGTTCTCACCTAATTCACACTTAGGTCTCTTAATACTTACTTCATATTATTCCATGCCAATACATTTTACATCATATACTTATACTTCGCATCCTTTATACGTTTCCATTATTATTCTGCGAATCGGTCTAAAACGATTCGTTTTCTTATAAAATAATCATATTTTTCAATGTTATGACACCTACGTCAGGTTGTCAAGCTGTCAATACTTTTCCTTTTAAATTTTCTGTCATAGAGCTTCTTACTAGCTTAGTCTATGAAGATTACTTTTGATTTATATAATTTAAATTCTTTTTATCAATATGGTTAGCTCAAATATTGTATTTTATAAATTGAAAATTAATTTACACGCTCTCAGAATTCATCGAAAAGGTTTTGGATTGAATATTACTGGCTGTTTTGAATACTGGCAGGTTGCACTTTCTGGTTCTGATTCTGTCAAGCGGTGGATATAAAAGACGGAAAGGCCGAGGGCTTGGCAGTCTTGAATCTGGACTGAACGCTAGTAGTCCATTTTTCTGTTTGATACTATGAAGTTTACAATATTGTATTTAAAATTTCTCTTTACAACTATAATATATAAGGCCTGTGAATCTACCAATTCTGTTTAATGCAATAAATATTATTTATTGAGTGTGTTACTGGTTCTTTAACTTCGACGGTCACCGCTTCATATCAAAAGGGCTTGATTGATCAGCATATTAAGCCACAGCCTGACCTCCACACTCCTAGCTGCCTGTTCCTGCACCAGTGCTACTGCTACTGCTACCTGCCTGTTATCCTGACAATTGGTTCAAGCCTTGACCATCTGCGTGCTCATCTGCCTACCTCGGGCATTCCACGCCTTCGTGTCCGTCCAGCTGCCTAGCCTGCCCGTCCAGCTGCCTAGCCTGCCTGCCTGCTATGAAAAACCTGCCCACGTCGTGCGAAGCCGGTTCTTCCTAGCTGCCCACGTCGTGCGAAGCCGGCCCATAGTTTTATACTCAATATCCTTTTAATTAATTTTAATTTATAGTTACCTTTAATTTTATTAACGTGGCTTACGTATAGTTCTTTTGAATTACACGTAACGCTACAAGTGCAAAAGCCTCGTCCCACTTTCAACAATTCCATTTCTCTCGATACTGTGCTATGGAGCACAGTCACACTCGCCAACTCTTAAGGATCATTGGATTCAAAGTCATCCCGCCAACTTCTCCCCAGTCCCAACTGGTTGTGTCAAAACTCCAGTCTTGTGATGGATGCTTATCACGGAAGGCCATAATACTAATAATACCAGCCTGTTCACATGTGGGACAGTTCCCACTACACGGAAAAGGCTTCTTCTCATATAGAGAAGGCATAATCATTAATTGCCAGGTGGAATCAGGCCTTCGTTATTATTCTTCCTTTACTGGTTCCTCTCCTCACTTTTCTGCACAAAGTTATTCTGTCTTGGGTTGTTTGCTCTAGCAATTGGATTTGCTTGAGATCTCTTTCTATGTTTTTGAGCTTAGATCTGCATTATGACGTATTCCACATTGGGCACCCGTTTTAACGGCCCCTGAGTTAATGGCACCTGAAATATTCCACGTAAGTGGAATGATTTATTATTTACAATTATGAAAAAACAACATTCCACTTACGGCATCTGCGAAAAATATTGATAGCTGTCGAATGTGGAATACCTCTGGTGCAGTTAACTCAAGTGCCTTTAAAACGGGTGCCCAATGTGGAATAAGTCTTCATTATTTTACACATTTATTTGTTACTGAATCCTACGATTATTTCCTTAAAATGCTACTCCAACCTTAGCGTTCTTGTCTCCAGCTAACACGGATTACTTAAAAAACTAAACATTTTCTGGTATTTTTATACTGTAGAGTAGATAATCCGTATCACGTATTTACGCTTCGATGCAAAGTATTAAATTTATCTGTTTATTGTAATCGCTATCGGTCACCAGAAAGTCCCCCAACCGTGCCTATCTGGAGGACATGTTTATTCAAATATTTAGATAAACTGTGTAATCAGGACGAGCTGACCTTCTGCCCGAAGTCACCACCATGTTGTGGGTGACTTCGTATCCCTGTAAAACAATAAATAACATAACATCACGCCCGAAGAGATGCATCTACAGTGCATTCATATTTCACCAAGACATGTAATATCAAGTGGTTGATCGTATCGTATTGTCTTTGTTACCTTTTTTCTCGTTTTTGACACCGACTTCCGAAAATAAATTTATTTTTCGCTTTGTCGTGTTTTGTTTTGGAAGTCGTTTTTTTTTTTTTTTTTGTTTTTGTCTTTTAAGTTTTGGTACCTTATATTACCAGGTTGCCTGGAAGTGATCGCGGAATGCGACAAGGCCGCCCATTGTATGTGTATTAGTTTTAAGTTTATTTTTTATTAATGTATTTTATGGTGTACAATAAACCATATAATCTATATATATTATAAGAGAAGGTATGTGTGTATGTTCCTTATAGACTTCGAAACGGCTGGACCGATTTTAATGAAATTTTCAGACAATCTTTAGATTGACCCACCGGATAATCCTGTAAAGTTTAGTGGTGTGGTTTTTTTTTAACTTAAATACGGGCGAAGCCATGGGCAGAAGCTAGTAAATAAATAAATTACCATGCAAATACGCATTATTAAGGATAACTTGAAAACTACTCGTCTGATCTTGATGGAATTTAATTGGGACCACATGAGAAGTACCAGATTTAAAAAAAAAACATCAAAATCGGTTCATAATTGGCGGAGTTATCGCGTAAAAAACATACAGTCGAATTGAGAAAGAACCTCCACCTTTTGAAGTCGTTTGAAAACTTATGCATTGTTTGTCAATAATTCTAGACCACATTCAACCACGTCCCAAATACCACACATACAAAGCTCTCCAGAATTCCCTTTCAATATTAAGGTCGCTCTCTAACTAGACGAGACTGAACTTCGCAATGGACTACCACTTCTATTAAGAATTAATGAAAAATTCCACGCATTCCCACAAGTACAGTCAACCGCACTCGGTCTTGGAATATGATCCTTACTGCTAATAAATAAATTTGCTGCCAATGTCGCACTTGAGGCCACTTGATTACATTTGGAATGTCACCTTACATCTGTCAGAGTGTATTTTTTCTTTCTTTTTTTTTGGTATATCCTGTTTTATCTATTTTTCTTACGACTAGAATAACATTATTAAATCTAACTATCATATTATATAGTCCCAATTATGAGCAAACATAATTTCATAGACTGTTCTGCAAAAACAGAATGAATATGACAGCTGTCAAATGTCAAGGTTTGAAGTGTTGTATTATACCTATTGGTTCCAAAAAATCTTGGATTCTTACCTTAAACATGCGATTGACTGTACGCGTAGGAGTCCTATCCCCTCTCCTCCTACGCAGTGACGTCATATCTACCCACGTCTATGCAGCGTATTGATTTATTTGACTTCAGAATTTAGCGGAGATCGGACGCCTTTTGTTTTTTGTTGATTGATGTACGTAAATGACATCACGCCTGTCTGTAATTTCTGAATGGGTATGCGGAGGTGTATAGTATTCCCATATAATTCTAGTTATATAATAAGGGGTGAGCCTACCTATTGTCATTAACTGGATACATGTTGAGGTGGACGCGGTGGGGCCGCAGGGGAGGAGATGTGTCGGTATAGCGTTGGCTGCTCTCCCTATCCCCTAGGCCGAAAAATGGTAGGTGGCGGGGCCATCGACCTTAACCCGCCACAAAGGGACCAAGTGTGCCAAACACGGGGTCGTCTGGCGCCCAAGTGCTGGTTTTGTCCCTGGGGTGGTCACGGCGTACAGTGTGTTCTGGTGTGCCGGTGATGGGGGGTACTCCCCAGAGGAGGATCCGGTGACGGACAGCCCGGCAGCCTAATTGCGTAAGTGAATTCTGCAAAGGAAACAAGTCGATTCTTTCAAAGAATCAGAATCATTTCTTTCAACTTTTTCGGTATTGCGAAACTAATTTGGAAAGCTAGCGTTAGCTTTCCAAATCCTCCTTTGAGTTGAACACAGACTACTTAGAGATACTACTTAGAGATACTACTTAGAGATACTACGGAGTTGATGATATATGACATTTGCATTACACAATACCAATAGTAAAGTTTTATCTCGATTGTTCCGCTTTCATTCATTCTTTTACAATCAATTCTACGTAAAAATATTGGTAATGAAAGGAGAATAACCTTTCCGTTTCAGAGTGTAATATGCAATACAAAAAGTCGTTTTTGGGAAGGTTCCAACTTGTTTGCTTTGCAGAATTCACTTACGCAATTATGCTGCGGGTTCGCGGTGAATGCTAACGCGTGCCCGTGTTCCCGCCAAAAGCGGCATAGGTGGATAATGTGGAGTTTTAGTGGGTTGGAATTCCACATAACTGTGCTATCTCCCCATGGTACTGCAGTACGCATGAGCATTTCCCCAGGAAAAAAAAGGTTTAATTGAAATAACACATTTGCAAGTCTTTTTTTTTAATAAGAAACTAGATGTCGCCGAGACGATATTGCGACTTGTTGAGAACTGGCCTTCAGGACTGGGTTATGGAGGTCGTCAGATAGGCAATCGCTTGATTCTGCATCTTTTAGACTGCAAGCCAACCAAAACATAGTTCGAAAACAAGAAAAAAATTCCAAAAAACACACAATTTTTTTTAATTCTTTTTGTACTACATAATTTATCTAGTATTAGACACGCTTCGATCAACAATCTGTCGAACACGTCATTATGACACGATATCTTGCGAAAATACTCCGATTCAAATAGTAAAAAGCCCATAACTGTTTTAACTTCCATCGAACATAGCTAATAATACTCCCGATAATGTCACCTTTCAAACAAAAATACTAAATCATAAATATCTTTTTTACAAAAAAATCCTGCCGACTTCCAAATAAAAGCACTACAAAGTGAAAAACAACTTTCTTTTTGGAAGTCGGTGTTTTTGGTAGGTACAATTTTTCTTTCGTTAATGTCTTCTTTCTTGACTTCCAAAAAGATAGTTATTTTTCACTTTGTAGTGCTTTTATTTGGAAGTCGGTAGTATTTTTTGTATTAAAGTTTTTTCATCAAATGAAAGGGTTTGCTGAGAAAAATACGAAAAAAGCATGTTTAAAAAAAAACAATTGTATAATTTATTAGTTTTGATCTTCATAAAATAAAATTGGGTTCAAGGTGAAGAAGTCCAAAGGTATATAAATAATTAAATTATTTCGATAGCACGTTTGATTGAATTTATCTGATTGTGTTTACAACGCCATTCCATTAATTACTGATAAATAAATAGGCGAAGCAATTTAGATAAATAAACGAAGCATCCGTTTATTTATCGGGCTCAGCTGGTATACGTAATTATGATTTTTATTTTAACTTTTTTACAAAAATATACAATTGACTTCCAAATAAAAACACTACAAAGTGGACAAGTAAAATTTCAAAATTTAATTAATCCCCGACAAAACTTTTATTTCATGCTACACAATTTATCTAGATACGCTTCGATCGGCAATCTATTGAACACGTAATTATGACACAATATCTTGCGAAAACATCCCGATTCAAACAGTAAAACGCCCATAACTTTTGAACGGCTAAACCGATTTTATTCAAACATAGCCAAGAACACTCGACAAAATCACCGTTCAAACAAAAAAAAAACTAAATCAACATCGGTTCACCCGTTTGGACGCTATGATGCCACAGACAGACACACAAATACACAGCAACACACGTAAACTTATAAAACCTCTCTTTTTCCGTCGGGGGCTAAAAATAACTACAATTTCGGAAACCGGTGTTCTTCGTTTTTTCACACCGACTTCTGAAATTGCTGTTATTTTTCACTTTGTACTGTTTTTATTTGGAAGTCGGTTGTGTTTTTTGTAAAACACGTTTTTAATTTTCACTTTTTCGTTATGGTTTTAAATATCTATAGTGGTCACAGTTATGCCAGAATAGATTACTCGAATAACATGCAACTTGAATACAATCGGTGAAATTAGAGTGTACCAGGGTGACCTCTACACATCTGCGTACCCCTTTAAAGCATACCGGCGTAATGTTATAAACTCACATTCACAAACACCCAGAGCCGGAACAAGTCTCTGTTCCGTGCGGGAACCGAACCCGCCACACGCAGCGCAGCAGTCAATCGCTCAACCACTGCGCCATAACGCGTGTGACATAACTTTTAGCTAAAATTCCATCGCTATATTACAATCGAAGATAAGATTTTATCTGCACACGTGGTTCAAGTCACATTTTATTGACATAACAATACAAAGACTTGTGCACACGACGCTGCGCTAACGCAGGGGATCGTGATGCTGGGATTAAGATTAATCTTGAGTGCATTTTCATCCTCCCGTCCTTATCCCAGTTTCTTAGTGGTCGGCGGAGCATGTTTTCTTTACCTATTTCTGCTGTAACCTTAGGGCCTTCAAGTCAAAAGTGAATAGGTTACTTCTAAGTAAGCTCGCTCCATCGTCGACCACATCGTCGCCTTACCTTCAGGGAAAATAGCGGTCAAACGCGAGCTTATCTAATAAAAAATTAGACTTTTCAACTTTATCTTATTCCTTGGATTTCTGTAGGTTTGTTTTTCGTCCGAGGATTTGGCCACCTCTGGTGTCAGAGTTAATGGCCGCCTCTGGGAACCCACACAAGCCTCTGACTTGGCTATTTCAGATTTACATTAACTATATAAGTCCAGGTTTCCTCACGATGTTTTCCTAAAATTGATGTCAATAGATGGCGCGGTTTTAAATTTCTAAGGCATTCCACTCGATTGTTTAAATTTGTATTTTAACACATTGTGGTACAATGAAACTGTAAAAACGATAAAAAAATACTATAAAACAAATCGTCACTGTATTTAAAGCAAAAAATATTCACAAACCGAGTAAACCCTTTACCGAGTGTACCCTACACTAGTCGACGGCACGAACTATTTTGTGCGCGGGGTTAAAATGCGTGCTATATCAACCGACAACACGTGCGGAACAGATAGATGCTGTTATGAGCAGTAAGAAGCTAGTTCGCGTACGAATACACACTTTTGAAAATTTGTAGCGAAATGGATGATGATTTAGAACGAAAACAAGCGCGTGAAATTTTATAAACAGACCTATGGGAGTCTGGATATCATGAAAAAACGACTGAATGTATCTATTCAAAATAAAATTGTTTGCATTGTTGAACTATAAATTTATCCCTGTATGGAAGCCGTTTTTCAATTTTCCTTCGTCTTATGGTACCCCAAAGATGCGTTAAAATTAGTGTTGAAATATGGAACTTTCGAAGCTCATAACTTTCAAGTATTTTTTTTTTTTTTACTTTTTTGCTTCCATACAGGGCTAGATAATGATGAGACAAATTGATATCATTTTTTATTTTGAACGTACATCGTCAAACAGTGGAGTAAAAGCCAGACTACGTTTGTATGGAAGAATTTTCGACTAGTGTACCCTTGCAAGTCATTGCTAACGCCATCTATCTATCGCCGTGGAACGGAATCGAACCCGTTCGATGTACAAAAAATCATCAGTTAAATCAGACGAAAAACGCTAGTTACGTCGGCACGGTTTCTTTGTGTGGGATAAGGCATCTGTAGATTCTTACATAAAGCGCTTATCAAACTGATATGGCTAAGAGGAAAGTGTTGTGGTGTTTTGCATGTTAGATGTGATAAGAACGGCTTATTCAATTGATGTCACTCTTACATCTTTTACAGATTGGCAGACAGTAGATAAAATGTACAGATTAAACATATTGAATGGTAACAATCTCCATTTGCACCTAGATTATCTCAAATGAACAGTCATACTCATCATCTTCCTGCCCTTCCCCCATGTTACTTGAGATCGGTGCAACAGGTTTTCTTCTTCCACACCGTCCTGTCCCCCGTCACGCCATCACTAACTCCCTTTTCTGTCATATCACTCCTCACACAGTCCATCCATCTTTTCTTTGACCGTCCCCTCTCTCCATCCATCCACATTTATATTCATAACTCTTTGCATGCGTTTCATCCCTTCTCTTCACATGACCATACCATGACAAACGGTTTCCTTTTAACTTTTCTGTCACTGGCGCCACTTTCAAACTTCCTCTAATATTCTCATGTCTCACTTTATCCATTCTCGTCACTCCGCACATCCATCTCAACATTGAACAGTCATACTAACAAGGATTAATACACAGCTAGGTAATCAAAGACATGTAGTGCTTATGTTTTTACTCGATTTTCTTCATCATCATCTTTCGAGGCCTGCCCTATTAGTGATCGTCTTCTACTCAGACCTGATGCAGCTGAGTACCAGTATTTCCTGAAAAATGGTATCTCTGTGATTCATGACCTGGGTGCTTTTCTGTTGGTCGTTGATATTGATTCTGGATTTCAGGCCTCGTCAGTGCCCAGTAACCGGTAGCTTGAACTCTACATTGTAATTATTGTTGTAGGTCGTGGTTTCAAACCCAAGCAGGCGCTTTACTTTATGTAAATTATTGCATCACCACTGCTCTCATAATGGTGAAGGAAAACATCCTGAGGAAACGGCATGTCCTAGAATCAAAAATACGAAGACATGTGTCATAAACTAAGCTGCACTGGGCCCGCATGGTGAAATAAGACCCATTCCCTTTCTCACAGAGAGGAAGCTTGTGTCCCAGCGGTGGGAACATTAAAAAGGCTGATAATGATGATGCTACCCCTTGGTAAAACTAGTTCTTAGACTTTCAGTCTTCTGAGTCCCCGTGACAACTCGCAAAGTTCTACAATTGACAGCCGGGACCAACAGCTTAACATGCTCTTCGAGCCACGAAAGGTGGATGGTCTTCCATCTTCGGATAAATAGTAACCCATCAGCGAAAGTGTAGCCATTTACTAACAAATAAAACAAACAATTCGAATTCTGAATGAGTATTCATAATACAAACGCACGCACGTGCAAATCGTAACGGTTATTTTACACTTTCATCATTTCCCTCGCAAAGTCTCGATTACGCGCCAAAAATAATGCCGCCATATTGTTTTTAAACAAAGGTTATTACGAAACGGTTTTATACTTCCCGTATTGCAGTGTGGTAAATGTTTTACGGTGATACGGCGTTTTAGGTGATTGTGAATGAAAGTGATACCAAAATAGCGTTAAGAAATTGATAGTTTAGTTTTACTTTTGCTTATATTAAACTGAGGTTCAGAAATGTAGAGATCCGCAAGAGAACCAGGGTTACCGACATAGCCCGAAGATGTGCCAAATTTATGTGGCAGTAGGCAGGGCACTGCCTACTGCTACATAAATTTGGCATTTGGATGGGGCAGAAAAGTTCTGGAGTGGCGACCGCGAACTGGAAGACGTTGCGTTGGAAGACCTCCCACCAGGTGGAGCGATGACCTGGGTAATAGGTTGTATAGTTTTCATGTTATTGAGATAAAAAGAGCCTTTCTAATTTAAAGTGTCACTTCGGAAACAATTCTAGGTTACATTACAGCTAAATTGATAAGCCTTTTATCTTCGTAACAAGTGACCTAGATAGTTACCTTGGCACGCTTTTTTCTCTCTTTTTAGTTATTCAATAGAACTGTAACAGTAATTTGAATGAGATAGAAAACTGTGTAATGTCCTCCCTATCAGACAAGAAGGACCAAACAAAACGCGTCCCTATCAGAGAAGAAGGACCAAACAAAACGCGTCCCTATCAGACAAGAAGGACCAAACAAAACGCGTCCCTATCAGACAAGAAGGACCAAACAAAACGCGTCCCTATCAGACAAGAAGGACCAAACAAAACGCGTCCCTATCAGACAAGAAGGATCAAACAAAATGTTGAACGTATCCATGCATAGATATATAAACAAGAGTGTACTTAATATTTAATATAACTGTATTTAATATTTCTATGTATCCATGCCAATATGAGATAAGAGCTTATCTACCATATAATTATAGCTTGCTGTAAGCCTGCATCATTCCGCTGACGGGCATACATCACTAACCAAGACTTCCAGTTGTTTCGATCCAGAGCTAATGAGGACCTCTGGTCGTTCGCTTTGCCTCGCTCAAATCTTCATCTTCTTTGACCTATAGAAGCAAATGTAAATCATAGCACCTTTTTCACGGGGGGTCCGTGTCCCATACGTTCCTCAAATGACACCGTACAATCGTTTACGCGCATGTCCAATTTGATTGCCCGGCAAATCTATCACCAGCCACCACTACCAATCATCGGCACGAGCCACACGATCATAACTGCATGATTGCATGTTGATTGCAAAGAGAAAGGAAGGTGCTACAAATACTTGTCGACTACCTGTTCTTGTGTACGTAATACAGTATTTAGTCTTTAGCTGTATTGTGTAAGTAATATAACACTGTGTACTGGAGTGGCGACCGCGAAAATAAACGCAACGTTGGAGGGTCTCCCTCTAGGTAGACCCTTACATCATCACATCATCAGCCATGTTCCCACTGCTGGGACACTGACCTCCTCTCTGTAAGAGGGTATGGGCCGTAACCCACCACGCAGGCTCAACGCGGGTTGGTGGATGTCACATGTATCCGGATTTTTGGTTCTAAGACGTGCCGATTTCCACACAAAGTAAAGCACCTGCCTGGGTTCGAACCCACGACTTACAACTTGTAAGTCGCGGCCGTTACCACTGCTCTCACATTTTTCTCAAAGTACATACAGTAATTATAATGAATTGTTTGTAGCGTCAGGGCTACCAAACTAATTGAGTGACCGAGGTTAAGTAAGTCATGAACAGATATTTTGACCAATTACGGATTGTATGGACTTTAAAAGTGACTTTGGCCTATGAGTTTGTTTCGGTGTTTCTTGTCAGTAAAGTCAGCTAGTAAACGCCGGTCTCATCTATTTCGCATTGAGAAACAAGCAAAAAGTTTTAAAATTGTAACCTGCCGGGCGAGCACGGCCTACTGTGACAGGCTGGAGTCACACAGTTTTATCACAGTTTGGGAGCAAAAACCGTGATAAAATGCGTGATTCAATGACCCAAGCCTATCACAGAGGCCGTGCTCGCCCGGCAGACAACGGTTCTTTTTACCCGGCTGCAAGGAAAGGGTTATGTTTTTCGCGCGTATCTTGTATGTTTGTATGTATGTAATATTCTTTATTACCTCATATCTTTCAAACTACTTGGCGTATTTTAATAATTAAGTCATCATTAGATAGGTCTTGACCGCCCAAGCGTTCTTAGCTAAGTGCCATTAAAAAAAAAGGAACATGGCGATTTTGGGCGCCATATTAATTGTGGAGGTTGAAATTTTTTTTTCTTCCATACCCATCGAGTGGGGTATCAAAATGAAGGGTTTTTAGAGGAGATTTCTCGTATTAGTCAGCCAGCTCGCAAATATGTATCCTCCGACTGCACAACATGATTTTCTTCTTGTTTACGCTTTTTTAGTTCGCTTTTTAAGCAGGCGGGTTTTTTGATTTTTAAATTAACTTTTTTTAGTCTTTGTTACCCGGGCCATAACCCCCGGGCAAAAGGCGTGAGTTTATGTATTTATTTAGCTCCAAAGGTCCATAGAAAACTTCACACCAGACTATGACACTCAATATATTCTCATGTTATGGCTACAGACAGACAATTGGGCCTATGCGATGTTATATTTGGCAATCAAACAATTACGACCAATGATGAATGTAATATTTTTGAACATGCGACTTGTCAACACTGATTGTTTCAAAGAGGTTACGAGATAATGTTGTGAGTTAGTAGGGTCGTGCTAAACAATCAGACATAGTATATATGTATTTTATTATGTACCATCAACGGAATACAAGATATACGGAGTTGCACCATCGGTACATGGTGGACCATCCCATACGATACGCATAAACGTTTTGGGAATACTTTTATTATGCGTACAGCTTACATTTCAAGCAGCAGCTTACATTTTAAAGATTCCGTTACATGGATTCATAGACACATACATACCAAACTAAAAAACGTGTTAAAAATATGAACGAAATGTAAAAGTTAATGTACAAACCAACTTACAGAAATAAAATAATTTATCATTTATGCATTTTCTTAGTTTATTTTGGACATTGCTGAAATTAGTGAAGAAAACATTGTGAGGAAACCTGGATTTATAGCTCTAAGTTTGAAATCGTCAACTGATCTTGTGCAAGTGTAGGGATAAAATGCTCTTGCCTTCTCTCTATGAGAAGGGGCTATTGCCCAGCACTGGGACAGTAACAGGCTGGTAATTTTACTATTACTATTACTATTTATACTACAGGGGCGTTACAGCAGTGCTGCCATCGCGTGGATGAGCTTAAAGTTTTAAACCCCGCTAACTTTTGTGTTATAAAAATCTCAAGGCAACCAGTAGGCTGCCTAAGATACTAGGAGCCAAGTACTAGCTTCTGCCTGCAGCTAAATTATCGTAACGAACGTACTCCTATTAAATATAAAAGATATCCTATATCCATCTCTAAGGTTCAGTCTATCTCCATGCATCAAAAACGGTTCAACGGTTTCAGCGTGAAAACGCATTTGTAATATTATTAGTATAGATTGGATTGTCTGTCTAAGCCGTTTGTGCCATTTGCTAGGTAGGTACCATTAAACCCGTTCATGTTATGTAACTAGCATAGTTTTTACTTACACATAGTCATACCGACCCGACCGGTCATTCCATATTATTATCAAACGACCCAATGTTTCTACTGACGACTAAATGTTTAATACACACAGACCGTTTATAATAACATTAATAACTTCTAAAACAAACATTATTATAGCTAAAATAAACTAATGCATTATAATGAACTGTCTAAGCTGTGGCGAATTTTTAAAACAATGGTGGCTCCGCGGCCATCTTTGTACTATTTGGCGCGCTCGATCTCTATTGGTCGGGTGTGTGACAGGAGCGGTATTGTTTTTTTTAGTGCGTTTTTTGGGGTCTGGTTTTGTGAGTAATGCCTTTTATATTTGATAAATAATAAATAATTTTACTGTGTTTACAAAAATTATACTCAATGTTTGTTTTTAATACATAGTAATTATATTGTAGATGAATGTTTTTTCAAGGAATGTTTGTAAGCTACCGTTTTCCACTATTACTGGACTATATCCATAAATTCCGAAAATTATTTTTTGGTGTAATCTTTTTTTTTGTATTGATGTCGTTGTAGTAGTGGTCAAGCGCGAGCCTATCTATAATAATAATAAAAAAATACTAATTAAGGGGAATGGTCTTCGATAATAAATATATTGTAAGGAAGTAGAAAATTCGTTTATTGATTTAAACATAACATTAAAAGCAATACATTTAAAGGCCAAGAAAGTAAGGTTCCAAAATAAATCAAATATCCAACTATCAGAGGTTGAAACAAAACCTTTAAGTAAATGTTTTAAAAAAACGTTTTTTTTTAATATAATATACTTTTGTGCCTTGTTGAATAATGGCAAAGATATTCCAAGCATTCGTGGCAGCTAAGTTTAAATGATCTTACAAAATAATGTCTTTATTTATTTAAAACTTCGTGCACAAAGGTACAATGGCGGACTTAATGCCTTAGGCATTCTCTACCAGTCAACCGAGGGTGGTGAAGAGACAACATGGCAGGTGCATTGTTTAAACTGTGAAAAGCAAAAAAAAGTAAAACAAAGAAATACTAATAATACACATACATAAATAATACAAACCTAAATAAATACATTTATATTTTAACTAGCTGTTGCCCGCGGCTTCGCTCCTGTGGACCACCCCACAGGACCCGTTTTCGGCATAAAAAAATAGCCTATGTTACTCAGGAATAATGTAGCTTTCTACACTGGTGAAAGAATTTTTTACATCGGTCCAGTAGTTTCGGAGCCTATTCGGTACAAACAAACAAAAAAATCTTTCCTTTTTATAACATTAATTATATTTCTGCTATAGTCCATCCTATATACAAGGGGGGTGAAAGGAAACTTCCTTCTAATTACAGGCCCATCTCCGTCCTCACAACTCTTTCAAAAATATTTGAAAAAGTTATTAACGTGAGACTTGTGAAATTTCTTGAAAAATTCAAAATCCTGGCCAGCAATCAATTTGGCTTTAGAGCTGGAAAATCCACAGAAGATGCTACCTTGGAACTGTCAAAAACAATAATCGAACACTTTAATAACAAGCAAAAATCTGTGGGAGTTTTCCTGGACTTATCGAAGGCGTTCGACACAGTTTCTGTCCCCAAACTCATAGTTAAATTGGAACAAATTGGCATACGTGGCAATGCCCTTCATCTCTTCCGCAGCTATTTGACGGATCGGAAACAAATTGTTAAATTAGAAACCTATACAAGTGGAGCGGAAAACGTGACATTTGGTGTACCCCAGGGTAGTGTCCTTGGACCGACCCTCTTCCTAATCTATGTCAATGAGCTGTGTCAGCTATCTCTTGCAAACACTAAAATCATTACATATGCGGATGACACAGCTCTTATAACCCATGGCAAGGACTGGACTGAGACACGTGAAAGGACGGAACAGGCACTACGGTTGGTAATGAACTGGTTAACCTCAAACCTGCTCACCCTTAATATCTCTAAGACCAAATTTATCCCCTTTACCCCAGGAATTCTTAGTCAACCACCAACATCATTTGAGATCAGATCCCACGTTTGCGCTGATGCAGTCGGTAATGCCATCTTGTGTGACTGTGCACTGATAGAACGCTCTAACAGTATAAAATATCTTGGAGTTATAGTGGACAATCTCCTAACGTGGAAAAAACAGGTTGACTCTATTGTGGTTCGGGTTAGAAGATTGATTTATGTGTTTAAGAAACTTAGAGCAGCCGCTGATTTCTCGTGTCTGATATTGGCTTACTTTGCTCTCGCACAGTCAGTTATCAGTTACTGCGTAACTACGTGGGGGGGAACCCACAAGACATCCATGTTGAGGTTAGAGAGGGCCCAGAGAGCAGTCCTAAAAGTACTAGCTAAGAAACCAATCAGATTCCCAACCTCTGAACTATATCTACTCTGTAGGGTTCTCACAGTAAGACAACTGTTCATACTTCAGACTGTTCTTAAGAAACACAAGCTCCTATACTACGATCCACAGTACCTTGCTAAGAAGCGACGCTCTGACATAATCTGCAAGACTAAGTTCAGCAGACTAGCGGTGGTAAGTCGTCACTTCGATTATATCAGCCCCAAACTTTATAATAAAATAAATAGCATCTCACCTCAGTCCACCATCATCTGGAGACTGAAAAGCCAGCACTGTTTTTCCTTACGGAGACGCAGATAGGAAGTCCGTCAGATGTGTCGTACTTATCCTACCCAGGGTTTACCCTGGAGCACAATTTCAAACCACGTGCGGGTGTATGCATGTATGCCCGAGACGACACTTGCTATCGGCGTCTCCGTAACCTTGAAGACTCCAGGTTCTCAGTGCTGTGGGCTCTGGTGGACACAGGGCTGGATAAGATTATCTACGCCTGTGTCTACCGGTCGCACAGCGGAGATCAGGAGACAACCAGGCTCACAGAGTACCTCAGTGAGGCGGCTGATGCGGCACAGCAGCGGTACCCTTCCGCCCAATTAGTGCTACTGGGGGACTTTAATGCCCACCACCAGGAGTGGCTCTTCCCATACCAGTGCACTGACCATGCTGGTCGAGAGATGCGCAAGCTTGCGCTAGCGCTAAATCTCACCCAGCTGGTCCAAGGGGCAACGAGGGTGCCAGATGTTGATTCGCACACAGCCAATTGCTTGGACCTTCTGCTGACAACAGATCCAGACAGATACTCAGTGTCGATATCTTCACCTTTAGGTAGTTCCGACCACTGTCTGGTGAAGTCTGTATCCGTCTACTCCCCGCCCGATCCCAGCCCAAGAGGCACCCGGCGGGTATGGCGGTACAAGTCAGCAGATTGGGATGGGATGCGATCTTTTTTCGCATGCTATCCTTGGCAGCCCACTTGCTTCTCTTCGGACGATCCATCGTCGTGCGCTGACGCCGTGACTGATGTGTTGCGTCGGGGGATGGAGTACTATATTCCATTTTCTGACGTAGCAATGTCTAACGTCGACAGACCATGGTTTGGAGCCGAGTGTAACCACGCCAACGCGGTCAAACACAAGGCCTACCAGGAATGGGTTGGCGCTCGAACGCGCAAGGCAAATGACGTGAGTCAGAAGAAGAGAGCCTTCAACAGGGCTGCCAAGTCCTGCAAAAAGGTGATGCGAAGAGCACGGTTTGACCACATTAGCAGAATCGGGAACAAACTTGCTTCATACCCAGCGGGTAGCAAAGCGTTTTGGTCCCTGGCTAAGTCGGTCGAATCAAATTTCTGTCGCCCCTCACTACCACCACTGCTGAAACCTGACGGGTCATTAGCCCACTCTGCTGAGGAGAAGGCAAACTTGTTTGCCTCCCTCTTTGCGGAATCTTCGCATCTGAATTCTGATGGCGCGCAGCCTCCTCCTTCTTCTGATGGATGTGTGACGAGTATGTCGAACATTCGCATCCATCAAAAGGACGTCCGCAGGGTGCTGCGTAGCCTTGATGTGAACAAAGCGAGTGGCCCCGATGGTATACCAGCAATTGTACTTAAAACCTGTGCGCCTGAATTGTCTCCGATCTTGACACGCCTGTATCGCCTATCGATAGAGACTGGAAAAGTGCCGAAGGCTTGGAAGCAAGCCAACGTACAGCCCGTGCCCAAGAAGGGCAGTCGAGCTGACCCTGCCAACTACAGACCCATATCTGTAACGTCCATCCTCTGTAAGAGTATGGAACGTGTGCTCAACGGGAAGCTCCTGGCATACCTAGAAGCAAACGACATCCTCAGTGACCGCCAATACGGCTTCCGCCGAAATCGGTCCACTGGGGATCTTCTAGCGTATGCCATTCACATCTGGAGTGAGGCCATCGAGAGACACGGGGAAGCACTAGCCGTCTCCCTCGACATCTCGAAGGCTTTCGACAGGGTCTGGCACGAAAGCCTTATTGGTAAGCTTCCTTCCTTCGGTCTGCCTAGTGGTCTGTGTGATTGGATTGCGGACTTCCTGAGGAATCGATCCATCCGAGTGGTTATCGACGGCTGCTCGTCCGGTCAGTTAGATATCAACGCTGGAGTCCCTCAGGGGTCAGTGCTCTCGGCAACATTATTCTTGCTACACATTAATGATCTGCTAAAACCCGGAACCTTTGGGTACGCAGACGACAGCACTGTTGCTGAGAGATACGTGTCCGACGCGCGGGCTACTGGGCCTCAGATTCGGTCTCTCCGGGAGGCCATGGTTGAACGCTTGAACTTGTCCTTGAAGGCAGTCTCCGAATGGGGCGATGCCAATCTGGTCAAGTTCAATGCCGCAAAAACACAGGCGTGTCTCTTCTCCGCGAAAAAGAGCCAATTTCACCCGGCTCCTTCTTTCCGAGGTGTAACCATACCGTTAACGGACCATCTTGAGCTTCTTGGCGTAACGTTGACATCGACACTTAATTTTGGCCCATACATTGAGGCAAAGGCTCAACTGGCTGCCAAAAAGTTGGGGATCCTTGCGAAGGTGAGACGATACTTCACGCCGGAACAGCTGCTTAAGTTGTATCAAGCGCAAGTTCGATCTTGCATGGAGTACTGCTCTCACCTCTGGGATGGATCTGCCAAATACCAGCTTGATGCACTTGAGTCGATTGACAGACGGGCCAAAAGGCTTATTGGCAACGATGCACTGGTCGCCTCAAAGCTCCAGAGCCTCGAACATCGTCGCCGAGTTGCCAGCCTGTCGGTTTTTTATCGGTTACACTTCGGGGAGTGTGCGACGGAACTGCACAATTTGATTCCACCTAGCCCTTTCCATCATCGGACTACAAGACGTACGGCCATGCGCCATCGGTATATGGTGGACATCCCTCCCATACGCACAAAGCGTTTTGCTAATACTTTCATTGTGCGCACAGCTAAGGAGTGGAACTCCCTTCCGGGGTCTTTGTTCCCTGACAGCTACAACCTTGGGGTCTTTAAGTCAAGAGTGAATAGGTTTCTTCTAGGCAAGCGTGCTTCACCGTAGACCACATCATCGCTTAACATCAGGCGAGATAGTGGTCAAACGCGAGCCTATAAATTATAAAAAAAAAAAAAAAAAAAAAGCATATTAAAAATCTACCCTATGACTGAAAATTTATTAAAGAAGAATTTGACAGAGTGGTTAAAATCCATATCCTACGATGCAACTGAACAACTTGTGGTAACGTAACTAAACATAACAACTAACAACTCATATATGCAAACACACCCACACGCATTATATACACATACACTCACACACACAGCCACATACACCCTCAACACACCCCTACACTTCAACATACACTTTCCTTGATTTTGATTTTTTATTATATAAGTTCATTCAATATTATTTTTCTGTCTAGTAACAAAAGTAGTCTGGAACAAATTGTATTTTACTCTGTGTTGTTTTTCGGGCGCTGATAGCTGCGCCACAGTTTGTACTTCTGTAGCTATCATCGTTCCATTGTACTTTGTGTAATTCCGAAATGGTTCCAAATAAACGTTTATTATATTATTATTATTATATATTAATTATTAAAGTATAGATAAAGTAATGAATAGAAGTTATCGAGATGTCCTCTCCCCGATCTCTCCTTCTCTCGCAATGTCTTTTAAATAATGCGGGCTATTTCCTTAGATTAAGTAAAGTATTTCAATATAAACTGTCGAGCAATGAAAAAGTTCCACCCACAAAATGCCGACAAACACCTTAATTTAAATTTTTCACATTTAATTTAAAATTTGAACACAATATTTACGTTTTTAGTTGGTAATATTCTGATGCGCTGTTAAATGTACTTCAATATTGCAGACGGCGTCATTAAGCTAGCCTTTCCCGTTTAGGAGTAATTTAGTGCTATGTCACTGGAACGTTAACATTGCTCGCGAGTGTATCTTAAAAAGTATGTCATCATGTTGTCATTGTTAAAAGATGATGAGGGTTATAGGTAGGTACTGAACTACTAAGCGATTTCATATGAAGGCTCAATCAGTCTCATTTATAAACTTTTTATCCTAACCGTATGATTAGGTTAAACAGTGCAGCAATTAGCAGAATTATCTTCCTTCCCTTGTCCCAAGTTACTTGAGGTCGGCGCAACACGTTTTCTTCTTCCATACCGTCCTGTCCCCCGTCATGCAATTAGCAGAATCATAATTAAAATTTTCTATGGCGTATTTAAATTTAGAATCTGCTAACTAATGTTTAATGTAATGGTTTAGTACCTACATTACTGCAGCGGCCAGCAAAAGAGGCATTGGCGTACATACGTACGTCAATCAATGCCTAGTTGTGGCCAAGGCTTGTATAGAGTATAGTACTCTTCTCAAATAATGCGCGGAAATTAAAACTAAGTAGTATAGCCCTCGCCAAACTTCTTGGCCGTCCTGAAGTTGGTTTGCGCATGCGCGAGGCATGAAACGATGCTGTTTTTGTATGAGATTTACTATTGCGCAGCCATTGTAGCCAACTTCAGGGCGGCCAAGAAGTTTGGCGAGAACTATACCTAGAACTCATTTTGTCAAATAAAATTACTTTTTAACCCCCGACGGAAAAAGAGGGGTGTTATAAGTTTGACGTGTGTTGCTGTGTGTTTGTCTGTGGCATCGTAGCGTCCAAACGGGTGAACCGATTTCGATTTAGTTTTTTTTGTTTGAAAGGTGATTTTGTCGAGAGTGTTCTTAGCTATGTTTGAATAAAATGGGTTCAGCCGTTCAAAAGTTATGGGCGTGTCACTGTTTGAATCGGGGTGTTTACGCAAGATATCGTGTCATACCTAATTACGTGTTCAATAGATTGCCGATCGAAGCGTATCTACTATGTACTAGATAAATTATGTAGCATGAAATAAAATGTGTCGGGGTTTTTTTTCAATTTTGAAATTTTTCTTGTCAAAATCAATGACGGACAACGAACAACAATATTTATTTCCGCGTTAAAGTGTTCATTTGTTTTTTTTATTATCAACTTTCTATTTGCAAGCCAGTTCTAAATATAAATAAAACCTTTGCTAAGTTACCTCCTTGGTTGCCATGTTTCGGAGTAAAAGATCGTTCCATTTTTAAATTACACGACAACTACGACAAAAATAAAAAAAGTTTATAAAAAATCAAAAAACCCGACTGCTTAAAAAGCATACTAAAAAGACGTAAACAAGAAGAAAATCATGCTGTGCAGTCGGAGGATACATATTCGCGAACTGGTGGACCAAAACCAGATGTATCCTCCGACTGCACAGCATGATTTTCTTCTTGTTTACGTCTTTTTAGTATGCTTTTAAGCAGTCGGGTTTTTTGATATTTTATAAGCTTTTTTATTTACAACTTTTTAGTTACATTTTTTTTTAGAATTAGGTACATTTAAACATATAAGTGTTATATATTTTTGAAATCGCCTTTTAAACACTTTATTTTGATACCCCACACGAAGGGATTGGAAGAAAAAAAAATTACCCCCCCACAAAATGGCGCCCAAAAACCGCCATTTTTCCAATTTTAATATAGCCAGTGACACTCGCAAGATTAAGACGAATTGATTGACGTAAGAATCATCAAAATCAGCCAACGCGTTTGGTCTCTAGAACGCCACATAGGAACAAACATATATACATACATACATATATACATACATACATACATAGACTGATAAACACATTACCCTCCTTCGGCAGTCGGGTAAAAACCACGACAGATATGGATTTTCACACAACTTTTGCCGGCCGCTGCTCGCATGTTTTTGGCCAGTACTGCAATTTCGATTTATCTCGAAGAAGGTTGTCAAAATAATGCTCAAATGATGATGATGCCAATTATTTTGTTATTAATTTGGTCTAACTCTGCCTCTCTGTCCTCAAAACTCTCAGGTCTTTAAAACAAGAGTGAATAGGTAACTGACCATCACGTGAGATAGTGGTGTAACGTAAAGAATAAACAATTATTAAAATCAGGAAGAAATATATTAATTTATGTAAATGTAAGCTTCAAAACGTATTTTTTTATCAATCAAGGAAAAAGTAATTAACAAATTGAATTGAAATTAAATGGATTCGTTAATGCCTTTATACAAATCCTCGTTGAGTGGCAAAATTGTTGATTGTGAAAGAAATCTCTCATGTAGAGGTTAATCTTTATAGCTTAAAGTGATTGCCAGGACATTTAAATAATTTTCAGTTCGCTATTTCGACGTCTGTGACTTGTTCTTTGAGATGTGGTACTGGAGAAGAATGTTGCGCGTACCAGGGACAGGAAAGCGCAATAATAAGTCCATTCTCAGTCAAGACTGGAATAGATGTTCTGCTAGTCAGCTAAACATCTAATCCAGTCTTTCCAGGATATGCTACCAGAGAACCCTGAATTACTTTCGTCATATAGCTCGGAGACAGCCAGACATCCTCGAAAAACTGGTTGTGGTGGGGAAGGTGGATGGTAAAAGACCGCACGGACGTTCACCTACTCGTTAGTCAAACCAGATAAGAGCGATTACAGGACTCACGGTCACGGTCACCCACTGCCCCGAGAAGAACAGAAGACAAAGTGGCGTGGAAGCACCGCATAAGTGACTCTGTCAAAGCGTTCGAAGACGGGCATGACCTTCAGAAATAAAGACGAGGAAGCGCTAGATGGGAAACGCACAAGAGCGGTTCAGGTGACCGTTGAGGTAACCCCATGTCTAGTAGTAGACGTCGAGCACGATAAAGCAGTTCACTACACTAGTAGCTGACTCCGTTTATAAGCTGGATCGTATCTGAGCTTCTTTATTTTTAGCTTTTTTCCGTCAAATACACCATTAAATTTTTTTTGACACAAGGTATTCTCCACCAGTCAATCTCTTCTATTTATCACTTTCTATTTTTAACCCCGACGTGAAAAAGGGATGTTATAAGTCCGACGTGTGTTGCTGTGTATCTGTGTGTCTGTCTGTGGCATCATAGCTCCTAAACGGATGTACCGCTTTTGATTTAGTTTTTGTTTTAAAGGTCATTTAGGCGAGTGTGCGATGGAATTGCATGATCTAATTCCACCTAGCTCGTTTCATCATCGAACTACCAGACGTACGGCGATGCGCCATCGGTACATGGTGGACATCCCACCCATACGCACTAAACGTTTTGGGAATATTTTTATGATGCGTACAGCTAAGGAGTGGAATTCCCTGCCGGAGTCTGTGTCTCCCTACAGCTACAATCTAGGGGTCTTTAAGTCAAGAGTGAATAGGTTACTTCTAGACAAGCGTGCTTCACCGTCGACCACATCATCGCTTACCATCAGTGAGATAGTGGTCAAGCGCGAGCCTATAGTGTATTAAAAAAAAGAAGTGTTCTTAACTATGTTTGATTGTTCTTAGCGTGTCATAATTACGTGTTCAGTAGATTGTCGATCGAAGCGTGTCTACTGTCTACTACTAAATAAATTATGTAGCATGAAATAAAAATGTGTCGGGGGTTTAGTAAGTTTTTTAAACCTTTTTTCCCTACTGCTCCAGGATTTCTTTCGCCAACTATAACAAAGCTTCATTCATTCAATATCAGTAAGAATTCACAATCTGTTAGTTGTCCTTCCTACTGAATGTGACCTCTGTATTATATATAGCCTACAATGCGTCCTTATGTGGGTGTCGGCCATCATTACTTTACCGATTTTCCTGTGTTACCACTCTTATCACGGTCTATTTTTTTCTAGGCGTTGATTGTCAATCAACAATACTGCTTTTTTTTTTGCAAATACAAATGGTTAGAAAACAAGAAGAAATCACCGATTCCCTTTATTTTGCCGAGTTGAGCAAACAAATATATATACTGAACAGATGATTTCCGTTCTTTTTTCTAATACCAAACCCCACGGTCATGTGCCGACCCCATCCAGGTTCTTCCCATTATGTAACCTTTACTCTTATTTAATCTATGACAGTCTATTTTTAACACATTTGCTATTTTTAACAAATTTATTTTTAAAACAAACCCGCTTATCTTAATTAGTCTCTTATCAAAAAGTTTCATAGTTGGATAAATATAAATTAACTGTATAAGAATTTCTTATATAAAAGCAGAAACATAATGAGAATTCACGCAACAAATATACTTCATTAATTCCAATAAATAAAAATTAAAAATGTATCCATGTCATGAGTAATATAAAGCGAAACAGTAACTAAAAGTCACACGACACTACAGAAGAATTGAATGAACCTAAAGCGCGTTTAACCGCTTGAAAAAAATTCCTGCCCAACACGCGTCTAGTACACGCAGCGATGAAAGCGCGGTATTGTGTAAGCGATTTGCACTCCGCGCGCCATATTCCGAACGCGCTCTTTGCATTGTCTGTGTCATAATATTCAAATTTCGAACGCTGCGAGGCGGGAATCGATGTATTTTTTTTTCATTTCGTTTTATTTTTTTGTCTTTATTAATTGATTACTTTTGGTTCACAACGTTTGTGAAATATTGTGTCAATTTTACGTTGTGCAAATAGTATTGTGGTTTTACTATCTTATCGTGTAGTGTATGATATGGTAATTTTTGAACGACTATTGTGCCTACTCGGTAGTTCCCGTGGAATCAGAAGTGTTTGATCAGAATATTATCGCAAAAAAAAATCTCAGTGTTAAAATCGTGAGAAAAATTTGTCAAAATCTGTGAAAAAAGTGACTTAATATTTTTTTCATATTAAATCTTTGTGTAAACGACCTTTTCCAACAATGAATATATATAGATTGGGACATTTGCGTCAAGTTTCGCAAACTTTGCAGTAAGTATTAGCATCATAAATAGTTAAATATCGTTATCATAATGTTGTGTTTATTTGAGACAAACAAATAAGATAGACAAAAACATGGCTGACGCATATGACATGGGTGACGCATATGTCAGAGGTACTACAGAAACACTCAACGAAATTGAGAAATTCTTGAAACACAAATAACTTCATCAATAGGTATCAAAAAAAACACTTTTTGACTATTCCAATAATTATCAAAAAAGTGTTTTTTTTTAAGATGCTGGTTCAATACCATTTTTCTACAAAGAGTAATCGGAAGAAATTATTGGCATCCTGCCAAGAGGAAAATACTTCACGACTGTTTAACTTATCAAGGAAAAAATTGTATGTTTCATGGTTTCATACAAAAACTTTTTAACAAAAAATTAAACCGACTTCCAAAACAAAACACAATAAAGGTTTATCCACACATATCAGGGGCGTGCCCGGGACGTGACAGGGCCGGGTCCCGTCAGGGGCTCAAAAAAAAATCGTTGGGAACATTTTATATGAACTCGTTCACACACGTCCGAGCACGGGACGTGGCCGGACGTGTGTGAACGGCACGGTCTGTCCACGTCCCGTGCACGTCCCGGGCACGGCCCTGATATGTGTGGATAGACCTTAAACCGAAAAATAACTTTCTTTCAGCGGGGTCGGTGTCAAAGACGCAAAAAATTGGTACTAAAGACACCGACTACCGAAATAGTACATTGTGATACAAGGGTGGAAAGTAGGTTATTGCAAACGAGCTGTCATTAACAAGCCCGAGCCGAAGGCGAGGGTTTTTAATGACACGAGTTTGCAATAACCTACACGCCCGTGTATCACACGATATTTTTCAATACAGTTGTGGGAAATAGTAAAAACAAATCAAAGAATTAGATTTGTTAATTCACAATAAAATAAAATTTTCGCGCGTTTTTGCAACTGGACATATTTTTTTTACAACGTAAACAGCCTACACAGCCTATTCGATTTTTGACAAATGTTGATGTGAAAATAATTAAATTGAAACTGGTAATTAAATATATTAAGCAACCATTAAAAAGACTTTTGAGAATTAAATGCTAAAACGTACGGAATCATTCATTTTTCCTCGTATAAAATCTATTCCATTTTATTCTATGTATGAAAACTCTTTGCTACTAAACTTTTTTAAATTGACTTATAACTAAAGGCACGTTTTTGTAACTGGACATTTTTTACAACGAAAACAGTCTATACAGCCTATTCGATTTTAGACAAATGTTGATGTGAAAATAATTAAATTAAAACTGGTAATTAAATATATTAAACAACCATTTAAAAGACTTTTGAGAGTTCAATGCTAAAACGTACGGAATCATTCATTTTTCCTCGTATAAAATCTATCCGATTTTATTCTATGTATGAAAACTCTTTGCTACTAAACTTTTTAAATTGACTTATAAATTTAAAACTAAACTGCAAAACTAATGATCGAGCTCGTAAACAAAAGTCACGACTGCGTAACAGAAAGATGCCTATGCATAAGATTTAATTTTCGAATCATACTTATAACCTCTGAAAGTACGCCATGTTTAACAACTGTATTGAAAAGAAAATTATTTGTTATTGTTAAAAGGTTTTTTATTATTGTCTTTTTAGTTTTGGTACTTAATATTACCATGAAAATCATTTATAGCCAAAGGGCTTCTCATTACAATTCAACAAGCGTTCTAAATGCAAATGCTTGTCATGTTGATAAAAATATCATATAAAATTTGAGGAATTCCCTCGATTTCTACGGGATCCCTTCATCAATGCCTGACTTTGTGACAATGGGACCACCAAAGTATACCCTTTCAAACAAAAAAAAGGTTTCAAAGTCGGTCCACAATTGACGGAAAAAAATCGGCGAAAATACAAAAACAAACAAGTGTAAATTCGAAGATAGATCCTAGTCAGTCAAAATATCTGAAACTTTTTCATTTGCGCTTTTTCGACTGTATTCGTTATTTGAAAGTTTTTCATATTCATGACTTGATGAGTTTGGATTTAAAATTATCGGCATAATTTTAAGAAGTGAAAGTAACTTCCTAAAATTATGCCGATAATTTTAAAAACAAACTGTATTATTGGATGGATTTTTGCAATATCTATTCTTCTGATCAATTGAATGATTTATTATTATTGTATCTAATATTTAATTGGAACAGTTATTGGATCGTGGACGTCAGTTAGGCAGTCGCTCCATATCAAATTCTTGAACTCAACCGCATTCGGTGAACTGGTAACCGTCCACAACATTGTGGGAGTATTTAAGTCAAGAGAAATAACGTATTCAAAGTTACTTCTAGGCATGCGTGCTTCACCGTCGACCACATCATCACTTCAGTCAGTGAGATAGTTGTCAAACGCGAGCCTATCGTCAATAAAAAAATGAAAGCTGGGCAAAGGCTAAACAGATTGATAATCCAATCGAAATATCTTACATCAGAATTGACAGCAGATTGACCGATTAGGGACGTGATAGGAATACACGTGTTGTTTTTGCACGATAACGTGGGGTGCATAGTCAGACGGCACTAAATAGTACCGCTTGACATGTTATTTGGTACTTTAGTGTCATATGAAATAGTACTGTCTGTTTTGAAGTTTTGATACTTCTAGAATTATCCACGGAATAGTACCGAAATTTATGGTGGTATTCAGCGGCGGTTTTTAATGATATTCAAATAATATGCAACATTTTTTACTATTAAAAATGGTGCCGTCTGCATCGGTAATTATAATGTCATTCAAGAAGAATGTTATTGGCAGTGGCACTTTTAGTGGCGTCTGTCTGTTGGTACTTTTAAGGAAGGGTTATTCATTTGTGAGTGTGTATTCTGTAGCGGAATTATTAGTGACATTCAGGCATCACTCATCATTTATTATGTGCAACGGTTATTTTAATGTGATAAGATTGTTTTGAATAGCGTCTTCTGTCATGTTTCTAAAGTTTTATCCTCGAAAAAGTGCCGTAAATACTCGTCGGCAATGATGTCGGCTGTGGTACTTTTAATGTAATTTTAGAACTAGAATGTTATTGACAGTGGTACTTTTAGTGACTTACGAAATAGTGTCGTCTGTCGTGGAACTTCTGGAACTGTCCACGGAATAATACAACCATTTATGAAAGGTGTATACAGTCGCAGTATTTTAAGTAACTTTCAGTATGCACTCATACAATATAATAATGTTATGTATCGTTATTATCTGTAAGGTTATTTTAATGACATAAAATAGTTTAGACCAGTCATTTATGGTACTAACTTTTCATCCACAAAAGATGATCGTAGGTAATCGTCTGCCTTGACACAAATAATTGCCTTTCTGTAATGGTGCTTTTTAATGTTAGTAGCAGAGTTTTATTTGGATTGGCATTTTAGTGGCGTACGAAATAATCTTGTTTACCGTGGTACTTTTGAGAGTCATTCCAGAAATAGTGCCGTCTGCTACGTTGGTCTTAGTGGCATACAAAAAAATATTGTTTTCATCTGTGGTACTTTGTTTATCATTATTGAGCCAGTATTATCTGGCGGAGGTATTTGGGTAGGTACTTTTAGTGCTATCCACGTAATAATGTCGTCATCTTATTGACCGGTACTCATTAGTACCGTGTGACTTAGTGAATCGTGTCATTTGATTGCATTTGAGGATTTTCTTGTATTATTTAAAACAAAAATCATTGAATCGGAAATGACAGATCACTTTGTAGGCACTTATAGTCCTTTGTTCCTCGCTGGTCACTTTTTAAATGCAGACCTTAAGGCCGAATTTTGTTTATATTTGATATTGAGTTTCAGTAAAGTATAGTGTCTTTCAGATTTAAATTCCGATTCTTGACTGAACAACATTGCAAAAAATAAAACCCCACTGAAAAGATGTAAACAAGAAGAAAATCGTGCTGTGCAGACAGAGGATACATATTCGCGAGCTGGCTGACCAATACTATAAATATCCTCCGACTGCATAGCATGATTTTCTTCTTGTTTACATCTTTGCAGTCAGGTCTTTGATTTTATAAACTTTTTTTATTGTACTGTACTTGTACTTACGTACCTACTTTATTTTTTTCGAATGTGTTTTAAACATATGGGTTTAGAAGAAAAAAAAATAGCAAACCCCAAAATAAAATCAAAAAAATCCGCTTTTGATGAAAATGTTCCTTTTTTTTAACGGCACTTATCTAAGAACTTGGGCGGCCAGACCTGTCTAACGATATATTAATTATAAAAATACGTCAAGTCGTTTGAAAGATACGAGGTAATAAAGAATATTACATACATACATACCCTTTCCTTGCAGCCGGGTAAATACGGGCTTTAAAGTTTATTTTTCCGTTCTAACAATTTAACTGAGATGATGAAGAATAGAGCAGTACCTACAATCTAGGAGTATTTAAGTCAAGAGTTGACGTCGTCGACCACATCATCGCTTACCATCAGGTGAGATAGTGGTCAAACCCGAGCCTATAAAATATAAAAAAATATGGGGGCATATTATTTACTTTGTTGGTGTGGAGTGACAAGACTGGATAAAGTGAGAAATTAATATTAGAGGAAGTTTGAAAGTGTCAGTGACAGAAAAGTTGAAAGGAAACCGTTTGTCCTGGTATGGTCATGTGATGAGGAGGGATGAAACGCATTCAAAGAGTTATGAATATAAATGTGGATGGTTGCAGAGGAAGGAAACTAAAGCAAAGATATGATAAAGATGTGAGGAGTGATATGAAAAAAAAGGGAGTCAGTGATAGCGTGACGGGGGACAGGACGGTGTGGAAGAACAAAACGTGTTGCACCGACCTCAAGTAACATGGCACAAGGGAAGGAAGATGATGATGGTTTTAAGCACACCATAAGAAATAATTCAAAAGGAAACTTAAAACTTGTCTTATGGCACTCGGAGATCTCTTCCAGGCAACCTGTTATTGACAGTAATTGCCAGGACATAGTGTTAAAGATACTATATTGTAATAAATACGCAGATACATACGTACGCTATGTAATAGATGCATTTTATTTACGCACAAAATATGTAGAGAAATATCGCAGAATGCGTAATCCGGTCGCAAAAACGTCATATGTATAATTTCAAATGCAAATAAAGCTATATCCTTTCCTTAATATGTTGTTAGATAAGTATAATAATAATAAGTTTTATTTAATCGCAAATCTTAGTAGGTTAATGCCATTTACTTTTCCTTTGAAAACCGGTGTTGACGCTGTGACATTTGCGAAACATATAACACCGGTTTATAAAGTCTAAAAAACCGGTCAAGTGCGAGTCGGACTCGCGCACCGAGGGTTCAGTACAAACAGTTACATTCACCAATATAATTAGGTAACTACGGAACACGGGTGGGTTTTAAAAAGGTCAACGGGAACTACCATATAGGTTTTCAAAACCTATAGGGTATTTCCGGTTGACCTAGAATTGTCAATTTTGGTTAAAGCAAGGTCTTGCAGCACAAGTAAAGAGAAAATTCCGAAAAATAAAAAAGTTGAAAATTAAGGTAAATTTTGGTATTTACAAATCTAAATTTGCCCATATCTTTCTATCGTGTGTAACCTAATGAGGACTATAGACCTCAGTATCTGGTATAAATTTCAACATGCTAGGTCCACCCGTTCCTGAGAAAATCGGTGGTGACAGACGGACAAGAGCTATAAGATCACTCATAAAGGTTCCTTTTTAGGGTTCCGTACCCAAAGGGTAAAATCGGGACCCTATTACTAAGACTCCGCGGTCCGTCTGTCTGTCACCAGGCTGTATCTCATGAACCGTGATAGCTAGGCAGTTGTTTTTACAGATGATGTACCTATTTCTGTTCCCGCTATAAGAACAAATACTAAAAACAGAATAAAATACATATTTAAGTGGGGCTTCAAACCCTTCGTGCGCGAGTCCGACTCGCACGTGACCAGTTTTTTGCTAATTTCCCACAAATTGTGTATTTTGAGTTTGGTCATTTTCATTCTAGGGATGTGTTACTTCCAAAATCCCGAAGACTGGCCAACCAGAAACTTGACTGAATGGCTCGTTCAGAGATCCAAAGGTCTCGACTCGAGCGCTACTTTTGCCTTCATATTGGGACATTTTGTGTTCTCCATATCGAATTTTTCAATAGAAGCCTGAAGGCTGAACTTTTGCATGTTTTTGTTTTTAGTATTCCATCTGTTTCTGCTTTTAGTATTCCAATAAGCCTATTGGCAGCAGATCGGTCCACAATTAACGGATATTTCGGTGAACATACAAAAATAAAACATAATGTCGAACATAGAAACGCCTCCTTTTTGTTTTGGAAAGTCGGTTATTTGACTAACGAGAAGAGAGGTTCGCTGACCGGCCTTCTTATCATAACTGAACTGTTGACTCACTGAGCCAGTGATTTTATTATTTTTGCTTTTATCTGTAATTAATTATTTAGATTACATCACAAGTTACTGTATACTGTACTAGTTTTTGTCAGTGGCTTCGCCCGCGTGAATGTCGAAAATTATCCCAAGGGAGCATATTCCCGGAATAAAAAGTATCCTATGTGTTATATCAGGATATTGGGTACTTTCATACTAAATTTCATCAAAATTGGTCCAGCCATTTGAGCGTGAAGAAGTAACAAACAAACACACACCCACTCACAAACTTTCGCCTTTATAATATTAGCGTGAGTAAGTTTGTATCTTGTTCTCTGTTACGGGTTGTCGGCAGACAGAATTCTTGACATCAAGTCTTACAGCGTTGTATCGTGCTGATCGTGCTACTTAGTACTAGGGTTGTGGAGGTCAGATAGGCAGTATCTCCATGTAAAAACTGGCACTCGGCAGTACTGCACTCCAGCATCCAATTAGACTGGAAGCTGACCACAAGTTAGTTAGGAAAGGCTAGGCGTTTGATAAGTTTACATCATAATGTTGTCATCATAATCGTCAGTCTTTTAATGTTTTCACTGCTGGGACAGTGTCACAGACATCCTCTCTGTGAGAGGGAATGTGGCGTTATTCACCGTTATGAGAGAAAACATAAAACAAAACACAAAAAAAAAAAAAAAAAAATGGCCAAGTGCGAGTCGGACTCGCGTACGAAGGGTTCCGTACCATTACCGCAAAAAAAACGTCAAAAAATAGAAAGAAAAAGAAAGAAAGAAAAATTGTTTATTCTGCACAAACTAAACGCATAATACAAAATAAAGAGTGGCATTCACTAAAGGTACAAATTAGCCAAAAGCCACGTTTGTTGTATGGGAGCCCCACTAAAATAGTTATTTTATTCTGTTTTTAGTATTTGTTGTTATAGCGGCAATAGAAATACATCTTCTGTGAAAATTTCAACTGTCTAGCTATCACGGTTCATGAGATACAGGCTGGTGACAGACGGACGGACAGACATATAGACAGACAGACAGACGGACTGCGGCGTCATAGTAATAGGGTCCCGTTTTTACCCTTTGGGTACGGAACTCAAAAAAAAAGAAAAAAAAAAAAGAAAAGAATAACACATAAGAAAAAATACACAAAGTAAAGCGTCTGCATGGGTTCGAACACACGACCTACAATTTGTAAGTCGCGGCTGTTACCACTGAGCCACCACTGCTCCAAAGATAATGTTGTGTTCTGAGCTTATCATTTCGCGTATGTTGAGATATTGAGATCACTGATAAGGACTTTAAAGATTACCTATTGTTATCGCATGTAGAATAGAAGTTGGCTGATAGAAGTCTTATCTTAAACCTTGAATAGTGCACGTGTGTAAGGAAGTAAAATAAAATAGGTACCTTAAACAAGCAATGTTGGGAAAAATTGCCTACAAGGAGTTGTGCCTGACAATTGAAAATCTTTTTTACAAAAAATACCACTGACTAAAATACTTTCCTTATTATTCTATAACTTTAAAAAAAGCCTCAGATCAAAATGTCCTCAGATAATTAAATTGTCTTTGAGATGGTGACAATTTCATTAAAACACGCCCAGCGGTTTTGGTGCGATTGTCGTTTTATTGTCCGTGTTAGACATAACTTTACAAATTAATTACTCTATGTTATACGAATAAAACTCAAAATTTTCTTAAATCAATTTGTTAAGAAAATGGTTTAATGTAACATATATCTTCTTCTTTGTCTGGCCCTTTCCCATTTCACTTGGGGTCGGCCCTCTGTATCATGCGACTCCAGGCAGCTCGGTCCTGGGTCGTGTCTTTGTCGATTTGGGCTTCTTTAAGGTTCTTATTTACTACGGACATCCATGTGATTCGGGGTCTTCCTCGTCCTCGGGGTATAGTTTTGATATCTAGCACTTTTCTGGTCATATGGTCGGATGGTCACCTCATAACGTGTTCGTACCACCGCAGACGGCTCTCCTGAAGTTTATCTGGGATAGGTCTTACTTTAAAGGTGCCTCTTATGTGAGTGTTTCTGACATGATCCAGTCTAATTACACCACCTGCCCACCTGAGCATCTTCATCTCTGCGCAGTGTAACTGATTTTCATGCTGCTTTTTGAGTGGCCAGCATTCAGCTCCGTATGTCATGGCCGGTCGGACGGCTGCTCTATATAGTCGTTCCTTTAAGTGCACGGGCATTCGGCTGTCGCATAACACGCTGGACAGTTCTCTCCATTTCATCCACCCGGTATTTATGCGATGGGTGACATCAGCGTCTATTGACGCATCTTTACTGATGACTGACCCTAGGTACCTGAAATGGTCCACTTCTTTTAGCTGGGTGTTCTACAGACAGATGGTGTGTTTGCTGTTGATACCACTTAAGTTGAAATGCATATACTCGGTCTTCTCTCTGCTTATTCGCAGACCTGATTTTCCAGAGCTTCCCTCCACTTTTCTAGAATCTGCTGTAGGTCGTACATACATTTAATGTAACATATATATTATCCAAAAAAATACGACAAGCCGTTTAGACGTGATTCTCGTTTTAAAATCAGCTACTCAGGGGCATCTGCGCCTTACGGAGTCGCCCACATAACTGTGCTATTTCGCGCAGTATGCTTGAGCATTTCTAAACGTAAAAATAAAATGACATGCAGGTTTTCTCACGATATTTTCTTTCGCAAGCACAAGAACAGTTATTACAATAATTACGTCTTTAAATAGCAGTTGTTGAAGAAATCTGATTCCATAATATTATGAAAATGGAGCTGGCAGCTTTGTTTTAAAAACTTTTGTTTTACTATGAATGTCAAGTTCAATTGTACGATTTTCTCATTGTCATAAGAACATTAAACGGTCCAGTCCGGTTAGATTGGAAGCCGACCCCAAACGTACAGTAGTCACAGCTCACAGCGGAGCTTTGTGCCCCTGGAATTGGCCGTAAGACCCTGCGCAGTTGCTATTTTTGTGTCAATATTGAAATAGATATGAAGATAGCATTGTCACAAACATAGATATAATTATATTTCTATGGTCACAAACATTTGCGTTTATAATAATATTATCATCATGATGATGATGCTGATGATGATATATATTATTATGATGATATATCACACTAATATTATAAAGGCAAAAGTTTTTGAGTGTGTGTGTGAGTGTTTGTTACTTCTTCACGCTCAAACGGCTGGACGTATATGGATGAAATTTGGCACAGAGATAGGTTATAGTCTGGAATAGCACATAGGATACTTTTATCCCGGGAATATGTACCCTTGGTATAATTTTCGACATTTACGCGGGCGAAGCCGCTGGTAGCAACTTGTTGAAATAATAACTTTGAGTGGTTTTTTTTTGGGTTTGCTTATCTATCTAACCAGCTGTGACCCGCTGCTAGACAAAAGCCTTCATTTCTTCCTTTAAAAGATGGAGAGACGATCTTGACTATGTTTGCAATATTTGTAAGTCTGTGAGAACCATGTTCCTATTTATCAAGTGAAGGAATTTACCTGTTAGTGCTTGTAATACTTTATACCTATACGTAGTATAGTAGTGTTAGTCTGCGTGCATCGTTCTCACGTAAGTATATGAATTAATGTATGTATGTCACATCATCATCACATCATCAGCCTATTAATGTTCCCACTGCTGGGACACAGGCCTCCTCTCTGTGAGAGGGAATGGGCCGTAATCCACCACGCGGGCCCAGTGCTGGTTGGTGGATGTCACATGTCTTCGAATTTTTGGTTCTAGGACATGCCGGTTTCCTCACGATGATTTCCTTCACCGTTTTGAGAGCAGTGGTGATGAAATAATTTACGCAAGGTAAAGCGCCTGCCTGGTCTCGAACCCGCGACCTACAACTTGTAAGTCGCGGCAGATACCACTGGGCCACCACTGCTCTGTATGTATGTAAATGTTGCACTTGATCATGCTTTATGTGCTCAAGCCAGCAAGTTGATAGCGGGGCTGACTGTCCTGGGTTCCTTACATTTACAACATACATTTAAGGTTGTCCTAGTCGATCCTTCTTCCATACAATCTTAGTCTAGCGATTACTCCACTGTTTGGCGATGAACGTTCAAAATAAAAAATGATATCAATTCGTCTTATCATTATCTAGCCCTGTATGGAAACAAAAAAGTAAAATAAAAAAAAATTTAGTTATGAGCGTAGAAAGTTCCACATTTCAACACAAATTTTAACGGGCGAAAATAAATACCATAAGAAGAAGGAAAATTGCAAAACAGTCACCATACAGATTAGTAGTTCGACAATGCAAATAATTTTATTTTAAACAGATACATTTAGTCGTTTTTTTATGATATCCATGATCCCAAAAGTCTGTTTATAAACATTTCGCGCGCTCGGTTTCGCCCTATAAATCATCATCCTTTTCGCTACAAATTTGCAAAAAGTTTGTATTCGCACGCGAACTAGCTTCTTACTGCTCATCACAGCATCTATCTCTTTCGCACGTGTTGTCGGTTGATATAGCATGCATTTTAACCTCACGCACAAAATAGTTCGTGCCGTCGCGTCGCGTCGACTAGGGAAACCTTAAGTATAGCGACTCGTGGAGACTATTTTACCGTAGCCAGATAAAAACTAAAGACGATCGTAAAAGTTAGCTGAGCGTTTAATGACCAGAACTAATATTATTTCTACAGTTTACACTATGTTTGTCTAATCGGAAAATAGCTAATTAGAATATGCACATGTTCTAAAAGCTATAAAGATAAAGGGATGAATATTAAGTTTCAGCTAATTGTCTTGCCTGGAAAGATTAATTATGTAGCTCTAAGATAACATACCATCACGCTTGTTTGCCCGAAGGTGAAGGTATAAGTAGAGCTGAATAGCACTTCCACATTTTTTTACTTATGCTCAAATTTCTTGTTTAGCGTGCATATACCCCTTTGTAGCTGATTTTAAAATGAGAATCACGTCTAAACGGCTAGCCGTATTTTTTGGAAAAATATATGCTACATGAGACCATTTTCTTAATAATTTGATCTAAGAAAATTTTGAGTTTTATTCGTATAACATGGTGTAATTTATTTAAATGTGTAAAGTTATGTCTAACACGGACAAAAAAACGAAAATCGCACCAAAACCGCTGGGCGTATTTTAATGAAATTGTCACCATGTCAAAGACAATTTAAATGTCTACATTTCGATCTACGTTTTAAAGTCATAGACTTTTTTTTTTATTGGCTCGCGCTTGACCACTATCTCACCTAATGGTAAGCGATGATGTGGTCGACGATGTAGCACGCTTACCTAGAAGAAACCTATTCACTAATGACTTAAAGATTCCCAAGTTGTAGCTAGCAGGAAATACAGACTCTGGCAAGTCTCTCTATAATAATGAAAGTACAAAAAACTACTGAATTTGCGGTCGCGCGGGTGTGAATGTGAAACGAGTGCGCGTTTTGTTCCCTCAAGGTCGTTGGCGACTATAGTCTTCTTAATTTTGGCAATTCTTCGGGCTATGTCGGTAACCCGGGATCTCTTGCGGATGCCTTCATTTCCATAGCCCTCTCCATTGCCCTTTGTGTGACTTGCTATAAATTAATTAGTAACTATAAATTGGCTATTAGTGAATCCTAATCAGCTGTTATTCTTTGTAGTATGAATTGATTACTTATAGCATGGCGTAAACTAAATTGTCCATGTAACAATTACATACTTATTATCAATATTGTTTGTTAGTGTAAAAAACAGCTGTTAATATGATTAGGTTATTGTTCTGTGTGCAAACAACAACTTTATTTATTTGTTATTTATTTTATTGTACCTTTATGCAAATAAAACGTTTTGATTATAGAAATGGTTGCGTTCGCTAGCATTTATAAATCCGTTTTTCGTTTATCCGGTTCCGTACCCAAAAGGTAAAAACGGGACTCTATTACTAAGACTCCGCGGTCCGTCTGTCTGTCACCAGACTGTATCTCATGAACCGTGATAGCTGATGACCGCCGGAACAACCATCTGTAGGTCATACAAATATTTGTTCCGTGCGGGAATCAAACCCGCGACACGCAGCGCAGCAGTCAATGGCTCAACCACTGCGCCAACATCACACCACATCATCAGCCTATTTATTTTTCCCACTGCTGGGACTCAGGCTTCCTCTCTGTGATCGGGAATGGGCCGTAATCAACCACGCGGGCCCAGTGCGGGTTGGTGGAAGTCACATGTCTTCGAATTTTTGGTTCTAGGACATGCCGGTTTCCTCACGATGTTTTCCTTCACCGTTTTGAGAGCAGTGGTGATGAAATAATTTACACAAAGTAAAGCGCCTGCCTGGGTTCGAACCTACGATCCACAACTTGTAAGTCGCGGCCGATACCACTGGGCCACCTCTACTCTCAACTCTGCACCAACCGTACGCCCAAACAAGTTTGTTTTAAGCTTAGTAGCACGACCTTGAAACAATAACCACAACATATTATTGTATGTGGTTTAACTCATAAACGTATTTACCGACGATACTGTATAACTTGACCGTGTTTTCTCGAAAGTTCTTACCGCATGCCATGCCGTGGTAAAAATATTACATAACCGGACAGAATAGTCGTACCGAGGCACTGGACGCCTTGTACTTACATTGATGCATTTCTACTCATAGAGACTATTCTAACCACGACTGCATCACCCAAAGGTCGACTGGTAGAATATGCCCAACGCATTAAGTCCGCCTCTGTACGTTCGTGTGCATGAAGTATTAAATTAATGAATAAACGTTGTGAAAAAGTTTGTTGTAAAATGATATTTCTATACTAATAATATTATAAAGAGGAAAAATTTTTTTGTTTGTTTGTTTGTACCGAATAGGCTCCGAAACTACTGGACCGATTTGAAAAATTATTTCATCAATAGAAAGCTACATTATTCCTGAGTGACAGAGGCTATTTTTTTATCCCGAAAACGGGTCCTGTGGGGTGGTCCACGGGAGCGAAGCCACGGGCAACAGCTAGTCCTTAATATGATAAAAGGGTTTTGAATTGATGGCTGATCTAATTAGTTTTATATTTCTAATCTATACTAATATTATAAAGAAGTAAAGTTTGTGACGTTGTAGGGGGTAATCTCTGGAACTACTGAACCGATTTTGAAAATTCTTTCACCAGTAGAAAATTACATTATTCGTGAGTGTAATAGGCTGTAATATGTTTTAAACAAAATTAGAGATTCTTATGAAAATTGCTATAATGTAACCCAAAGTAGCAAAATGTTGCATACAAATTTCATTCTTTGGCGTGCTCTGAGAAAACTATTGATGATACATAAAAATTATGTACTACATGATTTGGTAGGGTAGGTAGGGTTGGGTAGGTAAGGTAGAGCAGGTAGGGTAGGGAAGATAGCCAATCGACGGGAGCGAAGCCCCAGGACTGACTCCTAGTTACTTCATAATTGTACACTGGACTACTTATCTTCTTTCTTTTGTGAATTATCTCTATTACTCTTAAGGTTTGCCGGTAGAAAACTCTACTTTGAATTAAGCTCGCCTTTGTGTATCAACTTTATGATCAGCACTCTATTTTGTATTTTAGAAGTAAATATACCTCGTTTGTTTTATCTTTGCAGATACGTTTCCGCATTGTTTGATAGTTTAATAAAATTAGGTTCAATAACAAGATTACGAATTTTACGATCGAGCGGGTGTCGGTTCGAACCGAAACAAATATTTAGATGTTTGTTCCAAGTCGAATGTTTTAGGCCGGTTACAGTGCTCGACCGACCGACCGTCAGTGCGTACGTTCCGTCCAGACCCTAGGCATTAATCGACCGTCAGTTTTTACCATTCAGTGCTCCTATGACCAACAAATTGACCGGACTTAGTACACACTGTACGCATCGGGGTCCACTAATCGGTGCAGCACTGAACGCGTTCATTTGTTTCCATAGCGCGTCGGTCGACCGAACGCACGCATGCGGACGCGCTCGACCGAGACGCGCGACGGTCCTCGTACGCAGTGCGTAGCAAAATACGCGTGCGTACGGTCAGTCCAGCACTGTAACGATTTATGAATTTTCATATAAAAGACAAGCACGATCGGAGCACTGAATATGGGTTCGGTTTGGTATCTATATTTTGTTTTGCCTACCACTCGTATTATAAATTTAAATTAGCACTTGTTTCTTTCCGCTAACATTGAAACCATGTTTTTGACGATTAGTCGACGAGAGATTAAGTCTTTATCAATAAGCAAACCTCTTCTCTTTGTCCCCAGAGAGTCCAGCTCAGAGCTGGTCGCAGTTCGAGTCTCCATCAATGGCATGACATGCCAGTCCTGTGTGAGGAGCATCGAGGGATCCGTCAGGGAACTGCCTGGCATTGAGTATGTTAAGGTAAGGAAGCATTCATCATTATCATATCAGCCGAGAGACGTCCACTGCTGTTATCATATCAGCCGAGAGACGTCCACTGCTGAACATAGCACCCCGTGTTGTCACAACGACCTTTTGTGCATCTCACATGCAGCGGACTCCCGAAGCCTTCACCAGATCTTCGGTTCATCTTGTGGGATGCCTTGTATTGTACACACCTTACGAGCTTCAGAAAAAGACTTTCACTCTGCGTGTGAGTGACTGGGATGAGAGAGAGACATGGTCAACAGCAAGGTTGTGAATGGTGGAGCCATGTACCGTATCCTTTGAAACACGTACCTAGGGTCCCTTCAAACATTTTTCTCGCACGTAAACCAATGCGATAGTTATATAGAATTAGTACTTTTAGGCACTTGTCACAAATGATTGGCTATCGACTATTTTCTCGCTGATGAAACGTACAAAAGATATATGATCCCGTGTCAATAAAAGAGACACATATATTAGTAGTTGATCGCTGGCTGTACACACTGCCGGCGAGTACTCTCTCACACCATTGTCGCAGCGACAAGAGCTATCAAAGTTATTCGCGCTCAGCGATGCTCGCTTGGCGGTCAGACAGAACTCACGCCGAGAGACCAACCAGCGGTCATTTATACCTAAAGTGCGGCCGCCCCGAGCGAGTAATCGCCCGTCGCACAAGAACACTCGCTTATAGCCGGGCGACTAAACTATCGGTACTACTCACTCGCTTTTTGCTGCTCGCCAACGCGATTTGACCCGAACACACATACACTTATACACATATATACATCGCAAGTTAAATAAAACCTTGTAACTTGTAATAATACAAAATTCCCAGAATAAGTGGTTCAAAGATGCATAGTTTCGAAGATTTCATTAATCAAAATTATTTTTTTTTTAAACTTGATTGCGTCCTTTCGGATGCCGTGATTATTCCCAACATTTTGTATGAAAAAAAAAAGAAATAATATAATTGAAAAATAATTCATTTGCCAGTTGATTCATTGATATAGTCTCATACAAACTAGAGTTATGGGCTACCAAAAAAAACACATAGTATAATAGAGCAGTAGTGACCCAGGATAACGGCCGCGACTTGCAAATTGTGGATTCGAGCCCAGGCAGGCGCTTTACTTTGTGTAAATCATTTCATCACCACTGTTCTCAAAACGGTGAAGGAAAACATCGTGAGGAAACCGGTATGACCTAGAACCAAAAATTCGAAAACATGTGAAATTCACCAACCCACACTAGGCCCGCGTGGTGGATTACGGTCCATTCTCTTTCACAGAGTGGAAGCCTGCACGCACAATGAACCAAATGAGAATCTAAGTCAGTGATGGGCAAAGTACGGCCCGCGGGCCACCTCCGGCCCGCGAAAGCATTTAATCCGGCCCGCCGTACGACGCAGCGACGGTCCTTCGACAAGAATAGTATATGACCCGCGATAATTATATTTTGACGGTCCAGAAGTATAAAGTAGATTCTACTTAGTAGAATAAAAGACGCATAGGTACAAGAATACGCGCATATAAGGCGCTGAATACAAGGTTTTAATCTCGCTCGCCATTTAAACACCAAGCATGCTAAAACCAAATATGCTTTGATGAATGACCCAGAAAAAAAGGTGAATGCAGAAAACCTAAAAAAACAATATCTGGTCAAAGAAATATGTTTAAAAAGCAAATTCAGGCCCTCCTCTGATATTTCTTAAACTTTCTGGCCCCCCATTAAGAAAGTTTGCCCACCACTGGTCTAAGTGCTGAAAAGGGGTCCCTCCATCTATCCTACTACTCCAGAATTTAGCTAATAGTTTGGAGCCATTAGTGTCTGTAGCATGCAAGCCACGCAGGTATCAGCCTTGCATTGATACAGTAAAAGGCTGATATAAACATAACCTAGCAACTAAGAGATTAGATATAGAACGCCGTACCATTGTAAGTTTGTCGATAACATTGTTATCAAGCACTCCAATTTCATTAATCCGAACCGATAATTGCTTACTACGGTAATCTTTGTGTTATCACAAAAACTAGGTCTTGGAACACAGTGTGTTATTTGTTGTGTTTGAATGGATTTTATTTATTTTGCTCTTTGTGAGCGCAACGCAATGACCATGAAACAATTAACAAAAGAAATAATAAATTATTAATATCAAAAACTTTTTTAAAACAAAATTTTTAGGGTTCCTATTACTAAGACTCCGCGGTCCGTCTGTCTGTCTGTCGGTCCGTCTGTCACCAGGCTGTATCTCATGAAGCATGATAGCTAGACAGTTGAAATTTTCACAGATGATGTATTTCTGTTGCCGCTACAACAACAAATACTAAAAACAGAATAAAATAAATATTTAAGTGGGGCTCTCATACAACAAACGTGACATTTTTTTTGCTGTTTTTGCGATAATGGTACGGAAGCCCTCGTGCGCGAGTCCGACTTGTACTTGGTTGGTTTTTCTTTTGTATTCTTGTCAGTAAACCCTTTCATTTAATACCCATATTATGGCAGTGCACAAAAAATAACTTATCCGCCATCTTAGGCCGACCGTCATATTGGATTTAGAATGATGTCACTTAACTAACCATGCATTGTCATCCAAACTAAACGTGTATGCAAAATTTCACCTTAATCGGTGGAGGATAACTGCTTTAAAATTCAGTTGCAAGATTTGACCCGAACACACTTACATACATTGCAAGTTAAATAAAAGCTTGTAATAACGATCTTTCAGATAAATGAACTGCCAATAATAATCATCACCCTTTCAATTTCAGGTGGAATTACCAGAAAATGCAGGCTACTTCAGATATGATCCGCACACCATCACAGAGGAGGCTATCAAGTCTCACATAGAAGACATGGGCTTCGAAGTGCCCACTGACACCACGGAGCACGAAACTAGGTCAGTCTACTTGGTCTTCTCGGTCTACTTGGTCTACTCACATAAGACCAGCATGCAAAACACTCAAAACATACTCTAGTAACAATAAAAAAGATAGGTAGGCTACTCATTGTTCTCAGTAGACCGGCAAGTGTAGTGTTAGTCTTAGATATGACACGCGCACGTTCACAGAGGAGGCTATCAAGTCTCATATAGAAGGCATCGACTTCGAGGTGCCCTAAGGAAGAAAACTAGGTCGGTCTACTTGGTCTTATTGGTCTAATGCTGAAAGACCAGCATGAAAATGTTATAAAAGTTGTATTTTTTAAAATATAGTCGACTTGGTCTACTGACAATAGAACGGCATAAAATAAGTCTTTTGTTAGCTGTCCTTCTTAGAGTTCTATAGTCAAAGTGTTGGTCTACTCAGTCTGCTTTGTATACTTTGTCTACTCATAAAATGCATCCCAGCAAACTATTTAAATTTTGAAGTATTTACTTGGTCTACTGACAAAAATCTAGCATAAGTCAGTCCTACCATAGCAGTTTTTCCCATTGCAAGTTTTACTATATTCTTCTAACGTATTTTTTTCTCCTATTCCAGAAACTTACTACCCAAAGAGATCCCAACAGACACGTTGATAGACATGTCAATAAACGGCACCCTCGAGCCGGACGAGGAAGAGGTGGTTCTGTCAGTGGTTGGCATGACCTGTCAGTCCTGTGTCAATACTATTGAAGGTATGTTCATAAAAAGCAACGAAATGACCTCCACAGATTTGATTGCAGATTATTTTAATTGGATCATTGATTTTGATCCCAATGTTGGACAATAAAAAGCCAATTTTCTGAACAAATATTATTTACAATATTTTTCATTCCAGGAGCCCTCCGCGAGCTAGCAGGCGTCACATCGGCCGCGGTGTCGCTCCCCGAGCGCACGGCGCACGTGCGCCACACGCGCGGCGCCACGTCGGCGCGACAGCTGGCGGACACCGTGTACGGGCTCGGCTTCTCCGTGTCCGTGCGCCATCAGCCTGACCTATATTCTGGTGAGACTATAGCATAACGTCTGCGTGTTACAATACACCCCCATATGTTACTAAATACCCACACCCATGTGCACACCACCACACCTGTTACAATACACCCCCATATGTTACTAAATACCCACACCCATGTGCACACCACCACACCTGTTACAATACACCCCCATATGTTACTACACACCCACACCTATGTGCACACCACCACACCTGTTACAATACACCCCCATATGTTACTAAATACCCACACCTATGTGCACACCACCACACCTGTTACAATACACCACCATATGTTACTACACACCCACACCTATGTGCACACCACCACACCTGTTACAATACACCCCCATATGTTACTACACACCCACACCTATGTGCACACCACCACGCCTGTTACAATACACCCCCATATGTTACTAAACACCCACACCCATGTGACATCATCACACCTGTTACAATACGCCCCCATATGTTACTAAACACCCACACCCATGTGCACACCACCACATCTGTTACAATACACCCCCATATGTTACTAAACATCCACACCCATGTGCACACCACCACACCTGTTACAATACACCCCCATATGTTACTAAATACCCACACCCATGTGCACATCACCACACCTGTTACAATAAACCCCCATATGTTACTAAACACCCACACCCATGTGCACACCACCACACCTGTTACAATACACCCCCATATGTTACTACACATCCCCACACCTGTTACAATATACACTCATATGTTACTACACACCCCACTCATGTGCACACCACCACACTTGTTACAATACACACCCATATGTTACTAAACACCCACACCCATGTGCACACCACCACACCTGTTACAATACAGCCCCATATGTTACTACACACCCCCACACTTGTTACAATATACCCTCATATGTTACTACACACCCCCACACCTGTTACAATATACCCTCATATGTTACTACACACCCCACTCATGTGCACACCACCACACTTGTTACAATACACCACTTAGTGTTACAATACACCCCAAACGCGTTACAATTCGCCCCAAACGCGTTACAACACACCCTAACGTGTTACAATACAACCTCCCCGTGTTACAATGAAACCCACACGGTGTTACAACTCACCCTGCACCAGTGATCGAAAACGAATTAAAGCTGATGGCAAACCGAAGCGAACATTGCGAAGTTCTGTAGACCGGGGTTGGTTTCTATCCCTGGTTCAGCTGGGTTTCGGTTTGGCCCTGAATAGTATTCTGGTAAGTATAGCTGGTCCCAGTTGACATTCTGTTCTTTGGTAGTCGTTAAAAGTAGTCAAAAGATACCAGCCTTGCTAAGGGGTATCATGCTTGTAAAGACAAAGACAAACATTCTTTATTTCAACTAGGCCATTAAGGGCGCGGCGAAGCATGAATTGTCCATACAAACGTAATACCTAAATCATTTGTAAGTTGAGCATATTTCCACCAAATTATGCTAATATTCGGATTCAGACAGTATTTATCTAGGTTCCTACGTCTTTTTTTTTTCAAAATACTTACCTAAAATGAAGTTTAAGCGAATTCCATTTCGTACATTTTTACAGCGTAAATGACATGTTTTCTTATTGATTTTTCTATCTTAAAAAAAACAATATCTATAAAATTGTCAACGCTATAACATAGCTCATATTATCAAGAAACAAACCATCGAAAAAAAATTTAAAAAACATTAAGTTTTCATTCATCATTTTTGGTATTACGGAACACATAAAAATAATCATACATTTTCAAAAGCTAGTATTGCTGTCGCGTCGAGCACGTCATGTCAATGTGTGTGTAGTCGTACTTCATACGGTTGAGTAGGTATCACTCGTACGGCTTTTGTTTGGGGCACTTCGGGGTTGTTTACTGTTTGTTGTATTGTATATTTTTTACCCGACTGCCGAAGGAGGGTAATGTGTTTATCAGTCTATTTATGTATGTAAGTATGTATGTATGTAAGTATGTATGTATGTAAGTATGTAAGTATGTATGTATGTTTGTTCCTATGTGGCGTTCTAGAAACCAAACGCGTGGGCCGATTTTGATGGTTCTTACGTCAATCGATTCGCCTAAACCCCGCGAGTGTCACTGGCTACATAAAAATTGGCAAATAGGAAAATAGCGGTTCTTGGGCGCCATATTGTAGGGGCCCAAATGTTTTTTTTTCTTCCACACCTATCGTGTGGGGTATCAAAATAAAGGATTTTAAGAGGTGATTTCAAAAATATATAATACTTATATGTTTAAATGTACCAGATTCCCAAAAAGTTATAAATAAAAAAAGTTAATTAAAAAAATCAAAAAACCCGACTGCTTGAAAAGCGAACTAAAAAGACTCGTCTGGTTTTGGTCAGCCAGCTCGCGAAGATGTATCCTCCGACAGCACAGCATGATTTTCTCCTTGTTTACGTCTTTTTAGTTCGCTTTTCAAGCAGTCGGGATCTTTGATTTTTTTAATTAACTTTTTTTTTGTGGTTTGTTGTCAGTGTTAGACGATTACTTTACTGTGCTGCTCGTGCGTATTTATTTATTTTCTAAGTACTTATTGTAATATTTCTGACACTATTGACCTAAGCTATGAACTTGGATTTAGATTTGCCTTGTGATTTGAACTTTGATATTGAGTAATCTACTTTCTTACGAACTTTGCGTTGTTTACGGACTTTATTATTTACGATTTGGTTTGGTTGCCGACATGGACTCCGAGCGTTGAGATGTTTCTCACAGTAAGTACCTATATCCCAATGATATAATACAATAAGTTACTATTTTTACCAGATACAAGGACAATTGCAAATAACAAACCGCAAATACTGTATTTTTATAATATGGACGCCTAAAGGACTGGCATATGAAAAAATTTTAAAAGACAACGAATTTTGGAATTCAATAGTCTTAAAATTAGAAGAGTTTTATTTTAAATGTATATTGCCTGAATTAATAGATCCCCGTTTACCTAAAAATCTGCCTATCAGAGACAGAATATAAACTTTTTTTATTCTTTACCTACCTAATGTACAATTATTACAATGTACAATTGTACATATAAACTAAAAAGCGTGCGTAAAAATGTTTTCTGATTATCATTATTGTATTTTTGTATTTCGTTCAGTCGATAATATTTATGGTCACCCTACACGACTTTATCACGTTTAGATTTATATTTTTTAAATAGATGAATGATCTATAAAGTAAAACATAACTAAATAAATGTTTATACGAAATTCTTGTTTTTATTTTTAATATTCTTAGATCAGAGCGCTGTTATTTGTCTGTACCTACTTATGCGTAAATAGGCATAAATTATTTGAATATTTGTCTTGTACTAATACTTTGCCTAAGTAACATTTGTATTATTTTACTTGCATTCATTATTTATTATAACAATACATATTTGAGGTTTCGTAAAAGGCATAGTTACCTACATAAATAAGACAACAGAACGCCGGCGCAGTTCGCGTTGGCCGGCTTGCTGGCTTTCGAGTCGTTATGAATGGAAGCCTATCTACTCGCACACACACGGCTGCGCACGGCGCACCGCGTGTGTGTGCAAAGCGAGATAGCAATACTCTGAACGAATTCTTCACTCGTCTCGAATTGCATTTGCGAGCTCCGTTCGCCGCGCTCTTAAGCGACACTTTTGAACGTCAAAAATATAAAATTAATAATAATTGATTCTAGGAACAAACATACATACATACATAAACTAATAAACACATTACCCTCCTTCGGCAGTTGGGTAATAAGTGTTTTACATTACTACATTTACGTACATACATAAATTCATATAAGCGAGGATTATACTACGTATAAAGTATTACAAGCACTAACAGGTAAATTCCTTCATCAGATAAATAGGAACATAGTTTTCACATACTTACAAATATTGCAAACACATTATGTCTCTTTCACCCTGTATTTATTACCGAGTTATCAATTTAAGATATATATGTTGTTCCAGAATCCACTCCACAAAGTAAAAGCGAGGAGGGCTCAGGTGACGGCGTCAGACCACCTTCTCCTGTCAAGAGTCGCACGCAAGCTAATGTAAGTAACTATCTCTCATGTTTTGGCAGGAAAAGTGTTTGTTCACCATATTTCTGAAGGCCAATATTTAATCAATTAATTGATCAAATTCATCTAAGCGACTTAGGGGTCTTTAAGTCAAAAGTGAATAGGTTAGTTTTAGACCAGCGTGCTTCACCGTCGACCACATCATCGCTTACCATCAGGTGAGATAGTGGTCAAGCGTGAGACTATCAATAACTAAAAAAACGACAATCGATTTAAAAATCTTGTCAATATTTATTATAGTCACAGATAATATAATACTAGCATACAGATGTCTTATCCCATACAAAGAAACCGTGCTGACGTAACTAGCGTTTTTCGTCTGATTAAGCTGATTATTTTTATAAGCACTTCGATCGCGTTCGGTTCCGCTCCACGGCTATAGATGATGTTAGCAGCGACTTGCTAGTAAAATGGTTTTCGCGGTTCGTGACTATTTTTTTCTTTGAATACAGTGACGATTTGTTCTATAGTTTTTTTTTGCATATTTTTACAGTTTCATTGTACCAAAATGACGACAAGCAAATTTGATAAAAAATCGAGTGACATGCCTCAGAAATTTAAAACGGCGACATCTATTGGAATCAATTTTAAATAATCCGTTCAAATAATCTTTGAAATTTGAATTCAGAGCCCAATATTCCTTAATTGTGTTGAGTTAATTAAACAAAAACATATTTTTTTTATGATCGTCTCTAGAAAATCGTTTAGTTTAGATTTTAGAAAAATTCTTTATTATCATAAAAATTATACATACCTGGAGTACTTAAAAATAAGTAACAGTTACACTAATATTAATAACAACACTTTTACAGGCTAGGAACACCTTTATAAGTATATAATAATAATGGTTACAAACTTATTACAACATGAGGGATTTATTAATCAAAGAAAATCGTAATATTTTACAAAACTCAATAACGAATCGAAGCTTATCACGCCATCTAGTGCAATTTGTTTGAACGAAATTTTATTTTTTCTCGTTGGGTACCCGTGCCGCTGTTATTGCTATCTTATTGATACGCACAACCCTCATCCTTATCCTCATCCACCCTGCATCATACACTTTTTTGATTATAGTGAACAAAGACAAAGATATTTTATTTCAACTAGGCCACCAAGCGGCACTTTTGAACGTTACATAAAATGATTCTACCGTGCATTCGGAAAGTAGCTTGTTATGGAGAAGAATGCACAAGAAACTCCATACTTACTCTTTTAAAAACAAATAGTTATTTTACAATATTTAGGAACATAGGTATATACATTATTAAATTCATACATGTGAGGACAATGCACCCAGAATAGCATTACCCACCATACTACCTATCTGAATCTAAATCTAATGTATTTTTATCTTTTAAGTATCACTTGTTGATGGAATGTGTCGAACTAGAGCTGAGAGAGGGGCTCTGATGAATTGATTTGAATAGATAAATATTAAATTAATAGCTTTAGAAATTTTCCAAAATATCCTGTCAGCGCCTCTGTCGGAAACAACCATTTTAGTTTATAAAAGTTAGAATAAGTATATATATTTAGATGTGTTTAAGTTTAAGTAATGATGGGGCTGGCAACGTCTTAATTGTGACTAAAACCCCCAAATAAAAAAAGACTAAAAAAAATGTACCGCATAAAATGATAATGTATTATCCCAGGGCGCAGTGCCGCCCCCCGCCGGCGAGCTGGCGCGCTGCACGCTGGAGGTGCGCGGCATGACGTGCGCGTCGTGTGTGGCTGCCATCGAAAAGCACTGCACCAAATTATATGGTAACATTTTTATGAAATAACATATTCTGTCTGCAAACCATGGCTCTCCTTTTCGTCGCTCTGGAGACCACGACCCACTTTACCATCTCCCCTCAGACCTTAGCCCACCTTTCATCTTGGGCCGCATGCCTAGTCATCTGTACATGTGAAGACCTAAGGACTGCGTAAGCAAATGGTGTCATCGGCTCGGCCGAATACTGGGCAAACAAACAAAAAAACCATCGATTCGATAAAAACTGTACGCACCTTAACACAGTTTGTAAAAGGTAAGGCTTAGGCAGTCTAACCTGATGAAAAAAGTAAAGCTTAGGCAGTCTAACCTGATGAAAAAAGTAAGGCTTAGGCAGTCTAACCTGATGAAAAAAGTAATGCTTTGGCAGTCTAACCTGATGAAAAAGGTAAGGCTTATGCAGTCTAACCTGTTGAAAAAGGTAAGGCCTAGGCAGTCTAATCTGATGAAAAAGGTAAGGCATAGACAGTTTAACCCGATCAAAAACTAGCAGTGATACTCAGCTATAATGTAGCTTTATAATTTGTGATAGAACTTTTGTAATCGGATTAGTACCGTCAAAGATTACTAGCAAACAATTTCACCCCTTTATAACATGTGTTAAGATTTCAAATAAAAAACCAGTTTTTAACCATATTTTTCTCTGTTCCAGGAGTCCACTCAATCCTCGTGGCCCTATTAGCCGCCAAGGCTGAAGTTCGGTACGCCCCCAACAAGATCTCGGCGGCAGACGTGGCCAACTGTATCACGGAGCTGGGCTTCCCTTCCAGTGTCATCAGTGACTGTGACGGTAGCGGCCAGAAAGACCTGCATGTGGCGGTAACTAACTTTTCAACTATTTTCAAACCTTGATTGACTATAACCAGTATCTTCCATCATGGTCCATCGTCGTCCATCTTCGACCAGCATTGTCCATTTTCAATCATTGTTGAGTAAAATCGTTCATAATGGACTATGATTATCTTTTTCGGTCTAATATGAACCATCATCGTCCACCTTTCTCCATCATTCTCTGTTTTCGGCTAACATCTTCCATCTTAGTCCATAATTGTCCATCTTTTTATGTTTTCGGCTAATATCGTCCATCTTTGGCCATCATGAGCCATTATATTCCATCCTCGGCCATAGTCATCCATCTGTGTCCATGATCGACCAGCATTAACCATTATCGTCTATCGTCATCACACTTAATATTATAAAGGCGAACGTTTGTGAGTCTGTGTGTGTGTGTTTGTACATTTGTTATTTCTTCACGCTTAAACGGCTGGACGGATCTGGATGAAATTTGGCACAACGATAGAATATAGTCAGGAATAGCATTTTTATCCTGGGAATATGTTCCCGCAGGAAAAATTTCGACGCGGGCGAAGCCGCCGGCAGAAGCTAGTACGTCATAATCTTCATAATCATATGAAAGAAGTCCTTGGGTGGTCAATCTGGACATAGGCTTTCCCAAAACATGGCCGCCTCCGCCAGTTTTTTTTACCCGACTGCCGAAGGAGAGTAATGTGTTTATCAGTCTATGTATGTTTGTTCTTATGTGGCGTTCTAGAGACCAAACGCGTTGGCAGATTTTGATGATTCTTACGTCAATCGATTCGTCTTAACCTTGCGAGTGTCAAACCCGACTGCTTAAAAAGCGAACTAAGAAGACGTAAACAAGAACAAATCATGCTCGGAGGATACATCTAGTTTTGGTCAGCCAGCTCGCGAATATGTTTTGGTTTTTTGAATTAACTTTTTTTCTCAGGTCAACTCAAGATTTATAAGTATAGCTAAAATAATTATTGTGAAAGGAATGAGTAGCTCCATAAAAAGAACTATTGTACTTTGTATACAATGCGTGTTTGTGTTCTGTTCCAGATCACGGGCATGACGTGTGCGTCGTGCGTCAGTAAGATAGAGAAGAGTGTACTTAAGTTGACCGGAGTCGTGTCCTGCACGGTCGCCTTAACTACTAGCAAGTGAGTGTGCTCTACTAACTTAACTAACACGACGCTCAAATATAGTACATTTCGTGTCGACCATAAAATGTCGAGATTTTAACACGAGCGATGTTAAAATAAAGCCTTTTTATGCGAGACACGAACGATTCTATTTCCACTAGCTTACTAATTAAATGCAAATAAGTTCGGACAACAATTTATAAGAAACGTTCAGACTAAAAACCACAGACTATATACACACAATCAACGCGCGCTTTTTCGAGAGGTAACAGGTTCAGTATCAACTCCATACAAAAGTCATTTCGTAACTGTTATTATGTAATTTTGTTTCTTTTATTATTTTTATTTAATAATCTTATGTCTAAATGTTCATATTTAGAAACGAATTTCTTTGGCAATGTGTTACATAATAGACATGGTAGTGGAAAAAGATATATTCTGAAATCCAGTTTTCTAATATTCCTAACAGACACAACTTAAATTTTGTTGCGAACAACGTTGTGCAACATCGCACAAGCAAGAAAGTTGCATCTTTTCTTTATCACAAATACAAAACGTATTCCTGAAGATGGAATGGCGTGATTTAAACGCTACCAGTTCTGCTTGGAGAAGCCGTGGAAAAATAGTGTCTGGAAGATCTTGGGAGAGACGAAAACAAAATATGTTGTGGAAACAATGTTGCGCAACTTTAGTTACTGATGAATACACACAACTTAATAATAAGAATGATCCACTTTCATTTTTTTAGACTTAAAGATGATTTATTTACATATGTACATTATTAATAAACTAATATTAGAACTAAAATAAGAATAAAAATATGTAAAATTACAGGCGTCAAAAAATTCGTCCACATCGCAGTCTTTTTTTTATTATATATAGGCTTGCGCTTGTCCACTATCTCACCTGATGGTAAGCGATGATGTGGTCGACGGTGAAGCACGCTTGTCTAGAAGTTACCTATTCACTAGAGACTTGAAGACAGAAAAAGTGAAACGTCAAAGGGAAAAGTGCCCAGAAGGCTGGCAGCATTGCCACGTTGGATGGCAATGCTGATTCTTTGGCCAAAAACGGCCAGCCCTCTGGTCACGTGAAGAGTCCACCAACCGCTTGACGATATCCCGAAATAATAGGTGTGCACTCGGACCCCATGGCCCTAGTGTTTCAACCACAAACGATTCTTTCACTTTATTGACTGGCATTATATTAAAACGGTCAAAAATATGATAGAGAAGCCTTTGTCCACGGCATCGCCTACGTTGTTAAGATTTTTACTTGTCCAAATCATATTAACCGTAATCTTTTTGTTCGCAGAGGAAAAATAAAGTACAACGCAGAACAGATAGGTCCTAGAACAATATGTGAAGCCATCAACAACCTCGGCTTTGAGTCCAGTGTAGTCACTCCGCACAACAGAGGAACTACCAACTATTTAGAACACAAGTAAGTACCAGACAGGATAAGTTCCCGAACAGCAACAAGTTCGAGCTCACACTGCAGTTAAACATAATTGGCAATAAAATGATACGTCAGATTGGGCTATAATTTTTTATCAAAACTTTCTTGTAGGTCGAAACTAGAGAACCAATCTTTTATTGATCTAAGTACTATAGAGGCTACGTTCTATAGTTTATGTCGTTTTAGACTTTTACATTTGACCAAAAACTAAAAATAAATAAGGTGTGGCTTTATGTTAATGTGTGTATTTTATTGTCCACAGAGAAGAAATAAAAAAATGGCGGAACGCCTTCCTGGTCTCTCTAATCTTCGGCGGCCCCTGTATGATAGCCATGGCGTATTTCATGGCGGTGATGTCTCACGAACACAACGCTAAGGACATGTGCTGCGTGCTACCGGGGCTCAGTCTCGAAAACCTGCTCATGTTCGTGCTGTCGACTCCTGTGCAGGTAACAGCCCCGCACACTATAAATTTCTGCCCCACACATTACAACCCCACCCCACACACCTTAAACCCTGCCCCACACACTATTACCCCCGCCCCACACACTATAAACCTCGTCGCATACACTATTACACCCGCCCCACACTATAACCCTCGTGCCACACACTATTACCCCCGCCCCACACACTATAATCCACGCGCCACACGCTATTACCCCGCCCACACACTATAACCCTCGCCCCACACACTATTACCCCTGCCACACTCACTATTACCCCCGCCCCACACTCTATAACCCTCGCTCTACACACCATTACCCCCGCCCCACACACTAAAAGCCTCGCTCCACACACTATTACCCCCGCCCCACACACTATACCCCAGATGCCACCCACTATTACCCCGCTCACACACTATTACCTTTGTCCCACCCACTATTACCCCGCCCACACACTATAACCCTAGCCCACACACTATTACCCCGCCCACACATTATAACCCTAGCCTCACACACTAATACTCCCGCCCCACACACTATACCCCAGGTACCACACACTATTACCCCGCTCACACACTATTACCTTCGTCCCACACACTATTACCCCCGCCCCACATACTATAACCTTCGTCCCACACACTATTACCCCGCCCACACAATATAACCCACGCCCCACACACTAGTACCCTCGCCTCACACACTATAACCCAGGTACCACACACTATAACCCCGCTCACACACTATTACCTTCATCCCACACACTATTACTCCCGCCCACAAACAATTAACCTCGCCCCACACACTATTACACTCGCCCCACACACTGTAACCCTCGTCCCACACACCACCACCCCCGCCCCACACACTATAACCCTCGCCCCAAACACTTTTACCCCCGCCCCACACACTAAAACTCTCGCCCCACACACTATTACCCCCGCCCCACACACTATTAACCCCGCCCCACACACTATTACCCCGCCCCACACACTAGAACCCTCGCCCCACGCACTATTACCCCCGCCCCACGCACTATTACCCCCGCCCCACACACTATAACCCCCGTCGGGACATTAAAATGATGATGAGGACTACTCACACAACCCAAACATGTTTGGCCTTCCTCTCCCTCTCTATCTACTTAAAGAGAGATGTAATTAATAAACGTTTCAATTTGTTTGTTTCAGTTCATTGGAGGCTGGCATTTCTACAAACAAGCGTACAAAGCATTACGGCATGGGACGTCCAATATGGATGTGTTGATCTCTATGACTACTACAATCAGGTCAGAATATGACCACTTTTGAATATTCCTAAGTTACCTAAGTCACAGATAATATAATACTAGCATACAGATGCCTCATCCTATACAAAGAAACCGTGCCGACGTAACTAGCGTTTTCCTCTGATTAAGATGATTATTTTTGTAAGTACTTCGATCGCGTTCGGTTCCGTTCCATGGCTAGAATTAGGTACATTTAAACATATAAGTGTTGTATATTTTTGAAATTGCCTCTTAAAATCCTTTATTTTGATACCCCACACGATGAGTTTGGAAGGAAAAAAAAATTTTTTACCCCACAAAATGGCGCCCAAAATCCGCCATTTTTGTTTTTTTTCCATTTTTTATGTAGCCAGTGACACTCGCAGGATTAAGACGAATCGATTGACGTAAGAATCATCAAAATCGGCCAACGTGTTTGGTCTCTAGAACGCCACATAGGAACAAACATACCATACATACATACATACCTACATACATACACTGATAAACACATTACCCTCCTTCGGCAGTCGGGTAAAAAAAAAGATTCCCACGAATTTAGCGAACGAACTGACATTATACGTTATAGTGATTAGGTCCCACCAATAAAATTGATTTAAAGAAATTCTATACCGCTAAATCCGGTACCCATCTTTATTTCTACCGCAGTCGAGTAACTAACCTATCCGCTTGTCCACAGTTATGCGTACTCCTTAGCCGTAATAATAGCAGCAATGGCAATGCAACAGGACACGAGTCCGGTCACGTTCTTCGACACTCCACCTATGCTGTTAGTGTTCGTATCTTTGGGACGATGGCTGGAACATATCGCTAAGGTGAGTCACCTAGTCAAGTGACAAAATGCAACAGCATACGTGTCCGGTCTCATGGCAGTGAGTTTAGTGTCTCAGCGGTGTCTATAGTGTGTCTAGACAGTGTCTATAGTGTTTAAACAGTGTTTTTAGAGGTAATATCGGATAAAAAAAATTGGGCCCGTGTTGTTGTTATTAAACGAGCCTTTGGTTTCATTTTAATATAGAGCATTTAAAATTAAAACACTTCAATAATTTTATGTAAAGAAAAAAACACATACAAACTAATCATCCGTCTCTTTCCTTTCACAGGGCAAAACATCAGAAGCGCTATCAAAACTGTTATCACTGAAACCTACAGAAGCCGTCCTGGTGACGTTAGATGAGAACGGACACCCCATCAGTGAGAAGAGTATACCTGTGGACCTGGTGGAGCGAGGAGATGTTCTCAAGGTAGGCCATCTCTAGCCACATCGTCGTCTGCTCCCTACTATGTACGAGTATGTTGTGCTCGACTGCCAGTCTAACGGGATGGAGCTGAATATCAGTATGTAACATCGAGCGACTGCTAATCTTGCCTCGACAACACTGTTTATCGGATACACCGAATAAATAAGCCATTTTTAGGGTACCGTAGTCAACACGGGGGTTCCTCCGGAGGGTCACTCAAGGGTACTTAAGGGTTTGGGGTAAGGTTAGGGGTTTAGTCTTAGGTAGTAAATATAAGTTTATGAACTATGCAAATTATTCATGAAATAACAAAAAGCCCTCTTCTTACTCCGCATTATTGTGCAATTGTGAAACCCTATTACAGCGCGTGACCCGACACGCACTTAGCCGGTTTTTCTCTGTCAGACAAAAGAGCTATCTCGCACTTGGCCGGTTTTTCTCTGTCAGACAAAAGAGCTATCTAAATGTAAAATTTACCATTTTCGGTATAATTTACAGCCACAGAAAATAATTGTTAAATAAGCTGATAAAGGTTTATTTTATGTGCACTTTTCTGAGATAAATTCGCATCTGTTACAAAAAACTCTAATATTTTTTCCTAAATTTTGACAACATTTTGACATTGATTGTCGCCGAGATATACATATTGCGACTTGTATTGTTTAGCTTAGGTTCGACTGTTTAGTTAGATTGATAGCTCCCTGCATTGTAACCACGAATCTGGTATCGTTTTTACAAGCTTTTATTTAACTTGCAATGTGTGTATGTATGTAAGTGTGCTCGGGTCAAATCTTGCAACTGAATTTTAAAGCAGTTATCCTCCACCGATTAAGATGAAACTTTGCATACACGTTTAGTTTGGTTGACAATGCATGGTTAGCTAAGTAACATAATTCTAAATCCAATATGGCGGACGGCCCAAGATGGTGGACTAGTTATTTTGTGTGCACTGCCATGATATGGGTATCAAATGAAAGTGTTTGCTGAGAAGACTACGAAAATAGCTTGTAATAAAAAAAGTTATTTAAATGAATAATTTTATATCAGGTAGTGCCAGGAGCTAAGGTCCCTGTAGATGGCAAGGTTATCTTCGGACAGAGCACGTGCGATGAGTCGCTCATCACCGGAGAATCTATGCCGGTGCCTAAGACTAAAGGTAAGCTTCATTCATTATTATCAACACATCATCTGCGCCAGTTTTGTCCTGACTACTTCTTAGTGGCGGATGTCACAAGTCTTCGAATTTCTCTCTTTTATGCCACCTTATTTTAGAGCCAGGTTTAATAATGGGTTTCCATGTAAAAAAAATATTGCCAATAAGGTGGGACTTGTAAGCTATAGTTACTAATTCCTCTTAGCAACAGTCTGTACAAAGAAAAAGAAATTACGGGATCATTCAGCAATGTCTACCTTACTGGTAAGAAGCTTACATGTTCACACTGTCCCAATAAATTGTTCTTCTCTTTGGCTATTTTCGGAACGACAGAGTTTACTAACATTGCGAAATTTAAGTGGCAGTGGGTAGGGGCACAGATAATATAATACTAGCATACAGATGCCTCATCCCATACAAAGAAACTGTGCCGACGTAACTAGCGTTTTTCATCTGATTAATCTTGTTAATTTTGTAAGTACATCTATCGCGTTCGATCCCGTTTCACGGCAATAGATGGTGTTAGCAGAGAAATGTGAATTAAGAGCCCAATATTCCCTAATTTGGAACTTAGGAGAGTTGATTAAACAAGAACATACCATTTTAATATTCAATTCCAGAAAATTCACACAATTCTATTGAATTGTGTGTACATGTCGCGCCATCTAGTGAGATTTATTTGAACCAAATTTTCTTTCTTAGCAATGAGACCCTGTGGTAGGGCATATATTGCTCGCACACTTGCTCGATGGGGCCGAAAAAGAAAAGTTCTGGAGTGGCGACCGCGTACTGAAAGACGCTGCGTTGAATGGCTTCCCACTGGGTAGACAGACGACCTGCAGCCGCATTGCGTAAGTGCGCATAGAGTTTAAACTCTATCCAACCGAGCAAATCGGCCAATCACACAAAACAGAAATCCACATCGCGTCATTCATCTCGCATGTGATTGGTCGAGTTTAAACTCTTTGCGCACTTACGCAATACGGCTGCTGGTGAGGGTGGCGGGAGTCCGCTGGATGCGAGACGCATGAGACCGATCAATGAGGCGATGCTTGGGGCCACCGGGGAGGCCTTTGTTTAGCAGTGGACGTCTTACGGCTGAAATTATGATGATGAACTAATATTTTTCTTATCCAACCTGTAGACTCGGTCGTGATCGGCGGCAGTATAAACCAGCACGGCGCTCTCGTGGTGTCCGCGACGCACACAGGCGAAGCGAGCACTCTAGCTCAGATAGTGAGACTGGTTGAAGACGCGCAGGCTAGCAAGGCGCCCGTGCAGCGGTTGGCGGATACTATTGCTGGGTGAGTTAGTGTAGACACTATAGTGATCGGCGGCAGTATAAACCAGCACGGCGCTCTCGTGGTGTCCGCGACGCACACAGGCGAAGCGAGCACTCTAGCTCAGATAGTGAGACTGGTTGAAGACGCGCAGGCTAGCAAGGCGCCCGTGCAGCGGTTGGCGGATACTATTGCTGGGTGAGTTAGTGTAGACACTATAGTGATCGGCGGCAGTATAAACCAGCACGGCGCTCTCGTGGTGTCCGCGACGCACACAGGCGAAGCGAGCACTCTAGCTCAGATAGTGAGACTGGTTGAAGACGCGCAGGCTAGCAAGGCGCCCGTGCAGCGGTTGGCGGATACTATTGCTGGGTGAGTTAGTGTAGACACTATAGTGATCGGCGGCAGTATAAACCAGCACGGCGCTCTCGTGGTGTCCGCGACGCACACAGGCGAAGCGAGCACTCTAGCTCAGATAGTGAGACTGGTTGAAGACGCGCAGGCTAGCAAGGCGCCCGTGCAGCGGTTGGCGGATACTATTGCTGGGTGAGTTAGTGTAGACACTATAGTGATCGGCGGCAGTATAAACCAGCACGGCGCTCTCGTGGTGTCCGCGACGCACACAGGCGAAGCGAGCACTCTAGCTCAGATAGTGAGACTGGTTGAAGACGCGCAGGCTAGCAAGGCGCCCGTGCAGCGGTTGGCGGATACTATTGCTGGGTGAGTTAGTGTAGACACTATAGTGATCGGCGGCAGTATAAACCAGCACGGCGCTCTCGTGGTGTCCGCGACGCACACAGGCGAAGCGAGCACTCTAGCTCAGATAGTGAGACTGGTTGAAGACGCGCAGGCTAGCAAGGCGCCCGTGCAGCGGTTGGCGGATACTATTGCTGGGTGAGTTAGTGTAGACACTATAGTGATCGGCGGCAGTATAAACCAGCACGGCGCTCTCGTGGTGTCCGCGACGCACACAGGCGAAGCGAGCACTCTAGCTCAGATAGTGAGACTGGTTGAAGACGCGCAGGCTAGCAAGGCGCCCGTGCAGCGGTTGGCGGATACTATTGCTGGGTGAGTTAGTGTAGACACTATAGTGATCGGCGGCAGTATAAACCAGCACGGCGCTCTCGTGGTGTCCGCGACGCACACAGGCGAAGCGAGCACTCTAGCTCAGATAGTGAGACTGGTTGAAGACGCGCAGGCTAGCAAGGCGCCCGTGCAGCGGTTGGCGGATACTATTGCTGGGTGAGTTAGTGTAGACACTATAGTGATCGGCGGCAGTATAAACCAGCACGGCGCTCTCGTGGTGTCCGCGACGCACACAGGCGAAGCGAGCACTCTAGCTCAGATAGTGAGACTGGTTGAAGACGCGCAGGCTAGCAAGGCGCCCGTGCAGCGGTTGGCGGATACTATTGCTGGGTGAGTTAGTGTAGACACTATAGTGATCGGCGGCAGTATAAACCAGCACGGCGCTCTCGTGGTGTCCGCGACGCACACAGGCGAAGCGAGCACTCTAGCTCAGATAGTGAGACTGGTTGAAGACGCGCAGGCTAGCAAGGCGCCCGTGCAGCGGTTGGCGGATACTATTGCTGGGTGAGTTAGTGTAGACACTATAGTGATCGGCGGCAGTATAAACCAGCACGGCGCTCTCGTGGTGTCCGCGACGCACACAGGCGAAGCGAGCACTCTAGCTCAGATAGTGAGACTGGTTGAAGACGCGCAGGCTAGCAAGGCGCCCGTGCAGCGGTTGGCGGATACTATTGCTGGGTGAGTTAGTGTAGACACTATAGTGATCGGCGGCAGTATAAACCAGCACGGCGCTCTCGTGGTGTCCGCGACGCACACAGGCGAAGCGAGCACTCTAGCTCAGATAGTGAGACTGGTTGAAGACGCGCAGGCTAGCAAGGCGCCCGTGCAGCGGTTGGCGGATACTATTGCTGGGTGAGTTAGTGTAGACACTATAGTGATCGGCGGCAGTATAAACCAGCACGGCGCTCTCGTGGTGTCCGCGACGCACACAGGCGAAGCGAGCACTCTAGCTCAGATAGTGAGACTGGTTGAAGACGCGCAGGCTAGCAAGGCGCCCGTGCAGCGGTTGGCGGATACTATTGCTGGGTGAGTTAGTGTAGACACTATAGTGATCGGCGGCAGTATAAACCAGCACGGCGCTCTCGTGGTGTCCGCGACGCACACAGGCGAAGCGAGCACTCTAGCTCAGATAGTGAGACTGGTTGAAGACGCGCAGGCTAGCAAGGCGCCCGTGCAGCGGTTGGCGGATACTATTGCTGGGTGAGTTAGTGTAGACACTATAGTGATCGGCGGCAGTATAAACCAGCACGGCGCTCTCGTGGTGTCCGCGACGCACACAGGCGAAGCGAGCACTCTAGCTCAGATAGTGAGACTGGTTGAAGACGCGCAGGCTAGCAAGGCGCCCGTGCAGCGGTTGGCGGATACTATTGCTGGGTGAGTTAGTGTAGACATTATATACACTGTTGAAACACTGCTTAGATGGTATAGACACTGCTTAGACAATATAGACTATACTACTGGGGTAACGTTAAATCTTAGTGAAGACACTAAATACCTATAATAAAAGTCCTACCTACAAGGTATATTTGAAATTAACTTTTTGATTTTGATAAAAAAAATATACACTGTTGAAACACTTTTACAGTACAGACACTGTTAAATCACTAATTAGACAGCATAGACACTGTTAAATCAATGAATAGACAGCATAGATTTTGTTAAATCACTGATTAGACAGCATAGATACTATGTGGATCCTGTCTAGGCACTTACAAGGTAAGTAACATTTTGACAAGTGCACATGTCCATGTTATGTCATGTCTATTATCTGCGTAGCTTTGCGGTCGGCTTCCAGTCTAAGAATATGCAGTTAAATACCAGTATTTTACATGGAGCGGCTGCTTATGTAGGCATAACATGATACCTAATAAGTAAGACTGGTTCTGACTACCTGTAATGAACTGACAAAAATTTACAGCCGGGACCAATAGCTCGTCGTGCTTTTAGGCACTCAGTATTAAATGGATGTTTAACCACCCACGTAAAATACAGATAAGTATGCAAAATCTACTGTTTCATTCTTAACTGCAATGTTAATACAATCAAAATGTATAGAACAGCAGATATTATTTCCGTTTCGCCCATATTAAATGTGTTCATTATCACATATTCTAAAGTTAGTAATGTTCTTTGTTACAGGTACTTCGTGCCTCTAGTAGTGTTTCTATCTCTGCTGACCCTCATCTGCTGGATTATCAGCGGGGCGCTGAATATTGAGAGGATCAAGCTTATTACACCGGTGAGAGTTTTATCATTTGTTGCTCCTTCTTCTTGTCGTGTTGATTTAACTAAAATTTTGTCCGACCAAAATGTGGGCACCTGGATAGCTCTGTTGTTGGCCTCGTTTAAGTTGTATAAGATGCTCGTGGTTGCACATGCTGGACTCTAAATTTATTTGTTGCTGCAATATTAGCTTCTATTGTTTTATTTTTCATAGAGGGCAGTTTATAAGGTTGAAGAACATACGTAACAAAATATTGACATAAATTCCAAGTATGAACATTTTGTATGGAGAAATGTACTGACCGAAACATTTTCGTGTCCTGATAAAAACACCTTTATTTGATTACGTTACCTTAATTAATTACAAGTACCAATTTTAGTCAATTTTCATTGCGGGAGTTAAGAGATATTGAACAAAATATGTTCCTTTTTAGGTTATATTAGATTCGCAGCAATATGGACTCTATGCCAACATGTTTAAGATTTACATTCGTTAGACATTTGATCAATTGCTGGTTAGATATATAATATTATTCTTACTTACCGGTGTAGATCCAAGCCCGTAATATGGTTAATATATTATCAGGATTCTTCGGCAAAATATTATGTCTGCGCATATAATATGGCGCCAACATCAAAGAACAATTGTGACACCAACTTCGAGCCTTAGCCATGTCGGAAATCACAAATATAAAGTCCTGTCTTATTAAGCACTATTTTCTCAAACAAACGGTGGTGTTGTATTGATAGGATAAGTATTTAGTAACGGGGGAACGAAAAACTCAACTCGACGCAACAAAACATACAAACAAATCAAATGAAAATACGACTATTGTCACTGTCAAATGAAATGACTGACAGTAATAGGCATGTTACCAAATCGGTAATATAATTGGTTTCTAAAAACATGATTCATTTGTTATCTTGGTTTGCATTAAACTAGTAAACCACAGCAATTTCAAAATTAATTATTTCTTAACATTAAAGAGGTGAATCCGTTCGATACATTAGATCCTTTGATCAATTCAGCGTTACATGTAGACTGTAAAAAAATAACGAATCTTCGATTAATCGATCTCAGATCATGGCAACATGCCTCAACCCTAACATAAATGGTGGAATATGTTTAAGCTGTGAAAAAGAAAGTAAAAATACTTATTAATACAATAAAATGAACCCTACTAGGAATCTTTTAGAAAATAAATACTAATAAAGTAATACTTGAAATATTTTTGTATTATTAATAGTCAAGAAATGATTGTGAAACAATTCTTATTTTTAAAGTACTGTCCATGGGCATTCTCCTTTATGTTTTTAAACAGTTACGGACAAACAAAAAGATATGAATATGGAATGAATACTGATTGTTATTTTGAACGGACAGTATTTTTAAATCACTTGGGATTCAATTTTATATTAACATTTTTGAAGACCTTGTTAGGGCTGCGGAAATCTGCTGGATGTGAGACGCACAGGACCAATTGATGTGGTGACACAGGCATATGTCCAGCAGTGGACGTCTTTCGAATGCAATGATGATGATGGATTTTGAAGACTTGTAAAATTACTGATACCTATATTTTTCCCTTACAGCCTATGTACCTAAACGCCGGCTACGCGGACTGGGAACTCATAATCCAAACAGCCTTCCACTTCGCGCTGTCCGTGCTGGCCATAGCGTGTCCGTGCGCGCTGGGCCTGGCCACGCCCACCGCGGTGATGGTCGCCACGGGAGTGGGCGCCAAGTGCGGCCTGCTCATCAAGGGCGCCGAGCCTTTGGAGAACGCTCACAAGGTATGTTACTGAACATTTACAGTCTCATAGCCTGGACACCGCATCGGAAATCTTCCTCTAAAAATTTAAAAACATTGACAAACGGTAGAGTCATAATGATTTACTCACTGAAATAAATGATTTTTTATTTAATAACAGGCTGGACGGAGTGTAGTTGTCTTGTTTCGTTAACGGAGTAAGCTTCTCCATTTATGTATAGTAAAAAAACTTGAAAAAAGCTTTAGTAACTCCTGTGTTTAAGAGTGGGGACAGGGAATAAGTAACAAATTACAGACCATTTTCGGTGTTGAGTGCATTATCCAAAATTGTCGAAAGAATACTCAATAATTGTTTAACGAAGTACCTCACAATTTTGTCCATAATATTCAATAACCAGTATGGATTTAGACACGCGATTGAGCGAAATAAAGGCTCCAAGGTATTTGCAAGGGATCTGGCTATTGGGCAGAGCCAGCTCACGAGACTGAAGACCGACGATGGCAGGATCGTATCCGCCAAACCGGAGCTTCTGAGGGAGATCGAGACATTCTATGGGCAGTTGTACACATCAATCAGCAAGCCCGTTGCGAGTCTAGCAAACGACCCAAGAGCTAGATTGACCCGACACTATACCGAAGATATCCCGGACGTCAGCCTGTACGAGATTAGGATGGCTCTGAAACAGCTTAAAAACAACAAGGCGCCGGGTGATGACGGAATCACGGCTGAACTCCTGAAGGCGGGTGGAAAACCGGTCCTTAAGGCCCTTCAGAAGCTGTTTGATGCCGTCATACTCGAGGGCAAAACGCCACAGGCATGGTGCAGGGGTGTGGTGGTACTCTTCTTCAAGAAGGGCGACAATGCCCGACTGAAGAACTATAGGCCAATCTCACTTCTTAGCCATGTCTACAAGTTGTTTTCAAGAGTCATCACGAATCGTCTCGCGCGCAGGTTTGACGATTTCCAGCCTCCCGAACAAGCCGGATTCCGAAAAGGCTTTAGCACCGTAGACCACATACATACGCTGCGGCAGGTCATACAGAAGACCGAAGAGTATAACCTGCCTCTCTGTTTAGCGTTTGTGGACTACGAGAAAGCCTTCGATTCGATCGAGACTTGGGCAGTACTGCAATCTCTCCAACGGTGCCAGATCGACTACCGGTACATTGAGGTGTTGAAGTGTTTGTACAAAAACGCCACCATGTCAGTCCGTCTTCAGGATGAGACCTCGAAACCAATCCTTCTCCAGCGCGGCGTGAGACAGGGAGACGTCATTTCTCCGAAACTGTTCACTGCTGCGCTGGAGGATGTCTTCAAGGTTCTGGATTGGAAGTCGCTTGGCATCAACGTTAATGGCGAGTACATCACTCACCTTCGGTTTGCCGACGACATAGTGGTCATGGCTGAGACCATGGAGAGCCTCAGTACAATGCTCGATGACCTCAATAGAGCTTCCGAAAGAGTGGGTCTTAAAATGAACATGGACAAAACCAAGGTCATGATGAATGCCCATGTAACACCCACTCCTATCAAGATCGGAGACTGTTTACTTGAAGTTGTAGATGATTATGTCTACCTGGGACAAACAATCCAGTTGGGTAGATCCAACTTCGAGAAAGAGGTCAACCGTCGAATCCGACTCGGCTGGGCGGCGTTCGGGAAGTTGCGTGGTATCTTCTCGTCCAATTTACCGCAATGTCTCAAGACAAAAGTCTATGACCAGTGCGTGTTGCCAGTGATCACCTATGGGACCGAGACGTGGTCGCTCACAATGGGCCTTATCAGAAAGCTTAAAGTCACCCAAAGGGCAATGGAGAGGGCTATGCTCGGAATTTCCTTGCGTGATCACGTCAGAAATGATGATATCCGCAGGAGAACCAAAGTTACCGACATAGCCCGAAGAATTGCCAAACTTAAGTGGCAGTGGGCAGGGCACATTGCTCGCAGAACGGATGGCCGTTGGGGCCGAAAAGTTCTGGAATGGCGACCGCGAACCGGAAGACGGTATGTTGGAAGGCCTCCCACTAGGTGGACCGATGACCTGGTTAAGGTTGCGGGAAGGCGCTGGATGCGAGACGCACAGGATCGGTCAATGTGGCGACGCCTGGGGGAGGCCTATGTCCAGCAGTGGACGTCTTTCGGCTGAAATGATGATGGATTTAGATCTGGCATATCAACTAAAACCGCTGTAACAAACTTCAGTAATGCGGTAGTTGACTTGATAAGGGTTACAAATGCTTCGGTATATTTTTGGTTATATTGAAGGCGTTTGATACGGTCTTTGTTCCAATACTCCTAGCTAAACTAGAGGTCATTGGGGTTCGAGGTCTGTTCCTGGATATATTTAAGGATTACGTATCCAATCGCACACAGGTAGCAAAAATTGACGATGTTGTGAGTGAGGAAGAACAGATTGAATACGGAGTCCCACAGGGAAGTATTCTCGGCCTCACATTGTTCTTAATTTATGTCAACGACCCATGTGGGATGAGGCTCGATAGTTGCGATATCTTTACTTATGCTGACGACACAGCCTTATTAATATACGCGAGGAGCTGGTTGGAGGCCAAGTCTTTGGCTGAAAAGAACCTGAGAGAAGTAATGTTATGGTTGTCCTCGAACCTATTTAATCTAAATATAAATAAGAAAAAATTCATACGCTTCTATCTCCTAAATTCTCCTACACCACCAACTGAAACCACAACCATCACGGCCCATTTTTGCAATAACTCAACAATAACCTGCTCGTGTCCATTTTTAGCAAATGTTGCCAGCACAAGATATCTAGGTGTTATGTTTGATGAAAGATTGGACTGGAGCACTCAAGTTAAAACTCTTACCGGGCGTGTAAGAAGATTACTCTATATTTTTAAGAATCTTCGTCATTCTGCCGATCTATCAGTGATGCATACAGTATATGTTGCACTGTGCCAATCAATTCTTAGTTATTGTGTACCTGCATGGGGTGGTACTTATAAAACTTTATTTCTGCAATTAGAAAGAGCCCAGAGATACCTCCTAAAAGTTATACATAATAAACCGCGTAACTACTCGACTGCGGACCTATTTAGGGAATGTCAGTTATTAACCGTTACACAGTTATTTGTCCTCCGTACCATACTTCGGCGACATTCACAACTTCCCCTTAGTAATCGGATTTTATAAATAAAAAACTCGGAGCACTTGTTTGTTCTCCTGTACAATGCAGGACTAGTTTCGCATTACGTCAATATAACGCATTGAGTTCTAGAATTTGTAACAAAATTAATAATATAATCTCACTGTATAAACTTAATAAATATAACTTGAAAAATAAATTAACTAATTGACTTAAGTCTTTGAATTATGAAGAAACAGAAAAACTCATATTAATTGTTAAGTAAAATACATCTCAGTGAATAAAATATAATATAATCTACAGATAAGTAAATAAATTTAATGTAAGTGGAATTAATATTGCACACAGATTGATGTTATAATGAAATGAGAGCGGAGAGCCGCCGAATCCCGAAATACGAGCTAGTCTCGGTTTGTGAATCAGTGTGTTATTTATAATTGCCCCACTGTACAATCATTTACCATTACCATTGTGTTGCATTGTTTTATTTATTGTACTTTTTGAAAGAAATAAAGAATTATTATTATTATATTTAATGTCTTTATATTTCATTAAAATGTTTCCCACGCCAATGGTTCCAAATTAAACTCCCTGTTTTTTTCGCTCCCGTTAATCGTTTTTAGTTCTTGATATTTACATTCAACCTTATCTCTTTGTCCACAGGTTAAAACAGTAATCTTCGATAAGACAGGCACCATCACCCGCGGCAGCGCCACCGTAGCCAAGCTGTCGCTGCTGACGGGCTCGGCGAACACTCTGGGCTCAGTGCTCGCGTGCTTGCTCACTGCTGAGCTTAACTCAGAACATCCTGTAGCTTCAGGTGAGCATTCAACTTGTATTCTCTATAGATTTAGGCAGAGGTCTCACATTTAGGCAGTTTGTTTAAGCAGGATCCTCTGGTCTTCAATCATAAGACCATTAACCAAGCGCACCTTAACCTGGGTATCGAACTCAGGACCGACTTAGGTCTACAACCAACTTACTTAGAAATTGTGTTAGTTAATTTAAAATATAAACTTTGTTTGTCGGTCTAAGAAAAAATTGTGAGGAAATTCTTTATTGTACACCAAAACAATACATTTACACAAACTGAAAATATTCATGTACAAAGGCGACCTTAACTCGAAATGGGGATTTCTTCCAGCAAACTTTTGAGTGATAGAGGTCATAGAATAATAAAGGAAACATTGATGGTCTGAAACCGCTTCCATGAGAATATTTCGTATGAGAAGAGACCCTTTAGTATGACAGTCTTTCATTGAGTAATGTAAAGTGCCCTATGTTTGCGCACATACTTGTACTCTATAATATTTCGTGGTTTCATTTTCGATATAAATAAACAGGTAGTCCTTTCACCTACAAGGCAACACTCGCACGCTTTAAAAAGTTATTTATAATCAGATTTAGGAATCGATTTCTTTAAATAATAATCGATTTAATAATCGACTCGTCCACTACACTATACTTGACAGTTGACCCCATTCTTTTTCCGTGCGAGGCAACGAGTGCACGCGCTCCTACCTTCGAATGTTTTGTTCTTGTTTCGAATTTTAAAACGGTGATTCTTCGTATTCACGATGCCTAAAAGGTTGTATGAAGAACGTATCAATTATTACATGAAGAAGATGGAGATATTACAAGAAAAACATCGTCACAAACGACGCCGTCGAGAAGATTCTTTCTCATGTTCGTATGACGAAAATCAACAAGGTTAGTTAATATTTATCACCTCCATCATTACCGTACAAGTACTGGTCTAAGTGACAGTCTTGGTATTGGTAATTTGCCATAGATTCAAATTTGAACGCGGCAAGTATTCTACCCGCCATAGATTCCATAGCGAACGAGGCGTCACCAGTAATAGATTCGAATTTTAAAGAATTCGAACTGTTACTTTTTAACGTACCTCCTATCCACAATGTGGTGATGTGGGATGTATCAGAACCACCGATAGAAATTTAGTCCTGGGGCTGAAGACACAGTCGTTATACTTGATCCCGACGGACCTTGGCCTGATATTTCGCTAGAGCCTATTTTGACTCAGCAGAATAGTTTGAAGTCATTACCACCGCTACCGCCGCCGGTTCTTTCTGAACCTCAATTGGATCCAGAAATCCTGTCGGCCCTTGGTGAGCAACTGATGAAGGACCTATATGTGGACAGGAAATACATAATAACCTAACCCAATATTATGGTTACCATTACTCAAAAAGGGAATGGTTAAAACAAAACTTTAAAACAGATTCTCATACGCAGTATCTGTACGCTACTTCAAGCGCCAAAATTAAATACTAAGATCGCAGCCGCTGTTCCCGAAACGGTAAGGTTACGCGGTAAAAAGTTGAGACATCTCAACAGCATTTGGGTGCCGGTATTACCGCGATTAGCAAAGTGATGACGTCATTACTAACTAGTGATAACAAGATCGAAGCGATCAAAACTCTTAGTGATGGCTGTAGCATTTTATGTGACTTACATTACTCCGAAACCCAGGTTCGAATAAAAATTATTACACCCGGGCTAACGAAGCCCTTCCTCAATGTCATACAGGAAAACGAGCTAGATGACACGTTGTTCGGTATAACTTTACCGGATAAAATAAAAACGTCTAAAACCATCGAAAAACAGGGACTACAGATAAAGAAGACTGTGTTACTACCAGTAAAATCAAATACAAATGCAATATAATATCTGCGTGTCATCAGGTCCTGGGAAACAAAGCCGGACCTTTTCGTTATCCAAAGAACAGGGGGGGGCGAGGGGGTCAGAGGAGATACCCCACGTCAGCGCGTCGATCAGCAGCGGTGACGGCGAAAGCGACGTCGCTAACAAAAGCGAACCAGAACCAGTCACGTGCCCCTGCACGCCAATAACACAGTTACATGCAGGTAGGGTACAACATTTTTGTAATTGTAGTACCCACATTACTAATAATACCAATATTCTAAATTGGATCCTGAAGGGAATACCTATTCCGTTTCTATACGATCCGTTTTAAACGTGTATCCCTCGAATAACGTGGTCATTGAGTGAACAGCGCAACATGTCATTGGATATTGAGAATTTAACTGAACTTGGTGTTATTTCACTGGTTTAGCTCAGTTCAGATCAGCTTATCTCTAGTATCTTTTTAGCCCCAACGTCCAACGGTGGTAAAAGATACATTCTGAATTTAAAATTTCTAAATCAATTTATATATAAAACACATTTCAAAATGGAGGATATTAGACTGCCTGTAAGTCAGTACAATCAAACTGGTATATGACGACCGTAGATATGAAGGAAGCATATCTACTTATCCCTGTTGATAAGCAATTTCGTACATACCTTCGATTCCACTATATCGCGCAAAACTCGAACTAATAAATAACTTACGAGTTTAACGCATTACCCTATGGACTTGCCATAGCCCCTAGGTGTTTTACTAAAATTGTCAAAGAAGTTGTAGGTGTTTTACGTAATCGTGGGTTTCTACTGGTTAGGGAGCAGTTACGAAGAATGTCTTCGTAAAGTTAAGAAAATGGTAGCATTACTAGAATGTTTGAGGTTCGTAATAAATTACGAAAAAAGCAATTTGCAACCTCAAACATCATGCAAATTCTTAAGATTCATTTATGACACCACTGATATGACTTTATCGTTACATCTGAACAAACGCAACAAAATAGCCTTAGCCAAATAGCCTTTTTAGTACAAAATTATTCCAAACTACCCACAGTTTCGATTAGAAATTTCGCTCTACTGATAGGAGTACTCGTAGCAGCGTGCCCAGCGACGCGTTAGGGTTGTTGTTGTATACGAAGATATTAGAAAGAAATAAATATTTGTTTCTAAAAACAACACGGTACATTCGACGTAAAAGTTAAACTTCCTCATAACGTCTTAAGTAATTTGAACTGATGGTCTCAGAATGTGTACAAAGTAAACAATCGAATAAAGGCCCAATGTTATGCATTGGAAATTCATATTACTGCGTTACGTTACGTGCATTTAGTAACGGATTTCGAGTCAATTGTGCTTGGAAAGAAACTGAAATTGGTTTTCTGAATAACTATTTGGAACTATTAGCCGTAATTTTCGCACTTTAATGTTTTGTTCGGGATCAAACTGACCATGCCATACTACGTCGGGTGGATAACACTACCACGATAAGCTATATAAACCGCATGGGCGGTAATCAATTTCCACATTTAAGCACATTTTCCCGTGATATTTGGCAATGGTGCGAGATGCGAAAGCTGTTGTTATTCGCTTCGTATATACACACAAAAGACAATGTCGAGGCTGATGAAGAGTCTCGCAGGGTGAACCCTGACGTCAAATGGGATTTATCACAATCTGCATTTAAATATGTTGTAAAACTATTAGGTCAACCAGAGGTTGACTTACCTATTTGCTTCTCGCAACTATGCCAAGTGTCACGAATACGTGTCCTAGAAATAGGACCCAGATGAAATAACTGTCGACTCATTTATGATAAGTTGGTACCCAAAATTATTTTATGCCTGCCCACCATTTACTCTGTTGCTAAATTGCATACAAAAATTATATAGGATAAAGCTACCGATATCTTAGATTTCCCAATGTAACCTGCACAGGCTTGGTATCCGATCTATTAATTGGAGATATTGTTGTCTTTGAACCGCACCCAAAATTACTATTGTCGCATTTCAGACAACAACACCCATTCCACCAGATGCTTTCTCTGGGAGCAGCGCTGCTTTCAGGCTCGCGTTCTCCCGCCATGGTACGCCACCAGCGGCCCTGAGTTTCATGCTCGCCTCACTCTCAGAAAGTACACTGAAGCAATATAGCGTTTGTTACAAGTTGTGGTGGCAGCACTGCAAGGATTATCATTGTAATGTGTTCGAGAGTTCCATCCCTCACAAATTCATTTTTTAACTGAACAATATGATAAAGATGCTTCTTACTGCACGATTAAAAGCCACCGCGCACCGTTCAACTTTATCCTTGCTCATAGGAAACAACTTAGCGTCAGACGATTGCGTCTAACGCCTCCTTAAAGGGGTATTTAAACTAAGACCATCCGTACCTAAATATTCAACTACTTGGGATCCTCAAATAGTGTTGGACCATATTTCGGAATGGGTTTCACATATTCAGCTCAATTTAGAAAAATAACTAAAAAACTTGTTGTTTTACCGGGTTTGTGCACTGCACACAGAGTACAAGCTTTTTCATTAATTAAAATAAGTAATATTAAAAAGAAACCAAAAGGTATCGAGATTGTTAAAACGGATATTATTAAAACCTCAGGGATAGGACGGTACCAGCCGTTTTTGTATTTACCATATTATCTTGAAAATCCATCTATCTGTCCAGCCACAACGCTAGTCGACTATATGTCAGCAACGAAGGCCCTAAGGTCTTTAGACACAGATCACCTCTTAATTACTGTGAAGCGTCCTTACAAAAACGCGACAGCACAGACTATAAGCAGGTGGATCAAATATACGTTGTGTGCGAGCGGCATTGACGTGTTACAGCGCACACAGCGCCCGCCATGCTACCACGTCGACGGCGCGCGCGGCTGGGCTAAGCCTTGATCTCATCCGAAAAACTGCGGGCTGGACCGCGTTCGCCCATGACTAAGCTAAGTTTTATAATCGGCCTATTGTATAAAAATCTAATTTAGCAAAATCTGTTTGTTTACATAACCATACACATGACTAAGAATGATGTTGGAATAGTTACGAATCAAGTGTTTGTAATATAATTGATTGTTGAATCATTTATAGTAAGAAGTTTATGCTTTATGTTACCTCGTGTTTTGATTGTTATCTACCTATCCAAGAGACATAAAACAAACGTAAAAATAACAGTCTCTGAACATCTACCTGTTTATTTATATCGAAAATGAAACCACGAAATATTATATATGATCAAACGAACTTCTTAAGTGAAGTTCGATCGATATAATATGAGTGGTTTCATTTGAAGATATAAATACCCAACCCACCCAAATCCCAGTTAATTTTTACTTTAACACGAGAGGACTTGAACTCAAGTCGCAACTCTAAAAAGAATGAGGTCAACTGTCAAGTATAGTGTAGTGGACGAGTCGATTATTAAATCGATTATTATTTAAAGAAATCGATTCCTAAATCTGATTATAAATAACTTTTTAAAGCGTGCGAGTGTTGCCTTGTAGGTGAAAGGACTACCTGTTTATTTATATCGAAAATGAAACCACTCATATTATATCGATCGAACTTCACTTAAGAAGTTCGTTTGATCATATATAATATCTCCTACGCATCCGATGACCGTTAACCTTAATCCGATCAGGAGAAATATTATTAATGTGTGGAGCCTTTTCTTTCGATTTCGCCACTTCCTGCTGTGCTCCCCTGTGCCAGAAATAAACAGGCTAACTTTTACATAGATAGATGTGTGTATGAAACTAATAAGTAACATGTGTCCAACAGCCATAGTCCGGTGGTGCAGTGCGGCGCTAGGCGGACACAGCGGCCTCACGTGCGTCAGCTTCGTGGCGGCGCCCGGCTGCGGCCTGCGCGCGCGCCTCAAGAGCATCGGGGGGACGCCTAACAATTTGATCAACTTTAACAACCAGGCTAGGTGAGTCAATGTAGGGTAGGCTAGCGGGTATATGCTGTGGAAACGTTTATAGGCGCTTTAAATCGCTGAAAGATACTATTGAGACACTAATAAACTCATCAGAGTGAGACACTTATAGACACAGTTGAGACTCTCAAAGACACCGTTGGGATTCTTATAGACACTTATTGACTCTATTGAAACATTCCAAACACTGTTATAACATTCATAGGCACTGTTAAAACACTCACAGACATTTGAGATGTTCATAAATACTGATAAGACACTGTTGAGACTAACTGACGACAAAGACTTTGTCGAGACCCTGTAGGTACTGATAGAGACAGATGAAACATGTTAAAACATTCATAGACACTTTTGAGACACTTAAAGGGACTATTGAGACACAAATAAACATTAATAGATACTTTTGAGACACTTAAGGGAATGAGACACAGATAAACATTAATAGACACTTTTGAAACACATATGAGGATGAGACACAGATAAACATTAATAGACACTTTTGAAACACATGGGTATGAGACACAGATAAACATTAATAGACAGTTTTGAAACACATATTGGGATGAGACACAGATAAACATTCATAGACACTTTTGAGACACTTAAAGGGACTATTGAGACACAAATAAACATTAATAGATACTTTTGAGACACTTAAGGGAATGAGACACAGATAAACATTAATAGACACTTTTGAAACACATATGAGGATGAGACACAGATAAACATTAATAGACACTTTTGAAACACATGGGTATGAGACACAGATAAACATTAATAGACAGTTTTGAAACACATATTGGGATGAGACACAGATAAACATTCATAGACACTTTTGAGACACTTAAAGGGACTATTGAGACACAAATAAACATTAATAGATACTTTTGAGACACTTAAGGGAATGAGACACAGATAAACATTAATAGACACTTTTGAAACACATGGGTATGAGACACAGATAAACATTAATAGACACTTTTGAAACACATTGGGATGAGACACAGATAAACATTCATAGACACTTTTTATACACTTAAAGGGACTATTGAGACACAAATAAACATTAATAGATACTTTTGAGACACTTAAAGGAATGAGACACAGATAAACATTAATAGACACTTTTGAAACACATATGGGGATGAGACAGATAAACATTCATAGACACTTTTTATACACTTAAAGGGACTATTGAGACACAAATAAACATTAATAGATACTTTTGTGACACTTAAGGGAATGAGACACAGATAAACATTAATAGACACTTTTGAAACACATGGGTATGAGACACAGATAAACATTAATAGACAGTTTTGAAACACATATTGGGATGAGACACAGATAAACATTCATAGACACTTTTGAGACACTTAAAGGGACTATTGAGATACAAATAAACATTAATAGATACTTTTGAGACACTTAAGGGAATGAGACACAGATAAACATTAATAGACACTTTTGAAACACATATGAAGATGAGACACAGATAAACATTAATAGACACTTTTGAAACACATGGGTATGAGACACAGATAAACATTAATAGACACTTTTGAAACACATATGGGGATGAGACACAGATAAACATTAATAGACACTTTTGAAGCACATATGGGGATGAGACACAGATAAACATTAATAGACACTTGAAACATATGGGGATGAGACACAGATAAACATTAATAGACACTTTTGAAACACATATGGGGATGAGACACAGATAAACATTAATAGACACTTTTGAAGCACATATTGGGATGAGAGACAGATAAACATTCATAGACACTTTTGAGACACTTAAAGGGACTATTGAGACACAAATAAACATTAATAGATACTTTTGAGACACTTAAGGGAATGAGACACAGATAAACATTAATAGACACTTTTGAAACACATATGAAGATGAGACACAGATAAACATTAATAGACACTTTTGAAACACATGGGTATGAGACACAGATAAACATTAATAGACACTTTTGAAACACATATTGGGATGAGACACAGATAAACATTCATAGACACTTTTGAGACATTTAAAGGGACTATTGAGACACAAATAAACATTAATAGATACTTTTGAGACACTTAAGGGTATGAGACACAGATAAACATTAATAGACACTTTTGAAACACATATGGGTAGAGACACAGATAAACATTAATAGACACTTTTGAAACACATATGGGGATGAGACACAAATAAACATTAATAGACACTTTTGAAGCACATATGGGGATGAGACACAGATAAACATTCATAGACACTTTTGAGACACTTAAAGGGACTATTGAGACACAAATAAACATTAATAGATACTTTTGAGACACTTAAGGGAATGAGACACAGATAAACATTAATAGACACTTTTGAAACACATATTGGGATGAGACACAGATAAACATTAATAGACACTTTTGAAGCATATATATATATTTTTTTTTTTTTTAAACTTTGCCCCACACTAGGAATTTCTTCCTGTATCGTGGGTGCGTTTACAAACATATAAACTCACATACACAAACACCCAGAGCCGGAACAACTATCTGTAGGTCAAACAAATATTTGTTTCGTGCGGGAATCGAACCCGCGACACGCAGCGCAGCAGTCAATCGCTCAACCACTGCACGAACCGTGCGCCCTCTATGGGGATGAAACACAGATAAAAATTAATAGACACTTTTGAAACACATTTTGGGATGAGACACAGATAAACATTAATAGACACTTTTGAAGCATATATGGGGATGAAACACAGATAAAAATTAATAGACACTTTTGAAACACATATGGGGATGAGACACAGATAAACATTAATAGACACTTTTGAAGCACATATTGGGATGAGACACAGATAAACATTCATAGACACTTTTGAGACACTTAAAGGGACTATTGAGAAACAAATAAACATTAATAGATACTTTTGAGACACTTAAGGGAATGAGACACAGATAAACATTAATAGACACTTTTGAAACACATATGAAGATGAGACACAGATAAACATTAATAGACACTTTTGAAACACATGGGTATGAGACACAGATAAACATTAATAGACACTTTTGAAACACATATTGGGATGAGACACAGATAAACATTAATAGACACTGTTGAAATACTCACAGACACTGAAAGTTACTGTTCAAATAAGCTCAAAAATGTATCGTGGCTGAATTTGTATCCTTATGTACCTTTAAATATTAATCGGCACTAATAAACATAATTTCTTCAACAGAACAGGCAGTACATTCGTCGTGGAAGGAGTACCAGTGGAAGTGGTATCCCCGGGTGGTGACGCCGCCCTCAGCTCGGCGCAGGCGGCCGCTAGGTTACACACGTTGATACGGACAGACCAGCCGGCTGCTGGCGAGGTATGTACAACTATATTACATTCGTCGTGGAAGGAGTACCAGTGGAAGTGGTATCCCCGGGTGGTGACGCCGCCCTCAGCTCGGCGCAGGCGGCCGCTAGGTTACACACGTTGATACGGACAGACCAGCCGGCTGCTGGCGAGGTATGTACAACTATATTACATTCGTCGTGGAAGGAGTACCAGTGGAAGTGGTATCCCCGGGTGGTGACGCCGCCCTCAGCTCGGCGCAGGCGGCCGCTAGGTTACACACGTTGATACGGACAGACCAGCCGGCTGCTGGCGAGGTATGTACAACTATATTACATTCGTCGTGGAAGGAGTACCAGTGGAAGTGGTATCCCCGGGTGGTGACGCCGCCCTCAGCTCGGCGCAGGCGGCCGCTAGGTTACACACGTTGATACGGACAGACCAGCCGGCTGCTGGCGAGGTATGTACAACTATATTACCCCACATTTTGCTTGTATAGTTTATATCCCTTGTAATAATAACTAATTGGGGGATTCTATTCACATTATCGGAGACAAATTGAGTGACTTAACCGCTAGAGAGAAATGAAATTATAAATAGGTAAGTTTACAACTTAGTTTAAAAACTAAGATTGACACTATGTTGACAATAGATCTTGCCTCACTCTTTATCACGTGGCATAACTTCAAATAATGTCGAGAAATTGTTGTGTGACGTCATGGCATTAATTCGTAGGTGACGGCGTCGATTCCGCTACATGTAGATACTGTACAATCAATACCCTTCATCTCAAATTGACTTAGACAGCTTTTTTGTTAGTTTAAGAGTCACTGACGGATTTTAACCATACATTGGTATTATCTTCCCTAAACCATACCCGTTCTTTCCCCAGGATGTAGAACAAGTAGTCCTCATTGGCAACCGGGAATGGATGACTAGAAACGGAGTCACAGTCCCCCGAAGAGTGCAAGAAGCCATGCAGCAAGATGAAGAGTTGGGAAGAACTGCTGTGCTGGCTGCTATTAACGGTAAGTCCACTGCTGGGCACAGGTCTACTCCAAGCGTCGCCAAGACCTGTGCTTCTCGCTGCCAGCGTATCCCCTCGACCTCCACCAGATTACTCTAGACAAGTGATGCGATGGCGATTTTCAAAATGCTAAAATTTACGGGATTGATCACTTGAAATTCGATAGCGCTTAGCATTTTTGCAAAGAAAAATAAGCTACAGGTGCCAAAGGTAAATAATTATTATGGTAAACGTACGAGACGATGGATTACACCTACATTAATTAATGAATTACCTGAGGGAATGATCGATTGTGCAAAAAGTAAAAAACCACCTTAAAAGTGTCCTAGGCAAACATTACATGTCAATGTGTCCATAGTTGCTGCGGTCCTCGGCGGCCTCGGTCAGCCATTGGCACTTGTACTAACTTTGATTAACAAATACAGAATACGTATTATGGGGTGGTATCGTGACGTTCGTTGGCTGATGCCGCTAAGTGTAATAGCTGTGCTTGTGGAATCTATGGTTGTGTGGTTTAACTCTGGTTTTTTTGTTTAACCAAACAAAGATTAGTCATAAATCCACGAGAACTTCACATCACATCACATCATCAGCCTATTAATGTTCCTACTGCTGGGACACAGGCCTCCTCTCTGAGAGAGGGAATGGGCCGTAAATCACCACGCAGTCCCAGTGCGGGTTGAATTTTTGGTTCTAAGACATGCCGGTTTCCTGGCGCTTTACTTTGTGTAAATTATTTCATCACCACTGCTCTCATAACGGTGAAGGAAAACATCGTGAGGAAACCGGCATGTCTCACGAGACCTTACTGCCGACAAATTGCTTTGCAGTTTGGTAGGTGATATGTGTTAATAAAAGTGTAACATTAAATAAATAAATTTAAAAAAAAATATGTAATATTTTTGACGTTTTTCCAAACGCTATATGGCAACGCCTCTTTACATAGTCTAAAAGGAAGTCGCTCCCGCTGTTTTTGAGTGAATGATTCAAGAGGAATGTTTATGTGTAGTATACATAGATATTACAGTAGAGAAAAGCCGAGAAATTTAAAGATTTGCAATGTGTTGTCGTAACAAACATATTTTTGAGCGCTTACATTGCAATCTCTGGCTAAACCTTACGAGATAAATCAAATTAATGTACTACGGAATTGTACATCATAAAAAGATCAATTTAAAAGTTGGGAATATTTATGTTTATCTCCTAAGGATAACCCACAATAACCATTTTTTCACTGTTTTTACACACTTGAGACACACATAGACACTGCTGAAACACCCACAGTACATACGTGGTAGTCATTGTTGAAATATATAGTCACTGTTGAGACACTCCTAGACACTGATAGCCATTGTTGTAAAACATTCTAACACTCAGACTTTTTTGGAACACTCTTAGAACACACTTCTAAGACGCTGCTTGGACGCTGTTGAAACATTTGAATTAACACCAAAAATAAGTGGCTTTTGTCTTTGTCGTCGATGGGTAAACACAACATGTTCACGGCTGGTAACTTACGTCCGCTACTGGACTTTTCTATTTTTAACCTCCGACGGAAAAAGAGGGGTGTTAAGTTTTGACGTGTGTATTTGTGTATCTGTCTGTGGCATCATAGCTCCTAAAGGGATGAACCAATCTTGATTTTGTTCTTTTTATTTGAAAGGTGACTTTGTTGAGAGTGTTCTTAGCTACGTTTGATGAAAATCGGCTCAGCCGTTCAAAATTTAAGGGCGTTTTACTGTTTGAGTCAGGGTATTTTCGCAAGATATCGTGTCATAGTTACGTGTTCAATAGATTGTCGATCGAAGCGTGTCTACTACTAGATACATTATGTAGCACGCAATAGAAATGTGTTGAGCGTTTTTTAAATTTTACTTATAATTTTTGTACTAACCTTTATTATTATTTTCGTTATCCACAGACCAGTTAGTCTGCACCATAGGAGTAGCAGACGAGGTGAAGCCAGAAGCCCACTTAGCTGTATATTGCTTGAAGAAAATGGGCTTGCAAGTGTGTTTACTGACTGGTGACAACAGGAAAACTGCTGTTGCTATAGCTAGACAAGTAAGTGAACTAGACTCTAAACGCAGCCTCTTTTGGAACTTAAAACCCAATCACACTGCCCGACCAAAATCGAACTCTAGACCTCATGCACAACAGTACCACAGATAATATAATACTAGCATACAAATACCTCATCCCATACAAAGAAACCGTACCGATGTAACTAGCGTTTTTTGTCTGATTAAGCTGATTATTTTTATAAGTACTTCGATCGCTTTCGGTTCCGTTCCACGGCTATAGATGGTGTTAGCAGCGACTGTAAAGTAAAAGGGTTTTCTCGGTTCATGATTGTTTTTACTTTAAATATAGTGACGATTTGTTTTATAGTATTTTTTTATGTTACAATATAAATTAAAAAAATCGATGGTTTTGCCTCACATATTTAAAACCGCGCCATCTATTGGAATCAATTTTAAATGTGAATTAAGAGCCCAATATTCCATAATTTTGTGCTTAAGAGAGTTGATTAAAAAAACTTTTATGGTTAATTCTAGAAAATGATAAGTTTACACACAATTATATCTGTGGAGGCTTGTTATTAGCAACTTGATAATATGTTGTGGTTACCTATTATTATTTGTAATTAGACTGTAAGCCTTCTTAAAACTAATAAAATAAAATAATTCTATAACGAATCGATGCATATCGCGCCATCTAGTGACATTTATTTGAACTAAATTTTCTTTGTTAGTGCTGGGACCCCGTGACAGTACCTAAGATTGAGGCATAGGTCGTTTCAATAGTTCAGCTTCATGTTGAAGGCCAGTTTATTGCAAACTAAAAAATAATTAAGGCAAAAAAATCTAATGAAAAAACGGAAAAACATTGCCTGACTTTATAAATCCCAATATCTCACGGTCAGCAGTCACCCTCACAACCACTACACCATCAGGCTCATTAAACCATAACCCTTATTCCACAGGTTGGCATAAACAAGGTGTACGCCGAAGTCCTACCGTCCCACAAGGTAGCGAAGATCCAGAAGCTGCAAGAGGAAGGTCAGAAGGTGGCCATGGTGGGCGACGGCGTCAACGACTCTCCTGCGCTGGCGCAAGCTGATGTTGGTATCGCCATCGCCAGCGGGACTGACGTCGCCGTGGAGGCTGCTGATCTGGTGCTCATGAGGGTAAGCAGTAGTACTTATACAAGCTGATGTTGGTATCGCCATCGCCAGCGGGACTGACGTCGCCGTGGAGGCTGCTGATCTGGTGCTCATGAGGGTAAGCAGTAGTACTTATACAAGCTGATGTTGGTATCGCCATCGCCAGCGGGACTGACGTCGCCGTGGAGGCTGCTGATCTGGTGCTCATGAGGGTAAGCAGTAGTACTTATACAAGCTGATGTTGGTATCGCCATCGCCAGCGGGACTGACGTCGCCGTGGAGGCTGCTGATCTGGTGCTCATGAGGGTAAGCAGTAGTACTTATACAAGCTGATGTTGGTATCGCCATCGCCAGCGGGACTGACGTCGCCGTGGAGGCTGCTGATCTGGTGCTCATGAGGGTAAGCAGTAGTACTTATACAAGCTGATGTTGGTATCGCCATCGCCAGCGGGACTGACGTCGCCGTGGAGGCTGCTGATCTGGTGCTCATGAGGGTAAGCAGTAGTACTTATACAAGCTGATGTTGGTATCGCCATCGCCAGCGGGACTGACGTCGCCGTGGAGGCTGCTGATCTGGTGCTCATGAGGGTAAGCAGTAGTACTTATACAAGCTGATGTTGGTATCGCCATCGCCAGCGGGACTGACGTCGCCGTGGAGGCTGCTGATCTGGTGCTCATGAGGGTAAGCAGTAGTACTTATACAAGCTGATGTTGGTATCGCCATCGCCAGCGGGACTGACGTCGCCGTGGAGGCTGCTGATCTGGTGCTCATGAGGGTAAGCAGTAGTACTTATACAAGCTGATGTTGGTATCGCCATCGCCAGCGGGACTGACGTCGCCGTGGAGGCTGCTGATCTGGTGCTCATGAGGGTAAGCAGTAGTACTTATACAAGCTGATGTTGGTATCGCCATCGCCAGCGGGACTGACGTCGCCGTGGAGGCTGCTGATCTGGTGCTCATGAGGGTAAGCAGTAGTACTTATACAAGCTGATGTTGGTATCGCCATCGCCAGCGGGACTGACGTCGCCGTGGAGGCTGCTGATCTGGTGCTCATGAGGGTAAGCAGTAGTACTTATACAAGCTGATGTTGGTATCGCCATCGCCAGCGGGACTGACGTCGCCGTGGAGGCTGCTGATCTGGTGCTCATGAGGGTAAGCAGTAGTACTTATACAAGCTGATGTTGGTATCGCCATCGCCAGCGGGACTGACGTCGCCGTGGAGGCTGCTGATCTGGTGCTCATGAGGGTAAGCAGTAGTACTTATACAAGCTGATGTTGGTATCGCCATCGCCAGCGGGACTGACGTCGCCGTGGAGGCTGCTGATCTGGTGCTCATGAGGGTAAGCAGTAGTACTTATACAAGCTGATGTTGGTATCGCCATCGCCAGCGGGACTGACGTCGCCGTGGAGGCTGCTGATCTGGTGCTCATGAGGGTAAGCAGTAGTACTTATACAAGCTGATGTTGGTATCGCCATCGCCAGCGGGACTGACGTCGCCGTGGAGGCTGCTGATCTGGTGCTCATGAGGGTAAGCAGTAGTACTTATACAAGCTGATGTTGGTATCGCCATCGCCAGCGGGACTGACGTCGCCGTGGAGGCTGCTGATCTGGTGCTCATGAGGGTAAGCAGTAGTACTTATACAAGCTGATGTTGGTATCGCCATCGCCAGCGGGACTGACGTCGCCGTGGAGGCTGCTGATCTGGTGCTCATGAGGGTAAGCAGTAGTACTTATACAAGCTGATGTTGGTATCGCCATCGCCAGCGGGACTGACGTCGCCGTGGAGGCTGCTGATCTGGTGCTCATGAGGGTAAGCAGTAGTACTTATACAAGCTGATGTTGGTATCGCCATCGCCAGCGGGACTGACGTCGCCGTGGAGGCTGCTGATCTGGTGCTCATGAGGGTAAGCAGTAGTACTTATACAAGCTGATGTTGGTATCGCCATCGCCAGCGGGACTGACGTCGCCGTGGAGGCTGCTGATCTGGTGCTCATGAGGGTAAGCAGTAGTACTTATACAAGCTGATGTTGGTATCGCCATCGCCAGCGGGACTGACGTCGCCGTGGAGGCTGCTGATCTGGTGCTCATGAGGGTAAGCAGTAGTACTTATACAAGCTGATGTTGGTATCGCCATCGCCAGCGGGACTGACGTCGCCGTGGAGGCTGCTGATCTGGTGCTCATGAGGGTAAGCAGTAGTACTTATACAAGCTGATGTTGGTATCGCCATCGCCAGCGGGACTGACGTCGCCGTGGAGGCTGCTGATCTGGTGCTCATGAGGGTAAGCAGTAGTACTTATACAAGCTGATGTTGGTATCGCCATCGCCAGCGGGACTGACGTCGCCGTGGAGGCTGCTGATCTGGTGCTCATGAGGGTAAGCAGTAGTACTTATACAAGCTGATGTTGGTATCGCCATCGCCAGCGGGACTGACGTCGCCGTGGAGGCTGCTGATCTGGTGCTCATGAGGGTAAGCAGTAGTACTTATACAAGCTGATGTTGGTATCGCCATCGCCAGCGGGACTGACGTCGCCGTGGAGGCTGCTGATCTGGTGCTCATGAGGGTAAGCAGTAGTACTTATACAAGCTGATGTTGGTATCGCCATCGCCAGCGGGACTGACGTCGCCGTGGAGGCTGCTGATCTGGTGCTCATGAGGGTAAGCAGTAGTACTTATACAAGCTGATGTTGGTATCGCCATCGCCAGCGGGACTGACGTCGCCGTGGAGGCTGCTGATCTGGTGCTCATGAGGGTAAGCAGTAGTACTTATACAAGCTGATGTTGGTATCGCCATCGCCAGCGGGACTGACGTCGCCGTGGAGGCTGCTGATCTGGTGCTCATGAGGGTAAGCAGTAGTACTTATACAAGCTGATGTTGGTATCGCCATCGCCAGCGGGACTGACGTCGCCGTGGAGGCTGCTGATCTGGTGCTCATGAGGGTAAGCAGTAGTACTTATACAAGCTGATGTTGGTATCGCCATCGCCAGCGGGACTGACGTCGCCGTGGAGGCTGCTGATCTGGTGCTCATGAGGGTAAGCAGTAGTACTTATACAAGCTGATGTTGGTATCGCCATCGCCAGCGGGACTGACGTCGCCGTGGAGGCTGCTGATCTGGTGCTCATGAGGGTAAGCAGTAGTACTTATACAAGCTGATGTTGGTATCGCCATCGCCAGCGGGACTGACGTCGCCGTGGAGGCTGCTGATCTGGTGCTCATGAGGGTAAGCAGTAGTAGGGGACTTAGCAGTAGTACTTATACAACGAGTGGTATAAATATGCATGGTATTTGTACTTATTAGTGCCATGCATTATGTAAATATGCGTGGTACTAGTAAGTATTACCACCATGCATTATATACAAATATGTATGGTAATAGTAAGTACTACTTCCATGCATATTATGCCGCCAAGCATTGCTGTGTAGTAGAAGAATAGGAGGTCCCTCAATACAATTTCTATATAAATACATATAGCACTTTACTCTTCAAACTGCATTTTTTATGGCAGCGTACAATATGTGCAGCGAACAGGTTTATTTTGATAATGTAACAATTTCCTAAATTAAAGACGTTTTACGACGCTTGCGGTCAAAAGCTATAGGAATCGATTTCGATTAAGTAATGATCGTAACAGGTAACTTTCTGTAGTTTCTGCCTAGCCCCATAGAAAAAAAGCGTGAGTTTATGTATTCATGAACAAAAACTGAATTCCAAACCAATTTTAAGTAAAAATCCTGTTCATATAAACACAAGTAAAATGTTAATTTCTTGTGATTTCTTCTCTCCCTAAAAGAGGAATCAGTAACAACTTTCAAAAATAAACTAAGTATACTTCCATTAAATAAATGTTACTATTCCGTGTCGGATTTTCTAGCTGATAAATTTTAATTGTGTTGTATAATATCAATGTTTCTATAATTGATGATAAATTGCATCAATGTTTGCATGCCAAAATGGTAGAATGTACAAGGATTCTTAATATTATTGTAACCACCTTATTGTAAATACCTACATTCTAAGCAAATAAATAATATTCTATTCTATACTCTTTACAGAACGATCTCCTAGACGTAGTAGCGTGCCTAGAACTGTCCCGGACTACGGTGCGTCGAGTTCGCCTTAACTTTTTGTTTGCTAGCGTATATAACCTGCTGGGCATACCGCTGGCTAGCGGGGCATTTGCCATGTACGGACTGCAGTTACAGGTAAGCCTATAATTATTATTATTTTCTACTACCTTGTCTATTATGTAACATAATGCCTAAGAAATTCGTTTTGAATTATGAACATTACAAACAAGATTATAAAATAAAAGTGAATAAAAATAAAATTACATAATAGCAGTTACGAAATGACTTTTGTATGGATCATTATGTTACTGGCAGAATGATACTGAACCTGTTACCTCTCGAAAACGCGCGCGTTGATTGTGTGTTGAGTCTGTAGTTTTTAGTCTGAACGTTTCTAATAAATTGTTGTTGGAACTTATTTGCATTTAATTAAGTAAGCTCATCAGGTAGGTAGTGGAAAAAGAATCGTTCGTGTCTCGCATAAAAAGGCTTTATTTTAACACTCGCATGTAGTTTCCGAAATTGGCTACATCGATCGTGTTAAAATCTCGACTTTTTATGCTCGACACGAAATAACGGATAATAGGAATAATTCACACCCACGTAATTCATAGTACAAACCCTCACTTCATTTTTGACACAGACACCTTAATCACACACATATATACACACGAAGAGTGTCACATACAACTTCGTCACACCTACAGTAAATCGGCCTTCTGATGTTACCAAAAACCAGCAGAAATTGAATGAGTTAAAATAAAAATAAACAAACCTGCTTTTTAACCTTTTATAGAGGATATCATATCATGGGTGTAGTGAAAGTCTTGTATGCAACTGTACATAATTAGGTATTAAAACACTCATGATACTATTATTACATTCGGCTTTGACTCGTGTGATAAACCGATATTCGTGTTTTAATACCCCTTATTATACAATAGTTGCATAAACAACTATTATTATATACCAATTAAGTGTATGTTTGTCCCTCAGCCCTGGATGGCGTCGGCAGCGATGGCGATGAGTTCTGTATCAGTCGTATGTTCCAGTTTATTGCTCAAAACGTACGTATTACCTTCACTCTTTCGTGCTAAAATATTAGCAATTGATTAATTAAGACTACAGAAGATAAAATAAACACTTATTCGTTTGGCATGTCTTAGTTTAAAATATAGCTTATGCTAATGAAATATCTACTATTAGGTATGTTTCAGATTCATAAAGAGCGAGTGTGACAAGGTTTTCACAGACGATCAGTTGCACTTTGTCATATCTAGTACCTATGTTAGGTTTATTTATTTACATACAATTAGAAACTATAAGACGTTACAAAGGAAGGGCTAATGTTTATATTTGAACAATTATGGAAGTGCATCGTAACTTTTTTATTAGTAGTAGTAGTCTCGCGCGCGGTTTTCCAGCCAGTCACTTGTTCAATACAATGTTCCCGTGCGGTCCGAAATAGAATTACAATCGCTCATTAGCCATTCACCTTATACATTCATTGTAATCGATTTTAGCGATATTATTCTATTTTGATGTGATAAAACTCGTTTTTTTTTAAGAAATTGGTTGTATTTTTTTTCTTTTCATTTGAAACTAACCTATAACAATCTATTTTCTTACAGTTTCAAAAAACCAACTTTAGAAAAACTTCGCACAGCAGAATATCTTCAATCCATCCACCTAGAGGAGCTAGACTCAGTGTCTGTACATCGCGGCCTCGACGAGAGGATAGAGCCCACGGAGCGCGGCGCCTCGCCGCTCGCCAAGTGAGTATCGTCATCAGCATCAGCGTCATGTCAGCCGACAGACGTCCACTGCTGGACATAGGCCGGTCCCAAGCGTCGCCACACTGACCGCTCCTGTGCGTTTCGCATCCACCGGATTCCCACATCTTTGACTTGCCTAGCCTTTTACATGTTCGGGTTGGATTCCAGTCTAACCCGGTACAGCTGAGTACCAGTATTTTACATGAAGCGACTGCCTGTCTGATCTACACAACCCAGTAACTGGGTAACCCGATACCCCTTGGCAAGACTGGTATCAGATTTAATGGCTTCTGACTACCGTAGGGAATGTCAAAGATCTTCAAATGACAGCCGGGACCAACGACTTAACGTGCTCCCCGAGGCATGAAAGAGTCTCTGTATGTAATGGACGGTCACCCATCCGCGGACCGTGCTTGGCAAGCGTTGCTTAACCTCGGAGTTCAACCTTTGCGGGTGTTTAAGTATAAAGCCACGAGCTCCAACCCTCGAAAAGGCACAGCGGAATACATTCAGTGAAAAATATTTCAACTTCTGACTTACTGGCTACTAGTAAAACATGATTTCTGCTTTATCAAAAAAAAAATACTTCTTAATTCATTTAAAAATTTCTTTTCTGTCTCCCTTTTGTATTTGTATATAGGTTTGTAAAACCGAAAAAAAAAACTATTGCAATGAGCACAAAGGTCAAAATTATATGACTCTATGCCCGCGTTCACACAGTTTTTTATATTATACAAAACGTCTTAACTCACCATGAGTGGAATATCAAGAAAATTTATAGTTTTGAATATTTCAAACGTATTATCAGCCGAATGCGTATATATACTATCAGCGAACTCATAAATCAACTTGCTTGACTGTACTGCTCTCGATAAATAACCACAAAGTTATCAAAACTTCTGTTCTTTGCAATATATGAGAGAGAAAGCGTATAATATGCGCTGTCCTAAGTCCTAATCTTGCATATCTAAAGGACCCCAAACATACAACAAATGATTGGAATATTTTAATCAAAATTCTGTTTCCATGGCTGTCCTAACTGAAATAAATAAATTGTAAGTAATTTAACTGGACAGTTAGTAACTTAGAAATTTGCTTTTTATGCTTTAGCTAAAATTTTCCTTGTAGCCTTCAAGTTATTTTGTTCAATCAGTCGCCAACGGAGTTAATCACTTGTCAACGTTAACAAAAAAAAACGAAATTTCTTTATGCTTTAACATTCTCGGGCCTCTGAGGTCCCAGTCCTTTGAAAGGCGTGCGTCTTGGTAGACATTTGTCATGATAATTATGTGAATAATAAATAATTATTATTATTTCTATTTATTATTATTATATCTCTAGTCGTGAGAAACTGTAATTGGCTTAATGTAACGTACTCAACTTGTTTATTAATTTACCAACAGCTATGTTGGTTTTCCATCTGATAAATAAATAGTGTAAACCCAACCGACGATTATCCTTGTACCCAAGGACAATGCCCGGTTGGTGCAGGTTTAATATATTGGTCATGGGTTTGGGAGGTTTAGTGGATCGATTGCCTAAAACTATAGGATGAGTATTGGCCCCTGCCTGACCACGCTTGAACTACACGGCTGCCCTATGCTTATTACTTCAGTTTACTTTTAGCTTGCAGAATAAAAATCACCATTAATGTTTGACTAAAGCAAAATTAGTATTTTTGGTCATAAAACGAAAGAATGACAAACAAGATTCATTGTCCTACTCGCACGTTTTTGACCGCTAGTGCCACACTTGGCGTTTAGTAAGACCACAGATAATATAATACTAGCATACAGATGCCTCATCCCTTAGAAAGAAACCGTGTCGACGTAACTAGCGTTTTTCGTCTGATTACACCGATATTTTTTTGTAAATCGATCGCGTTCGGTTCCGTTCCACGGTGATAGATAGATCACCATCTATATCCGTGGAACGGAACCGAACGTGATGGCTGTACAAAAAATAATCAGTACAGTACGTCGTCACGGTTTCTTTGTATGGGATGAGACATCTGTATGCTAGTATTATATTATTTGTGATATAGCTAGTTTTAAGTTCTCTTCATCGAAATTTGAGTTAAGATTCTTAGATAATCATCAATTTATAGAAAAACAAACCCAATGTCGTACAAAACAATGTTCAAAGTTCCAAAATTTCAGTACCTTCATACTAAAAACAAATGGTCACGCAAAAATCAACTTACACTACATAACTTTAAAGTAGATTGTTGATTGACTGTAAATCTAAGTTTCTGAACTCAATTTTACATAGTTTTAAGCTCACATCTCTCTCCATCCCTCTGTATTTTGTATCTACTATCTCTTTCTAACCCTGTCTTTCTTCCACGAACAGCAAAAACCGCGACTCATGGAAATCTACACTTTTGAAAGTTGAAGTATAACGTATGTAGTTCTCTTTAGATCTGGTGGTGTTCTTGTTTGTTTGTATGTGTTCTTGTCTGTCTGTGTGTTTTTGGGTTTGTTTTAAGCCTAGTGTTCATTGTGAAACAAAGCTTGCAACATTGTTGCAGCAACATGTTTTGCGTCGCGCGCAACATGTGTATGTGTTATGGGCAACATGTGTTTGATTTATGCAATATGGTTTGTTAAGCCTCGTAATCATTAGACAATACTTATTAATAAACTTGATCGTCATGTTTATAAACAAGTTAATAGTTCTCGCCAAACTTCTTGGCCGCCCTAAAGTTGGCTACAATGGCTGCGCAGTAGTAAATCTCATACAAAAGCAGCACTGCGCCGCGCCTTGCGCATCGGAAAGCCAACTTCAGGGCGGCTAGAAGTTTGGCGAGAACTATACCGTAAATACTGTTTCGGGAACTTTGCTGTCCACACTTTTCAGTTGTTGCTAGGATGTCGCCCGAGGAGGTTGTGTTGTGTGCTGCTGCTTACTTAATAATTCACAGTGCTAATACAAAAAAAAACTCTATCGAAACCTGGTCGTTGGAATACACTATTTCAATGGTTGTAAATATCGCAACACACGTCCACACCCGTCAACTTTTGTTAGTAACCCGACAACTTATGTTAGTAAACTAAATGTTTCGCCTTGTTCTCCATTCAGAGTGGGGAGCACGGCAATATGTTTCTGGTACAATGTTTCAACATCTTAGTTTACATACTGTTTAAAAAGATGATGAAACACTGTTTATAAAAAGAGTTAAAAAAAAGAAAAATTAAATTTATTTGGGTAGTATTTAAACGCAAATCAAAAAATATCCTTTTTCTATGCAATAAGATTCCGAATTCCCATCAAAATTACTGATTGCACAGCAAAATATTCAACTCAAAATATCACTAAACACACTACAATTTATTTTCGCAGCGTACAGCGATTTTTCCTAAAGCAAAAGCTTTTTCATCAATACACAGCTAATAATCTTAATGCACATTATACATGTTAACTCTTTTTCTTTTAAATATAGCTTCTATTTTTATATTATTTACAGCAGTTTTTCTAAATAAAACAGCATTTTATTAGTCACAGTCTTCTTATTATTTATTAATTACCACATAATGAGATCAGCAAAAAAAAATATAAAATGAGATACAAAATTGTAATTTATTGAATTATTAAAGCGGGTCTTGCTTTCGCGGGGCGTCCACGCTTCCTTTTTTGCCCAATAGGCACATTTTTAGCTTCTGCAGGTGGCGCCACGTACTTGAGTCGGATCGCAAGTCCGATGATATGCTTGCACATATAGTTCTTAAAAAAAATGGGGCAGGTGCATTTTCCGTTGACCCAGGCGGTTTGTTGGGTGGGCAAAGCAACTGTCCAATATGCGAAAGCGTTTTTTTTGTAACCATCAAAAGTGTCCCAATCTTGAGTAAATGTCATGTCACTTGCTGTTGAGCTTCCAACTATATAAGTATTTAGTCCGGAATCAGATTCTAAAAACTTTACATTCTTGTCAAGTTTCGCCCATTGATACGCAAGAGTCCAGTCTTTCAGTTCTATCGGAGGTAAAGTTTTAAATGTCTCTGGTTTGTGATCTTTCGACCATTCCTTGACCATATTTGTTGCGACTGAGATGAATCTAGACAAAGGAAGTCGTTCTCGTAATGTGTGGCTGTCTTTTATACTTCTATTGAATGACTCTAGTGCATTGTTTGTCACTGGAGAACCTTCGGTTGATCCAAGATACCAATTTGGATTGAGCGAAACCCACTCCTGTTTGAAATATGATATGAATTGCTCTTCTTTTGCGTGTTTATGTAAAAACGCAGTTAACGCTCGTTGAAATAATGTAGGAGAGGTAGCTGAATGCAACAAATCTATATCATCCAACAATTCTTTTTGTTTTTTCTTCTCAACCAATTTTTCTACTTTTTTTTGTATGTTTTTTTTTGCGTGTGCCCAACACATTTTAATAGTAGCCTCTGTGCCAAACACTTCTTGAAAAGCATTTTGAATGCTTTTTGCTGCGTCGCAAATAAGTGCTTTTGGTTCTATATTAAAAGCATAAAGAGTTAAAGCGCCCCTTTTGAGTGCATCGAACAGCACTACAAAATCTTCTTTACGCTCCGAACTTGAAATCGCCATACAAAGAGGATGGAATCGCTTTGCTTTATCAGTTGTGCCAACCACTAATACTGGAAACCCCTGCCATGTAAGTTTGTACGTGGCGTCTGCATGCAAGTTGGTAGCTAAAGTTGCTAATTTTAACAAAGATTTTGTTCCGATCGCAAAACGAAAGGTTGTATTTTCATCCTCCTCGTACACGTAGTAATAAATTACATATGGTTCATTATCGTCCTCAGGTATTTCGGATTTATTTATTAACCATTGCTCTAACTCACCCAGACTGATTGTAGAAGGGCCATAAACAACTCTGCGACGGTCAGAAAGATAATTATTCAATTGCTTTTTTGAAGGAACTTTAATACCATTTATTTCACTCAGACGTGCTAAAATAGATTTTGGCTTTAAATGCAAAGCGTGTAGCTTATTAATTTCGTCCTTTGTCTCTTGGGTTATGCCATAATCATTTTTGGTCCCAATAATCTCATGATCATGATCGCTGCTTGTGCGGTACAGTAAGACAGCATCGGAGTTTGATTCAAAAAGCAAATAAATTCGTGCTGCACACTGAGGGCCTCGGTATTTAACTTTGTTGCAACGGTAATACTGTTTTTTACCTTCTTCTGTCGTGTGAGTAAATTTAGCAGTCCAAATCTTTTCATCTCGAAGAAATTGTTGTGCTTCGTCAAAATTTACGAACCTTTTGACAAATATCCAGTCTAGGCCACCTTTTCTCGTTCGTTTGGTACATGGCTCCTCTTGTGACTCGGGTTCACTGTCCGAACAATACACAGGAACATCACTTTGTTGTTGTATATTACTTGATGTCGGAAATTCCATGGTATATCATCAGTTTAAATTATCATTAGATAAACTCAAAAGTCAAATGCACACTAATTAACACAAATATTGCAATTATTGTTTTTATAAGATTATCTTTCCGGGCCGCCGGCGCAACGTAACACCGAATGAATATAAACAAACAAATACACGTGGATTGTGTAAAACGAAACCTACACTAACGAAATATTTCTATTTCGCTCTTACGCGCGAGATATACTGCTAACACCCGACGACACGACCTAGCGATCTCTATCTTACTCGCTCGCGCCACTCTGCACTCCAGTGACGAAAAAGCGCGCGAAGCCGCGAACCTTTTTCAGTTAATTTGTTCTGCTTTTAGAAATAATGCAATGTGACAGGATTTTTTTGTTATAATAATCATCAAATTTGCCGAGCATGGCTTCTTGAAAATTAAGACAAATATGATGAACAGGTTTTGTTGTACTTACTGGTTAATATGCGACTGGGATAGTTATTTTGCTATGAAATATGGAAAATTTGCTGTGCAGTCAGTATTTATGCTATGTATGTAGTATTTTTGTACAAAACTAAATTTAACTGTATTGCATTATGAGGAAAATAGTAATGTCATATTGATGTATAATTTCGAATTATCTGCAGTTTGAGTTTTGTTAAACATTTAGTTTATTTGTAGTGAAGTAAGTTATTTGATGTAAAAAAGAATATAAATGATGAGTATGTATTGATAGGCGATTATTTATTTGATATGCAATTTATAATATCCCAATTTATTTTCATTTAAAAACAAATGTTGCCTAATAAATAAGAGGCTTAAGTGTTGCTGGCAGGCAAAAAATGTTTCTAAACATTGTTTTTAACCCCGACGGAAAAAGAGGGGTGTTATAAGTTTGACGTGTGTTGCTGTGTCTGTGGCATCATAGCTCCTAAACGGATGAAACGGTTTTGATTTAGTTTTTTTTTTGTTTGAAAGGTGACTTTGTCGAGAGTGTTCTTAGCTATGTTTGATTAAAATCTGTTCAACCGTTCAAAAGTAATTCGCATTTTGCTCTTTGAATCTGGGTTTTTTCGCAAGATATCATGTCATAATTACGTGTTTCAAAACAACCCTCGATTTAAAAATGTTCGCGAGTACGGGGCTTATTTTTTGCTTTTTAGAGGTTTTTAAATCAGGTTTATTTAATTTAAATTTAATTTTTATAATATAAAATTAATAGTGTTATACCCGAACACAGTACGGTAAAAGCTGGTGTGTTTTGTGTTGAATAAGTTAGACTACAGATTGGTTATAACTATATTTTTTAGCTATTTACAACAAGCAAAGAAATATGCATGCTTAACGGGCCGTTGGAAAACACTTTAGCTATTTATTTGATGATGTCATTGGCACACGGGATTATTACAAAACCCGAAAGTTTATAATAAATCTCGAAAGATTACAAACGCACGATAATGTTTACAACCAAATTCGATTAGTTTCTAATCTATCCGCGTCTTTCCGAGTAATAGGGATGTTAAGTGAAAATTAGTTTTTTGTCCGTCAGGTATTTTAATAAAAAATATTGGAGACGTATTTTTTCTTTTGACACGTTAACATAAAGTGACGTCACGCCATTAGTACACTTTAAACTAACATTGTGACGTCACGAGCCCCCTCTCCTGAACTTTGAAGCGCTTTATATTTGTCAATTTTAATTGATTTGATCAAGCAAAAAATACGTGTCCAATATTATTTGATAATCTCACTGACTAAATAGAATTATCATATTTCTAGCCAGGAAACATCAATATTTTAGGTATATTGGCGACTGTAATCAGGGGGGTACCATAAGCTCTACTCAATACTCAACCTCAAAATAACATTACTCTGAGAGCTTATGGTCACCCCCCTGTCCCTTTTTTACAGACGAACTATGATAGTTTTGACACGTCAGGGTATGGGGGCTGTTCTCACTTTTACAATCTATCCGATTTTCTGTGATACGTTTGTTTGTCATTATTTTTAATTTTTCTTTGGTGGTGGTGACATTTATCGCTTGTGTGATGCGTTGTATGACGCATGAAATCTTTCATAATTTTTTTTAATTCTTTTTTTTCCACTTAATATTTCTCTTTTTTCGTTGTCCAAAACTGATGAAGGCAAGATTAAGTTTCCTGTCATGCATTATTTAGATTTGTCATTATATTCCGGTTCATTAAAGAAACTAATCTAAAATGGCGGTGCTTATCATGTCGTCCCGCTTGTACACTATGCACGGTACTAGTGTGCAAGGGAGAGAACATGTTAAGTACCGTGTTTTAGATTCCATATAAGAATTTCAGATCTTATCAAAACCAATATTTCTGGAAACATAATTTAGAATGTAATATAAAACGTGTTCATCTTTTCCGCAGACTGTTCCACCGCAGCAAACCAGCAGAAGGGTGTCTCCTCCAAGAAGAAGATGACCTGATGACCGTCTCGTTCATCCCCAAGCGACGTCAGGAGTCCAGCATCAACGGGTGACGCCTGCCCAGCGCTGGGCAAACGTCCCGCGGTTAGACTGGGCATGGGATAGGTGGCGTTAGTTGGTAGGAAGAGTTTGAATAGTGAAATATTATAGACTTACCCCGGTCTGAATTTGGGAATTTTAAGTTGAGTAATTTTCAAACTCTAGACATAAAACCTGACAAATTTCGGCATTAAAATAGGGTTTGAACTGCAAATGCTCAATTCTGAAACCAGCCCATTGAGAACTGGACTAAGCATTCTGTCCTGTTCTACGGTCAGAAAAGTGTGAGAGAGACAGAGCGATCGTCTGGCCGGTTGTTGTCTTTTTCTTGAAATCTGATTGGTCCACGACCTACAGAAAAAGACAGGTCTTGGTCGCATATTCGCTTTGTCTCTTTCCACAGATTAGCCAATTTAGTGAAGGTATGGGCCGGTTTCTGAATTGAGCATTTGGAGTCCCTACTAAAGCTATTTAAAAAATTGGCATTTGGCACCTTTTCAAGCGATAGTACAGTTCAATAAATACTCCAATTCCTAATTCAGAAATCGAAGGTTAGTCTATGTGATTCAAGTATTAAACATTAAATTACAAATAAATTAAATTGGCACGCAAAAGAAATGTTTAGTAGCGCCATCTGTTAGTAGAAAAATGTAACATCGAGGACTAAAATAGTCCAGTATGAAATGAACAAAGTCCCAAAAGGATTGTTTAGTCACAGGACTACGTGCGGTGTTACACTGAAACTAAGAATAAAGACTGATGTGTACGTGTAAATATTAAGAGTGGCGGACGAACTGAGAAATTGATAGGTTTGTGAAACGGCTAGGTTATTCTTTACAAGCTTTTATCACGGGCTCCCGGCGCTTAGAAAGATAATTTGATTCAAATAAATATCACTAGATGGCGCGATATGCATCGATTTGTTATTGAATTGTGTGAAAAATTTACATTTTCTAGAATTGTTCATAACAATTGTTGTTGTTTAATCAAATCTCCTAAGCACAACATTATGGAATATTGGGCTCTTAATTCACATTTCAAACATTATTTGAACGGATCATATAATATTGATTCCAATAGATGGCGCGGTTTTAAATTTCTGAGGCAACCACTCGATTTTTGAAATTTGCATTGTAACACATTTTGGTACAATGAAACACACAGCAAAAAATACTATAAAACAAATCGTCACTGTATTCAAAGAACAAAATAGTCACGAACCTAGTAAACCCTTTTACTTGCAAGTCGCTGATAACACCATCTATCTATCGCCGTGAAACCTAACCGAACGTGATTGATTGACAAAAAATAATCAGTTTAATCAGACGAAAAAACGCTAGTTACGTCGGCACGGTATCTTTGTATGGGATGAGTCATCTGTATGCTAGTATTATATTATCTTTTATATAGTTTTGTTTCTGTAATCAAATCTTGCAAGGTAAATTTGACTCACTTCCCGCTGTTGGAATGAGATGAAATTTTGCACACACGTTAATTTCTCGTGACAATGCAATTTAAAAAAAAAAGATTGTTAAAAAAAAAGTATTTGTTTTATAAGTTTTTATTGAACTTACGTTGTGGTTAGTTTGTGTGGGTCAAATCATCCAACTAAATGTTTTGCAAACACTTTTGGTATTGGTGACGATGACCGGTTAGCTAAGTGACATCATTCTAAATCCAATATGGCGGACTCCCAAAGATGGCGCACCAATTATTTTTTAATGAACCCCGTAGAAATGGCTATCAAAGTTTTTGAAAAATATATTTGAATGAATATTTAATTTGAATAGTGTTTATTTGCAAAAGGTTTTTTTTGTAGATTTTACTTAGATTTTATATGACTTATATAGGAATAGATGCAGCTAGACAATCACAACTACATTTTTTTTGTAAATCTAACATTTATATGTAAGTACAATTTATTTTGCAATGGAGCAACTCTAGGGACCTTTTTAATCACTTCTTGTGGCTATGAAGTCCTCAGTAGGCTCAGGATTTGTGCCAATTTGATGGCAATAACCAGCTCTTCCCTAGTTACCTAACCTACCCTTCGGCAGTGATGTTATACTTCCAAAATCATCTAGACATTTCACAAACTCCCCAATTTCTTAGCTTCGTTACTACAGGTCGATGCAAACTTAATGACAGCTGTGAAGTTCCGAGCCGCCATTAAATTTGATTCTACCTTTACCTAGCCTAGAGAAGCTAACCCGGCTTTAAAATAACAAACTATATCGCATTGTATTTTAAAATTAGTTGTTAGAATCGTACAAAATGTATGTTTAAATAATATCGAAAAATATAAACTTCCAATGTTTAAAAAGCCTGATCAACTTTCTCTGATCAGTAAAAAATAGGTAATGCCTGGTATTTTTTTCAAACCAGGCGAAAGTTATTTTCTTCTGTGAAAATTGTTTTGAATGCAAGATTTCGCTTTTAAAGTTATAAAATGTATTTGAAAAGTTGCTAGAGTTCTTAAACACTTAACTGGTCAAATGTGGGGGTCTGTGATATCCCATAACTCGAGGAGGGTATGAATGAGACCTTATTAAAGAATCAACAGGCATACGAATTATTTTTCAATTACCATACTTTTTAAAAAAAAATATTGGGTATAATTATGGCATCCGAAATCCGACTCAATTTTTTTTTTATTTCAATATTTTTTTGTTTTATGATATCTTCGAAAATATGTTTTTCTGGATCACATATTCTAGGACCTTTTGTTTTATTTTTACTTATAGAATATAACCCTAGAGTTATGGGATATAAAATAGACACATTGTGTATAAAGTGTTAAAAAATTAACTCAAAGAATTTCGTCAGGATACTCGGTATCGATAAACAAAACGATTACAAACAAAAAAAATATATTTTAATAATTCACAAAAATAACCTACCTAACTACATACGTATGCCAGTACCTCCAGCGCTCTGTAGCGCAGGTCAGGTCGCTGGCCGCCGGACGCCAGCCGCCAGACCGGCTGACTGCCGGCGTAGCTTGGTGCGCAAATTCAATCATATACGCGTAATATAAATAATTGTATATCTTTGGAACGATTGCTTTTTTTAAATTGTTCTTCGTGATATTTTTTAAATATTATTTTACAAAACTCCTTAAAATTCTTAAGAGTTCATTTATTAACACCTTATAGATGCGTCTCTGCCGAGCCCTTCAGGAAAATACAGGCGTAATCTTATGTTATCCCAGAGTACTTGTAAATATGTGCAGATTTTATTGGCATTTACCTAATCTGCAATTATAAAATTATTATTAATATGCCTAAATAAAAAATCAACTTAAAAAATTGACAAATATTGTTTATCGTGAATTGCTTGGATATAAAAGCCAAAACTGTACTTCCTTTTTTAAATTGTATTATTAATTTATAATTTATGTTGCAATATTTTCCAGAATTCTTTAAATCAATAATTATCTAGTTACCATTGTGTACAAAAAATGTCTAAATTATATTTTAAAAATGTACAACACGTACCTATTTTAATTTGTAAATTTTTATCTGGTCTGCCAATTTATACTTTAAAAAATTAAGGAAATATTGTACATTATTAAAATATAATAAAAACATACGAAAAAAATAGGACATTGAACTGAATTGACTTAGTCAACCATCACCATTTTGGATTATTCTGCACAAAACTTTAAAACTTTATTGGCAAAAAACATTTAATGAATACTACTTCTTATAGTAGCTCCAAAAACCAGGAAAATAAAAATGGCGATGGCTAGCCACCTTCCATAGAAAAAAGTTCAAACCCCATTCAAAATGTACCTAAACCATATCGGATCAGCGGTTCTCGAATCGTTAACTGACGAACAGACAGACACAGAATAATAAATAAATGGAATGCTAACATTACCCCCAGGGCCCTTACTCTGACATGTCAAAATATCATCGTTCCTTTGTAAAAGACGGATCTATAAAGGACGCAGAGCTCTGTTCCTTTTTACCCGACTGACGAAGTAGGGTAATGTGTTTATCAGCGCTTTACTTTGTGTAAATTATTATATCACCACTGCTCCCAAAACGGTGAAGGCCCTTGAGGCCTTCATGTTGAACGAGGTTCGGTTTTGGTCTGATCGGGGCATTTTTCCCTCGACTTTAACAGAGACAAATACCTTAAGTAGTTTGTCGCCATGTTGGCGGTCGCAAGCATCTTCAAAAAATAGAGAAAGGCAATTAGAAATCTGATAAATAAATAAGTTTTTGTTAGCACTCCATTTATTTATTACTCCACAAAGAAAAGGCGAGAACTTTAATTTAGTATTATTTTGATATTTTACTAACATTCTCACTGGCACTAGGTTTTCCTAGGTCTGTGTTCCTGATAGCTACAACCTGGGGGTGTTTAGGTCCGAATATTCAGGTGAGATAGTAGGCAAACGCCAACCTATCAAGTAAAAATAATAAAATCCTGGCTGAATAATATTTTTACCGAGAACAGTTCATGCAAAAACGTATTTTAAACCAATATGAAATTTATCATTAAAACAATAAAGTTGAAATTCAAATAGTGCCAGTGACTTTGTTAGTAAATCGCTGTCAAAAGTGACATTATATTTCCTATAATAAAAGTAAATATATGTATATTGTGTATTTGATTCCGTTATGAATAATATAAGTTGGGGCTTTGTGGCCTGTTGATGGCAATAGGAAACTGGTGGAATGAGGATGTACCATGTACCTCTTGATGTTATATAAATGGAATTAAATACATAAGTATATATGTATATAACTTAAACATATTTTTGCGTTTAGTTAATACATCAATTTATGTTTTGTTTATACACCTATCATTTTAATCGTGTATCCTATTTATACTAAATACTGTAATTTTTAATATGAACATATTTTTGTAACAAAATATAAAGATTTAATTTTTATTTTAAGTGTTTTATTTTACCTCTTATACTCGTAGGTAATCAAATACAATAGCCTTTATTCTACAAAAATATTTCCTTAAATTACTTAGATAGGTACATCATCAATATCAAAAGCTTTTGTAATGTTGACGATACGGTTGGCGTAGTGGTTGAGTGATCAGCTGCTGCGCTGCGTGTCGCGGGTTCGATTCCCGCACGGAACAAATATTTGTATGGCCTACAGATAATTGTTCCGGAATTGAATGTCTTGTGTATGTGAGTTTAAATGTTTGTAAACGCACCCACGATACAGGAAGAAATTCACGCCAGTACGCTCTAAAGGGGTACGCAGATGTGTACAGTTCATCTTGGTATACTCATTTCACCGGTTATGTTCAAGTTGCATGAAATTCGAAAAATATTCTGGCATTATAGGTACTTTACTAAACAACTTGCCTACAAGGTAGGATATTATTTTTCTCTGTGAAGTTAGGTTAACAACTAAAAAGCGAAAATAAAAAAAAACTTGTACTCGACTTCCAAATATAAAAACTACAAAGTGAAAAATAACTTTCTTTTTGGAAGTCGGTGTCTTTCGTGGGGCCCAATTTATTGCGTTATAGACACCGACTTCCAAAAAGAAAGTTATTATAAGTTTTTTTAAACATACTTTATCGTAATATTATCATTGTAATATGTTGACGAGGAGCTCTCGAAGAGAAGAGAAACTCAACGTGGAGTGTTGAATATGTTTATATTTAGGTAGTCTCCATAGTAAAAGTGACAAGTAAACACATTACACTGTCTTTTATATTGTAGCAAATGACCCCAATTCGTACGTCAATATGTTACGGTAATTACTATAAATGTAGCAGTGCAACAGTGAATTATGACATATACTACATCTCCCCCGAAAAGACACCCTTTACACCACCGGATTAAAAAAAAAAAAAAATGTATGACGTACGCACTTGAGTCTTACATTTTTATATGTTAAACTTAGACTAGGTAAAAATAACATTGGCATATTAGTAAATATACAATTTCTTTTGTTTTAATTAATGAAGTTATATAATAATAATTAATTAATAAAGTAAATAACACATTGACAAAGGTCATGGTTCACAAAACAATTTAGTATTATCTTTGTGGACAATATAGGATTTATTATTTTTCAATATTTCAACATTAGGTGATAAATCCTTAAGAACTCTGTATGGTCCTAAATAAATGTTGTCTAATTTATGTCCAGTTTGATTTTTCAAAAGTACAAAATCACCTGGCTTATATAAATTAAATATAAGTTATCGAATTTAACTTCTTATCATATAATGATTTTCTCTTAAGTTTACTGATTATCAGATTATTCCTAGCATCTAATAATGCGCGCTGTAGCCTATATTTTAATTCCAAGGGGTAACTGTCAAAATTATAGAGTGGATCTACTCTGTCTAAAGTATAGTTGAGGTTACTAGGCAAGTTACATAATTTACCAAATACAAGCTCATGCGGTGTATATTTTGTCTCCGAGTGAACAGTGGTATTAAAAGAAAAACACCAATAACTTAACCAGCTACTCCAATCTGTTTTATTTTGGCTACATTGAATTCTAAGATATGCACCTAAACTCTTATGAGTGTTTTCTAATCCACCTATAGTCTGGTGGTGGTATGCAGTAGAATGTAATTTGGTTATTCCTAATAAGCTACATACATCTGACATAACACTTGACAAAAATTCTGTTCCCTGATCCGTTATGATCTCTTTGGGGATGCCATATCTTAAAATAAATTTATTTACAAATGTTCTACTTATGGATTCGGAGTCCTTATTAGTTAGAGGGTAAGCCTCTACAAATTTTGTCAAATGACATTGTAGGGTTAAAATGTATTTGTAGTTATAATTGTCTACATCTAGTGGTCCTACTATATCTAAGCTAACTCTCTCAAATCCTGTATTAGGGGTCGTAGTTACAGACATTGGTTGTTTTGTTTGTTTATTTGAGTGTTTTTTAATTTGACACTCTTTGCATTTATGCACATATTCAATCACATCATTACTTATGCCTGGCCAGAAGTAATATTTTTTTAATATTATTCAACATCCTGTTTACTCCTGCATGTCCGCTAGTAGGTAACAGGTGGAAATCATTTAAGATAACTGTCTTTTCGTCTTTGTTACTTATTCTTATTAGATCTTTAATTACTAATATTCTTGGTAAATCAGATTGCAAACTTTTCATGCATCTTAAGAACTCGTTTATTATGTGTGAATTTTCTTTATTCTTGATCACAACAATTTCGTTAGTATTAAGTCTTTTACAAAATGACTCCAAGTCCCTCGCTAACACACTTACGGTAGGAAACGATCGGGATCGTAGGTATATTGTTGACTCGTTTTCATTGAACTCAAAGTGACCACTGTCGCTAAGTAGGTGTGGTCTATTTGAACTGTTCTTTACTACTTTTCTTGAAGTTAGAATTAGTTCTATACTATTAATAGGTTTTTTAAGAATTTCTACAACTTTTGGGCTAGAGGTTCCAGAAGTTAAAGGGATTTCAGATGTCAAATCGGCAGTATCGGAGCCGCTTGCTTGTTTACGAGATTGGGCCCTTGTCATAACTGATATTACATTTTTGTTAATTCTTTTTAAATCTGTTATATTCAAAGGAAGACGACTTAAGGCATCTGCGGGTCCATTGTGTCGACCTGGAAGATATTCGACAGTAAAATCGTATTCTTCCAAAAATAATCTAAATTTTGTTAGTCTACTTGAGGGATCCGTAATTCCGAATAAATACACTAATGGTCTATGATCTGTCACAACTTTGAATTGTTTACCGTATAAATAAGGTTTAAAATGCCTAATCGCCCACACAATAGCTAGCAATTCTAACTCTATAACTGGGTATCGTGTTTCGGCGGGTTTCAAATTGCGACTCGCGTAACCTACTACTTGTCCGTTACTGTTAGACAATACGGCGCCCAGACCTATTTTTGAAGCATCTGTGTTTAAAATAAATTTATTTTTATCTGTTAAATCTGGATAGCCTAACACTGGAGGATTGCAGAGTGCACGTTTTAAAGTATTAAATGCTGATTCGCATTCATGGGACCATTCAAAAGATGCGTTTTTCTTGCTTAATTGATTGAGAGGATATGCAATGTCAGCAAATTTATTAATAAAACGCCTGTAATAATTTGCAAAGGCAACGAATCTTTTTACTTCGTCGACATTTGTAGGTCTTGGATAATTTTCTAACACGATAGCTTTAGATGGATCGGGATAAATACCTTCTGGAGTAATTTTATGGCCTAGATAAATAATTTCTCTGCGTAAAAATTCGCACTTAAGAGGATTTAATTTTAAATTAACTTTTCTAAGACGTTCTAAAATACAAGTGAGATTTTTGTTGTGGTTAATTAAGGATTTACCCAGAACGATACAGTCATCTAAATAAATAAAACATTTATCGTAGTTCAATCCCGCCATCGCAATAGTCATAAGTCTGGAGAATACACTTGGACTCGTTTTTAGTCCCATCGGGCACCGTTTCATTTGGTACATCTTATCAGTAGTGAATGCTGTATACTTCCGTGAGTCTTTGTCTAAAGATAATTGATACATGCGGTCAAGATTAAGGGCCAGTTTCTGAAGTCAACGTCACATCTCAAATCAGCTGACAATTTGTCACAAATTAACCAGCCGTCAGTTGTCAGTGAGTTTCTCAACACTTCATCATCGAGAAATTACGTAATCGCTTGTTACATTTAATAATCGACATTAATTTATTTCGGTTGGCTACCCTAGCTGGTATTCATTCACTACTATAACGTAATCAGTAACTTTAAATAGTATTTTATCTTGAGAGGCTGGGTTGGTGTAGCCGCCAAGTTAAGCAAACCTTACCAAGGTCGATTTTTGGATGGGTAACCACTTTTTTTTTTGGTTTGCTTGTTTTTGCATAGGTGACGCCACCCACACAGGTTAAGCAACACTTACCAAGGTTATTCTTTGGATGGGTGACCGCTTTTTTTTGGTTCGTTTGTTTTGGATGGCTGACCCCGCCAGGGTAAGCAACACTTGCCAAGGTCAGTCTTGGGATGGGTGACCACTTTTTTTTGGTTCGCTTGTTTTTGGATGGGTGACCCTGCCAGAGTAAGCAACACTTACCAAGGTCAGTCTTGGGATGGGTGACCACTTTTTTTGTTTCGCTTGTTTTTGGATGGGTGACCCTGCCAGGGTAAGCAACACTAAACAAGGTCAGTCTTTGGATGGGTGACCACTTTTGTTGGGTTCGCTTGTTTTTGGATGTGTGATCTTGTTAGATGTTGTTTAACCTAACAAAATTTGTGATCACCCATCCTAAAGTCACCCCGACTTTAGGATGGGTGATCACAAATTTTGTGGCGATGGTCACCCATCCAAAGACTGACCTTGGTTAGTGTTGCTTACCCTGGCGGAGTCACCTATCCATAAACATGCGATCCAAAAAAAAGTGGTCACCCATCCAAAGACTGACCTTGTTTAGTGTTGCTTACCCTGGCGGAGTCACCTATCCATAAACAAGCGATCCAAAAAAAGTGGTCACCCATCCAAAGACTGACCTTGGTTAGTGTTGCTTACCCTGGTGGAGTCACCTATCCATAAACAAGCGATCCAAAAAAAAGTGGTCACCCATCCCAAGACTGACCTTGGTAAGTGTTGCTTACCCTGGCGCGGTCACCACCCCAGCCGCTTCAAGTTAAACACAAACAGTAAACAAAAAAGTACAGGGTATAGTCAACACTGACCTGGGGATCGAACCTTCCTCACGCGCACTAGCGTGAGGAAGGTTCGTTTCCCAGGTCAGTAACAGTTTGTTTTATTTTTATTTATTTAAATAAATACAAAATAACATTTTTTTATAATTGTGTCAAGTTTTTATAATGTAATTAATTTAAAAGTTTGTAATATGCTATTTTTTTTTAGATCTTGGTAATCAACTATAATTGATTTATTAAACATATTGTTTTATAACTCAACCCATACCATAGTTTTCGCCGACCCCTATTATCTTTTTATCGTAATATAAGCCTTTAAAGTCATAATATTAATTTTAATCCGCGAATAATCGACCAATTTCCAACAATTATAAATTAGGCTCGTTGACAAGAGATTAACATTGAAAAAGGTGTTCAGAAACCCAAAACTGCTGTAACATGTGGTTAATTCGAGATTTTACTCAAATGTGACAAATTGTCAACCACTTGTCACACTTGGATGTTGAGGGCCAGTTTCTTAGGTCGACGTCACATCTCAAATCAGCTGACAATTTGTCACAAATTAACCAGCCGTCAGTTGTCAGTGAGTTTCTCAACCCATCATCATCGAGAAATTACGTAATCGCTTGTTACATTAAATAATCGACATTAATTTATTTCGGTTGGCTACCCTAGCTGGTATTCATTCACTACTATAACCTAATCAGTAACTTTAAATAGTATTTTATCTTGAGAGGCTGGGTTGGTGTAGTCGCCAAGTTAAGCAAACCTTACCAAGCTCGATTTTTGGATGGGTAACCACTTTTTTTTTTGGTTTGCTTGTTTTTGGATAGGTGACGCCACCCACACAGGTTAAGCAACACTTACCAAGGTTATTCTTTGGATGGGTGACCGCTTTTTTTTGGTTCGTTTGTTTTGGATGGCTGACCCCGCCAGGGTAAGCAACACTTGCCAAGGTCAGTCTTGGGATGGGTAACCACTTTTTTTGTTTCGCTTGTTTTTGGATGGGTGACCCTGCCAGGGTAAGCAACACATACCAAGGTCACTGTTTGGATGGGTGACCACTTTTGTTGGGTTCGCTTGTTTTTGGATGGGTGATCTTGTTAGATGTTGTTTAACCTAACGGGGTGACTTTAGGATGGGTGATCAAAAATTTTGTGGCGATGGTCACCCATCCAAAGACTGACCTTGGTTAGTGTTGCTTACCCTGGCGGAGTCACCTATCCATAAACATGCGATCCAAAAAAAAGTGGTCACCCATCCAAAGACTGACCTTGGTTAGTGTTGCTTACCCTGGCGAAGTCACCTATCCATAAACAAGCGATCCAAAAAAAGTGGTCACCCATCCAAAGACTGACCTTGGTTAGTGTTGCTTACCCTGGCGGAGTCACCTATCCATAAACAAGCGATCCAAAAAAAAGTGGTCACCCATCCCAAGACTGACCTTGGTAAGTGTTGCTTACCCTGGCGCGGTCACCACCCCAGCCGCTTCAAGTTAAACACAAACAGTAAACAAAAAAGTACAGGGTATAGTCAACACTGACCTGGGGATCGAACCTTCCTCACGCGCACTAGCGTGAGGAAGGTTCGATTCCCAGGTCAGTAACAGTTTGTTTTATTTTTATTTATTTAAATAAATACAAAATAACAATTTTTTATAATTGTGTCAAGTTTTTATAATGTAATTAATTTAAAAGTTTGTAATATGCTAATTTTTTTTAGATCTTGGTAATCAACTATAATTGATTTAATAAACATATTTTTTATAACTCAACCCATACCATAGTTTTCGCCGACCCCTATTATCTTTTTATCGTAATATAAGCCTTTAAAGTCATAATATTAATTTTAATCCGCGAATAATCGACCAATTTCCAACAATTATAAATTAGGCTCGTTGACAAGAGATTAACATTGAAAAAGGTGCTCAGAAACCCAAAACTGCTGTAACATGTGGTTAATTCGAGATTTTACTCAAATGTGACAAATTGTCAACCACTTGTCACACTTGGATGTTGAGAAACTGAAAGTAGAATTAACAGGCGATTAATCCTCGATTACGTTAACAGCCCGATAATTCTGAGCTGGGAAACCGGCAGTGAGAAACTGAAAGTAGAATTAACAGGCGATTAATCCTCGATTACGTTAACAGCCCGATAATTCTGAGCTGGGAAACCGGCAGTAAAAGCCGTGTATTTTCTAGAGTTTTCTGTAAGATTTATTTGGTAATAACTTTGAGATAAATCAAGTTTAGAAAAATATATATTACCGGAAAGTGAATCTAGAATTTCTGTGATATTTGGCAAAGGGAATTTGTCATCTACAATTCGATTGTTTAACTGACGATAGTCAATTACTAGCCTCCATTTCTTCTCGCCTGATTTATCTGATTTTTTAGGCACAAGAAGAACGGGACTTGACCACTCTGACGTAGTTTCTTCTATAATATCATTATCGAGCATTTCTTGTATTTGTTTTTGTACCTCATTACGCAAAGCGTACGGGATCCTGTAAGGCTTGCTATACGCAGGGCTCACGTCATTTTTCAGTGTTATACTATGTTCTAATAAGTTGGTCGTACTTAATTTATCGCCTGGTAATTGGAAGACATCTGAGTATTTTGCACTAATCTTTTCAATGCTTATTTGCTCTTCTGTATTTAAGTATGTGTTCAATTTAAGTAGGCCAAATAGAGCTTTTACTCTATCAGAGTTAGATATCGTATTCTCAAAGTTCAACACTTCGAAGCTGTTTGTGGAATTTATTTCTAACCCTGACAAGTCTAGTTTCACCTTGCTATTAGTTGTATTTAGAATTCGAATTGGGATTTCCCCATTTTTAGATTTCGAAATCAGTCCAGCAATGAAAACACCATCGCGTATTTCTTGTGCTAATGTAATACAATCCCCACGTATGGTGGTAGGTATGTACCGGATAACCTCGCATCGCGGCGGTATTGTAAACAAATATTTATTATAATTAGTCCTTAAAATAGGTATACTAATATGATCTCCATTATTTTCTAACGTTAAGGATTTTTTTTTATAACTTATGACAGCATTATATTTTATAAAGAAATTGTGCCCTAAAATGGCGTTAGCTGCACAAGATAAGGTTTGAAAAACGTAAAATTTTTCCTTGAATATCAGTTTGTTAAAATATAAATCTAAATAAATATATCCTAGAGAGGTTAGATTTCCACTTACACCCTTTATTGTTACCTTCTCCGGAACTATATTATTAATTAATTGGGTCTTAGATCTTAACCACTCGTGCTTTAAAACGCATAGGCTAGCTCCACTATCCACTAAAAGATCTAAGGCATAAGTAGAATCTACAGTGCATTCAATTATGCTAGTATTATTATAATTCAAAATAGAGCATTCTAATTTAGGAACGAAAAAACTGATTATCCGTAATATTAGTGTCATGGATATTATTGGTCTCCGTGTCGACACTATTGTCTACACAGTCAGTGTCATTTTGCTGAGTGTGCTCGGTGTGTTGTACGTAAGGAGTACGTCTCGCATTCCATGCACCAGTTGCCTGAGTTCGTTTACCTCTTTGACCTGTATTTACAAACGTACGAGTTCGTGAATAATTATTATTTGATTTGTCGAACTGATAATTTTTATTATTACGACTGTTCGAGTTTTTGTAACCGATAGATGTATTATTCGGTCTGTACGCGTCTGAACGTCTAAAATTTAAAACTTCGTTATGCCTTGGTGATGAAGAATCTTCGTCTAAAGCGCTCCTAATCGCTTCTGGAAGTGATGAGAATTGCCTGGCAGCAATAATTGTGCTCAACCTCGCATCAGACAAACCATCCGCAAAACGTTTGATGGCAGTTTTTTCATTTATAGGACGTAATATTTCGTATTTGGTCGGATCATCGTCTGACTGAGAAATCGTCAGGTTAACAAAAAGTTCCTCTATCTCATTACCAAAAGACTCTATAGACCGACGTCCTTGAGAAGAATGATATAATTGAGATTGAATAGCTTCAGCCGACCTTTTAGGCAACAAATGCTTTCGCATATCATCAACTAATACTTTTACGCTATCATAAGATAACTTCATGCGAAGTTTAGCACTAGGAGTTAATCTAGTTTTGAGAATAAAATTCAATAAAAGTTTCTGAGAAGTGTTGTCTATCATGCTACTATATAGTGAAATGGCATCAATGAGCTGTTTCGTAACTTGCTCTTGTCCTGTCATTACAGGTAACAAGGCTATCGCAGTCTTTAAATCAAACTGAGACATCTTGGTATCTGGTTCGTCAAGTGTTTGAGACACTGAATCTACGCTTGTTAGTAAACTTTGTATTTTCTGATAAACGGTCTTAATTTGTTCCACTAAGTTATTGATCAAATCAATGTCTTTGCTACTAAATTTTGACTGTTCAATCTGAGACAAAATATTTTGCGCTTGACTGTATATCGCTTTAGCTTCTTCCAATTTCTTATAAGCTATCTCTTTTTGCCTACGTTCTGGTCCTATTTTTACCAAATATTCCCTAATTTGATGTAATTGATCTCGACATGTTACTAGATTATCAGTCATACTAATTAATAATATACTGTTTAAGTGAAGTCCTATTAGACTTTAAAAAAATGTACTTAGCTAGGAAATTGGGTCAATTGACTGCTGTTCATTTCTGCTGACGGTGCGGAGCTGCGAACGTTGACCGGGTAACTCGATGACGAAGTCACGAGGCGCTCTGCGTCGTTGCCGTGCGACTCGTTGTTCGATGACTGGACCGGGCTATACCCTGGATTCAATGGGCCGGGATTTCCATGGACACCGCTCGTTCTGGCCGGGCTATACCCTGGACTCGTCTCCGTCTTCTTTCAGGAACTGGCAATGCATCTTCTATAAGTTTACAGAAAGTCTTCTATAGGGTTACAGGAACTCTTCTATAGGGTTACAGGAACTCTTCTATAAGGTTACAGGAACTCTTCTTTGATGATAGAACAAGTATTGATTCTTCTGGATGTGGTTTCTTAACGCCATTCCGTATCGACGTGGCAGGGTCGCCATGTAATATGTTGACGAGGAGCTCTCGAAGAGAAGAGAAACTCAACGTGGAGTGTTGAATATGTTTATATTTAGGTAGTCTCCATAGTAAAAGTGACAAGTCTTCTTCTTTTCGTGTGAGGTGTGGCCACCTCTGGTGTCTAGAGTTAATTAAGCCGCCTCTGGTAACCCCACAGGCCTCTGACTTGGCTATTTCTGACATACATTAACTATATAAGTCCAGGTTTCCTCACGATGTTTTCCTTCACCGTTGCCTGTGATGTCCAAGATAAACTTAGAAAGTACATATGTATTTGAAAAAGTCACATTGGTACTTGCCCGGATTTGAACCCACGACCTCAAGCCAGCAGGCGAGGTCTTAGCCACTGGGCCACCACGACATATGACAGAAGTGACAAGTAAACACATTACACTGTCTTTTATATTGTAGCAAACACAGAACAGAAAAAACGCCTTCTCTCTGTTCTGTGGTAGCAAATGACCCCAATTCGTACGTCAATATGTTACGGTAATTACTATAAATGTAGCAGTGCAACAGTGAATTATGACATATACTATAGTTATCGGCACGTAACTTGGCAAGGTTTTGGCGTAGTGGGGGTAAGCTCGCGCATAGTCCGCGAACTGACCAACCACCATATAGAGCGAACGGGACGTGGACGCGACGTGAATGGTCAGTCGATCCTTGTGTCAACTGACCAACCAATCGCGCGCTCGGAACGGTGCTAAACGTACCCCGCGTCCCGCTTGGTAACCAAAGAGACCTAAAAAATGACTTGTGCGCATCTAACGACTCTTGCCAAGTTACGTGCCGATGACTATACATCATTCTGCGATCATAATAGCGTACTTATCTCAGTCCATTTCTCTGTCTACAAATATTTCCATAAAAAAACTCTTTAATTTTAAGACCATAGAATAATGACATTATTTACAGATGGTGATTTGACGATATAAGTTTCTCTGTGATTTGACTTATGTCAATTTTATTTCTGAGCGAAAATTTTAGTTTTTGGAAACGTATTATTATAAAAGCACAAAAAATGTCTAAAGATATGGATGAGGTATTCAGAGATCTTCAGAAAGCTGGAAAGACTGACGTCGATAATTTGATAAAATGGTTGCAGGATTGTAAGTATAATAAGTCCGTACTTTTTAGTACTTTAGAAGAACTGCCTCTTTGATCTCGCGGTAGCAAGCGTGAGATCTTTGGTTAGATTTCATGGAGTACATGGAGCACTTTTCCCGGTGGGCCGGTCCGGTCCGCCAGCTGAACCTGCCCAGAGCCGGAACCAGACTCCAGCTCCATTTTCCCTTTATTTTGATATTGAGCCAAGCCGTGATTAGTGAGATAGCGCTAGGCCGCACTGTGGTTAACCGCTCGCGGTTTTGGGCTGCCTAATTTTGTGATGTGCCTATATCAATATCAAGCGACCGCACTAGCGGTATTTTTCAGAGACTGATTTTAAAACTGCAGCTATCTACAAAATGTGCACAGGTCGGCCTGGGCCACAGACAGACCGGCCTGCGAAGTGACCCGGAGCGGTATTCCAGCTCCATTTTGCCTACATTTTTAGGGTTCTGTACTTCAAAGCTATATAAAAAGAAACACTTATAAGATCACTCTCTTGTCCATCTGTCCGTCTGTCCGTGTGTTACCACCGATTTCTCAGGAACGGGTGGTCCTAGCAAGTTGATATTTATACCAGATACTGAGGTCTATAGTCCCTATCATCATCAGCAGAAAGACGTCCACTGCTGGACATAGGCCTCCCCCAGGCGTCGCCACATTGACCGATCCCGTGCGTCTCGCAACCAGCGCCTTCCCGCAACCTTAACCAGGTCATCGGTCCACCTAGTGGGAGGCTTTCCAACGTCTCGTCGTATCGTCTTCCGGTTCGCGGTCGCCATTCTAGAACTTTTCGGCCCCATCGGCCATCCGTTCTGCGAGCAATGTGCCCTGCCCACTGCCACTTAAGTTTGGCAATTCTTCAGGCTAAAATTACCGACCCAAGAACCAAAGTTACCGACAGTAACTTTGGTTCTCCTGCGGATATCATCATTTCTGACGTGATCACGCAAGGAAATTCCGAGCACAGCCCTCTCCATTGGTCTTTGGGTGACTTTAAGCTTTCTGTTAAGGCCCATTGTAAGCGACCACGTAGCAGAGAGGCACTATGGACATGCTGGTTGTGTGAAGGACCTTCTGCTTTATGTTATGTCAGGTGCACATTAAAGGTTAAGGCGCTATCCAGTGCAGCGCATATGTACTTAGGGTTCTTACAGTGTTCTACGTCAGTTCCCCGTCACGAGATGTTAAGTTTCCTATTTGCGAGGCTATTGCGGAGATGGAAAGCGCATGATTGCGTTTTGAGTGGGTTCAAAGGGAAGAGCATTGCTGTCATAATTAATTCCTACTGAGGGACTCAAGTGCAAGTCTGTCTCGTTTTTTGATGGCATATGCTGCAGAAAGGTCCACAAAGCCCAAAAAGTAACAGGTGTAGTATACATCTGTTACTTTTTGGGCTTGGTTACCATCCTCTATGTACTGGGTTAATCGGAGGACTTGGCTAGAACAAGACTTACCAGCAGTCTTATTGCGTAATGAATTCGGCAAGGCAAAGAGCATAAGGTGAAAGACGCGTTGTGGATTTCCGTCTAAGTGATTGGTCGATTTTTCAACCCTTTAGCCTTGCCGATACTGGCAGAGCTTCGCACTTTGGCTTTGCTTCTAATTAGGTATAATTTGTTATAATAATACAATTATGGAGGTATACGCAACAGGGTGTAAAGACTCGCAAACTTCCATTGAAAAGTCAGGATCCGCCGACAGAAGGGTGTTGTGTCTGATCCGGGCACGGACGGTTGGTTTCGGACTTTTGTATGTGTTCAAATAAAAAAAACTGCTTGCGCGATGCAGGATTTTGGGATTTAATTTGTATGTAACATCATAGATGTCGCTAGTTACTACACAATAAAGAGTATGAAATTGATATATCTATTGTTATGTGTAAATGAATGCCAATTAAACCACTTAAACACAATTTTCCAGCAAAAATCCTCGACCCCGCCAAGGACGAATCAAAAATTCGCAAGTTATTTAAAGAAGTCGGTGCCCAAAATCAAGTCGATCTTGAGAAATTCAAGACAGTTGTCGCCCAGTTGGCTGCAGAACAGTCCAAGAATCTGGAGCAGCTTTCCAAGCAACTGGCGGCCGAAGCGCCAAAGATCCTTGATGCGGCTATTGAAGGATTGAGCGCTTTTAAAGAGGCTTTGAAGTCAGGGAAATAAGGGGTTTTGGAGTGCTAAATAAATTCTTTATTGACTAGATTACAGTTTTATTGTGCCCTTACTCAAATGCTGCCTTGACTGATTGGTGCATAGATCTAGAGGACGCAGGATAGGCTAAATATGACAGCTAGAACAAATCTGATATAGATAGTTCAACTCATCTGTGCGCGTGGCGCTATGTGTTCGTGCGCTTGTAATTATACATTATGCATTTGTGTGGCAATGACGCGGCAGTCGTCGTCCGAGCAGACAACCACCCACACAGCTTACCCACACATAGCGCCGCGCGCAAAGATGAGTTGAACTATCTATAGCCATGCTAACTCTGATAACTAGGCCAATTCTAACAACCAGCCCATCTTGTAACGAAACGTTACTACAATGAACTAATGCTACGTTCTTTGTTTGTCTGTGACTTGGAAAGCGCCGGGCACCTGAGGCGCGGGGGCGAGTGTTCGCATAGAACGAATGATAAAAAAAATTATTAAAAAAAACAAAATACCCGACTGCTTAAAAAGCGAACTAAAAAGGCGTAAACAAGAAGAAAATCATGCTGTGCAGTCGGAGGATACATATTCGCGAGCTGGCTGACCAAAACCAGATGTATCCTCCGACTGCACAGCATGATTTTCTTCTTGTTTACGCCTTTTTAGTTCGCTTTTTAAGCAGTCGGGTATTTTGTTTTTTTTAATAATTTTTTTTATTTATAACTTTTTAGTTAACATTTTTTTCGAATTAGGTACATTTAAATATATAAGTGATATATATTTTTGAAATCACCTCTTGAAACCCTTTATTTTGATACCCCACACGATGGGTTTGGAAGAAAAAATAAAATTGGCCCCCCACAATATGGCGCCCACAAGCCGCCATTTTCCTATTTTCCAATTTTAATGTAGCCTATGACACTCGCAAGGTTAAGACGAATCGATTGACGTATGAATCATCAAAATCGGCCAACGCGTTAGGTCTCTGGAACGCCATATAGGAACAAACATACATACATACATACATACATACATACTTACATACATACATACATACATACATACATACATACATACATAGACTGATAAACACATTACCCTCCTTCGGCAGTCGGGTAAAAAGGATTGCACTCGGCCGCCCGCGCAGTGCTCGCCGTCGGCCGCTCCTAGGCAGATGTGCGAGCACACGTATCGCTCAGTGCTCGCCGTCAGCCGCTTCTAGGCAGATGTGCGAGCACACGTATTGCTTTGCGTAATGTCGAGCGCCCTAGCAGACACTAGCGTTAAATTTTTAAACTTATTATTATAATTCTTGATTATGCAAAGAATTAATTAGTGCCGTTATAGTGGTGCGTGGAAATCCCGAATTAGGGTAAGTTTTGAATAGCACACAAATTATGCACATCATAACCATTTTTTTAACAATCATTATTTTATGTATCTACCCCTATATTTCTCGTTACGGTACAGTTTTAATTGCTTTTTTTCATCACATTAATAAGCACCATTTAGGTATAGCCTCAGATATTCTTATAGTGCTGCATCATGCTACCTAACTTTCTTCTACCTTCAAGTGTAATAATAATTTTGAAATATAAGTTTGTAACGTTTTAAAAGAAATCCTAATGATTGTTTTTTATTACTGTTTTCTTTTTGCTCAAGCTTGCTTAAAATGTAAACTCCGTTCTGGCTAGTACCACCACGTCAATACTACTACAATTAAATAGGTACTTTCTTCTTGTTGTCGTTGGTGGTACCCCAGCACGGAAGTTATTAGGCCAAGTTCTAATAAGCTGGAATGGTGGTTTCCAGGTTCTACGGCAACACCTTCTACGGCTTAATTCTACGGCAACACCTTCTACGGCTTAATTACTACGGCAACATTTCTACGGCAACACCTTCAACGCCTTTAGTTCCACTGCAACATTTTTTTACGGCTGCATTTTTATGAGCCCACTTGCCGCTACGCCACTGGTGTGCTGAGCGAGCCAGTCATCCTCGCTGCGAGTGACATCACCGTACATCACCATCTCCGGCCAGCTTCCATCTCCGGCCTAGCGCAACTACAGGGGAGTACCTATCCCTGCAGGAGTGACTACAGACGACCGTAACCCACGACTTACAAATTTTTGTGTGTGTCTCCGGCTGAACTAGCTTAGTTTAAAAAAAAAAAAACTATTTAGAAAGTACACGCCCGTATTTTATTCAGATGCCAATTACTAGGTGGGATTAGTACGGGTGGAGGCTACAATCTTTGTTGAACTGAATTATTGCTTTTTTACAAGCTTTTAAGCTATTGCATAGCTTCTATCGCGGGCCTTGAGCGCGGGGACCGAATCCAGATTTCCGTAACGAAAAAAACCTCACGCTCCCCACTCCGACGGGCAAGGAGGTGTGGCTTGAAGGCCGTGCATCGTCTAACGTCGTTTCAGTTCGGCAGTCTTCGACACGGCGTTGTGTGCGATTAGACGTATTGTACGAACTCTTATTATTATGGTTTTTAAACTTAAGTTTCTCAGGTAAGAACCTGGTGTTTTTATAAGATCTCACGGGTGTGAACCAAGGTGAAATCCTAAGTTTCTATTTGAACTGGTGAATTATTTTGTACTGCACTCAAATCGTAATCTAAATCTAACTGTAAAAATTTTCTTACTATTCGGCAAGTGTTCAATATTGCAGCTTTTTGTAGTGTTAGGTATGTGTATTTTGATAGATTGAGAACATTAACCGTATAGTTCGGACGGGGTACATTTTGGGGCTTGACAAGCATACCTCCGCTGGCTCAGCCGCGGCTCATTTTGGACCCCAGATAAATCTGGGGTCATACGACATCCTAATTAATATCTTAATTATTGACTAAGATACCTAACGAATCTAATGTGGGGGCTTTAATTAAAATAGTTGGATAAAAGGCGTACATGTAAGCGCAAATATTTTTTTTTAGATTAAGTGCGCAAGTTTATTAATTTACATTTGTTAAAAACAAGTGTATTATTACGATAATCGCCATTTTGATGACAGTGGTGGTCGAAGCTAAAAAACATAAAAATGCAGATTTTGGACACCCAAACTCCACGACAGGGGTAGTGGTTTGCTAATTGTTTAATTATTGGTCAAATTCATCCATATTTCAAAATAAATAATTAGTGGTAATGAAGTTATTTGTTATTCAAAGTCGAAGTTTCGCGCCAATCGTGTTTGTTTACATTTTATTTTACACAATTATCACCCACCCACATGTAAAAATAATTACAAATATGACTACTATGTCTCTAAATATAATAAACAACAAGAAGAAGCCCAGATCTTAACGTAATTAACAAGCACCGGTCCAATAATACGTAAAATTCATTACCACTACTTTATTTAGTTCAAAACTTCCAATTCATCAATGATATTGTTTTTTTTATTGTAATAGTGGTGTACCAAAAAGGTTTTAGCAATCGATTTTTTTATACTATCGACTCGATTAATGAGCAATTATCCCAAATCGATTCATAAAAATTTAAATAAACCTGATTTAGGCATAAAATACAATTAGTACTTAAATTATTACTATTAATTATTTCTTAAAGTAATCTTAATAGATTTTGGACATTATTTGACTACAACCAACTAAACAATTTCATCGAACCGTGGATAATTTCGCGCCGAATTATTTAACCGATTCAAAATTCAAATTCGGAATGCGTTCGCTATTCAAAACTATTTTGTATAAAAATAATAATGATTGAGTCTTTTAATGTTTGATAGTCTCAGAAGTATACAGAGTGCCTAGTATATTTTTATGTAAGTTTGTAACGCAAGTGTAGATAAATTTAGTTTCGGGGAACCAACGATTTTGTGATTATTCGTTATATTGCAATGAGTGTCGTACTGGCCCAGTGGCTAAAGGCCTCGCCTTGCCTGAGGTCATGGGTTCAAATCTGGACAAATACCAATGATTTCCTTTTTCAAATTCATTAATGTACTTTCTAAGTATATTTTAGAAATCGTTGACAACGGTGAATGAAAACATCATGAAGAAACCTGGTCTTATAGTCTCAAATCGCCAACCCGCATTGAGCAAGCGTAGTGATCAATGTTCGTGCCTTCTCTGTATGAGAAGAGGCCTTTGCCTTGCAGTGGGACAGTTATAGGCTGGTATTATTATTATATATTGAATAATGAGTTGAGAGTATGGTATGGTTAGGTTTTGAATTCGGTCGAGTTTGTTGTAATGTTATGAAAATTGGTTATTCTATACATACTTTTAAAAGTTTATTTTTATTCGTTTTTAGAACATAAGTTTGGTTTGTATTTACATCTGCATTCCCCGAAAACTATTAATGTCAATAACCTTGTGCGTATCTTCTTGCGCAGTTCCTTTCCAAGCGAGTTATGGCTTGGTTGTCAACCAACTAAGCTGAAAATCATCTAGAAGCATGAAATTTGGCAGAAAGGTTCCTCAAGTGACGTAAGTGTGCAGTAAGAAAGGATTTTTGGAAATTGCATCCCTTTTTTTTTTTTTAAGCTATTGCATAGCTTCTATCGCGGGCCTTGAGCGCGGGGACCGAATCCAGAAATTCCGTAACGAAAAAAAACCTCACGCTCCCCACTCCGACGGGCAAGGAGGTGTGGCTTGAAGGCCGTGCATCGTCTAACGTCGTTTCAGTTCGGCAGTTTTCGACACGGCGTTGTGTGCGATTAGACGTATTGTACGAACTCTCTCTATTATTATTATTATTATTTTTTGTAAAGTTTTTTAACTACTCAGCTCTTAGGCTGGTTTAAACTACATTTACAAGCCGAAACCAAGTAAATGCAGCGTGTTGTGTGTTATGAGGAGGGTGTGTTTTGATGTGGACCTACTTCGTTTTCTTCTATTTGCAAGAACTTTCTAACTATACGACATGTATTTAAGATGGCAGCTTTTTGTAAAGTGATATAGAGGGTTTCTTTTAGACTTAGCAATTTTAAACTTTGAAGAAGGTGATTTGGGATAACGCCTGTTGTGGAGAGGACTATAGGCACAACATAAACTTTTTCTTGACGCCATATTCTAGTTACCTCATCCTTCAAGTCTGCGTATTTACTGATTTTTTCAGTTATTGTTTTCTGTATGTTATGTGTGTTGGGAACAGCGATATCTATTAGGTACTTTATTTATTTTATCCTGCAGAGTGATATCCGGTCTATTGTAATGAATTGTCCTGTCAGTGAGAATGGCGCGGTCATAGTAGAGTTTATGTGTGTCATTTTCTAATATGGTTTGTGGTGTATAATTATAATAAGTAGTGTTTGCGTCCTGTATAAGTGTGTATTTAACGGCTAGTTTTTGATGAATTACGTTTGCCACTTGATTGTGTCTGTGTGTGTAGTCTGTCTGCGTAAGAGTTGTGCACGCCCCAGTTATGTGCTGGATCGTTTCTGGCTGTAAGTGGCACCTACGACATTTATCGTTTGTAACTGAAGGATCCTTGATAATATATTTTCGGTAATTTTTAGTGTTAATTATTTGGTCTTGTATTGCAATTATAAATCCTTCAGTTTCAGGGAACAAACTACCTATCTTAAGCCATTTGTTTGACGCGACTTTATTTATATGGGATTGTTCCAAGTCGTGAGGATGTCGGCCATGAAGTACTTTTTTCTTCCAGTCTTCCATTTTTTGTATCTGTGGGTTAATGTTGGTGCTATCTAGTGGATCTGACTGTTCAACTAAGTTAAGTGGAGTGTAGTTGAAATCATTTAGGGCTATAGTTTTATGAATATTGCTGGTACGAGATTTTGAGTGAAAGAATGTTTTAAGTCTACAGATTTGTTTTCTCCACAGATGCTGGATATCTATTAGACCTCTCCCTCCGTTTTGTCTTTTGATCGTAAGTCTTTCTATTGCAGATTTAGGGTGTAAGTTGTTATGTTTTGTAAGTGTGGTCCGAATGGTTCGCCCTAATTGTTCTGTATCTGTTTTTGTCCATTTAATAACACCGAACGAATACGTTAATATGGGGATCGCAAATGTATTTAGTGCCTTGATGAGATGTTTACCCGAAAGTTGTGTTTTACATAGAGCGTTAAGTCTCTTTTTAAACTCTGTCGTAAGTGTACCTTTAATTCTAACATGATCTAATCCCTTTAGTTGTGTATACCCTAAATATTTGTATAAATCAGTCGCTTCCATTGCTGAAAAATTTGTTTTCTTATCGGTCACCACGCTCAAAAAGTGTAACTTGAATTAATATCAAAGAAAAAGCAATACTGCATGAATAAAATAAATAAATAAAAAAAATATTATAATTGCATAAGTTGATACAAAATGCTATGCAATAGCTTTACCGCGGCAGTCCCCGAGTGCCACAAGTCTTTTTTTTTTGTTTCACCTGTTCGGCAGCCTAACTGCGTAAGCGAATTTGGCAGGGCAAAGGGTATAACTCCATGAATGAGTACGACAAATTCCTTTTATATAATTAGGTATTGCCAAATATTGGCATCTTCTTATCTTAGAATAGAATAGCATTTATTTGCAAATATGGGTTATACATAAGTAGGTAGTAGTAGGTTTTCATCAGAGTTCTGCCATATTTCACCATTCGGCATGCAAACATTTTCATTATACTAAAATTGTTAAAATTTAAAGTCTTGTTGGAACATTCAAATAGTTATGTCATTCTCATTAAATAAAATTATTAAAATTAAAACATTCATTAAAAATATCAACTTAATTATTACATTATACATTAAAATTGTCAGTAACAGTAGGTTATATATACAAGAAATACAGAATCGTGGTCCGAAGACAAATAAACAAACAAACATCAAAATTCCAGGTCATAGACAATACACCATAAATATTCCGTACGCAAAACAATAATTAACTAATTAAAACTTCGAGGTATTCTGATAAAAATTGTCCGTTAAAAACTCAGTTACACTGTAATATGCTTTGTCTATTAACAACCTACGAACTGTACTTTTGAATTGCAACGTTTTCAAGTCTTTCCATGCACTTGGCAATTTATTATAAACAACGGGGGCCATGCAATAAATACTTTTGCGCATCATAGTGGTTTGACACGGTACATTATTTAATTTTGAATTGTCACGTCTGTTTCTTGGGTATACATCGGCCAAACGCTCAAAACGACTTGGATTGTTCTTCACAAACATAGCCACTTCAAGAATATAGATACAAGGCAGGGTTAATATGTTGTACTGCTTGAAATATGGCTTGCAACTGTCGGTGGTTTTTAGTTTAAACATTGACCGGAGACATCTTTTTTGAGCCTTAATTGCGTTTCTTTGTCGGTGGAGTTCGCCCAGAAAATGACACCGTAGCGTAAGTACGATTCAGCAATACCGTAGTACGCTGCAAGAAGTGTTTTTGTATCCACTATGGAGGATAGTCTATGTAAAGCAAATGCAGACGAACTCAATTTTTTACACAACCCGTCAATATGTGCTTTCCAGTTTAAACTGCAGTCTATTTGTAATCCCAAAAATTTGGTATCAGTTACTTCATCAATGTCATTATTTTTGTAGTGTATGTTAAGGTTAGGTACACGAGGCATACGCTGTCTAAAGTGCATTATCATAGTCTTACTTAAATTTATATTCAAACTATTCTTATCTAGATATTTAATTAAATTGTCAAGAGAATCATTTATGTCCGTTTCATATATATTTACGTTTTTACACGGGATCGTAATGGTACTATCATCAGCAAACATAGTTAAGGGATGTTCAATGGACGTGGGCATATCATTAACATATAATATAAATCCAAACGGGCCCACAACGCTTCCCTGTGGAACACCGAATGTAATTTTGCGTTCTCGTGACCGTGATATCTCTTCATGTTTATTAACCACATTGATGCGACTAATTTCGGTTATTTGTGTTCTGCCCTCTAAATACGATTTCATTAGTTCGAGTACGTTACCTCTTATGCCGTAGGCTTCTAACTTATTTAACAATGTATTATGATGAACATAATCGAAAGCCTGCGTCATATCGCAAAATATGGCACATATGGCGACTCGTTTATCCATATTTCTAATAATCGGAAACAAAAAGTCATAAATTGCCATATCGATGGTTCTATGCTGCCTAAATCCTTTTTGTTCTTCACATAATATGTTATTCTTTTCAATGAAATTAGCTAACTGTTTGTAAATGTACTTTTCGAATACCTTTGAGATGACTGGTATGAGTGAGATGGGTCTATAATATTCCATCAATTCCTTATCTACTTTCTTAAATAGAGGTTTAATTATGGATATTTTTAATGCTTCTGGATATACACCCGTACATATACTGAGGTTGATTATGTGACTCAGATGACTGCATATCTCGACTGATACTGACTTTATTATTTTAGTGGCAATCCCATCAAAACCTACACTACCAGTGTTTTTAATGACATTATTATTTTATGTATGTCGTGTGGTGAACTGGGAGCCATAAACATTGACTTAGCACTTCTTGATATAATGGATGTTTTTGGTTTATATTCAGCATCCAATTTTGGATGAATTTTATCGACAAAAAAGTCATTAAAAGCATTAGCGATATCCAAAGGTTTGTGAATAGTTCGATTACCAATTCTTAGTTTTTCAATTTGCTGTTTAGGGATATTGTTATTTGTCCGATTGATTATTTGCCAAGTAGTCTTTGATTTATTCTTTGATTGTTGTATTTTGTAATTATTCTGTGCTTTCTGTGTTAGATTAATAATCTTACTGTACAATTTAGAATAAGTAGCAAATTTCTTTTTATTTTCATGGTTAGGATTCAATCTAAATTGCCATAAGAGTTTTGTTTTTTTCTTGCTGCACAATTTAACACCTTTTGATAGCCATTTGGGCTTATTAAATGTGCTAATTTTGATTTCCTTGAACGGGAAGCATAGATCATAGAACAATTTGAACGTGCTGATAAACTCATTATAAGCCAAATTAGCATCTTCAGTTAGATTATATCTCTGAAAATTTGAGACTGTTTATACAGTTCTTAAATTTCGTTATATTTTCGTTGCAGTAATCCCTTCTAGTTATATGCCAGTATTTTATTCTACATACAGTGGGTACTGGACATTGAAGCAGCTGAGCTGTATGGTCCGACAATGCAAATTCCAAGACATCTGTTTTCACAGATTTTTTAAAGTTATGCGCAAAATTATCTATGCATGTCCCACTAGCCATTCGAGTCGGTTGTTTAAGAGCAAGTTTCAGGTTGTAATTTAGTAACATACACTGCAGTGCAACCGAATTTCCATTCGGTTTTAAAATATCGATATTAAAATCGCCTGCAATAACAATATTCTTATTAAGCCGGTTGGATACATCTTTGAGTAGCAATTCAAGTTTATTAAAACATTCAGTTATATTCTTAGTATTTGGTACTCTATAGAGACATAAGACTATCAATTTATAATTAATTAGCTCAATACCACAACATTCAAAAACCCCTGGTGATGACAATCTAGCTATTTGAGGTATTTCTTTCCATTGGTGACAATTGTTAACAATAATACACGCTCCCCCTCTCTTTTTATCCTGTCTACTATAACATGCAGCCAAGCTGTAGTTTGGTATGCATAGTTGGTTTTCGAGTCCCTTCATGATGAAATGCTCGGTAATACATACTACATCCACATTTATATTTTTATCACAAAGTTCATTTAGGCATACAGTAAGTGCATTTGATTTATTTAACAAACCTGCAATATTCTGGTGTAAAATGCTAATAAATTTATTAGAGAAAAAACAATTCTTTTGGCTCATTTATTGTATTAAGCGTATTTTCCTCTAAAATTTCCAGTTGAAGGTTGTACAAGTCCTCAAAGATAGTTTTCATGGCGTAGTCTTTTAAAGCTCCCGATCTTGTATATGTAGAATGAAGATAGCTTAGGTTCAAATTAGAGTCCAGGATATAAGCATATTGATGCGTAAAATTATCTAAACATAGCATGTTATTGAAAATTTCTAGTTGTGAATTATATAAAATATTGAAGTTATTGTTAAATTTAAAAGTTGGCAATGTTATAATTATATTTGTGTTCTGTATATCCAGCAATGTGTTTTTCATGAATGTTATTATGTCAAAGTAACATTTTGTGGTTTTAAAATCTTCCTCGCCGATCATAACTATACAGTAATCATTCTTAGTATAATATCTGAGTTTTAACTGAATATCACGTAAAAGATGCATAATACTTGCGCCTGGTGTAAGATAATGACATATTTGATATCTGTCCTGAAAATAATCTTCTGCTAAACTTAATATATTTTTATTAGTTTTATTAGTACTAAAAATACATAGGTTATTTTTCAATTTATTGTTGCTTGTTTGTGTATTCTGCTTTGTCCCTTGCACATTCGCAGCTTTCGTCGCCATCTGTGGACTGGAATGTGTACTAATATTTTGCTGTCCATCGTCAGTTTTAGTCACTTTTCCTGTCATTGATAAGTCCGAATCAGTTTGCGTTTCTTTATTATTACAGCCCGCTTTTTTTGATTGTTTTTTCACAATCTTTTTAGGTGTTGGAGATTTAGATGTACTTGTACTGGCTATTTGTTTATAGAGGGCATTCTTCCGACTTAGACTTTCAATTTCCTTCTTTAGGTTTGTGTTTTCAAGACTTAATTCGTCTATTTCTCCATTTGCACCACATAATTTCATTGTGAGCTCCTCAATTTGTTTCTTTAATTGAGTAACTAAATCAATATCATCATCCGACAAATCTGGCATACTGCATGCAGTGCCATCTAGAGTGAGATTTGCAACACTGTCATGACTGTCATCTAAGTTCAGACCGGAGGTCGAACGCGCGCGTGCGCGTCTCATGGTGACGTTTTTGGTTCCACTCATAGTTCAGCTCTTTGTCGCTAGATGTCTTTTAAGTGAAGTCGATAAAACAGTTTAGGCTTTAGTTCAGCTACTGTCCGCTTGAAGCGCTGACAAGAAGTTTAAATTGTAGAAAGAAAAAACCGTCATCCCTTATTGTTTACCATAGTTTTATCACAATAAAAAGTATGTAATGTCACTGCTTAGCGATGAACAGAACTTACTGATGCGACGTAGAATTTTTCGTGGTAATATTTGGTGGAATTGTACTTCTTTAATACTTTTAACTGTTTATGCACTGTCACTTTGTTTATAACGTTTGTTTACATCTAAACTGAGATTGTTCTTCAAGATAACACTTGTACGATATATTTATCGGTTAATGTTCACTTTAACTCACAATACGTAATTAGTAATTTGGTATTTATAATTAAATCAATTTATTAAAAACTTTCGGTAAGGAACTCAGTGTTTACGCGACGGCAGCGCCATCTAGCCATCTAGTCTTCCTTCACCAATGAAAGCAGTCAGCGTTTTCAGTCTCCGATTAAGCTGAAAATTTGCACACGTTTCTTTCTCGTCATAATGCTTTTTAACCGACTTACCAAAAAGGAGGAGGTTCTATGTTCGACTTTATGTTTTTTTTTGTGTATTTTCAACGTATTCTCCGTGAATGGTGGACCGATTTTGACATTTTTGTTTGAAAGAGTATGTTTCGAAATTGGTCCCATTTTAATTTTGTGAAGATCTGATGAAGAACTTCGGAGATATACATTAGAACTCTTCATTAAATGACGTCAAATCTATCGGGATTATACCATTTCATAACTTAACATCACGCCAATACGTTCTAAAGGGGTACGCAGATGTGTACAGGTCACCTTGGTAAACTCTCATTCCACCGGTTATGTTCAAGTTATATGTTATTCGGGTAATCTATTCTGGCATCACTGTCGGCATTACAGGTACCTTACTATAGAACTTGTCCATTAAAAAGTGAAAAATAAAAAGCTTTTTTTAAAGTTAAAACAATCTTTCTAAATAAAAATATGTTTTCGCTTTGAGGGAGGTTTTAAATACATATGCCTGTAACTTGCATGAAATCTTCTAAGTATCCCCATATCTTCGCTCCTGCGGGATTACCTAACTAATGATTTTGAGCGTTCAAATTGTTTTAAGTTACACCGATGACATGGTACTGCTGAGCCCTTCAATTGATGGACTCAGACGGTTGCTTGAGGTGTGTGAAGGATACGCCGAATCACATGGCCTCCTGTACAATGTGGGGAAGAGTGAAGTTACGGTGTTCCGTGTCCAAGAAGCCTGGGGTAGTTCCTCCGGTGTGCATTTATGGTATACCACTAAAGAGGGTGGCAATATTTAAATACATACCTAGCACATCATACACATCTTATACGAGGATCTGCACGATGACCATGACATCGAGAGGGAACGGAGGGCGTTGTCAGTCCGATGTAATATGCTGACCCGCAGGTTTGCGCCGTGTAAGAGGGAAATGAAAATTACACTTTTCAAGCCCTTCTACACGTGCATTATGTGGGTTAGACATACGCAGAGGGCTTACAACGTTCTCCGGGTCCAGTATAATAACGCTTTCAGGATACTGTTGGGGCTCCCACGTTTCTATAGTGCATCGGGGATGTTTGCAGAAGCAAAAACTGATAGTTTTCAGGCGAAAATGCGAAAGAGGACAGCATCCCTGATGCACAGGATGCATGGGAGCGTAAACGGTATCATAAAGGTTATTGCGGATAAACCATAATGCCCTTTCCTGGGGTACTGGATCCGCTTGCACAGAGACAGCTCCAGTGCAACGGGAAATAGGTATATGAACTTATTGGATTATTTGTTAATTTATTAGGATGACATTATTAAATTATGTAAACCATATAACGTAGTGAAAATATTGTGTGTACCTCATTGATGTAAACTTTCCTCTAGACAGATACCATTAGTAACGTCATATAATAATCTTTGTCTTACCTAATAGAAATATACAATTAGTATTCAGTGAACTTTATTTTACTAGAATCAAATAAAATATTATTAAACTTAACATGGTAGCAGAGCGCGGTTCATCTATTTTGAATACTTAATCGAAAATAAAAAGGCAAAGATGACAAACAGCATCGAAAGTTTGAATCATGGTTTGAATAAAGAAAATTATGACACTTGGGAACTACAGGCCAAAGCCGTACTAGTAAAAGCAAAACTGTGGGAATACGTAGAACAAGAAAAAGACTTGACAAAAGCAAATGACTCGGATATTGAAGGTAACTTAAGCGGATGCACATTCCATAATATGTGCTATAACAAAGAATATTTCAGGAAAATAGAACACATGAATAAAACACTGAAATTAGCTTCTAAAGATCTCTTTCTAGATACAAATAAAGAAATATATCTTCACTTCTGTGTATTAATCTTCTATCAATTGGGAAGATAACAGACGCTGGGTAATACAGTACTCTTCAAAAAGGATAAAGCTACAGTAAAAAATCCAAAATATTGTATTTTGATAAAAGTGAGGAGAACTGAAGATGGTCTCTAAGCGATTTTACCCAAGAAAATAGATGAAAAAGTAAATGTTGTTAAAAATAATAATATTTCTAATTGGCATTCAAGGCTGGGTCATATGATCTACATGGATATGAAACTAGCACTTAAGAATGAAAGTTTGATTGGACTTGATTTTAAAATAGATGAGATGAGCAGCCGGAAGAATGTGTACAATACAAACGTATTAAAGCCAAAATGAAAGCTATGGTCGGGCAACCAAGAACTGACCCTCGCACTTCTGAACCAGATTGTACACAGTGACTTGTGGCGCCCGATACCAAAAGCTTCTTGTGCCAGAAACAAATATTTTGTCACATTTATTGACGTAAGAGTATTTTGCATTAAGACAAAAAATATGTTCAAGGTATATAAAGCTGAAGTAGAGAACTTCGTAGAAAAGAAAATTAAATGCCTACAATCCGACAACGGCACAGAATATTGTAACAATGAGTTCAACAGTTTCTTAAAAGAAAATGGCACAACCAGAAGATTGTCTGCACACCGCATCTATACAGGATTGCGAAAAGTAAAAATAGAATTTTACTCGAAAAAGCAAGGAGCCTAATGATTGAGTCTAACGCACCGATGTATCTGTGGGGCGAAGTCATCTACGCAGCAAACTACCTGTCAAACAGAAGTCCAAATCCAAACAACAGAATTGGAAATGTGACACCAATTGAAAAATGGGTTGGCTGAAAACCAAGTGTTGCGCACCTTAATAAATGGAGCAAAGGCATTAGTCCTCTTAAAAGGAAGACAAAACTTAAATAAGTTTGATGCCAAAGCAATACCTGGAGTCTTCATTGGATACTCTGAAATATCCTATGTTCAACACAAAAAGTAATGGTAACCAAAAATGTAAACATAATGCAAAAATTCAGCAGCCAACAAGTAGGTTGCGGTACTGCTTGGTAACAGGCGACATCACAACTGAGAAGGGCCGCGATGTCTTATGGATTATGGAGCGTCCCAGGTCCCATACGATATCGCGGCTGAGGGTTGGAGGCCGCGGCGGGAGAGGAGTGCCGGTATTGCGGTGCGCCGCTCTCCCTACCTTCCGCGGCCTGGACGGGGTCACCACCGTCTGATGGCGGACGCGGTGGGCGGCAGGGGAGGATGTGTCGGTATAGCGTTGGCCACTCTCCCTATCCCCTGCGAAAAATGGTAGGTGGTGGGGCCCTTGACCTTGACCCCTCTCAGGGGGACCAAGGCTGCCATACACGGGGTCGTCTGGCGCCGATGTGCTGATTTGGTCCCTGGGGTGGTCACGGCGTACAGTGTGTTCTGGTGCGCCGGTGATGGGGATTACCCCCCAAAGGAGGGTCCGGTGACGGACAGCCGCGGCGGGTTCGCGGTGAGTGATTACGCATGACCGTGTTCCCGCCATAAGCGGCACAGGAGGACACCGTGGGGTTTTAGTGGGTTGGAGTCCCACATAACTGCGCTATCACGTGGTAGCGCAGTATGCATGAGAAATTCTCGAAGAGAAAATAAAAAATAAAAAATGTGGTCTTTAAGTCAAGAGTGAATAGGTTACTTCTACGCAAGCGTGCTTCACCGTCGACCACATCATCTTTTAACATCAGGCGAGATAGTGGGCAAACGCGAGCAAATCACAAATAAAACAAAACCGCCCAAGAGCCAAACCAAACCGCAAAAACAAACATGGTTTTAATAAAAGAAAGAATTAGAAACAATTTGGAAATTTCAAAGAAAAAGTGATTTATCAATATATTGGTATTTCTTAGTAAAATATACGTAATAATAAACATTATCATCAAATTTCAAGTTCATATGTTAGTAAAAAAAAAATGATTTCCGATTGACAGACAAACATTACCGGACAACCTTTACCAGACCACCACATTACCACGCTTACGACATACCATGCAAGAAACATTGAACCGCCTTGAAAACGACGCACGTTTATCAACTCGGTTAGAGAAACAAGACTGTCTTAAGAAAGACACATTCTGAGAAATAGAAACAGGATGGTGGCGCTGCGCGCTGTCGTTATCATAATAACTCTGCGCGCACCAGTTCGCTCCGAAAAGAACGGTTTGTTTGCAAGAGCACTGAACACGTAGGAGTTGAAGATTCTTTGAAGACAGCAAACGCGGACACGGAGGAACCCGACTCTTCACTCGCAATCGATTCACACGGGACGGCAGCGCACCGGGACCGAGCGCATATTTTTTATTTTTTTTTTGTTACTCGTCTCGCAGGTTAATCCAAGTGATTGTCTACTGCTTAACCGGGCGATCCTGTGACTAAACTCTATAGCCACACCACACAGACCACAGGACCGAGCGCGCGCGGCAGCCCATATTTATGCCTTCGCGACCGTTCGCGTTAGTGCCGTGTGCAAAGTGTAATTTTGAAACGGCGAAGTTAATTTTGTCCCTTCGTTAGAACAATATTCGGTGCTTTCATTGTATTTGAACGTTAGTATTGTATATAATAAATATAAAATGTTTATTTATTTTGGTGAGTGTAGCTGTTTATACGGAACCATCTGTGCGTGAGTCAGACTCGCACTTGGCCGGTTTTGGCCGGCGTAGCGGGATGGCTAATAAGTATTAAGAATAAATGACAAAACAGACAAAATAAAACCACCATTCTAATTCAAAGAATTTATTCGACATTCCCAATCCCTATTTATCGGCCTCCAAAGCCTCTTTGAAAGCTTGTAATCCTACCAAAGCTGCATCGATAATCCTCGGGGCTTGAGCAGCTAGTTGCTTGGAGAGCTGTTCAAAAGTCTTCGACTGCTCCATAGCTAACTCAACCAGAACTTCCTTGAACTTGTCAAGCTCGACTTTTTGTTGATCGACGGCGTCTTTGAACAATTGCCGGGTCTTTTCTTCCTTTGCTGTCTCGATAATTTTCGCTGAAAAATAATGGAAGAATAAATTGAAGGGATAAATTAAACGTTAGTTGTTTTCTATAAGAGAAACCAAATAAAACCAACCAAATAAATAAATAAATAAGAGCGATTTTTCATCAGAGATCTGCGAGTTAGCTAGTTGGTGCCTGGATATGTGCGGCGCTTTTAAGGGCCTTCCATCGTTTTTAGTGTCGTAAAACGGTTACTTTCTAAAGCATATCTCCTCAGTAAAGGCTTGTTTAAAAGGTTTGAAAAAAAAATAGTTATGATTGATTCATGTACATTATTTGTGAAACATGTTTTTTTCGTGTAACTAAAAGTTTTGCTTTAAAAAATAATTAACAACACGATTTTTTTCGCTTCTTTTGTATACTCCTCGAAAACGATTGGATATTTAATAATATTTTTACACAGAAAAATTTATGGCTAGAATTTCTTCCTAACTGAAATAGCATAATTATGGAAATCAAAGAATATTTTGCATACAAAATTGTCCTAAAGGAGGTACTATATTGATATTCTGAGTTAACATTGGGGAATATTTATAAGTCGGTATGTAGCTAAGCGATGCGAGGATATAGCAGATTTTTTCAGCTATCGGTGTCTCTCGCGCACTAGTCATGTGATGAGGAGGGGGAAACGCATGATAATAAAAGAGTTATGAATATAAATGTGGATGGATGCAGAGGGAGGAGAAGGCCATAGAAAAGATCGATGGACTTGTGAGGAGTAACATTTTGCTACTTTGGGTTACATTATTGCAATTTTCATAAGGATATCTAATATTATTGAAAATAAATTATAGCCTACGACACTCAGGAATAATGTAGTTTCCTACTGGTAAAAGAATTTTCAAGATCGGTTCAGCAGATCCAGAGATTACCCCCTACAACGTCACAAACTCACAAACTTTACTTCTTTATAATATCAGTATAGATAGATACTAGAAAAAAAACGGCCAAGTGCAAGACGGACTCGCGCACGAAGGGTTCCTTACCATTATCGCAGGAAATGGCAAAAAAATCACGTTTGTTGTATGGGAGCCCCACTTAAATATTTATTTTATTCTGTTTTTAGGGTTACGAAGTCAACAAGGAACCCTTTTAGTTTCGCTCTGTCCGTCTGTCCGTCCGCAGCTTAGCTCAGAGAATCTAAGAACTAGAAAGCTATAATTTGGCATAGTTATACATATTCATAATTTCGACAAAGTGGTAGCATAAAATCATGAAATAATTTTTTATTCGGGTACCTCCCATAGACGTAAAGTGGGAATGTATTTTTTTATTCTCATCTATCCCATGGTGTGGGGTATCGTTGGATAGGCCATTAATAGTAGTTTATGCAATGGTCATATAATAGGGGTTATTAAAACACGAGCGTAGGTTTATCAAATGAGGCGAAGCCGAATTTGATAATAATATTACGCGAGTGTTTTAATACCTAATTATATGCCGTTGCATACACTACTTTATCTTCACTCATACAGTTGAAATAAAACAAAAGTGGAAAGGGAAAAAATATGTGGTATGGCGGGCAATTTAGATTCTCATTGCGCAGCGCGCGCATCCACAGACAACTGACAATGACATGAGCCCATACGCGCCAGAAATTTAAAAAGTAAAAGTGTGCTATAAAAATTAAAAAGTTATTTTATGATGCAGTTGTTTGAAAATCGAAGGAAAATGTTGAACTATAATGGTTTTTTTTTTTAATTTTACCTATCCACGAATATAAAGTACGTGTTTATACAATATTTTTCGAATTCGTATTTGGAACATTACGTTGTGAGTGTAGATAAAAATTATTATGGGTTTGTTAAAACCATTTTCGATTCAGATATACATTTGCGTAAAATTAAGCTTTAAATTGCAAATTTATGTTAAAGTCAAGTGTCCCCCCCGCATGCCAGCGAAATGGTTGCTCTTGGCTATGTGACATAATTCACGGCAGTAGTAAATATAACGAAATTAAAAGGAAAACTATCACGGATAAGTAGGCTTTACAATTTTACGAGTAATAGTCGACCAACTTATTAAATGTACTTGGATGAGGAAAAATTTTGTACAAATGCGATTGAAAAATTACTTAAATAAGTTGTTAGCTGTGTAAAACAGAGTAAATATATGCTTATGAACCATGTAAAAATATACAAAAATAAAATCCTAACAGGCTTTACAAGTTTACGAGTAATAGTCGACCAACTTATCTTATCTTATCTTAACTTATAAAATGTACTTGGAACAGATTTTTTTTTGTACAAATGCCATTGAAAAATTACTTAAATAAAGTTGTTAGCTGTGTAAAACAGATAGTAAATATATGCTTATGAACCATGTAAAAATATACAAACATAAAATCATACCATACTTAATAGTAACGATTTCTAAATTAATAATGTTTAAGGTGGAAACACATTATTAACACCCGACCCAACCCCACGCCACCCGACGTGTCGACACCCGACGCGTACCGTGCACATAATATGCAACACTCCACGTGATGCTACAACACGCTTCGCTAGTATTGCCAGGTCTCGTTTTTGTTTTATCCCAAGTCTGCTATCAATTTACCTTAGATTTTAAGATTAATGAAAGAAAATCTGTTTTTTTTTTAATATGCTTTCCCTCGCCGTACCGTAATCTATATTTGAGACATTTCATGCAAGATCATACATAAGACGTAACATTACAATCTATTATATAATTACAGATCAGTTTTACTATAAGAATATTTGAAACCATTAAAAAAATTCTGGTTATTTAGGGATTTGTACCATACCAAATACTTGACTAATAAAAACAGAAAATTGCGGGTTCAAAGGAAATATTTAAACTTCCCCCATCATTGTGTTCAGTTCTTCACAGTACACATCTGCAGTAATGCTCATCCCGTTTGGTAAGAAGCTGTGATTGGCGCTACTTGCCACACAGCGAACGACACAATCGACATTCTGCATGAACGGTTTGAGGGTAGAGTTAAAGTCCAAATCATTACAAATTTGACTGAAATCATTTTTATTAAAGCATAAACATAAAAATTACCCTCATCGAGTTTGTACCCTAAAAATTACCGTGCTGATGAAACTTAACTCTAAATTAGGGTAAATTACCCTAAGTTGGCACCACTGATCATGACTGACGCGTGTTGTCGGATGTTACTAGAGACACACTGTGTGCGAAGCGTCGGGTGGCGTGTTTTCCCCCTCTCCCGGCAACACGCTGCTCCAAACCGACTGGGTGTTGACGCGTGTGATTGCGTGTCGTCACATGGCGTGTTGACTATGTGTCTCTGACCATACTAAATGTATGGGATGGATTAGTACTTCAACGCGTCATCAGGCGTCGTGTGGCGTGGCGTCGGGTCGGGTGTTAATAATGTGTTTCCACCTTTACGCTCGAATAACGCATTGAAGCAGCCGGAGTCGTGGGCAGTATCGGTCCGTAGTCCGTACGGCGCATGCGAGCGGGGGAGTCTATTTTGTGTTACAGAAATACATCATCTGTGGAAATTTCAACTGTCTAGCTATCACGGTTCATGAGATACAGCCTGGTGACAGACAAACAGACAGACAGACGGACCGCGGAGTCTAAGTAACAGGGTCTCGTTTTTACCCTTTGGGTACCCCACCCTAAAAAGTAAATTTGGATATTGATGTATGGGGACAACAGTTTTCGAACGGCAAAGTTAATTTTGTCCCTTCGTTGGAACAATATTTGGTGCTTTCATTGTATTTGAACGTTGGTAATGTTACTGTTGTTTGTAATATATGTCGGGTTTAGTCAATAGTACGGACAACAATACAAGCACGCCCCTGGCGGCAATCAAGAGCAACTATGCATTGGCACGCTTTTTATAAGCACTTGCGTGGTGGGCAATAGGGCAGTTGAGTACTGACAGCCTTAGAGCTAACACGTCGTAGAATCAGTGTCGATCCGTAATATTAGTAAGCAAGAATGTAACTGTGACTTGTGTATATTTGAATAAACCCAGTGTATCGAATAATTTTTGTGATTTTATTTTCACGGTTGCACCCACTGGTCTGCCCACATACGATGTCTTAGCCTAAGGGAATACATCCTGATTTCCCGATGGTTTGCATCTGTCGGCCAGCCTTGATGCGACATATATAATAAATATATGTGTATTTTGGTGAGTGTAGCTGTTTATACGGAACAATCTGTGCGCGAGTCAGACTCGCACTTGGCCGGTTTTGGCCGGCGTATTGGGATGGCTAATAAGTGTTAAGAATAAATGATAAAACAAACAAAATAAAACCGCCATTATAATTCAAAGAATTTATTCGACATTCCCAATCCCTATTTATCGGCCTCCAAAGCTTCTTTGAAAGCTCGTATTCCTACACAAGCTGCATCGATAATCCTCGGGGCTTGAGCAGCTAGTTGCTTGGTGAGGTCTTCTAAAGTCTTCGACTGCTCCATAGCTACCTCAACCAGAACTTCTTTGAACATCTCAAGCGCGACTTTTTGTTGAGCGACGGCGTCTTTGAACAATTGCCGGGTCCTTTCTTCCTTTGTTGTCTCGATAACGTTCGCTGAAAAATAATGGAAGAATTGAAGGGATAAATTAAACGTAACTTTACGTTTTCTTCAGGAGCGATTTTTCATCAGAGATCTGCGAGTTAGCTAGTTGGTGTCTGCATATGTGCGGCGCTTTTAAGGGTCTTCGATCGCTTTAGTGCCCTAAAATGGTTACTTTCTAAAGCATACTCCTTAGTAAGGGCTTGGTTAAAAGGTTTGAAAAAAAAATATGATTGATTTATGTTTTTGAAACATTTATTTATTTATTTATTTTTATTTATGTATTATTTTGTTTTAAAAAATTATTAACAACACGATATTTTTACGCTACTTTTGGATACTCCTTCAAAACGATTGGATGTTTAAAAATATTTTATAAACAGAAAAATTGATGGCTAGAATTTCTTCCTAAGTGCGCCCGCTCGAGCCAGAATATCAATATTGAACCTCCTTTAGGACAGTTTTGTTTGCAAAATATTATTTGATTTACATATTATGCTATGTTAGTTATGAAGAAATGCCAGCCATCATTTTTTCTGTGTAAAAATATATTTAAACATCCAAGTCGTTTTGGAGGAGTTTCCAAAAGTTGCGAAAAAATATCGAGCTGTTAATTTTTTTTAAAGCAAATCTAATCAAAAAAAATAAATCCTTGTGTTAAAAATTATGTACATGAATCAATAATAAATAGGTAAATATTTGTTTCAAACCTTTTAACCTAGCCGTTACTAAGGAGTATGCTTTAGAAAGTTTGACGGCACTAAAGCTCATGTAGGCCCTTAACGTTATGTAGCTGAGCGGTGCGAGGATGCGTAGCAAATTTTTTCAGCTATCGGTGTCTCTCGCGCACTGGTCATGTGATGAGGAGGAGGTAAAGCATGCTACTAAAAGAGTTATGAATATGAATATGGATGGTTGAAGAGGGAGGGGAAGGCCACAGAAAAGATGGATGGACTGTGTGAGGAGTGATATGAAAGAAAAAGGAGAAGAAAGGCGTGGGACCGTACGGAAGAAGAAAAACACTACAAAGCGAAAAATAATTTTCTTTCCTTTACGAAGTCAGTGTCTTTTGTACCCATTGTTTGCCGTTATTCGACACCGACTTCGGAAAAGAAAGTTATTTTTCGCTTTTTTGTGTTTTGTTTTGGAAGTCGGTTTGATTTTTTGTTAAAAAGTTTTTTATTTTTCTCTTTTTAGTTTTGGTTATAAAAATAATCATTAAAATCGATTCATATACGTTGAAGTTATCCACTTCGACGTATATGAACCGATTTTGATGATTATTTTTTACACACATAAAAATATATATTTATATATATGTCGCATCAAGGCTGGCCGATAGATGCAAACCATCGGGAAGTCAGGATGTATTCCCTTAGATTAAGACATCGTGTGTGGGCAGGTTGGTGGGAATAATCGTGAAAATTAAATCAAACAAATTATTTGATACACTGGGTTTATTCAAATAGTCACAACTCAGTTACAATCATACTTACTAATATTACGGATCGACACTGATTCTACGACGTGTTAACTCTAAGGCTGTCAGTACTCAACTGCCCTATTACCCACCACGCAAGTACTTATAAAAAGCGTGCTAATGCGTAGTTGCTCTTGATTGCCGCCAGGGGCAACCGATCGCACGCCGGTGACAAGGAGACGACAGCGCTCTTTAATTGCCTCGTGGAGTCGGCTGACATAGCCCAGCAACGGTACCCAACAGCGAAGCTTAATTTTCTGGGGGACTTTAACGCCCATCATAAAGAGTGGTTGTACCCATACCGGAAAACTGACCATGCCGGATTAGAGGTGCGCAAGTTTTCTCTATCGCTAGATCTAACCCAGCTGGTGAATGTGGCAACGCGGGTACCGGATGTTGACGGCCATACACCCTATTGCTTAGACCTTCTGCTGACAACTGATCCGGCCAGTCATTCAGTGTCGGTCTCAGCTCCTCTGGGAACGTCTGACCACTGTCTGGCGAAATCCGTGTCGACTTGCTCTTCTCCAGATGAGAGTCCTAGAGGCACGAGGTGAGTATGGCGATACGAGTCAGCAGACTGGGACGAGATGCGGCACTTTTTTGCGTCTTATCCTTGGCGGAATGTGTGCTTCTCTCGGGTGACCCCTCGAGCTGTGCTGACGCGGTTGCGAATGTGATTCGGCAGGGAATAGAGTATTTAATTCCATTCTCCGACATTCCGCTCGGTCACTAATCCCGACCTTGGTATAATGCAGAATGCGCCCACGCTGCGGCCCAAAAAGAGTCTGCCTGAAAGCCTGGGTCGGGGCCCGCAACCGCAAAGTTAGAGCGCGTAGAGTTCGCGCCAGGAAAAGAGCATTTAATTCTGCCACCAAGTTCTGCAAGCGGGTTCTGTGTCGGGCACGTTTTGACCATATTGGACGTATTGGGGCCAAGCTGGCATTGCACCCACCGGTTAGTAAACGGTTTTGGTCCCTGTCTAAAACGGTTGAAACGAATTTCTGTCGTCCCACTTTACCACCAATGCTGAAACCTGATGGGTCGATGGCTCACTCTGCGAGTGAGAAAGCAAATTTATTTGCATCTATCTTTGCTAGCAATTCACGTCTGGACGCTGGCTCCAAGCAACCACCTACTGTACCTCATTGTGACTCTTCGATGCCGAAGATCGCTGTGCACACTAAAGAGGTCCGGAGAGTATTGTGCATTCTAGACGTGAACAAGGCCAGCGGGCCTGACGGCATTCCAGCGAGAGTGCTGAGGCAGTATGCGCCTGAACTGTCTCCTGTGTTGATACGCTTGTTCCACCTCTCTCTTGTAAAAAGAACGGTGCCAAAATCCTGGAAGCTTGCAAATGTGCATCCAGTGCCCAAAAAAGGCAACCGTGCAGACCCTGCCCATTACCGTCCGATCGCCATTACCTCCATTTTGTCCAAAGTTATGGAAAGGGTACTGAACAGTAAGTTGCTGACCTACCTAGAAGACAATAATCTCCTCAGTGACCGCCAATATGGCTGTCGCCGGGGACGGTCAACTGGCGATCTTCTTGTGTATGTCACGCACTGCTGGGGCGAAGCCATCGAAAGACATGGCGAAGCACTTGCTGTATCGCTTAATATCTCGAAGGCCTTTGACAGGATCTGGCACGCGAGTCTACTCAGTAAGCTTCCTGCTTATGGCATCCCCGCTGGTTTTTGTAGCTGGATATCAAACTTCCTCAGTGAACGGTTGATCTGAGTAGTCATTGACGGCTGCTCCTCTGACCTTATGGTTATTGATGCCGGAGTTCCTCAGGGGTCTGTTCTCTCTGCAACTCTTTTCCTGCTGCACATCAATGACCTACTTCAGCCTGGTATTGTTGGGTACGCAGATGACAGTACTGTTTCAGAGAGATACCTATCCAGCGCAAAAACCGTGGATGAAGTTCGTTTCTTGTGAGAGGCTACGGTGGAGCGGGCAGATTTGACCTTAAGCCTTGTCTCCAAGTGGGGTGATGACAATCTGGTCTCCTTTAACGCCACCAAAACACAGGAGTGTCTTTTTACCGTTAAAAGGAGTCTCTTCGATCATACTCCTACTTTTCGGAGTACGTCTGTTCCTGTGACTGATCGGCTCGAGGCTGATCGGATCGAGGCATGGAGTTGACATCCAGTCTTATCTTCGGCGCCTCCATTGAGTACAAAGCCCAAATTGCGGCCAAAAAACTGGGCATCCTAAATAGAGTGAAGCGATACTTTATGCTTTTAGCCCTATACAAAGCGTAAGTCCGATCCTGTATGGAGTATTGCAGCCACTTTTGGGATGGCTCAGCTAAGTATCAGCTAGCCGCGCTTGACTCGGTGGAACGCAGAGCCAAGAGGCTCATTGGCGACGTTGAACTGGCGAATGTCAAGCTTCATAGCTTGGCTCATCACCGCAAGGTTGCCTGCTTGTCGGTCTTCTACAGACTGTACTTCGGTGAGTTTGCTCAAGAAATCCACGACCTCATCCCACCAGCACCCTTCTACCATCGGACATCAAGACGCACTGCAAGTTACCATCCTTACCTTGTTGCCATTCCACCAATTCGCACCAAGCGCTTCCAGACATCCTTCATAATGCGCACAGTGAATTAATGGAACTCACTACCTGCGTCTGTGTTTCCGAACGCCTTCAGCCCGAATCTCTTCAAAGTTAGAGTGAACAGGCTTCTTCTGGGTAAGCTCACTCCATCGTCAACTCTGTCTCGGTCACCTCTGACCTAGTCTAGAGTCAGGAGCAAATACATCACAAATAAAAAAAAAAAAAGGGGCATGCTTGTTTTGACGTCCGTACTATTGACTTAACCCGACACGACCATCCTGCAAGACAGCCGTCCTCGTCTGTTCCTCATTGCCAGGTTTTAACAGTGTATCGAATCATGAGGAAATCCTCAATGGATGTCCTCAGCCCTTGGGGAAAGCCGAGGGGTCTGTCAGACTCTTACTGACTAAAACCACATGGTGTTCTGTAGGTCTCCCATCATACAAGGGATGTTTTACTAAAAATACAAAATTTCCAAATAGTATTCGCTCGTCCAATCCTGACTCATACTCTAGGTGAGTGAGGAAACATTTTGAAACAATCAAACATGATAATTTAATCTCTCTCTTCACCTTTGCAAAGAACGAGTAATTCTATTTCCAATTTAAAGAAAATAGCAACTTATTCATCGATTAGGTACCTAAAAGCACCTAATCTTCGTAATTACAAAGTCCAAGTACCACTAATAGTCATTAATGTCACATTAAATGAAACAAAAGAAACCAGACACCAGGTATCTTATTCACGATATTTAGCTATCACATAGCTCTCCTAGCTATCTCATAGCTCTCTTACTGCCGGTTTCCCAGCTCTCAATTATCGGGCTGTTAACGTAATCGACGAATAATCGCCGGTTAATTCTACTTTCAGTTTCTCAACACCAAATGTGACAAGTGGTTGACAATTTGTCACATTTGAGAATAATCTCGAATTAACCACAAGTTACAGCAGTTTTGGGTTTCTGAGAACCTTTTTCAATGTTAATCTCTTGTCAACGAGCCTAATTTATAATTGTTGAAAATTGGTCGATTATTCGCAGATTAAAATTAATATTATGATTTTAAAGGCTTATATTCTGCTAAAAAGATAATAGGGGTCGGCGAAAACTATGGTATGGGTATTTTGATCAATTATTTAAATACCAAGATTTAAAAAAAATAGGATATTACAATTTTTTTAATTAATTACATTATAAAAACTTGACAAAATTATCAAAATAGTTATTTTGTATTTATGTAAATAAATAAAATAAAACTTTTACTGACCTGGTAATCGAACCTTCCTCACGCTAATGCGCGTGAAGAAAGTTCGATCCCCAGGTCAGTGTTGACTGTACCCTGTACTTAGTACTTACCAAGGTCAGCTTCTGGATAGGTTTGAGTTTAACTTAAAGTGGCTCGGGTGGTGACCGCGCCAGGGTAAGCAACACTTACCAAGGTCAGTCTTGGGGTGGGTGATCACTTTTGTTTGCATCGCTTGTTTAAAGATAGGTGACCCCGCCAGGGTAAGCAACACTAACCAAGGTCAATCTTTGTATGGGTGACCACTTTTTTTTGATCGCTTGTTTATGGATAGGTGACTCCGCCAGGGTAAGCAACACTAACCAAGGTCATTCTTTGACCATCAACACAAATATTTTTGTCACCATCCCAAAGTCACCCCGTTAGGTTCATCATCATCATCATCATTTCAGCCGAAAGACGTCCACTGCTGTCCAGCAGGCCTCCCCCAGGCGTCGCCACATTGACCGATCCCGTGCGTCTCGCATCCAGCGCCTTCCCGCAACCTTAACCAGGTCATCGGTCCTCCATGTGGGAGGCCTTCCAACATATCGTTTTCCGGTTCGCGGTCGCCATTCCAGAACTTTTCGGCCCCACCGGCCTACCGTTCTGCGAGCAATGTGCCCTGCCCACTGCCACTTAAGTTTGGCAATTCTTCGGGTTAAGTCGGTAACTTTGGTTCTCCTGCGGATATCATCATTTCTGACGTGATCACGCAAGAAAATGCCGAGCTATCGTCTTCCGGTTCGCGGTTGCCATTCCAGAACTTTTCAGCCCCACCGGCCATCCGTTCTGCGAGCAATGTGCCCTGCCCATTGCCACTTAAGTTTGACAATTCTTCGGGTTATGTCGGTAACTTTGGTTCTCCTGCGGATATTATCATTTCTGACGTGATCACGCAAGGAAATTCCGAGCATAGCCCACTCCTTTGCCCTTTGGGTGACTTTAAGCTTTCTGATAAGGCCCATTGTGAGCGACCACGTCTCGGTCCCATAGGTGATCACTGGCAACACACACTGGTCATAGCCTTTTGTCTTGAGACATTGCGGTAAATTGGAGGAGAAGATACCACGCAACTTCCCGAACGCCGCCTAGCCGAGTTGGATTCGACGGTTGACCTCTTTCTCGAAATTGGATCTACCCAACTGGATCGTTTGTCCCAGGTAGACAAAATCTACAACTTCGAGTAAAGAGTCTCCGATCTTGATAGAAGTGGGTGTTATATGGGCATTTATCATGACCTTGGTTTTGTCCATGTTCATTTTAAGACCCACTCTTTCGGAAGCTCTACTGAGGTCATCGAGCATTGTACTGAGGCTCTCCATGGTCTCAGCCATGACCACTATGTCATAGGACCTTGTCATCCTCCAGCGCAGCAGTGAACACTTTCGGAGAAATGACGTCTCCCTGTCTCACGCCGCGCCGGAGAAGGATTGGTTTCGAGGTCTGATCCTGAAGACGGACTGACATGGTGGCGTTTTTGTACAAACACTTCAACACCTCAATGTACCGGTAGTCGAACTGGCACCGTTGGAGAGACTGCAGTACAGCCAAAGTCTCGATCGAATCGAAGGCTTTCTCGTAGTCCACAAACGCTAAACAGAGAGGCAGGTTATACTCTTCAGTCTTCTGTATGACCTGCCGCAGCGTATGTATGAGGTCTACGGTGCTAAAGCCTTTTCGGAATCCGGCTTGTTCGGGAGGCTGGAAATCGTCAAACCTGCGCGCGAGACGAATCGTGATGACTCTTGAAAACGATTTGTAGACATGGCTAAGAAGTGAGATGGGCCTATAGTTTTTCAGGCGGGCATTAGAATAGAATAGAATAGAATTGTCGCCCTTCTTGAAGAAGAGTACCACCACACCCCTGCACCATGCCTGTGGGGTTTTGCCCTCGAGTATGACGGAATCAAACAGCTTCTGAAGGGCCTTAAGGACCGGTTTTCCACCCGCCTTCAGGAGTTCAGCCGTGATTCCATCATCACCTGGCGCCTTGTTGTTTTTAAGCTGTTTCAGAGCCATCCTAATCTCGTACAGGCTGACATCCGGGATATCTTCGGTATAGTGTCGGGTCAATCTAGCTCTTGGGTCGTTTGCTAGACTTGCAACGGGCTTGCTGATTGATGTGTACAACTGCCCATAGAATGTCTCGATCTCCCTCACAAGCTCCGGTTTAGCGGATACGATCCTGCCATCGTCGGTCTTCAGTCTCATGAGCTGGCTCTGCCCAATAGCCAGATCCCTTGAAAATACCTTGGAGCCTTTATTTCGCTCAATCGCGTCTTTAATACGCTCGGTGTTAAAGCGGCAGAGGTCTCTTTTCAAGGATTTAGAGATCTGTCTATTGAGCTGCCGGTAATTGCACGATTCATCTGAAGACTGCAGGATCATCTCACGCCTCTCATTGATAAGCTTGAGAGTAGGATCAGAGAGCTTTTTGTTTCTATCTGTACGACGGGTCTTGAAAAACTTAGACCCGACCGTATGCACAGCTTCCACGAACTCGTCACTGTACTCGTCCACGGAGCTCCCTAGGCACTCGAAACGATTCTGGAGTTCGAGCTGAAAGCTCTCGGGGTTTTGGACCTGGATCTGTGCTGGACGGAGCGTGAACTTCATCAGTCGAGACCTTTCAAGCTTAATATTAATGTTCAATGCCTCTTACCATGCGGTGATCGCGCCCGGTTTTTACCGAATTGATCACAGAGACATCATTGAACATTTGCTTCTTGGTTGACACGATGAAGTCGATCTCATTTTTTGTTGCACCATCGGGGATCTGCCAGGTCCACTTCCTATGTTCACGCTTTTTGAAGAAGGAGTTCATCATATAGAGGCCCTCCTTCTCCATAAAACTGGCCAGTAGGTGACTCCGGTGGTTCCGATGTCCAACTCCAAATTGCCCCACTTGCAGCTCATCCTCGTCTAGTTTGCCCAGTATTGCGTTGAAGTCCCCCATGACAATGGCGAAGTGATTTTTGAAACCATGCATGGCTCTGGAGATATCCTCATACATGGTCCTACCTCGTCATCGGGGTGTGCCGATGTTGGGGCGTAGACCTGTATGACCTTCAGCGAATATCTTGCGGATATCCTGAGTATAAGGTACGCCACCCTGGTCGACACACTTTCGATCTTCACCACGTTGTTCACAAGGGACTTGTGGACGATAAACCCGACACCACCCTGGGACTGCCGGTCACCCTCTCGGAAATAGAGCAGGTTGCCGGATTTGAGGATTATCGAGTCCTCACCCTTCTCTTCGGACTTCAGATAACCCTATAATACTCCATCGCAACCTGCTCAATTCCTCTTCGAGTTCGGTGATCATTTCGTCGGTCCGAAGTGTGCGCGTGTTGTATGTTGCCAGGTCCAGTCGTCGGTGTTTGTTGGGGTAGCCGGATCCCGTCCGGAGATTCTTGGCACCCCTTGCCATGCCGTAACCTCGACCGCTACCGTAGTCGAGGGTAGGCAGGCTTCCGGGCAGTAGGGACATTTTTATTATGCCATAATCGCCACGCTTGGCAGGCGGGTTGGCTATCGCAGTATGGTTGTTATAGAAGCACAGAGAACGCTGCCATTCTCTGGTTTGTCCCTTAGTCGCCTCTTACGACACCCACGGGAAGACATGGGATGGTGAAATTCTTTACGTCCGGCACCATATGGAACCATACGGAACCCCGCTAGGTTAAACAACATCTAATAATGATAAAAATGTTGGAACGTTGTCGTCTCTCTTCTGGAGGTGGGTGTTAATGGCTGCGACACAGTCTCACTAATGCGGCCATTTCCGAACACAAATAATGTAATTGTATACATGTAAAAATAAAATAAATAAATAAATCTACCAAGGTCACCTCCAATAACAAGCGAACCCAAAACAAGTGGTCACCCATCCAAACACTAACCTTGATAAAACCTTGGTAATTGTTCCTTAACCTTTGTGTGTGGGGTTACCTATCCAAAAACAAGCAAAACAAAAAAAACGTGGTTACCCAACCAAAAATCGTCCTTGGTAAGGTTTGCTTAACTTGGCGGCTACACCAACCCAGCCGCTCAAGATAAAATACTATTTAAAGTTACTGATTATGTTATAGTAGTGAATGAAGTGAATGAATACCAGCTAGGGTAGCCAACCGAAATAAATTAATGTCGATTATTTAATGTAACAAGCAATTACGTAATTTCTCGATGATGAAGTGTTGAGAAACTCACTGACAACTGACGGCTGGTTAATTTGTGACAAATTGTCAGCTGATTTGAGATGTGACGTCGACTTCAGAAACCGGTCCTTACCAATCACAAATGCTCTACTCGCACATCCCCACGATGTCGAGTCAACTCAACTCTCTGAACTCAGAACCTGTTCACACAGAGATTTAGTTCCTATGTTACGTCAATTCATTATTTACTTCATCTACAATCTCAATTGGTACTTGAAATTTGTGTGTCTTACTAACACGATCGACGCAAAGTAATCAAAATTAGAAAACCAATATTATTTCAATTTTTGTAATGAGGGCTTGACGATTCGAACGTCATCAACATTAACATGGTAACCTCACCACGCGCGTGACTGCGAGTTTACTTTCTTTTAACCTAATGACTCAATAGGAACTTTCTGTAAGGTTTCTAACACAAACATGAATTTTCAATTTTAATTTATTTATTTATTTATTTATAGTTAATTAAAACGGTACAGATACCAATTACATTAATTAACATAGAAATTGTAAAACAACAATGTTGACAACTGTGTTACACAAGATAATTAAATATTATTATATTATTATTTTATATTATTCCATTTATTCATTTTTAACCGACTTACCAAAAAAGGAGGAGGTTCTATGTTCGACATTAGGTATGTTTTTTTTTTTTTTTTTTTTTTTTTATGTATGTTCACCGATATCTCCGTCAATTGTGGACCGATATTGAAAATTCTTTTTTTGTTTGAAAGAGTATATTCCGAAATTGGTCCCATTTTAATTTGGTGAAGATCTGATGAAGAACTTCGGAGATATACAACAGAACTCTTCAATAAATAAAGGCAAATCTCTCGGGATTGCTGCAATCGCATGTCTGTTTATTGTTTATACCATTTCGTAACATAACATCACGCCAGAACGCTCGAAAGGGGTATGCAGGTCTCTCATTTAACCGGTTATATTCAAGTTTCATGTTATTCGGGTAATCTATTCTGTCGTTATAGGTACTTACTTAACTACTTCCCTATTAGGTAGTACAACTAAAAACCGGCCAAGTGCGAGTCGGACTCGCGCACGAAGGGTTCCGTACCATTACCGCAAGTAACGGCAAAAAATCATGTGTCACGTACGTTTGTTGTATGGGAGCCCCACATAAAAAAATATTTTATTCTGTTTTTAGTATTTGTCATAGCGGCAATTGAAATACACCATCTGTGAAAATTTCAACTGTCTAACTATCACGGTTCATGAGATACAGCCCGGTGACAGACAGACAGACAGAGGGATGGACCGCGGAGTTAATGTAATAGGGTCCCGTTTTTACCCTTTGGGTACGGAACCCTAAAAAGTGAAAAATAAAAACTTTTTTGAAAAAAATACTACCGACTTCCAAGTAAGAAAACTAGAAAGTGAAAAATAACTTTATTTTTGGAAGTCGGTGTCCATAACTTAACAATTTGGTACCTACCACAGACACCGACTTCCAAAAATAAAGTTATTTTTCACTTTCTAGTTTTCTTACTTGGAAGTCGGTAGTATTTTTTTCAAAAAAGTTTTTATATATACATATTTTTACATTTTTAAATATTATTATATAAAAAATAAAATAAAAAAACATAAATTATTATTATTATCATCTTTATTTAATTGTCTTTCTTATTATCTACATTTTTAAATATTTTTATATAATAAATTTAAAAACAAAAACATTTAAAAATATAAAAAATAGAGGCCCACCGGTATCGGGAACAGGGTCCAAGCTACCGGCGGTCAGGGCTCCAGAGAGAGGAACCTCCTAACAATGCGAGCCGTGTCCAGCAGTACTGCTTTCTGGATCAGGCCCTTGACCCAGCCGCCTAACGAGAGCCTCCTAAGGTGTTAGTCGAGGCTCGTGGCTATTAAGCCATTGGCCGACACGACTATCGGTACAATGATCGCTGTGTCCACATCCCACATGTCGACAACCTCGCGAGCCAAGTCAAGATACTTGATTTGCTTATCTTTCTCGGCTTTCACGAGGTTCCCGTCATGCGGGACGGTAATGTCAACAATCATTGTACGTCTCTCGATTCGGTCCACCACCACAATATCAGGCTTATTGGCTACAATAGTCCTGTCAGTGATGATGGACCGATCCCAGTACAATGTGATATTGCCATTTTCGAGAACTGGGTCGGGCACATACCTTTAGTACGGTACCTCCGATGCCACAAGAGTGTATTTCAGAGCGAGTTGCTGATGGATAATCCTGGCTACAAGGTTGTGCCTATGCAAGTACTCTTCGTTAGCTAGCCGAGAACAACCAGAGATAATGTGGCGGATCGGTTTGAGTCCATTTGAGTATGCCGAAAGAGTACATCAATACCGGCATGACCCAACCGTTGAAGGCGCGCACCTTGTTTCTGCCCGAAAGAAGGCTATTGAATACTTTCTTCAGGCGGCCAAAGAAGCGTTCCCTCAACGATTGCTTCATGTCAGTAGTACTGATACCTAATGCTTCCGACATACCCAAATACTTATAGGTTTCGTTTGTAGAGAGGGATCTCAGGTTTATGGAATCCGCGAGTTGAATTCCCACGGATTCCACAATCTCCCCTCGCTTTACATGCATGACCGCACATTTGTCCACACCAAACTCCATCCTGTTGGCGCTACTAAGTTTCAGTTACCTTCAGTAGCTCCATCAGCTGAAGATTGCTGGGGGCAAAGAGCTTCAGGTCATCCATATAAAGGAGGTGAGATATAACCTGACCACCTCTCCTCAACCGATAGCCTAGCCCTGAATTCTCCAGCATCATGCTTAGAGGATTCAAGGCTAGACAAAACCAAAGTGGACTCAAATTATCGCCCTGGAATATACCTCGCTCGATCCTTACAGGTTCGCTATTCCTCTGGATATTTCGACATCCTGGATAGCGAAGGACTGTGCTCCATTGCCCCATACACGATTTCAGGAAGGTGTTCAAGAGTTGTGTGTACAATTCTAGCACCCTCATGAGCCATGTATGAGGCACCGAGTCATAGGCCTTCTTATAATCTATCCAACATGTCGACAGATCCTTTCGGGAACGCCGAACCTGTTGGCTAATGGCCATATCAATAAGGAGTAGCTCCTTAGTACCGCGGGACCCGTTCCTACATCCATTCTGAGAGGCTGACATGATGGAGTTAAATCGACGTGTTTATTAATTTTAACTCTCAAAATGGATGTAAGAACCTTATAGACCGTCGGTAAACATGTAATAGGACTATAATTTTTGGGTTCCGCAGTGCTACCAGCCTTGTGGAGCAGGTGGGTAATTCCTGTTGTAAGGAACTTGGGTAGCTAACCAGACTCTAAGGCTGCCTGGTACTGAGATGCCAAATGAGCGGCCCGTCCGGCCCTGGAGATTTCCAGTTCGGCAACGGACGGACTGCACGGGCTACATCTTGGGGGCTGATCGTGATAGCCCCCATTTCTTCTATTGGATCGCACGCTCGTTCGACCTCCCGAGTCCATTCACCTTCGGTGTGGCTGACAGGCACCGACCAGATGCTGCGCCAGAATGAACACATAGCGTCATCATCCGGCAGAAGCGTATCAGTCACACCTTGGTCGGGTCGCTCCCAAGCCCGATAAACCCACCTTTCATTACTTTGGAATGTGCGATTCTGGGTGTATCGCTCCACTCTCCGCCTGTACCTACGAATACGGTTTGCCCATGCAAACACTTTTTGTTTCAGGAAGTCGATGCGCTCTGTGACATGGGATATATAGTCTCGGGGGCTGACATCAGTCCCCGAAAACGCCCGTCTCACAAAGCGCATCACTCTTGGGCGATTATTGCCCTCCCTGAAACAAATTAGTTTGCCGATGAGTGCTCTGGCCCCGCCAATACGACGTTCGATCCTGCACTGCCAAGCCGGTACGGCTGGTTTCGGTCGTGTAGCTCTGTCATCTGAAAATTTGACGTGGGCTACACGACATGCCGCTACAGCCGCGCAGTACATGATCGAATGTGTATCAGTGAGGTCTTCGCAGTCATCAAAATAGTTTGACAACTGCGAATCCAGAGCAGCCACCAGCGCCCTATTTTTGTTATGCATGGGCAAGCGAGGTAATCGTGGCCTAAGTTCGGGTTGCATGTAGCGATATTCCCGAATAGCACACTCCAAAGCACTCCTCAATTCATCATTGTACTGGGTACTTACGTTTGTAACCCTGTCACTACTCTCCACGTCAGCGTAGTTGGACTGTGGTGGCACCACAGCCTGCGACGAGGGTGCAGTGACACGGTTACTCATTTCAGTTCGGAGGCGATCAAGTACAGTATCATCCAACATACGATTACGCTGGATGACCCGCACCTGATCCGAAAGTCGCTGGGCCGAAACGTTGACGGCTGGCTCAAGCACCTGAAACAAAGAGAGCATACGGACACGGTACGCGGTCAGGTTGTTTCCTCCCTCTGTAGCACCAAAGTATGCGCGCATGACATTTTCATTGATGGATAGTGTCCATCTCATGCGCTGCACACTACCGCCGGGTGCTGGGACCCTATCAGAGACCGGTAAGCCTCGAGGTCCTAAGCGGTCCGGCGGCCGGCGTACTCCCCGTCGACGCGCAGGTGGTGGTGTCGTCGGCGGAGAGAAGTACTCGTCGCTCGAGCTCGACACAACTGCCACGGCCGGTGACACAGCACTCACGGTGGGGCTGGTTTCCGGCGGCGGCGAGGCGGAGCTGGGCGACGAGGCCGGAGGTGGTAGGCGTGCTTGTCTAGCGGCGGCAGCTCTCGTCAACATGACGTCGTCTTCATTTTTCTCGTTTCTTGATGTTTATGTTGTAATTCGGTCATAGCTTTGATTATATTATTGCTTCATGTTTTTTTTTTCTTGGTTTCATTGTGTCTTGTATAATTTAAATAGTTAAAATAAATATATTGTAAGAAATTTCGTAGAGAAAAAAAAATTTGGCAACTGCCTGTCAACTCGAGCCACAGATTAGTTAGTAATTAGATAGTTAGATTAGTTATTATTATTATTATCTCCTTTATTCAGTACATTTCTTATTATTTACATTTTTAAATATTTTTATAACATAAATTACAAAAAGAAAAAACATTTAAAAATATAAAAAAAAATAGAGGCCCACCGGTATCGGGAACAGGGTCCAAACTACCGGCGGTCAGGGCTCCAGAGAGAGGAACCTCCTAACAATACGAGCCGTGTCCAGCAGTACTGCTTTCTGGATCAGGCCCTTGACCCAGCCGCCTAACGAGAGCCTCCTAAGGTGTTGGTCGAGGCTCGTGGCTATTAAGCCATTGGCCGACACGACTATCGGTACAATGATCGCTGTGTCCACATCCCACATGTCGACAACCTCGCGAGCCAAGTCAAGATACTTGATTTGCTTATCTTTCTCGGCTTTCACGAGGTTCCCGTCATGCGGGACGGTAATGTCAACAATCATTGTACGCCTCTCGATTCGGTCCACCACCACAATGTCAGGCTTATTGGCTACAATAGTCCTGTCAGTGATGATGGACCGATCCCAGTACAATGTGATATTGCCATTTTCGAGAACTGGGTCGGGCACATACCTGTAGTACGGTACCTCTGATGCCACAAGAGTGTATTTCAGAGTAAGTTGCTGATGGATAATCCTGGCTACAAGGTTGTGCCTATGCAAGTACTCTTCGTTAGCTAGCCGAGAACAACCAGAGATAATGTGGCGGATCGATTCACCCGGGCGGTGACATGCCCGACAGATGTCAACCGTGCCATCCTTCACAATAAATCTCCGGTAGTTATTCGTCATGATAACTTCGTCCATAATTGCACAGACAAAACCTTCGGTTATTATTATTATTATTATGATTATTTTATTGCATCCATAATGTACATACAGGTGTTATATATAAGTTTCAGAAACAATTATGGACCCTGTCGGGCACAGCAACATTCTAGATACAGTGAGTGTCTAGGAGAGAGAGATAGCGCTTAATATTTTTCAATAATAACATTTCAGTTGTATTTACTATGTCTTTATTTGGTATAATGTACTACTGTCTACTAATGTTCTTTGTACTCTATTGTCTTGATGTGTTGTCTTTATGTATTTACTGTGTGTACATTAATTATTAAATAAATAAATAAATCAAAATAAATAAATAGTATATCTGTGAATGTACCTACTAATATGTCTATGGTTTTCTATTTTTATGTCATGTTATGTACTATTATTGTCTATTATTACCTACTTATTAATTTATTCACCTAAATTGAATTAAAATTAGTATATTTGAAATGCATAGTTTATATTTAATAAAATTATTATTAATGCCTTATTACGGCTCTCTAGCCGACCAGCAATCGTATTGCTCTCACACAATTAGGGCTTCCAAAATTACGGAAATGTCAGTTACGGAACTATTTACGCAATTTCTATCTCCAATTCCGTAATTACGTAATTACATATTTTTTCCTTAATTTTTTAAACCGATTATATTTTGTTGTTAATATTGTACCTATTAAGGACTTAATAACATAAAAATATAAATTATGTTTCAAAAAATTGTTAAATTATATATTCAAGACTTGTACGAGTATAATTAAGTCAAACCATTTCTTTTCGTTCCGAATAAGATCTTATTCTTGAAAATTTGATCTCTTGAAATGACAGGGCATTTAAGGTTTTGTCATCCAGAGAACTTCTTAGTTTATTACAAAAATATCAGGCTGATGAAAAGGCTCGCTCGGCTTCAACACTTGCAGGCGTTATTGAAAGCAAATAACTATAAGATGCCGTTAGAAAAACTTCGTTACCACCGCCTGCGCTGTCGTACTCGTAAATGCACATTTCAACTCTAATAATGGAATCGAAATATGTGTTTACTCATGAAATTGGTTTATTTACTGTCACTTTGTTTATTTATTTGTCTAACTGCTGTGCGATTGTCAACTCCTCGTCGTCATCGTCATTGGTGGTAACTGCGTCCGATGTACTATTTTGTTGATGTTGTGGATTTGGACATTTTTGTGTGGTACATTTCAACCGTTCCAACAGTTGCACTATGTATTTTAGTATATAATCTGACGATGGTATCGTGAAATATTCTGTGGCTGCAGTTTATAAAAATCCTCATTGTTATGTAAATATTGCAGTCATCTGGTTAAATTAGCCAGCTAATTGGACGCCTAGGTCGTTCATTAAATGCTGACATCCAATTTAATGGCTGAAGGACAACTAGCCAAGTCATTGAGCGCAACGTTTAACTAGATGGCTGAATGTCGTGTAGTTATTTAGTTAAATTGGATATTGATGAGTTTGTAATGTTTGGTTAGGGTGATTAGATAGTTTAGACTCAAATATTTTGCGAAAACTTGCAGAGGACGTAGTATAATGGCACCTCCTCCATATTTTCATACTATTTTGACAATATCACACTTTAATTCAAATTAAAATTGCACACAAGAACAAAAATGTACATTGACGGTTTGCGCTGTTGACGCCATATATATTGTAGAGCCGCAGTGAAAAACGAAACTAAATTTGAATCACTTGGCTGAGTCTTGGTCAGTCAAGGGCTGCATTTCAAGTCGTTAAACGTTGAATGATTCTAGTTCAATCTATGCATCCAATTTGATGCCGGCGTGTAATGAACGGCTTAGGGGTCCAATTAGCTGGCTAATTTATTCAGATGGCTGCGACATAAATATTGCAAAACACCGAATTCATTTGTTCGTCTTTCCTTTATTCTCTTTCTAAGAGATGTGGCTAGTTTTCAACTGAGATCGTTTGATTGAAGATCAAGTTTCTGTATCTTACATTGAAGTGCAGCATCGGCTGTCAATAATTTCAATTGAATTCTATAATGTTTGTCTTAGAACTACTTTTTGCAAGATATATCAAAGGATAAAAAAAACCGCGGGGTATCCCTGTTTGTATAGTTTTGATGTAGTTATTATGTATAGTGTTGCCACATTATAAAATGTGTTAAAATGCAACATTATTGGTTGACTATTTTGATTGTTTGATGATGACAATAATTACATAAGTCCGGAATTGACATCTTCAGTTACAGATTTGGGAATACTTTAAAATTGGTCCGTAATTACGTAATTGCGTAATTACGTAATGGAAGCCCTACACACAATGGTCTCTCTAGACCCCGACCTTTGCCAGAATCCACTGGTACGGTCAAACATAATACGTTCGATAGACTGAATTACTCGACACCTTATGCTTGCTCATTACCATCAAAATCCTTTTGACATCAACATCGACTGGTACATGAACCGCTGGCATCTCTTTCAACCTACCGCGTGCATACTTGTAGGTTCTAAGCGTACCTATCTAAAGCTTTCAGAGTAATAACGATCCCCTTCCTATCATAATCACCTATATATTTATGTGGGGGGCCCCTCTCTTGTGGAGGCACCCGGGCAGTTGCCCCGATTGCCCTCCATTAAATCCGGCCCTGCCAGTAACGTTACTAACTCGATACAATTGCGTTGGCCCAACGACATTACTAACTCGCTTTGCCACTGAAAATCACTATATTTGTTAAGGGATATGTCATCCTAAAGTTCGTACTGAACCAAATGTTGTAACTATACCGCCAATAGGCAACTCATTAACAGGGGCGGCCTTAACCGCTGCGAGGCTCCGGGCGGGCGGCAGGTATGCGAGGCCCTTGCCCATTTTAGGGTTCCGTACCCAAAGGGTAAAAACGGGACCCTATTACTAAGACTACGCGGTGCGTATGTCTGTCTGTCTGTCACCAGGCTGTATCTCATGAACCGTGATAGCTAGGCAGTTGAAATTTTTGCACAGATGATGTATTTCTGTTGCCACTATAACAACAAATACTAAAAACAGAATAAAATAAATATTTAAGTGGGGCTCTTATACAACAAACGTGATATTTTTGCCTTTGTTTGCGAGTATGGTATGGAACCCTTCGTGCGCGAATCCGACTGGCACTTGGCCGGTTTTTACAATGTATGAGATATAGAAATGGAAAACTTATTGTTTTTGTTATTAACTAGCTTCTGCCAGCGACTTCGCCCGCGGGAATTTCAAAAATAAGCCCAAGGGAACATATTTCCGGAATAAAAAGTATCTTAAGTACTATTCTAGACTGAAATCTATATCTGTGCTAAATTTAATCCAGATCCGTCCAGCCGTTTGAGCGTGAAGAAGTAACAAACATTCAAACACACTCACAAACTTTCGCCTTTATAATATTAGTACTTTACTATGAAATAATTAATCGACCAACTTTATTGTTTGCTAGGGATAGAATTGTAAGCTTTTTGGGTTGTAGCGTGAGGCCCCTGCAAGAGCGAGGCCCCGGGCGATATATATATACCTAGTGATAGTGCTAGTTATACCACTACCAATTCAGTGGTCAAACATGAACACAATTACACTCAAAATAGCATCTCTTCACTAGAGAACATTCAACCTCACTATCAAAATAAAATGAAAGCGACTCACCGAGTATTCCATTTCAAACTTGTGAACTCCCAGCTTCACAGCTGTGGTCGTAATTATCGGCTACTACCAGCGAACTGTTAGCCTGCCGTCTGTCTTAACCTCTCAGATGTTGTCACGTCAACCTTCACATTCAGCATCTGAACCGCTATAGCTTACAGCAGAGGCTCCACTGCGACACAACATGGTATCTGAAACATGAAAAACACTATTAGAGTACATGCTCACACGGTTATCTCAACCAAACACAGCTTTGATGAAAATTAATCGGTGCAGCGGTGTAGTAACCTAAACCGGCATGGCAAAATGGGTTATTATGGACACTGAATGTGAGTGCAGAGTGTGTCAAAAACAGAAGCCACACTTTATTTACGGTATCCCAAGTGCCAGGTAAAAGGGCTTTAGAGAATCCAATGAATGCCATAGCGGTATAAGTCACAATTAACGAGGTCTGGTAGGGCTTACCACCTTTTAGATAGTTTGGCCCTCCGACCACAAAAGAAGAATACTATGCTTCTTCTCAAACTTGGTAAACTCTCACTACATAAAACTATCACACTACAAAACTAATCAAAATATTTCATTTGGAACTATCATAATTTCCAGACTGAAGTGTAAGGTAGGTAGGTCACTTTACCCATATCGTTCTAACTTCCAAACCATAATAGTCAGCCAAGGCCAGTCAAGGGTTATAGCCAGTGATAGTAGAATAATAGCCCTTCAACAAAACCAACACTTAACCAGCGATAACTAACATGAAATCATGACCTGACATGGGCCATACCGTACACAAAACCAAAATTTTGAATAATTAACACTCTTGACCAGTCATAACAAATTGAAAACGACTCACCAGATTGGTATAAAGATCAATGTGTATGGATATTTCCACACGTCCACACGCGTCTCCTTGACCTGTCCAGCTCCTTGGTTGTTGCTAGCCTCCTTACTGCTCCGATCCGGACTGGGTTTTTTTTATTATTCCAGTTTCCGAGGGTAGTCGCAACTTTTACCGCGATTTTTTTTGCAAGACTGTAACCATTTCTACTAACATTGTTTTTACGTGTGATCTCATTAGCACGATTGAATCCCAAATCTGATGTCGCATCAAGGCTGGCCGATAGATGCAAACCATCGGGAAGTCAGGATATATTCCCTTAACTTAGGTTAAGACATCGTGTGTGGGCAGGTCGGTGGGTACAATCGTGAAAATGAAATCACACAAATTATTCGATACACTGGTTTTATTCAAATAAATAGTCACAACTCAGTTACAATCTTGCTTACTAATATTACGGATCGACACTGATTCTACGACGTCTTAGCTCCAAGGCAGTCAGTACTCAACTGCCCTATTGCCCACCCCACCACGCAAGTACTTATAAAAAGCGTGCGGTACCAATGCGTAGTTGCTCTTGATTGCCGCCAGGGGCGTGCTTGTTTTGACGTCCGTACTATTGACTAAACCCGATATATACGGTCGAATTGAGAAACCTCCTCCTTTTTGGGCAGTCGGTTAAAAATGTGTTGTGCCGACCCCAAGTACATGGGATAAGGACAGGAAGAAGAAAAAGGTGTCTCTCGAGCACTCATCCCATGGAAATGCAAAAAGTCTAACTCCGCTAGCCCTTTTCCGCCAGAGCTAAGCGAGACTGGGAAAATGGAGTGACCCCTTTATATGGCTTTTATATCACGATATAAAATAGCTAGGTGGTTCGTGAACCACCTAGCCATCTAGACAGAAGGACTGTAGTAACTGCAGTTGGCGTGCAGTTCCAACGATAACTGCACACCGACTGCAACCGGGCTGCACAGTTGGTTTGCATTTTTATTGCATTCGTACTAACTGCATTCAAATTGCAAATTTGCAATCGGAGTGCAATTGAATTGCAGTCCGTCTGTCTAGCCTAAGTGCGGAAAAGGGAGTCCAGCTATCCTATCATATCTTAACGGTAGTTAAGATATGATAGGATAGCTGGACGAGAAAAGAACTAAAAGAACTAAAAGAGAACGGTCTATAATATTTACAATCTTTCATCCATTTTATTAAATTATCGACATCATTCTTGCCAGCTTTCTCCAGATCTCTGAATAATTCATCCATGGTTTATTTATTTTTTGTATTTTTTTTCTCCTTTTATATCAAAATTATTTAAATTAAAACATTAACAACAACACTTTGTAGTGACATCTATCAAATGTCTATATTCTATGGTCTTACTTTTTGAAAATGGAAAAGTATAGATGGCTGTCCTCGTTGGTCTATAATCGTGACAATTCATGCTGGGTTCTCACGGCGCGTGATATCACGAATCGCACCGTGCGTGCCGAGTCGATTTGTACACGCAAACCCGCGTCACCCGCAGCCTAATTGCGTAAGTGAATCCGGCAAGGTAAAAGGTTTGACCGCCATCGATCGACCAATCACATGTGAGATGAAAGATATGATGTGGAATTCCGTCTATGAGAGAACAACCTGCTGTTGGTACCCCAACTGCAGCCATGGAGTTAGCCCTACAAATAAATCCCATATATCTATACATACAGCAAGAGGCGGCGCTAGCTGCCATCAGGCTAATGCATCTAGGCATATGGGGCAAAAACCTCACTAGTCCACACGCTAAAATCCTGGACCGGGCGATTGAGTATCAATCTCTCATCGCTGCCCCGTGTTGCACCGCAGAATACAAAAACAACCTATGTTCAACAAAAACTATAACATACAAACAATAGAGGAATAAAGGGATCAGTCAGGAGCCAATGAAGTGCGAATATAAACAGATGGCTCAAAAACAAATAACGGTTCAGGTGCTGGCGTACACACAAGTTAATGTTGAAGTCAAGAACTTCAACATTAACTTTCACATACCGCTAGGCACACACAGTTCGATATTTCAATGTGAATGTGTCGCCTTAACAAAAGCCGCTACAACCGTAAAGCGTTTAGGCATCCAGAACTACGTTATCAGATTCCTATCTGAGGCCTTAGTGCGAGTTTTTACTCACGCTCAATCGCGTTAACGTTAACGCCAATTTGTATTGGAACTAGATAAGCGCCGTCTGGTGACGGCAAGGCAAAACCTGTTTTTAGGGTTCCGTGCCCAAAGGGTAAAAACGGGACCCTTTTTTGGCCTTTTTTGCTCGATATTAACAACGGCAACAGGTAGATGCTTGAAATATTCACACAATGTTTAGTTGTATATTTAATTCAAAAATAATAATTAATAAATTTAAATAAAATAAATTAAGGGGGGCTCCCATACAACAAACGTGATTTTTATGCAGTGTTTTGCGATAATGGTACGGAACCCTTCGTTTGCGAGTCCGACTCGCACTTGGCCGGTTTTTTTGTATCCATTTTGACATAAGAGATCGTTTACGTTAACGCGATTGAGCGTGAGTAAAAACTCGCACTAAGGACACTGATAGTCTAGCTGTGCTAAAAGCTTTAGAAAACAAAGTAACTAACAACAAACCTATCTTTGATTGCCACCTCACCTTGGAGAGTATGTCTAAATCCAATCGAATCACCCTCCAGGATCCCTAGGCAATGATGCCGCAGATGAACTTGCGAAGAGAGGCTCCGAGATGTTAGTGCTAGGCCCGTACCCACTTATCCCCTTGTCTTTTCATGCGTGGATTCGCCAAAGATCAACAGAATTACATACAGAATGTAGACGGTCATAAATGGCTTTGCCAAACGTATACCCGCGTCTTACTAAAAAACTGCTCAGCCTGAGTAGAAATAACCTAAAAATAATTATAGGGACAATAATGGGCCACACCCTCCTAAACAAACATCTATTCAACATTGGCGCAACGGACAGCCCACTTTGCAGGGGCTGTTTTAACGCTGAAGAATCAGCCGCCCACGTAATCCTGGAATGCGAGGCCGTGGCATCTCAACGCGAAGAAATCCTCGGAACAGTGAGCTCGCTCCGTGAAGCCTGTGAAGCTCCCAGGAAGCTTCTGTGCTTTTGGACGGGCCTAGGCTGGCTATGTTAGCCAGTGACCACACGCACAACGGACCAAATGGGAGTCCAAGTGCGGGAAAGGGAGTCCCTACCACTGCCATTACCCCTAGGATGCCGTTCACACGGACGCGGCGCGGCGAGCGTTGAAGCTTCAGCGCCGCATATATTATCAGTGATTCCCAAAATGGTCTAGTGGTCGATATCAGTTTCCCAAGGGTCGACATAAATGAAAACTGATTTTGGGGATCAACGAGGACTAAACATCTACTCCTATTAATTAACACAAGTTCTTATTTGAAAATCTAAAAATACTGTTTAATTTGTGTTACGTTTACCAAGTTGTTATATAAAAAGTTACCTAATATTTTAGTAAGAAGTATCATTGTTGTACTTTTAAAAACACTCAATAAGTCGTCGTCAATAAGCGTGTACAATCGTACAAGATGAAAAACTCGGCAAGTCAATAAGCGGATTTTTGAAGTAATTTGGTTATGGGTGTGTGAGGTATCAATTCATTTTGGAAAAGGGCTCTCTTGTCCAAAATAGTTCGGGAATCCCTGTACTAGACAGACCGAGGCACGCACGTGAGTACTTCACAGACAAACGAGTCGAGATAAAATGAACGTGTTCAATAGCGCGAGTCTGCACCAGGCGTAGGCGATGATAGCTCAGTGGTAGTGACGTCGGATACCGAGACGAAGGTCACGGGTTCGAATCCTACAATGAGCTTGAGCTTTCGGTGAAGGAAAACATCGTGAGGAAACCATAGCACGGTGGTAGGGTACTTTGTAGTACCCGCCTGGCTGGCAACCACCCTCAAGTTGAAAATCTGTCGCCAAGCACCTTCCGGTGTGTTCCGACAGCAGCACTTGAGAGCCAGTTCCCTTCTAGGCTTTGTGTGCTTACCACCATCGGCCACATCATCACTGACCACGGTGAGATTGTGGTCAAACACAGGCCTATACATAGAAAAAAATAATAATAAGTGTTGCCAACGTCCATGGTCTGGATTCCCCAAAAACCTGACTGAAAATCCCCAAATTTGGGAAATATAAAATCAATATTCCCCACATCTGCCACACTTTTAAGAAATAAATAAAAGTAATGTTCATATAATCAAACATATTTATTACAAAAATCTTCAAATCTGTATGATAATGGTCAAGAAAGAGCGAGAGCGAATACAAAAAAAAAAAGAAAAAAAATACTACTTTGTGCAGTTTTCATTAAGCCATATTTTTTTATTTATCATATTATATGAAGGATCAAATTCCGAGCTCCCTCCTTTCTTCTTAATACCTACTCTAGTAGCCATAAGCGCTACTACAGTGTCAGTGTGTAGGCGATTACGATGCTCTGTTTTCAAATTCTTTAATACGCTAAATTTTCTTTCGACAGATGCGTTTGAGAAAGGTAGAACGAGCACTAGGCTTATTTTTAGCTTAGCTTAGGTCTGCACCGAATGGCGCGCGCTCGCGACTCTCTGATCTCCCTGGCGCGGTGGCGCCGTGCCTTTAAAGTTACCGACATTTAGCGGATTGGACGCGTCATAACATGGTCATAACGCACCAGCCCGAGTCGCGTCGAACCACTGCCTACACACGGTCAGAAACGCGAGCTGGCGCGGCGCGACTCGTGTTAACACGCGCCGTGAGAAGCCAGCATAAGAAATCCAATGAAGTTTCTCATTTAACATGCCGCAATAACTTTGTATGAACGTCTACAAAGAATCAAATTCATAATCCTAATTAAACAGACGCCTATAAGGCCTCGCGCCGGTCTATAGCCGGTATTTAGGATAAGATAGAATAGCTGGACTCCCTTTTCCGCACTTAGGCTCTAGATAGACGCACTGCATTTCAACTGCACTCTGCTAGAAACATTTGTGTTGTCATTCTACAAAAAAGAATTAATTAAAAAAACACGACTGCTTAAAAAGCGAACTATAAAGACGCAAACAAGAAGAAAATAATACTGTGCAGTCGGAGGATACATCGGGTTTTGGTCAGCTAGCTCGCGAATATGTATCCTCCGAATGCACAGCATGATTTTCATCTTGTTTACGGCTTCGAAATCGGGATTTTTGATTTTTTTAATTAACTTTATTTATTTATATGATAAATAATAATCTGCTTGGAAGAAAAATAAATTAGGGCCCCTACAATATGGCGCCCAAAATCCGCCATTTTTCTATTTTCCAATTTTAATGTAGCCAGTGACACTCGCAAGGTTAAGACTAAGTAAGAATAGGAAGAATCATTAAAATCGGCCAAAGCGTTTAGTCTTTAGAACGCCACATAGGAACAAACATACATACATAATTACATAAACTGATAAACACATTACCTTCCTTCGGCAGTCGGGTAAAAAGGGGGAACCAAAGACAATATATAGTAACATTTGTTTCGTCACAATGTCATAACTACCCTATATATTATTTTTCTCTGTGACCACAGGTCATAACACCATCGAACCAGACAATGCCATCCAAAAAATTTTCATATCATTCTTTTATAGAAATATTATTTAGTTGTGTTAAAAAAAAATAAAAAGACCAGAGAAAATATAACAAGAAAACCATGGAAGCCGTTTTTGCCAATCTACAGAAGGATGGAAAGAATGATGTGGATAGCTTGGTCAAGTGGGTGAAAGATTGTAAGTAAACAATATTTTTAAACAACTACTATTTTGAATCCGCTTCGCCTTTTTTCAAGTTCCTATGTACTTTCTATGATTATCTGTTTAGGAGTCGACCGTCAGCCGTCGGAGACCTTGGCATATCCTGAAACGCTTGTCGGATAGCACGGTACGCCAGCTTTAATGAGATCATACCGGGCTCTTGTCACCGCTGAGGTGCCAGCTGTTTTAGAACCCAATGGCTTGGTACGCGACGATGGGAAGAGGCTAGATCAAATCAAATCAAATAGCCATCCCATCTTCTCAGCACGGCGGGCTGTGCTGGGGCGGCTGCTGCTGTTGCAGAAAATCTCAAACAGCTCAAAATACAACAAGCTTCATATCATCATCAGATGTAAGACGAACCCGCCATATTATCAGGTGACGAGACGCATGGGGCGTCTCGCCTCCACTCCAGAACTTTTCGGTCCCATCGGCCATCTGTTCTGCGTGCAATGTGGCTTCCCTGCCCAATGCCACTTTTTTCGGGCTATTTCGGTAATCCTAGTTCTCTTGTGGATCATTTTATCAGATTCATTGCGCGATCGAAGCAGAAATGTAGAATTTCTGCTTCGATCGCGCAATGAAACTCCGAGCATAGCTCTCTCCATTGTCCTTTGGGTGAGTTTTAAGCCTTCTAATGAGGCCCATTGTGAGCGACCACGTCTCAGTGCCATAGGTCATTACCAGCAACACAGACTAGTCATAGACTTTCGTCTTGAGACACTGTGGTAAGTTGGACGAGAAGATACCGCGAAACTTCCCGAACGCTGCCCAGATGAGTCGGATTCGATGTTTGACCTCTTTCTCAAAGTTAGACCTACATAACTGGACCTTTTGTTCCAGGTAGACATAATCGTCTACAACTTCGATAGTAGAGTTTCCGTTTTTGATAGGAGAGGATGTTACATGGGCATTCAACATGACCTTGGTTTTGTCCATGTTCATTTTTAGTCCCACTCTTTCGGATGCTCTACTGACCGAGTGTTGTACCGACTCCATATTCTCGTTCGGTAAATCGAAGGTTAGTGATTTACTCGCCATTGCGGTATAGTATCAGGTCAATCTAGCTCTTGGGTCGTTTGCTAGATTCGAAACAGGTTTACTGGTTGACGTGTTCATTTGCCGATAGAATCTCTCGATCTCCCTCAGAAGCTCTGGTTTGGTGGATACGATCCTGCCATCATCGGTCTTCAGTTTCGTGAGCTGGCTCTGCCCAATACATATCTGGCCTTGGAGCCCTTATTCCACTCAATCGCGAGTTCGCGACTTTAATACTTTCGGTATTAAAGCGGCGGAGGTCACTTTTGAGGGACCTTAAGATCCGTCTATTTAGCTGCAGGTATTTCGGATATAGGATCATCTCACGCCTCTCCTTCATGAGCTTGAGAGTAAGAACAAAGAGCTTTTTGTTTATATCTGTACGGTGGATCTTGAAAAACCCGGCGACAGTATAGACATTTTTCACGAACCCATCGCTGTATTTGTCCACGGAGCTTCCTAGGCACTCGAAACGATTCTGGAGTTCGAGCTGAAAGCTCTCGGGGTTTTGGATTTGGATCTGTGCTGGACGGAGCGTAGACTTCATCAGTCGAGACCTTTCAAGCCTGTTCCATGTGCCTCTTACCATGCGGTGATCGCTCCCGGTTTTCACCAAATTTATCACAGAGACATCATTGAACATTTTCACACACGCTTTCTGAAGGAGTTCATCATATAGAGGGTTTCCGCGGGCAGAAGCTAGTTTATAATAAACTAGGTGTGATTTGATAAGTGTGATTTGATAATCCAGGTTACAAACTAACAATATGTGGGCAAAATTTCGTCCAAATTCTGTCAGCCGGTCGCCGTCCGTCAACCGCGTGGTTGCCGGGCGGTCTTCCACGAATGTGTCGGCCCCGCGCCCTTACTAAGATAAAATCCTTTATTACAGCTAAAGTAATCGACCAATCAAATGAATCTGAGAACAAAGTACGCAGCCTCTTTGACGGCGTTGCAGATAAGCAGAACGTTTCCCTTGACCAGTTCAAAGACGTCATGAAGAAGATCGCTGAAGAATTCAAATTTGATCTAGACGGAATTACAAAGAAGCTTGCTGAAGTAGGGCCCAAGTTTCTGCAAGACGCTGCAGGTGGCACCAGTTCCTTAGGTGACGCCGCCAGTTCCTTGGCAGGCGCTGCCAAGAATTTTTTCTAGCAAATCCGATACGAATCTTTTTAAAAAATTCATTAAATCTGACCCAAACCAATATGCCTAATAATTTTTCTTTCATTAATTGACAGAATGGGCCAAAAATCGTGGATCAAACGAAACGGTGATATTTGGGGCAATTTGCAGTAGTACTAAAAAAACAAATTTCATAAAGTACTAAAAAACAAATTTTCTGTGTTATTTTAATTCTTTTTCTAATTGTTTTTCTCCATTTCACCCCAACTATCACCGTTTCGTTTGATCCACGATTTTTGGCCCACCCTTTATATGTCATGTGCCAAGTGATTAATCAGGGCATTAATGTAAAACCTTTTTACCCGACTGCCGGAGGAGGGTAATGTGTTTATCAGTCTATGTATGTTTGTTTATTCCTATGTGGCAGAGATCAAGCTATCTGTTATGAAGTTTATTTGTTTTGTTTTGACAGGTTGACAGCTGACGTGCGTTCCGATACACGCAAATTCAGCTCGAATTGTTTGTTGGACGAATTGTATATTTAAAATCATTTTTATTTGTCAACGATCGGGTATAATTCGAGTTTTGTTTTGGGATTACAGGTGAATATTGTCTCGATTTTATTTGTGTGTCAATCGGGGGATTGCATTTATTTATTTATTTAAGCTTCATGTACAATAGTGGTACATAGGCGGACTTAATTCCACAAGGCATTCACTACCAGTCAACCTTATGGTTAAAAAGGACAACGTTGTGAACAGGTAAAATAAAACAAACGAAAAATAACGACTTGTATACGAAAATGTATATACTTATACTAGCTGACCCGGCAAACTTTGTTTTGCCATAAAAACACCATCATTCATCTACCCTACCTACCCTAACTACCTACCCTACCCTAACTACCTACCCTACCCTACCCTACCCTACCCTACCCTACCTACCCTACCTACCCTACCTACCCTACCTACCCTACCCTACCTACCCTACCTACCCTACCCTACCCTACCCTACCCTACCTACCCTACCCTACCTACCCTACCTACCCTACCTACCCTACCTACCCTACCCTACCCTACCCTATCTCTCAAGTTGGATAGAACTGCACATGGTATGCGAATTTTATTATAATCGGTTAAGTGGTTTAGGAGTCCATTGAGGACAAACATTGTGACACGAGATTTATATATATTAAGATATTAATGAAACTTACGTATACATAAATATTAATGATACACGTAAACAAATAAAATAGCCTAATAAATACTTCAACATATAACAAATGAAAAAAAAAAACTAGAAACCTATTAATAATCACTATGACTAGACTCCTGTCTCTAGATGAGAGCAAATAACTCTTCAAAAGAAGAGTTCGTGACCACTATTTAAGTCAGAATAAATAATTCTGACTTAAATAGTGGTCACGAACTCTTCTTTTGAAAGTGAATTTGTTTTCAGCCTTTGTAGCGCGTTCCAGTGCTTTATTGTTTAGACAGCAACCGGACATAAAACCGGTGCGGTGTGAAGGAATTTGGAGAAGTAGATTTTTGAAAGCTCGTAGGCTATGACTGTGAGAACTGCCCAACACTTTGAAATAAATTTTTAGATAATCAGGAGCACAAGGATCGTTCATAATATTAAAGAGCAAGCAGAGAGATCTGAGGGATCTCCTTAGGCGGATTGGCAGCCATTTAAGCTGAGAACGGCAGGAAAAAATGTGATCGTATTTCCGAAGGCCAAATATAAAGCGAATACAATTGTTGAGAAGTCGATCCAATTTATTTCGAAGTTCTTGGGATAGCTAGACAGTTGAAATTTTCACAGATGATGTATTTCTGTTGCCGCTATAACAACAAATACTAAAAACAGAATAAAATAAATATTTAAGTAGGGCTCCCATACAACAAACGTGATGTTTTTGCCGTTTTTTGCGATAATGGTACGGAACCCTTCGTGCGCGAGTCCTACTCGCACTTGGCCGGTTTTTTATAATAAATAATTATTTCTTCTAATAAATGGATATTACATTATATTCTTTCCCTTTTTTTGTATGGGTTTGAATTGCAGTTGGGGGGCGCCGTAGAAATCTCGCCCAGGGCGCTGGTAGTGTTAAAACCGGTACTGCCAGCACATGGCCGCCAGACGACACCGTGTATCCTTGGTCTTCTTGTGACGGGTCGAGGTCAATGGCCCCGCCAGCGCCACGTACCATTTTTCGGCCGCTTGGGATAGGGAGAGCGGCCTACGCTATACCGACACTCCTCCTCCCCTATGGCCCCACCACGTCCGTCATCAGACGGTGGCGACCCCGTCCAAGCCGCGAAATGTAGGGAGAGCGGCGCACCGCAATACCGGCACTCGCTCTCCCGCTGCGGCCTCCAACCCTCCGCCGCGATATCGTATGGGTATGGGAGGCCCCATACGCAAGGCCTCAGTTGCGATGTCGCTCAGACGGCACCGCAGTCTACATGTTGGCCGCCACGTCGTCGGCTTATCGGCAAACGCCCTGACGGGTGGCCCCTCCTCGGGTTCCTCTTCGTTTCACCGTGGGTGATCAAGCCACGGGTACTGAGTACTGCTTTGAAAATGTTACCCCATGATAATGGACTCCATATGATAGGGGCAACATGGGGCTTATACATAACTCGCGAATGTGGCTGTACTGAATGGTGCACCCCTGCCTAGCCTACAGCGAATACAGGCGTGAGGTTATGGTGTTATGTTGAATCCATGGCCCAACAGATCACCATGGCCCTATAGATCTTACAACGTTTTCCACTAAGCGAATGCAGACAAAAATGAATCTGGAGATGTAATTTTAAAAAGACCAGTGTATACTTAATAGCAGGATAACCATGGAAGCCGCGTTTGCCAAACTACAGAAGGATGGAAAGAATAATGTGGAGAACTTGATCCAGTGGATGAAAGATTGTAAGTACTGTAAACAAAGGGCAATGGTGTTCACAGAAGTGGATGGATGGAGAGGGAGGGGACGGCTAAAGAAAAGATGGATGGACTGTGTGAGGAATGATATGAAAGAAAAGGGAGTCAGTGATAGCGTGACGGGGGACAGGACGGTGTGGAAGAAGAAAACGTGTTGCGTCGACTTCAAATAACATGGGAACAGAGCAGGAAGATGATGATGTGTTCACAGATGTAGCAATGAAGTGCATTAAAATTGTGTAATTAATAAATGTTATGTTGAATTTCTCTCATTACTTCTTTAGAAGTCACAAGCTTAATTCTTTAGTTTTGTGACAATCTTTCACTCTCAAGTATTTCTATCGAGCTTTCATTGGGTTGAAAAGTTTCTTCTAAGTGTTGAATGCTTTTTGATCATTACTTATGGCCCATTTTCCGTCGCTATCTCTGATGGGTGGTATTTGTTTAATTGGTCTTTTTAGATTTCTTGTAGCTTTCCAAAGGGAGTAATCCGTTGATTTGTCATTGGTTAGCTGCAAAAGGTTGGTATTCAGAGATTCCTCATCAAATAAACATTTTTCTTTACTGGTTTGTGGAGGTACACTCCACACCACTCCATATTTTTCATCTGTGCATATGTAGCGGCTTTAGATAGGACGAGAAAGGGCGACTGCCCGGGTTGCCAGTCATGAATCGGATTGAACTATGCCCCGTGAAACACGAATTCCTTTCATTTTTACCATAGATGAGGTGCACCTTCTTCGGTATCTTGTATGGCGCCGCCGATGGATTAGCGCGAGATAAAATTTAACAGAGGTTGGAATGAATTAGACGCCTCTTGCTCCAAAAAGGCGCTTGCCTTTCAACTCTGTGTATGCATAATGCGTGATTCAGGGTAAAAATACAAACGTTGGGAGCCTTGCCGCCAAAAAATCTATAAAAGACGCGGAGCAAAAGGGTTTTCTTTACTCCGTGCTCGCTACGCTCGTCTCATCTTGTGACGGGCCACGTTTTGCTTCGCTACTCCGGTCCCCCGACAGACTTAGTCCATCGCTGTTCCTTATTTATTTATTTACACTTTATTATACACCAGAATATGCAAGAAAAAAAGGAAACTTAAAACTAAAAAACATAAAACGGGCTGCCTTATCGCATTCCACGATCTCTTCCAGGCAACCAAGAACGGACGGAGATTACTTGGACATGATATGGGGTTGTCAGTGGTGCGACAATACCAACAATGAATATATTTATAGATACAATAATACTTACTGGAAACACAAATACATAAATTGCTACATAATCCTTCAAACAGTCAAGTAATAGACGTAGCTAGAAAAATAGGGTTACTTAAAGATTTGCACTTAACTCGACCGAAACCGAAACGTGCGAATCGACTCCTTTTAAAAATATTATTTTTTCTGTGGCGATTCGCCCGAAGTGAATTTATCGGTATGCGAATCGCTCACTACAAAATTAGGTAGTAGGCAATTGGCAAAAATTTTATTTAAGAGAACAAAATATAAAAAGTACAGTCGTGCTCACCCGTCTCGGAAATAATATGAAGAATTAATCGAAGTTAATAGATATTTTACTAGAAACTAGGAAAGTAATGCATTTAATAAGTAATTACCGCTTGAAACGTGGAGATATGCACGTTAGATATGATAAGCAGGCGACAAAACAATAAGAGGAAGAAAAAAAAAATCGATACTAAAAAATAAAGAGAAAGCTCTATACGCTATCAGCTCATTCCGGTACCGGTTAATACTAACTTAAGTACCAGCCCCCCCTAGCCAACTTAGAAACGTTTCGTATCGAATCTCTATATACAATCGTTAACGCCTTCTATTTGTACGGTCTGAGCATGTGACTTAACGTTCATATGTGTCATTCCTATACATTGATGCGTTTGCTACTAGCGTTACCGATTGTAGATTGTCAACTTGGCTACAGGTGCAGGAGATTATAATCATGAGGAAGCTAGGCTGGAATCATGAGCGGTAAAAAGAGTACCGGGCGATTTTCGATTCTGAAGTCCTAGCACTCCGTTAGTCTCTACCGCTTATGATTCTAGCCGTGCAAATAATTCTTCATGATTCTGGTTTCCAGGTGGTTTGCCTCCTGGTAGTAATTAGTTATTCTATACCGGTAATGATTCCAACCCCGCAAATACTACGATTGCTTCATTATTCTGGCCTCCTGGTAGTTTGGGTATAAATGCTTATAATGTCAACATCTACCCAAACAAGTTATATTTTTGTAATGTTATTAAACGCTCTACTGAATTTAATCGAATCTTTGATTTAAATATCCCAACACTAGTAAGTACCTACTGATCCGTAGGTGCCAGTTAATTTTGTGGAATATAATTGCGAAAAATATCGATAGGTACCGTATGTGGCTGTTTCCGTTCAAGAGGTGCCCAGTGTGATGTACGTCCTCAAATCATCCGTGGCATCAACAGTGGGCCCTATCAAAATATCAGCACAGCGTTATTTTTTTTTTCTAATTAAAAACGTTGCACATGCTGAGATAGGAGCCTTTTAGGTCTCGCTCGGGGTTATTATTTTTATTTTTTATTATTGTTTGTGTTTTGCTTATCTCGTGTCTCCTGTGCGGGTCACAAATAAATATGTTTTCTTTCTTTTTAGTAATTATTTTAAAAAAGATTTATTTTTAAATTGGTGTCTCATTTCATATCAATAACAATATTTAACCCTCAATACTTCTGTACTTGAATGTACTTTATCTTAATGGTATTGCATAAAACATAATGTGTGTGCCAATTGCCTACTACGTAATTTTGGAGTGGTCGATACGCACACCGATAAATTAACTTCGTGCGAATCACCACAGAAAAATTTATATTTTTAAAAGGGGTCGATTCGCACTTTTCGGGCAAGATAAATTCGTGCGAATCGTCCAATAACCCGGAATATCTATAGGTAGCCCTTCCTCACTTTGTTCTGCATGTTTCGATAAAGTTGAGACTTAATAATTTTCACAAAAAGCAACTGGATGGAATGAAAGTTATGTATTTTCAGGGGCGCGGGCGCCACTTTAAGATCTTTAACCTAAAAATGTTGCTAGGGCCGCCACTGGCTCCGTCTCTCTCTCACTGTGGAAATATGGTAGTTTTGACATTCAGAGGAGGGTTCCGATGTCTGACTGCTTCATTAGTCTAGTGGTTGCAAGCGTTTCTGCTGAGAACGAGGTCCTGGGTTTGATAGAGTTTTCCCGTCTGGATTTTTGGTGCCCCGACAGACTCGCCCTCTAATACACACACAGGCGTGATGTTATATTTTTACAAGCTTTTATTTTTAACTTGCAATGTATGTAAGTGTGTTCGGGTTAAATCTTCCAACTGAATTTTAAAGCAGTTATCCTCCACCGATTAAGATGAAATTTTGCATACACAATTAGTTTGAATGACAATGCATGGTTAGCTAAGTGACGTCATTCTAAATCCAATATGGCGGACGGTTCAAGATGGTGGACTAGTTATTTTTTGTGCACTGCCATGATATGGGTATCAAATGAAAGGGTTTGCTGAGAAGAATACGAAAAAAGGCTGGTTTAAAAAAATATTTTTTAATAATAATTTATGTATATGAGTAAGGCCCCTGACGAAAACTCTCTTACAGCTAAAACGATCGAAACAAAGGCACAAGAAGACAAAGTCCGTAGCTTCTTCGCCGACGTTGCTGACAAGAAGAACGTGCCACTCGAGAAGTTCAAAGAAGTCATGAAGAAACTGCATGATTATGTAGAGGAAGACAGCGACGACACAAATGTTCCAGATCTGCCCGATTATGTTTGCAGGCATCTTCAAGAATAAATATTTTTCTTGTTCTTGTTCTTTGTTGCACACAAAAACATACAAACGGACTCAAACACAGACAGCTTCTGTACAAAGGCCACACAGGACACCTTATGAAAGCAGTGGTGGCTCAGGGGTAACGAACACGACTTACAAGTTGTAGGTCGTGGGATCGAACCTGAGTATTTGTTGTTATAGCGGCAACAGAAATACATCATCTCTGAAAATTTCAACTGTGTAGCTATCACGGTTCATGAGATACAGCCTGGTGACAGACAGACATACAGACAGACAGAGAGACGGACCGCGAAGTCTCAGTAATAGGGTCCCGTTTTTACCCTTTGGGTACGGAACCCTAAAAATTATGTAATGAATTAAGTATTCATTATTAACTACAAAAAACCGGCCAAGTGCTTTGGGTGCTCCAACATTTAGTGTATGCGAAAAAGCTTTAAATTGGATTTTCATGTTGCATTTATCTGTATACAGAATGGAAATTTCTGTATTTTTAAATTAAAAGAAAGTAATATACTTAATAATAAAGAAAATGTTAAAATCTGACTTACTGCCATATGCTGTAAAAGGTAATCAAGAGATATTTGCATAATATGAGGACAGTATCCCCGTTATCTGAATTAGTTTATCAGTATTTGTCAAACTCGGGCAGAACCTGGATGAGACTGGTACAGGAACGTGGGGTTAGGCTAAATAAGTTGTTTTGCTTTGTCTGTCTCATTATTTGCAAGCGATAGGCATTAGAGGGCAAGCTGGCAGGGATTTTGCTCAAGCATATTCAAGGCGAGAAGTTGATAGCACAGTAAATACCGAGAATATATCTATACATTTTAGATAGTACCGCTATGGTCAGGGGTCATTTTGTTTGCCATTTGGTTGGGTACGGCTTGATTAAAAATGAAAATAGGCAAATCTGTCGTGTGCACTTTGACAACTCCAATTAAGAGGAAATATGGACAGAGAGCGCCGACTGAATTTCCTTAGTAAAAAGTCATAATTCGAGGTTTGGCTCTCGTCTATTTCCTGCTCCAATATTGGACCAAAAAGATATTCCATAAACTGAAAAAGTAAAATATAATACTATGCCCCTATGTTTTCCTTTTTAGGGTTCCGTACCCAAAGGGTAAAAACGGGACCCTATTACTAAGACTTCGCGATCCGTCTGTCTGTCTGTCTGTCCGTCTGTCGCCAGGCTGTATCTCATGAACCGTGATAGCTAGACAGTTGTAATTTTCACAGATGATGTATTTCTGTTGCCGCTATAACAACAAATACTAAAAACAGTATAAAATAAATATTTAAGGGGGGCTCCCATACAACAAACGTGATATTTTTGTCGTTTTTTGCTCGATATTAATAACGGCAACAGGTAGACGCTTGAAATATTCACAGAATGTTTAGTTGTATATTCTCTTCAAAAAATAATAATTATTTAATTAAAATAAAATAAATTAAGGGGGACTCCCATACAACAAACGCAGTGCATTTTGCAGTGTTTTGCGATAATGGTACGGAACCCTAAGTGTGCGAGTCCGACTCGCACTTGGCCGGTTTTTAATCATGGTCTGGCAGTTTGAGTAGTTTATGCGGCCTACCCGAATGTCCTTTCTTTGGTATTGTTCGTCAATTCGTTGCGCTCCTTAAATTCTGAGTTGAGCTGCACGGTTATTGAAAAGAGCGTGCACTAACTGGACAGGTTCACTCAATCTGACTGGTTCTTTCCTCAAAATACCCTTTCAGACATCAGTCTACATGGTCTTCCCATGATCTAACCAAGATTTTGTCTGGACTTTAAAAGAGATGTAACTTCTGAGTTTGTTTCGGCGTTTCTTCTCAGAGTAGTCAGACAGGAAACACCGACCTCGTCTAGTTTTAAAACATATGATCGACATGTAAAAGTGTTTGTACAAACCAACTTACAGAAATAAATCATTTATCATTTAAAGGAAAACATAGGGGCATAGTACATAATAAATATCTTTCATTTCCATTTCATGGAATATCTTTTAAATTGGTCCAATATTGGAGGAGGAAATAGACGAGAGCCAAACCTCGAATCATGACTTTTTACTTAGGAAATTCAGTCGGCGCTCTCTGTCCATATTTCCTCTTATGTAAGACAATTTTTTAAAGTCATCAGATTTTGGGAAACCTCGTGCCTTTGACTGTTCAGGCAACAGTCCTGCAGGTCAAATCCCTCCGCTGCCCGGTGCTTCAACAACCATGGACTGGACCACAATCGACAGCAAGAGGTTATCCGCAGCGTCGACCGCCGCGACGAGGTCACGGCGCTGCACTGCCCAAGCTGGATATTCCTCTAGCGTAAATCCATGACCCCATCATTATATCATAATCATCACACATCCACTGCTGAACATAGGTCTCACCTAAGTGTCACCACATCGATTGTTCCCGTGGGTCTCGCATCCACTGGATTCCCACAACCTTCCAATCCAACGCAGCATCTGCCGGTACGCGGTCGCCACTCCAGAACTTTTCTGCCCCATCGGCCATCCGTTCTGCGAGCAATGTGCCCTGCCCACTGCCACTTAAGTTTGGCAAATATTCGTGCTATGTCGGTAACTTTGTTCCACTAGCGGATACCCTCATTTCTGATGCAATCATGCAAGGATGCCCAAAGTATAGCCCTCTCCATTGCCCTTTTGGTGACTTTAAGCTTTCTGATGAGGCCCATTGTGAGCGACCACGTGTCGGTTCCATAAGTCAGTAGGGTCAGTCATGACCCCATAGATCGTGATGGTCTATGCGTTAAGCCCATGGCCACATAGACATATCATAACAATTTCGCATTTTATCATAGATTTTTTTCAAGAGATGATATTTTCTAGGAAAAATTAAAAAACCAGAGAATCTTTAATAGCAGGAAAGCCATGGAAGCTGCGTTTGCCAATCTAGAGAAGGCCGGGAAGAATGATGTGGATAACTTGGTCAAGTGGGTGAAAGATTGTAAGTAGATACTTTGTAAACAGTCTTTGCAAAAGCGGCTCTTCTTAGTTACTGGCTCTTACTTTTCATTATAATTGGAACAGATTTCTTTTGCGCTATTCCTCATAGTTTCGGATTTGGCCATCCACTTCCACTTGAATACTTACCCTGTATGTATACTAGGTGGATTTTTGAGCCAGAAATGTTAGGGCATTACTGCCTTTACAGATTTTGAAACGAAAATTACAGTTCGCAAGAAAAATACTTTTTAGGATGCTTTCTTGATTGATCTTGTTTCTTACTAGCGGACGCCTCGCGGTTTCACCCGCGTAGTTCCCGTTCCCGTGGGAATACAGGGATAAAAAGTAGCCTATGTCACCCGGGGATAGTGTAGCTTCCCAACGGGGAAATAATTTTTGAAATCGGTCCAGTAGTTTTTAAATTTATTCGTTACATACAAAAATACAAATATTTCCTCTTTATAATATTAGTATAGATACAAATATACGTTGAGTACTAGAACAACCACTAATTGCCCAAACATTTCGTTAGAAGACTTGTCTTCCACACAGTCCATCCATCGATTCTTTGGTAGTCAGTCCCATAATAATTAAACCAGCATGTTACTGTGCCACTGCAGCAGAGAACATAGACTAATATATGCATGCTGTGACCCCTTCTCATACAGAGAAGGAAAGACCTGTGGTGCATCGACACATTACATGTCGCATGCACAGCAAATATGATAATGGTCAAATAAATAATTATATATGCAGTTGTGTACAAGTGCTCACCGAAACCAGTTGTTTTATTTACATGACTCATAACACCCAACAACACGTACATAGAAGGTACACTTACATCTGGTGACCCCGATTTGAATTAACACGCGCCGCGATTTAAAGTGATTTCCTCGTGTCGTGGTAACTGCACTGCACAACCTTACCAGCCTTCCACAAGCGGATCTCACTGGTTTTGGTTTTCAAGAGGCATATGGTTACCGAAGACATGAGCACAAGTGGAAATTGTGGTGTGATACCAGCATGCGGAGCGACGGACAACAGTCAGGCCGAAGTCGCAGCATTAGGAATATCCTCGAAGATCCCGGATTTTTGGATAGAGATGCCCAGGGTGTGGTTCGCGCAGTTTGAGACAATGATGGCTCCCCAAAAACAGGGTGACGAAGTAAAATACGGAGTCGTACTGTCCAAGCTCCACAAAGACGCAGTAAGTCAAGTGGCCGACATAATAATGTCACCCCCCGCCACTAATAAATATGGTGCTATTAAAGAAAGACTCCTAGCCGTGTACGAAGAATCAGAGGAGCGGCAATTTCAAAAGCTGGTCAGTGAAGTGGAATTAGGCGACCAAAAACCGTCGCAACTGTTGAGACGAATGAGGGAATTGGCACGTAAGAGTCAGGTGGCCGAAAAAACCCTCCATGGTTTGTGGATATCAAGACTCCCTGATCACGTTCGAGCAGTGTTAACGGTCAGTCAAGATCAGAAACTCGACAACCTCGCCGCCATAGCAGACAAGATATTGGAAGGACGATCAGGCGAAGTGTCGGAAATATCAAGCGGACAAACACAGCTTATGGTTGAGTTAGTCAACCAAATGAGTAAGCTAACCATAGAAATAGCAGCCTTAAAATCCAATGCAAATAATGGTAGACACCGTAGTTACAGGCGCAACCGAAGCCAGCCGCGCACAAGATCTCACTCCAGGACGAGGATTACACCCGACAGTCCCAACTGGTTATGTAGGTATCATCATCGGTACAGGAATCGAGCCCGGAACTGTGAAAATCCATGCAATTGGAAGAAACCGTCGGAAAACTAAATTCAGCGTTGACAGAGGCGGTCGTCAGCGCTATCATACCGTCAAACCGCCTTTGCGTTACCGACCGAAAAAGTGGGTATCGTTTTTTGGTAGATACAGGCGCTAACATTTCAGCCATACCTAGAAGAGGGAATCGTTTAAAAGCTGACGACACATATAAAATATACGCTGCAAACGGTACACAAATAAAAACATATGGCGACAAAACGCTGACGTTGAATCTGAATATGAGACGCCCGTACCGTTGGACTTTCATCGTAGCTGACATTACGCAACCAATACTTGGAGCCGATTTTCTAGAAAGAAACAACATTTTGGTGGATGTTCGGAATAAACGTTTGATTGATGGTACAACTGGACTTCAGAGTAACGCAAAGTTAATGAAGTCAAGCACGCCTACACTTCGGACCGTAAATTTAACCGAAGACTACGCAGACATTTTAGCAGATTTCCCGAACATTTTGAAACCTCTCGATACAGAGTCACGACCGAAGCACGACGTTGTTCACCAAATCATCACCAATGGACATCCTGTTTACTCCAAGTCAAGACCTTTGCCAGCGGACAAATACCTAAGAGTGAAGAAGGAGATAGAACTCATGCTAGAGACAGGGTTATGCAGGCCTTCCAAGAGTCCGTGGGCAAGTCCTTTGCACGTGACATCGAAGAAAAACGGCGAGTTGCGACTATGTGGTGACTACAGGAGATTGAACGCGATCACGGTACCGGACAGATACCCAATTCCGAGACTACTAGACTTCACATACCTACTACCAGGAACCAGTATTTATTCAACGATCGATTTAAAAAGAGCTTACAATCAGATTCCAGTACAAGACGTAGAAAAGACTGCAGTAATAACCCCGTTCGGTTTATTCGAATTTCCAAGAATGCCGTTTGGACTACGAAACGCAGGGCAAACCTTTGTCAGATTCCTAAACACAGTCTTAGCAGGACTTGACTTCGTATTCGTATATATAGACGATATACTAGTGGCGTCATCTTCAACCAGCGAACACCGTCGACATTTACAAGAAACGTTCAAACGGTTAGACGAACATGGCATTGCAATAAATCAAGCCAAATGCATACTGGGCAAACAGCAAGTAGAGTTCCTCGGATATCAGATCTCAAAAGATGGTATCAAACCATTACCAGACAAGGTTGAAGCAATAACCAAATACCCTATACCAAAAACCGTACAAGATTTGCGAAGATTTTTAGGCATGATCAACTTCTACCGGAACAATATACCACAAGCAGCCAAACACCAAGCTCGGTTAAACAAATACCTCGTTGGATCGAAGAAAAATGACAAAACCGAAATACAATGGACTCCAGAGGCATTAGAAGCATTCGATCAATGTAAAGCAAGTCTAAGCGACGCCGTTACACTGTCTTCACCAACAACGCATTGCCCGCTATCACTAATGACAGACGCATCTCAAACGTGCGTGGGCGCCGTTTTACAACAGTATGAAAACGGAAACTGGAAGCCACTCTCCTTTTTCTCAAAGGGACTGAGTGAAACGCAGTCAAAGTACAGCACGTATGATCGGGAATTGCTAGCCATTTACATGGCAGTAACGCATTTTCAACCTTATGTCGAGGGAAGAGAGTTGATAGTTTACACCGATCATAAGCCGTTATGTCATGCTTTCACTACAAAACAAACCTGCACAAGTAAAACGATAGCCCCAAGACGGCTACGTCACCTCGAGTTCATCGCACAGTTCACGACAGACATACGTCACCTATCCGGTAACATGAACCCGGTGGCCGACGCGTTATCGCGACTCGAGCAAATAGATTGCCCCACACCTGTGGAATGGACTGAGTTAGCAGATATGCAACGCAATGACACTGAACTCACTCAGCTGTTAAAAAATTACAACCTTAACTGGAAAACAACGACATTATCAGGAACAAGACAACTACTCTGCGAAAATTCAAAACCAAGTTTACGACCGTATGTGCCGAAATCACTTCGAAAACAAGTATTCGACACCATGCACAACATAACACATCCCGGAATAAGATTATCGAAGAAAATGATCTCCGAGCACTATTTCTGGCCACGCATGAATACTGACGTCGGCATTTGGGCGAAAACATGCCAGGCATGCCAGAAAAGCAAGACACATAGGCACAACTCGGCCCCAATCGGAATTTTCCCACCCACAGCACGATTAGACCACGTGCACGTAGACATTGTCGGACCACTACCAGAATCCAACGGAAACAGATACATCGTGACAATGATCGACAGAGAAACGAGATGGCCGGAAGCTGTACCAGTAGCAGAGATAACAGCAAAAGTTGTAGCGGAAGTTCTCATAAGCACCTGGATAGCGAGATTCGGATGCCCAAACACCATAACAACGGACCAGGGACGACAGTTCGAGTCAGACTTATTTATCACTCTGACCAAGTCACTCGGTATTAAGAAGACCAGAACCACCAGTTATCATCCACAGTCAAATGGTTTGGTTGAACGCTGGCATAGATCAATGAAAACCGCGCTAGTCGCGCGCGGAAATACAACGAACTGGTCAAGCGAACTACCCATAGTGCTACTAGGATTACGAGCAGCACTACGACTGAAAGAGAATACAAGTCCAGCACAGATGTTATACGGAACTAACATACGTCTGCCAGGAATGTTTATCGAGCCGAAAACGCAAGTAACATCACCAGAGACTTTTGCACAGACACTCCAGAGGACAATGGCAAAGCTAAGCCCGTTTAGCAACAACCAACACGCCAGCAGTCACAAATCGTTCATACATCCAGACATGAAAAGCTGCGAATACGTATACGTCAGAACGGATGCTGTGAAGAAACCACTGACCCCAGCCTACGAAGGCCCATATAAAGTGTTAGAGAAGCAAGAGAAACATTTCAAGATTCAATTGCCGAAGAAAACATCAATAGTAACGGTGGACAGATTAAAACCAGCATACATTTTAATGGACGGAAAGGTAAATGAACCTTTAGAACGCCAGAAAAGTAGCAGTAGCGAAGTGAACGACGACAAAAATGTTAAGCCAGCAGAAATTAATAAGACCGCACCAAACACAACACGCTCAGGCCGCGTCATACATCCGGTGGTACGATTTACAATACCGCCGAAAAACAGAAGAAAAGTGTAACCGCGTAGTATTAAGTTCGATATTTTTTTTTTTGTTTTGTTCGTGTATGGCTATATTTCGTGTAGAAAGAATACTTCTTTTGTCTTATTTTTTATTTAAACTTTTTAATTATTGTTATGTAAGTGTACTCGATTTTTTTTTATTTGTTTTTAAAGGGGGAAATAATGTGGTGCATCGACACATTACATGTCGCATGCACAGCAAATATGATAATGGTCAAATAAATAATTATATATGCAGTTGTGTACAAGTGCTCACCGAAACCAGTTGTTTTATTTACATGACTCATAACACCCAACAACACGTACATAGAAGGTACACTTACAGACCATTAATTACTACGCTTGCATAAGGTTGCACTAGTCGACGGCACGAACTATTTTGTGTGCGGGGTTAAAATGCATGCTGTATCAACCGACAACACGTGCGAAAGAGATAGATGCTGTGATGAACAGTAAGAAGCTAGTCATGGATGATGATTTAGGACGAAACCTCGGTTTCGGCGCTAGCGTGGGAAATTTTATGAACAGAACTTTGGGAGTCTGGATAGCATGAAAAAACCGGCCAAGTGCGTGTCGGGCCACACGCATTAATAGGGTTCCGAAGTTGCATAATAATGCGGACTAAGAAGAGGGTTTTGTTGTTGTTACATGAACATTAAAACGGTTTCAGCGGCACACAACGTCAACGGATGATGGTTTTTTAGGGTTCCGTACCCAAAGGGTAAAAACGGGACCCTATTACTAAGACTTCGCGATCCGTCTGTCTGTCTGTCTGTCTGTCTGTCTGTCTGTCTGTCTGTCTGTCTGTCCGTCTGTCTCCAGGCTGTATCTCATGTACCATGATAGCTAGACAGTTGAAATTTTCACAGATGATGTATTTCTGTTGCCGCTATAACAACAAATACTAAAAATAGTATAAAATAAATATCGAAGGGGGGCTCCCATACAACAAACGTGATATTTTTGCCATTTTTTGCTCGATATTAATAACGGCAACAGGTAGACGCTTGAAATATTTACAGAATGTTTAGTTGTATATTTACTTCAAAAAATAATAATTAACAAATTAAAATAAAATAAATTAAGGTGGGCTCCCATGCAACAAACGTGATTTTTATGCAGTGTTTTGCGATAATGGTACGGAACCCTTCGTGTGCGAGTCCGACTCGCACTTGGCCGGTTTTTTAATCTATGTTCTCGCGTTTGACCACTATCTCGTCTGATGGTAAGCAATGATGTGGTCTACGGTGAAGCACGATTACCTAGATGTAACCTATTCACTTTTGACTTAACCTAAATAAGGACTAACTGGTAACTGAAGAAGGAGTTATAAAATCTAACTTCGCAACTGAAGTTAGAAAATATTATCTATTTGAGTACCACCGCGGGTGCGAATTGCGAAAGGAGCCGATACGAGCGCGCGTTAGAGCCACGGGGAATGGTATGGTTCGTTCCTGGATCCTTGCACGCACGCTCCTTGTTTATTTCTCTTTCGGAATTAAAAAAAAATCGTATGTATTCACCTCTGATCTGCGGTGTTCACTATTTCATTCTATAAAGTTTTACGCTACTTAATTAGTGATGTAGTCGGGTCGAATATTGACTTTATAGATGGATATCGACTTTTTTTTTTTTTTTTTTTTTCTTTTTTTTTTTACATGGTTCGTTAGCATATATTTACTCTATTTTACACAGCTATCAACGCAATAAACGTTTTGACTTTGACTTTGACGTTATTTAAGTAATTTTTCAATGGCATTTGTACAAAAGTTTTACTATTCCAAGTACATTTTATAAGTTGGTCGACTATTACTCGAAATCTTGTAAAGCCTACTTATCCGTGATAATTTTCCTTTTAATTTCGTTATATTTACTACTGCCGTGATTTTTTTCACATAACCAAGAGCAACCATTTCGCTGGCAAGGGGGGGGGGGACACTTGACTCTAACATAAATTTGCAATTTAAAGCTTAATTTTACGCAAACGGATCTCTGAATCGAAAACTAGTTCTAACAAACCCATAATATTTTTGAATGGCCTATCCTATATGATACCCCACACCATGGGATAGATGTAAAAAAAAAAAAACATCCCCACTTTACGTCTACGGGAGGTAAGCGAAAAAAAAATTATTTTCATGTTTTTATGTTACCACTTTGTCGGAATTATTAATATGTATATTCATGCCAAACTATAGCTTTCTAGTGCTTAGATTCTCTGAGCTAAGCTGCGGACGGACAGACGGACAGAGCGAAACTATAAGGGTTCCTTGTTGACTTCGGAACCCTAAAAACGACTAAACGTAGATACGTTAATAAATAGATATTCAAAATATAACTATTTGCATTGTTGAACTACTAATCTATCCCTGTATGGTGTCATGTTTTTCAGTTTTCCGTCTTCTTATGGTATTTATTTGCGCCCAAAAATGCGTTAAAATTTGGGTCGAAATGTGGAACTTTCGACAATCATAACTTTTAAATATTTTTCTTTTTTACTTTTTGTTTCCATACAGGGCTAGATAATGATGAGACAAATTGATATAATTTTTTTATTTTGAACGTACATCATGAAACAGTGGAGTAATCGCCAGACTACGTTTGTATGGAAGAATGATCGACTAGTGTAACCTTAAGGATAAAATTCTCTCTTACAGCTAATATTATCGACAAGACAAAGGCCCAAGAAGATAAAGTCCGCACCTACTTTGACGATGTAGAAGACAAGAAGCATGTACCACTTGAGAAGTTTAAAGAAATCATACAAAAAATCGCCAATGAATTTAAAGTTAACTTGGAGGGGGTCGCAAAAAAGCTGGCTGAAACTGGCCCTAAAATGCTCCATAGTGCTGTCGATGGCGCCACCAGTAAAATTACCAGCGCTGTCACAGATCTTTTCTCTAAGAAACCTTAATCTTAACCATAATATTTTTAACTATACGGTTAGTCTGTTTAAAAACTGATTACAGTGGTGTAGCAAAAGGGTGGCAGAGCGGGCAAAATGCCACGGGCCCCCGGTCAAAGAGGGCCTCCGAACCGAGAGTCCGTGAGAACAGCAGCCTAATTGTATAAGTGAATTCAGCAAGGCGAAGGATTAGATCCCATCAAACGACCACTCACGTGCGAGATGAAAATCGCGTTCTGGATTTCCGTCTATTGGTCGATTGATGGATTGGTTGGTTGATGGATTGGTGGATTCACTTAAGCAATTAGGCTGCAGAAACTCCTAACATCAATTACAAAATTCAGAAATAAAATATCAATTTTGTATTTAATCTATTCAAGTTAGGTGTATACTTAAGAACATACACGAAATTCTTACAGTTTCAGAGCTTGGTTTAAAGGGTACCACCTGGTATAGTTACCTACGCCACTGATTGTTTAGCTAATATTTAAACTGACCAGATGGTTAAAAAAAAATTTAAATACGCCCCTCAATACCGACCCAATGCAAAGGCCGAATAATGTTTCATCAATAAATACATTTTCTGGAAATATTTGAGTTTTTCTTCGTTTTTTCCTGCTTCGTAGATCTTCCTACCCGTGTCTCTGTCGCTCTTGGAATTCGAGATAACCCCGAAAGGGAGTGTGGCGAGCGGTCACGAGACTATCATTCCTTGCCCGTGGGCACAGATAATACTAGCACGCAGATGCATCGTCCCATACAAATAAACCAAACATAAAAAAACGTCGGTACCGCAACTAGTGTTTTTCGTCTGATCATCATCATGAATCAGTTTAAATTATTTATCTAAGAACATCGATCGCGTTCGGTTCCGTTCCATGGATATAGATGGTGTTAGCAGCGGCTTTCGTTTCGTAAATACTTTATTTTTAATACAGCGACGATTTGTTTTGTAGTATTTTTTTGCACATTTTTACTGTTTCTTCGTACCAAAATGTGTTACAAATTAAAACATCCAGTGGATGCCACAGAAGTTTAAAACCACGCCATCTATTTTAAATGATCCATTCAAATAATCTTTGAAATGTGAATTAAGTGCCCAATTTTTCTTAATTTTGTGCTTAGGAGAGTTAAAATTAAACATTAAATACATTGTTTAAGATCGTCTGTAGAAAATCTTAATATTTAACAAAACTCAATAACAAAACGAAGCTTATCACGCCATCTAGTGCAATTTATTTGAACCAAATTTTCATTCTTCGCTTTGGGTGCCCGTGCCGTGGGTTATGACTGACTCCGCCATAGGTGACCAGCAGTAACAGGCGTGTGTTGTGGAATTCGGAGAGCAAGTCGCTCCATATAAAACACTGGTACTCGGCTGCATCCGATTAGACTGGAAGCCGACCACGACATATTGGGAAATGTCGAGCAAATATTTTTACCGACTTCAAAAAAAGGAGGTTATCAATTCAATACTTATTTATGTAATATTGTTGGAATTGCACAATATTCACATATGTTTACTCTATGTAGGCATCTAAACCCGTGTGCCAAAATTCATAAGTATATGTATGTTTGTCTACGCATTACTCCGATATTATTATTGGATCGAGATCATTCTTTTTTTTTTGGATTAATGTGTCTCTTAGCTAAGCTCATAGTGCCAGTTTCATAAAAAACAGTTCGGCAGTTTTCAAGATATGGAGAATAAAACCGGACACCTTAGCGACAAACAGCACGAATATGTAAATTGATTTATTATGGCAATTTTGTCAATGCTTTAGATAGGTACCTTACTATGAAACTTGCTCAATTTTATGTGATTTTAAACCAAAACTAAAATAAAATATAATTTTTATTTCACAAAAGATAAAAACTGACTTCAAAAACAAGTCGATGTCGCAAAAAATATAAAAACAAGAGATACGAACGACATCGACTTCCGAAACAAAAGTTATTTTGCACTTTTTAGTGTTTTGTTTTTAATGTCAGTTTATTTTTTTTGTGAAAAAGTTTTTTCATGGTAGTGTTGTTAAGGTGACAAATGAAAAGTCTTTTTAATTAATTTTCATAATAATATATTTACATCCTTGACTAGAAGTACAATGCTAATATACAAACACAAAAAAAATAATTACTAACTATTTATTTAATAACAATTGGTTTTATAATACTGATATTATTTTTAAAATTATTTTTAGCTAACATACATCCAAAAAAGATTCCAAAATTCGCTTCTGAAAATAATATTTAACTGGATCAAAAAAACCTTTTGAAAATATTCTCGTTACGCAAAACGTCATTTTTACTGAAGGGTTTGAAGTCAATAATTATGGTGTTGTTTAGCATCTACAAATTGTTTGATTGTGAATTCTTTTTTTTTTGGTATTTTTTTTTTTCATAATTTATGTAAAATCTTTTTTTTTAATTCAGTCGAATACTCTATTAAAAATCTTGTTTTCAGATGTATGTAACCATAATTATATTTCATCATGTAATTTCATGATAAGTGATAACACACTTCAATTTCTGCTTACTCCTTACAAGAAAAGATAGCGTGAACACATACCGCACCATGATGCATTCCGATCTAGAGACCAAAATTATACATAGACACTAAACTCTACCAACAAAAGCGTCGCGAAAGCGATTGGAAAAATGTCACAAATGTATGGGAATGTCACGTGAACAATCCCTTGACATTTTGGCATTTCGACTGTCGCCTTCGCTGATACAATAATACTATCTATGTCTAGTCTCAGGACGTAAGCAGAATTCCGAGTGTAATATCAGGTATTTAAGTAAATTGACTACAAAATTATACAAAAATTACCTAACTTATAGGAACAATAGTACAAGTTATGTTAACAATAGTCTAACTTTAACGCAATGATGACATATTATTGCTTATTTTTAGAATGCATCTCACCCTTGGCTGGCGATATGTAAACTATGCCTAACTCTTTTTTTTTTTTAAATTAGATATTTGTTTAAATACTGGTAGAATCAAAGCTAATGGTTGCTTGGAACCACGAGTCGCTGACTTGTACCCGACAACACGGGGTGAATGGAAACGCAGGGATGAATCGATACCTTCACAAGTTTGATTGAGGGTTTTATATTGAATACCATATTAGAAGATTCCAACAAAATGTCGATATTTTTTAATTTAATTAAATTCAAATGCTTGCGTAAGGTCTGATCGACCCCAGCCGAGCTCTCCCACCACAATTACTTATATATTTTTTAGGGTTTCGTACCCAAAGGGAAAAACGGGATCATATTACTAAGATTCCACTGTCCATGTGCCTGTCTGTCACCAGACTGTATCTCATGAATCGTGATAGCTAGACAGTTGAAATTTTCACGGATAATGTATTTCTGTTGCCGCTATAACAACAAATACTAAAAACAGAATAAAATAAATATTTAAGTGGGGCTCCCATACAACAAACGTGATTTTTTTGCCGTTTTGTGCGATAATGATACGGAACCCTTCGTGCGCGAGGCAGATTCGCTAGTTGTTACTTAGAAAACTACTAAAAATACAAATAGGGTACATAACAAAATAAACTAATTATGACCCGATTGTTTGTACACTGGTGTCAATCTGATCCCACGCGAGTAACTTTAGAGTTAAACGCTGCAAAAAATATTATATAACTTCAAAGTTCCCTTCACTTCTACCCTTCATTCCAATTCACCCTGTTTTACGGTATCCAATTAATGTCTGATTTACCTATTTAACTGAGAGAGAACTTAATAAAAAAGCAGCAACATTTTGTTTCAACGAGTTGCACAACTTTTCTCAAACACTTTATCCTGTCAAGGTCGATTGCCAAATCATTCATCAGACGACATCGCGACTGTTGCAAGTATTTAAATCTTGATTTTGCAAACTGTTTAAGAATTTAAGATGTCGAGAGTGTGTCAAGGTTATTACAGTGTAACCGGTGTTACCAAGACTATCAGTTATATACCGAGAATTATCTGTGCCTCGGAAAGTACGTTCAGCCGTTGGTCTCGACTGTCATTAATAGTAATGTTGCCTGGGTAGAAAAATGATAATTCTATTTAGTCCGTCAGTGAGATTATCAAATAATATTGGACACGTATTTTTTGCTTTACCACATCAATTAAATATTACAAAGTTAAAGCGCATCAAAGTTCAGGAGTGGGGGGCTTGTGACGTCACTAAGGCAGTATAAAGTGTACTAAAGGCGTGACGTCACACGATATTTCGTCGTCACTTTACGTTTACATGCCAAAAGAAAAAATACGTGTGCAATTTTTTTTTATTAGTCTACTTGACGGACAACATTTTTTTTTTGTTAACTACCCTATTGTAGAACTTTGAAAGTCGTTAGGGGTAGTCAGAAGCCCGAGATCTGACACTTCTTTACTAAGGGGTATGATGTTGGCTGCGACTGCTGTGTTGTGGAGGTCTGAAAGGCAATCGCTCCACGGTTGGTTTTCTGTCCTCAGCACTAGAGCTAAGTAACACCAGTCTTCCCAACGTTTGTACTGATGTGTTGTGCAGATCAGATAGTGATTCCATGTGAAATACTGGTGCTAGCTCTGTTCTGTCTCCTGCTTGATAAGGAGTGAAGTGGAAGTTATTTTTTCTTCTTACTCCTTTTCATCAGAATTTTATCATTAATTCACAGTCAGTTGAATCGTCATTGAAATCTGGTGATTCTGATATGGGGAACACGGTTTACAAACCCGCAATCTCCCCCCCCCGACCAGACGGGTGTTGTTTCTGGTCCGGCTAACTGCCCAACGGTTGTTGTCGGGCGGTTCTATGTTCAAATCTCGCCGAAAACTCTGCTTGCGCGATGCAGGATTTTGTGATTTAGTTCATATGTGAGTTCATAGATGTCGCTATACTGACTTTCCGGAGTTGCAGTGATTGGGAAAAATGTGGCAGGCTTGTCCTCAGCAGAAGTAGAGATTGTTCTTTTCTTAGAACAGCACGAAGTATTTGAGAATATCTCATGCCATGATTGCCTCGTTTGGTGTATTGATTGCCAGCGCTGCTGCTAAGCACGTGTTATTGGGTTTTTCCATCTGGAATGTATCAGTAGCAGCCTGGAGTAGGAGCCGCTTCGGGAAATGGCGTGATGTTATGTTACCTCATGCTGTAGTAAGAATATGATGCAATCAGCAAGGCGGTAATGGGCGGTATCCAGGATGCATCCCACGTACGTTTTAAGTATCACCACTCGTAGAAGTTATTTCAATGCAGTATTTAAGCATTTTCTGTTAACTTACTCGTATTGAGCCTCTAAAGGTTTTTGTTACGTTTCTAAGTCAGTGTGACGACATTTTTTCAATTAATTCTTGTAGTGCTAAGGCTTTTGAGAGTCTTCTTCTGAAGTCCTGTAACAAAGGAAAGGTTATGTTAGAGTTTTTCTATTTTATTGGAAATCAAGTAAAATATAATAATACTGACTTCTGCCAGCGGCTTCGCCACGTATAAATGTTTTCTTATCCCAAGGGAACATTACACCGGGATGAAAAGTAGACTATGTGCTATTCCAGACTATATATGACTATATCTCTGTGCCATATTTCATCCAAATCCGTTCAGCCGTTCTAGAGTGATTGAGTAACAAACATACATCCACACATACATCTATCCAAACTAAAACATATACCAACCTGGTATAAAGCATGTCCACTATGCGGCACTCGGGAAGCAAACATGTCCTTAGTCATGAGACACAGCGCCTTGCCGTTCATGGGGAACCTCTCCGGCAGCCCCCCGCGCCGCGCCACCCACGTGCCTACTTCTGCGCGGCCCCAGGATCGAGGGTCTGGAGAGAAAGAGAAGACGGTAAGTGAGTACATTCAATTAGGGAATACTGAATAAAAGTCGTATAAATCAATCTGTTAGGTGATATAGGCTTATGGTAGCAATAAGAACTGTGGAGTTTTAATCGATAATAATTCGATATAACATTCCGTTCTCTCCAAACAGAGAATTTCCCTTCGTATTCATGAGAATTCCCCACAAAAAAAAGGTAAATGTCTACTAATAAACATAGACTTCACAATTTTAAGGGCATTTGAAATCACTCAACAATCAATCTGCCGCCTTTTTACATGGAGCGAATGCCTATCTGCCCTCCACGACCCAGTAACTGGGTAACACCATACCCCTTGGAAAGACTGGTGTCAGATCACTCAACAGTTTTGCAAAATGTATTCCAAATCGTATGAATAGAACACCAAGATATCCTACTAAATAGCAACCGTGTGTACAGCCGATATCAGAGAAACTGACAACAGGTTTTGCATAATATCATGCTTTGAAAGGTTCGTTAGAAACCCGCGTCAGACATCATCAATCTATCTGACTTTTTCTCTCACTCTTTGATTTCACCATAAGTATCTTTTTTAGGGTTCCGTAGTCAACAAGGAACACTTATAGTTTCGCCATGTCCGTCTGTCCGTCCGCAGCTTAGCTCAGAGACTAAGTACTAGAAAGCTATAATTTGGCATGGATATACAATTTATCACGGCGGCAAAGTGGTAAAATAAAATCAGTTTTATTTAATGTTACCTCCTGCAGCCTTATTGCGTAATGTATTCAGCAAGGGAAAGGGCAATGAGTATGAAAAATCAACCAATCACATAGACGGTAACGCATGTGATTGGTCGATTTTTCTTACTCATTGCCATTTGCCTTGCCGTTCCCTTCATTAGAACTATGTTCAGTGCTTTCATTGTTTATGAACGTCAGTAATGTTACCTATTTATTTTGGTAAAACAACAACAACTAAATTCAAAATTTAACGTGTGGTATTTAGATGATGGAACGCTAGGAGGTGATGTTGACACCGTTTTGAATGACCTGCAACTCCTCAAACAGAAATTTAAATCCATTGGCCTAGAACTTAACCCCTCAAAGTGCGAAATTTACCTCTCTGAAGTTACCGACAAACAATCGACTTTAGATAAATCAAAATCTTAGAAAAAAGTTCTCTGACCCTCCTAGGTTCCCCTATTTTAGAAGAAAGTTTTTCATCTTTCATCGATAACAAAATCAAACATTTTATTGATATTTCGGATAGACTCTCTAAAATTAATTTACATTCGGCATTCACCCTTATCAGATATTGCTGTTTCGGTCCAAATTTTATGTATTTTCTCCGTTCTTCTCCTCTTTGGAAGAAACCACAACTTTTGGACAAAATTGACCAAATCATTCGCAACACATTAACATCCATTCTTAATGTGGCCTTGGACGACCGAGCGTGGCTGCAAGCCGCCCTACCAATTTGTTTTGGTGGCCTCGGCGTCCGCAAAATTTCTAGTGTAAGCTTACCGACGTTCCTGTCTTCTGTCCACAGCACTGAAAAGCTAACCAGGAAAATTTTAGCTCTTTCCCTGGTTGACTCAGAAGTGCCGTGCTTGACCGACGCAAAGGACGCCTGGAAAGTGGCTTGCCCGGATACGGATCGGCACGGAAACCCATTTTCCCAGAGACACGTGGGATGAGCCGCTCTGCAGGTTGGTACGGAATAACCTTATTAATACGTCTACCAATACTACTGAGCGTGCCCGCCTGCTGGCTGTGTGTGAGTGGGAGTCGGGCCTCTGGCTTCAGGCACTTCCGTCACCTAACATAGGCACTATGCTAGGTGACACAACCTTCCGACTCGCTACATGTCTGCGATTGGGCGCTCCTTGTGGGGCTCCACATCGCTGCCAATGCGGTGAAGCAGTCGACTGCCTCGGACATCATGGCCTTTCCTGTAGTAAGAGTGCAGGTCGGATTGCGCGGCACGCTAGCATTAATGATCTCATCCGTCGTGCTCTTGCCACCGCCGGGGTGCCAGCTATCTTAGAACCCAATGGCCTGGCACGTGTCGATGGGAAGAGACCAGATGGTATGACCATAATGCCATGGAAGTTGGGTAGGTCTTTGGTGTGGGATGCAACTTGCGTCGACACCCTTGCACCATTCCATCTTCCTAGCACGGTGGGCTGCGCTGGGGCGGCTGCTGCAGGTGCTGAAAACCTCAAACGGCGCAAATACAACAACTTAATTGGTAATTATGTTTTTGAGCCGTTTGGGGTTGAAACACTAGGGCCATGGGGTCCGAGTGCACACCTATTATTTCGGGATATCGCCAAGCGGTTGGTCGACTCTTCACGTGACCTTGCCATCCAACGTGGCAATGCTGCCAGCCTTCTGGGCACTTTTCCTGTTGACAGCGATGTGGACGAATTTTTTGACGCCCCGTAATTGTACATATTAGTTTTTCTTATTTTAGTTCTAATATTAGTTTGTAAATAATGTACATTAGATATAATTATTTATTTTGGTGAATGTAACTGTTTATATGGAACGGAACCCTCTGTGCGCGAGTCAGACTCGCACTTGGCCGGTTTTATTGTACTGTGGGTGTTACACTGTTGCTAAATCATTTTTAATCTTACTTTCATGGTGATAATGGAGTAAGAAAATACTTACCAAGAGGAAGATCATCTTCTTGCAGCACTCTGAGGTCGAGGGCATCCCACTTGGCATGAGGGGGAGGAACTCTGTCGCAACGGGCTTGAGTAGGCATTATTGCAGTTGTAGATCTGAAAACAATAGAAAAAATATGGTTTAGTATACATTCTTCAGAGAAACATCACGTTTATATTCGTTGAAGAGGTAGATAGAGGAGTACAATACACTCAGATTTCACCAGTAATAGGGGACGTGCCTATGCCAATCCACCAATTGAAACAAAAAAGTATAGAAATAATAAAATAATAATAATAATTAATCTTTATATAATCTAGATGTTTTATTAGGTTTTTTTTTTTTTGTTATTTTAATATACATAGATGAAGGGAAACTCTCGGCACTACCCAATCAAAAATAATATACTGAAAAATTATCAAGCGGTTGAACGCCGTAATTACAGAAACAATTAAAAAGCCATTGTATCTCGCGTGGATACACGTTTCGGGCACTCAAGGGTTTTAAAACTGTTGGCTTTGTTTTCTTTTATAGTGGATAATCTCTGGCGGCTATTGTGAGGGCTCCTCACCTATTTAGAGGCAACCTCCTTGTCTATTATCAAACTGGCAACATATATTTTTTGGTTTTTTGGAATGTGTTTGAAATAAGAACGCTAAGAAAATGTTTGAAAATATTTTTGATTTGTTTTGCTTGTCAGTTCTGTAAAAGTCGGCATAGCATGAAGACTATGATAAAAATGTAACGTATCAAAGTAATTTTACTCTTTAATTTTACTGCTTCTGGCTACCACCTTATGATACCTACTGACCCGAATTTTTTTTTTTTTCGTTCATAGAAAGCTACTCAATCACTAAGAGTTTAAAAGAGAACTAGTAGCAAATAAGTATTTTTACTTTTACGATCGAACCCTGGATCTTACGCTTTGCAATTGGACCACTAGACCCAGCAAACCTCCTTGAGTCGAGAGTTAAGAAAACGTTTATTTCTAAAATACAAAAACGGTCACCCATCCACGGTTAACCGCTAAAACCACGGCTTAATTCACAATTCACAATCGATCCATCCGCTCTTTTATTTATTTAAAAACATTCGTTACAATAACCCGCATCCTACATAATTATGTAACACACAAAAATGTCGCCATTTTACTACTATTAGCGTCCGCCGCATCCGTTTCCGGTAGCAAAATGGTCACCATATCCGCCATCTTGAATAGGTTTTGTTATATTCAGCCCATTGTGAGGGTATTTCCCGATTTTTGTCCTATATCCGCTTGGGATCGGCATTCGGCTGTTATTTGACGGATTTGATCAATTGTGGCGTTTGGATATATAATTTTAGTTGTTGACCAGTAATTTCCTTTCAATCGTACTTCTTGTTTGGCTACAGGGGTTCTAAAACTCGTTAATAGTGCACCTCTGCATGACTACACCTTATAGTGTAATGTGTATTGAACCTTATTGCAGCGCGCAGGATTGCAGTAAATACTTCGGTCTGCTTTTGAAGCGTCCATGCGAATATAAAATTAGATTTAAAGACAGATACAATTGTCAGAGGTGGCGACACAATTCATCATCATCATATCAGCCGACAGACGTCCACTGCTGGACATAGGCCTCCCCCAAGCGTCGACACATTGACCGGTCCCGTGCGTCTCGCTACCAGCGGATCCCCGCAACCTCCACCAGGTCATCGGTCCACCTGGTGGGAGGCCTTCCAACGCAACGTCTTCCGGTTCGCAGTCGCCACTCTAGAACCTTTCTGCCCCATCGGTCATCCGTTCTGCGAGCAATGTGCCCTGCCCACTGCCAGTTTAGTTCAGCAATTCTTCAGACTATGTCGGTAACTCTCGTTCTCTTACGGATCTCTACACAAGGAAACGCCGAGCATAGCCCTCTCCATTGCCCTTTAAGTGACTGTAAGCTTTCTAATGAGGCCCATTGTAAGCGACCACGTCTCAGAGCCTGATGACTTATCACTGGCAACACACACTGGTCATTGACTTTCGTCTTGAGCCACTGTGGTAAGTTGGACGAGAAGATACCGCGCAACTTCCCGAACACTGCCCAGCCGAGTCTGATTCGACGGTCGACCTCTTTCTCGAAGTTGGCCCTACCCAACTGGATCGTTTGTCCCAGGTAGACCTAGTCATCCACAACTTCGAGTGTAGAGTATCCGATCTTGATAGGAGTACAATTAGGCGATACAATTGATAGGATTAAATCCTACAATTTTGCTAATGCGACTATTAGTTTATAAGTATTTCGGTCCCTAACATAGTAGGTACATCTCTAACTGAAGGAGCGAATCTTAATAACATAGCGGTTTCATCTTTATTGTGACCTGTGTGACGTTTCTTTAAGGCTGGTTGGCATTCAGAATAGTTTTAAATAGCAGAGGACTACTTGTCATTCTAAAACTGATGACAACCTTCTTCAATTCTCATCAATAAACTCATCACACGCTAAACTAACACCAAATAAGTAACCAATTAAACCATCTAAATCGGTCCACCATTTTCAGAGATAACAAACAAACAAACAATTACATAATTGGTAGCCCCATTAATAAAATAAAAGGGCCCATTGAAAAAGAGGATGCAACAAGGCAGACAAACGTAATATCTTTGCCAGCGGATAATAAAAAAAAACCGACAATGCGTTCCTTTTTTGAAACGGGCGGAAGTGTCGATTTCGATTATGGCGCGTCCGTCCGTTTGGCGGGAAGACGGTGGCGCGCACGCTTCCGTTCAATACAACGACTTTTTATGAAAACTATCATTATTTATTGAACCCTTAATTATGTAATATTTGACAGATGTTTAGACATGCTGTGGGCTGTTAGTTGGTATTTTTTTTTATTGATTAGATAACAAGCTGTAGCACCGATTTTGTTTTTAATTTTCCGGGATAAACAGTTTGGTTTGGCGGGAACGCAGGACAAGCTGTCATAATTAATGGTAATTTGTTGTTTTATTTTCATTAAATTATTAATTTGTATGTCGCCTTTGCAGTAAATAAATACTTTTTCTTTATTCCCATTTTCCAGCTTTTTCTGTCCTGGACAGAAAAAGCTGGAAGTCATGGAGGACTTTGCTCAGTAGAGAGAGGGATACTACAACTAGTAGTAAAAAAATTGGTAATTTAGCAATCAAAACATTGCAAGCATAATCAAGAATGCATTAATTAAAATCACTACAGAATTGGCATTATATTTATAACATTCACCCGTAAATATGAATGAAACATAACACCAACAGGATTGACAGTTGGATTTATTGATTTGATGGGAGAAGTGATCGCAGTGTTGTTCATAACAGACAAGAGGATGCTGCAACTATCCTTCTGACGTAACCAAAAGTTGTCTGGTGACTTTTGGGCTCTAAACTTCAACTTCTACTCAAGCCCATCACTGGATAAGGATACACTGACGAGTTACGGGAAACACTTCCTTATATAATCTAGTTCAGCATGACGTTAGTATGCGTCATGTAAAAACACTGCCGGCAGTGAGTGACTAAGCAATGTTGTGATTAGGCCTATTAGTAATTGCGATTGTTTTATAAAACAATCGAGTTGTTTTGCTTCTGGTAGAATAGTCGAGGGTGCTCGTCATTTATCTACAGATTCTTGAAGGATTACATATTCCACTTACGCACAGACATAAATCTAACTAGATTACGCATGTCCCTCCATCTGTATAAAAACCAAGCGTGCCACTTTTTTACACACAATTTAAAAACAAATTTACTTACCAATGAAAGAAAACATTTCAAATGCCTCGGCCAACTTTTTCTATACATTCTTTACAGCTCAATATGGCATAAAAAGGCATTTTTGTAGATTTCGGTGGATTTCCAGTGCCGATAATGCTAAATTACGATCACATGTCGTAACTTTACTCCGTTTTTTGGCACGCGAGGTACATAGATAGATTTATGTCTGTGCGCTTACGTAATAAAAAATACAGTAACTCAAGTTACTTGGCTGATATTTAGTCTGTCACCTGAACTATTTAAACATCTAAAACAAATTGTATAATGATTGAAACAGTTTCAGAAAACTTTCATCCATTAATACTTCCATTATACTTAATCCCTTTGCTGCCTAAGTAATTCAACGTTGATTTGACTAATATTTTTTTAGAGTTAAATCAGCAGTGATGTAAAAAATTTGGGGACAATGTTCAGCAGTGGCATATGCGAAGATATTCGTAATTATGCAGTTGAAGCCCGCATGTAGCACATGTGGGTTAATCTAAAGCACCAGGATATCACGGAATTGTATTTAAACAGATCAATCGTTGCCTTGGAACGTATGTTAACTAGTTATATTTAGTTAAATGAAATAGAAAAATAATAATATTTTTTTAAACAAGCTTTTTTCGTATTCTTCTCAGCATTCATTTGATACCCATATCACGGCAGTGCACAAAAAATAACTAGTCCGCCATCTTGGGTCGTCCGCCATATTGGATTTAGAATGAAATCACTTAACTAACCATGCATTGTCATCCAAACTGAACGTGTACGCAAAATTTCATCTTAATCGGTGGAGGATAACAGCTGCAAAATTCCGTTGCAAGATTTGACCCAAACATACATACCTACATTGCAAGTTAAGTACGAGTAAAAGCTTGAAACAACCTAAAAGGGCGAACTTGAACTTCCACAGAAATGCTTTATCGCTTACCATCAGATGAGATAACGGTCAAACCCGAGTCATAAACAAAACTAAAGGATATCCTCAGGTAACAACATCCTCACGCCATCGGAAGCAGAGTATCAGCTGCTTCTGTCAGCTGTCGCAGGTCGAGTTACTGTACACATAACGCGCACGTGGTAGACTCTTATTATTGATGTTAAGCTGTTTAACTACTGTGTACGGTTTAACGGAGCTTGGGGTGATACTTCCGTGTTTTTTGGGAATGTAAGAGGAAGTTTAGAATGGGGAAGCTATAGGCCCATATCGGGGAGTGCGATGGAACTGCACGATTTCGTTCGGCCTAGCCCTTTCCATCATCGGACTACAAGACGTACGGCAATGCGCCATCGGTACATGGTGGATATCTCACCCATCGGTGTGGTAGCGTTATATTATTTGTAAACATTTGATTACTGTCTTGTATGGTTTAACATAGTTTGGGGTTTTTTGTAAATGTAGGAGGAATTTTAGTAAGAAGGAAGCTGTAGGTCCATATATCGTTGAATGAACAACCGTGGAACAAATAGCTGAGATTTGCCTATAGCTTTGAAAATAAACCATGTTCCACAAATAATGGGTAGAAGCCCAAAACTAATTGGTTATTCTAACTTCTAACAAAATAGAGCTTCATCATTTAAGCCGAAAGACGTCCACTGCTGGAGACTGGAGGCGTACCACAAGCATGAAAAGATAGCGCTTATTATAACATAAATAGCCAATTTACTACAAGTCACTTTGAGTGGTGCCGATCCATGCGTCATGTTCGTGAACGGGCCCCATCAGTTGGGATTGGTCATAACTTTTGTTACACTAGACTCTTTTATACATGCACGTCTGTTTACGTCGTCCTCACATATATATGTATTTTTTCAACAAGAATGATGTCACCAAATACTTGTAATTAAAACTGATAGAAAAGAGTGTCCGTGGACTTTCTTGCAGATTCTTCTCCATTGAGTCATTTTTTTTTTTGGTATGGCAATTCAAAAGTACCTCTAAGGTTTATTTGAAATAAACTATATTTTTTTTATTTTGACTACCTATTTGCTATTGTATCAATACAAACCGACCCAGAATTACTCACTCAAAAGTAGACATTTCTATTATAACTTTCTTATTAGCAGTAGGTAAACGTTCACGCTTTTCGCACATCGCACTACGTAAGACATTCTCGAACACGCACTCACGGGCCACGGCGCACCATCCGTGTTCTTCACTTCTGGGGAGTACTTACTACACTATTATTATGGTTTTTAATTAGCCATTTCCCGCATAAAACTGTGTGATGTTGGTTACACTTACCATGTTTGTGTGTTTGCGTTTTAAGTAGTGGTGGCTCAATGGCCTAAATTAAACCAAAAACAATAAATTTGTCTAGACTTTTTTCCAATTATGTTGGGATCGGCTTTCAATCTCATTGAATTCAGATGAATACAAGAATTTTATAAGAGCAACTGCTTCTCCGACAGACTTATGAGTCTTGTTGGGTTTTCTGGACTTGTTGGTGGCCCAGTGGCCGAAATTTGCTCCATACAACCATATTTCTAGCTTTCTTTACTCCTCTCTATAAACTTTCTTGTGCGCAATATGGGTAGGGATACAAAATGTTCTGTTCTCTTCTCTATAATTGATTTCGCCGGCTTTTCTTGAGGTCCAAACAGTCCCTTGACTATTTTGACTTACGTATCATTTGCAATTCGAAAATATTTTGTATATTACAAACACGAAAGTTTTTCAGGATGGATGTTTGTTATTATTTCATGCAAAAACTGGATGAAATTTGGCACACAGATAATTTATAACCTGTATGCTGTTGCCGCGGCTCTACCCGCGTGGTATTAGCACTTCTCCCATTATCTTTGTAAACAAATTATAGCGTATGTGTTATTCTGATGCAAGTATAAGCTATATTTCTGTAAAGTTTCATCAAAATGCGTTCAGTAGTTTTTGCGTGAAAGAGTACCTAACAAACAAATATCCATCCATCCTCACAAACTTTCACGTTTATAACAGTTATAGTAGGATTAACATACTTTTTAGCATTCACGAGGGCGAAAACTCTGAAAAAAGCTAGGACTTCTTATATATGTCTCACGATACCAACTAATTACAAGGAAAACCCCAGACACACACAATTTACCTTTGCCTCATTATTGACGTAAAAAAAAACAATTCCCGCCATTGTTTTTGACACATATTCACACAGGAAGTCGGAAAGCGCGGGAAAGCCGCATAATGGCGGGAAGACGTCGCAACACAATGGTGTAATTACTCGAAATTGCAGCCATTTCGGTAAGATGGCAGATTAGAAAGCAGAATAATGATAGTTTTATAAACTTCTTGGCGTAACGGATGGGATGATGTGTTTCCTGTAGATCTTTTAATTTGACAGGGGATTGTCAAGATCAGAATCCGCCATTTTTTTTATGTCATCGATATTGAACTGTCAAAAACTAAAATACCTAAACTGGTACAAATTGTTTGCTTGTTTGTAAAAGAAAATTTCTGGAAGTATTGACACAATTACGCTATTTTTTTCACTGTTCAAAAGCTATTACAAGCTTATAATGACTGAATTCTATATACAACTTTACGGAACAAAATACAAGGTACGGGTAAGCCACGGGAACGTAGCCTCTCAGAGCATAGCTTAGTGGATAAAGCTAGATTAAGAATTATCCACAAATATGTTACTATCAATTGTTCATCCGCACATGTTATGGCCATATCTACGTACTGCCAGATGATCACTTGGTAAAGCTTGTCCTAAACTTGCCAACGATGAAACGAGGACGCGGCAACCATACCACCAACCACTTTGTTGACGTAGGTTGAAAATTTCATGAAAGAAGTACAATTGGACGCCAGTACCTATAGCTCGAGCCAGACCGTGCAACGTGAAAAAAAAAGAAGAGGTAACGTTTCTGCCAAGCAACGATGAAAGGGTTGCCCTAGTCGACGGCACAACTATTTTGTGCGCGGGGTTTAAATGCATGTTATCTCATCCAACATCACGCGTGAAAGAGATAGATACTGTGATGAGCAGTAAGAAGCTAGTTCGCGTACGAATACACACTTATGCAAATTTGTAGCTAAATGGACGATGATTTAGGACGAAAACGAGCGCGCGAAATTTTATAATCAGACCTTTGGGAATATCCATATCATAATAAAAGGACTAAATGTATCGTTCATAATAAAATTATTTGTATTGTTGAACTCCCTGTATGGTGATTGTTTTGTTATTTTCCTTCTTTTTATGGTATTTATTTGCGCCCAAAGATGCGTTAAAATTAGTGTTGAAATATGGAACTTTTTATTTTGAACATCAAACAGTGCAGTAATCGCCAGACTACGTTTGTATGGAAGAATGATCGACTGTAGGGCAACCTTAATGTATTCTTTTATGTTTGTATATTTTTTGCGATATTGCAAAGCACCTGAGAAACATTTGCTGCAACACTTTTCGAGGCTAAACACTTGAGAAATAATTAAAATAAAGTTGCGAATCATCTTTTGAAATGTTGACAAAGAATTGACTGACATAGATTAAGAATCAATCGGTCAAATAACGGAGGCTGTCATTGACAAATCTTGGCAGATCTTGTTGCGGTATCCAATCTATCGAAATTTTACGCTCTGAAAAGTTCGATTGGATTGCTTATGTAGTGATGAAAGTATTAGTAAAGAGAGTGTTCAAAGAAAAGGAAGTCAGTAATAACGTGACCTCAGTCCAGTGTCTACAAGTAACATGGGACAAGGACTGGACAATGATGAAGGGAATGTCGAATTATGTATTTATTTATTGTAATTGAGTTGAATATATTGGTTGGTTAATGTGCCCTAAAATAATTAATTTGATAAGTAAAACTGACCTTGTACATTATTTTTTTGGTAAAGTCCGGTTTTTATTTACGGTTTTTTTTAATGATATTTTATTTTCGTTTAAAATAAACAATTATGTAGGTAAGTTATTTAACTATATAAATGAAATAAAATCAATATTGCTATAGTTTCTAGTTTGGTTATTGTTTCTTTTAAACTTGTAATTATTTTATTGTTTGACATTGTATTTGAATGTCTAATTTAATATGATCTTTATTTGATTTATTTATTGGATTTGGAAAATGAATGAATTATTATTATTATTAGTAACCTTTACATCATTTTTTTTTAACTAAGTGCATGTTTTTTTTTATTCCAATGAAAATCGATCCTACTTAAACGAAAGAAACAAAAAAATACTTCACTCAGGTATTTTTGATCTATTAAATATTAAATTAATTAACTTTAATATTTATTTACTAATAAATTATTTTTAACAAATATAAATTCAAATTAATCAACTTACCGCAGACGCCTCGGAAAAAAGCAATCCTTTTTCTCACAAAAAATAGTTTCAATCACAAATTCACAATATCAATACAGTTTCTCACTTCTATCCAAACACGATAACGTCAATAAATTTATCGTATTAATGTTTACGGTTTTTTGTTTCGAACACTACTGCTCACGACCAGGGTCGAGCGTTGAATGATGCTCGCTCGTTCGTTCCTCAACCTTTGAATGAATGCAGATGTCTGACGCAAACACCAGTCAATAGATGGTATTTCGTACAGTAACGTTCAGGCGATTGTAAATTCAAAGCATTGAGAATAAGGTTTGGATTTGCTTGAAAGGGATGTGCATTTATGACTTTTGAATCCGTGGAGATATTTGCAAGCATGCGCCAATGCGGCTGGAAACAAAACTCTTTCTCACTCGCTCCTACTTTTACATTTGATGGCGTGAAAGAGATAAAAGGTTTTGCTTTTAAAAATCGATAATGAATTCTTCGCATCCTGCCTGTCAGCATGTGCCTCTGAAACTAATCGTTTCCGCATAATTGACGCGTTCGATAACAGCTGAACTCCATTAATAACGAAACTGAATGTACACTGTATGTTAACAAAATAAGGTTGATATTGGCATGAATATTTTTTGCAAAATACATTTAATATGATTAAGTTAACATAATTAGGGACGCGCGTTTCCGACGCGAGCGCTATTTTCGGTTTCCCGCGCAAATATGTATCGTTGAAGACCGGATGGCGGCCGCAATTTGGAACGACCTTTTTTCATGATACTGTATGCTAATTATGTGGTCTTTTTTCATAGGGCCTTCATTATAGTTGATTATACACTTAGACAGATGGTATTTTTTTTTAAATGTGACGCTGTGTAGTGATTAGGTGGAAGTACCATAAAGGTGTTTTATTAAATAGGTAGGTAACTACTGTGTGGAATAAATGTGGATGTCTGGATGTTTTTGAACCAAGATGGACTTGGGACATGAGTCACCGTAACCTTGAATAGGACATAGGATAGGTACTCTTTAATACTGGTAGTACTTTCCCTATTGATGATTTCTAACTTTCACGCGGGCAAAGTCACTGGCAGAAGAAGGTGAGGCTCAACAGCTCTTGAAATAGTCTAAAGCACAAATAAATAACGTTTCTAGCCAGACTACAGTTACATTATCTATCAGTCCCTGAGAGCGGGCCGTAATCCAATGTGCTGACTGCTGGCTCAGTATTACTTTTTGGACTTCACGTCTTCAAACTGGCTCTAGGGATTTTAGACAAAGTGAAATTCTGTCTGCGGAAACGAATGTCAGAATTAAATTCCAGACAAATAGGATTTTTCAACAATCGTTTTTAGGGTTCCGTACCCAAATGGTAAAAACGGAACCCTATTACTAAGACTTCACGATCCGTCTGTCTATCTGTCCGCCTGTCTGTCTGTCTGTCCGTCTGTCACCAGGCTGTATCTCATGAACCGTGATAGCGAGACAGTTGAAATTTTCACAGATGATGTGATTTTTTTGAAAAAACAGTATAAAACATTGATGTATTAAAATAAATATTTAAGTAGGGCTCCCATACAACAAACGTGATTTTTTGGCCGTTTTTTGTGATAATGGTACGGAACCCTTCGTGCGCGAGTCCGACTCGCACTTGGCCGGTTTGACTAATAGAATTTCTCTTTAACTAAATCCGTAAGGATAATATCGGGTTCCCCAACTCACGACATTTTCCTCACAGTTTTAGTCACACTTCTTTTAAATTCCTTCAACCTCTAACACAGCTAAGCTCGTGTCAGCCCACAACATGTCGTCATAACACCTGTCTTTTAATTGAAAAAATGCACACCTTGTGATACCCACACACATATAGAAGCATACCTGAGCTCCTGAGCCAAGCGATCAAGTTACAAACACAAGATGTTATAGACAACGGCACTTTCTGTGTAATTTTACTCGTGGAAATATTATATTACGGTAATTCGAAAGTGAAAATCTATACAGTCATCCATACTTATTCAGTTAGATACAATTTATCTAATTGTTCACACTTCTATGGCAACATTTTAGCTAGGGTCAAGGATAAACCACCTTTTTTTTTGGGGTGAGAAATTATCTAATGACTTCTCCTGCTCTGGGTGAGGCGGGAGGGCGTGTCAGACTTTTACTGACTAAAACCCACCCGTGTTCCTTCAGTTGTCTGTGCCAGGGCTGAGGCACAGGTAATGCTAGCGCTGAGGTAACTCTCTTTCAAAATCCACGACCCCGACCATATATTCACATGTACATTCTTGGGATTATTTGGCCTGCTACTAATAGGTACTGGGTATATAAGCACTTTGCAATATGCCTATGACAATGGAAAAGGGGGGAATCCTTTGCCTTGCAGTGGGACAAAGTAGACTAGATATACTGAGATATCGTATAACTCTGAAACCGGGTTGTGGAGGTCCGACAGGCAGTCGCCGCATGTAACATACTGATATTCTTTTGTATCCAGTAATTAGAATGGAAACTGAATTCCAAATAGTTAGGGTAAGACTAGGCAGATCGATTAGCATATATTTTTACTATGAACTATACAGCTCGTTGCCACAATTACCCAATAACATATATAACCTAGAAATCTTCTAGGTCTATCTTCGACCGCATCATTGGTTGCCATTCCGTGTTGTCATTAGATGAAATTAGTGGTCAAAGGTGAACCTAGCATTTACTAAACACTAACATGAACACTTTTTTTTTACAGTGCAGGAAAACCTCTCACAGAAAAGGCTTTCAATACTAACTCAATTTGTCACACAATCACAACCCATTCCTCGAAAGCTAACACAAGAATATAATATAATTCAAACAAAAACAAGGAAGGAAGACCTCATCCCTCAGGAAGCTATAAAAAATCCTTTTTATAGCGCTTATTATATAACAAAAGTCTTAACAAATACCCTGGCTTTGTTTACAGTGGACATCCGTCTCTCAAACGGTTTCCGGACATACAGACAGATCTTATAATAAAATGGTTTAAATTTTATCATGGCGGCGTCCGTTCGTCTGTTAAAGATGTTTTACGGTTTTTTTTTTGTGTGAGTTTCTGGCGTTTTTATTTGAGTTTAAATGTTGTTTTATTGTTTTGGAATAGGAAAGGTGTTTTCGCAGGGTATATATCCTATATTTTCTATTCAACGCTTAAAAAAACAACAATTTATTGCAGACTAATTACGTGTCCATAGTTGTTATTAACAAAGGTCTTAAAAACTATGTTAGTCAACTTATTATAATAGTGTCATCTCGTCACGTGAAGCTGGATGACTCCCCCCAGCACCGCAGAGTCTGGCCTTTAAGATAACATCCTTAGGATTCCGTTGTCGAAGAAAAAAGAAAGAAAAAAATATATTTTAAACTGTAACAATAACATACTTTATTGCTATAAACAAAACAATAATTAGTGTTAAAAGGAGTGGGCAGCCCGCCTAACTCCGCCGAAGTTATGTTAGTTAGACAGGTCTGAATAACCCGGATGGCTTCCTGTTTTGACACTATACAAACCTTTTCCCAATGATTGAGCAGGTGATTTAGCAAGGAGCGTGAGGTCTTGGGTTCGCTTTCCGGGTCAGGTATTATTACTTTTATCGATAAGCATTCATTATCATCAGCCTTTTAAAGTGCCCACTGCTGGGACACAGACCGCCTCTCTGTGAGAGGGAATGCGCCTTAATCCACAACGAGGGGCCAGTGCGGATTGGTGGATGTCACATGTCTTCGAATTTTTGGTTCTAAAACATGTTTTCCTTTACCGTTTTGAGAGCAGTGGTGATTAAATAAAGCAAAGAAAAGCGCTTGCCTGGGTTCGAACCCACGACCTAAAACTCGTAAGTCGCGGCCGTAACCATGTTGGGCCACCACTGCTCCACCATGCTAAGCATTATGGCCTAATCCTAGAAGGAATAAAGCTTCGATTACTAACAAAGAGTATTAGTGATCGAAGGAATACAGCTGACTAAAGATACTCATTTAGCTACTGTTGAATAAAAACTATCACAAAATTCTCTCAATTTTAGACAGTTTAAACTTTCCCACGACAAGAAAACAACCATTTTCAAAGAAAACACAATGTCTTCTACGTGACTTTTAATTATCACTAACAATTATTCCACCGTCCTTTTGGTAACAAAACGTGATCTCAAACAAAACTTCCCAAACGGCCGTTTCTGTCAATTCATCCCGTAATTTCTGAACCATCCTAAATAAACAGAAAAAACATGCCAAAATTGATACGTGCCGTAACAAAAGCTACTACTACCTAAATTTTACTATAATATTTAACAATATAATACAACCATTGTCCAGCCGGAAGTCCGGCCCGGACGTCGTCCACAAACAACTTTACCGGTTTTTTTTCGATGTTATGTTTTCGGTTTTTAGACCTCACGTGTGAGTGAATGATTTGTAGTCTGTGGCTGCAGGCGGTTTGAAAGATTTTGAATAATTACGTTATTTTTATGTTTGTTTGATGGTTTGTTCCGGTTTGAGGTAGGTCTAAAAGTCGTGTTGGTCTATTTGGTTACGTAACATATTGATAGGCAGTATTTTTTTCCTAGGTAGGTACTTCCCGGCTTGGTTGTACTAAAATTGTTATAAGGGTAAACAGCAAAGTTAAAGCTGTCCAGCAGTCCAGTTGTAGGCTTCAAGGCTTGAAATCCAAGCCTTCAGGTCTAGAACTGAATTATCAAATATATTTGCCTAAACTCTGAGTTTCTTTAGGTGTTTCTTCTCAGAGCTGTCAGCTAGAAAAAACCGGCCCCATCATCCTCAGCCTATTAATGTTACCACTGCTGGGACACAGACACAGGCCTCCTATCTATGAAAGACGGAATCTACATTAATCCACCACGCGGACCCAGTGCGGGTTGGTGGATGTCATGTCTTCGAATTTTTGATTCTAGGACATGCCGGTTTCCTCACAATGTTGTCCTTCACCGTTAACCGGCCTCACCTTGTTTAAATGGACCAAAAATATATAGGTAGGTACCGTGTAAGGCCCATTTGGGTCAAAAACTTAACTCAGAGTTAGTTGCTAACACGAGGTTAAATTGACAATATGTCATACAGTAAAACTTGTGAATTCGGCAAGGCAAAAGGTTTGACTGCCATAAATCGACCAATCACATAGAAGGTAATCCACATCGCGTCTTTCATCTCGCATGTGATTGGTCGATTGATGGCGTCAGAAGAGAAGTGAGAAACCGCCATAGCTGGAACTCATGCTGACGTCCCTACACTTTAGCACTGGATTACCACTGATAAATGTTTGTTTTGTCCCAACAAACCTCTTTATTATATCTGGGATTAGTTCTTAAGTTAATTACAAGTAAAATGTAACTTCATGTGGGTACTTACATTGCTACTACCTACTCCGTTTCTAACAAGCGTTAACATACACCAGATGACCGTAAAATAGCTTCCGGTTTCGATAAAAAGGCATAATAACCATGATCATTGCCGACACACGTCCAAAAAAAAAAGAATGTCCTAACGGATATGGCGGGAAAGTATAAAATGACAGATGGAAAAAAATCTTTTATTGTATCGACAATAAGCCTTAAATAGGATCTTATTTTCGTCACAAATCTTGCGTAAAGCCGGATTTGGGGACAACAGCTTATTTTCGGCGTTATAAATGAGAAATTGCACGCATCCGTTGAGGTTGGCTGTCAAAGTTTGACAGGTTGTCGGTCGTGCAAAAAATGTGGGGCTCGTCAACATTTTGTGTTGGCACATCACTGATGCCGAAAGGTATAAAAACGAAGTTATGTAATAAAAGATAATATTTCGAAACGCCGCCGTCTTCATACCTGTTGACTCGTCACTGATTTGCCGAACAAATATATCCCAATTTCAACTCTTACATTAATTTAAATAGTTAGCCGTTTGATGAATCGGCGAATTAGGTATTACAATTGGGAGTTTTTTTATACAGTGTAGACAGAAGATGCTTCTGCATGTTATGATTTATGAAAGATAGACGTTAATTTTATTCAACTCACAGGTAGAAAGTGCTTGCCTATTCTTTATAGTGACTCGTGAACCATACGAAAGTCGAAATAATATAGCATCTGTCTGCAATATTCATCCATTAATAATAAATTCAAAGCGTGTTCAAAGCGTAACCACCACAATTAGGTAAAATACATTAGTGCTCCCTTTTCCAAAGCACATGCATAATTTATTGAATACATCTTCACATTTAAACTATTAAAATATTCACCAGGAAAAGGTTACACACCCCTGAACATCCTCTTTTTTTTGACACAGTAGGCACAGGCGTGTGGCGTGCAGCCTACACGTGGCCGCCATTTATAAAACAACCTTTTTTATCTGTGCATTTTGAATCTTCCGCCTGTTATGGATTTTACATCTTAACGCTTTCAAAATAGAGTATTTTCGACACAAGCTTTTGTTTGACGCTAATGATATGTTTTTTTTATATTGATGTAAGATTATGTATAGATTTATGGATGACTTAAATTATTTGTTATTTCCTGCTCTATTATTGTCAAATTAGTACCTAGATTATTTTTACTGGACTGCCGAAGGAGGGTAATGTGTTTATTCTCGTTGGTCTTATAGTCTTGGCTGCGAGCGCTACTGCTGAGGAAAAAGTACCTGTCAGGTTTTTACCCGACTGCCGAAGGAGGGTAAAGTGTTGATCAGTCTATGTATGTATGTTTGTTCCTATGTGTCGTTCCAGAGACCAAACGCGTAGGCCAATTTTGATGATTCTTATGTCAATCTATTCGTCTTAAACTTGCGAGTCGGATACGTATCTGGTTTTGGTCAGCCAGCCCGCGATGTATCCTCCGACAGCACAGCATGATTTTCTTCATGTTTACGTCTTTTTAGTTCGCTTTTTAAGCAATCGGGTTTTTTGATTTTTTTAATTAACTTTTTTTATTGGGTTAGGATACGATAAATGGACCCACTTTTCCGCACTCCCATTTGGCCCATTATACGTGCATGCCTCCTCTCTGTCAACTCTGTGAGAGGGAATGGGTCGTAATCCAGCACGCGAGGATCGGGTAGGTGGATGTCACAAGTCTTCAATTTTTTGGTTCTAAGACATGCCAGTTTCCTCATGATGTTTTCCTTCACCTTTTTGAGTGCAGTGGTGATGAAATAATTTACACAAAGTAAAGTGCGAACCCAACCTAAAACTTGTAAGTTGTGGCCGTTACCACTGGACAATCCTGGGCACCTCTGCTCTCGCTGCTTGGGTTTATGTAATATCCAGCAGGCATTTCTCAGTATTAGGCCGGTGTATAGTTTAACCATTGGATACTCTGTTATTCAGTAACTGTGTTGTGATTATAAAGTTTAGATAGACGTTAGCTCCATGGCAGCTGCATCTGAGTAGACTGGAAGCCTGGATGTTGGGTAAAGACTACGTAGACGATGATGAGGCCCAGGCCAGAGTCTGGATTGGTGCCGGGTTGATGGCTAAGCAGAGCCTCGCCACCTTTAGAGAAATTTGTCGTTATACATGGTGCAAACGAAAGGTGTGATCATATTTTAAAAACCGGCCAAGTGCGAGTCGGACTCGCGCACAAAGGGTTTCGTACCATTATCGTAAAAAACAGCAAAAAAATCACGTTTGTTGTATGGGAGCCCCACGTAAATATTTGTTTTATTTATACTTTTCCTTAAAAAAAGTAATTATCAGAACGATATTTTTCCGCTTCTTTTGCATACTACTCCAAAACGACTTGGAATTAAAAAAAAAAAAAAACTGTAAAATTGATGATTAGAATTTCTTAACCTACACATGATAATATGTAAATCAAAAAATATTTTGCAAACAAAACAGTCCAAAAGGCACCTGGCACCGAGTGCAATATACGCCATAATTTACAAGGGCAGAAGCAGTTTTTAAAATATTCTCACACTGTAGACGTAGAGACCCCTGCCCACCGCAAATACGGCGTGATGTTATAATAGCTATGTCATTTATGATTTCCTTCTTATCGTATTGTCAAATAATGCGTTGTTTCCGCTTTTTTATTTGATTGAAATCTTAAGACGGAAAGGGTTTTCCTGTTGCAATGAAATCCAATACTATAGGAAGTGATAAGGTTTATGTATTTTGTTATCGCATTTCATCGGGCTATTAAATTGATTGTTTTGTTGGATTATGCGTGTTTTGTTGTAGGTACTTTGAGGTAATTAAATAATCGACCACTATCTCACCTGATGATAAGCGATGATGAGCGACGGTGAGGTACGCTTGGCTAGAAGTACCTTTTTTTTTTGTTTTCGGGTGGAACCCTTCAAAAGGCGCCTGGACTTTTGGGGAGAAGACCAGGGAGTGTGGGATTTCTACCTCACTAAAACCGCCCCGGTGATCATCATCCGCACCTGAAAGGGGCCCTTAAAAGACCAACCCGGAGCCCCCTCTGTGCAACGCCTGTTAGGCACATCCCTGGGGAGGCTGAAAGAAGTGCCTCCCCTGAGCCTCGCTGTGCACATTCACTCTTGACTTAAAGACCACGATGTTGTAGCTATCAGGAAACACAGACTCCGGTAGGGAATTCCACTCCTTAGATGTACGCATAATGAAGTCCATATTCCCAAAATGTTTATGCGAATGTGTGGGACGTCCACCATGTACCGATGACACATCGGTACATGGTGGTACGCTGTACGTCTTGTAGTCCGGTTCGATGATGGACGGTTGATTTTAAAAATCCAAACCTAATTCTACAATTAGTTCTATTTCCCCGGCTTTATTACTTTATTAGAATAAACATTTTAAAACAATTTGAGATGCTAAATAGCTTTATTATTTTTATAAACCAACGGAAGAACGTAGGATCAAACCCCGTAACCGTAGGAAAACACCTACCAACTCTCTTTTTACCCGACTGCCGAAGGAGGGTAATGTGTTTATCAGTCTATGTACCTATGTATGTATGTATATATGTATGTATGTTTGTTTGTCCCTATGTGGCGTTCCAAAGACCAAACGCGTCGGCCGATTTTGATGATTCTTACGTCAATCGATTCGTCTTAACCTTGCGAGTGTCACTGGATACATTAAAATTTGAAAATAGAAAAATGGCGGCTTTTGAGCGCCATATTGTGGGGTTCCAAATTATTTTTTTCTTCAAACCCATCGTTTGGGGTATCAAAATAAAGTGCTTCAAGAGGTGACTTCAAAAATATATAATACTTATATGTTTAAATGTACCTAATTCGAAAAAAAATATTAACTAAAAAGTTATACTTAAATAAAAAAAGTTAATTCAAAAAATCCGACTGCTTATAAAGCGAACTAAAAAGACGAAAACAAGAAGAAAATCATGCTGTACAGTTGGAGGATACATCTAGGGTTTTGGTTAGCCAGCTAGCGAATAGCCATAGTCTTTTTAGTTCGCTTTTTAAGCAGGCGGGTTTTTCGATTTTTTGAATTAACTGTTTTTTTTTCAATCCTTCTCCATAGTACTATAAAACAAGATCAAACTGAAACATAACCATAAAATGTTTTGCTCAGTTGATACTCCAAGTGTGTCTATAAGTCTACGTTATAGCATTTCATCAAGCTATTAAGTATGTTGATTGCTTTGGATTATTCGTGTTTTCTTGTTCTGATAATAATATCTATTTAATCGTTTAAGCGTCCCTTCCTTTCTACATATTAGATAATAATATACTTATCTACATAATGACCTGTATACATTAATAACATAGTATTAAGTACCCTCCAATATTATCACATCGTCAAGTTCGTCGGAAAAAAAAAAGCACGAAATAAAAATAAAATTACAAATTTAAAAAACCTCCGACATAAAAACCTCGTACTTCAATTCAATTCATTTATTTGTTCTCTCTTTACAATAATAGGTTATCTTAAAATTAACAATGTTTTTGGCTAACGCTATATTCCACCATTGTAAGAGACTGGTGCCTGAAGTAGGTTTTTAAAAAAGCCTGTGTTACAGGTCACCAGGGCAAACCGCTAAGTAAATAAAATAAACTGCTGGAAGCGTTAGTGGTTCCCCGACGTGAGTACGAGGTTTATTTTTAGCTTTTTAAAGGTTTTTGTGTCGGGGTTCTTTTAATTTGTAAGTTTATTTTTATTTCATGCTTTTTAAACTACATATAATATACCTAGTAGTAAACGCGCTTCAATCGATAATCTATCGAAACTCGTAATAATGACACGATATCTTGCAAAAAAAAAACCAGATTCAAAGAGTAAAATGCGAATAACTTTTGAACGGCTAAACCGATTTTATTCAAACATAGCTAAGAATATTCTCGAAGCCACCTTTCAAACAAAAAAAAACTATATTAAAATCGGTTCATCCGTTTAGGAGCTATGATGCTACAAAGAGACACACAGATACACAGATCCCCCCTCTTTTTTTCGTCGGGAGTTAAAAACTACCTACCATCACCATCTTACTGCGTTGGTCCATGTTACTCGAGTTCGTCGCAAAAAGTTTTCTTATTCGATTCTCACCCATTCCGCTGCAAAAGTCATATTGGTAGTTGCCCGAATTTAAAACCAAAGCAGGCCTTAGACATTCCAGACAAGTGAAATTCTATCATCGAAAGCGATTGGAATACAAAAACATTTTTACAAAAAAATATGTACTACCGACTTCCAAATTATAGCGCTACAAACTTTCTTTTTACCTAACTGACGAAGGAGGGTAATGTGTTTATTGGAAGTCGGTGTATTTATTTGGTAGGTACCAATATTTTTCGTTATGGACCGATTTTAAAAATTCTTTAACCTATGGAAAGCCACATTATTCCCGAGTAACATAGGCTATAAATTATTTTCAATAAAACTATGAAAATTGCAATAACGTAACCTCTTTTTAATAAAGTAATTAATAAAGTAAAGTAAAGTAGCAAAATATTGCTTATAAAATTCATTATTTGGCGTGCGCTGAGAAAACCATTGATGAATGAAGATACATAAAAATTATGTATTACATGATTAAAGTATTCATTATTAACTACAAAAAACCGGTCAAGTGCGAGTTGGACTCGCGCACGTAGGGTTCCGTACCATTATCGCAAAAAACGGCAAAAAACACGTTTGTTGTATGGGAGCCCCACTTAAATATTTTATTTTATTCTGTTTTTAGTATTTTTTGTTATAGCGGCAACAGAAATACATCATCTGAGAAAATTTCAATGAGATACAGCCTGGTGACAGACGGACAGACAGACAGACGGATCGCGGAGTCTTAGTCCTTTTTTTTTAGGGTCCCGTTTTTACCCTTTGGGTACGGAACCCTAAAAAGCCTGCGAGAGAATATATCTCACTATCATAGTTAAGTTACAATAGCAGCTTTTGTGTTCTAAAATTTAATTAGATCGCTGGTAGAAACAAAAGTTGGTTACATTCGTATTTATTCAAATATAAATAGTTTAACAAATTGATAGTTAGAGTAGGGTAGGGTCGGTATAGGGCTACGTGGTTAGGTAGGTATGTAGGTTAGGTGCGTGGGTAGGTAGGTAGGGTAGATAGCCAGTTGACGGTAGCGAAGCCGCATGGGTCAGCTAGAGTAACTAATAAATAGTTCGGAAAAGGCTATGCACATTGAATCTACGCGAACGATTGATTTTAACCTCAAGCATGACAGTAGACATCATGAGCCCTGCTAGCTGATTATTCTCATCTCATCTCAGGATCATAACATCACACAATAATTAACAGAAGAATTAAACAATAAGTAAATTAAATTACGAGTAGCTCAATTGACGGGAAGCGCATGCAAAACATGGTATAATATCCTGCGGTTGCCGCCATGCACTTCCGGTTCCTCTGAACAATAAAAAGGATATCCCATTATAACGTTCTGTTTGCCCCATTTCCGTATGTGGGATGAAGAAAGTGCTTTAGTGTGTCATTTCCTGGCGTGACGCCGGAATATATTTTGACATTCGCACTGCACGTAGGTCGGATGTCGGTGTACTTTTGTGCGCAGGATTCGCGGTACCTACCGAATTATTACTTGTAGGATTGGCGGTCTCTAAAGACGTATGCAGACCAAGAGCGAAGCTAACCGTTTCCAAAACAAAAATTATTGCACCATAAAAACTATTTTACAACACGTCTTGCACGTAGGTACTGCTGTTTGGTTCTTGACATTTCCTTCAGCAATTTCGATAATGCGCGCTTAACAATTGGTCCATTTTGCGTTAATTTTCAATTCATTAACTGGGGGTAAATTAGTTTAGATTAGCTCGCATATCTGAGGTAATTTTTAGGGTTCCATAACTCAAAAGGAAAAATAATATAATTAAAAAAATCTAAAAAACCCGACTGCTTGATAAGCGAACTAATAAGACGTAAAACAAGAAGAAAATCATGCTGTGCAGTCGGAGGATACATATTCGCGAGCTGGCTGACCAGTACCAGATGTAACGATATTCATAATTTATTCTCATACAACACAGTCCACACAGACAAACAGACAACAACAAAAAACATTTAAAAAATGTTAGAAACAACCTATGTTAGTACTTATACATTACATTAAACTAAAACAATTCTTAATTAGTAAAAGCTATTACACAATTGACGAATATCTGGCGGATAAATTATGTCAACTGTTAACTCGATAAGTAAAATGACATTAATAAATAATTGACTCAAAATATAAAATGGACATTTTAAATGTTATTATGTATAAATTTTATTAAATATATAAACTATCTAAATCAAATATACTTATTGTAATATAAAAATTTAAACAAATAATTAATATTTAAGAATAATATTTAATTCGACGTGAAAATAATAAAAAAAGTTAATTAAAAAAATCAAAAGACCCGACTGCTTAAAAAGCGAACTAAAAAACCGTAAACAAGAAGATATAGTCCGGTCAAATTTGACAAGTTGGTACGAGTACGGTCCCATCGATCCCACCCTTGCAAAAAATTTTATTCAAAGTCAAAGGTCACAAATAAAGGGTTTTTTTGCGTTTTGTTGCCGAACGGTAAGTTTTATGATAAAAATAGATCAGACAAAAATTGTAGATTATGCAATTAACTATAAAAATGCCTCAACCTTTTTTCTTCTAAACGTCACCGTTTCTGAGATATAATGGTTGAAAAAGTTTATTCTTTTATTTCGGTTTTTGAAGCAGTCGGGTTTTTGATTTTTTTAACTAACTTTTTTTATTTATAACTTTTTAGTATTTTTTTTTAGAATTGTGTACATTTAAACATATAAGTGTTATACATTTTTGAAATCGCCTCTTAAAACCCTTTATTTTGATACCCCACATGATGGGTTTGGAAGATAAAAAAAATTTGGGCCCCACAGTATGGCGCCCAAAAGTCGCCATTTTTCTATTTTCCAAATTTAATGTAGCCTGTGACACTCGCAGGGTTAAGAGGAATCGATTGACGTATGAATCATCAAAATCGGTCTACGCGTTTGGTCTCTAGAACGCGACATAGGAACAAACATACATACATACATAGACTGATAAACACATTACCCTCCTTCGGCAGTCGGGTAAATATCGCCGTTTTCGCTGCTCAGCTTGTATCAAGCGCAAGTACGATCTTGCATGGAGTTCTCATTTCTGGGACGGATCTGCTAAATACCAGCTTGATGCACTAGAGTCGATCGAAAAGCGGGCCAAAAAGCTCATCGGCGATGAGGCACTGGTTAAGTCAAAGCTCCAGAGCCTTGAACATCGTCACCGAGTCGCCTGTTTGTCGGGTTTTAATCGGATACACTTCGGGGAGTGTGCGATAGAATTGCATGATCTAATTCCGCCCAGCCCGTTTCATCATCGGACCAACAGACGTACGGCGATACGCCATCGGTACATGGTGGACATCCCACCCATACGCACTAAACGTTTTGAGAATGCTTTTATTATGCGTACAGCCACAGCGTACAGCTAAGGAGTGGAATTCCCTGCCGGGGTCTGTGTTTCCCGATAGCTACAATCTGGGGGTCTTTAAGTCAAGAGTGAATAGGCTACTTCTAGGCAAGCGTGCTCCATCGTCGACCACATCATCGCTTACCATCAGGTGAGATAGTGGTCAATATAGGCTGTATTAAATAAAAATAATATAAAAAAATGTCACAAATTTGAAGAATCGCAAGGGAATCAAAACAAACCCTATAGAGTACTTGCCGTTGACTTAGAGTCCTGAATATTTGCAAGAAGCAATGTCTTACAGCACAAGTAAAGGAATAAGTTCGAAAACGGTAAATTTGTACCTAAATAAAAAAAAATATTATTTACTTATTTACAGTTGTTAAACTGACCTGCTGTATCTTTATTGCGTAATGAATTCGGCAAGGCAAAGGGCAAAGAGTATGAAAAAAACCGGCCAAGTGCGAGTCGGACTCGCGCACGAAGGGTTCCGTACCATTATTTATTATTATATTTTTTGTGATAATGGTACGGTACCCTTCGTGCGCGAGTCCGACTCGCACTTGGCCTGTTTTTTTTATACTTAGGTCCTAACTTACCTACCCATATGTTCTGGGTAATTTCCTCCACTTTGGCTCAAACAAATTGACAGTTAGATCTCTTATTATAATGATTGATTGAGTGGTTGAGCGATTGACTGCTGCGCTGCGTGTCGCGGGTTTGATTCCCGCACGGAACAAATATTTGTATGACCTACAAATAGTTGTTTCGGCTCTGGGTGTTTGTGTATGTGAGTTTATATGTTTGTAAACGCACCCACGATACAGGAAGAATTTCATAGTGTGGGGCAACGTTTTTTTTTTAAAAAAAAATTAAGGTTTTTGCCTGTCCTGGCGACTGATTCAAGTAAGTTACTTTCAAACTAACTTAAAATCTAGGGCCAGCAGTCTAGCACATCCAAGGATGTAATATTGAAAGATGCCGAAGCAAACCTTGAAACATGGTCATCGCGAATCTTAGTGGGTACTACGAAGACAATACACTAAGACGTAATCCGTGTTAAACACAGTCGCGCGCATTCCACCTGAGAAATCGTCAGGCAGCTAGAAAATTAAGCATTAAATGGCGAGGCGCTGTTATTCAACATAACGATAACCCTCAGACTACCTACGTGCTAACTTAGACCGTTCTCTAACATATAAGAATCAACTGTTTCAAAACCGCACACGGATGGCTTTCATGCCTAATAAAAAAACAATGTGCGTCGCTGCTGCGTCGCGTTAGGTCCAACAGCAACAGTTTCATATTTAAAAAAAGTCCTCTGTGAGCAACAGCTTACTAAGCGTGCTCGCGGACAGGTGGGACTCTCCACTGCTGCGCCACTGGATGCGCTTGCACACTGCCTTCTGAGCAGTGGATAGTTCCTCCGCGTCAACTTAATGAATAAAAAACCTTTGTATTTGTTTGAATCTTTTTATGTGTTGTAACTGTTTTCTTCGTTGTATTTTGCTTTGTTTATTTTGTATTGTTTACTGTCTGTATTGTTTTTTTTATATATTTCATTCTATGTTTTGTAAGTGTACCTATAGACAGAAATTCTGAAATAAACGATAATTTTATTTAATTTAAAACCAAACTCAAGGTCAACACACGTAATAACCTTCCCTCCTGACTCACATACATTGCCTGGAGCGCTACTTCTCACGTCCTCCGCACATCTGGCGAATTTGCATGCCCAGTGTAGTATCGATCAGCTTATGCCCGAAAAATAGATGCAGCTCTAAATGAGACTTGCAGAATAATAACTGTCTGCTTAAAACCGACTCCACTTTCAAGCACTATATCCGCTAGCAGGAAAAGCCCCTCCGTAAGTCCGAAGAGAAGTTGCCTGCTCCTCCGAAAAGCACAAACATGAGCCCAATAAACGACATCTAATGTACAAAATGGAGCAATTAAGAGTCCATACCATTACGCCAGTATGCTCTAAACGGGCACGCAGTTCACCATGGTACACCCATTCCACCGGTTATGTTCAAGTTACATGTTATGCCTGTAATCTATCTGGCATCACTGTGGGCAATACTACTAACCTTACTATAGAACTTGTCCATTATGTACAACAAAAAAGTGAAAAATAATAGTACATTATGGTACATGTGTGTAATGTTGGTGATTACCGCTGAGGCGCCATTGAGACCCGAGCCGTTAGGTGAGGGTCTTAAGAGAGCCGAAGACGGTAATCATCAATACACACGTGTATCATACGACGTTTTTCAACACACTTGTGAAGAAAATAATACTAAAAAAACATTTTCAACAGTCAAAACGAGTTTTTTTTTGTGGTGGGAAAAAAGAATTTTTTTTCCTATACTATGAGCGCGCATATCTAACAATGGCGATCGGCCATAATGAGGTTTCTTTTTTGTGGCTTTTCGGGGATAGCGTTTTAGCCACATACAAAATGGGGAATTTCAAGTTTTCTTTATTACAGAGAAAACAAAAGTTATATTTGAGTAAAAGTTTTATTTACTAATCACGTACAAGTTGAAATTATCTTTTTAAATACGAAGTTGCATGAAATGAGCAAGCAATAGGTACATTAATTTATTTGTACTATTGAGCACGATCTTTTTTGTAACGAAACCTTTTTAAGAACAAAACAACTCAACGAATTAAATTTAATAAAAAAATCTATAACTCACTTGTGAATAATAGCAATGAAAAAGTCACAGTTTGATTACAGGTATCATTATGTGCCTAATTGCGGTGAAATTAGAGCCTTTTATGAGCGTGTGTTGAAAAAAACATTTTTACAAAAAAAAAACAGCCAACTTTCTTATTTTTTTTTTTCTTTAGCTTTTCCATTATAAATTTCTCAGTAGGAGCCCGAAGTCAGGATTAGTGTGCGGTCAATGGCAAAAGGCTCGCCCCCTATTGACGTGACCATACTATCAGAGACGGCTCTCGGTTTGTTTCTCCGATATAGGAGCGACTTTGAAACTAGCGCGGATATGCTCGTTTCTTACTTTATCCGCTCTCGTCTCACCCCCAGACCACAATTCAGCATGTTCATCTTCAGTGTGAAGTTTTGTAGGTGCGCCTTTTTCACTGTAAATCTTACCTTTGGTTCTTATTAGCATACGAGCATCGCATAAGACTCCTGTTAGTGATCGCCACTTCAGCCATGCCGTTTACTTTGTGTGCTACATCGGCGTTGATGTCTCCTTGGTCTCTGATTACCGAGCCTATGTATGTGAACATTTTTATTTTCGGCACGTTGAAAAGCAACGGGCTAAGGGTAGAACCCTGATGAACTCCCACCCCAATCTCGAAGTCCTCTGTCAACCCTGCAGGACTTATGACTCTGGTACGAGCGTCAGTGTACATATCTTGGACTAGTTTAATGTATATATCCGGCGGATGTTGTGCTCTCAATGTTTGCCAAACTAGTCTGCGTGGTACCCTATCGAACGCCTTTTCCAAGTCTATAAAGATGAGGTGCAGATCTTTTTTATTGACGCGATGCTTCTCCGTCACTATTCTTAAAGCCTGTATAGCATCTGTTGTGGATTTCGAGGGGGTGAAGTGAAACCGAATTGATTTGGGCTCATGCAAGTTAGATTGTTGCATTCTGTTAAATCGCCTTTAGTCTTATAAAAAGGAATCAGGTGACTTAGTCGCCAAGAGTTTGGGATCTTTTTACTATAGAGGATAAGGTTAGTGTGCTGTAAGCCAGTCCACTCCCAGTTGGCGTAGTGATTTCAGCCGGCATTTCATCTGGGCTGACAGCTTTTCCGTTCTTCATTCTGTCCACTGCATAAAAATCGTAGAATCGATCGACGATAAAAAAAGCGTAGGGTGTTTTTTAAGATATTAGGGCTTATTACACTACACGGTATTCAGGGCCCTAAAGCCTAATTTAGGGTAGTGTAATAGCTTTTAGGAAGTTAGGGTTCTCATAATATCGACCTTATTGCTTCGTAATGATTTAGTGACCCGGTATTCAGGGCCCTGAATACCGTGTAATGTAATAAGCCCTATTGTCAAAATGACTTTACTTTTACCAATATCTGTCAATAAAATATTATAATAATTGACATAAGCACCCCACGCTTTTTTTTACAATAAAGTATTATTTTTGGTAATCACACTATTCTTCATTTAATTTATTGAAAATTATTTTATACTTTTTAGTTTGGTTTTCTATATATGCTTGTTTTTGTTTAACTAAATAATAGTTTAATAAAATTCATTCTTTGGCGTGCGCTGAGAAAACTTTTGATGATACATAAAAATTATCTACTACATGATTAGGTAGGGTAGGTAAGGTAGGGTAGGTAGGGTAGGGTAGGTAGGGTAGGGTAGGGTAGGTAGGGTAGGTAGGGTAGGTAGGGTAGGGTAGGTAGGGTAGGGTAGGGTAGGTAGGGTAGGTAGGGTAGGGTAGGGTAGGTAGGGTAGGGTAGGTAAGGTAGGGTAGGTAATGTGAGGGACGTAGCCAGAGCGCTACGTAATGAAAGGCAAATCAATTTATCTGATATCTGTTATATTTATATTAATTCAACAATGTGCCTGCCCTTAGGCGGCTTCTATCGAATTGACAATCAAAGTTCAAGAAAAACATATTCTATATATGACAAGTGTTCCTAACTCAATTACCTTGCAAAACTATGTACATCATGCCAGCCTTATTATATGTAAGGAGTTTGCCTTTTAAAGCAGAGTCCTCACATGAGCTACGCCCCTAAGAATAGTCGCGCAGAATCATATGAGGTGCTACTATTCTAAGTTTTGAAAGGTAACATCAATCCTACCTTATCCTAACCCAAACATTTACCTAACGGTGGAATAAATTTTCAATTAAGGTACGGCCCTTAAAAGGGGTAGGCTTAAGTCATGACAAACGAATTACTGTATATGTACTTTCATTCAATTTATGTGCATATAATTGCACTGACAAGTTAACGCCGTCATGCTTGAACCTCCTTGAACAAAACCACCGAAAAAGTATCAAGGCGTCCTCCCGACACAAACACGAATGATGCGTCAACTCGCATCGACCCGGATGGGGTTTAAATTTCAAAAATTCAGACATTATACAATTTTTCGATCTCGTGCATTTATCAGGCCAGAGAAGGAAAGGCTGGATCGCATCGAATTTCAAATCCTATTCATAGAACTTGCACCAGGGTTTAAATTTATAAACGCATTTACTTTTTAATTAAACAACAGCCACTAACTGGACCAATGATGTCAACTCGACATCCTTTGCAAAGGCTATACCCCGTTAGCAAAGTCGGTATCAGTTATAACTATTACCTTAATAAACCCACTGGGTTTATACTAATACCCTGGTTTTAGCCTATGCCTTAATTCGCATAACAAATAAACATTTTCTTCGATGCGTAGCCAACGTTGCCAGCCTCTTCTTCGCCCAGCAGCTTACAACTCATCAGCACATCAGAACATGCAAAAGATAACATTCGTCAATATCGATACTATTTTAAAAAGGTCGACATTAAAACTATCGATACATTTTTTCTACTTCCCCATCCCTACTAACTTTAATGTGTCATATTGACAGTTGACATTCCTATTTCATTTTAAATTTGTTAACGGGCCTTTTCCTAAATAATAAAGGGGACCTAAGACACTAAATAACCTTAACGTAATAACATACATCTAATCTAGGCCTAACTCTCCTATTCACATTTTTTATTTATATGTATAACTAGCCTAACTAGCTTGTGTTTCCAATTTTCTAACTGTCTGGAATGGATCTTAATTCTCTATTGTCTACCTATTCTTATCTATGGTCTGGCCTATCTAATCTGTGGCTAAGACGGCTCAAAGAGTATAAATCCAATTCTGATGTGATGAACACTGTGCTTTATTGTGTTGTTTATAGCACAACGTGTCATACCATTGCTTAAAATGACATTATGCTTTCATAGCATTTATTTGCTGATAAAGAATTTTTATTAATATATGACTGTTTCAGACTTAGTCCTTATGGATTTGTATTTGGACTTTGTCTGCGATTTCATTAGCTAATCCTATTTTGTAAAGAAAGACAAGACAGAAGAGTATTTAATTTCATCAAAACATATACAGATAAATCATTCAAATAATTGCATTAAGTTTCTTTCGATGCCCAGCGCGCATCGCAAATTATTTCTAGGTTGGATCGTATTCATTTGCACGACATGAAAAGAATACATTGGTTAATAAAACACAAAATATAAGACACAACACAAGAATCACATCAATAATAAATTATTTACAACTCTATTTATCCCTAATCTTCTTTCTATAAAATTTCCAAAACTTGCATTTTACGAGATTGAATTGTTTAATGTGATTACAATGCAGATATCCTAACACTAAGTTACATCTAAGGCAGACATGAATCGATTTTGTCTTAGCAACAATCATAGTAATATTCTCTCTACCAAACCTTGAAACTCCCCTAGAAGTTTTATTACAAATTATTTTGTATTTAATTCGGCTCATAACCTTTTTATTGACCGCCTTATTTGAATATTTGTTGGCGCAGTAAGAAACCTTATTATAGACTCCTTTCAATTTCTTACGGATCTCTTTCGGTTTAATTTGGGGAAAACTTTTCTTAATGGCTGTCAAATTTTTCCTTTTCAAAATGACTTTTATAAAATTTTGTTTTATGTCAGATTGAATTATTTCGATATTATTTTCAATGTTATGCTCAAAATCAATGGGATTCAGTATGTTTACAACAACATTGCTTTGGCAATCAGATGGAACCCCAACTTGTTGCTCTGACGGAATCTGAACGTGGTGCTCTGTAAGATTAACGGAATTATTGGAGTCAATTGGACTGGACCGACACATTACTATACCCTCGTCCGCGCTCTCGCTGCTGGATAGTGGGTCCAACTCGTCGTCAGCCAGGCCGTCCGCACGCTCGTCCTGGAACACCGACTCCACCTCCAACTTGACATCAACCAGGCTGTCATCTCTGCTGGTCTGCTCAACATCGTCCTCGAACATGCAGCTCTCTCCATCAGTGTGATCGCCATCGCCATCAGTTTTGTAGCCTTCTCCGTCAATTTGGTCAACGCTTTTCTCACTGCACTGAATATTGTTTTGTGTTTGTTCGTCCTTAATCACAATACTAGAAAATAAATGTGCATTAACATCCTCACGCAATACACCAGGTTGTTTTTTATCGGCTTTTATTTCAACGTTAATTATGTGCTGTTCGCAATAACGACATCTGCGGTGAAATTTCAAGAATTCACTCCTCAAGCAATTGCATAATACTGCAAAGTCCATGTCATATTTAAAAATCATACGATAATAGTAATACGCTGCTCCGTGTAAAAACCCTCCTAAGATCAGGCTATAGTCGCTCTTTCTCCATTCATTTATTTCGGCTACGGACTTGAATTCCGTTAAGAATTCCTCCAAGCAGTATCCGTCCGTGCCTGAATAATAATTATGCATCGTGCTTGCTTTATGCTAAATTACACCAAATAACAAAACCACTTAGCTTTACTCCAACTTATATTTCCATCCGCTTATGGGAGGGAATGAGAGGTAACAGCCCTCTCAGTTATTAGTTATCTCGCCTTATGTACGCCAATAGGACTTCCCGTGCACTGTATCGCCATGCACACGCGATCTATACCGTCTTTAAACACTTTCTTCGTTATTTCTGCTTATACGTATACTGTACGCCGTATACACGCGAACTATATATTTTTTATATATTCTTTATTTACTTTTCATCGGGACTTTACCGTACCCGGCGCAATTCACCAAAATGTGAGGGACGTAGCCAGAGCGCTACGTAATGAAAGGCAAATCAATTTATCTGATATCTGTTATATTTATATTAATTCAACAATGTGCCTGCCCTTAGGCGGCTTCTATCGAATTGACAATCAAAGTTCAAGAAAAACATATTCTATATATGACAAGTGTTCCTAACTCAATTACCTTGCAAAACTATGTACATCATGCCAGCCTTATTATATGTAAGGAGTTTGCCTTTTAAAGCAGAGTCCTCACAGTAAGGTAGGGTAGGTAGAGTAGGGTAGGGTAGGTAGGATAGGGTAGGGTAGGTAGGTACCAATTGACGGGAGCGAAGTCCCGGGGGTCAGCAAGTGTAGAAATAAAACCATCAAAAACATTATGGAATCGGAATTTATTAAAGTAATATTTACAGTTTGATTCTAACGTACATATCTAGTTTTTATTACTTATGGCAATATGACACTTATAACTAATAAATATTAGGTCTATAATCGAATGGGAGATGATTTTAGAAGAGGGTAATACAGATTTTGCCTAGTATGGAACATGGCTGTATACACAATAGGTCATATTGACCTAAAATATTTTTTATTAGGTACCATGATTTATTTTATCATAGAAAAATACTATTATTTTCATTCCGTAAAAGCATTTATTGCCTACCCTCTTATAAAATGCATCTTCCATTCGATTTACTAGAAAATTCATTAATTTTCGAAAATGTATCTGATATTTTTGATATGAAAACCCATTTTCGAGATATTCTGCGGCCAAAGAAACTTTCGAACCTGCGACCTTTAGCACAAAAGCCAATCTTTTAACCACTTTGCTATCTAGTACGAGCTTTTCATATAAAAAAATCAAATACATTTAAACTTACAAATCTATGTACTATTTACAGACTTATATATAGAGAAGTAATTCTTGCATTGGATTGAGAAATTTTTATACATATGGAACCATGCCTAAAATTTTCCCAAAGCATTTATAACGCAAAAAAGTTATTACATAAGGCATATTATATATTTCTGAAATAATTACCTATTCAAGATGTTGACATACATACATACATAAACACACGCCTTTTTCCATGTGGGTAGTAAGAAATTAAAGAACGTCTAATGTCAAATCTTATGTCAACATATTTATTTTTCTTTATTTCTGATTTCTTTTTCAATCCAATGCAAAAATCTTTTTTATTTTCTCAAAATGGAATTTTTAATTCTAGGAGAAAAAGGATTTTGTTTCATAATTATTATTTAATTATATGGAATAATAAATTAATTTTACGTAATATACAAATATGTGCAAAACTTCTTATTTTTTTGGATATTGTACGCGTTTATTTAAAATTATTATTTTATTTGACAATTTCAGTTTTGCCGTTGTTTACCGGAAAACCGTAGATAACTTTAAATAAACCGTAAACCTATTCTAGTATATACATAGTGTATTATGCGTAGTTCCGATGTTCTTAATCAATTTTAATGTAATTTTCTTTCAGTAAATGCCTTTATTTTGTATCATTTGATCTACAAATAAACTTCGGTTTTAAAGCCCTATAATATTGATTCACTAACCCACACTGTGATACCACGCGTGATAGATTACGGCCCACTCCCTCTTACAGAGAGGAGGCCTGTGTCCCAGCAGTGGGAATATTATGGGTTGCTTATGATCACCAAATTGACAAGGATTTAAAAACCTGAGGATAAACATTTATATCGTTTAATTTCATCAATGAAACAGCATTTTACAATAGTGTAGATGCTTTTGAGAATTTTTCATACGAACTGTCATTTTTGACACAAGAGAATGACATTTCAAACTGTCACTTTTGACATTTCGGCCATGACAGTTTCTCGAAAGAGTGCCCACTTTTATTTTTAATATAGTAAAGAGTTTAGACGGAATGTTATATCCCAAGAAATAGGAAGAAATTATTATTTATTTTATATATCAAATAGTTTTTTGGTACAGTCATCGAATTGCTTTGGAAAAGTGTATTTTGTAAGAATTGATTTTAAAAAGCTACAAGCGGCAATTTTTCTTTAGTTTTATCTGAGTATTTTAACAAAAGATAGTGAAATACGCACTTATTACTCGATTCCGTAAAGGGTTTCGAAAAAAGTTTTTCTTTCGGCTTTCTGCAGATGTCATACAACTTTAGTATATCAACTTTGCTTTACAAAAACACTCGGCTTTTCTCGCTAACTGTACTGTAATTGTTTCATAACTAATATTGCACAAGTATCACTTATTTTATCGCTTTTGCTTCGCTCGTATCCAAGAATAGAAAAAACATAACATCTTTCTTTTATGAAGTCGGTTTAATAAAAAAATCCCTGATTATTTTACCCATATCCAGTCGACTATAGTACAAAAAATAGTTTTTAGTGTGGTTTTTCAAGTCGTTGGACGAGCGAAGCAAAATTATCAATTTTTTTTTTCAATAACAATATTAAAATAATATTTTTTTGACATACTGATATGCTTTCAATCATCAGAAAAACACACTGCAGGAATGAAACGGCTATCATTAAATGCATAATAATTTAAAAACGGCAAAAACCCGTTATGTCAACAAAAAAAAAAAGAATTTGACAGTAGTCAAAATTGTACTTTGAAAACATGTCACTACTATCACTTTGACAGGTGACACTTTAGTAGGAAAAAGTCGCATACGTCAAAATTGATTTTTTGACAGTTGAGATTTGTTTGTTTTTCTCTTCTTTAAACCAGAAGGTATTTTGGAAATTATAGTTAAACAGCCAAACTGGTGATCAATTGCTCACACAATTTGCCATATTCCCTCTGATCTCCCGATATTCTTCTCATTTTCAAACCTTTCTTCTCCATCGCCTTATTTTCACACAGAACCAACTCGATTTGAATACCACCCGAGTACTCTAAATTCAAATAACCTGTCAGAGTTCCATCACCATCTTTCTGGTCAGTCTCTACAAATATACTCTGTGGCGGAACTCTAGTATTTATGGCTTCTTTTAGCAACTCTACAATTCTTTGCGAGTCTAATTTCGAACATACTGTTGACAGGGTAACTTCATAGTATTCTTGTACGCACGAAACCTTCTGAGGACTTAGAAGTATAGGAATGTTCTGACTCTCTTCAGGCCTACAAATTTCTGTTAGCCTTAAGTCCATTGTAGACCTTTGCAGTTTCTCGATCTCCTCACTAGGGGGCGTTCCTTCTTCATCACACTTCTCCAGACAATGTCTACTGCTGTCCCTAGACATGTACACATCTTCATAATACTCCTTCACTTCGCCAAGAACGCCTTGCGCAGAGAAAGAAGATCTAGGCGTCTCTCCTTTTTCTGAAAAGCTGCCTCTGCCAAAATCACTCTTTTCTGAGAATGAGGACCTTCCAAAGTCGCCTCTTTCGGAAAAACTGCCTCTATCAGAAAAAGAGAACGATTCTCTATGCTCAGAAAAACTGCCCCGATTTTCACTGAACCCTGAACTTATAGAGACGATGTTCGAGTACATGGATTGGACGTTCTGCTCACAGTTTGGGGAAGCATTCGCTGAATCATTGCTTAAGGAGTCATCACTGAAGCCAAGAGACTTATCGCTCCCTCTCCGAGGGTATTTGATTTCTTCAGTCAGAAATTTCGCGGTTTCGTCCACACTTTCTTTGGGGGACTGCATTTCTGCGTCCTTATGTTCTACAACTTCTTCTTTCGGCTCTGGCTGTTCAGTCTCCTGACTGACCTTCCGTCCTATACCTTTGGTTATAGACGGCCTATCATCCAGGTCAGATGGTTCGGAGATGACAAATTGCGGTAAAGAATACTTCGTATTTTCTAAACTATCCATACTGTCTTCTGAAGAAGACGCTACTAAGGTAATTTCAGATCCTAGACAATCTGTAAGAGATATTTGAGGGTGTGTTGGCGCGAACGAAGGGATGAACCTCATGTTTTCTTGAAAAACCTTGTCCAGATGGCTTCCATTCCCGATTTCCTCCTGTATCATGTCTAAAGGAGATCCAGGGTTTGATATAGGAGAGTTATTCAGCGACCGATGCGTCACCATGTGTATTTGAGAATGGACTAGAGGATGCAACTGGGAATACTGTCCTGTATCCATATCTACATTGCTTCTCAGGTCTAAAGGGGTCGCTGATGCTTGAGGGGTACCTCTGGTTATGGATCCTGTATGAAGATAGCTCAGACCTTCAGTGATCTGGTGGAGAGGTGATCCAGGACTGGCTGGAGATGTGTGACCGGATAGTAAAGCGAAGTTGTTGTAGGAGTGGATCGATTTGAGGATCTCTTGTGAAATATTCACGTGGGGAGAGTATAAGGCGTGCAGGTTGATGCCGATTTTGAGCGCTATGTCCTGTTGAAGAAGAGAAAAACGAGTTAGTTATTAGAAGTTTAAGGCTAAGATTTGGAGACATAACTGTTGGAAGGAGCCTGTTTTTGGTAACACTTGTAAATATTACTAGATAGTCGGCTTGCCAACTCTCTGTGTCTCAGTCTTGCCCTAAATAAAAACTGCCGCGAAACTGTATCGGGATCCAACTCCCCCATCCCCAGACTTCTTAATAATTGCGATGAATCAATAGATATTTATTCCACAGCACTTCAAAAATTCAAGCGCCAAGTCCATCAAAAGTAATTGCCATATTATTATTAATTTTTATCTTGTCATCTTTGTATTGTAACTATTGTGTTTCTAAAACTACCCACTAGTTGTTGTATGTGTTATTTCTGCACTATTAATGTAATTTTATAGATATTATAATTATGTTTTTGCATGCTGTATCTATAGCATCATATTATATACTATGCTTGTATCATATTGCTTGTATTATTAGAATAAACAGTGTAACAATTGTAGATAGGCCAATAAATAAATAACAGTTTTAACAGTGGGTTCACTGTGATGTTACGTAACCCACGTTCACGTAAACGTTAAATTATATGAATAATAAGTTTAATAATATCACATGGAACGTTTACGTAAAGTGTCCGAGTTAGTTAAAAATACTCTTTGGGACCTTCCATTAATCACGTGAGGCTTGAAAGGGCGGGGGGAGGGGGTGTTGCAAAAATCACGAATTATCACAAGGGGGGAGAGGGGTGTAGTAAGATATAACGTGTATTATTTTTTTCGTCAAACACGCGATTTCTAAACCGAAAAGCGGCGTGTAGTGTTATTGTGCGTGTAATATTATTTTTATGCCAGTCAAAAACAACCTACAACCTTTCTGTCTAGACATTTTTGTCATAGTCCTTAATTTCAGAATAAAATTAGATTATACTTTATACCTGTATTTAAAGATAATATTAAAAAATCTAAGATTAAAAAAAAAAACAAGTTTATATAATAACAGTTACAAAATGACTTATTTATGGAGTTTTGATATCATTATGTACTGGCAGAATGATACTGAACCTGTTACCTCTCGAAAAAGCGCGCGAAAATAAAGCCTCGACACGAAATGTACTATTAAGAATTGTAATTATTGTTTTATAAATTATTTTATTTCTTTTTAATATTTCTGTTACCTTGTTTAAGCTAAAATTGTAGTGTGCTGATACGAAAGAAGGGCTTACCTGAGTTAACACTAGGGTGGTGTGCAGTTCTAAGGCGGCGGGATCTGTGATGATGCTTCTGACTGCGAGCAGCACTGCCCGGGCGGCTTCAGGGGATACCGTGTTCAGGTCTAACGGAGAGGCTCCGTGTTGGTGGATGGGTGAGCCTGTTGGTAACAAAGATAATATCGTTTATGAGGACCTTCCAATTATTTTGAAGGAGCCTTTCAGAAACAACAGAACAGCTGCTTAAGTTGTAACAAGCGCAAGTTCGATCTTGCATGGAGTACTGTTCTTATGTTTTGTTATTGCTTACCAGGCATGGACGTCCCCGGCGTGTGCAATCTGACGTCAGCGTGCGGGGGCGAAGCGCCCGGCCCTCCGCTACGACGCTCCAAACCGCGCTGTAAGAAAGAAGAGATAAATAAAGCAATTAGCATTCTTGGAAGTCACTCCCTGTGTAGTGTGTAGAGTGTAGTGCGAAGAGTGTAGGGGGACTCAAGGGAGCGACTAGCGCGAGACGCCAGCTCCCTCTCACGGGGGGGCACGCAGGCTTAGTGGTTGAGCACGCGGGTTGGTCAATGTCACATGTCTTTTATTTTAAACCGACTTACCAAAAAGGAGGAGGTTCTATGTTCGAAATTATGTTTGTTATTTCTTTTTTTATTTGAATAGTATGTTTCAAAATTGGTCCCAATTTAATTTGGTGAAGATCTGATGAAGAACTTGTTATAGGCACCTTACTAAACAACTTGCCTATTAGGTAGGTACAACTAAAAAGTGAAAAATAAAAAGCGTTTTTACAAAAAAATACTACCTAATTCCAAATTAAAAAAGTTTTTTTATTAGTTTTATTTAGTTATTAAAAAACTACAAGGTGAAAAATAACTTTATTTTTGGAAGTTGGTTGGTTGGTTGTAACACAAAAAATTGGTACCTACCAAAGACACCGACTTCCAAAAGTTATTTTTCACCTTGTAGTTTTTTTTATTTGGAAGTCGGTAGTATTTTTTTGTAAAAAAGTATTTTATTTTTTTAATTAACACGCTTTTATTAGCTTGGTATGTATGTATCCATGTAACGGAATCTTTGAACGTGATTTTCACCCCCTTCAAAACGTCGGATTAATTTGAAACTTTGCTCACTTATCAAGGACCGATGACAATGCAATCATTGAAATAGTTTGTCTCATTATGCTTACCAGGATTTTCAGTATTAGCGATTGAACTAAAAAGGAAAAAATAAATAATAGTTAAAAAAAAACTAAAAAACACGCTTTAATATAAAACCAAACTAAAATGTAGAAAATAATTTTCAATAAATTTAAATTAAGAAAAGTGTGATTAACAATAAAATAGTTTGGTTTTCTTAAAGCGTGTTTTTTTCGTTTTTTTTGGAACTAAGACATGCTGGTTCTTTTTCCTTCAGCACTTTGTGGGCGCAGCCTATAAACTATCAACTGTTCTTACAAATCACGAATGTTGGCATGTTTATTAATGAACACCATTTTTATTTTATTTTTTTTTGGTTTTGGAAATCATCCAATGACTTCCCCCGCTCTGGGTGAAGCGGGAGAGCGTGTCAGACTTTTACTGACTAAAACCCACCCGTGTTCCTTCAGTTGCTTGTACCAGAGCTGCGGTAACTCTTTTTCAAATATATGCGCGACCCAGACAGACATCGGCCCTAGCGGCCCCCGTCACTTTTGCTGACAGCTCTTTAAGGCGCGCGTGAAAACTACGCGCCGTCGACTCGGGCCTGCTCCTCATCGGACAGCGAGCTACCCATTACAAGCCAAGCCCATTGCAAGCCCGCGCCTACGGTGGCCGGGAATCGGCTTGCGACTCCCGACGCCCAGGGCGTGTCCTGAGATGGTATTAATGACCACCTAACCTACAATTATATAGGTTACCGCTTTCTTTTCGGATACTTCGCTTGCTTGCCCGCAACTCTTTATGTATACAGACAACCCAACGCGCTTTTAGACGACCCTGACTATCACTTTGGATCAAAGCAGCAGTGGTTGATTACCGTTGATATGACGAACTAACCTGTAACTGCTGATATTCAAGCCTAGCGGACGCGATGTCGTGCGCAACTCTCGGCGGAGAACATTCGGCGCGACGCACCGGCGAATATCTCTCGGCGTGTTCACGAGCTGAAAGTGAAGGATTTGTTATAGTAGTGGCATAGAAGTGTATTAAAAAAAAACATAGAAGTGTATATTTTATTAAAGGAACAATATTTTTCTCATGTGTTTCTTAATAAATTGTATTCTGCTTTAAGTACACCACTCTCAGTATGATGAATTGACGACATAAATAATGTATTTTTTTGTTACTATATTTTTTATATATCACGTCTATGGCAGCATTTTTGTTTTAGCTGACCTAGTGTTGTGCGCCATTTTAATAGAATAAGAGGTCAACTTTACTGGCTTCGTTATCATTAATGTGCGGGTCACTGTATCTTATTTGAAAAATTCTTTCATGACAAAATTCCTGGGATTCGAACCCAGGACAAAAGAAATGGCAGCAGCATTTCACTTGATTGTGACTATGTAATAGTCACAATCAAGTAAAAAATAGTTAGTCTATGGAAAAACAACAACAACTACAAACACAACAGGAGCACACACAACTACGCAAAACGCACACACATACAACAAAAAACACACTATAACACTCGCATGCAAAAATACTGTACACACACTAAAGAAAAAAGATGGAAAAAAAAATTACCTTCGGTGATAGTGTACTGAAAATAATTTAATTTAGTTTTAATGATTTAAGAAACCCTTCACAGTGTCGATCAGAAAGAATAATGTTATCCTACTGTCCTATGTTATTCTACATAACATATCATCACGCCTTTATGGGGAAATAAAGGGGAGGGTAGAAATGCACCTTTTTCCACTACCTTGTCTATAATGTAACACATTGCCAACAAATTCGTTTCGAAATATGAACATTTAGACACAAGATTATAAAAAAAAATATAAAAAACAAAACAAAATTACATAATAACAGTTACGAAATGACATTTATATGGATTATTATGTAACTGGCAGAATGATACTGAACCTGTTACCTCACGAAAAAGCGCGCGTTGATTGTGTGTATATAGTTTGTGGTTTTTAGTCTGAAAGTTTCTTATAAAATGTTGTTGGAACTTATTTGCATTTAATTATGTAAACTCATTGAATTAAGTAAGCTAATCAGGTAGTGAAAAAAGAATCGTTCGTGTCTCGCATTAGCATCACATTATTTTAACACTCGCTCGCACATCGCTCGTGTAAAAATCTCAACTTTTTATGCTCGACACGAAATGTACTAATGGTACACCCACATTTCACCTGCTATGTTTAATAGAGGACCAACAACCGGCCACAAGTTCAGACTCCGGGCCGCTACTGAGCAATTCGAGATGAAAAAAAAAACACACTGTGACTCGGGAATTGAACCCAGGATCACATGCTCAGCAGAAACGCTTGCGACCACTAAACCAACGATGCAGTCCTACTATCCTGTTATTCTACTAATCCCTCAAATATAATAAATGTGAGTCTGTATGTTTGGATGATTATTAGTAAATCACGCTCCAACAGCTAAACGGATTTGGATGAAACTTCGAACACGAATACGAAGTTAAGTAACTTGGCAAGATTCGTTAGATGCGCACGAGTCGTTTTTTAGGACTCTTTGGTAGGCAAGAGGGACGCGGGGAACGGTTAGCACTTTCCGAGCACGCGATTGGTTGGTCATTTGACACAAGGATCGACTGACCAAGCGCGTCGCGTCCACGTTCCGTTCGCTCTATATGGTGGTTGGTCAGTTTACTTACTATGAGCGAACTTACCAACACTACGCCAAAATCTTGCCAAGTTACTTGCCGGGGACTATACAATATGGCGTCGTCTAATTGGCTACGATGGTACGAGCAAACGACGCGATTTCGTCGCACGACGATATTAAACACACACATTTCTTTAGAGTCCTAATTGAAGCTTGCAAGTTATCGCGCGAGCACATTTTCATCGCGCGATGCAATCGTATCGTTAACTCGTACGATCGTAGCTAATAGGGTAGTTGACAAAAAATATCGATTTAGTCTGTCAGTTAATATTGGACAGGTATTTTTTCTTTTCCACGTAAACAATTCCGAAAGAAATATCGTGTGACGTCACGGTGTGCTACATTTTATACTGACAAAGTGACGTCACAAGCCCCCACTCCTGAACTTTGGTGCGCTTTATCTTTGTCAATTTTTATTTATTTGATAAAGCAAAAAATACGTGACCAATATTATTTGATAATCTCACTGACTGACTAAATATAATTTATCATTTTTCTACCCAGGACACATCATAAAAGCAACATTTTTTTTATATGTTTTATATTGCTATTGTACACCGATTCTATAGGGTGAATTTTATTTCATTGGCAATATTGTAGTTCGTGAAAGTATTCATGAATATGAAGAACTTTTAACATGGGATCAACCAGAAATAGCCAAAAGTAAATCCACTGTTCAGTAATGATCGAATGATAGAGTTGATTTTCGCATTAAATCGAGTCTAAATAATACATCGAAAAAATATGGATTTGATTTGATAAAAAGTTCAGGCAGTATTCATGAAAACTTTAGCCCCTAGGGAAATAAAAGTCAACTTGTATTCACTCGTTTGCGTAAAAACTGTATGTACAGTTTTTTGATACGCGAGTGTACACTTTCACAAAGTGATTTTTTATTAATTCAAAGAATTTTTGATAAAATATTAATGATGTGATCTATTCTAAACCTTCATGAAAAAAAAACCTAAAACCCTTTTCAACCTAAAAATTACCCGTCACCTGTAAAAATTATAAAAAGAAAAAACATAAAAAATTACCCATTTCTTGTACAGTTGCCAGCATTTGCAACTTAACCCTTTGAGGTCCGGAGTATTTCCTCTGCTTGCTATTATACTGGGGGTTGTAAGAACCGGTGTTTACCGGTAAAGGTGTTCCAGCGGTAATCGAACCAGTATTTTGGTATGACGTCATTTGGTTGCCTTGATTCGACCCTTGATTTGTTTGAGAAAAGGGGGCGTTGGAAATAGGGCTGATAGTAGGGGTAGGAAAGGAAGATTGGTTCATTAAAGATCCCTGATTCGGTGGGGGTGTTTGATAGGCTTGATTTAGGGGAGTTATGCTAAGGGGAGGTTGGTTCATAGGGGTAGTTCCAATGGGGGTGTTTTGGTACGTTGCCAAAGAGTCTTGATTTGTAAAAAACCCTTGAGTCTGAATAGGTGTGCCTTCAGTTATCGACCCCTTTTTAATTGGGGGTGAAATGAAAGAATCTGACGTAAAATTACTTTGGTATATCGGAGTGCTTTCAAAAGCCTGATTTATAGCAGGGTTCGAGTAGGAACCTGACATAGAACTTTGATTTGGTATACTTTGAAAAGAGCCCTGATTCATATTAAGATTCTGAAAAGGGGTTGTAATAGGGGTACCATCTGTTATAGAACCCTTTTTAATAGGGGTACTTGAGAACGGGGTTTGATTTAAAGGGGTGTTTTGATATGTGCCTTGGGTAGCAGCGAAAGGATTCTGACTGATAGGGGTACCATCAGTGATGGAACCTTTTTTGATTGGAGTACTTGAAAAGTTGGTCTCATATTGATCCATACTTTGGTAAGAACTTTGATTCAGTTGAGAAGGCTGGAACGGATTCTGACATACAGGTGTTCCATCAGTTATAGAACCTTTTTTGATTGGAGGACCTGCGAAAGAAGAGTCATACTGGTCCATAGTCTGATAGGATCCTTGGTTTAAAGGTGTACTTTGGAAAGGACCTGATGTTCCACCAGATATAGACCCTTGTGATAAAGGAGCGTTTTGATAACCCCCTTGGTTTACAGGCATACCAGCAGATATTGACCCTTGGAGAATTGCAGTGTTTTGGTATCCACCTTGATTCAGAGGTGTACCACCAGAAATTGATACTTGAGGCATAGGGGTGTTTGAATAACCCCCTTGGTTCATAGGCGTACCACTTGTAATAGATCCAAAAGCATTAACATTTTGAGGGTTGTAAGAACCACTAGACACAGCCCCAAAAGTAAAAGTTTTCGTCGAATCATAATTCGGTGTACCAGACATGATTGAACCTTGATTCAACGGCGTCCCAATCGTTATAGACCCCGAATTTTGTACCACACTCCCATGACTGGGAGAAAACGGTCCCATAGATGGGGTAAAAGGAGATACAGCTTGACTTATAGGATTCCCAGATATTATAGACCCTTTGGTCCCCATAATACTACCCTGAGGAATTGTCTGTAAGGAAGGTTTCATAGATTTCTGGTTGTTGGCATTCTGACTGAAGTTAGGAGTACCAGCAGTGATAGAACCCTGAGTGGGGGACTGTGGGACCGGATTTGGGGGACCAGTTGGGGTTGGGGGACTTTGGTATCCACTTTGGTACTGCATCGAAGGTGGTAGGTAGTTCCTTTTCATCCGAGCTTCGACCTCCATTACTAACTCTGGGCTAATAACTAAAAATGAATAGTGGAAAAGAAAATAAAATAAAAAAAATATATTGGCAAACATTTTGAAAAAAAAAAATGTAGCGAAAAGAGATGCAATTTACTAGCGGCATGCTTACGTTAACTACACAATCAAACTTTAAAAAAAATAGGTATGCTGAGATTTTTTCAGGAAAACATTTATGATTTTTCCTATAATTCGACAATAGTGTCTTTTCGACCATGCGATATTAGTCACTATGGGTGTCTTTTCGACCATGTAATAACCTTTTACTTAGTTAATCTTGCAATAAGACTACAGTAGAAAAAATCTCAACATTCCGAAAAGCAATAAAAAAACAACATTAAAACACTAACATTGCATCATAAAGAGGCCGGCCGCGAGTTCATTAGTATCCCAAAGATAAACGCTCGACGATAAAAGGACTATTTTAGTTTTGTTGACTTATTGGATTATTATTAAAAAATACAACAAAGTTAAACATACACAATTATCTGGGACAGTTTTTATGGCTTCGATCGACAATACCAACTAGATGTGGGGTCGGCACATGAAATACGTCTCGGAAAATAACAGCTCACTTGTGACGTGAACTCTTATTTTGTTCGGTTTGTCATTATAAGTATCGTAAATGTAGGGTAGTAAGTATATATTCACGAGGACAGAATTTAGCATTAATTTTGTAGTTGACCCGTTATTTAGTTGGTTATTGTTGATCGAAGGCTAAAAACCTTTACAAGGAATCTGTCAGCCTTTTAGTCACATCCATAATTAGCCAAAATAACCAGGTTTTTTGATAAAGACCATTAATAATTGGTTAGTTTGAAGATGATTAGTTTATTTTGAAGGGGTCAAATAATTAGTTAATCTGAAGATAATAGGTTTATTTTAAAGGAGTCAAATAATTAGTTAATCTGAAGATAATAGGTTTATTTTAAAGGAGTCAAATAATTAGATAATCTGAAGATAATAGGTTTATTTTAAAGGAGTCAAATAATTAGTTAATCTGAAGATAATAGGTTTATTTTAAAGGAGTCAAATAATTGGTTAATCTGAAGACAATAGGTTTATTTAGAAGGAGTCAAATATTTGGTTAAAGGATAATTGTTTTTTTGAAACAATTATCTTTTAACCTGAGATAATTGGTTAATCTGAAGATAATTGTTTTATTTTGGAGGGGTAAATATTGATTCGACTTCTCTTCTTTCTCTATTAAAATCTCTCTATCACTCGCTTTGCTGATAGAAAACTTTATTTTCACCTTATTTAATTTTATGTTCATTAAAGAATAAAGAATTAGGAAAATCTAATCAGCATGATCACTATTCGCATTCCTCAGGATACAAACAAAATCGCGTACGTTCTATACTGTACACAATGACATAGCACACTGGCAGGTATATATGACTCACCAGGCGGTCGCTCGGTGACGGTGAGCAGACCAGTTCTTCTGACGCGGATGCTGGTTGTGGACGACGGGGACGCGCTTTGCTGTGGAGGACAAAGATTGAAAAAGTGTTTATTGTCAGAGAAACTGACATGATTATAAATGATGACCGTAAACTAATAGTAGTTTATGCAACGGTCATATAATAGGGGTTACTAAAAGACGAGTGTGGGTTTATCACACGAGGTGAAGCCGAGTGTGATAATAGTCTCACACGAGTGTAGTGTGTGTGTTTGTGTTTTTTTGTGTTTACTAATTACTTTATTTAACTCATTGCAAATTAAATAAAAGTAGCTTGCAAAGTTGCAAGTCATTGACTTGACTTGTCTTTCTTAATTTTCCTCTAGCTAGGCTAATAGAATACTCTTAAATTGCGTCGATCGGCGATATCGCGCACGTATTTTATAAGAAAACATCGAGTGAGTATCGGTCGAGTTGCATTGCAATGCGTCCATGTGATCATACATGCAATTTCAAAAAATCGCTTATTGATGTGATAAAAATCGAATAACATCGCGACATCAGGAAAGGGCCTAAGATTGCCTTAGTCGACGGCACGAACTATTTTGTGCGCGGGGTTAAAATGCATACTATCTCATCCGACAACACGTGCGAAGCAGTAAGAAGCTAGTGATAAGCAGTAAGAAGCTAGTTCGCGTATGAATACACATTTTTGCAAATTTGTAGCGAATGTATAATGATTTAGGACGAAATCAAGCGCGCGAAATTTTATAAACAGACCTTTGGGAATATGGATATCATGAAAAAACCGGCCAAGTGCGAGTCGGACTCGCGCACGAAGGGTTCCGTACCATTATCGCAAACAACGGCAAAAAAATCACGTTTGTTGTATGGGAGCCCCACTAAAATATTTATTTTATTCTGTTTTTAGTATTTGTTGTTATAGCGGCAACAGAAACACATCATCTGTTAAAATTTCAGCAGTCTAGCTATTACGGTTCATGAGATACAGCCTGGTGACAGGCAGACAGACAGACGGACCGCGAAGTCTCAGTAATAGGGTCCCGTTTTTACCCTTTGGGTACGGAACCCTAAAAAGTAAAAAGTTGCGTAAAGTTATGCTCCAACCCTAAAAACGACTTAACGTATCTGTTCAAAAGTTTGCATTGTTGAACTACTTATTTATCCCTGTATGGTGACTGTTTTGCAATTTTCCTTCTTACCATAATATTTATTTCCGCCCAAAGATGCGTTTAAATTAGTGTTGAAATTATAGACTTTCGACCCTCACAACTTTCAAATATATATTTTTTTTTTGTTTCCATACATGGTTAGATAATGATGAGACAAATTGATATATTTTTTATTTTAAGCGTACACCATCAAACAGTGGAGTAATCGCCATACTACGTTTGTATGCCAGAATGATCGACTAGGGCTACCTTAACAGTAAGATTGGCTTCCGTAGTGTCTACCATTGATAATTCACATAACCAAAAATGAATAGACTACTCACCATAGAGCCAGTACTGGATGTGACAACGTTGGCGGCATCTTCCGGTGTCGCCATCGTATGTCGTTTACTGCTGCCTCGGTTCATCATGTACCTGATCAATAAATTGGAATATTTAAACAAAGGCAGTAGAGATATTATAGGATGCCCACAGTCTGCCAGATAATTATATTGAAGTCCCAAGCAGATAATACTAGCATAGTTATTCGGTTTCATTGTACCAAAATTTAAAAAATCGAGTGGAATGCCGCAGAAATTTAAAACCGCGCCATCTATTGGAATCAATTTTAAATGATCCATTCAAATAATGTTTGAAATATGAATTAAGAGCCCAATATTACATAATTTTGTGCTGAGCAGAGTTGATTAAACAAGAACATAATTTTTTTATGATCAATTCTAGAAAATGTTAATTTTACACACAATTAAATAACAAATCGATGCACATCGCGCCATCTAGTAATTGTATTCTATCTATCTAGTATTTGAAACAATTTTCTTTGATAGCGCTGGGACCACGTGACCAGGTGCACGCCCCACCAGGTGGGAGGCCTTCCAACGCAACGTCTTCCGGTTCGTGGTCGCCACTCCAGAACCTTTCGGCCCCATCGGCCATCCGTTCTGCGAGCTATGTGCTGGTAGAAAATGCCTAAGGCATTAAGTCCGCCTCTTTACTTGTGTGTGCATGAAGTATTAAATAAATAAATATGCCCTGCCCACTGATTAATATTATGTATATCCTTTCTTTGATATCCCAAATAAACAATATGTTGTATGTAAATGTATCTCACCTGCATAAATTAGTGTTGTAAGCAGAGTCGGTGTTCTGTTCTTCGGATTGCTCCGCATCCTCGGCCCGGGCCGGTGTGCCACTGTCTGATACCTGTGGGACCAGATTGAATGTGTTATCACAACTGTAACTGGCGGTACTGTAGAATGAACCTTACCGTTGTTTTTATTAAAACATCAGTTGTGTTTTTGATTACAATATTATAAAGAGAAGATATTTTTTTGTTAGGTTGTGTTTTTTATTTGTTTGTACCGAATAGGCTCCGAAACTACTGGACCAATTTTAAAAATTCTTTCACCTATGGAAAGCTACATTATTCCCGAATAACATGGGTTATAAATTATGAAAAAAAAAAATTGAGAATTGCAAAATGCGAATGCGAATTCCTTATGAAAATTGCAATAATGTAACCAAAACTAGCAAAATTCTGCCTATAAAATTCATTATTTGGCGTGCGCTGAGAAAACTATTGTTGATACATAAAAAATATGTACTACATAATTAAAGTACTCATTATTACCTACAAAAAAGTCTGTGAAAAAATATATTTCACTATCATAATTAAGTCACAATAGCAGCTTTTCTGTTCTAAAATTTAATTAGATCGCCGGTAGAAACCAAAGTTGGTTACATTCGTATTGTAGTATTAACTCTTATTCAAATAAATAGTTTAACAAATTGGTAGCTAGGGTTGGGTGGGTGGGTAGGTAGGTATGTAGGGTAGGGTAGGTAGGTATGTAGGATAGGGTAGGTTGATCTGTGGGGCAAGTGGGTAGGTTGGTTGGTGGTGGGGGGTTGGGTGGTTTTTTATCGAAGAAGCGATACTCACATGATGCGTGGGCGCAGAGTGGCAGCAGGCACGCTCGCGGCCGCGGGGCACGTGCGCGCCGCCGTCCGACGTAACGATACTCACATGGTGCGTGGGCGCAGAGTGGCAGCAGGCACGCTCGCGGCCGCGGGGCACGTGCGCGCCGCCGTCCGACGTAACGATACTCACATGGTGCGTGGGCGCAGAGTGGCAGCAGGCACGCTCGCGGCCGCGGGGCACGTGCGCGCCGCCGTCCGACGTAACGATACTCACATGGTGCGTGGGCGCAGAGTGGCAGCAGGCACGCTCGCGGCCGCGGGGCACGTGCGCGCCGCCGTCCGACGTAACGATACTCACATGGTGCGTGGGCGCAGAGTGGCAGCAGGCACGCTCGCGGCCGCGGGGCACGTGCGCGCCGCCGTCCGACGTAACGATACTCACATGGTGCGTGGGCGCAGAGTGGCAGCAGGCACGCTCGCGGCCGCGGGGCACGTGCGCGCCGCCGTCCGACGTAACGATACTCACATGGTGCGTGGGCGCAGAGTGGCAGCAGGCACGCTCGCGGCCGCGGGGCACGTGCGCGCCGCCGTCCGACGTAACGATACTCACATGGTGCGTGGGCGCAGAGTGGCAGCAGGCACGCTCGCGGCCGCGGGGCACGTGCGCGCCGCCGTCCGACGTAACGATACTCACATGGTGCGTGGGCGCAGAGTGGCAGCAGGCACGCTCGCGGCCGCGGGGCACGTGCGCGCCGCCGTCCGACGTAACGATACTCACATGGTGCGTGGGCGCAGAGTGGCAGCAGGCACGCTCGCGGCCGCGGGGCACGTGCGCGCCGCCGTCCGACGTAACGATACTCACATGGTGCGTGGGCGCAGAGTGGCAGCAGGCACGCTCGCGGCCGCGGGGCACGTGCGCGCCGCCGTCCGACGTAACGATACTCACATGGTGCGTGGGCGCAGAGTGGCAGCAGGCACGCTCGCGGCCGCGGGGCACGTGCGCGCCGCCGTCCGACGCGCGCCGACCGAATGTAGAGGCTACGGACAAATACACTAATCAAAACCATACTATTTAAACACCGGAGGCCTTATAATGATGTGTTTACAACAGGGGTCACCAATAATTTTATTTGGGGTCCGTTTTCTAATATAATAAAACCGCCGCGGGCCGTAAGTTTAAAGCCCCTCCCACCCATCAAGGAAACATGAATATATTATAAAGTTTTTTTTTTATATTCATCGATTAGAATAAAAATAGAATTCTCTTTATTGAAGTATCATATATAACAAAAAGCTTTTCAAAAAGAAATCGGTGTCGAAAAACGAATAACATAGGAACCAAAGACACCGACTTCGGCAAAGAAAATTATTTTTCGGTTTGTAGTGTTTTTTTTTAAGTCGGTTTAAGTTTTTTGTAAAAAGTTTTTATTTATCCCTTTGTAGTTTTGGTAGGTACCTCCAATTACCACGAAAATCATTGATAGCCGAAGTAAATCTCATGGCAATTCCAATAAGTCCAAACACGGCTACGATACATTGTTTATTTCGCAGTTCCAGTGCCGACCTTCCGGCTTCGTCATCAGATAAGTTCGATGGTACCATTTTCATCAGTACCATTTATTTATAAGTATTTGCTTCATCATAGACAGTTAACTATCCGATATATCTTATACCCGTGACATACTTTGCATTAAGGAATTCCAGTGGCCATCTGTGGTCTTCTTCCTCAGTTCCACTTCACCAAATGATACTTTCTGAGTGCAAATGATTGCATTGTTGATGAAAATACCAAAATCGCTATATGTATGCCTATAATATTTGAGGAGTTCCCCTGATTTCTCCAAGATCCCATCATCAGATCCTGACCTAATGACTATGGGAGTTTGAACTGAAGTTGGACAGTTGTCATTAAATCTTGGACATCTTCCTAGTTCTTTATTGTACACAAAAATTACATACTGGCGGGAGGGCTTGATGATTTAAAAGACTGAGTATGTATCTACCACCAAAAATGAGCGCTTGAGATTTGGTTGAGTTCAGTAAGAATCCAAAGGATTCAGCCCACTTTTTAATATTTTACGGTCACTGTTGATGGTAGACACAGCCCCAACCAGATGACCCACTTTATAGTGTCGAATATAGCTGCAAGTCGTCTGCATAGAGATGACAGTTAGAAGTTAGGACCTTATTGATAGCATTTATGAAAATTGAGAAGAGGAGAGGGCATAGGACGCTACCCTGAGGAACACCCGCAGTCAAGTCGCACCATTCAGAGGAGTCCTCAACGGATCGAACAGACAGCGAACAGCCACGAAAATAAGATTTGAACCACTCAATTACCGAAGCAGAGACATTAAGAGAGGAAAGGATTCCTAAGAGTATGTCAAATTCAACTGAGTTAAAAGCATTGCTGAAGTCTAGCAGAACCAATACAGTAAGAAATTTATTATCCTTAGCCAGTCTTATGTAGTCAGTTATTTTGAGAAGAGTGGTCATAGTACTATGGTCAGGTCTGAAACCAGATTGATAAAGACTCAGCAGGCTATTAGAGGACACATAACAAGAAAGTTGCTTCTGAACAATACTCTCGAGGACTTTGAAGAGGATTGGTAGGATGGATTTCGGACGGAACTGGAATGGTAATGACGCTGAAGTATCTGGGCGTCTGGTGCTGTACGGCGGGCAGCTTGTCTAGAAGTAATGTTTGTTGGCATATGAAGGTTTACCTTGTGTCTGCATGGCATGCGGAGGCTTCAGCAGATGCTGGTCTTTGACGCTGAAGTATCTGGGCGGCTGGTGCTGTACGGCGGGCAGCTTGGCGGCCAGGTTCGTGTTGGGCAGCATCGATACGTGGGGGGAGGTTTGTTGCTGTTGACAAAACAATAATAGTGTTATGGGTTTTTAAACAAAGCTCTCAGTGGTGAAAACGAAATAAAAATGTGTGAAGTGGGACCAGGGAGAAACTATATAATTATGATTTCATAATATTAAAATTCTTGACCGACGAGAGCAGTGGTGGCCCAGTGGTATCGGCCGCGACTTACAAGTTGTAGGTCGTGGGTTCGAGCCCAGGCAGGCGCTTTACTTTGCGTAAATTATTTCATCACCACTGCTCTCAAAACGGTGAAGGAAAACATCGTGAGGAAACCGGCATGTCCTAGAACCAAAAATTGGAAGACTTGTGACATCCACCAACCCGCACTGGGCCCGCGTGGTGGATTACGGCCTATTCCCTCTCACAGAGAGGAGGCCTGTGTCCCAGCAGTGGGGACATTAATAGGCTGATGATGTGATGTGAAATTCTTGACCGACTGCTATTTTGGCATTCTATTAATTTGTCCTCAACCTCGTTAATTCCTCAACTTTACAAATACTGGACATTCTATGATGTAGATTTGCCAAAAAACTGGACATTCAATGATGTAGACTTTCCAAAAACCTGGTCATTTTATGATGTAACATTCCAAAAAAAAGACATCATGATTTTGACATGCCAAAAATTGGAAACCTTGAATTTCCAAAGATTGGATATTACACGATTTTCAAAATTTGACCATCTGTAATATTTTACATTCTTCTTCTATTCTTCTTCTTCTTTTTCATTATTCTTCTTCTTCTTCTTATTCTTCTTCTTCTTCTTCGATTTTATGTACCTTCCATTCAAAAAAAAAATACATTACATATTGCATTTAGAATGACGTCTCTTAGGTAATCATGCATTGTCATCCAAACTAAACGTGTATGCAAAATTGGTGGAGGATAACTGCTTTAAAATTCAGTTGCATGATTTGACCCGAACACACTTACATACATACACTGCAAGTTAAATAAAAGCTTATAAAATTGGACAATCTGTAAATAATAAAGGGTCTTTCAAATAGAGCGGGTCGATGTTAATAATCTGTGGCGGCCATTTTGTTTTGGCGGCATCTGTCAAATCTGTTTTTTCTTATTCAGTCACTGATGCCAAATCACCATGGCAAGTTACACGGTTGAGCAGCATGTGCAAATGATAAAACTTTATTATCAAAATGAGTGTTCATTAGTGCAAACGTTGCGCGCATTGCGCCCATTTTACGGCAGACGCGGTGGCCCTTCAAAGTCCACACTCCAACGATTGGTGACTAAATTTGAGACGACCGGTTCGGTAAACAACCAACCAACACCTTTACGTCAAAGGAACGCAAGATCGGCCGAGAACATCGCCGCTGTACGTGAGAGTGTTCAGGAGACTCCGAGGCAGTCGATTTCTCGCCGTGCTCAAGAACTCGGCCTTTCGCAGACCACAACTTGGAGAATTTTGCGTCGGGACTTGGATCTGCATCCTTACAAGATCCAACTGACCCAAGAGCTCAAAGTTAATGACCATAGACAACGCCGTGTGTTCGCTGAATGGGCATCGGAACGCTTGGAAGAGGACCCCGATTAATAAGCAAAATTGCCGTATATGGAATGACTACAACCCACATGAGGTTCACCAGGTGGCAATGCATCCACAAAAAGTTACTGTTTGGTGCGGATTTTGGTGTGGCGGCGTCATTGGTCCGTACTTCTTCGAAAACGACGTTGGCGAGGCCATCACCGTCAACGGCGAGCGCTACAGATCAATGATGAACAATTTATTTTGGCTTGAATTGAACAATATGGACGTGAACGACATGTGGTTCCAGCAAGATGGCGCTACTTGCCACACAGCGAACGACACAATCGACATTCTGCATGAACGGTTTGAGGGTAGAGTTAGAGTTCCGCTAGACTTTTTCTTGTGGGGTTTTCTGTAGTCGCAGGTCTATGCCAATAAACCACATTCGACCGTTGCCCTGAAAGCCAACATAACGCAGGCCATCGCTCGGATTCAGCCGGATCTATGCAGCAGAGTCATTAAAAATTGGACCTCTCGGATTCGTGCCACTATACGAAGCCGCGGCCGACATTTGAACGATGTCATATTCCATCCATAATGGCATAAATGGGCCTTTTAAATAAAAAATAAATTTCGTTAATATCTCACACACATCTTGTTTTATTCAATTTTAACATCGACCCGTCCTTGTTGAAAGACCCTTTATTTTCTTATTCGGCTGCATAACTGTTGGCAGTTGATATACTTACGTTAAAGTGCGCGGACACATACAGCGGCGACGGCCTGAGATCAGCAGACGCGGCCCCACAGACCCCCAGCTCGCCGCCCTGCAATAAATTATATCACATATTTACTGGTTCTCTTGAGGCCTGTGTTCACTGACATTTAATAAAAAAATGATAGCGAACATGGGGCTAAGAACTTGGCGCAGCTATTTGTGGCCAATTTGGTATACCTCGTGAACGGGGTCCCAGCGCTAACAAAGAAAATTTGGTTCATATAAATGTCACTAGATGGCGCTATATGCATTGATTTGTTATTGAATTGTGTACAAAATTATCATTTTCTAGAATTAATTATAAAAATTATATGTTCTTTTTTAATTAACTCGATCTCCATCTTCGATAGATGGCGTTGTGCATATGACGTCATTTTCTGAATGGCGGTGTTAATTGTCAAGATTTTCCGCGGAAGAATTACCTTAAAAAAATGATAGGTAGGTAAGGTAGATACCAAAAGGGTAGGTAGGTGGGGTAGGATAGGCAGTTGACGGGAGCGAAGCTACTTAGAAAATAAATTCCTACTGTTCTATTCTTAATTCAGCCTAGCATTTTTATGACAGCCGGGAACAACGCTTCAATGTGCTTGCCCACCCATCCTCAAACGTAGCCTAACCTTCGATCGACCCCTATGGCTGTATCGCCAGTACATCCTCACCTGCGTGTGGCGACAGTCCCCAGGCCCTACGGTGTGTCGCCTGGTGGCGTGTGTCTCTGCTGAGCTGCTGAGGGACGGCTGAGAAGGTGGCTCCTCGATAACTGGGGTTACTGTTGAGCCGAACTGGAAATAAAACTATTTCGTTAGAAAAGGAAAGCGTGACAAGCAATTTTAGATAAGTAGAATAACTCCCAATTTCTGAATTAAGAATTTGAAGTTGTGGTTTTTGACAAACTACTTTAGCTTGAAAACCAGTGAAATTTTGGCATTTAATAGTGGTTTAACGAGTTCTTAACTTCATATTCACAATTCTGAAACCGGCTTTAAGTATTTGATCAACTAGTCGCAAGCGCAACTGCTGAGTAAGAGGTTTGTGTATCTGGAATTTTCTCAGTACCATCCAGGCGGGCGAGCAAGGCCTCAAGCATATCACAGAGGCCGTGATCGCCCGACTGGAGTCTGAATGTATGACCGGTTGATGGAAATAGGCTCGGACTTCTATTGTGCATAGGACTTAGAAAAAAACGAAATGAAAATGAAATGTTGATGTACCCTTAAAATAGACCACTGACAGTATAAACATCCCCTTATAATATAAATCGGCCTACCCCTTGAGAGTAGACTTTTGTTTTTATAGCTTTGACGGTAAGGTTTAACACGAATTGCGGTTTTTATTCGCGCAATTTTTAGCCGCCCATTCTGCGTCATGTGGATTTGTTTGAAGTTGCACGCACTTGCGGTAAAAAAAACCGCGCGGAAATGCCGCAAACAAATCTATGTATTGTCACAGAATCCACCGCACCGCGATACGGTTTAAATCGAACGGGTTAAAATACCCAAATATAACGCGGACTGTTTAAAAATTTACGATTCAGTACGCAGATTAAAAACCGCGCAAAAAAATTCACGCGGATAAAAACCGCAGTGCCTGCTAAACCATTGTACAAATTAAGACAAGATGTTATACTCTGTGTCTTTTTAAGCTATCTTCATAATGCAACGCAATTTTGCAGAAAAATAAAAATGGCGATGGTGTGTCTGTAACAGTAAGATTCAAATTTAATGGCGGCTCGGAATACCTTCTCCAAGTTGTCGGGCTGCTCGGTCAAATAGTCGACAGGCTCGCAGGGAACAGTGACCAGGCAGTCCTGTGCAGTACACTCCTCGGCGTCCATCTGTTCATCTTCTACATTCTAGAAGCAAAAAGAAGATGTAATGAATACAAAAAAAAAATTGGGTAGTTCTACAGTATATTTTCAACTGCAGTAAAAATTTGGAGTGTTTATCGGATAAAATAGGCAAAAACAATTTTTTTTTTTTATTATGGTTAACTTTGGACCTAGGTTAAGCAACTCAAAAACATCAACCCATTTTTGAATTTCAAACTTTATTCTGATCAACTTAAAGTTCTAATTATAACAGCTGACATCAAACCCAAGTAACTGTACTCTGAATAAAGTTCAATAAAAATAACTGTCAAAAAATTTGGTCTTGAACTAAAGTAAGTATAATAGACACAGCGGATCTTTGTGTCTCTGAAGTTGGCTGCAACACCCTGCGCAGTAGCTATTTTTGTGTCAATGTTGAAGGTGAAGATAGCATTGTATAACACAGATAGTTGTTTCGGCTCTGGGTGTTTGTGTATGTGAGTTTATATGTTTGTGAACGCACCCACGATACAGGAAGAAATTCCTAGTGTGGGGCAACGTTTTTTTTAAAAACAAAAACAAAACAACTGCCTCTCTCACTCACGTTTGTCGCATCGTCCTATCTCGCTTACTGTATGCAGTACACTCGATGACAAACTGTTTCTTGCGAAATGGTTCGCAGAGCCAACTTCAGAGACACAGAAATACACTGTGACTACTATACTCTTTTTGGATGAATTTATTTTAGTTAAAATATATATTTTCTTTTATCTTATTGGCAGTTATATTTTCGAGCCGTTTGGGGTTGAAACTCTTGGTCCGTGGGGTCCGAGTGCTCACGCTTTGTTTAAAGATCTTTCCAAACGCCTAGTTGACACTTCGCGTGACCCCAGAGAGCTGACTTTTACTTTGGTCAGAGGATAAGCATTGCCATACAACGTGGCAATGCTGCCAGCCTTTTGGGCACATTACCAGTGGACAACGTGTGAAGGAGTTTTTCGACGCCATATTTTTGTTATGTATATTTTTAGGTAAAGATAGTGAGTAGTTTTAGTTTTTGGTTTAAGTTTATATTTGTAGTCTTAGTTAATTAAGTATTTTATACACTGTATGTACTTTTATCCATGTAAATAAAACCAGTCAAAGATCTCCTTTATTCCTAGTGTAGGGAAATGTAATAAAAAAATACACAGAATTCTGTCAGTTAAACAAAAGTTAAAAACTGGAAGGTCTTCAAAAAATGTTCAATCCAATTTGGATTTAATAATGTATAGTTTTGGCGATAGGAAGATTATAATGATATCTTACCTTACAGCTAGTGAGATCCAAAGGTTGGCCAGTCGTCGAGTCTAGCGAATCTGTGACAAAAATATTAAATTGCTGACTTGCCCAGAACTTGGGGGTGACCATAAGCTCTTAGAGTAAGGTTATTTTGAGATCGCGTAAGTGACAGATGTATACAAGTCATACACATCTGTCCCTTACACACACTCAAAATAACCTTACTCTAAGAGCTTATGGTCGCCCCCCGTATGTCTTTTCTATAAAAACAAGAGGTACAAAAGACACCGACTGCCGAAACAAAACATTTTTTTGCACATTTTATTGTTTTGCTTTAGAAGCCGGATTATTTTTTGTGAAAAGATTTTATTTCTCTCTTTTTAGTTTTAGTACCCTATCACTAAGAAGTGAGCAAAGCCTTAGGTACCTAGAATGATCACGATCCGATAATAAGAGAGATAAATGCGTGGACAAACATACATACACTTTTGAAATTTGGCACACGTGTTTAGAAGCGTGTACAGAGTAACATAAATCAATATTCGTGACGAATTTAATACCTCCTATTTTTGAAGTCGTAGCGTATCAAAATGAAGGCTTTTAAGAGGTGATTACAAAAATATATACCACTTATATGTTTAAAAGTCATTCGAAAAAAAAGTATAACTAGAGAGTTGTAAATTAAAAAAGTTAATATAATCAAAAAACCCGACTGCAAAGATGTAAAACAAGAAGAAAATCATGCTGTGCAGTCGGAGGATAAATATTCTCAAACTGGCTGACTCCCTGATCATCCGACTGCACAGCATGACTTTGTTCTTGTTTATTGTGTACTTTAATCTATACTAATTATAAAGAGAAAAGATTTTTTTGTTTGTTTGTTTGTACCGAATAGGCTCCGAAACTACTGGACCGATATGAAAAATTCTTTGACCAATAGAAAGCTACATTATTCCTGAGTGACATAGGATATTTTTTTATCCCGAAAACGGGTCCTGTGGGGTGGTCCACGGGAGCGAAGCCGCGGGCAACAGCTAGTTTATTTAATAAACCCATAAGTTCGTTAACTATGGGTTTATTAAATAATCTAATCTTGAATCTAAAGAGAACTACCTACGGAATTTGATGCAGTTTCCATTTAATTCTGTTTGATACAAGTAATTTTTCCACCCTTGTGAAATCACCATTTTGTTAATTTTGTCTCAAATAGTTTTAAAAACTGGTACATACCTCTATGTTGCAAACTATTTCTCGCGCTGGTCCGCTGTTGTAGTTTGTCCATTAACAGGTGGTAGATCGCTGATATGTGGTCGAAACGGTCGTCCTGGATAGCCTGCAGATAAACATGATTTTTGTATAGTAAAAAATTTAATTATTGGAAGTGCATTGAATTTTCTAGTCAGACAGTTCTATCTGATGGAATACTGCCGCAAGATTCGTGCTGAGTTTATAAAGGCCTCTTAATATCAAAGATTTTATTTAAAGATTGATGTCACGTCTGGCGCAGTGGTTGAGCGATCGACTGCTGCGCTGCGTGACGCGGGTTCGATTCCCGCACGGAACGAATATTTCTATGGCTAAAAGATAGTTGTTCCGGAATTGGGTGTCTTGTGTATGTGAGTTTAAATGTTTGTAAACGCACCCACGATACAAAAGAAATAGTGTGGGGTAACGCATTTAAAAGAACCGGCCAAGTGCATGTCGGAGTTCGCATAAGATGCTTTTTTTTTGGTTTCTTCCAACTTATTGTCGGGCCTACGTTGTACCCCCATACTAATGCTGTAACATGGATAAATTTTAAAAACAAAACAATTTTTTTAAAAGAGTAACCATGGAGTTTCTTGCCGGTTCTTCTCCACAGGAAACGACCAACCCGAACCGTGCGCCTTTTGTCGACGTTTTATAAGTGCCCATGTAGGCCTATGTGAAATAAACAAAAATGATTTTGATTTTGAATGGATTCCGTATCAAACAAAAATCTGATTTATCAATATATTGGTATTTGTTACCACCAAATTACAAGTTCATAGGTCAATGGGAAGTTAAAAAATTCTTCGGAAAAAATTGTGTGACAGACGGCGGACAGACAGACGGACACGTGAGTGACAGCAATAGGGCACCGTTTGGACTCTTCGGGTACGGAACCCTAAAACAAAAATGTCTTCTCTGCTGCATAGTAATGTACCTATTCTATAGACAGCCAGTTGTAATTAACTAGATAGAATAATAGTAAATTTCGTGTCAAGCATAAAAAGTAGTGATTTTAACACGAGCGATGTAGCCAATTTCGCGTCGAAAGCCAAATGTGAGTGTTAAAATAAAGCCTTTTTATGCGTGACACGAACGATACTTTTGCCTCTACCTGATGAGCTTACTTAAATAAATGCAAATAAGTTCCAACAACAATTTATTAGAAACGTTCAGACTCTAAACCACAGACTATATACACACAATCAACGCACGCTTTTTCGAGAGGTAACAGGTTCAGTATCATTCTGCCAGTTACATAATGATATCAAAACTCCATACAAAAGTAATTTCGTAACTGTTATTATGTAATTTTGTTTCCTTTTTAATTTTTATGTTATAATCTTGTGTCTATATGTTCATATTTCTTAGACAATGTGTTACATAATAGACAAGTTAGTGGAAAAATGTTACTTTGATCGCTCAAAGCAAATAATTTAAGACATTGTGTGATGTTTATAGGGTAGGGTGTGATGGTATTCACCTGTTCAATATGCTGGTGCGTCAGGCCCGGCAGGGTGAGCATGTGCGCCACCACCGTGTCCCGCTGTGCAGCGTCACTCCTCTCCGCGCCGTTCACATGGCATGCGCACGCGCCGTCCCACGCGTCTGTGGAGGTAGGGCGGGGCTCGAGCTTAAGTGGAGCTTGTGACTTTCTTCGAGTGGGCTAGTGGTTAACTAAATTTAGCTTGAGGACAATAGGAATCCTTACGCATCAGTAGATGGCGCCACGTAAATAAAAAGTAAACAAAACGAGTTTCAAAATTTCTTAAATTTTTGCATAAATTTAGTATGCTTTTGCTAACGTCTAGTTTTTGAATATTTTCTGCGGTTTTTTCATCCGTTTAAACATAAATATACATTACAACAATACCAAAAAGTTGGATATATCAATAATAGTAGATTGTTTACCTAGGGAGCAAACAACTATTTTAAAGACGAGAGTGTTTTTTTTTTTAATCCAGAGCGGAGCGAGGTCTAAAGTAGAATCCTGAGTGCAGCGAGGGATTCAAAGTACGTCACTCGAGCTTAAAATAGTACACTCTACTTTTTATTACCCTCTATGTGAAAATAAGCAAGTGCAACTTATGATCAAGAATGTTATGTTTTTTATTTACATACAATTTGGAATCATAAGACATAACATAGAAATAATTAGAGGGTAATGTTTATATTTGAACAATTATAGAAGTGCATCGTAACAATTTTATTAGTACCATCCGCTACAGTTGTATATTTATTTTACAATTTGGCTCGCGCGCGGTTTTCCAGCCGGTCACTTGTTCAATACAATGTTCCCGTGCGGTCCGAAATAGAATTACAATCGCTCATTAACCATTCACCTCATACATTCATCTTAATCGATTTCAGCGATGTAATCCTATTTTAGACCGCATGGTTTGTGATTCATCTCTTTGCTGATTAGAACATTTACTAACAATATCAACATTCCAAATCACTTTTAGTCCCTAGGGATTAATGAGCTATTTTAGTCCCTGTTTACGAAGAATAAACTAGCTCTTTTTTAATAGCTGTGATAAAAATATATTTATATCTATTACTCAATGTGGCGACGCCTGGGGGAGGCCTATGTCCAGCAGTGGACGTCTTTCGGCTGAAATGATGATGATGATGACTCACCATAGTGCGGCGGCCCTGGGCCGGGCTGGTGCGCCCCCAGCCATCGATGTCGCGCTACACTGCGCAGTGACAGCCTTTTCTCCGGTTCTACTACCAGCATGTGTCGGATTAAGTGCTCGCAGTCTGTGGGAAGAGACAGTCATTAGACAATGTAAAAATCCAATCAGCATTTGGAATGTTTTCGTTATAGATGGCATTTTTATCATTCTTGGAATCCAAGATCACAGCTGCTAATATTGCAAACAGCATACGTATCATTATTTGGTTTTCAGGGGTGCTAATATCGAAAATGGGATCATTTTCAAATCTAAGATAGCGTCCCAACATTTTCTTTTTTTTTTCGGGTATCTTCTATAATTTTTTAAGGGTATTTAACACTTGCCTTGCGACATAAAGTAAGGTATCCTAAACTTCCCGCTGAGCACGACGCTTCTCAGTTCGTGTAGGGTGCTGCCGTCGAACGGTAGGGCTCCGCATACTAGCACGTATAGGACTACGCCCAGTGACTGTGGAAGAGGGAGATAACATTACTTATTTTATTAGAATATAAAACAGCATAAAATTTACAATAATCCATAGGCAACGACTAATTCGAAAGCATCTGACATTTTAAAGTGCTCATGTACTCAAATATATTTGGAACTAGCTTCTGGCCGCGGCTTCGCCCGCGTAAATCCCAAGTGAATACAAATTATCCTATGTCCTTCCCAGGGTTTCAAACTGTCCAGCCATTTCGGAGTCTATGAGGAACATACATACTTTCTCTTTTATATATATAGATTATACACTAAAATTGGGTCTACACCATTTTATGATTGGATACATATCAAAAACATAACATTTATTTTAAGAAGTCGGTTAAAAACTATAACAACAATACTTTTGGTAACTGCACGCAAGTGGAAATATTTAAAACTAAAAGATTACAACGGGTTACCATTTATTTACTTTAACATAACACGGCCAAAGGCCAATTACATTAGTTAAAGATATGTTTACAAAAAAGAAAAAAGCATGAAAATAAAAATAATAAAAACAAAAATAAACAACAATGATAATATCTATAATTACACGGCAGTCATACGCTCATCTCACAATACTCCAGACATACAGACAAAATCTTCTTCCATTCATCCGCGAACACATCACAATCGGGCTTAGCATCCAAGAGAGCGTTGAGCGCGGAGAGAGTACGAGGGATGGGAGACTGGGCTCGAGCGACGGTTCGACTCCCCGGTACGGCGAACAATCTGTGCCTCCTAATACGTCTATAGTTGACCGGGGCAACAAGATGCGATAGTTCGTCGTGTAGTTCAGGAGCATCAGTTTTCCCGTGAATGATTTTACACATATTTATGATTTGGTCATTTTTCCTTCTAATCTCGAGAGAATTGTAGCCTAAACAGCCTAAGAAGAAGTTAGAAGGGTATAAGAGTGGATAATATCCATATAGACGCTTGTACAGATACCTCAGAAAAGCTTTCTGAACCTTTTCCAAAAGCAGTGTGTTATTCTTTTCATGAGGGTTCCAGACACATGCACTAGAGTCCAGCTTACTGCGTACTAGTGCATTAAAAATCGATTTGATTGCACTGATGTTCTTGAAATCCTTTGCATTTCGTAGAATGAAACCTAATCGCCTAAATGAATCTTTTGCCACCAATACCATGTGATCGTGGAACGTAATCTCATGTACCATTGATGTACGATGGACTGTACGATAAAAATAAATGCTTCATTAAGATTGTTTCTTGTTTCTACTACCTTGTCTATTATGTACCACATTATAGTAACACAAAATTACAAAAATAAAATAAAAAAAGAATACATAATAACAGTTACGAAATGACTTTTGTATGGATCATTATGTAACTGGCAGAATGATACTGAACCTGTTACCTCTCGAAAAATCGCGCGTTGATTGTGTGTATATAGTCTGTGGTTTTTAGCCTGAAAGTTTCTAATAAATTGTTGTTGGAACTAATTTGCCTTTAATTAAGTAAGCTCGTCAGGTAGTAGAAAAACAAATTGGCTACATCGCTCGTGTTAAAATCTCGACACGAAATGTACTTTTTAAAGGCAGAACATGATTTTTATTAGGTAAGCTCGCATTTGACAATCTAATAATAAGCGATGATATGGTCGACGATGGATGTAACCTATTCAGTCTCGACTAAAATACCCCTAGGTTGTAGCTATCGCGAAACACAGACTCCGGCAGGGAATTCCACTTCTCAGCTATACGCACAATGAAAATATTCCCAAAACGTTTTTTTGCGTATGGGTGCGATGTATACTCACCCAAATATCGGCCTTAGGTCCGTCGTACTGTCTACCCTCGAACAGCTCGGGTGCTGCATAGGGAGGGCTACCGCACCAGGTCGCCAGCGGGGAGCCTGATGTGAACTCGTTGCTGAAGCCGAAGTCTGCTAGCTGTAGGGGAGAAGAAGGGGGCGATTATTAGAATAAAAATAAATATATAGCAAGGTAGAACAGATTTTGAATTGTTCGAGGTTTTGCTGTGAGATTCTGTGGGTTAGATTACCATCATTTGTCTAGTCATCTAGCTACACACGTCACTGAGCGCAGTGCTATTGTGGTTTGTTTTTTTTCAGGTGCAGCCAACTGCAATCCTAGTTTCAGATTCCATAGTTCGCCTCATATTCTTGTATAAGGGACAAATCTTTTAGACCAGACTTTTGCCGGGCACAAATCTAGACTCCCGAAATAATTGAAGATTTTGTAAGACTTCGTCCGACCCGGTGTTCAAATGCTGGACCCAATGCTCTAAAGTCCCATGTAGTAGAGCCTATTGCCATGAACAAGGCAAAGTTCTAGACTTTCGGTACAATTGAGAAAATCTTAGCGGAAAAACAGATCTGAGAATCGAACTCTAGAACAGCTTAGCAGTCACGCTTGCAATCACTAGAACACCTAGACAACCGATAAATTGTTTTAAGATGACAACAGTCGCCAACATAGACAATAATAGACATATTAAATAATATGGACTGGAAATACCTACAAAAAAAACGTGCCTACCTAAACCTTAAAATGGCACTCAAAATGGCTGCCGATGCTATGGTTGTGTTAATCACGGAGCACACACACATTAATAATACAAAAGTAAACAACCATTTGACAGCAGAACTACCACGAATACAACCACAAAATTCGTCACATATTATGGTGAATATGGCACGTACCTACAACTGACACTACGTCATAACAAAATATTGCCATAATGAGCAACAACTGAAATATTGTTGTCTCTTTTGCCAAATACGATTACTACATTAAAAGAATGAAACAAAACGATGTTTCATACATTCTGTATCGTATTTCACTCATATTTGTATAAGCTAATATATGTATAGAACATCGCGGCGCCTCCATGTTTTTCCTAGCTCAATGGTCGCCAACGACATTCACGCACTCATTTCATACTCGCACCTAAAATTCAGTAGTTTTTGTATTTACCTTATTATTCTATGACTTTATATAAAAGCCTAATATCAAAATTTCGATAATTAAATTGTTTTTGAGATGGGGTTTATTTTAATTAAAATACGCCCGGCAGTTTTGGTGCGATTGTCGTTTTTCTATCGTGTTAGACATAACTTTACAAATTAATTACACTATGTTATACGAATAAAATTCAAAATTTTCATAGATCAAATTATTAAGAAAATGGTCTAATGTAACATATATTTTTTACAAAAAATTACGATTAGCCGTTTAGACGTGATTCTCATTTTAAAATCAGCTTCTGAGAGGTATCTGCGTCTTAAATGAATACTAATTCAAGATGCATTCTTTGTATAAAACAATGTTTCATAAATCCAGACACAATATTTCAGAGTTTTCCTTTGTAAGCGAAGCGTTAAGGAATGTCCAAGTGAGAGTTCAGTATCAGAAAGCTATTAAATACGTATTTATATTTTTATGAGATTCAAGCAGAATCTATTGGGCGTGAAATTGTGTTTATTTAGGAAGCAACATTATTTGTTTGATACTCAATCGCTCTTCGAATTTTTATCTATATGCCAAAACTGACAGACTTATAATTTATCTTTCTAATACCTTTAATCGAGCAAATCTTGTATATATGTATATATATATTCTGAATCTCGGAAACGGCTTCAACGATTTTCATGAAATTCGACTGTGACCCGGGTTTTATGGCCAAACGGTTGGAGCTACAGTCTTCAAATTTTCAGCCTGTCTTATTTTTTTTGTTAATGTTTTCATGAGGGCTCCCATACAGCTTAAGGGTATCGTTATTTATAGCTCGTTAAGCAGATAAATACTGTATTTTTTATTTAAAAAAATATTGGAAAACAAAGGAATGAGAAGCAACAAAAGTCAGCAATTAAAAAAATATTATTCCGAAGAATTTTTTAACTTCCCATTGACCTTGTTTATTATTACGTATATTTTACTAACAAATACCAATATATTGATAAATCAGATTTTTTCTATGAAATTCCCTCATTTTTCTTTATACCACCAACTTAATTTTGCGATTTGGTACGGAACCCTAAATGAGCGAAGTCCGACACTCACTTAGCCGTTTTTTTTATTATTGCCTCGCGTTTGCCCACTATCTCACCTGATGGTAAGCGATGATGTGGTCGACGGTGAAGCACGCTTGTCTAGAAGTAACCTATTCAGTATTCACTGTTGACTCTCTGGCCGCAGACTCCATCAGGGTATCCCACGTACCTTAATATTCATATTCTTGTCCAGCAACAAGTTCTCGGCCTTCAGGTCTCGATGCACCACGCCGTTGCCGTGGCAGTAGCCCACCGCGGCCACCATCTGAGCGAAGGCCCGCGCCGCCTCGGGCTCCGACATGCGGCCTCGGGATACTAGGTGGTCTGCAGAGGGAATAATTTTCGTTAGGATATAAAGTCACCTTTCAAACAAAAATAACTTAATCAAAATCGATTCATCCGTTTAGGAGCTATGATGCCACCACACAGATACATACTTCTAACTTGTAATTACAACACCCCTCTTTTTTTCTGGCGGGGTTTAAAAATAGTTTGATTTGCAGGGGCGTAGCTACCGCCGTATTAGCGATATCAATGATAAGGGGCCCCTGGGCTACAGGGGCCCCGGTGACGAGTGGAATCTAAGTTCATAAAATGTTATCCACAGGTTCAAATTCTTTTTGATAAGAGGTTCGATTTTTTTTTTTTTAAACATGAAAATTTATCTGATCGCAGTCAGGATTTTCTCATTTTTAAGCTCGTCCCTCAAAACTGTTTAAGTTATACAAGTAAAGTTTTTGTAATAATCATTATCGTTTTTGGTCCTTTCGACTTTAACTAAATAAAAAAATACAATAAATATTGCCGACTTCCAAATAAAAACACTACAAAGTGAAAAAAAAATATTTTTCTTTCTGGACACCGACTTCCAAAAAGAAACTAATTTTTCACTTTGTAGTGTTTTTATTTGGAAGTCGGTAGTATTTTATGTAACTAAGATTTTTTATTTTTCACTCTTTAATTGTACCTAATAGGCAAGTTCTTTAGTTTAAAGACGTAAACAAGAAGAAAACTATGCTGTGCAGTCGTAGGATACATAATCGCGAACTGACTGACTAAAACCTACATGTTTTGTTTGTTCTACTACATACAATCTCTTTTCATCCATCTTTTTCACAGCCCAACATTCTGATCCATACAGTACGACAGGTCTAATCACGGACTTGTAGATTTTCCCCTTTAACTTGAGGGGCATCTGTGGATCGCAAGTTGTTCCAGTGACCTGTCGCCATTTCATCCATCCTGAGTTGATCCGATGGGTTACGACTTGGTCTTCCTCGCCATCCTCATGGACAAGCGACCCTGCCTACCGAGAGCCGGAGCAGATCGGTATGGGCGTTCCAGCGAGAGCTATGGGCACGGAACTGGAGACCAGCAAAATCGTGAAACAAGTATTCAGTCTGTGCCACCACACCTCCAATCTGATTTAATAAAAAATAAGTACAAAAATATAACTTACCGAAAATTTCTCCGTTCGGTGCATATTCTGTTACTAAATATATTGTGTGGCTGCTTTCCATAACCTGAAAAACAGAAAAACAAAACATTAATTTTACATACAACACATTGTGAGGTTCATTGGGAGGATTGGGTGGTTCGGCTTCCAGACAAAACTAATGCAGCTAAATACCAGTAAGTATGTATGGGTCGACTGGAAGCTGACCCCAACAATAATTGGGAAAAAGGCTAGGCAGATGATGATGTATGAAGCGACCGCATATCATCATAACCACAAAAGCTGGTTAACAAGATTATGGTAAGTCTGATTACCAAGGTTTTCAATAATTTAGGTCGAATCTGTTCCAAAACCGAATCGGGGCACCCCAACTTCACGTAGTCTTTTTAATACTACCCCTAGAGCGTTTATAAAAACCGGAGACGCGAAGGGAGAGCAACCCCCAGCTGTTGTAACAAAGCATAGGCACCCTTGCGAGCCGTAGCGGCTGAGGCTGGGCGCTGCGCCGGATGCGACAAGCTAGCCGAAGCTGTGGAGATGAGCATGGGTGCCTACTTCCTATCATTTGTTACGTAAGGGCGAAGGGGTTGCACTTCCCGTAGCGCTGGAGACGATGCAGAAGCAACTTTAGTGTTTTGAGGTTAGGTTACTACAATAATTGTTTTTGTCAAGACCGGTCCTCCTGCCAAACGATACAGATAGATTTTTGACGGTTAGGTAATTTTTTCGCCACCTTTGATTTTGCGCGTTTTGGTGATTTCAAATTTACATTAAAAAGGGTCTATTCTACCTAAAAAAAACCTACAATAATGTACTTTTGGATGGGTACTGTAGTGGCTCCAGGGCTCTCACTAGGTGGACCGATGACCTGGTGAAGGTTGCGGGAATCCGCTGGATGGGCACTGGACCTAACGATGAAGAGAAGAAGAGAATGATGATAAATATTCTTACCTGATATAGTCTGACAATGTGTGGGTGTCTCAATTTCTTCATGATAGCTATTTCTCTGAAAGTTTTCTTTAAATTATCTTCATCTAGTCTTGATTTGTCTATAATTTTTATCGCTACCTGAAAAACAAGAATACGCACATTTTAAATCATTAGTTTTATTAGTTTTATTAATCCTTCGGCAGTCGGGTAAGATCTGACAGTAACATCCACCAACCCGCACTGGGTCCGCTTGATGGATTATGGCCTTCACTCCCTTTTAAATAGAGAAGGCCTGTGTCCCAGCAGTGAGAACATTAAGGGCCTACAACCGCTTTAGTGCCGTAAAACGGTTACTTTCTAAGGCCTCTGCCTCGAATCTTGCGGGCAGCCAGGCGGCGGCGCGGCGGCGCGGGTTCGGGGCGGGCAACGCAGACCCGTTCTCGAAACCAGCAGGCAGATCTCGCGGCACTTTAGCGGCGTAGTGTTGTGTTCGTGATTGTGTCGTCGAGATATTTGTTTTTTTTCGCGAACGAAATGTCTGAACAACGGCGACAACATTTTTTTGATTCATATTTATTCCTAACGCTCGATTTATTGTGGGCAAATGAAGAAGTGAATCCCTACTATAGGGCAAGAAAAAGAAAAGGAGAGTTTTATCGACATTATGAAGAACAGAGACAATGTCCTGACAAATTCTACGACCACACCAGAATGAGTGTAGAATCTTTTGACTATATTCTTGAAGCTATCAAGGGCGATTTGTTTATTAAACTGGTTAATTACTCTTCTATTTTTATGCTTCACATCTTTGCTGTTCCATATCGGTGTCCTCTCAAAAATTGCTGAAATAATTTGCTCTAGCACGTCCGAGAACATTTCAACACGTTACAAAAATAAATTGCACAACACTGCAATTCAGACGCGCGGGCGGTCACCGCTTGGCTGGAGTGCGCTGCCGCGCCACTGTTTTCGAGGGCCGGTCCATTTGATTGTACGCATTAGAACTTGCCGCGCCGCCGCCCCGCTGCCCGCAAGATTCGAGGCAGAGGCCTAAAGCATACTCCTTAGTAAAGACTAGGTTAAAAGGTTTGATAAAAATATATATTTATGATTAATTCATGAACATTATTTGTGAAACGTGGTTATTTCGTGTAACTTAATAGTTTTGCTTTAAATAATAATTAACAACACGATATGTTTTCGCTACTTTTGGATACTCCTTCAAAACGGACTTGGATGTTTAAAAATATTTTTAAACATACGGAACCCTTTATGCCCGAATCAGACTCGCACTTGGCCGGTTTTTTATTATTATGAGCTTTAGTCGAAAATTATCCGGATGGAACATATTCTTGGGATAAAAAAGTATCCTATGTACTATTCCTGACTGTAATCTATCTCTGTGTCAAATTTCATCCAGATCCGTTCAGCAACTTCCCAAACTTTCACATTTATAATAAACTGCCGAGCAAAGTTCCACCCACAAAATGCCGACAAACACCTAATTTAATTATTTCACATTTAATTTAAAATTTGAATACAATATTTACGTTTTTAGTTAGTAATATTCTGATGCGCTGTTAAATGTACTTCAATATTGCAGACAGCGTCATTAAGCTAGCCTTTCCCGTTTAGGAGTAATTTGATGGTATGTCACTGGAACTTTTTCATTGCTCGATAGTGTATTAGTAAGATCTTTTATTGCGAACTTGTACAAATGTGTACATTGGATAACTTTATCCCGAAAATATGTTCCCTTGGAATAATTTCAGACTACGAACGAACCTGCTGGCAAAAGTTAGTTTTAGATGGTTTACCTTTTGACCCGCAATAAGTTACTAGTTTAAGCTTCTAGGTTACGATAAAGTATTAATTTGAATATTATCATTAAATTTGTCTCAAAACGGCCATACATAAGTTATACATAGTAATAGTATTCATAAGTTACGAGTATCCTTCCGCCTTTCTCAAAACGAAGACATAAATACCTACATTAATTTAATTTATTATTGAAATATAAAAATTAGATTAGGTCGGTAAATGTCAATAACCGATATGATAATGATTCAAACAAAAAAAATATTTTTAACAAAAACTAAACAAAATAAATTTCTTTTCCGAAGTCGGTGTCTTTTGTACCCATTGTTTTCCGTTATTGGGCACAGAGATAGATTATAATCTGAAATAGCACATAGGCTACTTTTCATCCCGGTATAATATCCCATCCTTGATTATGCTGATGCCAGCTATCTTAACCTCACTGAAGAACAACTTGATAAACTTGAGCGACTTCAAAATGTTTGTATAAGGTTCATATTCGGTTTGCGCAAATATGACCATGTTTCTGAATTCCGTAAAAAAACCTAATGGTTGCCAATTCGCCTTCGCCAGAATGCTCATATTCTTTCCCTTCTGTATAATATACTATTTTTTCCGTCTACCCCTCTTTACCTCAAAAACCGATTTCAGTTTTTATGTGACTCGCACACGAAAGTTCTTAGGTCATCGGATAACATGAAACTCAAAATGCCAATGCATTCCACTATCTTCCTGGACAAATCTTTTACTGTCCAGGCCGCTCGTCTATGGAATGCATTGCCTGTGACAATAAAACGCGCGCAATCACTACCGATCTTTAAAAGACTGGTAAAGGAGCACTACCTGTCACTGTGATCTTGTTCTTGTTGGAGCTGTATTGTTTTCTTGCCTGTATATTTATATGTATGTATTTGTGTATCTATTTTAGTATTTTATATTTAGTGATTTTAAAATTGCACCAAGTGCAACCCCATGTCCTGTCCAGGCTATCTCTCTCCATTCTGGGTTGCCGAAGAGATCACAGAACGCGATAAGCCGCCTGTTGTATGTTTGTTGTTACTTTAAGATTTCCGTATGTAATGTTTTTATCTTGGTACAATAAAGTATATATAAATAATATTCCCTTGGGATGATAAAACACTTTTCATGCGGGCATAGCCGCTGGGAGATTCAGTTATTATGAAGATTATTTAATCGCACCCCCAAGTCTTGTGACGGTCTCGTGAACGAAATATATCCATCATCTATTTTGATTGCTTACTTCTACAAATGTGTTGTTGTATATTATATAATTGTTATCTCGAAGATTAGTCCTATCCGATTTCTTTATCAGGGGCATGCTACCACAAAAGGCGTAACTAGAAGAAAGATCGCAAGTCATTTGTCATATTGTTGTTGTTCTATAGGGCAAAGTCCTTTTTACCCGACTGCCGAAGGAGGGTAATGTGTTTATCAGTCTATGTATGTTTGTTCCTATGTGGCGTTCTAGAGACCAAACGCGTTGGCCGTTTTTGATGATTCTAACGTCAATCGATTCGTCTTAACCTTGCGAATGTCACTGGCTACTTTAAAATTGGAAAATAGAAAAATGGCGGCTTTTGGGCGACATATTGCGGGGGACCAAATTTATTTTTTCTTCCTATCCCATCGTGTGGGGTATCAAAATAAAGGGTTATAAGAAGTGATTATAAGTTTGTGTACCCTATCACTAAAAAGTCGAACATAGAACCTCCTCCTTTTGGTAAGTCGGTTAAAAAGTGAGCTAATTCTATAGTAAGGTATGTAAATTTTTGCCTAAATACCTATAATAACTTAATTTACACATTCGTGCTGTTTGTCGCTAAGGAGTTCGGTCGTGTGTTCCATATCTTGAAAACTACTGGACCGATTTTGATGAAACTTGCACTATTCCCTAAGCTGAAAGATACTCAATCCTACACAAAAAGAATGGCCACGATTCGTTGAGTAGTTTCGGAGAAATACGTGGACAAACATACATACACTTATGAAATTTGGCACACGTATTTAGAAGCCCATAAAGAGTAACATATATGTGAATATTGTGCAATTCCAACAATATTACATACATACGTGTCGAATTGATTTCCTTCTCTTTTTAAAGTAGGTAAAAATAATAAGAAACAAAAATTACGTTCATATTTTCTAAGAATTCATTTTGTGTTTAACTTTTCAACGATATCGCATACAAAGAATGTCCCCGAACGCCAACCCTACCCAAGTTTTTAAACTAGGGGAGAAAGAAATAAATCTGGCTGGGGAAACACGTTTTTTCTGTACCTACATATTTCTTCGAAAACATATCATTACGACTGTATTCTCCAAAGGGTTAAGCAGAGGACAAGACAAGACTTTCGGTGACAGCTACAATGTCCCTGGGTATAATAGATTACATTTCATCCTGGAAAATACCTGGTCTCTGTGAGAAAGGACACAGGAGCGGAACCGTGGAAAAAGCTAGTCTTTAAGTGAGAATCTGAAAGATTTGTTTATGAAAATTCTTCCACTGAAAAAAATACCACTGTCTTAACTATACTCTGGCCAAGATGAAGGTACAAATTTAACAACAAACAAGCAGCAGGTAACAAAGCATTGACAGCTCAATCAACTGACAGCAAGGGTGAATTTTTTTCCCCCCGGTGAGTTCCCGCATTGTCGAGGCCGATAGGCTCAGTAGCCGTGGCTTGGTCACCCACGGTGAAAAGAAGAGGAACCTTTGGAGGGGCCGCTCGTCAAGGTTTTTGCCGATTAAGCCGACGACGTCCAACTTGGCAGCGGTGCCGCTTGGTAACAGAGGCGACATCGCAACTGAGGCGGGTCGCGATGTCGCAGGGAGCGTCCCAGGCCCCATACGATATTGCGGCGGGAGAGGAGTGCAGGTATTGCAGTGCGCGGCTCTCTACGGGCCCGCAGGGGAAGGTCTCTATCCCCTGCGCGCAAAAAGTGGTAGGTGGTGGGACCGGGTACCCCCAGAGGATAGTCCGGTGAGGGACAGCCGCTACGGGTTGAGTGCTAACGCGTGCCCGTGTTCCCGCCATAAGCGGCAGAGGATGACACCGTGGAGTTAGTGGGTTGGAGTCCCACATAATTGCGCTATCTCCCCGTGGTAGCGCAGTATGCATGAGCATTTCTTTACGCTAAAAAAAGAAAAAAGGTAAAATTTTATGTTCGGTCTAATCATCTAGTCCTATGACCTTTGATATCTCATGATCTCAAACTATCCTTCATCTGTACTAAATCTGTTTAAACAGTCCAGTTAGGTAGGTCCATCTTCGAGAAAGAGGTCAACCGTCGAATCCGACTCGGCTGCGTGTGATTGGGATGTTGCGCGGTATCTTCTCGTCCAAGTTGGACGCGCAACCACAGTGTCTCAAGACGAAAGTCTATGACCAGTGCGTGTAGCCAGTGATTACTTACGGGACAGAGACGTGGTCGCTCACAATAGCCCTCATCAGAAAGCTTAAAGTCACCCAAAGGGCAATGGAGAGGGCTATGCTCGGAGTTTCCTTGCGTGATCGAATCAGAAATGAAGACATCCGCAAGAGAACCAAGGTTACCGAGATAGCCCGATGAATTGCCAAACTTAAGTGGCAGTGGACAGGGCACATTGCTCGCAGAACGGATTGCCGTTGGGGACGAAAAGTTATAGCGTGGCGACCGCGTAACGGAAGACGCAGCGTTGGAAGGCGGAAGGTCTTCCAACGCTGCGTCTTCCGATACGCGTCTAGGTGGGGCGACGACCTGGTCAAGGCTGCGGGCGTCTAGTGGATGCGAAATGCACAGGACCGACCAGTGTGGCGACGCTTGGGGGAGGCCTATGTCCAGCAGTGGACGTCTTTCGGCTGAAATGATGATGATAATGAACTCTGTTTAATCGATATACAAGAGATACAACATTCTATATCGAATTCATTTTATTTCTGCTGTTGAGTAAGCAGCCCTAATAAAATGCCGTTTTACTTTGTTAGTAAACTTTGTATCTTCAAAATAGCTGGTAGGCACTTTTTATTCTAAAAAAACATGCATGGAACCAGTAGACAAAAGGAATTTAAATCCTTTTCCAGCTACTCCACTACATTATGATACGTTTTCAAAATCGCGTGTTGGTACTGTAACCTTAGCACGGATCGTACCGAGGCCTTGGGGCTCAAGGATTGTACTTCCAACCTTGTTCGGGGGCAGTAGCACAGGGCCTGGCAGGGTTTCCGGCTTTGTTTAAAGATAATGAATGACATGAGCTGGAGGAAGAAAGGTCGGTATGGTATATAACCTTCTTTCAATTACCTTTTCTTTGGTAAATTTTAACTTTAAAATATACAAAACTAGCGGACGCCTCGCGGTTTCACCCGCGTAGATCCCGTTCTCATGGGAATACAGGGATAAAAGTAGCCTATATCACCCGAGGATAGTGTAGCTTCCCAACGGCACGGGGTCTCATTACTAAGAAAAAAAAATTGGTTCAAATAAATCTCACTCATCTAGTGAGATTAGCGCGATATGCACCTCGTCGGTATCCACCTATCTGTTATTAAATGTGCGTAAAATTAACATTTTCTGGAATTGAACACAAAAATTGTATGTTCTTGTTTAATCAACTCTCCTAAGTACAAAATTATGGAATATTGGGCTCTTAATTCACATTTCAAAGATTATTAGACGAATAATTTAAAATTGATGCCAATAGATGGCGCATTTTTAAATTTCTGAGGCATTCCACTCGATTGTTAAAGTTTGCATTTTAACACATTTTGGTGCAAATAAAATTGTAAAAACGTGCAAATAAATACTATAAAACAAATCTTCACTGTATTTAAAGAAAAAAACATTCACGAAACTAGTAAACCCTTTTACTTGCAAGTCGCTGCTAACATCATCTATCTATCACCGTGAAACAGAACCGAATGCGTTCGATGTACAAAAAATTGCCAGAATAAGCAGTCGAAAAACGCTAGTTACGTCGGCACGGTTTCTTTGTATGGGATGAGGTATCTGTATGCTAGTATTATATTATCTGTGCCAACGGTAAAATAATTTTTGAAATCGGTTCAGTAGTTTTAAAGTTTCTTCGTTATATACAAAAATACAAATCTTTCTTCTTTATAATATTAGTATAGATAATTTGGTCCGAAAATAATGTTGGGGCCCACTACTAGTTTAAGCTTATGCCACTAGATGTCAGTATTTTACATGGAACAACTCTGGATCTGCCTTCTGCAACCCAGTTGTTACCTACGGCACGGGCACCCAACGCGAAGAAAATAAATTTGGTTCATATAAATTGCACTAGATAGCGTGATAAGCTTCGGTTCGTTATTGAGTCTTGTGTGATATATTAAGATTTTCTAGAGACGATCATACAAAAATGTATGTTCTTGTTTAATTGACTCTCCTAAATACAAAATTAAGGAACATTGAGCCCATAATTCACATTTTAAAGGTTTATTGGAAAGGATTATTTAAAATTGATTCCAACAGATGGCGCGGTTTTTAAATTTCTGAGGCAGTCCACTTGATTTTTACCCGCCTGCCCAAGGAGGGTAATGTGTTTATCAGTCTATGTATGTATGTATGTTTGTTTCTATGTGGCGTTCTAGAGACCAAACGCGTTAACCGATTTTGATGATTCTCACGTCAATGCGAGTGCGAGTGTCACTGGCTACATTAAAATTGGAAAAAAGAAAAATGACGGATTGTGGGCGCCATATTGTGGGGTATCAAGAGGTGATTACAAAAATATATAAGTAACACTTATATGTTTAAATGTACCTAATTCTAAAAAAAAATAACTAAAAAGTTGTAAATATCTGGTTTTGGTCAGCCAGCTCGCGCATATGTATCCTCCGACTGCACAGCATGATTTCTTCTTGTTTACGTCTTTTTAGTTCGTTTTTTAAGCAGTCTGGTTTTTTGTTATTTTTAAATATTTTTATTATTAAATTTGTATTGTAACACATTTTGGTACAATGAAGCTGTAAAACGTGCAAGAATATACTACAAAACAAATCGCCACTGTATTTAAAGAAAAAAATAGTCACGACCCGATAAAACCTTTTTACTTGCAAGTCGCTGCTAACACCATCTTTAGCCGTGGAACGGAACCGAACGCGATCGAAGTACTTATAAAAATAGTCATCTTCATCATCATTATCAATCACACAGGCCTCCTCTCTGTGAGAGGGAATGGGCCGTAATGGGACTGGGCCCGAGTGGCGGATCCACGCGGGCCCAGTGCAGGTTGGTGGATGTCACATGTCTTCGAATTTTTGGTTTTAGGACATGCCGGTTTCCTCACGATGTATTCCTTCACCGTTAACTAGTAGTTATAGTCATCTTAATCAGACGAAAACCGCTAGTTACGTCGGCACGGTTTCTTTGTATGGGATGAGGCATCTGTATGCTAGGTAGTATTATATTATCTGTGCCGTAACGTTGATCTACGAATGACAGCCGGAACCAATGGCTTAAATAACCTAGGTACTTCTACAGACGAGCCCTTTCACTCTACGACGGAAATTTACGACACAAGAAATTAAAAAAGCGAAGTCAACGACTCGCCTTGCGTTCAACCTTGAGGGCACAAAAAACTGCCTAAGGCTAACAGTTTTTGTACAAGCCTAACTGCCTTATGTATTACCGTTTGCGTAGATTTAATCTGCATGGAATAATATACAAGAGCGATGATAAAAAGAATCATCAAATCAAAAATTCGTCCACATCGCTTTTAATGGGAAAAGTTGCCAGAACGTCAATCATTGCTACGTTGAATGGCAATGCAAAAAACATTTTCTCAAATAATTAAACGACTTTCTAAGCAAAACACAAAAAAAGTAAAAAAAATCAATAAACCAATACTGCAAATAATTATGTAAACAAGAAGAAAATCATGCTGTGCAGTCGGAGGATACATATTCGCGAGCTGGCTGACCAAAACTATATTATATATTTCATTACCTTTTTTATTTACAACTTTTTAGTTGCACTTTTTATTTTTAATGACTTTTAAACATATAAGTGGTATATGTTTTTGTAATCACCTCTTAAAACTCTTAATTTTGATACCATACTCGATGGGTTTCGAAGAAAAAATAAAATTGGAACCCCTACAATATGGCGCCCAAGATCCGCCATTTTACTTTTTATTTAACGGCACTTATCTAAGAACACTTGGGCGGCCAAGACCTACCTAACGATGTCTTAATTATAAAAATCCGTCAAATGGTTTGGAAGATACGAGCTAATAAAGAATATTACATACAAGATACGCACGAAAAACATAACCCTTTGCAGCCGGGTAAAAAGAGCAAAGATAACTTCGTTTCGGAAATCGGTGTCTTTGGTACCTACCTCTTATTTTTAGGGTTCCGAACCCGAAGGGTCCAAACGGAGCCCTATTGCAGTCACTCACGTGTCTGTCCGTCTGTCTGTTCTCGTCTGTCACACAATTTTATGCCGAAGATTTTTTTAACTTCCCATTGAACTTGAAATTTGGTGATAATGTTTATTATTACGTATATTTAACGAACAAATACCACCCAGGTATTGAAAAATCTGATTTTTCTTTGGAGATTTTTCATTTTTTATTGTCGTTTTGTGACACCAACTTCCGCAATGAAATTTATTTTTGCTCTTTTTTGTTTTGCTTTTGGAAATCGGTAATTTTTTTCTGAAAAGTTTTGATTTTTCTATTTTTAGTTTTGGTACACCATAACCTAACCTGATAAGGTACCGAAAGGATTGACAAAATTCCCAATAACTCAATTTAGACATTCGTGCTGTTTGTTCGGTTATAGGATATTCCATATCTTGACAACTGCAGAACCGATTTTGATGAAACTTGTACTATTCCCTAAGTTGAGAGATACCTAATCCAACAAAAAAGAATGATCACGATACGATAAGTAGTTTCGGAGAAATGCGTGGACAAACATACATACAATTATCAAATTTGGCACACGTGTTTAGAAGCCCACATAGAGTAACATTTATGTGAATATTGTGCATTTCCAACAATATTACAAAGACATACGTGTTGAATTGATAACCTCCTTTTTTTTGAAGTCGGTAAAAATTAAAGAATGCCAAGCATTTTACCAAGTGTTTGGGGAGAGCTTCCGGTCTAAACGGATCCAGCTGGTTATCAGTAGTTCACATGGAGACTGCCCAACTGAACTCCGCAACTAACTGGGTAAAACAATATTACTATCTGGAGCCTTACTATACTATGACCTATCAAAACTATTCTGGATCCAATGTGAGAGAGAGACGGAGCTACACACACCAATAGCACTATCTCCTTTTACCCAACTACCGAACGAAGGTGTTGATTTTTACAACAGAATCATGACGGCATTAACATTATATAAAGGGTCTTTCAACTAGGACGGGTCGATGTTAAAATTGAATAAAACAAGATGTGTGTGAGATATTAACAAAATTTATTATTTATTTAAAAGGCCCATTTATGCCAATTATGGATGGAATATGACATCGTTCAAATGTCCGCCGCGGCTTCGTATGGTGGCACGAATCCGAGAGGTCCAATTTTTAATGAATCTGCTGCATAGATCGAGCGAGCGCTGCACAGATCAATGATAAACAATTTCTTTTGGCTTGAATTGAACAATATGGACGTGAACGACATGTGGTTCCAGCAAGATGGCGCTACTTGCCAAACTGCGAACGACACAATCGACATTCTGCATGAACGGTTTGAGGGTAGAGTTAGAGTTCCATTAGACTTTTCTATGCCAATAAACCACATTCGACCGTTGCCCTGAAAGCCAACATAACGCAGGCCATCGCTCGGATTCAGCCGGATCTATGCAGCAGAGTCATTAAAAATTGGACCTCTCGGATTCGTGCCACCATACGAAGCCGCGGCGGATATTTGAACGATGTCATATTCCATCCATAATTGACATAAATGGGCCTTTTAAATAAAGAATAAATTTCGTTAATATCTCACACACATCTTGTTTTATTCAATTTTAACATCGACCCAAAGACCCTTTAGTACAAATTAGTGAAAAAAAATTGTAGGGTAAATTTAGCCAGATCAAGATCGCACGAGACAGACTTGTAGTAGAAGAAAAAAATACCTCTTAAAACCCTTTATTTTCATCTAGAGCCGTTTAGCCGTTCTGGCGTGATTGAGTAACAAACACACATCCAAACTTGCGCGTTTATAATATTAGTAAGAAATAAGATTACTATAGAAATTTACCACTAACTAAATGCCAAAACAAAAAAGTGAAAAATAAAACTTTTTACAAAAAATACTACCGACTTCCAATTACAAACACTAAAAAGTGAAAAATAAAACTTTTTACAAAAAATACTACCGACTTCCAATTACAAACACTAAAAAGTGAAAAATAAAACTTTTTACAAAAAATACTACCGACTGCCAATTACAAACTAAAAAAAACACTGCAAAACGAAAAATAACTTTCTTTTCCGAAGTCGGTGTCTTTGGTACATTATTGTTTTCCGTGTTTCGACACCGACTTCGGAAAAGAAAGTTATTTTTCGTTTTGCAGTGTTTTTTTGGAAGTCGGTTTAATTTTTTGTTAAAAAGTTTTTTATTTATCTCTTTTTAGTTTTGATAGGTACTGCCAATTGCAATAAACATCTCGTGACAATTCCAATAAGCCCATACACGACTAGGATACATTGTTTTATTTCGGAGTACCAGTGCCTACCTGCCGGCTTCATCATCAGATCAGTTCGATGGTACCATTTTCATCAGCACTATTTGCTTCATCATAGTAACGACTATTCTAGATATCTTATAACCCATGACATACTTAGCATTAAGGAATTCTATTGGCCATCTGTGGTCTTCTTCACCAGTTCCACTTCTTCAAATGTTACTTTCTGAGTGCAGATGATTGCATTGTTGATAAAAATACCAAAATCGCTATATGTATGCCTATAATATTTGAGGAGTTCCCTAGATTTCTCCAAGATCCCATCATCAGATCCTGACTTGATGATTATGGGACCAACTGGGAAGTATACCCTTTCAAACCAAAGAAGAATTTTCCAAATCGGTCCAGGCGTCTTACAGTAATCGGGGATCATAAATAAAATAAAAAAAAAAAGATTCCGACGAATTGAGAACCTCCTCCTTTTTTTGAAGTCGGTTAAAAAGTGAAAAATAACATCATCAAATTTTTTAAGTCGGTGTCAAAAAACGAAACCATAAACACCATTCTCCGAAATGGTTTCAATTTGTAGTGTTTTTAATTGGAAGTCGGTAGAGGTCATTTTGAAAAAAAAAAAAATATATAACTACATTTACCTAGTTCAAAAAGTTATGAAAAACCTGTTTAAATGTCTGTGTTTTAAGCTCTAAAATCCGGAGGTTTCAGGCTCCTTGTCCTGGTTGTCAGAATTTAGAGATGGCAACCCTACAACTTGTAACCAAGCAAATTATATTTCATAAAAGTTGCCTCTCTCGTGATCTTACGCAATGGTTACACAATCATGGGATTTTTAAGTAAGGGCTTTACTTTAACGAGAATTTGATGTTTTTTTTTGGTTTAGAAAGCGGAGCTTCTGGTGTTAAGGTTGCCCTAATCTGGTACGAACTATTTTATGCGCGTGGTTAAAATGCCTGCTATCTCAACCGATAACACGTGCGGAAGAGGTAGATGCTGTGATGAGCAGTAAGAAGCTAGTTCGCCTAAGAATTAGCACTTTAGCAAATTTGTAGCGAAATGGGTGATGATTTCGGACAAAAACGAGCGCGCGAAATTTTATAAACAGACCTTTGGGAATATGGATATCATGAAAAAACGACTAAATTTATATTTTCAAAATAAAATTATTTGCATTGTTGAACTTCTAATCTATCACTGTATGGTTGCTGTTTTGCAATTTTCCTTCTTCTTATGGTATTTATTTCCCTCAAAAAATCATCTCATCTGTGAAAATTCCAACTGTCTAGCTATCACGGTTCATGAGATACAGCTTGGTGAAAGACGGACAGACAGACGGATAGTTGAGTCTTAGTAATAGGGTCCCGTTTTTACCCTTTGTGTACGGAACCCTAAAAAAAAGCTGAACCGATTTTCAAACATATCTCGATAAAGACACCTTTCAAACAAAAAATAAACTATTTTATAAATTAAATTCGGTTCATCCGTTTAGTTAGGAGTTATGATGCCACAGACAGACACAAATACACAAATACCCAGCAACACACGTCAAACTTATAACACCCCTCTTTTTACCCGACTGCCGAAGGAGGGTAATGTGTTTATCAGTCTATGTATGTTTGTTCCTGTGGCGCTACAGAGACCAAACGCGTTGGTCGATTTTTATGATTCTTACGTCAATCGATTCGTCTTAACCTTGCGAGTGCCTACTGTCTAGTGTATACATTCAAATTGGAAAATAGAAAAATGGCGGATTTTGGGCGCCATATTGTGAGGTCCCGAATTTTTTTTCTTCAATACCAATCGTGTGGGGTATTAAAATAAAGGGTTTTAAGAGATGATTTCAAAAATATATAAAACCTATATGTTTAAATGTACGAGTACCTACCTAATTCTAACAAAAATGTTAGCTAAAAGTTATACATAAAAAAAGTTAATTCAAAAAACCCGACTGCTAAAAAAGCGAACTAAAAAGCCGTAAACAAGAAGAAAATCATGTTGTGCAGTCGGAGGATACATCTGGTTTTGGTCAGCTAGCTCACGAGTATGTATCCTTCGACTGCACAGCATCATTTTCATCTAGGTATTTACGTCTTTTAATTTCGCTTTTTAAGCGTAACCGCTTAAAAAGCGAACTGAGAGTTTTTCCCATTTTCCGTAGGGGGTAAAAAAGGGATTAATTGGTCTCGGTTACCTTTATTCTCCCGCTCTTCATTTCTGAATAAATATTAACTAACTCATCTTCAAAATGATTCCTCGAAATATCCCCGAAAGTTATTTGCAAGCGTTTCCTTTACCGATATTATTAAAAACAACAATTAATAAATCGATTGATGATGATAATATTTTTCCGTTGGCCTCCTATTAAAATTGATACGAAAATATTGATTTTCCAAATGATTACTGAGAAATATTATGATTGGCTTAACTTCATATCAAAAGTGTTTGTTTTGATTATGGTAGGTGACAAGTTCGATGCACGTGCGAGGTAAAATGAAAGTCATAGAGGATTTTGCTAAATTTGAATATTTTCAATACCAGTACGTTATATGGAGCTGCCTGAACAATCCAGTAACTGGTTAATATGACCACTTGCTAAGACTGGAGTCATATGTTTGGGTTCTAAGTATCAGTAAAAAACCGGCCAAGTGCGAGTCGAACTCGCGCACGAAGGGTTCCGTACTATTATCGCAAAATACGGCAATAAAATGGCGTTTGCTGTTATAGCGGCAAAAGAAATACATCATCTGTGAAAATTTCAACTGTCTAGTTGACGGTTCATGAGAAACAGCCTGGTGACAGACAGACAGACGGACCGCGGAGTCTTAGTAATAGGGTTCCATTTTTACCATTAGGGTACGGAACCCTAAAAAATGATAATTCTATTTAGTCCGTCAGTGAAATTATCAAATAATATTGAACCCGTATTTTTTTCTTTATCAAATAAATAAAAAATTGACACAGATTAAGTGCATCAAAGTTCAGGAGTAGGGGCTTGTGACGTCACTGTGTCAGCATAAATAGTACCACAACGTGACGTCACACGATATTTCGACGCACTGTATCGTCGTCACTCTATGTTTACGAGTCAAAAGAAAAAAATACGTTTCCAATATTTTTAGGGTTCCGTAACCAAAGGGTAAAAACGGGACCCTATTACTAAGACTCTGCGGTCCGTCTGTCTGTCTGTCACCAGGCTGTGTCTCATGAACCATGATAGCTAGACAGTTGAAATTTTTACACTGTTGCCGCTATAACAACAAATTTTAGCAAATAAATGATTATATTATAATGATGATTATGAAATACTAAAAACAGAATAAAATAAATATTTAAGTACAACAAGCGTTATTTTTTTGCCGTTTTTTGCGATAATATTACGGAATCCTTCGTGCGCGAGTCCGACTCGCACTTGGCTACCTGGCGGACAAAAAATATCTTTCAGTCAACTAGGTACTTTATTGCCAAACTTAATCGTCAGTAGGTGGAGCAAATTGCTCACAGAAGTGACGGCCGCCGATGGGGCCGAAAGGTTCTACAGTGGCATTCTGTTAAATCGTTCATTAATTATATAAATTATTATTGTTATTGAAAGTTATTGTTAATTATAATGAGATTTTTTATTTCGTGGACTAAACTGACATTTGGGGGGTTGTCACTTTATCGTCCCATAAAAATAGTGTCGTACCCTAACTATCCTGAGTGATCGAAAGTTAATCGAAAATCGAAGTAGATCGAAAATGAAACTACTTCACGGCAAAAAAAATAATTGTTTTGAAACTAGCGGCCCTTATTTAGTTTCTAGTCATTTATGACAGACTTCATTTTATCGACCGCAATTATTTTATTGTTGATTTCATATTTAACACAATAAAAGTTTACTGTTATATTTAAATATATTACGTTTATATTCATAAAACATTTATTTACACCAATTAGTAAAAATAAATTGAGGAGTCATGTCACATCGATTCGATGAATCACGTATGATTGAGCCTTACCTACAACACTATGCACCGCGCTTGCAACATTTTAAAAAAATAAGGGCATTGGCAGCTGTCAGTTTGGTCCACGAAATTAAAAATCACAGTATAGAGGATTTTTTTTTTGTGTTTTTAATTTAATTTTTATCTATTGTAATTTCGACTCAATGTATTTTGTTACGAAATAAATGACTTATGACTTATGGCGATCGCGTACCGGAAGATGCAGCGATGGAAGCCCTTCCACGAGGTGGGCCGATGACCGGGTGAAGGTTGCGATGCGAGAAACAGTCATGAGCGGTCGATATAAGGACGCTTGGAGACTACGTCCAGAAGTGGATGTTCTTCGGCTGTCATAATAATCTATCAGAAGCATTTCTGAATAGGTAATAGAGCTTTTTGGCACTAGGTGGACCCATCAAGGTCTGGTTTAGGCTGCGGGGGACGACATGGTAGGCGTAGTGGTTGAGCGATCGAAGGGGAAGGGCCTACAGATACTTGTGCCAGATCTGGGTGTCTTGTGTCATCATCATCGACATCAGCCTATTAATGTTCCCACTGCTGGGACACAGGCGTCCTCTGTGAGAGAGGATGGGCCGTAATCCACCACGCCGCCTAGTGCGGGTTGGTGGATGTCACATGTCGCCGATTTTTTGGTTCTAGGACATACCGGTTTCCTCACGACATTTTCCTTCACCGTTTTTAGAGCAGTGGTAATGAAATACATTTACACAAAGTAAAGCGCCTGCCTGGGTTCGAACCCACAACCTACAACTTGTAAGTCGCGGCCAATACCACTGGGCCACCACTGCTCTCTCACTGGTGTTTTTTGTAAGTTAATTTAAATGTTTGTAATTGTAAACACGCTCACGATACAGGAAGAAATTCCTAATTAAAATTTCCCCTGGATGCGAGACGCACAGGATCTGTTGATGTTGCTACACTTACGTTAGGCACGGTAATGATATTTACAATCACAAAACTAGAAAGAAACTCAAGTAGATAGAGGCGGGCAGCCCTAACGCGTGTTTACGTGACGCGCGCTTGTAGGCACTTATTTCAAGTACAGGGCCGAGTCACAATACTGTTAGATATCATTACCGTGGATTAGGTCTATGTTCTGAAACAATGTTAAGAGCTTTTTGTGGCGATTTTTGTGAGGAAGTAAGTACTACCACCACAACTATTACTGCTGCCAAGCAGCGTTGCTGTGTCCTGAAAGGGTTTTGTTGCCGGTGTAGTTTAGTGAGACGTTTTAGCATTGTCTCTGGAATGGCAACGCTACATTACGTCAAGTCAAGAGTAAATAGATTACTTCTAAACAAGCGTGCTCCATCGTCGACCACATCATCGCTTACCATCAGGCGAGACAGTAAACAAACGCGAGCATATCAGTAACAAAAACCGGCCAAGTGCAAGTCGGACTCGTGCACGAAGGGTTCCGTACCATTATCCCAAAACGGTGAAAAAATCACGTTTATTGTATGGGAGCCCCACTTAAACATTTATTTTATTCTGTTTTTAGTATTTGTTGTTATAGCGGCAACAGAAATACATTATCTGTGAAAATTTCAACTGTCTAGCTATCACGGTACAGTGTAGTCTTAGTAATAGGGTCCCGTTTTTGCCCTTTGGCTACGGAATCCTAAAAAGCTTGGTTGCTAACCTACAGTTATCCTCGTAGCAAACCATTGTATACTAACACGTGTATAGATAGGTCATAAATAATGATAGTATTTATGTGTGTACCTATTTCAGTTCAGTCTGGATCTATCCAGGAAAACGAGCAGGAAATCCTAGGTGTTACCTATAGACTGCGTCTAAATTGATGGTGACATAATCGTTGAGGATGAGTTACTAGTAAAGGCTTGGAGGTGCATACCGCGTTAAACAATGGCTTTACAAAGATTTATAGGAAACTTTTCATCATCATCATAGCAGCCGAAAGACGTCCACTGCTGGACATAGGCCTCCCCCAAGCGTCGCCACATTGACCGGTCCCGTGCGTCCCGCATCCAGCGGATCCCCGCAACCTTCACCAGGTCATCGGTCCACCTGGTGGGAGGTCTTCCAACGCAACGTCTTCCGGTTCGCGGTCGCCACTCCAGAACCTTTCTGAAAACTTTTTAGTTAACATATTTTTTTTCGGGTTAGGTACATTTAAACATATAAGTGTTATATATATTTTTGTAATCACCTCTTAAAACCCTTTATTTTGATACCCCACGATGGGAATGGAAGAAAAAAGAACCGGCCAAGTGCGAGTCGGACTCGCGCACGAAGGGTTCCGTACCATTATCGCTAAAAACGGCAAAAAAAACACGTTTGTTTATGGGAGCCCCACTTAAATCTTAATTTTATTCTGTTTTTAGTATATTTTTTCATAGCGGCAACAGAAATACATCATCTGTGAAAATTTCAACTGTCTAACTATCACGGTTCATGAGATACACCCTGGTGACAGACAGACGGACCGCGAAGTCTCAGTAATAGGGTCCCGTTTTTACCCTTTGGGTACGGAACCCTAAAAATGAGAGAATATCAAAGAAATAATCTGAATTATCAATATTGGTATTTGTTAGTAACATATACGTAATAATAAACGTTATCACAAAATTTAAAGTTTATAGGTCAATAGGAAGTTAAAAAATTCTTCGGAACAAAATTTTGTTAAAATGCTGACTGGTGGCTTCTCATTCCTTTTATTTCCAATATATTTTAAAACAAAAAATTCAGTATTAACGAGCTCTAAACAACGACACCCCAATCGATGGGGTAGATCAGAATTTTAAACTCTTACAATGGCGGGACATGCACCCTAATTGCGTAACTAACCTACCCTATAACTGAAGCATGCGCGCTCCCTTTCATTTTGTCAACTCTACAGTATTCATAGCGTGTTTTACGCTATCGATTAAACCGGATTTCCGGGGCCTATTCGGATTTTTGAATATATGAAGCAATGAATGCAAGTAAAGCATGCGTGAGCCATTTTTTAGGGTTCCGTACCCAAAGGATAAAAACGGGACCCTGTTACTAAGACTCCACGATCCGTCTGTCTGTCCGTCTGTCACCAGGCTATTTCTCATGAACCGTGATAGCTAGGCAGTTGCAATTTTCACAGATGATGTATTTCTGTTGCCGCTATAACAACAAATACTAAAAACAGAATGAAATAAATATTTAAGTGGGGTTCCCATACAACAAACGTGATTTTTTTGCCGTCCGACTCGCACTTGGCCGGTTTTTTATATCTGCACATCACATGGCGGTTTTCTAATGATGTTTTTGTTTATCGATTTTAGAGTAAAAACTAGACTATTTGTTGTTTTAAACCAGGAAATACAACAGGCAGAATATCCCAGGAGGTAACGCGAGTTAACTTTGTTGTACAGGCTAATATCAATATGTTAATACAAATCTATACGCAGAAATAACTACTAAAAATCCGTATGGGGAATATAGAGGAATTAATTGTTAGTTTGTGTTTTTTAGAGTTCCGTACCCAAGGGTAAAAACGGGACGCTATTACTAAGACTCCACTGTCCAGGCTGTATCTCATGAACCGTGATAGCTTAACCGTTGAAATTTTCACAGATATATTTCTGCTGCCGCTATAACAACAAGTACAAAAAACAGAATAAAATAAATATTTAAGTAGGGCTGGCATACAACAAACGTGATTGTTTTGCCGTTTTTTTGCGATAATGGTACGGAACTCTTCGCGCGAGTCCGACTCGCACTTATCCGGTTTTTTCACGTCGTTTATGTTCATACATCTACGAGGATTATAGTCAGATGTACGGCTGAAGGGCTATGCAGTTGTGTACGACAATTTACCAGTCATGTTTAAGGCGCAGATATCCCTGAGTAGCTGATTTTAAAATGAGAATCACGTCTAAACGGCTAGCCGTATTTTTTTGGAAAAAATATATGTTACATTAGACCATTTTATTAATAATTTGATCTAAGAAAATTTTGAGTTTTATTCGTATAACATGGTGTAATTAATTTGTAAAGTAATGACTAAAACGGACAAAAACACGACAATCGCACCAAAACCGCTGGGCGTATTTTAATGAAATCGACACCATCTCAAAGACAATTTACTTATCTATATTTTGATCTGAGGCTTTTTTTAAAAGTTATAGAATAATAAGGAAAGTACAAAAACTACTAAATTTTGGGTCGCGCGGGTGTGAAACGAGAGCGTGTTTTGTTCCCTCTAGGTCGTTGGCGTTAGTCGTCGTCTTAAGACGCAGATATCCCTGATTTCAAATCCAGACTGCTACAGGTAGAATCAAACCTAATGACGATTCGACACGCTCCGCGAGTTACTACGCAGTAGCAAATTCGTTTGACGTCGGGGATGACGGTAGTACTGCACAACGAAACGCGAACTTCAAAGACGTCATTAAATTTGAATAGACCTATACAGAACGAAATGGCGAAAAATTCTGATGGCCACCAAAGTATTTACTTATTTTCATGAGTTTATTAATTGACCTTGGCAATAATGATTAGTTACCTACATAAGGAAAATAAACGGAACATCTAAACAAAGAATGTTCTATTTGACTAACATGTCAAAAATATAAATGTTGTTTGTCAACACGGTTCTCACAATTTATCACACAAAGAAAGGATAAACATGTGAGAAAATACTATGAAGCACATATGTTGTATGACAACGATACACATAATCAATCAATTTCTTGATTATGATAAAACTGATTGACATATTGTTTTGATTCTTTATTTTATTTTTTACGAGTTGCGTCCGAATAGTTTCCATTTTGCTGAGCTTGCATATTTATTGTATTCATACAGCACGTTTTAATCTATCTGAAAGCATGAGGATAGGATAGATGGAACCCCTTTTTCCACACTTAGACTTCCATTTGGTCCGTTGTGCGTGCAGGCCTCCTCTCTGTGAGAGGGAATGGGCCGTAATCCACCATGCGTCCCAGTGTGGGTTGGTGGATATTACAAGTCTTCGAATTTTAGGTTCTAGGACATGCCGGTATCCTTGCGATTTTTCCTTTACCGTTTTGAGAGCATTGGTTGTGAAATAATTTGCACTAAGTAAAGCGCTTGTCTGGGTATGAAGCCACAACAAAAACTTGTAAGTCCCTAAACAAAAACCTAACCTTTTATTCTGCAGGTAGTTCAGAAAAGACGGATATGTCAAAAACAGCTGATCCAATGTTTTTTGATTAACAAGCAACAATCATTGGATCAGCTGTTATTTGAATAAGTTAGCTGCTTCCATCAAAAGACACAAAAACAGCGCAAATGATCTTGTGTTTAGCTTTTTCTCAACATGTTGGGGTCGGCTACAAGTTGATACAGTTGCTGGCCTGGTGGTAACGGCCGCAACTTACAAGTTGTAGGTTGTGTGTTCGAACTCAGGCAGGCACTTTACTTTGTGTAAATTATTTCATCACCACTGCTCTCTAAATGGTGAAGGAAAACATTGTGAGGAAACCGGCATGTCCTAGAACCAAAACTTCAAAGACATATGACATCCAGCAACCCGCACTGGGCCCGCGTGGTGGATTACGGCCCAATTCCCTCTCACAGAGAGACACACTGGTTCCCACTGCTGGCACACAGGCCTCCTGTGTCCCAGCAGTGGGAACCATAATAGGCTGATGATGATGACATGGAGCCACTGCCTATCTGACACCCACAACCCAGTTACTGGGAACAATGAAATATGTCATTCTTATTGGGATATTAATGGTGCATCTTTAGATCATTATCAAATTTGGCCAAGACAAAGAAGATGCCAATTGGAAAATTTAATTTATTTATTTTATTGACTACTTATCATTAGTTATACACTGACACCATAATAGGGAGGACTAATTGCTTTTGTTTAATTGTTTATCCATATGATAAGAGCATTCTTAGAAACACATGCACAAAATTTTATGTGATCTGTCAAATTAGGAAAACATTTTTTTGGTTCAAGAATGACTGTCTATCAGTGTGTTAGATTATATCTCAAGAATGTTTAATGTATTGTTTTTGATAAAGTTATCAAGTAGAAACTGCCTTTTGTTCTCCCAAAATCGATTTCGAAACAAAAGTTTTGCTATGTAATTATTGTAGGATGGTCGTGTCTCGCTCATAGTACGCATTTAAACGAAATAGTACCAGTTGTAACGAGACACTGGAGTAATTGATCAAGTGAGGACTGAATGAAGCCATCAATTGGTGATAATTGAAGCAAAAAACAATGAAAAAGGTCGCTGAAAAATAAATTACCCATTCGCGCCATTTTGTACGAGAAACATGAATTATTAAGATAAAACAAGGCAAAGGCAGAAAGAAAAACAAAAATCCTCTGCATTCGAACTTTTTCCACAAAAATTTTCTAAAGTATAATCCGACCGATTGGAAAAGTGTCGACTATGTTAGCCGGTTTATAGTAAACAATGTACAATCAAACTGGTTTGTTTAATGTTATTTTTTTTAACAAACACGTTCTCGCCCCTCGTACATCAGCTAGTTGTAGATTAAAACGGGTTATATTGTAATGTTTGGCAAACCTGACCGCTGCCGATGGAAGGCTTCGGGCGAATGGAAAAAACCACTTAAGTTTAACACAACACGAGAACAACTCACTACACTGCTGAGATCGCACTGACACCTTCAAAGACACTTTATAAACGTGTAATACAGGAATTAAACACTAAAACCACAGTGTTATGCGACATTACGACAAAAGGGTACGCACCTTACTCTTAGTTATTATGTGTGTAGCGAGTTTTACAACAGCGAAATTTCCCGTGCCAATCGTTTTCTCCAGCTCGTAATTGCCGACACACACGAGCTGGTCTATCGGGAAATGTTTGCTTTTGTGTATTGGCTTCATATTGCTGGCCATTTCGTGAGAAACTTGAAATAATTCGCTCAACCTCACATTCCCACCGAGCGAAATTCGTCTACTGGCGTTAGTTCAGGCCGACTGCCGCAATGGCGCCACTGTCACTCACGTCATTCGCTTTGGGATGTTCATGTGCGCCCCTCGATGTTTCATTAACAAACACTATTTAATTTATATTAAATTCACATTTAGACGCACAGTTCAATATGAAATCATGATGATTTCACTTCGCGATCACTACGATCACACTAGGAACGTCAAACAGGTGTTGACAGACGCTCTTATCAGTGTTTCTCTTATCAATACGTAGGGATTCAATTGAACAACACAGGCTCATGAAAATAAGAACTCGATTCACAACCTTTACGCGACTCGCGCCGTCTCTGTCTATCTGATTCATGTGCCTAACGTTTGAATGAGATAGATAGAGTGACCACCGTCAGGCGGGAGACCTAGTGACGTCATTGGGCCCGGCTGACGTCACACGCGGCAATTTCAAATTGGAAGACGGTGTGGGGAGTACGTCAGTAGAAAATATCGATTTTTCTTATAGTTAAGTGCAACTTTTAATAAAAAAAGCTAATTTGACATTATTAAGCGTTAATACAATGTACTTTCAGATCAACTATTTACCGTTATTCATTAAAATAACGCTATATTCATAGAAAATTATTAATGTTCATTCAACTGCGTCTCTATTTTATATGAACATTGATTCAAACTCTCGCAAAGACAGACTTTTTCTACTCGAACAATAGTGCTACATGAATCCAATTAATACCAATACGTTTTTTGTATTAGAAATCGGTAGGAAAGTCTTGTTTTTGCTTAGAGAACGGCTTTTATATTCAAGGTCTTGCCTTATCGACGTTATATGTGTTGCGTAGTAGATATGATCTATGAGATTATGTATTCGGGAAGAGATAACTGGGTTTCTATAATATATGCGACGTTCATTCATTGATGATAATGCTATCTTCATTGTGAATCTGTATTGATTACACGTAAGTTGAGAACAGCGCCATCTATTAATTTAGTGCATAAAATCACTACTTGATGTAGTATTATGTTGGTACTAGATGTCGTTGATTGCAACATAAATTTAAATGACATCTATGTTGCAAATGTAGAACAAATAGCTAACTGTTTAATTTTAGTTCTTGATTAAAACGCAAAAAGTGCGCATAGCGATAGTAGTCTTACAAATTAATGTTTTCTTGAGCTTAGTCGAGACTGTACCTACTATTTTTTTTGCACAGAGGAACGTTGAGCCATACGAGTAGACTAATATACGTAGATCAACATTATTGCCTGCTTTTTTGACGGCACTATGCTAGTATTATTTTATCTGTGGGCAACACGGTTGGCGGGGTGGGGAAGTGAGCTGCAGCCAGCGTTGCCCGACGACGGACGTCCCGAAAGATTTTTATGTGTCGGGCGGGATGCCCCGCGCTGGACAGGCTCTGGCCCGCTTTTCGGGGATAAGTCTACCGTGTGAGCCGCGTGCTGAGGAAATGCGGCCTGGGGGCACAGACAAGGTTGTCTGTAAGAGATTGCCCTGTGCGATAAGACCGCCCATTGTACACTTTGTTTGAAAATGTTTATTCTGTATGTATTTTTAATGATGTGCAAAAAGAATATAATAATAATACAGTGGAAGTGTGCAGCGCATGCGATGGACGCAATTGATCAACGAAAACGTCATGCGCGCATACTTTGGGCCTACAGAGGGGGGAAGTAACCTTACTGCGTACCGTGGTCGGATGCTCTCTCTGTTTCAGGTGCTTGAGCCAGCTGTCAACGTTTCGGCCCAACGTCTGTCGGATCAGGTGCGGGTCATCCAACGTAACCGCAGGGGCGGCTTTACCTATAGTGTAGGGTGTGCGTAGCACACGGGCGCAGCGCCCTAGGGGGCGCCAAGTGCAACTGGCGCGCCCCCCGGCCGCAGCATTTTCAATGACCCACGTAAAAAGAGCTCCGGTTTTCATACATTTTGTATGGCATCAGGAGCTCTTCTTATATATGTCGAATTACAGCAAAGCAAGGCGCGCCACGAGCGGTTTTTACAAACAGATTATATTGGTTAAGTAGTGAGTGTCGCATCGCTACCAAAAGCGCGTGCCAGCACCTGTATTAATTTGTTTGAAAACACGCCGACAATTATATTGCGAATCCCGTATTCGGCTGATTAGAATTAAAATAGCCATGGACGAAAGTGACGCGCGCGGCATTTGTCAAAAGCGTGTGTACGCGTGGCGCGTGCCGCACTTTGTGTTCTACCGCTACAAGTAATTTTGTGAAGTAAGCATTAAAGCAATGGATTATATTTGAGTAAATATGAAGTAAATCGGCTTTTCTTTTGATTAAAATATACCTTTTAGGTAAGATTTGTTATTAGCTGTTGCGACTTTACCCGTGTACAGTGGGCCTCGCATTGAGCTACCAAAATCTGTCAAATGTTCCCAATTGATATTGAACTCTGTACGTATGACATGAGGTCGTAATAAGGGTTCTATCAGACAGAGAGCGGTCACACGATCAAGCGTTCAAGAGGTCAGTTTTGCGTTTATTTTTTCTTCATGGTTAACCCATTAGATGAAGAATTTTTTGTAATTCCTTTCGGATGACAATTGGTTCCTTCAATGAACTATATGACAAAGTTAAACATGACTTAGATAAACAAGATACTAACTGGAGGTAAGCCATTTCAGCTAAAGAAAGATTGTTGCTACTTTTCCTCGGTTTTTATAATCGTTATCCTTCGCATCAATAAAAAACGCTTTCAACCGCCATAATTAGCTGTTCAGTCTCCATCTTCCTTCCAATTTGGTCACCAAAACAGCAGTGAACGCGCGAACGCGTACGCGTACGGTCTGGTTGACGTGGTCAGAATGCCTGCTGTGTGGGTATATCTATGTAACGTAATACAACACAACGAACGCTCTTGTCTTGAACGGTTAACCGCGTGACCGCTTTCTGTCTGATAGAACCCTTAGAATAAATAAATTTGACATGTGGAAAGCTTGTTGCGAAGCCCAGTATTTCCGTTAGTGTATCTGTTATCATTTAAAATTACACCATTTGCATTTTTGCACCCGGGTCTCCGTTCACTGTAGAAAATACAAGGTGTATGTTATACACCCTAACAAGCCAAATCGTACATGGGTACGTTTTGGCTTGTTATGGTAAACACCTTGTATAATTCTAAATACAGTCAACTGCACATCATGGCATCCAAAACAGTCAAATTTCTTCAATAGATTTTCAATTCAATTTCCTAACAATATTATCCATTTATTTGTACCCATTCCATTTTGACCGCGCGCTTACTAGAGGGCGCTAGGGTAATGATTGCACACGGGCGTTACATAGGCTAGAGACGCCTCTGCGTAACCGTATGTTGGATGATGCCGTACTTGATAGACTGCGCAATGAATCACGGAATAGCCGTGTCTCGCCTGCCTTGCCACCGGCCGCGGTGCAACTGCAACCCAGTGTTTCACCGCGACCCGATCATGATGGTGAGGATGACGACGACGGGGCTATATCTGTGAGTACCCAATGCAATACACGTTTAAGGAGCGCTTTGGAATATGCATTCAGCGAGTATCGCTCCACACCGCCTGAGCTTAGACCTCGACTACCTCGTCTGCCCATGCATAAGAAAAATAGGGCGCTGGTGTGTGCTCTAGATTCATAGCTATCAAAAGTTTTTGATAGCAGCAAAGACCTTGCCGATACCCACTCAATACAGTACTGTGCGGCTGCTGCAGCATGTCGTGTAGCTAACGTCAAATTCCTAAAAAGTGACAGAACTACACGACCAGCTGTACCAGCTTGGCAGTCCAGGGTTGAGCGTCGTATCGGTGAGGCTAGAGCACTCATCGGCAAGCTGATCTGCTTCAGGGATGGCAACACTCATCCTAGAGTGATGCGCTTTGTGAGGCGGGCTTTCTCGGGGACTGATATCAGTTCTCGGGATTATCTGTCCCGCGTCACAGAGCGTATCGACTTCCTGAAGCAGAAGATCTATGCATGGGCAAACCGTATTCGTCGGTACAAGCGGCTAGTGGAGCGATACACACAGAATCGTACATTCCAGAACAACGAAAGGTGGGATTATAGGGCTTGGGAGCGACCCAACCAAGGTGTGACTGATACACGCCTACCAGATGATGACACCATGTATTCGTTCTGGCGCAATATCTGGTCGGTGCCTGTCAGTCACAACGAGGGTGATTGGACTCGGGAGGTCGAACAAGCGTGCGATCCGATACCACAAATGGGGGCAATTACCATCAGCCCCCAAGATGTAGCTCGTGCAGTCCGTCCGTTGCCTAACTGGAAATCGCCAGGGCCGGACGGACTGCACAACTTTTGGATAAAATGGTTCCAAAGGTCGCTCGTTTGGCAACTCAGTTCCAATCTGCCTTAGAGTCAGGATCGCTGCCCAAGTTCCTAACTACAGGAATAACCCACCTGCTCCACAAATCAGGTAGTACTGCGGTACCTAAAAATTATAGACCGATAACATGTTTACCGACGGTCTATAAAGTTTTTACATCCATTCTGAGAGCTAAAATTAATCAACATATTGATACGAATTCAATCATGTCTGCTTCTCAGAATGGATGTTGGAACGGGTCCCGCGGTATTAAGGAGCTGCTCCTTATAGACATTGCCATTAGCCAGCAGGTTTACCGTTCCCGAAGGGATCTGGTGACATGTTGGATAGACTACAAGAAGGCCTATGACTCAGTGCCACATACATGGCTCATCCATGTATGTGGCACTGAGTCATAGGCAGGGCCGCGCCGACCCCTGGCAGCGCCTGTGTGCGAAACCTGTGAATCACCTCTTTTTCACCAGACTGCCGAAGGTGTGTTTATCAGTGGACACGGTGGCATGTAAGAAAAAAAAATTGGGCCCATCAATATGGCGCCCGAAAGCCGCCATTTTTACATTTTCCAATTTTAATGTAGCCAGTGATACTCGCAAGGTTAAGACGAATCGATTGACGTAAGAATCATCAAAGAGACTAAACGCGTTGGTCGACAACGCGTTTAGTCTCTAGAACGCCACATATGCACAAACATACAATGATAAACACATTAACCTCCTTCGGCAGTCGGGTAAAAAGTACATACCACTGCTTAAAGCATTTTTGGTCAGTTTTAATTTTAATATCTTCATCGATGCACGATTGATTTATTTTTCGAAACGTGGACGGTTGAACCGTGACATATTAAAAATTTATTTTGGAAAAAAAATACTACCGACTTCCAAATAAGAAAACTACAAAGTGAAAAATTACTTTATTTTTGGAAGTCAGTGTCTTTGGTAGGTACCATTTTTTTGCGTTAAAGACACAGACTTCCAAAAATAAAGTTATTTTTCACTTTGTAGTTTTCTTATTTGGAAGTCGGTAGTATTTTTTTTTTTGTTTGTACCTACCTAACAGACAAGTTGTTTAGTAAGGTATCTATAACGCCAGAATAGATTACCCGAATGGCCGAATATCATAAAATTTGAACATAACCGGTGAAATGAGAGATCTGCGTACCCCTTAAGGGCGCGGCGAAGCATGAATTGTCCATACAAACGTAATACCTAAATCATTTGTAAGTTGAGCATATTTCCACCAAATTATGCTAATATTCGGATTCAGACAGTATTTATCTAGGTTCCTACGTCTTTTTTTTTTCAAAATACTTACCTAAAATGAAGTTTAAGCGAATTCCATTTCGTACATTTTTACAGCGTAATTGACATGTTTTCTTATTGATTTTTCTATCTTAAAAAAAACAATATCTATAAAATTGTCAACGCTATAACATAGCTCATATTATCAAGAAACAAATTATCGAAAAAAAAATAAAAATACATTAAGTTTTCATTCATCATTTTTGGTATTACGGAACACATAAAAATAATCATACATTTTCAATAGCTAGTGTTGCTGTCGCGTCGAGCACGTCATGTCAATGTGTGTGAAGTCGTGCTTCATACGGTTGAGTAGGTATCGCTCGTACGGCTTTTGTTCGGGGCACTTCGGGGTTGTTTACTGTTTGTTGTATTGTATAGTTTTTACCCGACTGCCGAAGGAGGGTAATGTGTTTATCAGTCTATTTATGTATGTATGTATGTAAGTATGTATGTATGTATGTAAGTATGTATGTATGTATGTATGTATGTATGTTTGTTCCTATGTGGCGTTCTAGAAACCAAACGCGTGGGCCGATTTTGATGGTTCTTACGTCAATCGATTCGCCTTAACCCCGCGAGTGTCACTGGCTACATAAAAATTGGCAAATAGGAAAATAGCTGTTCTTGGGCGCCATATTGTGGGGGCCCAGATTTTTTTTTTCTTCCACACCTATCGTGTGGGGTATCAAAATAAAGGATTTTAAGAGGTGATTTCAAAAATATATAACACTTATATGTTTGTTATGTTGTTATGTTTAAATGTACCTGATTTGAAAAAAAAAATAACCAAAAAGTTATAAATAAAAAAAATCAAAAAACCCGACTGCTTGAAAAGCGAACTAAAAAGACGTAAACAAGGAGGAAATCATGCTGTGCAGTCGGAGGATACGTCTGGTTTTGGTCAGCCAGCTCGCGAAGATGTATCCTCCGACAGCACAGCATGATTTTCTCCTTGTTTACGTCTTTTTAGTTCGCCTTTCAAGCAGTCGGGTTTTATTGATTTTTTTAATTAACTTTTTTTTTTGTGGTTTGTTGTCAGTGTTAGACGATTACTTTACTGTGCTGCTCGTGCGTATTTATTTATTTTCTAAGTACTTATTGTAATATTTCTGACACTATTGACCTAAGCTATGAACTTGGATTTAGATTTGCCTTGTGATTTGAACTTTGATATTGAGTAATCTACTTTCTTACGAACTTTGCGTTGTTTACGGACTTTATTATTTACGATTTGGTTTGGTTGCCGACATGGACTCCGAGTGTTGGGATGTTTCTCACAGTAAGTACCTATAATATAGGATATTATCCCAATGATATAATACAATAAGTTACTATTTTTACCAGATACAAGGACAATTGCAAATAACAAACCGCAAATACTGTATTTTTATAATATGGACGCCTAAAGGACTGGCATATGAAAAAATTGAAAAAGACAACGAATTTTGGAATTCAATAGTCTTAAAATTAGAAGAGTTTTATTTTAAATGAATATTGCCTGAATTAATAGATCCCCGTTTACCTAGAAATCTGCCTATCAGAGACAGAATATAAACTTTTTTTTTCTTTACCTACGTAATGTACAATTATTACAATTTACAATTGTACATATAAACTAAAAAGCGTGCGTAAAAATGTTTTCTGATTATCATTATTGTATTTTTGTATTTCGTTCAGTCGATAATATTTATGGTCACCCTACACGACTTTATCACGTTTTGATTTATATTTTTTAAATAGATGAATGATGATCTATAAAGTAAAACATAACTAAATCAATGTTTATACGAAATTCTTGTTTTTATTTTGAATATTCTTAGATCAGAGCGCTGTTATTTGTCTGTACCTACTTATGCGTAAATAGGCATAAATTATTGGAATATTTGTCTTGTACTAATACTTTGCCTAAGTAACATTTGTATTATTTTAGTTGCATTCATTATTTATTATAACAATACATATTTGAGGTTTCGTAAAAGGCATAGTTACCTACATAAATAAGACAAAAGAACGCCGGCGCAGTTCGCGTTGGTCGGCTTGCCGGCTTTCGAGTCGTTATGAATGGAAGCCTATCTACTCGCACACACACGGCTGCGCACGGCGCACCGCGTGTGTGTGCAAAGCGAGATAGCAATACTCTGAACGAATTCTTCACTCGTCTCGAATTGCATTTGCGAGCTCCGTTCGCCGCGCTCTTAAGAGGGTACTGGCGTGATGTTATGTTATGAAATGGTATAAACAATGAACAGATATGCGATTGCAGCAATCCAGAGAGATTTGCCGTAATTTATTGAAGAGTTCTGTTGTATATCTTCGAAGTTCTTCATCAGATCTTCACCAAATTAAAATGGGACCAATTTCGAAACATACTTATCCAAACAAAAAAAGGATTTTCAAAATCGGTCCAAAATTGACGGAGATATGCGTGAACATACAGAAAAAAAAACAAACATAATGTCGAACATAGAACCTCCTCCTTTTTGGTAAGTCGGTTAAAAATCGGGGAATCCCCGGTGACCACAGCCCGCTCGCGTCGCATCGCTTGCTGCATAGGTTGCGTTCATAAACTCATCCACGGCACGGTTTTTGTAATAAAATTGTCGGCTGTTATAGCGATTGCGGTGGTTCATCAAATAATGTAAAATTAAACCACAAACGTGAATATTGTTTTGGGAGACTTGTATCGACTTACTTATCGATACTAAACTGTAAATAATAATTATGTTTTTAGTGACAAAAATAATTCAATCATTGGCGCTGGCATTTCATCCGGGCGGCGCGGCGCCTGTGTGCGTCGCGGCCCTGGTCATAGGCCTTCTTGTAGTCTGAGTGAGAGAGGGTGCTGGAGTTGTATATAATTGATGCAACTCTGCGCACCTTCCTGATGTCGTGTATGGGGCAGTGGAGGACGGTCCTTCGCTATCCAGGATGTCGATTGTCGACAGATTCAAGAGGACAGCGAACCTATGAGTATAAGGATCGAGCGTGGAATATTTCAGGGCGATAGTCTGAGTCCACTGTGGTTTTATTTAGCCCTGAACCTGTGCTATCGGTTGAGAAGAGGAGGTCAGGTCATATCTCACCTCCTTTACATGGATGATCTCAAGCTCTTTGCCCCCAACAACTTGCAACTGATGAAGCTACTGAAGGTTACAGAAACCTTTAAGTGACGCCATAAGGATGGAATTTGGTGTGGACAAATGTGCAGTCATGCATGTAAAGCAAGGGGAGATTATGGAATCCGTGGGAATACAACTCTCGGATTCCATACACCTTCGATCCTTTTCCTCAACCGAAACTTACAAGTATTTGGGTATGTCGGAAGCAATAGGCATCAATGCTACTGACGTGAAACAGTCGTTGAAGGAGCGTTTCTTTGGCCGCATTCTCTACTGGTGGGATGTTCGCCATGTACCGATTACCTGATTTTGTCTTTATATAGGTGTAAAAATAAAAGCCACATTATTAGAATTAGTTTAATTTTATTGTAAATAAAAGGTATTGTATTGGGAGGAAGATTTGACGAATACATTCCGTACTGCACTGTCGACTGCGTCCTCTCTATGTGAGCTGGTCCCTGAAACAAAAATATTTTAAGTTATTTTCTGCACAGATTATTTGTGTGGGAGTGGGACTATAGTTTGACCGAGGCCGCTGTACCGTGCCTTAGGTATGTGCGCGGTGAGACGGGGGGGAACACGCAGGCCGCTGTACCGTGCCTTAGGTATGTGCGCGGTGAGACGGGGGGGAACACGCAGGCCGCTGTACCGTGCCTTAGGTATGTGCGCGGTGAGACGGGGGGGAACACGCAGGCCGCTGTACCGTGCCTTAGGTATGTGCGCGGTGAGACGGGGGGGAACACGCAGGCCGCTGTACCGTGCCTTAGGTATGTGCGCGGTGAGACGGGGGGGAACACGCAGGCCGCTGTACCGTGCCTTAGGTATGTGCGCGATGAGACGGGGGGGAACACGCAGGCCGCTGTACCGTGCCTTAGGTATGTGCGCGGTGAGACGGGGGGGAACACGCAGGCCGCTGTACCGTGCCTTAGGTATGTGCGCGGTGAGACGGGGGGGAACACGCAGGCCGCTGTACCGTGCCTTAGGTATGTGCGCGGTGAGACGGGGGGGAACACGCAGGCCGCTGTACCGTGCCTTAGGTATGTGCGCGGTGAGACGGGGGGGAACACGCAGGCCGCTGTACCGTGCCTTAGGTATGTGCGCGGTGAGACGGGGGGGAACACGCAGGCCGCTGTACCGTGCCTTAGGTATGTGCGCGGTGAGACGGGGGGGAACACGCAGGCCGCTGTACCGTGCCTTAGGTATGTGCGCGGTGAGACGGGGGGGAACACGCAGGCCGCTGTACCGTGCCTTAGGTATGTGCGCGATGAGACGGGGGGGAACACGCAGGCCGCTGTACCGTGCCTTAGGTATGTGCGCGGTGAGACGGGGGGGAACACGCAGGCCGCTGTACCGTGCCTTAGGTATGTGCGCGGTGAGACGGGGGGGAACACGCAGGCCGCTGTACCGTGCCTTAGGTATGTGCGCGGTGAGACGGGGGGGAACACGCAGGCCGCTGTACCGTGCCTTAGGTATGTGCGCGGTGAGACGGGGGGGAACACGCAGGCCGCTGTACCGTGCCTTAGGTATGTGCGCGGTGAGACGGGGGGGAACACGCAGGCCGCTGTACCGTGCCTTAGATATGTGCGCGGTAAGACGCGGAGAACACGCAGGTCGCTCCGCTGCAGTGTTGCCAACTTAGCGCTTTCAGCGCCAGATCTAGCGCTTTTTTGATCAATAGTGCGACATCTAGCGCTATTTGAAATCATATGATTCATATTATGAGATGCATATCTACTATTATTTATTCTGTAATTTGCATAACACGGAACGAATCACTTAAATGAACTAGCAATACTTGTACGTGTTGAACTTAACCTTTCGGCTCAGATTACTTCACTCTCGAAGAAATCGCAAAAAACCTACGCGATAATCTCCTACAGAGCGCGCGTCACCGCGTCCACTACGAACGATAACATGTGTAATACAGTGAGTTTTAATTTCTTTGCCGGCCGCGGCTTTTATGCGGCTGCGGAGTAGGGCATTTAATATCGGAAGTTCTTCAATTTCGATATTGATTTCTGATATTAGATCTCAATATTCGGAATTCTGATATTAATATCGGAATTGCGCAATTTCGTTAAATAGCACACATTTTTTCTGTTAATTGCCCAAATTCGGTATGAGGTTAGATTGAATACAATAAAAAAAGCTTTCTATAAGTAAGTATCTCTCTCTTATCACCAATGACTGGGTAATTGGGCGCTTATATACCTAAACTGGACATATGTTCCCAAGAAAGAATATAATTCATGTCTTTCTGAAAAAGGATAATGCTAATAATGCCAGAAAATAAATGTTTATCGATCAATCTGAAAGTAGTCCCGATAAGTGTAGTGAGTAATAATGATTTTTCAATCCAGTATAAGTGTCGGTCAATGTGGCGACGCCTCCTGGGGGAGGCCTATGTTCATCAGTAGACGTCTTTTGGCTGAATGGTGATGATGATGAGAGACAATGTAGGAAATTGATTTATCCAACAGATTAGTGATCGGTTAGACTAATTTGTTGTATTCAATACAAGCCATTAACACATTGTAAATAACAGTGGCGAAAACTTAGCTGACTTAAATTTGACCGTCTGAAAGTGTTATATACAAAAGACATTCTATTAATTGTTTACGTTTTTTAAAGTATAATTGGGCTAGTTCAAAAATGGATAAAAAAGTTATTTGATTTTTTAGTGTATTTCTTTAGCTTAGCCATTATATATTTTATCTGCTAAGTGACAAGTAGTAACTATATTAAGTAATAATATCATTATTGTATTTATTGCAATAAATGAGTTAACAATACAGTTTATGTCTAAGTGTAGATGTTCCTTGCAGGTAGGTAAGAATATTGTAGTGTAGTAGAAATAAATGAATTACTTTCAATTAATGATTGGCAAAAAGACTAGTACCCAAGTCAAAAAAAAATAGCTTGGTTGTTGACGACAACCTTTTGATACCTACACGTCATAGTCGCTTAGTTTAAATAAATATACTCTTTCCAAAGAGATATACTCTTATACATTTCATGCTAAAATAACTAGATTAGGGAAATACTAATTCGATATTCCCCTTTTACTTCCACGAAATTGAATAATATTACCTATTAAACACATTATTAAAAGTTACCCAGACATAACCTATAACTGAATATCTATTATCTCTACATTCTCGAACAAAAATTCTTGTACAAACTAATTCAGAACATCACTCTGAGTTAAACCAGATATTTTTCATTTAATGATGTAGGAATTTAATTTCAGCTAAAACAATGTACGGGCACCTGCCATTGTTCTTTTAAATAAAGATTACTCGTTCCAAAACAGCCCCCCTCAAAAGTATGAAAAGCTATCTTAGCATTAATTATCATCATCATTGTCCTCGTCATTTCAGCCGAAAGATGTCCACTTCTGAACATAAGCTTCCCCAAGTGTCCAGTGGATTCCCGTAACCAAAACCATTAAACGATAAAAATATGTCGGGTTTAGTCAATAGTACGGACGTCAAAACAAATCGCAAGAACGCCATCTGGCGGCAAAGCAAGAACAACTACGCTGGCGCGCTTTCTCTAACCACTTGCGTGGTGGGGACAATAGAATATAGCAGTTGAGCTAAAATGTACTGGGCAGTTGAGTACTGACAGCCTTCGAGCTGACACGTGGTAGAATCAGTGTCGATCCGTAATATTAGTAAGCAAGAATGTAACTTGTGTCTGATTGAATTTACTCAGTGTATCGAATAATTTGTGTGATTTAATTTTCACGATTGTAGCCACTGACCTGCTCACACACGATGTCTTAACCTAAGGGAATTCATCCTGATTTTCCGATGGTTTACATCTATCGGCCATTGATGCGACAAATATAATTGTTTCAACGGGTTTTATAAAACTGTGTATTTATTGTATTCTTAAATCTATTTTTTTTTTACTCGGGAACGTAAATACGGAATTCATCAAGGCATACATTATTTCTTCATGAAGTGAAGTTTAAGTAACTTATTTACTCCGATTCCGTACGTTCGATTAGTAAAAAGGTTATAAACACTGCTAATCACCGTAGTCAACGGATTTAACCGCGGTTTCTTGCTCAACGCTTCACAAGTAGCTAAAATAAGATTTTTTTCTGATTCCGAGATTCCGATATAGGATCACTCAGTATCGGAATTAAAATATCGGTAATTTCGTACCGAGATACGATATTACGAGATTCCGATATTCATGCCCTACCGCGGACACATTAGGGTTGCTTACGGAGATAAGAAACAAATAAAAGTCACGATATGTTTTAACATGTCTTAAATAAGTTTTAAAATGCATAATACTAGTGGCGATGCTTGAAGTGGTAGGCACTTATATCTTGCCTACGCGCGGAGTGACGGAGGCCTGCTTTCAGTGTGTTTTTTAAAACGTGGATTCACGCGAGAAAATGGCTTTTCTATTGATTCCGTAATTTCCGGTTAATCCTCTAAAAAGTGAGTACAGAAATCCCCAATCTTATTGGCCGGACGGAACGTAGGCTTTCCGATGCGTATGGCATGGCGCACTACTGTTTTTGTATGAGATTTACGCCAGCCTTTGTAATCAACTTCAGACTGACCAAAATAATGTTAATTTAAAACCAGACTGCTTAAGAAGCGAACCAAAAAGCTGTAAACAAGACAAGACAAATTCTGCCAGTTATATAATGATATTAAAACTCCATACAAAAATCATTTCGTAACTGTTATTACGTAATTTTGTTTTTTTTTTTAATTTTATAATCTTGTATCTAAATATTTATATTTCGAAACGAATTTCTTAGTCAATGTGTTACATTTTAGACAAGGTAGTGGAAAAAGAATATTACATACATACAAGATACCCACGAAAACAAATCCTATCCTGGCAGTCGGGTAAAAAGGTTAGGGATTATTGTAGCTGCAATAGCCAGCTCCTGTTACAGATGCGCACCATAACAACATAAATTATGCAATTCTGTTCCTTTGAACGTGTTCCTCGCCTCCCTCCTATGATATATAACCCAATGACGTGTGTAAGACCTACCTAGTACTGTATCCACTACGCAGTCATAAGGTCGGGCGCCGCATTGGCCAGCAAGTCGGCCGCGCCGGCCACCGCGCCGCACCACACGTCCAGCCGCGCGGCCAGCGCTGCGGCACCGCCCCGGGGCAGAGCCCGGGGCCGCACCCAGCCGATGTGTGCGCAGCTGCTCACCTGGGGACGAGAGAACTCTTTAAAGTCGACACTAGGCAAGCATTCATGTGATGTGATGCGACGATATAATTATAATGGCCTCACTGAGGCAGCGAGTACTAAAAGTTAAATATTTAGTTTTTCGATATTTAAGGTTAGAATATTGGACCATTTGGACCTGAGCCATCCCTTCACAACATTAAATCCCTCCTGGGTAGCATCGAATATCTCATCCCAAGTATCAGCGGCGGAAAAGAGAGCAGTGTCATCGGCATAGGAGATTAGTTCGCCTCGGGGTAGTTGGAGGTTAGTGAGGTCGTTAATGAAAACGAGAAATAGAGTCGATCCCAGAATTCTACCCTGTGGTACACCATACTCAACGGCATGGTCACTGCTCGTGTGTTCACCCACTCGCAAGCACTGTTTACGCTTTGCAAGATAGCTCCGAAAGAGACCTAATTGCGTTCCTCTGATTCCCAGTGTCTCCAGTTTATTTATCAATATAGGAACCGAGATAGTGTCAAAAGCTTTGCTTAAGTCAAGAAAGATAGACAGTCATTTCCTTCCCATATCTAGGTTGGTAGATATGTAATTAGTTAAAATATGCACTACCCCTTCAGTAAATCTACCCTTCCTAAAGCCAAACTGTGTCTCGGCAAGTAAGTGGTCGCTTTTCCAGATAGTTTGTCAGTCTTATATTGATAACTTTTTCTAAAATGTTTGACAAAGCGGGTAGGATTGATATTGGTCTACGGTTTGACAAGATATTTGTGTCTCCACCTTTGTGTATAGGACGCAAAACTGTTTTTTTTAAAGAATTGGGAAATATGCCACTCTCAAGGCAGACATTGAAGATGTGTGTAAGGGGAGGAATTAGGACATTTTTGTTGTTTTTGAGTAGATGATTTGAGATTTTGTCCCAATCTACTGCCGAATCAGTTTTTAGCCTCACGAGAAGGCGTTCTATTTCCTCTTCAGTTATGCTGTCATTACACTTAGTAATTATTCTTGTCCGTTCTTCTCCATAACAAGCTAAATTTCCGAATGGACGGTAGAATTAATTATTATTAAATTGAAATTTATATTTTTGACGTTCAAAAGGGCCGCTTAATGGCCTAGTTGAAATAAAGTATTTTTTTATTTATCATAGCTTCATGGTTACAGTTCATAACATAAGCAGATTTATGCTCTTGGTAGAATTAAATAGCGCAGTTCTTGTAATTGTTTCTTCACATACCTGATCAATATGTCCCCTGATGAGTTTCTCGGCTAAAGCCTTCATGACGAGCAGTTCCACCTCATCGATAGGCACCCTCGCCTCGCGCGCTATCTCCGCGAACGTCAGCTTGCGTTGTGCTGATGTGCGGTTGAAGGCCATCTGGAAATGTGGACAACAATGGTTGAAAGGACTCTTTTGATTGAAGTGATTTTATAGTGTTGAGAGTGCCCATACCAAAACATATGTTTCTTTTTGGCCGCCCTGCCCGAAGTTGGCTACAATGAAGCGCAGTAGTAAATCTTACTTAAGGTTACACTAGTCGATCATTCTTCCATACAAACGTAGTCTGGCGATTACTCTACTGTTTGACGGTGTACGTGAAAGATAAAAATATATATCAATTTGACCCATCATTATCTAGCCCTGTATGGAACCAAAAGAATTATCGTCCTAAATCATTATCCAATCATACTTCCTTCTAATATTATAAAGGCGAAAGTTCGTGAGTAAGCGGTTTTTACCCGACTGCCGAAGGAGGGTAATGTGTTTATCAGTCTATGTATGTATGTATGTTTGTTCCTATGTGGCGTTCTAGAGACCAAACGCGTTGGCCGATTTTGATGATTCTTACGTCAATCGATTCGTCTTAATCCTGCGAGTGTCACTGGCTACATTAAAAACAAAAATGGAGGAATTTGGGCGCCATTTTGTGGGGTATCAAAATAAAGGATTTTAAGAGGCGATTTCAAAAATATATAACACTTATATGTTTAAATGTACCTAATACAAAAAAAATAATAACTAAAAAGTTGTAAATAACATCTGGTTTTGGTCCGCCAGCTCGCGAATATGTATCCTCCGACTGCACAGCATGATTTTCTTCTTGTTTACGTCTTTTTAGTTTGCTTTTTAAGCAGTCGGGTTTTTTGTTTCTTTTAATTAACTTTTTTTATGTTTGTTACTCCCTCACGCTAAAGCTACTGAACGGACCTGGATGAACTGACAATTTGGCACAGAGATAGATAATAGTCTGTAATAGTACATAGGACACTTTTTTCCCGGGCATATGTTCCCTTGGGATAATTTTCGACATTTACGCGGACGAAGCCGCTGGCAGAAGCTAGTCTCATACTAAAACAGCAGGCGCCATCGGAAAGCCTATGTTCGGGGCCAAGAAGTTTGGAGACTGCTGTACAATGTAAACCAAAATTCTCAGTCACTTTCGAGTAAAGTCCCCGGCATGTAACTTGGCAAGGTTTTGGCGTAGTGGGGGTAAGTTCTAGCTAAGTAGGGAACTGACCAACCACCGTATAGTACGAACGGAACGTGGACGCAACGCGATTGGTCAGTCGATCTTTGTGTCAACTGACTAACCAATCGCGCGTGAGGAACGGTGCTAAACGCTCCCCGCGTCCCGCTAGGTAACCAAAGAGACCTAAAAAACTACTTGTGCGCATCTAACGACTCTTGCCAAGTTACGTGCCGATAACTATACGTAATAATTGTAGTCAGTTTATAAACGACTTAAAAAAAGGAGGAGGTTCTCAATTCGGTTGTATTTTCTTAAAGCATTTTTTATGTTTTTAGGGTTCCGTACCCAAAGGGTAAAAACGGGACCCTATTACTGATTCCACTGTCCGTCTGTCACCAGGCTGTATTTAAGTGAAACAACAAACGTGATTTTTTTGTCGTTTTTTTTTTTGCTATAATGTTACGGAACTCTTCGTGCGCGAGTTCGACTCGCACTTGGCCTGTTTTTACTTCAAAACTCTCGTCATTTATAAACCGATTTGGAAAATCCTTACTTTTATTTGAAAGGATTTACTTCCAGATCGGTCCCATTTTTATCAAAATCAAGTGACGGGATCCATGAGGAATTGAGGCAACTCCTCAAACATTATAGGCATACATAAAGCGATTTTAGTATTTTCAACAACAAGGCAAACATTTGTATTCGAAAAGTATTATTTGGTGAAGTGGAACTCATGAAAAAGACCGCAGATGGCCACCAGAACTCCACAATAATAAGAATTTCACGGGTGGCGATAAGTTATCTCGTTTTGATGAAAATGGTACCATCGAACTGATCTGATGATGAAGCCAGAACGTAGACACTGGAACTCCATAATAAAACAATGTATCCTAGCTGTGTTTGGGCTTATTGGAATTGCCATGAGAGGCACTCGTTAGCAAACTCTAGTATGGATGGAAATATTAGAATAAAATTGGTCACCTCCATAAGACACAGGATAGCAATCTTCTGCCTCAGTTGCCTGTCAGTCCTGGCCAGGTCGGGGTGGTGAGCCTGAGCCCGCACCTTCTCGAACAGAGCCACGTCCCCGGAGGCCACCGCGCGCACCAGCTCGCAGGCCCAGGCGTCCGGGGTGCCGTGCAGGGACTCCAGGATGGGGTGCGCTAGCTGGGGAGGGACGTATGGTTAGCTGGGTATGACATGATGGTGCCAAGACGGGGATTGGCAGAAGTGTACACTGTTTGAAACGCTAACAAAAGAAAAATTGCTTTAAATAAATAGCAATAGATGGCGCGATATGCATCGATTTGTGTGTAAAATTAAGATTTTCTAGAATTGATCATAAAATTTGTATGTTCTTGTTTAATTAAATCTCTCAAGCACAAAATTAAGGAATATTAATTCACATTTCAAAGATTATTTGAACGGATCATGAATTCAATATTAATTCCAATAGATGTCGCCACAATGTACCACTCGATTTTTAAATTTGTATTGTAACACATTTTGGTACAATGAAACTGTAAAAAAGTGCAAAAAATAATACAAATCGTCACTGTATATAAAGAAAAAAATTATCACGAACCGAGAAACCCTTTTACTTGCAAGTCGCTTCTAACACCATCTATAGCCGAGGAACGGCACCGAACGCGATCGAAGTACTTATAAAGATAATCAGTCTATCGGTCTTCAAAGTTAGGCAATGACCTACCTCAGGTCCTTGATAATTTACCATTCCTTAAATACTGATTCACCTCTGTACAAATGCATTCTGCCCCCCTAGCCAAGTTACACTTATCGAATCTCTTTCTACAATCGTTAACGCTTTCTATTTATATGGTCTGACCACATGACTTAACGTGCCAATGTGTCATTCCCATACATTGATTCGTCTTCTACTAGCGTTATCGATTGTAGATTGTCAACTTGGCTACAGGTCCAGAAATCAGGAATTTGAAACGGGTCACGTCAAGATGAATCTTATTACCCAGTTACTGGATTTTGTATAAAAGATAGACAGTCGGTCCATCTAAAGTTCATTAATACTTTCAGGTTACGGCTTTCAGTCTTTCCAGATGCAGCTAAATTAGTTGAATAGCACGATAACTCTTGTCTAATCTACACTACCGTTGAGTGGATAATTATTAACTGGCTTTAAAAAGAGGTTCTCAATACATCGGTTTTTTTTTATATGTTACCCGATTAATTTGTTAAAGCGCCTAGACCGATTTGGAAAATCCTTGTTTTGTATGAAAGGGTATACCTCCCAGGAGATCCTATGGTCATCAGGTGAGGATCTGAAGATGGGATCCAATAGAAATCGAGGGAACGGCTCAAATATTATATGCAAACATGGTGATTTTGGTATTTTCATCAACATGACAAGCATTTGCACTCAGAAAGTATCACTTGGTGAAATGTAACTGATGAAGAAGACCACAGATGGCCACTGGAACTCAAAAAAATTAAACAAACTTCTGTCTTGTCTCTTGTCTTTGATACCTATTGTTTTTCGTTTTGAAGTGTTTTGCTTTGGAAGTTGGTATTTTTTTTTTTATCCAGAATTATTTAACAGGTCCTGTGGCCATGGGAGCCGTGAGAAAAATGTTAGTTGTATGGTTACTTACCAGTTCCCCGAGGTCATACACAGTGGGTGCTATGACAGCGGCCAGGGCTAGCCTCAAGGCGGTGGCTCGTCGCTCTGCGGGCTCCAGGTGCGCGCCCCCGCCGGCGCAGCCCACGTAGCGCAGCGCTGAGCGGTAGTAGTATGGTTACTTACCAGTTCCCCGAGGTCATACACAGTGGGTGCTATGACAGCGGCCAGGGCTAGCCTCAAGGCGGTGGCTCGTCGCTCTGCGGGCTCCAGGTGCGCGCCCCCGCCGGCGCAGCCCACGTAGCGCAGCGCTGAGCGGTAGTAGTATGGTTACTTACCAGTTCCCCGAGGTCATACACAGTGGGTGCTATGACAGCGGCCAGGGCTAGCCTCAAGGCGGTGGCTCGTCGCTCTGCGGGCTCCAGGTGCGCGCCCCCGCCGGCGCAGCCCACGTAGCGCAGCGCTGAGCGGTAGTAGTATGGTTACTTACCAGTTCCCCAAGGTCATACACAGTGGGTGCTATGACAGCGGCCAGGGCTAGCCTCAAGGCGGTGGCTCGTCGCTCTGCGGGCTCCAGGTGCGCGCCCCCGCCGTCGCAGCCCACGTAGCGCAGCGCTGAGCGGTAGTAGTATGGTTACTTACCAGTTCCCCGAGGTCATACACAGTGGGTGCTATGACAGCGGCCAGGGCTAGCCTCAAGGCGGTGGCTCGTCGCTCTGCGGGCTCCAGGTGCGCGCCCCCGCCGGCGCAGCCCACGTAGCGCAGCGCTGAGCCGTAGTAGTATGGTTACTTACCAGTTCCCCGAGGTCATACACAGTGGGTGCTATGACAGCGGCCAGGGCTAGCCTCAAGGCGGTGGCTCGTCGCTCTGCGGGCTCCAGGTGCGCGCCCCCGCCGGCGCAGCCCACGTAGCGCAGCGCTGAGCCGTAGTAGTATGGTTACTTACCAGTTCCCCGAGGTCATACACAGTGGGTGCTATGACAGCGGCCAGGGCTAGCCTCAAGGCGGTGGCTCGTCGCTCTGCGGGCTCCAGGTGCGCGCCCCCGCCGGCGCAGCCCACGTAGCGCAGCGCTGAGCGGTAGTAGTATGGTTACTTACCAGTTCCCCGAGGTCATACACAGTGGGTGCTATGACAGCGGCCAGGGCTAGCCTCAAGGCGGTGGCTCGTCGCTCTGCGGGCTCCAGGTGCGCGCCCCCGCCGGCGCAGCCCACGTAGCGCAGCGCTGAGCCGTAGTAGTATGGTTACTTACCAGTTCCCCGAGGTCATACACAGTGGGTGCTATGACAGCGGCCAGGGCTAGCCTCAAGGCGGTGGCTCGTCGCTCTGCGGGCTCCAGGTGCGCGCCCCCGCCGGCGCAGCCCACGTAGCGCAGCGCTGAGCCGTAGTAGTATGGTTACTTACCAGTTCCCCGAGGTCATACACAGTGGGTGCTATGACAGCGGCCAGGGCTAGCCTCAAGGCGGTGGCTCGTCGCTCTGCGGGCTCCAGGTGCGCGCCCCCGCCGGCGCAGCCCACGTAGCGCAGCGCTGAGCGGTAGTAGTATGGTTACTTACCAGTTCCCCGAGGTCATACACAGTGGGTGCTATGACAGCGGCCAGGGCTAGCCTCAAGGCGGTGGCTCGTCGCTCTGCGGGCTCCAGGTGCGCGCCCCCGCCGGCGCAGCCCACGTAGCGCAGCGCTGAGCCGTAGTAGTATGGTTACTTACCAGTTCCCCGAGGTCATACACAGTGGGTGCTATGACAGCGGCCAGGGCTAGCCTCAAGGCGGTGGCTCGTCGCTCTGCGGGCTCCAGGTGCGCGCCCCCGCCGGCGCAGCCCACGTAGCGCAGCGCTGAGCCGTAGTAGTATGGTTACTTACCAGTTCCCCGAGGTCATACACAGTGGGTGCTATGACAGCGGCCAGGGCTAGCCTCAAGGCGGTGGCTCGTCGCTCTGCGGGCTCCAGGTGCGCGCCCCCGCCGGCGCAGCCCACGTAGCGCAGCGCTGAGCGGTAGTAGTATGGTTACTTACCAGTTCCCCGAGGTCATACACAGTGGGTGCTATGACAGCGGCCAGGGCTAGCCTCAAGGCGGTGGCTCGTCGCTCTGCGGGCTCCAGGTGCGCGCCCCCGCCGGCGCAGCCCACGTAGCGCAGCGCTGAGCCGTAGTAGTATGGTTACTTACCAGTTCCCCGAGGTCATACACAGTGGGTGCTATGACAGCGGCCAGGGCTAGCCTCAAGGCGGTGGCTCGTCGCTCTGCGGGCTCCAGGTGCGCGCCCCCGCCGGCGCAGCCCACGTAGCGCAGCGCTGAGCGGTAGTAGCGCGCCATGGGGCCGCGCACTCTGCCAGGGTGAAACATTACATGTTATACTAAGTATTATTAGTACTTTGTGTAAATTATTTTATCACCACTGCTCTCAAAACAGTAAAGGAAAACATCGTGAGGAAACCTGCATATCTTAGACCCATAAATTCGAAGAAATGTGACATCCACCAAGGCACCAACCCGCACTGGGCCCGCATGGTGGATTACGACCCATTCCCTCTCACAGAGAGGAGGCCTGTGTCTCAGCAGTGGGAACATTAATAAGCTGATGATGTGATGTGAATGGACCTCACATTTATGACCTTACCTGTAGTACTCAGAAGCCAGCTTATAAAACCTGCCGTGAACTGGTGTGACTCCATCAGCATCTTCGAGGGTACCTTCCAGCTGTTCAATGATCTTCTCGGTAGCATCAAGGTCATTTAGCTGTTCCAGGTAAATCTGACCTTGTAGGACCTGAAATTTAGCAATGTTTGGTGCTTTTTAGATGGTTGTGCTGTATTTATGCAGGTTTTTATATCTATGAATGAGAACTTTAGTCTTACAAAGAAGGTTATCCCAAAAAGTACAATAAACACGAACATTTGAAAGGATGGATGGATGTTTGTAACTCTATCAAAATGATTGAATTTTGATAAAACTTTACTGTAATATAATAGCTTATACATCCTGCCGGAAGCTAGTCTATTGCATCAGTTATCCTGTTTATAGGGACATGGACTAAAGTTGACTCGAGTTTTATTTATTTAACTCAAGACAAACTGGCTATTGTCCAAAAAACCACAATTATTTGACAGAATCCTCACCTTACAAAGTGTCAGAGCTTCATCATTAGCCTTGACCTTGGTCTCAATCTTCTCGAGGAAGGCGATGGCCTCCTTCTTGTTGCTGTACTGCTTGATTATGTGAGCCACTATCTCCACCAGGGAGAGGGGGTTGATTCTGAAAATAAAAAATGGTCTTATAGGAGCTTGTTACTAAATAATATGGGCCACAAAGGTCGATCTTTGACCATTGATGACATATCAAGATATCTCCGTGCATCGGAAAATATCTAAAGGCATTGATACATGGTCAGAAACCTGAAATCTGGTATCCGTCTTGGCTCATGTCACCCATGCGGAGGTCAGAGTAAGAAAAGGCTAGTCAGATTGATTACTGCTTGTCTTGGGTGTACTTACTTGTTCTCAAAAAAGCTAAGGAAGTTGGTGTACAGGGTTATGAGGTGGTCTCCTTGCTGCATGGTGGGCTTCTCCACCAGCTTCTGGATTTCCAGTGTCAGCTGGTGCCATAGTCTGAAAATAGATGGTTAAAATATTAACATAATAGGGAATTGGCTTGTCTCTTACTGCTTGGAACTTGAATATAATAGGCAAAAGAGGGTGGCGAATCTTTGGGGAATACAGAATATCTCTCTGTTGAGGTAAGGTTGCTGAAACATGAATGTAGTGTCATCATCGTCATATCCACCAAAAGACATCCACTGCTGGACCTTCCGCAAGCGTTGACACACTGATCGGTACTGTGTGTGTATCACATATTGGATTCCCGTAGCATTAACCAGATCTTCGGTCCGTCTAGAGGAAGGCCTTCTAACGTTGCATTCGGCCCCATTGACCATCCATTCTGCAAGCAATGTGCCCAGCCCACTGCCACGTTAGATTAGCAATTCGTCGGGCTATGTCAGTAACCCTGGTTTGTAGTAGTATATATTCTTAAGAAGTATTTTTATATTTGGACCATGTGTTTGACAGGATTTTGCTGACCTGTGACTTGCGTATTAGGGTTAATTTAACCATCAAGAAATGTGTATACGGTAACCTAACATCTCATATGCCTTTTGCCATTTCATATAATGCAAAGCAAGGGCAATTATTTACATTTGACAAACTTTTTCTTGAACAAAAGATAGACCTTTTGCTATGTCTTGTCTGTGGCATGAGTCTAATTTCTAAGAGTCATGTTGATGAATCAGTAAAAGAATACCCTACAAAAAGCCCTCTGCTTCAGAACAGATTTTTACTACTAGGAAATGAAAGAAAGCAATTGGAATTGGAGTCGCAGCTGTCGACAATATAGTTAATTATTTAGCATTGACATGAAATAGACCTTAATAAAGTACTTATTCGTTTATAAACAGGACTCAGAGCGAAACAAAGCAAGATGCCGCGTTTCGCGTCAGAAAGTTTATTTATTTGATAATGGGACTAATAATTTACTTAAATATCAAGAATGGATGCTTCTGATGAGGATAAAAGGACGTAAGAAGGTATAATTAAGGGCATTTCTAACGAAACAGACAATTTCCAAGAAATGGGGGACAATGACATGGTGACTTTACAACTTTGATATCTCACGAAATATATAAGTAGGAAGCCAAAATACTCACTTTTTGTTGTACAGTTCTTCTAATTTAAGCCATTCTGCAGACAACTCCGGCTGGGTTGTCTGTTTATTAGCAATAAAATCGTTTACTTCAACGTTGTAAAACTTCACGCCTGTCGCCATCTTTCAGAATTACTTGTAATGGTATGAAGTTAGTTGCGAGTAGCGAACTTGTCATGTCAATTTGTCAAGTTTTTCGATAGTGAAGCACAGAAATTATCATTCAGCCAAACTGAAGTTAGCTGCATGTGCTGCCATCTGGTAGTGAGTAGCCGTAATTTATTTATGCTATTTGATAATAGATGGCGTACGATCATGAAAAATGTTGAATACTAAAATCTAGCCTAGAGTCTAGACTAGAGCGATGGACTTGATAGTTGAACCTGTATTTTACACACTGATTTTGTGACCTAACAAGTTTCTAATGCCTCCAGCTATTGTAGAAAGAAGAAACTCGCAGTTGAAACTATCTCGGCTAGTAGAAAATCGTGATTTATTGTAGAATCTTTCTTCAATGATTTATCTAATATATAATGACAAATTTATGCCTAGAGCATAATTCTGGTATAGTTTTATTGAGTGAAATAAATCTTCGAGCATAAATCGTTGATTAATGGTAAAGATAAACAATTTCTAGTAATTATTAGGTAACATATGTAGAAAGGGGTGACTTCTTAATCGATAATTAATTCCAGAGAAATATGGCAGCAGAAGACTTGTTGTTCCGACCCCAAATAATTGGAACAAGGGTAAAGAGAATGAAGATGATTCTAGGTACTTATCATCAATTAACCTCAAGTGTTTACGGGTTGCCTTTCAGTTTGAATTGAATGCAGGGTTCTAATTCAGGAGATACATAGGAAGTTATTTCTCCTAAGCCGACAGTAATTTATTTCTTTAGAGAAATCTGTGTCTTAAAAAAATTACTGTGTACTTAAAGACCCAGGTTGACAACATTCATAGTCTTTTAACTGCGATGGGTACCTACTTAACTACCCAACCATTTACATTGTCATTCTTACCTATATTTAACACAAAGGTTACGTTAGCAGGTATAACTACTATCATTTTTAAAACCTCTAAAAACCTAAGTGTATTTTAAAATGTTTATTTGTGTCTGGTTAGCCGAAAACTTGATTACTTCTACCTATTAGGATCATCATAAAATGTTATTTAGAGGTTTTAAATCGATGCATAGATTAGATTTATTATTGTACTAGGTCATCAGTTTCCTAGCTTAAAATGGGATATTTTCTAACGAATTCTTTACTTCAGACTTTCAAGATATACCTGAAATTGTTCATCATTGTCGGCAATCATAATGTTGAACCATTTCTGGTTTCGAAGATGACGAATCATTTCGTTTTGTAGGTAAAGTTATAACCCAATAATGTGAGCTGTAGGCACTTCCTAACGGGAAAATTAATAAAACGCCATCTGAGGATGGTATTACCTACCTTCATACCTACCTACTATAGTAGTACTACATGAAAAACCTCTGTGATACTTAATAAAAACAGTTTTACTAGAAATGCAAGAAAAAATGCGGCAATTAAACTTTTTGTTTAAAAGATTCTTAGAATGTTAGTACCCACAATTAATTTAATTTAACATATAAAATCTTCAATACAATTAAATTGATTTCATGGAATTTCTAATAAAAAACTATGCCCGGGAGACATCCCAAAGTTGGGCAAAAACGTACAGTTACTTGACTTATTGGGACTAATCTTTTGCTTGTCCTTGTTCGTCTTTTTTTTTCATTGTAATACCTGAAATACCTAAGCGTAGGATACGTTATATTTTTCAAGATTTTGCATATAAAAGTAGCAATTTTAGAGTCATAGCACGTGGTTGTATTGTAGTTTCTGAATAGGTACCTTAAACATTTCCCTTTATCATCATCAAGATTACAGTATAACTTGAAATTTAAATTGTTCCTTTTAGTTCGTGTATTTTGACATTTATTTACCTAGTATATACTAGAGATAGCTAGTTTTAATTTCAAAGAGGTTATAGGTAGGCTTATGAAACGTTGGTACCCAATGTTACCCACATCGATTCTAGAAAATTAATTCAACTAATACTATGTAGGTATATTTATTAAAGCCACGTATGTAGTTAATTAAAATTATTTTTCAAATACGTTTTAATAGTTATTTTATTCACTTCTATTCTAAAAAAATCTAATATCTACTGGATGCATAAAAAACCGGCCAAGTGCGAGTCGGATTCGCGCAAGAAGGGTACCATTATCGCAAAAACGGCAAAAAAAATCACGTTTTTTATATGGGAGCCCCACTTAAATATTTATTTTATTCTGTTTTTAGTATTTGTTGTTATAGCGGCAACAGAAATACAGCATCTGTGAAATTTCAACGGTCTAGCTATCACGATTCATGAGATACAGCCTGGTGACAGACAGACAGAAAGACAGACGGACCGCGGAGTCTTAGTAATAGGGTCAACCGGAAGTACCCTATAGGTTTTGGGTCAAAACCTATATGGTAGTTCCGGTTGACCTAGAATCACGAACTTTGGCAAAGAGTACAAAAACAGGTAAAATTAAAAAAAAAAAAATTGAAAATTAAAGGATGTCCCCATACATACATAGTTGACGCCATACTGGGCACGGAACCCTTCGTGCGCGAGTCCGACTCGCACTTGGCGGTTTTTCTTTGTTGTGCCTCTTTACGCCTGTTCCCGAAGAAGCCATCCAAGGCGTCCCGACATCTTCTCTGCGGTCTGCTGCCACCCCATTTAGCAACAAGTATCCCATCCATCTAGCAACAACAAGTAAGAAAGCAAAGCAAATGAAAGGTTGTCTGAAGATGTAGAACTGCCCATGTAAAAATATATGGAAAACAAGAAATAAAGTATCCAGGGTGATTTGAAACATTGAGTTGAGATAGTTACGCAGGTTGTCGTTAGGTTGCCAACCGTATGAGTAAGTATTGTACCCACTGCATTTCGCTTAGGCGTACTTTATAATCTACAAAAGCAATACAAGTACACTAAAATACTTTGATTTTAATTGAATGAATTTCTGTCATTACTCTTTGTATTTCGATCATAATTGCAAAGCGACGTGAAGCGAATTACAGCACCCTAATTGAAACAAAAAATATGCTCAAGTTGCACATAAAGTTCTGTTTTAAAAATAACAATAATATGTACTCTTTTTTTAAGTCTATATATACTCATTATTATCCTCTCTAAAATCAGGTATACTCTATTTTTCTAAAAAAAGGTTGGTAACCCTAGGTGATATGTGAGTGACAGAGAGCGAGGACACTACATATACGTGTTTATTCTAAAGCCCGATGTGTCATAGTTTCGACGGCAAACTTGTTACCTACTCTGAAACTTAGAATTCTAATTTCTTTGAAATCTTCTTGGAATTAAAGGCATTAAAATTTTATAAAAAGTAAAATAAAATGGTTAAAAATAACAAATAAAACGTTTATTTTAACATAAGTACCAATTAATATTTCATTTATTATAAGAAAAAGAAATTATGTAAAAATATATTTGGTCACTTTTAATTGGTGAACTCAACCAATTAGCCTTAAAAATTAACAATGAACGAAACTACAATACATAATATCATTTGATCGTCGATAAACTATTAAAAAGTTATCTAAATATCCATGCCATATTTTCTATAAAAAACAGTTTTCTCTCGGACTATATGCAACCGTATGTGAACATTATTCAACATAACTTAAAAACTACTGAACCGATTTTGGAATAATTTACACTATTGTATAGCCTGATATAGCAGCAATTTTTTTGGATACATTGTTTTTCCATATCCTCTTAAACAGTAGAGATATTTTACAAAAACTGTAGGCCTGTCAAAGTAATGGACTCAAAATATCGTAAGTCATAAAATTATTAATTCTTAATATTGCTATTATAACTATTAATATTTTATTATGAAAACTTTACCATATTTTAATACTAAATTATTTCGAACACTTTATTTCTATATATTGCTGTTTTTATTGCAAAATTAATTTCTCATTATTATTTTAATATTTTTAAATAATGGGACGGGGTTAACATGACGTAAAATGACCTGTCTGTCGTGGTAACTTTTCACGGAACTATGTTTTTCAACCTGTGGATCACGACTGGGGGTCGAACTGCAATCTCCTGACCTAGACAGGGGATTGCAGTTGCAAGTAATAGGTAAGGTCCTACACAAAAAATAAATATAACAATTTCAGTTCCTATTTACTGTGCATTAATTTTCAACCTTAATTTTATGTTTGACACGTAATTAATTCAATCATTTTAGGGTTACGTACCCAAAGGGTATAAACGGGACCCTATTACTAAGACTCCGCGGTCCGTCTGTCTGTCTGTATGTCTATCTGTCTGTCTGTCACCAGGCTATATCTCATAAACCGTGACAGCTAGACAGTTGAAATTTTCACAAATTATGTATTTCTATTGCCGCTATAACAACAAATACTAAAAACAGAATAAAATAAATATTTAAGTGGGGCTCCCGTACAAAAACGTATTTTTTTGCCGTTTTTTGCAATAATGGTACGGAATCCATCATGCGATTCGCACTTGGCCGGTTTTTTTACTGGACCTTATTTCGCTTCATATTTGCAACTAGCATCTGCCCGCGGCTTCAAAGGTTGTGTTCTGTATATATATTTCTTTTCAGTGTGATTGGTAGGTATAGTACCAGTAAGATAACAAAAGACAGAAAAATAAAAATAAATATATATTGAAAGACAGTCGACGATAATAAATAATAAAAGTTAAGACCCGCTGGTGTCCGCAACTCCACTTCTTCAAGCGCGTATATTGTGTACGGGTGGTACGATCCACCCCAACTCCTCGAGGAATGCCAGCTGCACCTTGGTGTTGCTGACTATCTTCTGTACGGTACCTGGGTCACCGAGGTATTTGGCCCTGTAACCAGCGTTTACTGAGCAGCTTAGGACCGACGGTCCATTCGAGTGGTTATCGATGGCTGCTCGTCGAACCAAATGGATATTAATGCCGGGGTCCCTCAGGGGTCGGTACTCTCAGCAACTTTATTCTTGCTGCACATTAACGATCTGCTAAAACCTTTGGGTATGCAGACGACAGCACTGTTGCTGAGAGATACCTGTCCAACGCACGGGCTACCGGGCCGCAGATCCGATCTCTCCGTGAGGCCATGGTGGAGCGTTTGAACTTGTCCTTGCAGGCAGTCTCCGAATGGGGCGATGCCAATCTGGTCAGGTTTAATGCTGCTAAAACCCAGGCGTGTCTTTTTTCCGCTAAAAAGGGCTAGTTTCACCCGGCTCCAACTTTCCGTGATGTAACCGTGCCAATAACGGACCATCTTGAGCTTCTTGGCGTTACGTTGACATCGACTCTCAATTTTGGGCCATACATTGGGGCAAAGGCTCAGCTGGCTGCCAAAAAGTTGGGGATTCTTGCGAAGGTGAGAACGTACTTCACGCCAGAACAGCTGTTCAAGTTGTATCAAGCGCAAGTTCGATCGTGCATGGAGTACTGTTTCATCTCTAGCTGGGACGGATCTGCCAAATACCAGCTTGATGCACTAGAGTCGATTGAAAAGCGGGCTAAGAAACTCATCGGCAATGAGGCACTGGTCAAGTCAAAGCGCCTTGAACATCGTCGCCGAGTTGCCAGCTTGTTGGTTTTTTATCAGTTACATTTCGGTGAGTGTGCGATGGAATTGCATGATTTAATTCCGCCCAGCCCGTTCCATCATCGGACAACCAGACGTACGGCGATGCATCATCGGTACATGGTGGACATCCCACCCATACACACAAAACGTTTTGGGGACACTTTTATTATGCGTAAATAGGCAATAAAAAAAAAAAAGAAATGTGTGCTGCTGGTTCGTCCTCCTCCATGCATGCTCTGCACAGTGGGCTATCCGTGATCCCTAAGACAAAAAGTTAGGCTGTGACTGCACTAACTGTAACTGTGGTTTAATCAGTCGCAGAGCTTTTTGCGTAAAACGGCCATCTAAAGAGGGAAGGAAGTGCCTCCTTGGCCTGAACGATGATAATAAATAATTGAGCCCGAAATATTTATGGCAGAAGCACATTGCTTACACAACTGAAGACCAAAAGTTCAGGAATGACAACTGAGACCTGGAACAAGTCATGTCAGGACTGGAGACTGGATGAAGTTTGTGTGAATCCAATGGATATGAGAATCACAGAAATGGTCGTGATGGGAATCCATCTCACCTGATGGTAAGCGTATAAGCGGTTGACGATGGAGCACGCTTGCCTAAAAGTAACATATTCACGCTTTTCTTAAAGATCCCCAGGTTAAAGCTATCAGGAAACACAGACTCCGGCAGGGAGTTCCACTCTCCAGTTGTATGCACAATGAAAGTATTCCCAAAAGATAATAGGGTCCAGAGATGGACGTCTTCCAACTAAGATAGGAGAGGATACGACTTCCTTAGAGAAGACTGTACGATACGATCAATAGTTTTTAACCGACTTACCAAAAAGGAGGAGGTTCTATGTTCGACATTGTTTTTTAGGGTTCCGTACCCAAAGGGTAAAAACGGGACGCTATTACTGAGACTTCGCTGTCTGTCTGTCTGTCTGTCTATCTGTCACCAGGCTGTATCTCATGAACCGTGATAGTTAGACAGTTGAAATTTTCACAGATGATGTATTCCTGTTGCCGCTATAACAACAAATACTAAAAACAGTATAAAATTAATATTTAAGGGGGGCTCCCATACAACAAACGTGATATTTTTGCCGTTTTTTGCTCGATATTAATAACGGCAATAGGTAGACGCTTGAAATATTCACAGAATATTTAATTGTATATTCTCTTCAAAAAATAATAATTATTAAATTAAAACAAAAAAAATTATCCCATACAACAAACGTGATTTTTTTGCAGTGTTTTGCGATAATGGTACGGAACCCTTCGTGTGCGAGTCCGACTCGCACTTGGCCGGTTTTTTTTAATGTATTTTCACCGATATCTCCGTAAATTTTGGACCGATTTTGAAAATTCTTTTTTGTTTGAAAAAGTATGTTTCGAAATTGGTCCCATTTTAGTTTAGTGAAGATCTGATGAAGAACTTCGAAGATATACAACAGAACTCTTCAATAAATTATGGCAAATCTCTCGGGATTGCTGCAATCGCATGTCTGTTTATTGTTTATACCATTTCATAACATAACATCATGCCAGTACGCTCTTAAGGGGTACGCAGATCTCTCATTTCACCGGTTATGTTCAAGTTTCATGATATTCGGTTAATCTATTCTGGCGTTATAGGTACCTTACTAAACAACTTGCTTATTAGGTACAACTAAAAAGTGAAAAATATAAAGCTATTTTACCAAAAAATACTACCGACTTCTAAATAAAAAAACAACAAAGTGAAAAATAACTTTATTTTTGGAAGTCGGTGTCCATAACACAAAAAATTGGTACCTACCTACAAAAGACACCGACTTCTATTTTTTTGAAAAAAAAAAAAAGGTTTTTATATTCGTTGTTAGTCGGTAATCCTGTTAGTCTATACTAGTAGACAAGGTGTTTGAAACCGTTGTCATTCAGAGACAAAGTTTAATTATGTTTAATTAATTCTGTTCTGTTTCTGAGTCAGAAAATGTTTTGAAATATAAAGTGGGTAACTAACCAAACAGGAGCTGGAGCAGTGGTGGCCCAGTGGTAACTGCCGCGCCATACATCGTCGTGGGTTCGAACCCAAAAAATATATAGTAAATTATTTCATCACCACTGCTCTCAAAACGGTGAAGGAAAACATCGTGAGGAAACCGGCATGTCCTAGAACTATTAATTCGAAGAAATGTGACGTTATCTACCAACCCGCACTGGGCCCGCGTGGTGGATTATAGCCCATTCCCTCTCACAGAGAGGAGGCCTGTGTCCCAGCAGTGGGAATATTAAAAGGCTGATTATGATGAACCAAACAGAAACAAAGCAGCGTTGCTTACTGGCAGTAACTAGACCCTCAAAAGGTCTGCCTCTTATATACGATTCTTGTCTAAATCTTCTTTAATGTTCTCTACTAGGACCATAGTTACTAAGTAGTAAAAGCCGCACGGGTTGATCTTCAAGGTTAAGCAACGCTTGCAGAGGTCGGTCCGTGGATGGGTGACCATGCATTACAATTATATCAACTGCTCCGTGCCCCGGCAAGCACGTAAAGGCGTTGGTCCGGTCAAAATCAAAATATTTTTATTTCAACTAAACCTTATAAAGGTAAGTACTTTTGAATTGTCAAAAAAAATATGAATCTAGTTGCACATTCGCAAGCGTCAGTAGGAGAAGAATGTGCAAGAAACTCCACGGACACTCTTTTCCATCAGTTTTAATCACAAGTATTTGGTTACAACGTTCTTGTTGGAAAAATACATATATTATGTGAGAACGATGTAAAAAGACATACACGTAAAAGCGTCTGGAGTAAAACAAACAATTCAAAAATACAATAGGTACGTAATTAAAAGCAGGCCGAGGCAGCCAAATTATGAACAATCCCAACTGATAGCGCCCGTTCACGAACATGACGCATGGATTGGCACCGCTCAGCTCAACCATCATAAACCGAATGATCCGACACATGTGCCACCATCAGAGAGATGATTGTAGATCTTTGATAGTCGATACGGGTAGTCAGAACCAGACAATCTTATAAATGTCATGCTAAGGGTTATCGTGTGATTCAGTTATTGGATTGTGAAGGTTAGACAGGCTAAATACAGCTGCTGGTTAGAGTAGAAGCTGGCTAAAAACATAATTGAGAAAAAGTGAGCAGATTGGTTGTTCAGTTGTGATCTGCTTAGATATCCGTTACGCTCTGTGCTGGGTCGCATTCAAGAGCTACCCACAAACCCTTCCAGGTCTTACTTATTTATACAGGTCTTATGTCCTTGCTGAGCAATCTCTAATCAGTATTAATCAGTTTAAATTAAAATACTTATGCTAGGTTTGTCTCATGATGTTACTTCAGATTTGCGATAAATGTTTCTCTCTTTTATTCTCCCTTCACGTTAACCTTTTTTCCATTGATTTCATTACAATCCAAAAAATTTCTTCGTTCATCTCCATTCTTCTCTATTACAGTCAGAGGGGTATCAACCCTCCTCATCACATACACATAGGAAGACGTTTACGAATCCTTTGAAATTTTTCTGTCACTGGCGATTCAATCCTCATCTCATCCATTACAAGTAGTAGTGGGACTCCCTTTTCCGCACTTACGAACCATTCGGTGGTGAGTGGAGACCATCTTCTTCTTCTTAGTCGTTAAGCTCTTGATAGAGCGGTCGTGGTCGTCATGAAGTATTGGTAGTATATGTGGCAGATGTAATGCGTATCACAATGTCTCGCCACCTTTTCTGATTAGAAGTCATTCGTGTACGGGACCGCCCACAGCAGACCTGATCTGGTCGGTCCAACGCATGGGTGACCTACCACGCTTTGGAGACCAAACTAATATTATACCTAAATGCGAAAGTAAGTCCTTCTGTCTATCTGTTTGTTAAGTTTCATCGCCTAAACTGATGAACCAATTTGATGGAATTCGGTAAATGTAGAGATAAGACTTGTATAGAGAATGGACCCGTGGAGAAGAACATAGGATATTTTTTTATCCCGGGTGTAAGCTTCCTTATAATTGCCAACTAACATGCGAGCAAAACCGCTAGTATGCTGTATGTATTTCGATACAATGGTATATCCAAATATATTTATCTCCACGAAATCCCTTTCTGTTCTGTAAGTAGTATAAAACAAAGTCTTTATCTGCCTGTATGTTTGTCCGTTTACTTCTTCTAAAGCACGCAAAAGATTTCGATACTGTATAAACTAACAGAAAGAGTGATAAACGAAGAAGGTTTGCCTAAATAACTTGTGGCGGTCGAATACGGGGCGGGTCGCTAGAGTCTTCTAAACTTCTTTTAGCTTTTTGAATGCTTATTGAACAGGCCCAGGGTATGATGCTCCCAATCAATCTTGTTATAAACTGGCGCTGACTGCATACTCTGCACATCACCAGCGGAGCTATTCCCAAGAAGCTCATGATTATAATTTATCCACTGCTGGGACACAGACAACCTCTCTGTGAGAGAGGTAATGGACCTTAATCCACCACGCGGGCCCAGTGCGGGTTGGTGGATGTCACATGTGTTTGAATTTTTGGTTCTAGGATATGTCGGTTTCCTCGCGATGTTTTCCTCATCTCCTCAAAAATATCAACATCATCATTATTTCAGTGGAAAGACGTGCTGAACATAGGTCTCCCCTAATTATTGCCATATCGACCGGACCTGCATCTCGCATGGAGCTCATATCAAAAAACTTTTTGACAAGAAAAATAAAAAAAAAATAAAAACCCCCGACACATTTTTATTTCATGCTACATAATTTATCAGTAGACACGCTTCGATCACAATCTATTGAACACGTAATTATATGACATGATATCTTGCGGAAACAGCCCGATTCAAACAGTAAACCGCCCGTAACTTTTGAACGGCTGAACCAATTTTCATCAAACATAGCTAGGAACACCCTCGATAAAGTCAACTTTCAAACGAATAAACTAAATCAAAATCGGTACATCCGTTTAGGAGCTATGATGCCACAGACAGATACACAAACACACAGGTACACACGTCAAACTTATAACACCCCTCTTTTTCCGTCGGGGGTTAAAAACATAACCAACCTCAGAGAGAACCACTACAAAGTTAGATATAACTTTAGTTTCGGAAGTCAGTGTCTTATATAGCGTTTTAACCTCCGAACTCCTTCATCTTTTCGCGTCGATTAACACAAATATAGTACCAACTAATTAAATTTTGTTTTGCCAATTCTGTCATTCGCCACGTTCAGATCCTGGAACGCCTGGAATCCTGGATCCAGGGCATGAAGGCCAAAAAAGGGGGTGGGGCATATCCTGCAATGGGGCTTTACACTTGTGTTATGTTTGGGATGGATGATATATCTACGATAATCCATTTGGTCGTTTCGAATTCCGAAACTAAATTTATTTTTCACTTTGAAGTGGATCCTTTTTTTTACCCGACTGCCGAAGGAGGGTAATGTGTTTATTGAAATCGGAAAAAAGACAGAAGAAGCTAGTTTAGTAGACAGGAGGGCGCTGCTGACACTCACAACTAGACAGAGATCGCCTTTTAGCCAAAATGACTTCAATTTAAAAGTCTGCTAACACCCATAAAATGACTATCAGACAATTTAATCTTAATTTCCAGATCGTTACAGAAATAGCGACACATAAGTTTTATAGACATACAGACTAATTTTGGTCACGGAATTCATCATGCCTATACGGTAGAAAAATCTAAAATAAAACAAGTCTCTCTAAAGTCCTCTACCTATTTTGAAAAAACGGCAGTAATGTTTTTTCAAATGGTAAAATAGTATTTTAAATATAAATTAATAATTTAAAAAAAATAGTTTTAAATTACTTAATAGTTTTAATATAAAAATACAAAAAAATACTTATTACAATTTTTATTAAAATCTTTTTTTTTTAAGATTTGTTTTGGGCCAGTTGTTTTAAAAGGTAGGTAGTTAGCTGTGATATGTATACCTACGGATATTGATGCCTCTTTTAGGCGTAACTCGTAACTAGCAGCGTGGTACAAGGTTACCGTACGTTGGCGCGTCGGCCCGCCATTGCTGCCAAGCTAGCCGCGCGCGCGCCACATCCCGCCACCGATAACCACAGGCTCCCGTCACCCCAACCCCGAACAACCCTTAACAACTACCCACAAACCGGTTAACCATCCTGAAAAATAAAGCCATTAAAAAAAAAAACAAAAAAAAATATAGCCCTTCGATCACACCAAACCCTTCGAAATTTAAAATTCAAAATAACCTGTGTTTTCATAAAGTAATTTTTCTTGTAAATTCGGTCGCTTGTCTCGAGATTACAACCACGTGTTTGAGTTGATCATGTACAAGTTTCTGATACACGGAATGAGTTTTCGGTCCCTTATCTAGGTAGTGATCCTTATTTATCGTATGTTTTATTATCATTTGAGTGTGCAAAGTGTTTTGGTATAGGTGGCAGGGCGCGCGTGTACTGGCTCGGTTGTCTGTAGGCCTAAATCGGCGGGCAGCGCGCGGATCTGCGAAAATTTTGCACAAATATCCAAGGTTGGATTCCAATAAGATTCTTATAGGCCTATTTGGAAAATTGTCGTTTTGTGCTCGAAATTCATTGAAGTTTATGATTAAAAGACATTTTTGGTGGATTTTCATGTGTTTCTACGTTTTTTTTACGGTTATGTGAAGTGACTGTGTGCCCACGCGCGGACGCGTGATTTTAAGTTTATGTGACTTTATAAAATGGATTTTTCTTCGCAGTTCCAGTTGAAAATGTGAGTATTAGTGTTATTTTACCTTTATTGTCATATAAAATTTAAAAAAAGCATGCATTTTGAAGGGTTTTTAGACCGTTCCCTTACGGAGAATGGTTTTGGCGCGCGAACGAACGGAAATGTTGGTAAAAAGACGAAAAACTTTCATTTATCATTTGAAAAATGTTTAATATAAATTATTCCATGAATATTCTTCCTTAATTATAAAGATTTGATTTATTTAATTATTATTTAAAGGGAGAAAATCCGGTCTAAAGTTCGCGTCTCTATCAAAATCACTTCCGTGCGGTATTTCATTGTTTTAAGGTTTAATATCGCTTAAAATGTCCTAAATCTCCATAGAATGAGAATATTTTCTAATAAAAAATGTTTAATTTTAGGAGAAATAGACTAATATTCAGAAGTATATGCATTTTGTGTTATAATATAGCCAAATCACAGTGAAATTCTGATTTATAGAGTTTCTCGGCTCTACGGGAGACTTTTAGGTATTAAATAACCAAAAAAAAAACAAATGGTAAACAAAAAAAACGAATATAAATGATATTCTTGACAAAACCTATATAATTTAGCAGAAATATATATTCAAATGACTATAAATATTATTTTATAAAGCTTAAAAGCATTGCATAGTAGAGTCGGCACCGAATTTAGGCTATTACAACTTTTTAAAACCATAAACACACTATGTATTGGAGTGTAATATAAAATTTCTATTATTTTAGTATTTTTTAAGTAACAGTTGTAACATATAAAATCTTTAAAAAGTAGTATAAACGTTAAAAGAATGGCATTCATAACAAATTTTGAAAATCATTATATTTCTCCTTAGTAAGACTTTAGGCCTAAAGTTTTAAACCATATTTCGAACATTTAAAAATATATAGGACCCAAAACCCCAAAAATCTTGCAAATATATATTTAAATAACAATTATATTCAAATATAAACATGGCATATAAGTGTAAAAATTAAAATATTTAATATCTTATCCCATTTGTAGTCCCTACCGGGTTCCGGAGGGTATTGTTAAAAACGATATTCAAACTTGCATTTGAAAATTATTATTATGTTAAAATAAAATAAAATTGTATGTAATAAAATTGTGTTAAAGTCTTAATTGTGTCTTTAACTTATCTGTAAAGTATTAGGCCTTAATTGGGAATGATTTAGAGAGAGTAGGTTAAATTATTGCCAAATAAAAAAAATATTTGAAACCGATATAAATTTATCATATATTCGATGGATGGAAGGAGGATTGGCCAAATAAAAGATGGATGACGAAAGGAATGATGTGAAAGAAAATGGAGTCAGCGATAGCGTGATGGTTGAGAGAAATGGAAGAAGAAAACGTGTTGCGCCGACTAATTGATCATACGACAAATGCAGTGATGACGTTCTTGGCGGCTGCAATATTTTGCCTATATTTTAATTTAATACCTCTCGCCTTAATAATTTAATAGTCGTAAGTAGTTTTAATGTTAGACGCACACTGGACAGTCAGCTCCGGCTACCACCTTGCTGACTGGAGCATATTCTAACCACGGCATGAGATATTCTGATATACTCTAAACTGGTACGGGCAAAGCAATGTTAATAAAATTAATATATGTCACCATTTCAGACAAGTCTAGCTATGATTTAATATATTGAGGCTCTATTTTTACATTTATCAGCACCCTCGATGACCTGAACAGCGCATCTGACGCCACTATACTCGTAAACTTGTCTACTTACTGGGTTCAAACAGTTTTACTCTAACAATATCTAAGTATAACAGAAATATTTGTATTTAGTTATAGTTAACTCTAATAAGTTTTTAAATCTCTGTAATGTGCGTTTTGTTTTCAGAATAATTAATTTTTATTTTTATATATATACCATCAACACGAAAAGAAAAATATTTAAAATAGTCATTGACTTTTTCTTTGCACTTTGAGAGGGAACTCATCTGTAAAAGCACGAATTTCCAGAAAGAATTTTGTGGGTTCTAATTCTTATTGGTTCAGACAAAAAGGATGATTTGCGAGATGTAGTTTTGAGTTAAATACAAGAATAGAAAAGGTCCAGGATAAAAATTTAAACTGTGTGTATAATTGGACATGACTTACCGGTATTTGCAGTTGTTATAACCATTAACGTTTCTATAGCAGCACTATATAAGTAGGTAGGTAGGTAAAATGACGATATTATTTTCTAAAATATTTACCTTGTAGATATACCTATACTTTGTATAGTCTAAGACTAGGTTAAGTTTTCACACTCTGAAGTAGTACCTAACATATATTTAATAAAATATATGCACATATATTAAAAAAAAATTAGAAAGAAATAGTAGACTAATCATTTATTAGGATAAATGTTTGCAATTATAATAAATAGTATAACTGCTATGAGATATTCTGAAATACAATACTTTGTTTTTTAGTAGGTATAGCTAAAATACAATTCACAAATCAATTCTCTCCATTTTTTAAGAAAACATCAAAGTACTACTTAAAAATACTATTATATTTAATACAAAAATAATAGTTTTAAATAAAAAAGCAAAATTTTAATTTTAAAATAAATCTATTACAACCATAATAATAGTTAGGTATCGCTGTGGGCTAGTCCTACGAATTTAATTTAAATCTAAATTTTAATATGGTACGTAGAGATTATTTTATTCAACGATAGTAGCTTTCCAAGAATAAAAATCATGCCGATCGGAAAAGTTAAAAATCTCAAACTGTTGATATGTACACAAAAATAGTAGGAATGTTTTTAATTTTACTAAGCATTTTTCATGGGCGGTAATTTTATGTATATATTTTTCAATTAAATCATAGCTGCATACTGCTATAAAAGTTAGGTTATGTTAAAACTCCTACTTAAAATACCTCAAAATATCCGTAAAATCTAAAAAAAATAAGAAATCTTCGACAAAATGAAAAAAATACTCTTGTGGTAAGCCAATAAGTGCCAGATTGTCGTGTTAAACTGAGATCTAGACATTTTGGGGTTATAAATAGCACGTGCTCGATCTAGGCTAGAATCTAGACTCAAACGTAGGTACTAGACATACTGTTATATTAAAAGAAAGTGAGTGAAATGAAGTTTTTATTATTAATCAGTGGATATGCTCGCGCTTGACCACTACTTCACCTGATGGTACGCGATGAGGTGTTCGACAATGGAGCACGCGTGCCTAGAAGTAACCTATTCACTCTGCACTTAAAGACCTCAGGTGACGTTGAAAATTGTGGATACCAAGTAGTTTTATGTTAGTTCTTTTTCTATATAAATCCACTAGCTTTTCACGCGGCTTTGCTTCCATTGCAATTCCATACATTCAATTCCATGGCATATTTTTTTTCCTACCTATAAGAAACGTATATTTTTTCATAATTAAAATTAGCCTACAGCCACTTAGCGATACTTCTACATTTTGTATACTATGTATTCATAATATTAAAGTTTCAATTTAGGTTTATTAAGCCCATTCAAATTCAAACTCAAAAGTATTTATTTCTATTACATGCACTTTTGAGTAGTCAAGGCCGGTTAGTCTAAAAAAATAAACTAGTTGCATGTTCCAAAATGTAGTTCTCTATGGAGAAGAACGTGAAAGGAAATCCATAGATAATCTTCTTCTTTTCATTTGCACCTAGGTTACAAAATGAATTTAAAATGAATCTTTCCATTTCAGTCAAACATTTGGGAATGATAGAGACAGAATGATGTTTTAATTTAAATATTTTTTGGAATTTAGTATTTTTTTTTCTATCTATGTCCCAGTTCCGGGCACAGGTGTCTTCCATCCACATTCTTTCTTCCCGTTGTGTTGTCTTCTCCTGCCAAACTCTCACTTCAAACCATGGTCCAATATTTATTTATTTAAACTTCATGTACAATGGTTATACATAGGCGGACTTAATACCAATACCTTTTTTTTTTGCATCTTATTTCTGGGCAAAGGCAGTCTTCTTTCTTCTTCAAAGTCTTGAGCAATCTTCGTCCAAATTTGCAATAACACAGTTACATTTTCTTCTGGGTCCCTAACAACAAAGAAATCAGAGTGGCTCCAAGTTACACAAAGATTAGAAACCCGTAGTTTGACACTTCCGTTTGTGACGAAGACATCAAGAGTCGTATGACTGAAGTGATTTAACAAAGTATTGTGTGCTGAGAAATCAATTACGTGTACGATATTACACACTTTATGCTCTAATAACAGATCAAATACCACTTGTATCAAAACATGGCCTGTCCATGATTAGTTCATTGTCAATGAAAGGATTGCATTCCTAAGTTTATTTTTATTGATCAAAAATATATTTAATAATCTTTATTTCTGACAAGCAAAAGCCATTTAATTATATAGGTTAGTTAACGAGAAATAAAAAACTTTTTTGCAAAAAAGTACTACCGACTTCCGAATAAGAAAACTACAAAGTGAAAAATAACTTTATTTTTGGAAGTCGGTGTCTTTGGTAGGTACTATTTTTTTGCGTTATGAACACCGACTTCCAAAAATAAAGTTATTTTTCAATTTGTAGTTTTCTTATTTGGAAGTCGGTAGTACTTTTTCCAAAAAAGTTTTTTATTTTTCCTTTTTTTTGTTATACGTACCTAATAGGCAAGTAGTTAAATAAGGTACCTATAATGCCAGAATAGATTACCCGAATATCATGAAACTGAACATATCCAGTGAAATGAGAGTGCACCAAGGTGAACTGTACACATCTGCGTACCCCTTTAGAGCGTACTGGCGTGATGTTATGTTATGAAATGGTATAAACAATAAACAGACATGCGATTTGCCGAAAGATTTGCCGTTATTTATTGAAGAGTTATGTTGTATATCACCGAAGTTCTTCCTCAGATGTTCACCAAATTAAAATGGGACCAATTTCAAAACATACTCTTTCAAACAAAAAAAATTCAAAATCGGTCCACAATTGACGGAGATATCGGTGAAAATACATAAAAAAAAACTTACATAAAGTCGAACATAGAACATTTTTTGGAAGTCGATTAAAAAATATATCTAATAATCTTTATTTCGGACAAGCAAAATCCATACAGTATGGTTTAGTTAACGAGAAAGAAAACTAAGGACCAGTTGTTTGATTCGTAGTTAACTCAAAAAACTGGGCTTTAGTAAAACTTTTTCTATATTAATTAACTAGTGACCCGCCCCGGCTTCGCCCGTGACAAATTATATGCACAAAAACCTTCCTCGTTCCTCACTCTTTGTATTGTTGAAAACTGCATGGAAATCCATTTAGTAGTTTTTGAGATTATCGCGTACAAACGCGGCAGGGGACTTTATTTATAATATATTGTGATAGTGATTACTTATTTTATAACAAGGCAAGTATTTTGAAAGACCAACAATAAATTAATAATTCCAATCAATCAATCCGCGAAGTCTTTTCCCAACTAAATTGTGGTCGGTTCCCAGTCAAGCCAGAAGTACCTGAGTACCAGTGTTTTACATGGAGCGACTGCCTACCTGACCTCCACAACCCAGTAACTGGGTAACACGATACCCGTTTTCAAGACTTTTCAGCTCCTGATTACCGTAACAACTGTCAAAGATGTTCAAATGACAGGCGGGACCAACGGCTTTACGCATGTTTAATATTATGTAAATATGATGTTGATGACGTAAATGCCTAAGATTTGGCCTAACGGTAAATTCATTATATACCTACAATAGTATATGTAGGTATGGACATACTTCTGTCTCTTTTATTCTGACGCCCCCGTCATAAAATAAGTATATTAAAATAAAAATAACTTAATATGTCTAATTCAACCTTATGTAGGTAATTTTAAGTCTCTATGGAGAAGAATTTGCATGCAACTTCACGGACACTCTTTTCCATCAGTTCCCCAAGGGAACGTGCTTTTGGGATAAAAAGTATACTACATGTCCTTCTCCAAAGAAGTAATCCTAATCTATCTCGATACCAAAATTCATGAAAATTGGATAAGCAGTTTAGGCGTGAAAGCGTACCAAACAAACAAACATTAAAATTTATTAAGCAACCCTTTTGTCATTAACAATTATTCCAGTTGGCAAATCCTTAAGAGACTTTGACCAAACCGAGCCCAGAACCAAAATCCCACCGGTAGAGCCTCTTTCGAACACTGAGGAACTTTAAGAGTTATAATTTTTTTAAAGAAAAAAATCGAAATTATTGGTAATGCAAGAAAACCGAAACAGAGTTTGCTGTTAATAGCCGTCACAGTTGATTGACTCAGCCCCCTCATGGGTGGGCAAGAGGAGTCGGTATAACAATCAAAGAAAAAAGAAAGAAATACTACTTATACCAAGCATCACAAATGCACATAAACTGGCCTGTAGCCTATGCCACAGGGACCGTATTTTTCCAGAAAAAGTAGCCTGTAGGACTAATATTGTTGTTAACTATCAGTGACAAAATGTTCGTAATTGGGTAATATTTCACAAACATAATAAACAATTTTAGCTCATTTTAATATACTAAATAAATTTAAATTAACTGTAACACGGGGAAGTCTAAAAAAAAATTAGAATCAATATGAAATCAATTTAGCATCAATATAAAATGAATATAAAACCAACAATGAGGGTCGACTTCCACCCTTAGCGGATGCAGTTGAGTTGGTACCAGGGTTGTTGATGATGCACATTTTTAAATAAAATCAAAATCAATACAACATTGATATAAAATCAACAAAACAAAAATAAAAATCAAGTAAGAAAGAGATTGCCTTCTACTAATCTAAACTCAAATCAATCTACACTTAAAGATCCGCAAGAGAACCAGGGTTACCGACATAGCCCGAAGAATTGACAAGTGGCAGGGCACATTGCTGGCAGAACGGATGGCCGATGGGGCAGAAAAGTTCTGGAATGGCGACCGCGAACCGAAAGACGTTGCGTTGGAAGGCCTCCCACCAGGTGGACCGATGACCTGGTGAAAGTTGCGGGGATCCGCTGGTTGCGAGACGCACGGGACCGGTCAATGTGGCGACGCTTGGGGGAGGCCTATGTCCAGCAGTGGACGTTTTTCGGCTGATATGATGATGGTGTATCTACACTCACACACTACACTCCACTCTACTGTCCATCAAATAGTAAAGTTTTTAATTGACCAGGATCTGAGCAAGAATTAAGTGATAACCATTGGAAGATCAGCGTCAGACAGCAACTGTCTAACATTGCTATACATTGCAAAATTGTTGTAATGTCGTCCTTTTTGGCATAGACGTGAGGACACATTGTTTTTTTTAAAGATTAACATTTTTTATTTTATTTTATTTGTGTATTCCTGATGAACTGTCGTCAAATAAATGTTTTCTTTTCTTGTTTATTTGTTACATTCAATAAGTATATTTGATTAGCTTAAAAGGAAAAAATAAACCGACTTCAAAAGCAAAACACTAAACAGTGTAACTTAACTTAGTAACGTTTCGGAAGCTGGTGTCTTTGGTACCTCTTGTTTTTATCATTTTTCGACACCGACTTCCGAAACGAAAGTTATTTTGCAGTTACTTTTTTTTTTGTTGTAAAGTTTTTATTTTGTTTCTTTTTAGTTTTAGTACATCATCACTAAAAATGAGCAATTTCTATAGTACGATACATAATTGCAAAATACCCAAATCATTATAATAACTCAATTTACACATTCGTGCTGTTTGTCGCTAAGGAGTTCGGTTGTATGCTCCATATCTTGAAAACTGTCGAACCGATTTTGATGAAACTTACACTATTCCCTAAGTTGAGAGATACTCAATCCAACACAAAAAAAGATCACGATCCGTTAAGTAGTTTCGGAGAAATGCGTGGACAAACATACATACATACACACTTATGAAATTTGGCACACGCCCACATAATGTGAATATTGTGCAGTTCCAACAATATTACAAACATATATGTCGAATTGATTACCTCCTTTTTTTGAAGCCGGTTAAAATACCACAAAATAGTTCAAGTAACAACGTTAACTATTTTTTGTTATTTTATATGCGTGACTTGTCTTAAGTTTTTACTATTTTAAATATAAAAGCACGTGCCGTTTTCAACCACAAAGATATGTGAATAAAATTATACTAATTAGCTATTTAATATCTTAAGTAATTATCATAAATGGCTCGCTATCAAAGTCCTTGGAAGTCGTCTATTTTTGTATCTGGTTTAAAGAGGTTATTTTACCGGAGATTAAAATATTTTCCCGCCTTTTTCGAAGACACTTTAAAAAATAATGTTTTGCTGAGGTTTCTAATTTTAATTACTCTTTTGCCCAAGTATAACTGCTTACAAAGTTCTTTCAACATCGGTTTGTACTACAGCTTGCTTGCTTGTTTTACTGCTGGGATTTCTATGTTTCAATAGTACGCCACTGAGCGATGCTGAAGCACACTTGCCTAGAAGTAACCTAGGCCTCCTCTTGACTTAAAGACCCCCAATATATATCGTTATAAAGTCTATTGTAAGAGCCACCTTCTAGTAACAGTTCAGTCCATTGAACCGGCCTATGACATCACTCTGCCCTGACGTCATCAAATTGTAGATATTTTTTCTCTTAACACTAACATCCGTATATATTTTTTAGACCAATTTAAATAGTGTATATCGTAATCTGTGTTCATGCTTGATTTTTAGGGTTCCGCATCGAAAAGGACCTCAAAGGTTACCGTACCACTGGGTCCCAGCGCTAATAAGAAAATATTTGTTCAAATAAATATGATTAGATGGCGCGATATGCACCGATTTGTTATTGAATTGTGTGTGTTAACATTTTCTGGAATTAAACATAACAATTGTATGTTCTTGTTTAATTAACTCTCCTAAGTACAAAATTATGAAATTCACATTCCAAAGATTATTAGAACAGATCGTTTAAAATTGATGCCAATAGATGGCACAGTTTTAATTTTTTGCGGCATTCCACTCGATTGTTTAACTATGTATTGTAACACATTATGGTGTATTTAAAACGTGCAAAAAATACTATAAAACAAATCGTCACCGTCCTTAAAAAAAAAAAAATTCATGAACCGAGTAAACCCTTTTACTTGCAAGTCGCTTCTAACACCATTTATCTATCTATCGCCATAGAACGGAACCGAACGCGAACAATGTACAAAAAATAATCAGTTTAATCAGACGGAAAACGCTAGTTTCGTCGGCAGTGTCGGCGTCTTTATGCTAGTATTATATTATCTGTGACCGTACACTATTTTGATTATTAGGCAAAACGTTAAAAGTCATGCAGTTTTTGTACCACTGTCGAGGCCATAGACAAGTAAAATTCGAAAGCTTGGTGATAGCGATTGGAGTAATGCCAAAAAATTATGGGATTGTCAGTGCTGTACAAATGTCACAGTCTAGAATCTCTGGACACTTTTACCTTCACCTGACCTGCACTTCATCCTGAATTTTATTATGACATAATGTTTTTTTTAATAATCTACTAGCACTTCGCCCGCAACTTCATTCGCGTGATCTGTATTTTATATCATAAAACTACTTCCCTGCCAAATTTTAAGTTTGTAGCTCAAAAAATGAAGGACTTTGATACAAACTTGCGAGAGCCCCTTACACCACCTAAATCCGGCCCTGTCACAAAATCCGTTCTTAGCGGTCGTCTACTAACTATAAACTACCTCCCTGCCAATTTTTAAGTTTGTAGCTCAAAAAATTATGGACTTTCATATAAACTTGCGAGAGCCCTTAGACCCCCTAAATCCGGCCCTGTCGCAAAATCCGTTCTTAGCGATCATCTACTAACTATAAACTACGTTCCTGCCAGTGATAGGTGATAGGTGAGTGAGTGACCTTTCACTTTTATATAGATACATAGATAGGCTCGCGCTTGACCACTATCTCACCTGATGGTAAGCGATGATGTGGTCGACGGTGAAGCACGCTTGTCTAGAAGTAACCTATTCACTCTTGACTTAAAGACCACAAGTTTGTAGCTATCAGGGAACAAAGACTCCGGGCAATCCACTCCTTAGCTGTCCGCACAATGAAAGTATTAGAAAAACGCTTTGTGCGAATAACTAACAAAATGTCAATATGTCCTATATATATACACTTGTTCTTGCCAGTGGCATCGCCCGCGTTAATATCATCGCAACGGAAAATACCTCCAAGATAAAAAAAAATCCTATGTCCTATTCCGGCAACTGGTCTACATTTGATCCAAATCAGTTCAGCCGTTATGGCGACAAAAGATAATAAACAGACAGACAGATAGAATAACTTTCGTATTTACAATATTAACTAGCTGCCCGCCCTGTCTTCACACGGGTGTACTAATGAAGAAAATGAAGCAATTTTCTTCTTTCATACATACCTTGTCCTGACAATTACAAACACAACAAAAAAGGAATTAGCCATAGCTATTCGGCAATAGAGTTTTATATAAATAGATTAATATTAATATGACTGGCATCTTCATCTTTCCAGAAGAAAGACGTCCACTGCTGGACATTGGTATCCAAGAGCAGCACAACATTTGATCTTAGTCACAATTTCGTGGATATATGTATAAAAACACTTTTTAACAAAAAAAAACAAACGGACTTCCAAAACAAAACACTAAAAAGCGAAATATTGCTTTTTTCTCTCCAATTACCATGAAAATCATTTATAGCCAAAGTAAATCTCATGACGATTCCAATAAGCCCAAACACAACTAGGATACATAGGTTTTATTTCAGAGTTCCAATGCCTAACTTCCGGCTTCATCATCAGACAAGTTCGATGGTACCATTTTCATCAGTACCATTTATTTATAAGTATTTGCTTCATCATAGTCGGTTAACTCATCAATATATTGTATGCCCGATGATATACTTATCATTAAGGAGTTCCAGTGGCCACCTGTGGTCTTCCTCATCAGTTCCACTTCACCAAATGATATTTTCTGAGTGCAAATAATTGCATTGTTGATGAAATCATTTGCACAATCGCTATTTGCATGACTTTTTTGGGTTTGCTCTTGACTCTAGTCTAGGTCAGAGGTGACAGAGACAGAGTCGACGATGGAGTGAGCTTACCCAGAAGAAGCCTGTTCACTCTAACTTTGAAGAGATTCGGGTTGAATGTGTTCGGAAACACAGACGCAGGTAGTGAGTTCCATTCATTCGCTGTGCGCATTATGAAGGAAGTTTGGAAGCGCTTGGTGCGCTTGGTGCCTATAATATTTGAAGAGTTCCCACGGTTTCTCCAGGACCCCATCATCAGATCCTGACCTGGGACCACCTGGGAAGTATACCCTTTCAAACAAAAGCAGAATTTCCTAAATTGGTCCAGGCATATTTGAGTAATCGAGGACATACAAAAAAAAATATATCGACGAATTGAGAACCTCCTCCTTTTTAAAGTCGGCTAAAAACAGAATTTGCCTCACTCAATTTCCACTTCGGACAGAGAGAGAGAGAGAGAGAGATGGGCAGCAAACCACCACGCGGTCGCAATTTGAGTTGGTAGGAAACATAGGTCTTGCCAACTAATAAAATATAAGTAGATACGGAACCATTAGTGATTTTTATGATTGGTACTTGGCCAATTTTTGGCAGTTTCACCTTTGACCAACCATTGTAGCTATCATTAGGAGGCCCGCGTCTGAAATTAATATAAATAGGGCTTGATCTGTAATAAATCATAATATCATGCCTGTAATCCTTCATTAGGTAGGCAGAAGTAAATATGTGGCACAATCAATTTGTTTATTCTGTTCCCAACTATGTTAGGGGTCGACTTCCACCCTTTGGCACCAGGTTTGTTGCTGATGCACATTTTTTCACATCCGCGGATGTTCATGCTGTTTGCTGCATGTGTTATTTTTAATTGTTATATTTAAAAAACTGGCCAAGAGCGAGTCGGACTCGCACACGAAGGGTTCCGTACCATTATCGCTAAAAACGGCAAAAAAATCTCGTTCGTTGTATGGTAGCCCCACATAAATATTTATTTTATTCTGTTTTTAGTATTTGTTGTTATAGCGGCAACAGAAATACATCATCTGTGAAAATTTCAACTGTCTAGCTATCACGGTTCATGAGATGCAGCCTGGTGACAGACAGAGAGACGGACCGTGAAGTCTTAGTAATAGGGTCCCGTTTTTACCCTTTGGGTACGGAACCCTAAAAACAGGGGAAACGTATGAATTTATACTCAAAAGTAGCACAGTTTTCCTTAGTTTTGAAATAAAAGATTGTTTTCTATATACATATATAGGTACTATGCCCCTTTGTTTTCCTTTTTGGTGATACATTATCTTTAGAAGCACTAGAACACTCATTAAAACACATTACCCTCCTTCGGCAGTCGGGTAAAAAGCTCAAAATTGACAACTGTAAATGAAAAAAGTAAAATATAAAAAATTGGTCCAATATTGGAGGAGGAAATAGACGAGAGCTAAACCTCGTATTATGACTTTTTACTAAAGAAATTCAGTCGGAGCTCTCTGCCCACATTTCTTCTTAACGCTTGCCGAGGCAGGGAAAGTCTCTGTATGAAATGAATGGTCACCCATCCACGGATCGGCCTCGGCAAGCGTTGCTTAACCTGGAAGATCGACCTATGTGGCTTTTATTACTAAACCACGACCTGTTATACCTAGTAGTTATATAAAAATATATTTAATATCACCCTCTTATCTAATAGTTAAATATAAATAAATTATAAAGCACCCTTTATATCTAGTTTCAAATAGGGCAAGCCATATAATTTTCCCCAAAATAAAGGGTCTTCTAACCCTATTTACCTATGACCCGATGCCTATGTCCATCTATAAAAAATAGATAAATAGAAATAGATGTTAAGATCAACCCTAATTTTAAATTAAAAATAAAATTCAAATCACAAAAAGTTCACATAGTCTTCATTTAAATTCACCCCAAATTTATATTTAAATGTAAATCTTACCTGTTTGCTTGTACAAGTTTTATTTAAATTATGAGAGTAACCTTGGGTATATGGAAGGTCAAGTTTTAGCCCTTTTGATAAAGATGACGGTAGTCTAAGGTCATCAAGGTTAGTTTATAATTTTTCTTATAAAAGGGTTGAATAGAATGATGATAAATATTCATAAATGAATGGGACTTCTTTTTGCAAGAAGATTTAACGAATTTTGTTAGCGGTTTGTATAAATACCGGTATTAATATCTTAGGATTAGGACGTGACTGTTTTTGTGATTTTCCGTACAAAAGTTTAAAAAAAATGTTCGCGGTCGCGAATATAATTGCTAAGACTATTTCGGCTACGCACTAGCTGAGCTTGAAGTCCTGGGTCGGGTATCAGACATAGTATCATTAAGATTTGGAGTCTGGATTTATGTTCGGCAATAAGCTCACTCTATAAGGAAGGCCAATCCCCAAGTATACGGGACATTCAATGTATGAGGAAGAAAAAAGGAGAGCATGTAAAACACAAAACACCAATTAAATTCGGTAATATTCCACGCAACTTAGGGTACAGCAGGCCGTATTTTGACCTTGAGCTGGCCTAGAAGATCAGAATTTCAACAGAAATAATAAGAAACTAGCTTATACTGATAGAAAAGATTCAAATGTGTCCCATATAATGCTGCCCTCAAGAGACCATCCATGCAGATATTGACCTCCATGGTTCTCATTTAATCTTGCCATTAATTTCTTTGTATGGACATTAAAAGAGACTTTGAACTCTGAGATTGTTTCGATGTTTCTCTTCAGAGTAGTCAGCTAGGAAACACCAGCCTCTTCAAATATAAATTGACAAAAAAAAAATACTAATATGCAAAATAAATATTATTTATCATTCTGGTCTTGTTACCACTTGGAAAGACACACTAGGGCAACTATCTCTTACATTAAAAAATATTTATACCAATTTACATTTAAATGAAAAGTGGGGTGAATTTAAATGAAGTCCATGTGAACTTATTTGACATTTACATATTTTTATATTATTTTATTCGACTAGGGTCCTATGGTGTAGCCCTATTTCTATTACATTTATTAGATACATCATAGACTGTAATAGATAGGGGCATAGACATAGAGTGAAGCAACCCCTAAGTAAGCTTAATATATAATTTACTCATTATTAGTAGTAGAGTGCAGGAGCTCGCCTGGGGAAATTCAAGCTACAATAGTTACAGCGGATCTTAGTGTTTCTAAAGTTGGCTGCAAGCTGAAAGACCCTGCGCAGTAGCTATTTTTACCCGACTGCCGAAGGAGGGTAATGTGTTTATCAGTCTATGTATGTATGTATGTTTGTTCCTATGTGGCGTTCTAAAGACAAACGCGTTGGCCGATTTTGATGATTCTTACGTCAATCGATTCGTCTTAACCCTGCGTCACTGACTACATTAAAATAGGAAAATAGAAAAATGGGGGCTTTTAAAACACTTATATGTTTAAATGTATCTAATTATAAAAAAAAACTAAAAAGTTAAAAGTAAATAAAAAAATTATTTAATAATAACAAAAAAAACCGACTGCTTAAAACATGAACTAAAAAGACGTCAACAAGTGGAATTCGCTTTTTATACAGTCGGGTTTTTTGATTTTTTTAATTAACTTTTTTTTGTGTTAATGTTGAAGGTGAAGATAGCATTGTATAACTGTCTCTTTCACTCGCTTACGTTTGTCGCATCGTTCTATCTCGCTTACTGTATGCAGTATACTCAATGACAAACTATTTCTTGCGCAATGGTTCGCAGAGTCACAAAGATAGAATCAAAAACAACTAGAATCTAGATTTTATGATGTGGACGGCTTCCAGTCTAATGGGATGCTGCTGAATACCAGTATTTTTAACCGACTTCAAATTGTAGGAGGTTCTCAATTCGACTGTATTTTTTTATTGTTTTTTTGTTACCACAGCACTTTTTACTAGGTGAACAGATTTTGACGATCTATCTGACACAACCCAGTTACTACCACCTAATAATAATAATATTAAATAATAGCAGTCTGTTACTGCAGGAAAAAGGCCTCTTCTCATACAGAGAAGGTACGAGCAGTGACCACCACGTGCGCTCAATGCGGGTTGGCGATTTCAAACTTATATTAAGTTTTGATCATATTTTAAATCTACTTCTGCCTATGAGAAGACAAGAACACCCTGTATAAGTCCTGGTTTCTTCACGATGGACCCTTCACTGTTGTCAGAGATATCCAAGATAAACTTAGAAAGAACTGCTCTCACCTCTGGGATGGATCTGCCGAATAATTTTGATCCTCTTGAGTCGATTAACAAACGGGCCAAGAGGCTTATCGGCAACCATGCACTGGTCGCCTCAAAGCCAGAGCCTTGAACATCGACGCCAAGTGGCCAGTCTGTCGGGTTTTTATCGGTTACATTTCGGGGAGTGCGCGATGGAACTGCACAATTTGATTCCGCCTAGCCCTTTCCATCACCGGACAACAAGACGTACGGCAATGCGCCACCGGTACATGGTGGACATCCCACCCATACGTACAAAGCGTTTTGCGAATACTTTCATTATGCGTACAGCTAAGGAGTGGAATTCCCTGCCGGAATATTCGTTTCCTGATAGATACAACCTTGGGGTCTTTAAGTCAAGAGTGAATAGGTTACTTCTAGGCAAGCGTGCTTCACCTTCGACCACATCATCGCTTACCGTCAGGCGAGACAGTGGTCAAACGCGAGCCTATAGACAAAAAAAAAAGTACATATATATATAAAAAAGTAATATTGAAGCTTGCCCGGGTTTGAACCCACGACCTTAATCACGAGAGGCGAGGTCTTATCCACTGCGCCACCTCCGCCCAAATAACCTCGAAAAAGAGTAATAAACTGGCAGTCATAAACCAACGTCTGACCACCTGTTTCAAGGTCTGACCCACCCAGACAGGTCACTGGATTTAGACCTAGACATGTTGCGACATGTTCTATACTATATTATAGTGTTGTAAACTTGAGTAGACGATGTGGCACCTTTTTAGATGGCAATAGTCACAGTTCGCAACATAGACCAAGGGACGACCACACCCGGCAGGGACTAGAGACGGTTTCCATTCTAATATTATAAATTAGCTTCTGCCAGCGGCTTCGTCCGCTTTTATCACCCCCGAAACCCCCTGCATACAAAATTTCATGAAAATCGTTGGAGCCGTTTCCGACATTCAGAATATATATAAATATACAAGAACTGCTCGTTTACCGGTATAAGATTAGCGGCACTATCGGATGGTGTAATAATAAACCTTTTTTTCCAAAATCAACAGGTTCGATTCCTGGCTAGGAATATTGATTTTTCAAAAAACCAATGTTGCAGTTTTGGTCTTCATCAAAATCGGTCTCGTGACTCCTTTGAGTGTTTCTCGCTATTTCTCATATTTTCGGATTTGGCCATCCACGCCTACATGAAAAACTCAACCTGTACACCGCCGGTTAATCTGGAATTCGACCCCAATATTGTTGGTTGGCTTGGTTGATTTTGCCAGTTTTGTGTGTAAGCGGTGACGTTCACTGTCACGCTCGGTTTGTATGCAAAGTTTTGACAATGCCGCCTCTAGCAGTGACCGGCGAAGCGACTCCATGCTCTATGGCCTACAAGTTCACAATTATTAGTGCGTGGGTAGACAGATCGTTTCTGACAAATTAGTGTGTTCGAGAATGGCGTGTAATTTGAGAGGATTGTTTAAATTCAGAATGTATTTTTGGACAGTTGCTTCTTCCTACATAACATCGCGCCTTTAATCCCCAAACAGTCAGGCAGAGTGCTGGATAGACTGCAACAAGGCCTACGACGCTGTGTCACATACATGGCTCATGAGGGTGCTTTAGTTATACAAAATAGATACAGCTCCACACACCTTCCTTGAGTCATGTGGCAATGGAAGACCGCCCTTCGATATCCAGGATGTCGACCGATTCAGGGGGTTAATGATCCTATATGAATTAAGCGGGGGATATTTCAGGGTGACAGTTTGAGTCCACTTTGGTTCTGCTTAGCCCTGAATCCTCTAAGTACACTGCTGGAGGATTCAGGTCTAGGCTATCGGTTGAGAAGAGGTGCTTGCGAACACTAGATCAACGAGGCAGTTGTAATTATGGAATTTTGGAGAACTACGATTTTGAAATACGGATTTTCAATATTATAAGTACGAAGGAAGGAAGACCGTGCACCGACGACCTGGTTAAGGCCTTGAACTCTGGTCGGTCGATGTGTCGGTCGTAGTCGGCGGTTGAGACCGGTCGATATGGTGACGCTTGGAGGAGGACTATGTCCAGCAGTGAACTTTTTCCGCTGAAATAACGATTATGAACTACGAAGGACGAGCTTTGCGTAGTTGGTGTTAGCTTTATTTTAGTGTTGGTTTTAGAAATACGGTGAAAGAAAATACTCGGGGGAAGAATCTGGAGCCGTACTGCAATATGTTGCAGTACGGCTCCAGACCAAGACCAAGACCATCATGACTCCGATATGAACAAGTAAAATTTAAAAAGAAATAAAATCCCCCGACACATTTTTATTTCATGCTACATAATTATACGCTAAATATTCGCTTTATTTTCGGGCTTCGTAAATATGATCACATTTCTTCCTTCCGTTCTCTGCTTAAATGGCTGCCTATCCGTCAGAGGAGATCCCTTAGATCCCTCTGCATGCTTTTCCTTCCTTGTACTCCTGATCATTTAAAACAATATTTTAAAGTGTTGGGCAGTTCTCACGATCTTAACCTTCGACCTTCCAAAAACTTACTTCTGCATATTCCTTCTCACCGCACTGGGTTTCTATCTAATTCTTCCACAGTCTCTATAGTATACAACTCTGATACGCTCCCCTTGACATAAAAAACCGGCGAAGTGTGAGTTGGACTCGCGCACGAAGGGTTCCGTACCATTATCACAAAAAAACGGCACAAAAATCACGTTTGTTGTATGGAAGCCCCACTTAAATATTTATTTTATTCTGTTTTTAGTATTTGTTGTTATAGCGGCAACAGAAATACATCATCTGTGAAAATTTCAACTGTCTAGCTATCATGGTTCATGAGCCTGGTGACAGACAGACAGACAGACAGACGGACCGCGGAGTCTCAGTAATAGGGTCCCGTTTTTACCCTTTGGGTACGGAACTCTAAAAAACTGAGAGTTAATTTTCATTTAAGCGTAGAATCCGGCACTATTGTTTATATATACTCTCTTACATAGCTCGGTCCTCGCCATAGTTATTAGGGTTATTGGACGACTCACCCGAATTTAACTCGCCCGAATCGGGCGAATTGTCCACTATTAAAAATATTCATTTTTCTGTGTCGATTCGCCCGAAGTTATTTTATCGGTGGGCGAATCGACCACTCCAATATTATTTAGTGGACGATTCGCCCGAATTATATTTTAGAGAACAAACAATATAAAAGTACAGTCGTGCTCACCCGTCTCGGTAATAATATGAAGAATTAATCGAAGTTAATAGATATTGTACTAGAAACTAGGAAAGCAATTCAAACTACCAGGAGGCCAGAATCATGAAGAAGTATTTGCAGAGCTAGAATCATTAGCGGTGATGAATATTTTTAATAGTGGACAATTCGCCCGATTCGGGCGAGTTAAATTCGGGCGAGTCGTCCAATAACCCGTTATTATATTTAAATTTCTATTTCATGAATTTGGTATTTATTATAATAGTTTTTAGTATTAGTAGTAATAGCGGCAACAGAAACACATCTGTGAAAATTTTAACTGACTAGCTATCACCGTTCATGAGATACAGCCTGGTGTCAAACAGACAGAAGGACAGTGGAGTCTAAGCAATAGGGTCAGATTTTTACCCTTTGGCTACGGAACCCTATAAGAAACAATTTGAAAACATATTACTTTAAATATACGTAATAAACAAAGCAAAATTTGAAGTGGAAACATAAAAAAATATTAACAAAACTTTCATAAATCCCTCTCACAGTACTTTCGACAAAATCTCCGTCTATCATTCATCCACAAACAGATCGTTTGTTATATTGAAGAATTAAAGAAGGTAGATATCAGTTAAAATATTGATTTTTACAGGCCATAATATCTGCCTATCTATCCTACATCAAAAGCGTGATGTTCCCAGTAGGTGGGTGACGCAAGAACCACGCCCTTCGAGCGTCAACCGATTGAATAATAGTAACCAAAAGTTTTGTAACCACCACGTCTGTGTTGCGGTACGGATGGAGTTTTGGCTATTTTAGTAAATGTCTAGGTGTACCAAAGAAGGGGAAGATAATTTTGACAGTTACGTGTTCAGTTTGTTTTTTGTTTGTTTGTTTTCGTGGTGTGTTGACAAATTTCGACACAATGTATTTTTTCAAATAAACGACGTATGGCTTAGTTTAACGAAAAGAAAATATTTTTTTACAAAAAAATACAACCAACATTTTTTTTTGCTAATGATTAATAAAAATACTGCAAAGTGAAAAATAAATTCAATTTCGGCAGTCGGTGTATCTGGTTTCGTTTCTACGTTTTTTGACACTGAGTTCGAAAAAAATACCAAAACAATACACACAGTCGAACATAGAACCTCTTCCTTTTTGCGAAGTCGGTTAATGACACGTTCAGCTCCTTAGAGTTCTGAGTTGATCTATACGATAACTGACTATTGCCTGCACTGTCAGAACGGTGGACCTCAAATTTGTGAAAGGCGAGCGTTTTGGAAAACTGTCTTTATGTAGAAGTTTGATGTTCAAGAGGTGCTGGGTGCTGAAAGATCAGTTCTAACCTAAATGGGTCTCATCCGGTTTGACCATTACATTAATTGTATGGACTTTAAAAGAGACTTTGATTTCTGAGTTTCTGCCAGTGTTTCTTCGGAAGTACTGGTTCCATCACGAACATTTTTTCAGTGACAAGTAAAATTTAAAAATTTAAATAACCCCCGACATTTTTATTTCACACTACATATTTTATCTAGTAGTAGATCCGCTTCAATCGTCAATCTATCGAAACACGTAATTATGGCACGATATCTTGCGAAAAAACCCAGATTCAGAAGAGTAAAATGCAGATAACTTACAACAAAAATCAAATCGGTTGATCTGTTAAGGAGTTATGATGCCACAGACAGATACACAGCAACAAACTTATAACACCCCTCTTTTTCCGTCGGGGGTTAATAAAAAGCTACATGGTTTCTAAGTGTCACAAGCCAGCCAATTATACAGTACAAACGCTATAAAGCTATCTTAGTTTCGTCTACGAGTTGACTGTTGACAGTAACAACTTGATAAACAGTAAATCTTTCGTTCACCTGACTTTCCTTGCTACTTTCAACACTATTTCAAGTCGTGTTTCGAATGTAACAGGGCTCTTAGACATCGTTTCAATCCACAATCGTTAGGGAAAGAAGACTTCAGTTAGAAAGACAGAAGCGATGTGAACAGATCGTATATCAGTATTGTGATCTATGAATTTCTAGTAAATATCCGTCAGAACGCCTGCATTAAGAAAGTAAGTTTTGTTACAATAATTATTTAGTTTTACATAATTCCATATCTAATTACTTTTTTGCAAAAAAAAAAACCTACTGATTACTGTTCATATTATATCAAATCAATTTTAAACTTGCTTTATACTTAAAATAGTAAGGAAGATGACATTTTCAGTATTATTAAATATTATTAATAATAATGCCATTAGGCGAGATGGTGGTCAAACGCGAGCCTATAGATAAATAAAAAAAAAAAATGAATATGAAATACAAAAACCTTAAATATAAGAAAAGAATCACCAAATCCTACTATACGTAGTAAGCTACTCGTAAAACACGAACGTTTTTACCACAAAAATAACAAATATGAAGATTAAACGCCAACCAACTAGTCATTTCACCAAAACCCTAACTCCCCCCTTCTACCGCCACATAAAACCATGTGCACACTAAACTAAGCAAACAATAAAGCCCGCCGCACACCAGACTGGTTTTTTGTCGCAGACGCAGAAAAAATCGTCTACTAACGATAATGTGTGGCGGTCGTTATTATTACTACGGGTTACGCGACGTTTGCATGTGTTTAGTATTTAGTATTATTAGCGCGATAGAAGCGTGTGGAGCGATTTAGGGGACGCTTGCGCCGCCGCAGCAGAGAATAGCGACAGCTACGAATAGTGATGGCAAACGATTGAAAATGAAAAGAAGAAAGTAGGTTAGGTTAGTACAAATTAAGATGAGCTAAAGATTTATTTTACAAGTATTTGCATAAAAGGTTATATTTGTAGTTGAATAAAAGGCATTTTTATTTTTAACCGACTTCCTAAAAAGGAGGAGGTTATCAATTAGACTGTATTTATTTTGTGTGTTACCTCAGTACTTTTTACTGGGTGAACCGATTTTGGATGATTCTTTTTTTATTTGAAAGTTGGTGCTTGTCTTGTGGTCCCATTTAAATTTCATCAAGATCTGATGAAGAACTTCGGAGATATACATCAGAACTCTTCAATAAATGACGGCAAATCTCTCGGGATAGCTGCTAATCTTTTTATTGTGTACACCATTTCATAACATAACATCACACTGGTACGCTCTTAAGGGGTACGCAGGTGTGAACATTTCACCTTGGTATACTCTCATTTCACCGGTTATGTTCAGTTTCATGATATTGGGGTATGCTATTCTGGCATTATAGGTATCTTACTTAACTACTTGCCTATTAGGTAGGTACAACTAAAAAGTGAAAAATAAAAACCTTTTTTATAAAAAAATACTATCGACTTCCAAATAAGAAAACTACAAAGTGAAAAATAACTTTATTTTTGGAAGTCGGTATCCATAACGCAAAAAATTGGTACCCTACCAAAGATAAAGTTATTTTTCACTTTGTAGTTTTCCTTTTTGGAAGTCGGTAGTATTTTTTTGTAAAAAAGTTTTTTTTTATTTTATTTAGTAATATTAGTCAGTGGAGGATGAGGCGAGTTTGGGGGAATGGACAGATTTTTTTTCAAACTTCTTTTTTTATTAATTTTTAATAAGTATTAAATATTATTATTTTTGTGCCATTACGATTTTGATAAAAAATACAATGAAAGAAGAATACACACCGGGAAGATTGGAAGGCTATGGCGGACAACTTTGCGCAACAGTGGCAAAAACAACCGGCCAAGTGCGAGTCGGACTCGCGCACGAAAGGTTCCGTACCCTGCCGAGCCCCACTTAAATATTTATTTTATTCTGTTTTCAGTATTTGTTGTTATAGCGGCAACAGAAATACATCACCTGTGAAAATTTCAACTGTCTAGCTAGCTATCACGCGGTTCATGAGATACAGCCTGGTGACATACAGACAGACAGACGGATCGCGGAGTCTTAGTAATAGGGTCCCGTTTTTACCCTTTAGGTACGGAACCCTAAAAACATAACATATAAAGGCACAAGTCACAACTAATTTATTTATATTTTTAAATTATTACTTATACTTACTTACTTATACTTATATTCTTTATTGTACACAAAACAGACATTATAAATACAAAAAGATAACTTATGTACAAAGGCGAGCTTAACCCATAATTGGGTTCTCTGACAGCAAACCTCAGTGCTAAAGAGAGATTTACAAAATTAGGACAGTTAACAAAAGTGCACAACAAATACTAAAAAACATTTGAATTCTTACTAACTAAATACACTACACAAATACGTATACAATACATAATGCTTAAACATAATACATACATACATCTAAAATACATACATATTTATGCGTCATGTTGACAGGAAATGTTCCTTAATTCTTCTCCTTATTTTTTGGACCAAGATTACTACTGATTCGTGCAGCTTTTCTATTTTAAAGAAAAATTGGTATCAAATTGGACCTTATGACTATATGATAACAGGTCGACTTTCAAGGTTAAGCAACGCTTGCTGAGGTCGTTCCGTGGATGGGTAACCATCTTAACATGCCGAAATTCGTCACTGCCTCAGCAAGTCAAACAGTCGTTACAGAGAGACAGAACCCAGGAAATTTGACGCCAGTCTTGTCTAGGGTTATCGTGTTACCCAGTTACTGGGTTGTGAAGGTCAGATAGGCAGTCGCTCCATGTAAGATACTGGAAGCAGACCCAAAGATTTTTAGAAAAATGCTAGGCAGATTGATTGGTATCGGTTTGGTCAAATATGTGGCTGTAATGGTTTTCCATTTTAGTCAAAATTGTTTTATTTGTGTTTTTTATTTGAAGACTAGCTGTCCCCCGTGGCTTTGCTCCTGTCAACTGTCTACCTACCTACCCTACGCTATCCTACCTTCCTACCCTACTCTACCCTACCTACCTACCAACCTACCTATCCTAACCTACCTACATACATTTTCATTTTTAGGGTTCCGTACCCAAAGGGTAAAAACGGGACCCTATTACTGAGATTTCGCTGTCCGTCTGTCTGTCTGTCACCAGGCTGTATCTCATGAACCGTGATAGCTACACAGTTGAAATTTTCACAGATGATGTATTTCTGTTGCCGCTATAACAACAAATACTAAAAATAGAATAAAATAATTATTTATGTGGGGCTCCCATACAACAAACGTGATTTTTTTGCCGTTTTTTGCGATAATGGTACGGAACCCTTCGTGCGCGAGTCCGACTCGCACTTGGCCGGTTTTTCTTTTTTACAATAAGTAGCCTATGTCCTCCCTCAGGATGCCATCTATCCCCTTGCCAAATTTAATTGCATTCCTTTCAGTGGTTTACTCGTGAAAAGGTAACAGACAGACAGACTCAGTTACTTTCGAATTTGTATTATGGGTATAAATATAATGGGAATAAATATAACCACCAAAAAAAACTTTGTAACTTTGAAAAAACCTAAACCAAATTTAGTAAATTTTTCAACAAATTTTAATGAGTGATAAACCGGAAGATGTCATATCTAGTGATTTGGTCAATTAATCAGTCCAAGAGCGAGCGAAGCGAGCACGGGATCTTAGGGCACGGACAGGTTCGAAGGAGATGACGGGAGCTGACACAAAGTTTTTTTTTTTTTTTTTAATCTTTGCCCCACACTAGGAATTTCTTCCTGTATTGTAGGTGCGTTTACAAACATATAAACTCAAATACACAAACACCCAGAGCCGGAACAATATCTTCAGGTCATACAAATATTTGTTCCGTGCGGGAATCGAACCCGCGACACGCAGCGCAGCAGTCAATCGCTCAACCACTGCGCCAACCGTGCTCCCAAACCAAAAAAGCTCCCGCCATCACCTTCGTGTTAGGTTACTTTAGACCCTGTATTCAGAAATAGGAGTGCGCGGGGCTCTGTCGACTCTGTTGCGGCTCTAAATTTTTTTTTTGGTGATTATTTACTATTTTTGGCAGTATATTACTAGATTTGGTGGTTTGTTAAACATAAGCTTTATAATATTACTACGGATTAGGGGAAAGCTTTGTTTCAAAATATCACCACAGTGATGACTTTTGCAATTTAGCCTTGCTTTCACAAAATTAATGTAGTAAGCCTGCAAAACATAAAATTAAGAATTTATTTCGAGTGCTTTTGTATGTAACAGTACATTGACCTCGAAATTTCAGCCGTACTAACGCGACACATTTTGAATGCATCAAAATATCTTGTGGTCAGCGCAAATCTCTTTACAAAACATCTAAACTGACTGCTGTTCAAAGAGACACCACTCACAAACGAATACACACAGTAACATCACGACTGTATTTAGAAGAGTAAGCCAGAGGGTCACCTATATTGGTAGTACACCCGCAATTCATTTAAGACGACGAATAACGCCAACGACCTTGAGGGAACAAAACGCGCATTTTCCACACCGCGCGACCCAAAATTTAGTAGATTTTGTTTACTTAAAAAAAAAGCCTCAGATCAAAATGTAGATAGTTAAATTGTCTTTGAGATGGTGTCGATTTCATTAAAATACGCCCAGCGGTTTTGGTGCGATTATTGTGTTTTTGTCCGTTTTAGACATAACTTTACAAATTAATTACACTATGTTATACGAATAAAACCCAAAATTTGCTCAGATCAAATTATTAAGAAAATGGTCTAATATAACATATATTTATTCCAAAAAAATACGACTAGCCGTTTAGACGTGATTGTCATGGCTCAGCAGTATCGCTTACGACCCCTTGATCACTAGATCAACGTTACAATAAAACATAAAAAAAACTTCCAAGTGGGTTATTCCTATTCCCCATGCATCCATACATAGAACTAGAAACCCACATAGAAATAGATAAGATACAAAAAAAATATACCCAAACGGATACCGCTCTCTGATTGGCTGACCCTTTTTTTTTGTAGCAGGGCCCCCTCACTACTTGAACCTTGAAACCTTGTCTAGGATAGTTCAAACTTGTTTAAGGGACTTTGTTCAACCAATCGTGCCAGAGTTAGTTATTTACTTTGTTAAACAAATGTTTTACTCAAGCGTGTGTATGTTATCGTTGTATCTTTCTTGGGATTCTATGAATAGTTTTAACCGACTTTAAAGTGAGTAGGATATGTTTTTGACATGTGAAAATTTTGTTTTAAAACAAAAAATAATTTTGTAAGGCGGTCATGTGATGGGCGGTCATTTAGGTGTTTTTTTTTACAATCACATGTGTATTGATTATTCTTTTTTTAACCGACTATCCAAAAAGGAGGAGGTTCTATGTTCGACAGAATGTTTTGTTTTTTTTTTTCCCCAATATCTTCGTCAATTGTGAACCGATTTTAAAAATTTAATTTTTGGTAGAGCATTTCATAACATTACATCAGGCCGGTACACTCGAAAGGGGTAAGCAGATGTATACGGTTCACCCTGGTACACTCACATAATTTATTCCTGCATTACTTTGGACATTATAGGTACCTTACTACTTACCCATTATGCACTACAACTAAAAAGTAAAAAATATTTTTTTTACAAAAAATACAACCGACTTCCAAAAAACACTACAAAGTGAAAAATAACTTCAATTTCGGCAGTCGGTGTTATAAAACGAAGAAACGAAAACAGGGTCACCGACTTCCGGAATTGAAGTAATTTTTTACTTTGTAGTGTTTTTTGGAAGTCGGTTGTATTTTTAGTGAAAAAGTTATTTATTAGTAGTTAATTGGGTTCAAAAACTCCATGGTAAAAATAAACTATAAAAAACAGTACCGGAAGTGCTAGCCTTTGATTTTTTTGCCAAAACTTCCGATATATTTTACTTTTTGAAGTTTTTTCTTTTCGTTCTATGTTACTAAACGAAGTAAGGTGCCAAGTTGAGTGTCGTAAAAAGGGAATTAAATGTAGAATGAGCTGGTCGCTGGTGGCATGCTTCCAAACTCATTTATTTGTATATTTGTACACTCAACTGAGTTATATTGACTCAAATTATTGCATTGCAAAGTGCAGCCGAGGTACTGGATTTAATTAAATAAGTAAGATATCTTTATCATCATCTCAGTCAAAAGACATCCACTGCTGAACATAGACCGCCCCCCAGCGTCACTACATCGACCTGCAACCTAATTGCGTAAGTGAATTCCGCAATACAAAGGGTTGACCCCATGAAAGAGTATGACAAATTCTCTTTAAATTATTGGACGTTTTCATTGATGAAGATACTCTTTTTGAAAGAATCCAATAATTATTGCAGTTTTTATTTACGCAATTAGGCTGCTGTCCTGTGCGTCACGCATCCTTGGATAACCGGATCCTTAACCAGGTCATCGGTCCACCTAATGGGAGGCCTTCAGGTACGCGGTCGCCACTTCAAAAGTTTTCGGACGATAAAGCGTTGCGAGTGCGACAGCAATAGGAAATAAAATAACTGACTTCCAAAACAAAACACTACAAAGCTAAAAATAACTTGCTTTTCGGAAGTCGGTGTCATTGATACCGATTTTTTTTCGTTTTTGACACCGACTTCCAAAAAAAAGAGTTATTTTTCGCTTTGTTGTGAAGTGTTTTTTTTTGGAAGCCGGATTATTATTTTTGTAAAAACGTTTTTATTTTTCTCATGTGGTCCCATTTAAATTTGATCGAGATCTGACGAGTAGTTTATAAGTTTTCCTTAATAATGCGTATTTTTTAAATGTTTTGTTTTGGAAGTAGGTTTAATTTTTTCTGTTATTTAAACACACGTGTTTAAAAGTACCAAAATGTTTATTAATCGCATACACATTCTAGAATACGGCCTTAATCTTTGCCAATATAATAAAGGTGCTTCTACATTCCACAACTTTTGTGTGACACATCACAACACGTGCTTCATCTGCTTCAGCTATCCCAGCCAGCTAGGGTTGTCAACCATAACTACTCTAATAAAGAGTACTGTACTCTATTTTTCATGGGAAAAGTTAGATCTCTTATTTTAGTTATACGACAGATTTGAGTAAGTATCAAAATATCAACTATCTACTCTATAATCTACAAAAAAATAGAGTACGTCAGTAAGCTAAAATACTATATTTATTTTGACTGTGACATGAATTAAACTGAATGAAATCCTGCAATTTGAGCATTTCACTTATCGAGTTTTGGTCCATTTGGTCATAATTATAAAGTAGTGGTAAAAGAAAATAATGAATTTCAAATTATCTAGAAATCGTACAATTGATTGAAAAACAATGAAAGGTTTGTATAGAAAAAAATAAAAAAAGTTTACGTACTCTTTTTTATTATTTTGACTGCATCGATGGTCTAGCAGCGGTCTCTAAGAATTAAATCCTGGTTTCGATTCTCGAGTCGAGCAAAGTATTATTGCGTTTTTCTGTGTAGAATTTCTCAGTAGCAGGCCGGAGTCTGGACTTGTACCCGGTTGATGGCAACGGGCTCGCCCCCTATTACATGGGACTTAAACATAACTGGTGAAATGTAGGTGTGCTGTAGGTGCAACTCTGCCTAATCCTACGGGGAATACAGGCGTGATGTTATGGTGTTATGTTGAATCCATGGCCCAACAGATAACCATGGTCCTATAGATTTTACAACGTTTTCCACTAAGAGAAAGCAAACAAAAATGAATCTAGAGATGTAATTTTCTAGGATAAAATAAAAAAACCAGTGATACGTTATGTTAGAAAGTGTACTCTTTTTCCTAGGACTATAATCTTCATAAACCACCCACCATCCACCCATAAGGATACCCTTACCTGGTTGCCATTCCACCAATTCGCACCAAGCGCTTCCAAACATCCTTCATAATGCGCACAGCGAATGAGTGGAACTTACTACCTGCGTCTGTTTTTCCGAACGCATACAACCCGAATCTCTTCAAAGTTAGAGTGAACAGGTTTCTTCTGGGTAAGTTCATTCCATCGTGGACTGTGTCTATGTCACCTCTGACCAAGACTAGAGTCAAGAGCAAACCCATACCCAACACAAAAATAAAATAAAAAAGCCTTTCTAAAAAAAAGAGTACATATTTGTACTCTATTTTTTTTAAAAGTTGGCAACCCTAAATCTCTTACACGTGTCTCCGGCCTATTTCGGACACGATCAGCCTCATTACTATTTAGAGGCGCAATAACTAACAACAGAAAGAGGCCGCTATTAGCATGCCGAAGTAGGTACGTACTTGTTATCAGTGCTGATAAGCGCTTATCATTGGGGGCGCCGGATCGTCTAACATTTGATATGATGGCGACGGTTGTGGGAAGGAGGGTAGACAGAGAAATTAGAGGTAATGTTTTTGAAGTTATACAGGGTGGTTGCTTTTGAGATTTTATTAAACCACTCTGTTTTACAGTAATTATTTACAGTGACATAACGTTTCATTTAGGAAGTAATATTTATTTACATAGATAAAAGTGACTGTGACACAAAACAGTCACAACTGTTTTGTTTCTGTCGATCATCAAGGTTAAGCAACGCTTGATGAGGTCAGCCCGTGGATGGGTGACCATTTCAACATACCGAGTTTCCTCCGTGCCTCGGAAAGCACGTTAAGCCGTTGGTCCCGGCTGTCATTTAAAGATCTTTGACAGTCGTTACGGGTAGTCAGAAGCTTGAGATCTGACACCAGTCTTGCCAACGGGTACCGTGTTATCCAGTTACTGGGTTGTGGAGGTCAGATAGGCAGTCGCTCCATGTAAAACACTGGCAGATTGATTGAATACAGTGACTGTTTTGTGGTTGTCAGAGCGAGCCTATAAATAATTAAAAGAAAACACAAAACGTTAGTGGTCAGGTGACCCCTCATATTCGCACACACTGGAAAGAGATAAAAAGAGAAAAATACAAAGTCAATAGAGGCCACTAAGGCCCAGTTTCTTGATCCGTAGTTAAACTCACCAATGAAACAAAATCAAAAAAATAACTCTCCTACTTATTTTACCATTTGTAATTGAGAAATATATAGAAATATATATGCTGATGTTATATATTATATTATAATGTTAGTAAATCTATCATAATTATAATCTAAAATTAATGGTATGATCTGGTTTAATTGTTTTTGTTGCATTCTAATTTAATAATTTGAAAAAATATGTACTTATATCGAGTCAAATATTGTATTATATTGTATTGAATGTGAATTATGATTATTCGAATATGAAATTATAATATAAATTGTAGGTATGTCTAATGTAGGTGTGATTCTAATTTGAATGCTACTGATATTATATTGATGTCGCAATTTTATTGAATCTATCATAATTATAACCTAAAAAGTATGGTATGATCTAAATTAATTATGTTGTATTCTAATTTAATCATTTAAAAATGAATTAAAATTTATTTACATAATAACATTAAAATCAAGAATTAAATAGAAAATATTAACGTGAAATTGAAGTATAAGTTGTAATTATGTTGAATGTTATTTGTTTTTTTAAGATTTATATTTTTTAGATGTCAATTAATATTACATTGTTATCTATAACCCGATGAATCCTATAGGTAATTGATTGCATGATTTTATTAAAATAATTATGTTGCATTATAATTGAATCATTTAATTCAGAATTTTAGTAAGAAATTGAAAAGGAAAAATTTAAGTTTAATTTTTGTGATTGCCTACTGAAATGTATTAGATATTAAGGAATCATATAGTTTGTAATATTTTGTTTTTTTTGTGAATGAATGAATGTGGCTTTATTATTATTATTATCATAATTGAGAAATAAACGCATTTTACCTAGATTTAAAAACCATTCTTTAGCATTTTTAACCATTGGTTAACTACGGATCAGGTCTAAGGCCCACTTGCACGATTTTTTTTTACCTTGAGTTAGTTGCTAATACTAGGTTAAATTCACCGTTTTTCTTACAATATTATCAATTTAACCTCGGATACGGAGGGGGTATAACGCAAACATCTTACGTGGCGGTTAATTTTCTCCCAAATCACGCCTTCCGCGGATGATAATGTGTTGGAAGATTTTTGGAACGAAATTTCTTAAAGCAGCTTTTTAAGAAATTTCGTTCCAAAAATCTTCCAACACATTTACAGTTTTTTTCAGCATGCCTCAGATTTTCACGACTTAAAAACCGGCCAAGTGCGAGTCGGACTCACGCACGATGGATTCCGTACCACTATCGCAATAAGCGGCAAAAAACACACGTTTGTTGTATAGGAGCCCTACTTAAATATTTATTTTATTCTTTTTAATGAAGAATAGAATAGAGCAAAATAAAATTTATTGTACAACAAAATTGTTACACATCTCTGAAGAAAGAGATGCAAATAAAGTTCACTGCCTAAAAGGTTAGATAATAATACCAGCCTCTTGCTATCCCACTGCAGGACAAAGCCCTCTTCTCATACAGAGAAGGCACAAGCATAGATCATCACACATGCTCAATGCGGGTTGGCGATTTCAGATTTACACTAACAATAAGTCCTAGGTTTCCTCACAATGTTCTCCTTCACCGTTGTCTGTGATGTCGACTCTCAATTTTGGCCTGTATGGGCCAAAATTGAGGCAAAGGCTCAGCTGGCTGCCAAAAAGCTGGGGATCCGTGCAAAGGTGAGAAGGTACTTCACGTCAGAACAGCTGCTCAGCTTGTATCAAGCGCAAGTTCGATCATACATGGAGTACTGTTCTCATCTCTGTGAAGATGTGCCAAATACCAGCTTGATGCACTAGAGTTGATTGAAAAGCGGGCCAAGTAGCTCATCGGCGATGAGGTACTGATTATGACAAAGCGCCAGAGCCTTAAACACCGTCGTCCAGTTGCCAGCTTGTCGGTTTTTTATCAGTTACATTTCGGGGAGTGTGCGATGGAATTGCATGATCTAATTCCGCCTAGCCCGTTCCATCATAGGACTACAAGACATACGGCGATGCGCCAACGGTACATGGTGGACATTCCACCCTACACACTCAGTGTTTCCCGATAGCTACAATCTAGGGGTGTTTAAGTCAAGAGTGAATAGGTTACCTACTTCTAGGCAAGCGTGCTTCACCGTCGACCACATCATCGCTTACCATCAGGTGAGATAGTGGTCAAGCGCGAGCCTATATTAAATAAAATAAAAAAAGATAGACTTAGAAAGTACATATGAATTTGAAAAAGTCACATTGGTACTTGCCTGGATTCGAACTCACGACCTTAAGTATGAGAGGCGAGGTCTTAGCCACTGGGCCACCACGAAGGTTAGATAATAATCTTTAACTCTGCTGTTCTCCTAACATACATAGCTTGAAGATAGAGATCAACACTGAAAAGTCTATAATCAATGACCAGAAAACCTTGAGCTGTAAAGATGGAGCTGCTGGTCAAGACAACTGTCAAAATCCCGTACGTTTTCTTTAGTTTCGGACATTGCCGCGTGTCAATGTAAATCGGTCGCTGTAAGTGTTATCAAGTTGATCATTTTCTTAACAATAGGTTTTTTGTTATCTTTTGCATATTATAGATAAAGTTTTAGTGTTGGGGTATTGTGTTGAATGTGAGTAATTTTTATAGATAGTCGATTTTTGCGAAAATTTTGGGTGATTATTTGGAAATAAATAACCCGGGGAACTTCGTACCACCAAAATTGTTTTTATTTTGTAAATTTTCCTTTCATATAAACCTTGTCCGAAAAATTAAAAACACAACAAAAAAGAGATAGTAATGCGCTTACTCGACAATTGATTTTTATTTGTTTATATATTATTTATACAACGTAACAATGCAATTCACGCATATTTTTACCATTCGTCCGGATTTGTCCAGACATGTCCGGTCATTTGGCCACCTGTCCGGCCTTCTAAGTTGACCGGATTTTATGCACTAATGGCAAAATTTAGATTTATTTATTTCATTCTACTACGGCTATCCTTTAAACCAAGAATATTTTCCTGTTACATACTCTTCAGATCGCGTTTTTTTTGTATCGCGTACCAATTTTTAAACAATGTTTTTTGTAATTAAAATGGCTTAAAGTCAGCACTTTTCAATTTTCAAAATGGTTACACTACCACGCATGTATTTGCCGCAGGGTGAAACAATAGTCGATCATTCTTCCATACAAACGTAGTCTCTGGCCATTACTCCACTGTTGGACGATGTTCGTTCAAAATAAAAAATTCTATCAATTTATGTCATCATTATCTAGCTCTTTAAGCAAACAATAATTTTCTTTTCGGAAGTCTGTGGCAAAAAAGAAAAATAATAGGTACCAAAGACACAGACTTCCGAAAGGAAAGTTATTTTCACTTTGTAGTGTTTTGTTTTGGAAGTCGGTTATTTTTTTTTTGGTAAAATGTTTTTTTTAAATATTATGTTGTTTGCAATTTAACAAGTCGATAATATCACCTGACTGCGAAAAATCCTGACATACTTTGGTTACAGTGCTCGATAAGAAAGTCATAAGTTTGAGCAGCTGGCTGAGGGGTCGCAGACGGATCAGAGGGCTTAGTGCGAGTTTTGTCTCACGCTGAATTGCGTTAACTTAAACATCAATTGGTATAGAAACTGGATAAGCGCCGTCTGGTGACGGTAAGCTCTTTTTTTGTATACATTTTGACATAAGAGATCGTTTTCGTTAACGCGAGTGAGCGTGAGTAAAACTCACACTAAGCCCACATATGGTCTGACCAAATCCGTACAACGTTGAACACCAAACTGCATGTTGCACTCCACGATGCCAAAGACATACACAGATGGAGAAACATCATCAGAGAAAGTTTGATGGCCCGTCAGGGGAAACACGACTCTCAGTAATGAGGAACACGAAGCGAGGAGGAGCGAATATCACACCAAAATAGATGATTAAACTGTGGGTCGACAATCTCACAGCACGAAACGGAGACTGTCTGGCTGCTATAGCATAACTACGAGCTCCACACTTGTGAATATGGTAAATACCGGCCAAGTGCGAGTCGGACTCGCGCACGAAGGGAACCATACCATTATCACAAACAACGGCAAAAAAATCACGTTTGTTGTGGGAGCCCCACTTAAATATTTATTTTATTCTATTTTTAGGATTTGTTGTTATAGCGGCAACAGAAATATATCATCTGTGAAAATTACAACTGTCTAGCTATCACGGTTCATGAGATACTGCCTGGTGACAGACATACTCCTAAAAACGCACTGTTTACAAGAGTCAGTTTCTTACCATAAATGATTCTTCATTCGCAGAACGTAGACTTCATTCTCGGAAACTCTTTTGTTGACAAACATGTAACATGGTCGCTGACACAATCAAACGGCAATCTATTGATCAAGTTAACTGAGTAATTAGTTGGACAAATGTATTTCTAATAAAGAATAATAGATTTTAAACTAGCGAACTAAATTTTTAAATGAAAACGGTCAAAAGTGATTAGCCTGCTAGTTTGACGTCCTTTTTTTAGTTTTTTTTTTGGCGTTGGTAATCATCGAATGACTTCGCCCGCTTTGGGAAGCGAGGGGCCGTGTCAGACTTTTACTGACTAAAACCCACCCGTGTTCCTTCAGTTGCTTGTGCCAGAGCCTCTTTCAAATTTATCCGCGATCCAGACAGGCATCAGCACTAGCGGACCCCGTCAGTTGTTGCTGACATCTCTTTGAGGCGCGAGTGGAACACTACGCACCGTTGACTCGGGCCTGGTCCTTATGGGATGGTGAGCTACCCATTACTCACGCGCTCTGCTTCCTCATTCGCGAGCATTACTGCTTCCAAAAAGGAGGTGACAGCTTCCCATGCCCTCTCGCGTACCATGGAAGGAATCAGGGCCAGATGCGAAATAGCAAGAATAGGAAATAGGCAAGGAGTTTCTCAGTAACAGTTCAAGGAAGCCGTCCTGCAGTTTAATATAATGTAATCTGGATCCTGGATCACTTTTGGTACTACTACAAGGCAAATATAACCTCATTGATCTCACTCACTTGACTCTTTTAATGTGGTGGGACACAAGCATTCTTTCTGAGAGAGGGAATGGGCCATAATCTACCACGCAGGCCCAGTGCGGGTCGGATGTCACAAATGTCTTCAAACATTGATTCTAGGACATCAAGATTTTTTTTATTCAGATATCTTATTGTATTCTTATACTAGCTGTCCCCCGCGGCTTTGCTCTCGTCAACTGGCTACCTACCTACCTATCCTACCCTATCCTACCAACCTACATACCCTACCTACCATCCTACCTATCCTACTGACCGTACCTACCCTACCTACCCTACTCCACCCTACCTGCCCTGCCCTACCCAACCCCATCTACCCTACCCTACCTACCATACCCTAACTACGCTACCCTACCCAACCTACCATACCCTACCTATCCTATCTACCCTAGTCTACTTACCCTACCCTATATACCCTAGTCTACCTGCCCTTCCTAATCTTGTCTACCTAACCTTCCAAACCAACTATATTTTTTATTCAGAAAGTAGCCTGTGTCCTTCCTCAGGATGCCATCTATCTCCTTGCCAAAATTCATTGAAATCCGTTCAGTGGTTTAGTTGTGAAAAGGTAAGAGACAGACAGAGTTACTTTCTAATTTATAATATTAGTATGTATAAGTACTTGCGGATTTAATGAGAGAAGCCAGTGATGTGCATCTGCCATTCTGTTAGTCGAGTCTCCTTTCAATCGATTTGATTGATTCCTGCTAAATCGATTATGGCTATCTCACTTTCCTTTCAAATTATCTCGTGGCAAAAATCGCTTTTGAGTGTTTCTTATCGGACAAAGAAAATATTTTATACAAAGTGAATGTGTTTTAATTTTCTGGAACAAAAGCCATTAGTTTTAGTTAATTGGTGGACTATCACAAATACCAGCTGTCCAGAGTGGAGACCACGTAGTGGCAAGCGTAGCTTTAGGACCAGTTCGAATCTAGGTTGTCTTAGCTAGATGAACCGGGCCAAGATTGACAGAATTCGGACACCGGAGTTGTCTGTGATGAATTAAATTTATCTCTAGTTAAAATCTTCTTGGAGTGACTTGAAAGTGCGGTTATAGTGAAAAGCTTGTGCCAACTTTAAGGAAAGTTTGTGAATCCCCTTTGACTGTCTTGGTGGTTGTAACTGTTGTTAGTGTGACTATTTCGCGTGGGGTGAGTACGATCCCAAGCTCCACCAGGGTTTGAGACTTGCCCATAACTTGTGTATTGTAGATGTATTAAACAACTCGCAAGTTTTATTAAAAACTTCTCCAGATTTGTTATGCGAGAAACCAAAAGAAAACACGTCAACCCTTTGGTCTCATCTCATATTTTGAAGATCTTTGACAGTTGTTACTGGTAGTCAGACCAGAACATCTGACACCAGTGTTACTAAAGGGTACCATGTTACCCGGTTACTGGGTTGTGGAGGTCAGATAAGCGGTTGACCACAACGCTCATACTCCACGTAAAATTCTGGTACTCAGGTGCTTCCGATTAGACTGGAAGCCGATTCGAAAGTAGTTGGGGACAGACTGGTAGATTGATTGACAGCCAAAGTATGGAACTCTCTGCCAGCATCTGTGTTTTCGACCAGCTATGACCCGTCACCGTCAGTCATGCAATAGCGGACTCATCCGTAGCTTAATGTCAAAATCTGACACACAATTAAAATAAATTAATCTTTTTTTTTTAAACCCGCTTTTAGTGGACATATAATCATCACCATCATTTCAGCCGAAAGACGTCCACTGCTGGACAAAGGCCTCCCCCAAGCGTCGCCACACTGATCGGTCCTGTGCGTTTCTCATCCACCGGACTCCCGCAGGCCTTCCAATGCTGAGTCTTCCGGTACGCGGTCGCCTCTCCAGAACTTTTCAGTCCCAACGGCTATTCGTTCTGCGTGCAATGTGCCCTGCCCACTGCCACTTAAGTTTGGCAATTCTTCGGGCTATGTCAGTAACCTTGGTTCTCTTGCGGATGTCTTCATTTCTGATTCGATCACGCAAGGAAACGCCGAGCATAGCCCTCTCCAATGCCCTTTGGGTGACTTTAAGCCTTCTGATGAGGCCCATTGTAAGCGACCATGTCTCTGTCCCGTAAGTAATCACTGGAAACACACACTGGTTACATAAATACGCCATGTTTCAGCTTAATCGACTGCCAACAAGAGGTTGAAAAAAAAAAAAATACCGACTTCCAAAATTACTACAAAGCGAAAATTTACTTTCTTTTCTGAAACCGGTGTATTTTGTACCCATTGTTTTCCGGTATTCGACATCGACTTCGGAAAAAAAAGTTATTTATTTTCCTGTTTTTAGTATTTGTAGGCGCCTCCAATTAACATGAAAATCACTTATAGCCAAAGTAAATCTCATGACGATTCCAATATGCCCAAACACGATTAGGATACATTGTTTTATTTCGGCGTTCCAGTGCCTACCTTTTGGCTTCATCATCAGACCAGTTTGATGGTAACATTTTCATTATTACCAATTATTTATAAGTATTTGCTTCATCATAGTCGGTTAACTATATAAAGATATCTTGTTCCCGTGACATACTTATCACTGTGGAGTTCCAGTGACCGTCTGTGGTCTTCTTCATCAGTTCCACTTCACCAAAATGATACTGTCTGAGTGCAAATGCTTGCATTGTTGATGAATATACCAAAATCGCTGTATGTATGCCTATAATATTTGAGGAGTTCCCTCGATTTCCCCAAGATCCCATCATCAGATCCAAACCTGATGACCATGGCACCAACTAGGAAGTATACCCTTTCAAACAAAAGAAGAATTTTTGAAATCGGTCCAGGCGTCTTTGATTAATTTACCCAATTACAACATATAAATATAATAAAAAGATTATTTTTTTGAAGATTTTTTTTTTTATTATGGACCTCCTCCTTTTTATGAACTCGGTTAAAAGGCTTTCTGCCAACCTCTTTGTAGGATACAGGTGTGATGATGCGATATTTAATCAATACGCGTGCTAATCTCGACCTCTTCGCTATCGGTTATCTGCAAGGGCAGACAAAAGTAATATATAGTATATGTATATAGAATAGGTATCATACATAAATATCTATTTGACTCAAGGGCGATTGCCCGATAAAGTGGGACCACCTGAGGCTCATGACGAAGGGTCATAAACGAAAGCATCGCCATAGAGAATCGAAAGTAAAAAAAAAGTTTAACAAGCCATAGTATGTGGCAAACATGTCCGGACTTCTTGATTTTTTTTATGTTACATGCAGGATGCATGTACACTATCTCACCTGATGGTAAGCGATGATGTGGTCGACGGTGAAGCACGCTTGTCTAGAAGTAACCTATTCACTGTTGACTTAAATACTCCCAGGTTGTAGCTATCGGGAAATACAGACTCCGGCAGGGAATTCTACACCTTAGCACGCACAATTATAGTAAATGCCCAAGTTCAATTCAGACACCAGCCCTTAGTCCCTTTAATTAAAACCATTATTAAGAGCACATTCTATTCTTAATAGATCACCCTCAAAAATATAATAATAATAATGTATGATATTTTAAAAATTAATCTCAGTGTTGACATGCTCAAATATTTGGAAGCAGTTCAAGAATTATGTATGTTATTTTTTTGTATTGGTATGTTATTTTTTTATTAATGTTGCCAGATACTTTATTAAAGAAGTTTTAAATTGCATTTTTTTGTTAGAGTCAAGTATCCTCCCCCCCTGCCAGCTAAATGGTTGCTTTTGGCTATGTGAATCACGTTTGTTGTATGGGACTTAAATATTTATTTTATTCTATTTTTAGTATTTGTTGTTATAACGGCAACAGAAATACATCACCTGTGAACATTTCAACTGTCTAGTTATCATGGTTCATGAGATACAGCCTGGTGACAGATAGACAGAGAGACAGACAGACGGACCGCGTAGTCTTAGCAATAGAGTCCCGTTTTTACCCTTTGGGTACGGAACCCTAAAAGGGCTATATTGAAATTGATGTCTAGCAGTTGTAAAATATTATTTTAAAATTTATTTAAAATGCTTCGCCTAAACTTTTATTTATTTATTGACCTATCTACAAATGTTACACTGTTAATCATAATAATGACAAGATGAAACGAATGTAATGACTTTGACTTTAAGTGTGTACTCTTCATTTACTCTCTAAAACTTGATATTTTAATTCTTCTAAAAACATTGGTAACTTTATCGACCCGTCCAGTGAGTCGCGCATACAGCGGCTTCCCGACAATCTTCACCAGGTCATTGGTCCACCTATAGGGAGGCTGTCTTCTAACAATAGGGCCAATAAATAATACATTAAAAAAACCGGCCAAGTGCGAGTCGGACTCGCACACGAAGGGTTCCGTACCATTATCGCAAAACACTGCAAAAAAATCACGTTTGTTGTATGGGAGCCCCCCTTAATTTATTTTATTTTAATTTAATAATTATTATTTTTTGAAGATAATATACAACTAAACATTCTGTGAATATTTCAAGCGTCTACTTGTTGCCGTTATTAATATCGAGCAAAAAACTGCAAAAATATCACGTTTGTTGTATGGGAGCCCCCCTTAAATATTTATTTTATACTGTTTTTAGTATTTGTTGTTATAGCGGCAACAGAAATACATCATCTGTGAAAATTACAACTGTCTGGCTATCACGGTTCATGAGATACAGCCTGGTGACAGACGGTCTTAGTAATAGGGTCCCGTTTTTACCCTTTGGGTACGGAACCCTAAAAATGGTATTGCCACTAACGGAGAAGAACCAGACTCATCCTATAAGACCGATTCATCAATATCCCGAAAATTAAAACGCGGCGAATCATAGGTCATGATTTCGATCTCTACTCCATTGCAATTTTGTTGTGAACAATGTCTTTAAGCAGGGCACCTTATGGTATATTCAAAAGAAATACTACTACTTTTTATTGGGACAGTCCCACCGCACTATGCCCAAACCACTGCAACTCCTGAAAGCCAGAATCAACAGTGGTGAGCACCAGAAAAGCTCGACGAAGTCGTGGAGAATGAATTTCACTGTCTTGGATCCCGCAACGAAATCAATCAGAAAAGAATAACGGAGGAGAAGAAAAAAAAATACACAATCTATCTATCCTCTATCTATCTCTAACTACTATAATACTACTACTATCTGTAGTATTATATGATCTGTGCTACTATATAAACATAAAACCAACAAATTTGGATACAGTCAGTCATCCAATTCAAGCCAAAACAAATGACATGTAAAATAAACATCATTTATCCTACAATCCTCTCAATAAGTAATAAGGCTTACCTAATTTAGAACAAAAGGTTTTCTAATAAAAATTATGTATTCAGACATAGCCTACACCCATCCGAACAAAGGCTTTTCCTAAAATCGGCAATGCAGCAAAATACGTCATTCAAAATTAAGTAACATGATACACCGTCAATTTCAGAATACATTTTTAACTAACTCGGAACGTAGAACTCAAAACTTCATTATAATACATATCTATGTATATGTTTTAATCGAACTGTAGCTGGGGTGGTTTGCACCCCTTTGCACCCCTTTGCACCCCGTTGCACCCCGTTGCACCCCTGTTTCACCCCCCTTGCACCCTCTTTCAGTATATCTGGTTCTATTGATGCCCAAATTCCCAAGGCAACTCTCTCTTAGTGTGGGAGAGGGATGGAGGTGTGGTTTAATGTGGGTGTGAGAGAGAAGGGTATAGTCTGCAGTCGAGCTTACGGCTGCTTAAGGTGTGGTCCCAGTGTAAGCGAGTATTGGTGCAGGGATAAGAGATAGTATTGATTGGCTTGAGCAGGCAGTAGCAGTGGGCCAATAGGTTAAACAAATGATTGTACACAGTAATACTTTGATAAGTAGGATCACACCTATAAAACTTTGCACATTATCAGAAGAATGTACCGACGAAGAAGATTTTCAGTATTATTAATGAAAATCTTCTGCATCGGTATACTCTTGGCAGAGCGGTTGTGGTCACCATGTTGCAGTGCTACTTCAGGCTGTCATGATTTGCCTTACGATGCGACGTCATCCCTCTCTGTCTGCTGTCACTCGTGTGCACTCATGCAATGGGCTACGTTCTGCAGACTTGATCTGGTCGGTCCATTGCATGGGCAACCAGGCCGCACTCTCGTTACTTCCACTCTACCCTGAAATACAAACCGCCCAATAGAGTAATTCCCTTTAGAATAGTTTAGTTTCATTAAAAGGTCTTAACTAAAATGCCACAAACTCATTTTTTTTTTATTTGCTTTTTCCTCTACATACAGACATGTACTTTTGACACTCATCATTCTCTGTTTTTTACTTTAAAATGTGTTCTAATAAACCGTTTTTCTTTGCAGTTTTGGATTATCACAAACAAGGATGTGCAGTTTTCATAATAACTTGAAAGGTAAGTGAATTTTTTAGTAATCTAGCAGATATAATAGCTATTACATTATGTTTACTATGTAAGTATGTTTGTTTTGTAAAAGTGTGTTCCCACAAGCTTTGTCGATAGTGAGTGAAGATCACCAACTGGAGTTTTTATTCTAGTAAAAAGCGATTTTTAAAGGAGATCAAAAATCTTATGTTGTTTCGATAATCCCTTTGATATGATATCTTGGCACTGAATATCAAATCATATTTTTTAAATTTGTTTTTGAATTTTTTACTCGACTGCAAGGAAAGGATTATTTTCTTGTATGTATGTATTATTCTTTATTACGTCATATATTTCAAACCATTTATGTAATTGAGTTATAGATAGATAGGTCTTGACCGCCCAAGTGTTCCTAGATAAGTGACGTTAAAAAAAATGGCGACTTTTGGGCGCCAAATTGTGGGCGGGCCAATTTTTTTTTCTTCTGATCCCATCGAGTCGGGTATCAAAATAAAGGATTATAGGGGTGACTAAAAATTAAATGTTTAAAAGTTATTAAGTTTATAAAATCAAAAAACCCGACTGCTTAAGAAGCGTACTAAAAAGATGCAAACAAGGAGAAAATCAGTCGTAGGATACATGTGGTTTTGGTCAGTCAGCTCGTGAATTTGTATAGCGCAACAAGTTTTCTTCTTCCTTATCGTCCTATCCAGTTCGTACCTATAAGCCGATAAAGCAATCGTTGCAAGTGTAGTGGGGAACACAGACGCTGTCAGCTATTGCCCTCTTGCAGAGGGACCACACCTCGCCGGGCCGAGCCTCGCTCACGGCGGGGTCAACGTCCCGGCGTCCACTTCCGCGACCAAACCCACCTAGCTTCATATATATCTACCTGTTTCGCAGACAGCAGCGTATTGAGCTGCGCTGCGATCTCGCCAACTAATTCTTGATGTTACTGTGCGTTGAACACCAGTATTACGTAGGGGAACACCTAAAGCACGATGCAGGGATTGTGTGGAAGATGATCGGCCTTTTTTGTAAAAGTCTCGACGCTGTTTGGTAACTGACCAGATTCTAAATTCAAATCCTGTATAGGGATTTCAATCGCAATGTTTCAAATTTCCTATAGATAATTTGAATTTAGAACCTGGTAGTCAGTTCCTATTAGGTATTAGCAGATTCTTAATTCAAATTTTCTAAAGATATTTTGAATTTAGAACGTGCTAGTTAGTTCTATCTTTGACAATCTCGGGATCCTGGTGTCCCGGTCCTTTGAAAGGCGTGCGTGGGGCCGAAGCCAAGTCGAAAATTTTAATATAGGTAGAACCTGAGTTCCTTTATTAGCATATTCTTAATTCAAATTTTCTATAGAGAATTTTAATTTAGAACCGGCTAAGCGGTTCCCAAAATGTCTGGAGATGTTGAAATATTGCTAGAAAGGAGGTGACTAATAGAAATAATTGCGAATAGTGTATGTTCCTGTTGTATGTGTCGAATAGTGTATGTTCATGTAAAGAAATAAGAGTCATGCTGCACATCACATAACTCAAATAAATTAGGATAAAAGCAGGCATAATATATAATAATATAATATAATATAATATAATATAATATAATATAATATAATATAATATAATATAATATAATATAATATAATATAATATAATATAATATAATATAATATAATATAATATAATATAATATAATATAATATAATATAATATAATATAATATAATATAATATAATATAATATAATATAATATAATATAATATAATATAATATAATATAATATAATATAATATAATATATATTGTGGTGTAGGTTAAATAGGCGGTTGCTATAATATATGTGAGTGACCGTGACTGAGTAATAACAGCAACCTGGATCGAGCGAAGGTTAAGCTACGCTTGCCGAGGTTGATACTTGGATGGGAGACCATATAATTTAATATACCGAGACACCTCCGTGCCTGCTGCTAAGCTGTTAGTTCCGGCTGTCATACGATTCATATAGAAAATTTCAAATTTCTCAGTAGCGGCACGGATTTGTACCCTATTTATAGTAACGTCACGGGCACCCAACGCGGAGGGGAAATTTGGTTCAAATAAATTGCACTAGATGGCGTGATAAGCTTCGATTTGTTATTGAGTTTTTTGAAATATTAAGATTTTATAGAGACGGTCATAGAAAATGTATGTTCTTGTTTAATTAACTCACCTAAGCACAAAATTAAGGAATATTGGGCTCATATTTCACATTTCAAAGTTTATTTGAGTGGATCATTTAAAATTGATTCCAATAGATGGCGCAGTTTTAAATTTCTCAGGAATCCATTCGATTTTTTAAATTAATTTTATAACACATCTTGGTACAAAGAAACTGTAAAAACGTGCATAAAATACTAAAACAAATCGTCGCTGTATTTAAATAAAAAACCGGCCAAATGCGAGTCAGACTCGCGCACGTAGGGTTCCGTACCATTATCGCAAAAAAACGGCCATAAAATCACGTTTGTTGTATGGGAGCCCCCCTTAATTTATTTTATTTTATAGCTTATATATTTTATGTTATAGCGGCAACAAAAATACATCGTCTGTGAAAATTTCAACTGTCTAGCTATCACGGTTCATGAGATACAGACTGGCGACAGACAGACAGACAGACGGATCGCGGAGTCTTAGTAATAGGGTTCCGTTTTTACAAAGTATTCCACCAACAACACCATCGCTAACACCATCGCTGCTAACATCATCTATATTCGTGGCACGGAACCAAACTTGATCAACGTTCTTAGAAAAATAATCAGTTTAATCAGACGAAAAACGCTAGTTACGACGGCGCCGTTTCTTTGTATGGGATATGCATCTGTATGCTTGTATTATATTATCTGTGGTAACGTTTTATCTTTATATCTGGTCACCGATTGTGGATATATTCCAACTTTAAAAAAACCGGCCAAGTGTGAATCGGTGTCGCGCCGTGGTTCCGTACCATTATCGCAAAAAACGGCAAAAAAATCACGTTTGTTGTATGGGAGCCCCACTCAAATATTTATTTAATTCTTTTTTTAATATTTGTTGTTATAGCGGCAACAGACAAATACATCATCTGTGAAAATTTCAACTGCCTAGCTATCACGGTTCATGAGATACTGCCTGGTGACAGATGGACAGACAGACAGACGGACCGCAGAGTCTGAGTAATAGGGTCCCGTTTTCACCCTTTGGGTACGGAACCCTAAAAAACACCATTCATCTCTTTATACGGGCATGATGTTACGTTTCAAGAGAAAAAAATACAGTTGCTAACTGGAGATAAATTAATGACGCAATTAGATCGATAATGGATATCTAGATAGCGTAGATACGAACATTTTGATAGGAGGAATTAAGTAGCTCTACTTGTGACGTTGCCGGGCAAGTTTCTATGTGACTTTTTTAATTCATATGTACTTTCTTATTTTATGAAGGAAAACATTGTAAGGAAACCTGGATGTAATCAAATATATGTTTTTTTGGAACACTAAAAAGAAAGAAGAAAGAAAGAAAGAAAAATTGTTTATTCTGCACAAACTAAACGCACAATACAAAATAAAGAGTGGCATTCACCAAATTCACAAATTAGCCAAAAGCCTCGTATTTAAAACAAAAAAATTATATAAGTTTGTCAAATTTTGTCTATTGCTTGATGAGAGCAATAAACAGTTATCTGTGGGTGAGAGGCCAAAGACAATTTACTTGCGTAATATGTTTCGACATTACCAAATGAAAACAAACAAACAAAACAATCACAAATTAACGAAATGCCGATTACTGAGTGGAAAATTATCTCTACAAGACTCTCATTTGGATTATAAGCAGCGGGCAAATCCGCTACCTGCTTGGGGCCTTCACTGGCCACTTTGGAACCAACGACATGCTCATGAAGATGGTTCTAACCGCGACGCACATTCGCAGGTTGTGTGGGGAACATACGGAACGCATAGAGCCCCTTCTGTGCACATGCGAAGCACTGGCTGGTAAGCAAATGAGTCTCCTAGGGATTGGATATCCAAGACCAGAAGACTTTAGGCTCACATCTTGTTGTAAAACTCAGGAAGAAGGTTTTCAACTAGATTGGGGAGGAGTAGTTTATCTTGGGGACTGCAAAACAATCCCAATGGGTCGTAGTGTCCGAGTTAGATCTCGGCCCCTCCTCAAGATAAGATAAGATAATATAAGTTTGAAATCGCCAACAAACGTCTTGAGCAAGCGTGGTGATCAATGCTCGTGCCTTCTCTGGATGAGAAGAGGCACGACACTTGCATTGGGACAGTTACAGACCTAATGCCTTATAATAATAATACCAGCCTGTTCCAGACCCACTGCAGAGTAAAGGCCTCTTTTCACATAAAAAAGACATGCCCTAAAACCCTTGTATTTATTTATGTAATGAGGGTGTAAATCGTTTTTTACTTTACCTTCTCTTTATTTCCAAAGAAAGAAAAGAAGATCAAGACACACCCTTTACATCTCCATGAGAATCAAACCCCAAGGCCATCTTATCTATCTTCAAAACGCTTAAAATTACAATAAATCTTCAAACAATTTATCTATTCACAACACCACTTATAAACACAGAATCAACCCTAAAAATAACATATTTTATAATTCAATAGCGAGATCTAAAGCTGGAGTAAGTCGGTCATACATCGTGCGACCCCCGGTCGCAATCAAGGACACGTACAATGGGGCCCAGCATCGAGCCCTGCAGAACACGTACAAAAAGGTACAACAAAAATCAACTTGCTTGCGTCTTATCAATTATTTTTCAACCAGTTTAAGGTTCACTAAGTGAAATGTTTATTTTGCAATCCAATACCAACCTTACAACCTCAAAAATAAGGTAGAATCTCGATAGTGATGGTGTCAAAGGCTTGGGTAGAGTTGGTAGTGGTGCGTTGTAAAAACTGCTGTTGCTATGTCGATCCGTACTTAAGATTTACTTGCGTATGTCTTGTGCTGTCTTTAATTAGTGTTATCTTCTCGCTATTTATGATTTGGGATAAGCAGAAATGTGTTTTATTTTGATGTTATGTAGCTACTGGGTATAGATTGTCACTTTGATAATTTTATACTGTAAATAAATGGTGACACCAAAAAATAATACTCAAAAATTTATTTCTCTAATACCTAAAGATGATATTTAAGTGCATTAGCGAATTTTAACAATATGTTGCCTAATTTAGTATTACGAAGAGGTAAAATCTTTTGTTAATAGGCGATAATCTTTGAAAATATGCAGATACGATTACGAACATTTTATTCCACTGAGAGAACGCTGCACTATCGATAATTATCCCAGTTAGGCAGTAGCTCCAGTGATGCTAGTGAAGATACCAGAAGGTGGTTTGCACTTCCAAAGCTACTCCATTTAACGATTATTCTCGTTCACTGACATTCCATTCCGCGTAGTATCTCAAACAATAGCATTAATTGATTTGGCATCACGCCAGCGAGCTCCGGATGTAGGCAGAGAGATCACAGCTTCACATATAGTAGAATTTGAATGAACTGTGTTTTGTTGACCAGCCCTAGCACGAGTGACGTTGTGTTCGTTGACGTCAGTGAATTTTGTATCGAAAATACAACAGTCCCAAGTATCTATAACGCCTCAGAACTCAAGTAGGAAGGTGTAACTCTAACCTCACGGTGCCATCAACGATAGATAGCCGAGGAAGTGGCAGTTTTCATTAACATCAGCCTTTTAATGTGCCCACTGCTGGGACACAGGTCACACAGGCCTAGTCTCTGGGAGAGAGAATGGGCCGTAATTCACAACCCGGATCCAGGGGGAGTTGGTGGATGACACATGTCTTCGAATTTTTGGTTCTAGGACTCACGATGTTTTTTGTTGGCTAAGTCTTGGGCCGGATAGAATCTGAGGATAAAATCGAGATTACTATCGTGCCAGCGCCACGAAGGAAATATCTAATCCTCCCCAGTTTTTTACCCAGTTCAGTATCGTTGCGGGTTCCAAAATAGTAGACGCAAATTTTTATCTAGTAGTAGATACGCTTCGGTCAACAATCTATCTAACACGTAATTATGACACGATATCTTGCGAAAATACCCCGATTCAAACAGTAAAACGCCCATAACTTTTGAACAGCTGAACCAATTTTCATCAAACATAGCTAAGAACACTCCCGATATTAAATCAAAATCGGTATTGAGTATAAATAGAGTTGAGTATAGATGTTTTATGTATAATTTCAGTTTTTCCTGTTATTCCAATTTTATTGTAATACAAATTATATTTATGTAGAGCATTTAAACTCGAACTTGTTTAACCTGTGGTTACCTATAATTGAGTGTACATAACAAGATTATCTAATTTTTATATTATCAGCATAAGTTAATATTGTGTTACTCGTTGAAGATCCTTAAATAAATAAATAATCTATATATATCTATCTTCTATCTATATATATAAAAATGAATCCCTATTTCCCTTGGTCACGGCATCACGCGTGAACGGCTGGACCGATTTCGTTTATTAAGCTATTGCATGGCTTTTATCGCGGGCTTTGAGCGTTTATCACGGGCTTTGAGCGCGGCGACCGAATCAAGAAAAAACTAATTTTTTCGTAACGAAAAAATGCCGTAACGATAATAATCCTGACACCCCGAGCTGCTCCGAAATCGGACGATGGATTCCGAGTGTGTGAGCGGGTGAGGGGGGAGGGGCAGGGGGTGTTGCGCGATTTTATAGAAGTTTCATTTTGATATTTTTAGAAAGAAGTAAAAAAAATTTGCGGGGGGGAAGGTAAAGAGTTAACGGGAGGGATATGGGACTTTATAGTTTTTATGATTTGGTCGCCGGTTCGTTCTTGGTGGCGGCTCGAAGTCGGTTCTAGAAAAGTGTCGGCTCAGGTCGTCCTGTGATGGAGGATTTTGTACGTCTGGCGTTTAGTAATATTGGTATTCAAAGAAAACGACCTTATATCCCTAAGAATACGGGTCACTTTTGCGTGGCAATTAAAAGTGACCTTATTCCAGTGGTAATAAGGGTCACTAAGAATTTGGTGCCGCGTTTTTCAGTTCGGAGGTTCGGTTCCGGTTGACAAAGAAGTTTTTTATTCTTGCTAAAGAAGTTTTTACAACTGATGGATGAACATTTTTAGGGTTCCGTACCCAAAGGGTAAAAACGGGACCCTATTACTAAGACTTCGCGATCCGTCTGTCTGTCTATCTGTCTGTCTGTCTGTCTGTCCGTCTGTCTCCAGGCTGTATCTCATGAACCGTGATAGCTAGAAAGTTGAAATTTTCACAGATGATGTATTTCTGTTGCCGCTATAACAACAAATACTAAAAACAGTATAAAATAAATATTAAAGGGGGGCTCCCATACAACAAACGTGATATTTTTGTAATTTTTTGCTCGATATTAATAAATTAATAACGGCAACAGGTAGACGCTTGAAATATTCACAGAATGTTTAGTTGTATATTTACTTCAAAAAATAATAAATTAAAATAAAATAAATTAAGGGGGGCTCCCATACAACAAACCTGATTTTTATGCAGTGTTTTGCGATAATGGTACGGAACCCTTCGTGTGCGAGTCCGACTCGCACTTGGCCGGTTTTTTAATTGAGATTTAGCATAAATAAAAAATAAATAAATAATTATAATTGCATAAGTTGATAAAAAATGCTATGCAATAGCATTACCGCGGCAGTCCCCGAGTGCCACACGTCTTTTTAGGGTTCCGTACCCAAAGGGTAAAAACGGGACCCTATTACTAAGACTTCGCGATCCGTCTGTCTGTCTGTCCGTCTGTCACCAGGCTGTATCTCATGAACCGTGATAGCTAGACAGTTGTAATTTTCACAGATGATGTATTTCTGTTGCCGCTATAACAACAAATACTAAAACAGTATAAAATAAATATTTAAGGGGGGCTCACATACAACAAACGTGATATTTTTGTCGTTTTTTGCTCGATATTAAAAACGGCAACAGGTAGAAGCTCGAAATATTCACAGAATGTTTAGTTGTATATTTTCTTCAAAAAATAATTATTATTAAATTAAAATAAAATAAATTAAGAAGGGGCTCCCATACAACAAACTTGTTTTTAGGGTTCCGTACCCAAAGGGTAAAAACGGGACCCTATTACTGAGACTTCGCTGTCCGTCTGTCTGTCTGTCTGTCACCAGGCTGTATCTCATGAACCGTGATAGTTAGACAGTTGAAATTTTCACAGATGATGTATTTCTGTTGCCGCTATAACAACAAATACTAAAAACAGAATAAAATAAATATTTAAGTGGGGCTCCCATACAACAAACGTGATTTTTTTGCCGTTTTTTGGGATAATGGTACGGAACCCTTCGTGCGCGAGTCCGACTCGCACTTGGCCGGTTTTTTTTGCAGTGTTTTGCGATAATGGTACGGAACCCTTCGTGTGCGAGTCCGACTCGCACTTGGCCAGTTTTTTTCTTTTTTTGTCGTGCTTTTTATTGTTAGGAGAAGCTTATGAAAAAAAAATAAGAAAAAAAATAAGGTACCTTACCTACATAGGTAGGGTAGCTATAGTAGGTAGGTTAGGGTAGGTAGTGTAGATTAATGTTTTGTGTTTTTATGGCAAAACAAAGTTTGCCGGGTCAGCTAGTAATAAATAAATATGGAGACACAGTATATATATATCTTATTCAGTTTATGAAATATCTTTTAAAGTGGTCCAATATCGGATCGGATCTCTGCGACCGCGTTTCCTTTAAACCGCCCGAATAGTGTATCGATAACTTGTAGCTAGCTAGGCCGAGACGAAACACTATTGATCTAGCTAAGAATAAACCAAACCACCCCACCGGGGGATGCTAGGCGAGGCGCACTTCCTGTATCTATTATAATTTGTTGTGTTACAGTTTCAGGATCCAATTATATATCTTCTTAAATAATTGCGATAAAGGAATTGATATTTGTTCTGTCTTTCTTAATTCTTTACTGTACACAAAAAAAAAAACCTTTTTGCAAAAAAATACTACTGACTTCCAAATAAAAACTACAAAGTGAAAAATTACTTTATTTTTGGAAGTCGGTGTACCAATTTTTTGCGTTATCGACACCGACTTCCAAAAATAAAGTTATTTTTCACTTTGTAGTTTTTTATTTGGAAGTCGGTAGTATTTTTTTGCAAAAAATATTTTTTAATTTTTCACTGTTTAGTTGTACCTACCTAATAGGCAAGTTGTTTAGTAAGGTTCCTATAACGCCAGAATAGATTCCCCGAATATCATGAAACTTGAACATAACCGGTGCAATGAGAGACCTGCGTACCCCTTAAGAGCGTACTGGCGTGATGTTATGTTATGAATGGTGGTATGCAATTGCAGCAATCCCGAGAGGTTTGCCGTTATTTATTGAAGAGTTCTGTTGTATATCTTCGAAGTCCTTAATCAGATCTTCACCAAATTAAAATGGGACCAATTTGGGAATATACTCTTTCAAACAAAAAAAGAATTTTCAAAATCGGTCACCAAATGACGGAGATATCGGTGAACACAAATAAAAAAAAACGTACACGAAGTCGAACATAGAACCTCTTCCTTTTTGGTAAGTCGGTTAAAAAACAACATTACATACAGTGTGATAATACAGTACATGTACAAAGGCGAGCTTAACTCAATGTTGAGTTCTCTTACAGCAAACCCTAGGGTGACAGAGAATGTTGACAAATATAGCATCCAATGTACAATATTAAAGTATCCTCAGACGAATACATACTAATATTATGTCATTGTGCTAGGAAATGATCTTTAATCTTCCTCTTAAAGACCTCCAGAGAAGGCCTGTCAGGTAGGGAGTGTCGGAGAGAGTTCCAGAGACGCACTGCTGTAACAGAGAAGGAGCCATTAGGAGTGGTATAGATAATTCTAGGTTCCCTCACGATGTTTTCCTACACCGATGTACGGATGTCCAAGATAAACTTAGAAAGTACATCATCATCTGCCTAGCCTTTTTTCCCAATTATTGTTGGGGTCTGTGACTGCCTATCTGACCTCCACAACCCAGTAACTGGGTAACAAGATACCCCTTGGCAAGACTGGTGTCAGATCTCAAACTTCTGACTACCCGTAACGACTGTCAAAGATCTTCAAATGACAGCCGGGACCCGTTGCTTAACGTGCTTTCCGAGGCACGGAGGAAAGTCGGTATGTTGAAATGGTCACCCATCCACGGACCAACCTCGTCAAGCGTTGCTTAACCTTGAAGATCGACCCGTGCGGCTGTTATTATTTAGCCACGAGCTCCTCGAAAGTACACATAGGTATTACAAACAAAGACAATTTTCATTATTAATAACTTTCGAACAAGTATCGGCAACTAAATAAAACGATTCAGTTTGCGATATAGGGGGAGTTAGAGTGGCTAATAAGGTAAAATTGCCGTAATTATGTACTGCGATGCCACAGAGTATCAAGACGATTCTTTGGCTTTTTTACAAGCTTTTATTTAACTTGCATTATATGTATGTGTTATCATTATCAGCCTTTTTATATTCCCACTGCTGGGACAAGCCTCTGTGAGAGAGGGATTGGGCCTTAATCTACCACACGGGCCCAGTGCGGGTTGGTGGATGGCACATGTCTTTGAATTTTTGGTTCTTAGACATGTCGGTTTCCTCACGATGTTTTCCATCACCGTTTTTAGAGCAGTGGTGATGAAATAATTTACACAAAGTAAAGCGCCTGCCTGGGTTCGAACTCACGACCTACGAGACGTAAGTCGCGGCCGTTACCACTGGGCCACAACTGCTCTCATATATGTATCTGTGTTCGGGTAAAATCTTGCAACTGAATTTTAAAGCAGTTACTACAGTTACTAGACCAATTAAGATGAAATTTTGCATAAACGTTTAGTTTTGATGACAATGCACGGTTAACTAAGTGACGTTATTCTAAATCCAATATGGCACACGGCCCGAGATGGCGGACTAGTTATTTTTTGAGCACTGCCATGATATGGATATCAAATTAAAGGGTTTGTTGAGACGAATACGAAAAAAGCTTGTTTAAAAAAAATATTTTTAGTGATTAATATTATTCATCCAACTTAATTTTGCGGTTTGGTACGGAACCCTAAATGTGCTATAACCAAAACGCACTTGGCCGGTTTCTATTATTTTTATTTTCGACAGGCTCGTCCACTATCTCACCTGATGGTAAGCGATGATGTGGTCGAAGGTGAGGCACGCTTGCCTAGAAGTAACCTATTCACTCTTGACTTAAAGACCTTCAGGTTGTAGGCCACTGCTACGAGTAGAGATGGAAATCGCATGGAATGCCACCGTTTACAGAAATAACCGGCCTGTGACAATTCTGACTATGGTATGTCAAAAAAAAACAAAGTCAAAGTCAAATATATTTATTTCAACTAGGCCAATAAGCGGCACTTTTGAACGTCAAACAATAATAAATCTAAATTAAAAATGTACAAGTAATAAAAATTAAAAACCTTCTAACTTTAGCTTAACACAATAGTGATTTACTAGATTTATGTTTTTTTAATATCAGATACGATTGCAGCTATCCCGAGTGGTTTGCCGTCATTTATTGAAGAGTTCTGATGTATACCTCCGAAGTTCTTCCTCAGATCTTAATGATTTATAATTTCTATTTTAATTCTTATATATATATAAACTAACTGACCCGGCAAACTTTGTTTTGCCATAAAAACACCAAACATTCATCTACCCTACCTACCCTACACTACCTACCCTACCCTACATTACCTACCTACATACCTACCCTACCCTACCTACCCTACCCTAAACGGGATAAAATATCCTATGTCCTTCTCCTGGTTCTTAGCTACCTCCCTACCAATTTTCAGCCAAATCGGTTCAGCCGTTCTTGAGTTATAAATAGTGTAACTAACACGACTTTCTTTTATATGTATATACAGATATATATGGGACCACATGACAAGTTAAAAGTTTGAAATACAAAATAGAATAATCAAAATCGGTTTATCTAGTAAAAAGTTCTGAGGTAACACACATAAAAAAAAATGCAGTCGAATTTATAACCTCCTCCTTTTTAGAAAGTCGGTTAAAAAATATGTTTAAATATTTTTTCGACTATGATTTTGTCAGACAAAACTTGTGCTCAGCGGTCACAGCCACGGATGTAGCAGTAGCCGCTGCCGGCTTGTACCTACCGAGCTCTGTGCCGGTATCGATCCCTGTAATTGTCTGGGATGACAGCAGACTACACGCTGATGTATATTTGATTAGTCTGAAGACTCAGTAAAGAATGGATCGTGTTCCTTATGGTGGAATATTGATGTACACTGTTGGGAATAGAGCTTTATTATTTACTAGACACCTGCCCCGGTTTTGCCTAGGTCATAATATTTTATAGCCTGTTTCCTGAAGAGCAAACGTTTTTGTTTTTTTTTTTAATCTTTGTCCCACACTAGGAATTTCTTCCTGTATCGTGGGTGCGTTTACAAACATATAAACTCACATACACAAACACCCAGAGCCGGAACAATATCTGCAGGTCATACAAATATTTGTTCCGTGCGGGAATCGAACCCGCGACACGCAGCGCAGCAGTCAATCGCTCAACCACTGCGCCAACCGTGCGCCCAATGGCAATGGTAATGGTGGCCCAGTGGTAAAAACCGCGACTTACAAGTTGTTGGTCGTGGATTCGAACAATGTTCGAACACAGGCAGGTCTTCTTCTTCTTCTTTTCGTGTGAGGATTTGGCTACCTCTGGTGCCTGAGTTAATGGCCGCCTCTGGGAACCCCACAGGCCTCTGACTTGGCTTTTTCAGACTTACATTAACTATGTAAGTCCAGGTTTCCTCACGATGTTTTCCTTCACCGTTGCCTGTGACGTCCAAGATAACCTTAGAAAGTATGAATTTGAAAAACTCACATTGGTACTTGCCCGGATTTGAACCAATGTGACTTTTACAAATTCATTTGTACTTTCTAAGGTTATCTTGGACATATTTACTTTGTGTAAATTATTTCATTACCACTGCTCTCAAAACGGTGGCGAAATATATCTGTAACAGTCTCGCGTTTGATCACTGTCCCACCTGATGGTAAGCGATGATGTGGTCGACGGTGAAGCACGCTTGTCTAGAAGTAACCTATTCACTCTTGACCGTGTTCCTTATGGTTGAATATTGTTGTTCACTGCTAGACTAAGGCTTTTGAGCAAATCTTGCTTCTGCCTCTGTCATACTTCGACCATTGCTATAAACACTTTAAGGGTTATAAAAATATCGTTAATTTTACCGAAATTGCAGAACGGAGTGTTACTTATCTAGTAGTAGACACGCTTCGATCAACAATCTATCGAACACGTAATTACTACACGATATCTTGCGAAAACACCCCGATTCAAACAGTAAAACGCTCATAACTTTCGAATGGCTAAACCGATTTAATCAAACTTCATCATAACTCCTAAACGGATGAACCCTATTTTGAGTTATTTTTATTTTGTTTGAATGAGGCTTAGATATGTTTGATGATAATCGGTTACGTCGTTCAAAAGTTATGCGCAGTTTACTCTTTGAATCGGGGTATTTTTGCAACATAACGTGTTGTAATTACGTGTTTAGATGGATTGTAGATCTAAGCGTGTTTACTATGTAGATTAAAGAGGTATTTGTGTCGGGCGTTTTATAAATTTTAAATTTTACTTGTTACTCCATATTAGGCTTGTACATTTATATATTTATAAATGTTAAAAAGTAACCGACGATTAAAAAAGGAATCGAAACAATGTTTGCTGCAGCGCCCCCTGATGAGTTGTCACCGCAACACCTATCTAAGAACATGCACCAATCAAACCCGAACCCATGACTGAAAACTGCATCGAAATCGGACTAGTAGTTTTGGAGTAAAATGGCAACATGTATTTGCACAAACAAACAACCTCTTACCCCAAACGCATATACCGTCTCTGTTCCGTCGTGGGTAAAAAGTACCACATAAGCTAATAAATAAATACCAGTAGATGGCGCGATATGCATGGATTTGATATTGAATTGTGTGTAAAATTAACATTTTCTAGAATTGAACATAAATATTGTATGTTCTTGTTTAATCAATTCTCCTAAGCACAGCATTATGGACTATTGGACTCTTAATTGACATTTCAAAGATTATTTGAACAGATCATTTAAAATTGAAGCCATAGATGGCGTGGTTTTAAATTTCTGAGGCATTCCTTTCGATTGTTTAAATTTGTATTGTAACACATTTTGGTACAATGAAACTGTAAAAACGTGCACAAAAATACTATAAAACAAAACGTCACTGTATTTAAAAAAAAAAACACGAACCGAGTAAACCTTTTTACTTGCAAGTCGCTGCTACACCACCACCTGCCTATCGCCGTGGAACGGAACTGAACGCGATCGATGTACAAAAAATTATCAGTTTAATCAGACGTAAAAAGCTAGTTACGTCGGCACGGTTTCTTTGTATGGGATGAGGCATCTGTATGCTAGTATTATATTATCTGTGGCATAGGGTACAAACCTTATGTAGAAATGCTTTTGGTTTTAAAAGGTTAATTATATTTTGAGTGCAGTAGTGGCTTAGTGGTAACGGCCGCGACTTACAAGTTGTAGATCATGGGTTCAAACCTGCTCTCAAAACGGTGAAGGAAAACATCGTGAGGAAACCTGCATGTCCTGGAAACAAAAATTCGAAGACATGTGACATCCACCAACCCGCACTGGGCCCGCGTGGTGGATTACGGCCCATTGCCTCTCACAGAGAGGAGGCCTGTGTCCCAGCAGTGGGAACTTTAAAAAGACTGATGATGAATCATATTTAGGATAAGATTCGAATACTTTCATGATTTTGTAGTTGAATTTCCGATCCTGCAATGGCCCCAACGTTTTTCCATAAATACACGAAATATGTGTTTGTTGATTTCTTTTATTTAATAGTTTAGTATCCCCTGCGGCCTAATTTTGTAAGCGAGTTCGGCAGGGCAAAGGGAACAATTCCATGAAAGAGTATGACACATTTCCTTTAAATGACAAAAGACAAAAAATCTTTATTTCAACTAGGCCATTAATCGGCACATTGGAACGTCAAAAATATAAATTTAAAGTTAATAATAATTGATTCTACCGTTAATTCGGAAATGTAGCTTGTTAGGGAGAAGAACGGACAAGAAACACCATACTTACTCTTTAAAAAAAAGTGTTTTATCAACATTTACATACATACATACAACATTTACATACATACCCATTTACATACATTACGTACAGGTATAAAGTATTACAAGCACCAACAGGTAAATTCCGTCACTTGATAAATAGGAACATGGTTCTCACATAGTTACAAATGTTTTCGGTATTGCATAAATAATTTAGAAAGAGTACGTCCTCCACCCTATGAGTTGAATTCACATATCCTTTCCAAGACCCTTTCGAGTTTCGATTATGCAATATGAAAGTCGTTATTTTAAAGGTATCGTTATCCTTACCTATACGTGTTCTTTGGCGAATTCACTTACGCAATTAGGCTGCTGGATGCTACTGAAGAATCTTTCTGGAAAAATCACAAGGCAATTTTGCCTATGCTGGGCTTTGAACCTAAGCCCCTACGTTCAACAGACGGGCTCTGGTGCCGGCTGTACCAAAATAACAATAAAAAAACTAAATGGAACAAAAATTATGCCTTTATAGACAAACAACCATTTTTATATAGGGAAGCAATCTTCCCGGGAGTCCAAGTAATATTAGTTCAAACTTCTATATACTTCCGTCCATTTTATAAAGAAACTTAACTTCCATACTAAACAAATTGACTTACAGACCAACTTATGTTAGACGGCCAATATCCCAGGATTTTACGCCCAAAATAATAAGAGCTCGCATTTTCGTAGGTTCAAATTAATCCGGGAGCTCTTAGTATAACGGTTGGTAAGTTCCTATGTAAAACCAGTATTTCTGAAGGCTAGGTCATGGAGAATTGCTAAATTAAATGAGGAAGCGAAAAATATGTAGAGAATATATTTAACCGACTTCCCAAAAAGGAGGAGGTTCTCAATTCGGTTTTTTTTTATGTCTGTTCGGGCATAACTCCGTCATATATAGACGGATTGGCAAAATTCTTTTATCGCTCGTCCTATGGGAACAGTCATTAGAAAAAAAATGTAGATTTAATATCCTTTCATTAAAAAAGAGAACGAAGTCTGTGAGACTAATAATAGTTCACTCATAATCTAAAAAAAAGGATAAATATGGATTTTTGAAGAATTAAAACATATAATCAAAAAATAAGTATTCAGAAACCCATTCATTTATTCCCAAACCACTGCAACTCCTGAAAGCCAAAATCAACAGTGGCGACCACCAGAAAAGCGCCGAGGCAATGAAGCTCGACGAAGTCTCGGCGAATGAATTTAACTGTCTTGGATCCCGCAACGAAATTAATCAGAAAAGAATAACGGAGGAGTAGGAAAATGTAGGAAAAATATAAATTTCCACTTCCCTCCATATCAAGCAGGAGACAGAACAAACAAGGCCAATAGGCACAAAGGGTCGTTTACAACTGTAAGCCCAGTTGCCTAGCACCACGGATAAAAATTATGATTAATATTTCGTCTCTTGCCTTAAAATAATAATAATAAAGTCCACTGGTGGACATAAGCCTTTCTAACCAAGCTCAATTTACTGCCTTTTCCATTTAAACCTCTCTGAGTATGTACGCAAATAAATGCAGCTTGGATAGTAAAATTTAATAAAACTCTATCTCCAGTTTTATCCACATTTGATTGGTGATGCCAATATCCCCAATCAATCTACCTAGCCTTTTCCCAACTACATTGGGGTCGGCTTCCAGTCTTACCGGATTCATCTAAGTACCAGTGTATTACATGGAGCGACTGCCTATCAGACCTCCACAACCCAGCAATTGGGTAACACGGTACCCCTTGGCAAGACTGGTGTCAGATCTCAGGCTTCTGTCTACCCGTAACGACTGCCAAAGATCTTCAAATGACAGCCGGGACCAACGGCTTAACGTGCTTTCCGAGGCACGGAGGAAACTCGGTATGTTGTGTTTGAAGGACAAGGTTAAGTTGGCATCAAGGAAACCTGGAGTGCTCAACAGGGCGAAGCGGTACTTCACTGCAGGGCAGCGACTCCTTCTTTACAAGGCACAGGTCCGGCCCCGCATGGAGTACTGCTGCCACCTTTTTGCTGGAGCGCCTGCATACCAGCTTGACCCCTTCGACTCGGTGCCAAAGACGAGCGTTGAGGCTGGTTGACAATCCCATACTCGAGGGGGATGTGGAACCTCTCAGCCTAAGGAGAGACTTTGCCTCGTTGTGTGTCTTCTACCGCCTGTACAATGGTTTGTGCTCAGATGAATTGTTTGACATGATGCCCACAGCTACATTCTATCATCGCACTGCTCGCCACAGGCAGGGAGTTCATCCTCACACATTGCGACCTGAGACGGTGCGCACTGTGCGGTATGAAAGAAACTTCATCCCACGCACACTCAAGCTGTGGAATGAACTCCCTGCAGCGGTTTTCCCAAGCGCCTACAATATGGGGTTCTTCAAGAAGGACATTATAAGGTTTCTTCAGGGTCGGCAGCGCGAGGCAGCGCGAGTGTAACGCCCCTGGTGTTGCACACGTCCATAGGCCACGGTAACCACTTCCCATCAGGTGGGCCGTGTGCTTGTCTGCCACCTAAGTGGTATAAAAAAAAAAGGTCACCCATCTACGGACCATCCTCGTCAAACGTTGCTTAACCTTGATGATCGACCACTGCGGCTGTTATCATTTAGCCAATATCCTCAAAAAACTTATTTTTATTTGCTGTCAACCGGAAAAGTACCCAAAACGCTGGCATATTGAAATATTGAATGGCAAGGAAGAAAAAGGCGGCCCTGTGGTCGCATGAAGAGTCAACAAAATGTTATTGACACGAAGTGGACGAATATTTAGATGACCTAAGACTTCTTGCGACTACGCACTACAAAATCACGTGATGCCATGGAAAAATATTCATTTTCTTTCCTTATTTTCCTTTCAAACCAAGTATTATCCATTTATGCGTTCAAAACTCCCCAGCCAACGTCAGAAATTAGACTTGTATACGGAATTATAGATCGCAGAGTCACAGAGTAGATTATTTTAGTTTTCAGTCGGACAACCATGACCTAGGTACACACACACTGTGTTGACTACCGCTAGGCTGTGGCGCCGCACACATTCATAATTCGAACTGCGAACTATTGCACAGATCATAACTAGAACTCTGTATTTGACATTTAGTTTTGTGATTATTTTTCTTAGTTTTTGTTAAATTGTTGCAGAGGTCTAAGTCATGAAGATGGTGAATTCAATTTTAAATGAGGAAAGTGAAAATACGAAAAAAATATACCAGAAAGAAAAATAAAGTTTTTTTTTGTTAAAATTTTGTAATTTATTTCTTTTTTATTATTATTGAGATGCTCACTTTTGACAACTATCCTAGCTGCTTGTAAGTGACTATCAAATCGCTTGCCTAGAAATAGCCTATTCACTCGTGAATAACGAGTCACTCATTTAAAAGTTTATTTTTCTTCGACGGTTTAGATCTTTGATTCTTTAGACGATCTAGCTTTTTACTAAATGCATATGAAAGTATAAACGATACTTCAATTTGCGAGTAAAATCATGATGTTTTTATTGTACCTTTTGAAACAAAAAAAAACAAGATTTTATTTTACCACTTAGTTGGCGTTTAATATTTATCCAACCAGGCCAAACATGGCGAAACTTTAAGGGTTCCTTGTTGTGAAATGTGTTTTTTTGTCCGGGCTAATCTCCGAAAAGGCTGCACCGGTTTTGAAAGGACTTTCAGTGACAGATAGCTGATGTAACGTAGGTTACTATTATTTAAATAAATAATTAGAAAAAGAATTAGAGACCCGCGTACAATAATTAAAGCCCATATTATATTTTAGTTTTACCAGTTTGACGCGGAGGAAGTCGCGGGCAACAGATAGTTAATAAATAAATATATTCAACGGCAAGTTCTATTTGTTATTAGTCAATAATCATTCATAGTATGAATGCTGGGAAATCCTGAAAACATTAGGATTATTCGTCTTGTTGTGACGGAAAAGTTTACTCTGAGGTTAGGTTAGCTAAGTTAGACTTTCAATGGTGACTAGGTTTGTTTTATGCAAGTTTGTTTTAACTTTAAATACAGTCCACAAAATTTTGCCGTTTATTAACATAGATTAATTTGACAAAAGAAAGGTAAAAAAAGAAAAATAGGTACTAATCTCGCTCCCTATAACACGAGACAATATTGGTAAAATATTGGTGAACCTCTGCGTAACCCCTCATGGAATTCAGGAGTAATGTTGTGTGTCATTATAATCAACACTTTGAGTTGGATTATAATTAGCTCTACATTTTTTATTTATTATCGGGGAAAAACTTCAAAAGGCACCTGGAGAAGAATATACAAACTGATCATTTTACTCAGGATATTGCTCATACGAAGTCTTACTCATACCAAGTCATTTTTCTGAAAAGTAATAACAATTACAAAGTAGTTCGATTGCTAATTCGTTTTCCTTCCTTGAAGTTCTCCAGAAAGGATTTAACCTACAGTTTATTCTCTTATAAAGTTTGTAATTTAATTGACCTTTGAGAGAGCTTGACACTTTAAAGAATTTATATTTGAATTCTTAGCTGGTTATGTTTAACACAATTTGTATTAAGCTGAAGTATCTAAAGTAAGTATTCTGGTATTCAGCTAAATCCGGTTAGGCTAGGAACCGACCCTAACCTGGTTGGTCAAAGGCTGGGCAGATTGATTTACTGTCTCACTGCTTCATAAAGGTCTCGTCTATGTCTCATCTAGGTCCCCTCTAGGTGTCCTATATGTCTGCGCTAGGTCTCACCGGGGTCTCCTCTAGGTCTCTCAACGAAGTATTTTCTTGTGCAATCTCGAACTAACGTTTTTCTGGTAACCACATTTTGCTGCTGGGTTTCAGTTTGTCGGGTGCTAGCTAGGGTGTAATAACTGTAATAACGACCCCGTCTCCTTCATGACACAGTTCAGAATAGTTTCTGGTATTTCAGAATTAATCTGTGATTCCTTTTGATTTAAAGATATCCCTTAGTGGCAATGAGCACCTGATAAGCCGACGGGAGGTAATATTTTGCCAACGAAAAGCATAACATTTTTATATCTCACCGGTCACACACAACCCTTCTGTTCTTTGTACTGCTATATCGTGTGTATCTAACATTGTTAATAATTCTATTTAAAAACCGCAGACTTCATTGTAAGCTTATGACTGTCGGCCATTCATAGTTAGAGATGACCTTTAAACTTGACAATGCAAATTGTACTATTCTGTTGTATTGTTTAATTTCAACAGTTACTTAGTATCTGAGACAGTCAGTGTCGAAGAAACGATATAGAGGTTACAAAAATATAATCTACATAGTACTCGTACTTTGTAGAAAATGTAACAACCAACTATCGTAATTATAACGTAACATCATGCATGTATTTCAACATGTTCTATCTAATACCCCAGGCACAAAGCCCTACTCTGGCTACTCAGAAATTCTAAATGGAAAAACCTAAGAATTTACCCGAATCTGGAATCAAACTGAGACCCTCTCTGCCTCTTCTCTCGAACGAGGCAGTTGCCTCTTAAAGAAATTCAGTTAACTGTCTTGTATCATCCCGCAGCTGGGCAAAGGCATCTCATGTCTATCCCGCTGCTTCGATCCAAGGTTACTGTATTTTGTTTGTATTAGTTTTTCCCTCCATCTTCTTCGTACTGGTTGTTATTTTGTTCTACCTTGTCTCCATCTTCTGCTTGTTCTGTTTGAAAGCCTTGTTTCTGTGCCAGGGCTCTCTCTACACAATAGAGCAGAAACTTACAAAAAGTGAATCATTATATTAATATTTTCTTCAATTGTAATTATAACATGTCTAACTGTCTGGAGGGTACACTAAGTGAGCAATTAACAACACGTCTATTTATAGGAACTAGTGCGTTTTCCTGGAACGATACGATGACACGACATCTGCTTACGTCATTCGACACAGGATAATCAATTTGTGTAACCCTATTTTTTATAAGTTGTGTGTTTTGCTAGTATTTGTAACGGTTCTTCGCGGATCATTTTATGCAGCTTAAATTTGAGCAATTAATGTGCCTCTATAAATATACTTTTTGATATCTAGGTAGTGGTAGTGGTAGGGACTCCCTTTTCCGCACTTAGACTCCCATTTGGTCCGTTGTGCGTGGTTTGATATCTATTTATTATAGAAAGGCTTTTAGGATTTTTATGTAAGTACAACCACATGATTATTTTATAAGGATTGAAACAACCTACAGTATAAATGAATTTTAATAAATTAACGGTATTCTTAATTATTATTTAATAAGCAGCTTCTTTGTCATGGCTTTATCTTTACGCAGTGACCTGTGTCTTAATGTGTTCGTCTTCCTCTGGCTTTTCCGAAAATCGAGATTTTGTACTCCAGCAGAAATATTTGACTAAAAATTCTTCTAATTTTTATTGAACTTTACGGCTCAATAACAAGAAAAATCGCAAATATTAGGCATTTTTTACAAAAAAACCTAAATATGAAAAAATAAGTCTCCGACCAAGCTCACGGCTCAAACCCTGCTGCCCCTTCAAAAGCGTAAAGTCGTGATCATAAAAAGTCGTCCGGTAATTTCTTACTGTTGCTAGGGTAAATGCAAGTTGCAGTGTTCTGGCTTTCACGAGTGCAGAGTCGCGGGTTAGCGCGTGTGTGTGTGTAACTTGCGCCTGTGTGAGTGCGCCCTGCCGATGCAGGCCCTCAGTACACCCAAATGCACCGATGTGCAACGTCGTGTCGCGCCGGAAAACCTCTAAATTCCATTTTTTTTACACAAAATCACTCTTTCAGTGACTCTAAAACCATTTTCTTAGTACCCGTTATGTTTTTTTCAAAGGATTACAGTTTTTTTTTTCCGTAATTTCTTTGTTCGGCCGCCATATTGGATCCGCGGAGGTGAGTAGCTTTCTATTCTATATATGAAATTTCTTTTTTTTTATTCGAGTTTTGTAATGAAACCTGAAATGTTTGATTATTGATCTTTTTGCGTCGATTGACATATTTTGGGTAATTTTTGGTGTTGCAAGTAAAATGAGATTTTTCAAAGATATGTGCTCCTCCTTTGTGTTGTTTGGTCAGAAAATTGAAGTTAAATTGGTATATAGCTTGTGACGTAATTGAAATTGCGATCGATAACGTTGTCAGATGCGCAGACAGGGCGAATACGAACTTCCTTGTCTTTGAACTATCTTGTTAAAAAATAACCAAAAATCACTAAATATTTGTGGAATTTTGGTTTAAACTTTATGTAAAATGTTAATTTAAGCGGGAATCTGGCTTTATTAATACATATTACGTCACAGTCTTAGTCGGTGGGTAGCCATTTTGGAAATGGGCGTCACCTCCCCTTTGCTTCGATACTAACAAAGACGCCCACAGTTAGCCGTGATTTCAGACGCTTTAACGAAAGAACTCGACATTTTTCAGCAATCTATCTTTCTAATCGTCTTTTGGAGTAAACTGTGCTTCAATTTAGTTTATATAGACAAAAGTAGGATACAATAACCTGGGGGTATTAAAGTCTCTAGTGAAAAGGTTACTTCTAGACAAGCGTGCTTCACCGTCGACCACATCATCGCTTACCATCAGGTGAGAAAGCTTCAGAAAAAAAAAATAAGTAACAATGCAGATACTTATGTAAAATATCATCATCCGCCCAGCCTCTTCCTAGATTATGTTAGAATCTGCTTCCAGTCTAAGCAGATGCTTCTAAATACCAGAATTTTACATAGAGGAATGCATATTAGACCTAGACAACCCAGTTACTGGGAACCACTAAACCAAGCGGTAAGACCGCTTGCCAGATTTTATAAAATCAAACATGGTTGAAGAAAATACTTCATCTATACATAAACCTGCCCTAGAATTTAATAACTCACAATTTTCATCGGAATTAACATCAAATAACAAAGAAATCGAGGATTTTCCCTCACACGGCTTAACTACGCAGTTAGTTTCGTACATTTTCAAATATCTTTGAGCTCCTCTATAAAAATCTTTGAGCTGTTTAGTAACTAATCAAAGAATTCTTTATTCAAATTCTCTATAGAAAATTTAAATATAGAATGTGCCAAGCAATCACTAAAGACTGTTGAGATTTTTTAAATATGTGTGTAATTTTTAAAGGTCCCATCTTCTAGAATCTTATGGCTGAGAATCCATAGAGTTTCTTGCATGTGCTTCTCCATAGAGATTTACGTTTTGAAACGTGCAAAAAAAGCTTAATTTTTTGGACTGACCAACATTGAGAATTCTTAAGTGGCAGTAAATGTTGAAAGACAAAGAGAAATGGCGCATACCATAAAAAAGAAAAACTAAAATCCCACTACTAATATAAACGTGTATGTTTGTGAGGATGACGTTTGTAACTCTTACACGCAAAAACACTTTACACACAAACTTTACAAGAATATAGCTTACACATCAGAAAAAAAAATGCTTTGAATTCACTCGGACTTATTTGAATTCAATAAAAAAAATCTGATATATTGATACTCTATATTTTCAAATAACGCGCAATTACGTTGATGATTTTTTTCAAAATATTTGAAATCTTTTTGAATAGGTAATATTAGCAGAGATAAATTAACCTGATGTATGTTCAATATGTTAAGTTCTGGTATCCAGCTGCATCCAGAACTGAAAGCCTTTCACAACGCAGTTGTTAAAAAACCGGCCAAGTGCGAGTCGGACTCGCACTCGAAGGGTTCCGTGCCATTATCGCAAAACACTGCATAAAAATCACGTTTGTTGTATGGGAGCCCCACTTAATTTATTTTATTTTAATTTATTAATTATTATTTTTTGAAGTAAATATACAACTGAACATTCTGTGAATATTTCAAGCGTCTACCTGTTGCCGTTATTAATATCGAGCAAAAAACGGCAAAAATATCACGTTTGTTGTATGGGAGCCCCCCTTTAATATTTACTTTATACTGTTTTTAGTATTTGTTGTTATAGCGGCAACAGAAATACATCATCTGTACAAATTTCAACTGTCTAACTATCACGGTTCATGAGATACAGCCTGGAGACAGACGGACAGACAGACAGACAGACAGACAGACAGACGGATCGCGAAGTCTTAGTAATAGGGTCCCGTTTTTACCCTTTGGGTACGGAACCCTAAAAAAAGCAGGCAGATTGTTTCGTAAGACATGAAAATTTTGGAAAATTGTGAAGTAGGTAACTCAGAGCAGTATGACACGTACGTCGGGAGGCCCAGTGGTAAAGATCCCAACATACGTGTCGTAGGCCATGGGTTCGAACCCAGGCAGGCGCTTTAATTTGCATAAATTATTTCATCACCACTGCTCTAAACACGGTGAAGGAAAACATCGTGAGGAAACTTGCATGTCCTAGAACCAAAAATTCACACACACGTGTCATCCACCAACCCGCACTGGCCCCGCGTGGGGGATTACGGCCCTCTCACAGAGAGGGGCCTGTGTCCCAGCAGTGGGAACATTAAAAGGCTGATAATGAAGAGGTAATACTGTATTTTTTCTAATATTTTCTATTTAAAGTATTAAAAGGTACTGGGATTACTGCCCAGGCATCTAACGCCCAATTTCTGAATTAAGCATTTGAAGATGAGGATTTGTCAAACTATACTTTAGCCAGGAAACCTGGGTTTGACATGTTCCTAACCTCAAATACTCAATTCAGAAATCGGTCCTAAGAATTCGTATTGGGATTCTTTGAGCGCTCTTTCTTTGAGGTCTGAAATAACATGTTATTTATAAACTAATCTTATGTCTAAAGTTTGCTATCTAATTACAATAATTAACATGGCAAAATTATTAAAGAAAAGATATCTCTAGAAAAGCAATAAGCTTACCCCTTGCAAGAGATTTAAGAGGAAATACGGTTGCATAGATCTGACTGAATTTCCCAAGTAAAGCTTAACTGGTTACCCAGTTACTGGGTTGTGGAGGTTAGATAGGCAGTTGCTCCATGTCAAAAACAGGTATTCAGCTGCGTTCGGTTAGACTGGAAGACCCTGATAATAATAGTTGGGTAAGCACATTGATTGGTAACTGTCCACGAAATGTGTACTTATCGACTACATATCTCTGCCGACCTCTTCGGGGAATACCGTCGCGATGTAGGTCACTGAACCTTTGCCTCAGTTTCTTGGCAACCGCAGCTGGTGACAGAATATTATCAACATATCTAAGGTGCTAAATCTGAGGAATCTTGAGTATTGATATCTGTTGCCAAAATACTGATGTATTTATGTGAGTTGGGAGTAGATTATCATAACTTATACCCAAATAATATATTTCAATTAAACCATTTATATACACTTTTGAATAGGGTAGTTGTAAAAAAATCTGTTTAGGTTTAATCAATCAATAATTTTATTTGTGAAACATAGGTGTTTACATAGGTTTTTACATAAATAGGAGTACGCTATGTTTTGTCATAATCAAGACATACAAATTTATAAGTGACATATTAGGTGTCATTAGATTTTAGGTGACTTAGAAAAAATTATATTTTATATCAATTAAATACAATATAAGAAAAAAGGAAAAAAAAAACATCAAATCCAACAAAATCAAACAATAGTCATAGTACTTATTATCAAAAGGTAAAAAAATTAAAATGCATCATTATAAAAATTGGTCATTCAAAAATTCGTCTAAAGTATAAAAACATTTGTCAAGTAATAATTTAGTGAGAATTTTTAAACTTATATAATGTCAAGTTTTTTATGTCATCAGGAATTTTATTAAACACTGGCAGTTAGATAACCTAAAAATATTCCACACGTATTTTTCTTTTGTCACGTAAAGAAAAAATTACGACGATACAGTGCGTTGAGATATCGTGTGACGTCACGGTGTGCTATAGCACACCGCAAAGCGCAAAGTATACTTTATACTGACAAAGTGACGTCACAAGCCCCCACTTCTGAACTTTGATGCGCTTTATCTTTGTAATTTTTTAATTATAAAGCAAAAAATACGGGTCATATATTAATTATCATTTTTCTACCTAGGAAAAATCCCTGTTGTCAAGCAGTCGGTCAGGCAGAGAATTGAAGCTACACATTTCAAAGCGCAGGTGCAAGGAACTGCACGGAAACTCATTTAATTTGAATCAGTGAATATGTCATTATAATCTACATCATTATAGAGTTTCATATTAGAGTTTCTCTTGAGAAACACTTCCTATTTTTACAAGCTTTTAACTTGCAAAGTATGTACTTATGTATGTAAGTGTGTTCGGGTCAAATAATGCAACTGAATTTTAAAGCAGTTATCCTCAACAGATTAAGGTGAAATTTTGCATACACGTTTGATTTGGATGACAATGTACCTACCTACGGTAAGCTAAAAAGCTTGATTAAAAAATAAAAATGGATATTTTGATACTTAGTGATAAGTGGGTCTGTATTTTATAAAGATCTTCAAAAAGTACTGATGCTTTGATCGTTCCAGGATTTACAATGCTTCGGGTATTCTAAATGCCTACGTTGCCTGCCCTGAAGGATCTAAGACAGTTGAATTGTTTTTCCGGGACTCGTCGAGTTTCATTGCCAGCGCTTTTCTGTTGGTCGCCGCTGTTGATTCTGGCGTTCAAGAGTGCAGTGGTTGGGGACAGTGTGGCGGGTCAAAAAAATACGCTGGGAAGGCCAGTACCTGGTAGGCTGCCTTCTTGATTTCCCGTCTATGAAAAAATGGATGCATGGTACGATGAATAACATGAAGAAAAGGGATCAGTCAGTGATAGCGTGACGGGGGACAGGACTGTATGGAAGAAGAAAACGTGCTGCGCTGACCACAAGTAACATGGGACAAGGGCAGGCAGATTATCATCATCTTCATCAGCCTATAGCAGTCCACTGCTAGACATAGGCCTCTGCAATTGCACGCCATTTGTCTCGATTTTCGGCAGTTGTCATCCAGCTTCTACCAGTCACCCCTCGAAGATCGTCGCTCCACCTAGCCTAGCCTAACTTAGCAGGAGGATAAATGGTATTTATTCATTAGCTTTTATACGTCAAGAAAATAACATGTAAGTAACATTAAGCTAGATGAGGTTGGGATTCCCTATCCGCAATAATTTGAGAAGAAACACTAAAGTGAACTTAGAGATCAGTGTATTTTAAAGTCTCAATCTTGTTCAGATCGATCTTAAGAGTACTATGCAGATAACTGTCTTGAAATTAGAACCAAACTGATTTTGAGTGGACCTGTCTCGTCAGTGCAGCGGGTCATAAAAAAACTAAGTATATTGGCCTAACATTGGTCCTTCGAGCCGGATGCAATTTGCGCATAAATGCGTATGTAACTATCTATCTGTTACGTTTTAACGTATGAACAGTTTTCTATGAAACTTGGCACATCAGTAGACCAGATAAGAACAAAGAATACTTTATATCCCGGGAGTATGCTGCCTTTGGATAATTTTTACGCTGGTGAAACCGCTTGTAGAATATCAACCTGCATAGTTTTTTGGATTGAGAGGAAGGCCAAATAAAAGATGGATGGACTGTGTGAGGAGTGATATGAAAGAAAAAGGAGTCAGTGATAGCGTGACGGGGGACACAACGGTAGGGAAGAAGAAAATGTGTTGCGCCGACCACAAGTAGCATGGGATAAGGGCAGGAAGATGATGATGATAGCCTTTTGTCAACTATGTTGTATTCGGCTTACAGTCTTACCGGAAGCGGCTGCAGATACAGGATCTTACATGGTCTATATGACCGGCACACCCCAGTATCTGGGTCACGATACCTCTTCAAAACTGGTATCTGGTTTTATCGCGAAGCCGCTGGTAGACTCTAGTAGGATAATGACATAACATTACATCACTCCTATACTACCCAAAAGATTATTTAGTGGTGCACCATACATAGTATACTCACGTTTTGCCAATTATTATGTTTATGTCAGAATATGATAGGATGTAGTTTTATTGCCAACAAATCTGGGCTGCTACTCCAGGAGCAAAATTAAAATAAAGAAAAAAACAATATTTTAACTAAACCATACCTACTTTTGAATTGTCAACAAAAAAAAATGAAACTTGTTGCACATTCTCAAGCGTCAGTAGATCTCTATGGAGAAGAATGTGCAAGAAACGCCACGGGCACTCTATTCCATCAGTTTGAATTACAAGAATTTGGTTACATCATTCTTGTTAGAAAATTACATATAAGAAAGAGAACGATGTTAAAAGACGTGCACGTAAAAGCGTCTAGAGTAAAATAAACAACCTAAAATAAATAAAAAAACAGGCCGAGGCAACTAAGTTATTACCCATCCCAACTGATGGCGCCCGTTCACGAACATGTCGCATGGATTGGCACCACTCAGCTCAACCATCATGAACGGAACCGAATGCTACAACACATGTGCCACCATCAGAGAGATATTAGAGAGAGACACATTCTTAACTGCCAGGGTACATTAAAGTCAACGAACGACATAAAAGGTACAGTAAATGGTAGATTTACAGTTGGTACATAGTACTAACACATGTGTTGTGCAGCAAAAATTAATTGAGTTTATACAGTAATAAGGGAATACGACTACTTTGCCTGACACGGGCATCGAACCCAGGGCCACGTGGTCAGCAGTAGCTGTTGCGACCACAAGACCAACAAGGCTTAGGGGGTATCGTGTTACCACAGTATAAATATACAAACAGTATGGAAACTAACTACAAACGCTCAAAACGGCACACTCACACAAACATGCGCACCGACGAGTAGTGCGAGCCACTTAGGGGTCTCGACGATGCGCATGTTTGTGTGAGTTGGCCATTTCGAGCGATTGTAGGTAGTTTCCGTACTGTTCGTCCATATTTATACTGTGGTGTCACTCAGTTATTTGGTTGTGGAGGACAGATCTGTCTCTCCATGTCAAATAGCGAGACAGAAGAACTTAGTTCCTCGATAAAGAAGATCCCACAATCATTGACAGACGCAGTTCAATGGCCGCGATACTGTAATCTGTACGGTTATTATTTTTAGCTTTGTTTATTGGCTGGTCTGATAGCAGCGAGCTCGTCGGCTGCCAGAGGGCTTTGTTCTAAGTGTTTGTTTGTCCACAGCACAGTGAAATGAAATTACGGTTTTCGCAATTTCTTGCCCTTTTAACAATTCATTTTTGAGGGAGCTCGGGGTTAAATTATTCGCCGCAAGGTTCGATCTTAAAAGTAGTCAAATAAAAAATATATTTGATTTGATTTGACGGGTACCATCTTACTGGTACTAGAGGCGGTCAGAAAGGCAGTAGTTCCTAGTAAACATTCTGAGAATCAGCTGTTACAAAAGGTACAATTTAAAAAATAAAAAAATACGCCAAAATCTACTTTGGAGTATTTGAATTTTTTTGAAAATTGTAGGTTTTATAGAGTTATGGAGCCTCACTACACTAATAAACAATTATGAAGCGCACCCTGGACAAAAAAAGGAAACTACATAACACGTCTGTGCCAAAAGTGTAGATAGAGGTATACAGTACCAATCTACATCTAGAATAGGGTAGTTGAAAAAAAAAATGTTTTTTCGTCCGTTAGATAACCTAAAAATATTGAACACGTATTTTTCTTTTGCCACGAAAACATAAAAAATACGACAATACAGTGCGTTGAAATATCTTGTGACGTCACGGTGTGCTACACTTTATGCTGACAAAGTGACGTCACAAGCCCTCACTCCTGAACTTCAATGCGCTTAATCTTTGTAAAATTTTTTTAATTTTATAAAGCAAAAAATACGTGTTCAATATTATTTGATAATCTCACTGACGGACTAAATAGAATTATCATTTATCTATTCAGGAAACATCGATTCGATCGATCGATTCTATTGCTGGCGCCAATACTTCGTTTATTGGATTTGGAATCCCCTGCCGGAGTCTATGATCCCTGATAGCTATTATAAGAAACATACAGACAAACTTTCGCATTTATAATATCTTTGGTTTTTAAGCTAACAGTGAATAGGTTACTTCTAGACAAGCGTGCTTCACCGTCGACCACATCATCGCTTACCATTAGGCGAGATAATAGTAAAACGCGACACTACTCATAAATTTGAAAAAAGAATCCGGCCCTTTCCAAACATGACATTTCCCGAATGACAGTAAAAAAAATCATATCCCTACTCTATGTGTCTACGATAGAGCATAGAGCACATTACCATTGACAGCTCTGGATAGCGTGATCCCATTGGTCGAGCGCTACATAGAGATAGAACACATGTGGTCGTAGACCAATGGGCGATGAGGCCCTTTTTACCTGACGGGTTTTTTATTAGGATTCGGGAGCTCTAGTCGTTGAAATCTTTTTGGGTTGGTGGGACTATTTTTTTTGTGCGAGACTTAAATCGCTGTTGTGCCAGTCTCGCTTTTTCTTTATTTTATATTTTATTTAATGTTTTAGAAAACTAATTTTGTTTTTCCTTTTTAGGGTTCCGTACCCAAAGGGTAAAAACGGAACCCTATTACTAAGACACCGCGGTCCGTCTGTCTCTCTGTCACCAGGCTATATCTCATGAACCGTGATAGCTAGACAGTTGAAATTTTTACAGATGATGTATTTCTGTTGATGCTATATCAAAACATACTAAAAACAGAATAAAATAAATATTTGAGTGGGGCGGGGCTCCCATACAACAAACGTGATTTTTTTGCGAGTCCGACTCGCACTTAGCCGGTTTTTTTTTTTAATTTGCTATAGAGACTCTTTCATCCTGATCCTGATAAACCTGGTAATCGATCTAATAAAAAAGTCTCCTTTCTCCAGTATTTTAAAACAAAATTCGATTCAAAAGACATCAAAAGAAATATGCAACCGAGTCGCGAAAAATAATCGCAATATCATGTCAGACTGACCACAATAATCTTACAAAAACTATTGTGAAAAGATTCTCCTACAACATTATGAAACTTTGAAACCAACTTCAAAAATAGAACACCGCTAAAAGAAACAGCCCATTGGCCCGCACTTCCTCAAAAGGCAACATTTCAAAGAAATAAATTTAAAAAAAGAATAACTTCTCTATCCAATAGCCCTTCCGCTCCTTGCGTTTGTAAGTCATCATCATGGTTCTACGGCAGCCAATCAGGAAACGCATAGATTCGGGTCTATCACTGAGTAGGAATATGCAGAAGGACATGTTCGAACAAATTCACAAATTATATTTATTATAATTACAGTGGCCCGCCTCGGGTTTGTCCAGGTCATAATAATGGCCTATAACCATCTGGAATAATATAGCTTTCAAATGATGAGACCTTTTTTTAAATAGGTGTAGTTGTTTCAGAGATTACCCTACATTTCTGAACAAACCAACTTACAAACTATATATTAGTTAAGATGCTCTTTTTTGTATGAAGAGAAAATTAAAGAATGAGCGTAATATTAAGTTACAATATATTACGGCAGTAGTGTTTTGATTTTCTCTTATTAAAATGAAGTTTAAATAAAATAAATAGTTACTTATGCATTTATAAAAAGAAAAAAAGAATGAAAGAAAAAACAAAAATCTTTGATAATTAAGTTTCTAGTCTTTTTTAAACGTCTTCGAGTGTCAACAGATATTAAAAGCGGAAAAGGAATAAACGAGAATATGCAATTTTTTCGGATCTAATGGGACAATCTTCAAAAAAAAAAAAAAGTTCAAAGGTTGTCTCGTTATACTACTCTGTTGACAAATTAATTTAGAATATTAGTTGAATTCCAATGAATGGAAGTTATACGGTTAAAAATAAGACAATAGTAAAAACTCGGCTCTTATCGGCCCTGACTAGGCGTGTGACACTTCTGTGCTAACATTCCTCTTGGCTCTATGATGCAACCGATGCGTCGAAGGGCTCGACCAATGGGAGGGCCGGACGCCCTAGCCGTACTATTGTTGATTTTTGGCCCTTCGATGTTTGATACTGGCGGGTAAGCGGACGTTTCATTTTTTTTTGTGATATTACTGTTTTTTTTCTATTTTTTTTAGAAAGGATTGGAATTCGTTGTCCTGTTGTTGGTAGGTAAATAGTTGAATTACAAAAAATACTATAATTAATATTATAAATGCAATAGTAACTCTGTCTGTCTGTTAAGTTATCACACTTAAACGGCCGAACCGATTTAGATGAAATTTGGTATGGTGGATAGTTTTAGTAGTGCGTTTCCTTGCGATGATAAAACACTTTTAACGCAGGCAAAGATGCGGGCAGAAGCTGGTACTTAAAATATATGTTTTTTTTATAACCAAGCGCGACTTTTAGACTGGATTTTGACGGATTGGCCAGAGAAGGCAAAATTCAAAGGACGTTTAAAACCCATAAGGGAAACCGTTGCCCAGTAGTGGGAAAAAATTGGTTAAAAAAAAACCAAGCGTAGACCAAGTTGAAAATAGATGGAGAGGAAGTCAGGCAGGAGACTGGTTGACATGGAAGAAGACAGACGTATTTAGAAAAAGGAAGATGAAGGTCTTTGTCCAGTAGTTAGTGAGACATTATAGGTTTTTTTTAAACTTTGCCTCACGCTAGGAATTTCTTCCTGTATCGTGGTTGCGTTTATAAACATATAAACTCACATAGATAACACCCAGAGTCAGGATTATTATATAGATTTATGTAAATTTATTATTTCATCACCACTGCTTTCAAAACGGTGAAGGAAAACATCGTGAGGAAGCCGGCATGTCTTAGAACACTGGACCCGCGTGGTGGATTACGGCCCATACCCTCTCATGGAGAAGAGGTCTGTGTCCCAGCAGTGGGAATATTAAAAAGCTTATGATGATGATGTAAATTTTGCTTAACAAGCTAAGAATAATGTTTCATAGTTTCAATAAACAAAATATGTAGTATTGCTTGTGCCGTAGGTATGTATTTGTATGAATGGAAGTAATTATCAATTAATTGACCTAATTTTTATTCGTTAACATTTAGTCGAGGAAGGAAAAGTTGCGTAAAATATTTGACCGACATTAAATAACCCGTAGGTCAATAGACCCATTTTTTTTCATGGCTCTGCGTTACATATGCTTTGACAATGACATAATATTAAAGGAAAAAAAGAAACGAGAAGAAAAAAACACTTTTCTTTATCAAACTGTATACTTGCGTAAAAATGTAAAAAATCCAAGATGGCGCGTGTAGCCACACCCAGTTACAAAACGCATTGCCTTGAGTCTGATGCAACTGTTTTAATGATCGTACGAGCTTTTATATTAAACTCACGCTTTTTCTTTAGGGATAGGCAGATTTGTTGGCTGAAGGATATTGATAGATTAGCAGCAGCATTTGTTGACCCGTGTGTTGCTATTTTTAGGGTAGTCATTGCCGGCAGGCTTTCTACGGCATAATATCATACAAACGAATTTGTTTATCATTCAGAATTTTTGTCCAATTCTCAACCTGCAATATCAAGATTTTTACTTAGGGCTTTATTAGGGTATTTTCGTTGCAACTTTTTTGGTATTCTGGATTCTATGGTAGACTGAAACTGGGACACGAGAAAGATGCTTACCAAATTACAATTATTCTTCTTCCACGCCGTCTCAAACCAGCCCTCAAAGTACGCGTCCAAGTAATGCAACCAATTTTACTTTACCGTCATTTAGGCACAGTTTTTTATCCCTAGTCAAATACCGTGTAACCATTGGTTAGAATAACTAAAAGTCAACTGGTAGCTAACAGTTAAAGCTCTATTTCGTTTTTCAATATCTATTTTAACTTAGTTATTATATTTCCATTTTAATTAAAAAGGGTACCCTAAAAATACTCGTGGCTTTTTATGGGTAATATTTTATATGTGACTACGCTGGCCATAATGAGTGAACGAAACTGAAAAGAGACATTCGTTTTGACAGTTAATGTCATATCTTACAAAAAATATCAATATGTAATAGATAACATGATAAATAACACGAGATAGATTGCGTATAAAAGCTATTTTAAGTCAATACAGGCGTATAATAATAATAATAATATACTTAAAACGCCATTAACTCAAACAACAAATTTTAGTTAACTCAAACATAGTCTTAAAAATTGACAAATAATTACTATTACCATTTGTGATGCCAACAATTATCGATGGATGCATTTTACGAAAACTTGAAACCGTTGTCTTGCATAGTTTAACCATGAAAACTGTGCCTTAATATCGCTTAGCGTCATCTCTGTCTTGTTAACAGTCTCTTTCTAAAACTCGATGTGTGTGTCATAATGTCTTTTCATTTAATAAATGCAGTAAAAGTCTGAGCTCTTGACAGTGCAATCTCGGGAGCCGTTAGCAACCAGCAAGCCAATGAGGCGACAAGATGTCGCCAGCCACACCCAGTTACAACACGAATCGCCTTGAGTTTAAAACTGATGCAACTTTATGTCCCCACCGCCTGTTCCTAAGAGCTTTTTATTTTTGTAATGAATTTGTTTAAATGTTAGCAAGTGTGGATCATAAACCGTCTATGGGGGACTCCAAACTGTGTTGGTTTAGATAAAATACCACGTCTTTTGTAAAAGAAAATGATCTAATTTTTGGATGTCAGATATGGCAAAAGATGGTTCACAAAATGTGTGCTCAATCTTTTAACAGCTTTTAGCTGAAAATAACAAACTCCATAGCAATGTATCTTTGCCTAGTGTTGTCTAGATTATTTTATTTATATATTTCATACTGAAGGCGTTGATATTGAGATATTTTGGAAATCAAGATAGAGTTAAAATGAAAGTAAGAACGTAGTATGCACTACTGTTTTATTAAAATGGCTCTGAAATATAAATAATACCATACTTAGGTCGAAACGCGTCGGCGTCGTAAAAAAAAGCAGCCCGAGCGTTATTTGCACGCTTTGTTCTGAAATTCAAAATCTTCAAATCCAGTTTTCTTCAGATCTTGTCAATCAAATTGGAATTGGCGGAAAGTTATTTTTAAAATGCTATTTTGCTATGAAACATAACAAAACGTGCCTACCAAATAATATCTTCTTGTAGTGGCTGCAATGTTCCGTAAGTCAAAATCTTCAAATCCAGTTTTGACTATTAAAATAAAATCTAATTTTAAAGCAGATCTTGTCAATCAAATTGGAATTGGCGGAAAGTTATTTATAAAATGCTATTTTGCTATGAAACATGACAAAATGCGCCTACCAAATATTATCATCTTGTAGTGGCAATGTTCCGTAAGTCAAAATCTTCAAATCCAGTTTTGACTATTAAAATAAAATCTAATTTTAAAGCAGATCTTGCCAATCAAATTGAAATTGGCGGAAAGTTATTTTTAAAATGCTATTTTGCTATGAAACATAACAATATGTGCCTCCCCAAACTGATCATCTTGTAGTGGCAATGTTCCGTAAGTCGAAATCTACAAATCAAGTTTTGACCAATAAATTAAAAACTTCTTTTAATGGAGATTATCCCAAATAAGTTAATTTTAGCGGAAATCTTGTAGTTTATATGAAAATAGACAAAATATTATGCCAGCCTTATCGTGCCTAATAATCTGATAGAGGCAGGCGAGATAAAAATTTAGTACGAAAATTAATACGCATTCATCTCTATTATTGGCACCAACAGTAATGTAACTGTCTAGTAGTACTACGGCAATATATGATCCAGCAAGGTGGTATTGGGACTGATTATCTAGATTTCACCCTACGTACAAAAGTAGTCTCAGCGGATCTTTGTGTCTCTGAAGTTGGCTCTGCGAACCATTGCGCAAGAAACAGTTTGTCATCGAGTATACTGCATACAGTAAGCGAGATAGGATGATGCGACAAACGTAAGCGAGTGAAAGAGACAGTTATACAATGCTATCTTCTATTCGACATTGATACAAAAATAGCAACTGCGCAGGGTCTTGCGGCCAAATTCAGAGACACAAAGATCCGGTGTGACTGCTGTACTTTTAAGTATCGCCAATCGTCCACACTATCCATAAGTAACTCTGCCTGTCTGTCTGTTTATAAAGTTTTCACGCCTAAATTGGACCTTGGAGAAGGAAATACTCGTAGGATACTTTTAAACCTAGGAGTACGTTTCCTTGGAGAGGGAAATACTCGTTGGATACTTTTACAGGAGTAAATCTGCTGGCAGGAGCCATTTTTAAATATTCTTTTTTAGACTAGCAACTATAGCTGTTAGCAATACTATAATCAAGTAGCTAATTAATGTTTATTCAGTAAGTTATGTTAAGTGACCTTACTCATGACTTTCTAGAAATGATAAGAGTGTTAGATTCTGAGAAAGTTATGACTTGACTGTACTTATGGTAGGAAAGGAATCCTAACTGTAAGCTAGATATTTGGCCCCTTTAATAGTTCATAGTGTTTAATGACGATGAAGAAATTAATCACCAAAAATATCTGCCAAAGTCAATGTAAGCGCGAGATAAGAATGTTCAAAACAGAAAGGGTTATGTTGATGACATTTTATTCAAATCTAATTACAAATAAGAAAACAGATCTTTTTGATGGGAGTGCTCTTCTTAATAGTCACTTCGTTGGCCTATTATTAGACATCATGTATTCGATAACTCGTCCATTTAATGTATCATATAATCGTAACACAGTGGAAGGAAACACAATTCATTTAATGTCCATCATTACAGTGTCCGCTCAATTTGATAGTGTTTGCCCGCAACATTGTAACTATCTACCAAGTACAATATCTATAGCTGATTCAAAGTCCATAGCTGAACATACGCCCTTTCCAACTTTCACCGATCCCACTGAAACAGACTCATATTTGCCATTTGTAACACGTTTTTTTTTTAGCTAAAATTTCACAACAGCCCGTATGTAAATTGATAAATAAATCATATAGTAAGCGTTGCAAGGTCATAATTTCCAAAACTAAGCGGAGTCTCGGCGCTCGCGCACAAGGCCGTGTGACGTAGCAACATGGCCGCCGTGTCGACGAGTAACGTCGAGTTCGTTCATCCGCACGCACACCAACGCGTTTTATTACTCACTCGGCTTCACGGGGACAGTTTGTGTTTGGCTGGGGATCGGCAGCATTCATTTGTTTGACGGAGTTAGTGGGGGCTGATTTTTTTATGAGCATCACTGGCTATCAAGCTAAACAATCTCTTGGGATCCGACTGAAAATGTTTGTCCAGCAACGTCATGCTAGTTTCAGCTCTATTGAACATTGATTTGAGCTGTCCGTGAAGCTAACTATTATCATTTGCTTCTGGAATTGGATGAGCTATTTTTGTGGTTACAGTCTTGCAAATGTCTCTAAAAACATCACAGTTTCTATTTAATCTAGACCTAAGATGATCTTCATCGATCTGCCAGTGAAGGAAGCTAATAATTGAGACGCACATTTATTCTATCGTATACTCTTATCATTCCACGCAACTCTACAAAGAAAGGGTCATTGTTTACTAGTAGATAGGAAGCTATACAACCAGCTACGTCGGTTGTGTTATAGACAACAGCACGCATATTATCTTCCTTCACAAGTCATGCACAAAATACTGGTTATTGTCTGCAGTTTGACTCGTATTTTAGTAATCTAATATTATATGTCGGGATAAAAAGTATCCCAAATCTTAATCCAGGACATGATACATCCCTGTACCAAATGTCATTCGAATCCGTTTAGCCGTTTGTATGTAATTGAGTGACAATCACCAAAACATTTTGTGAATCATCATGAGACTGTAGTTGTACGAGTTGTACTTCCCTCATTCACCAAGTTGGACTCTGAGTTATTCTTCTTGTCGTTATAACTTAGAATACCATCATTGTTTGCGTTCCTCACGATGATTTTCATCAAGGTAGGTCAGCAGTCACATAAGTAGTTTGCTAACCTGGAGCTGATCCAAGCAGTAAATAAAACCAGGCATTTCATAATAACCAACATAAAGACTTAATATAATTTCCTATATCATCACATTCTTCAGCTATCGTGTTACAACGCATTATTTCTAACGTAAGCACATTTCGTTTGTTTATAAGAACATGTATCAGGAACTGCTGATCCGATTCTGATGGAACCTTGACATTGGACGGATGTTTTTGTAAAGATTAAGTCTTTTTTACATAGTTGTTAATTATTTTAAGACAAAGTGTTCTATGCTGATTATAAGTTGTGTCATATCATAGCCATAACAGAGTTATTATTTCTTTGTATAAATTATGAGCTTACAATGCTCCTTGTGAACCGTCGTTTTGGCTATGTTTGGGGAAAGCTTCATTATGTCCACCAGTTTTTCGGCTATGATGATGATGGCATGGTTCATTTTGGGCAAAAGGGTTCTTTTTTATATAGGGCTCCGGACTTTTAGGTTAGATCCTCATAAATAATTATAAAATAATAATAAAAAAAAAGTTTTATGAGTTTTTTTTTTTAAACTTAAGAAAATTGTAAGTTTTTAAACTGTCATGGTCACTAACATTAACATTAGAAACGGGATATTTACCATGTTTACTGTTTGTTGCGAGTTTGCGATAATTAAAAATAAAGAAAAAAAAATTATTCATTTATCAACCGTAGTAATGTTATACCCAATACCATTCTGTGTGACACTTTACAGGAAGGTCGTTTATTTACCATTAAAATAAAGACTACATAAAATAGGAAGGCTCTCTTTGTCGAATCTACATACAAAGTTATACCAAAAAAGAAAAATGAGTAAAAAAACACAAAATGTCCGTTTCGCTCCTGTGCATCATAGATCAGACAGGGCGTGCAGGGCCTATATCAAGGGGATGTGCTCTCTCGCTCTAACACGTACCTCCGTCCCACTCTCACCTAGCACACATTTTTGACACATGCACGCTTTTATTCGTTCAGGGTGGGGTCGAACTTTTTTCGTCGTCTCTTTTCATAGGGGTACGCTTTTTTTCAAAACGTAATTTACCACGGGGTGCGTTTTTCGGTTTTTTTCTGTCTGAGACTCGCAGTGTGAAGGCAATTTTTTTGTGTTATTTATTCGGTTTTTTTACGTTTGGGGACTATGTTTGGTACATGCATCCGTTTGTATATTTGATTAAAGGGAGAAGGGCTTGTGTGATACGTTGGACTTGCATGTTTCATTTGTTTAGGAGAAAAGACGAATAAGAGTGCGTCTACGTATGTTTAGTTTTTTTTCTTGATTGCTCGAGGAATTTTTATGTCTCTTTTTTTTTTTTTATGTCTCTATCTGTGTTGTGAAGAATTTATGTATTACAAAAATAGACAAAACTTTATTTTTATTTTTTATAAACTGCCAATTTGACAGTTCTTTTTTTGAAGAAAAATTTATCAATTTGACAGATTTTAACATTTGTTGACACAACTAGGCCAGCTGAATAAAAAAATAAAATGAAATACTTAATGTTTTTCTTTTGTTTACAGATCACAACGAAAAATAATGCGGGATGCCAAGTAAGTGTACTAAATATTTTATATTATTTAAATTTAATAAAATCCAAGTATACTGTTATTAGTAGGGATGTTTTAGAAATTCTTTAATTAGGTTGTTTTTATATTTTTTTGACGGGAATCTAAACGAAAATTATCAAGAGGAAAATTGGTTTGTTTATAAAAGGAAATCTCATAAAGTGAAAATATAAAATGAAAAGCTGAGTATCATACGTCATAAGGTCATATCTTTGCACGGTGCCTATTAGTAATTTGCATCACCATAGCTCTCATCTCATAACGGTGAAGGAAAATATCGTGAGGAAACCAGAATGTCCTAGGACTTAGAAATAAAAATTCGAAGACATGTGACATTTACCAATCCGCACTGTGCCAGCGTGGTAAAACTACGGCCCACTCCCTCTCACAGAGAGGATGCCAGTGTACCAGTAATGGGAACGTTACAGTCCGATTATGCTGTAATCTCACATAAAGAATGCCAGTGTCCCAGCAGTGGGAACGTTATAGGTAAATTATGCTGGAATTTCTCATAGAGGATGCCAGTATCCCAGCAGTGAGAACGTTATAGACCGATTATGCTATAATCTCACATAGATGATGCCAGAGTCCAGACAATGTTCCCATTGTCGTTATAGGACAATTATTATATAATCTCACATAAATTTATTTATTTATTTATTAGGGACAAAAAACAGTTAAAGTTTATATAAAACAATGAGTACATAATAAATTGGCAAACATATAACCCACACCATTGTCCACGGATTAATATATGAACAAATAGGAAACGGAAGAGTATCGTTCATCGCGTTAATTTATCCTAGATTGTGAATTATGGAGATAAAATATTTATAGCCAGATATTTAAATGTTTTACTAGAAAGGGAGAAGATATCTATGTCCATGAAGTGTGCGTTATAGGTTTCCACAAGCTGACGAAGAGGCACCCGTGCCCCGGCGTTGGTCCTACATGAATCCACATGGAACAACCGGGGCACGTGAGCCGCCCTTCTAATAACATTTCGAGGCACTGTATAGCATAAAGGATGCCAGTGCCCCATTATTAGGAACTATACAGACCGATTATGCTGTAATCTCACATAGAGGATACCAGTGACCCAGCAGTGAGAATGTTACAGGCCGATTATGGTATAATCTCAAAGGATGCCAGTGTCCCATTAGTGGGAACTGTACAGACCGATTATGCTGTAATCTCACATAGAGGATACCAGTGAGCCAGCAGTGAGAATGTTACAGGCCGATTATGGTATAATCTCAAAGGATGCCAGTGTCCCATTAGTGGGAACTGTACAGACCGATTATGCTGTAATCTCACATAGAGGATACCAGTGACCCAGCAGTGAGAATGTTACAGGCCGATTATGGTATAATCTCAAAGGATGCCAGTGTCCCATTAGTGGGAACTGTACAGACCGATTATGCTGTAATCTCACATAGAGGATACCAGTGACCCAGCAGTGAGAATGTTAGCCGGAGCGAAGCCGCGGAAAAAACTAGTAGATAATGTTCAAATTATCAATAGTCTGACTAACCTTGACTACGACTTTTAATTAACATTACATCTGACGTCATTTCAATTACGTAACCATATCACACTGTGGTATTGAGGAGATTGGGGAAGTATGGACATCGATGTGGCTTAGTATTTTTTTTTATTGATGATGTAACTCTCCGTTGTAGGCTCGTATATGACCGCTATATCAGCTGATGGTAAGCTATGATGTAGTCGACGACGAATCACGCTTGACTAGAAGACTCTTAACTTAAAGACCCCCAGGTTGTAGCTATCAGGCAACACAAGACTCATTCCAGTCCTTAGCTGTAAGTACATACAATGAAAGTATGACCAAAACGTCTAATGCGTATGGGTGGAATGTCCACCATGTATTTTTAATTTGAGAAAGGGTGAGGTAGGGTTAAATGGCACATTATTATCAATGAGACCTTGAGACCAGTTTATGGTCAAGGGCCCGGATTAAGGCAACCGGTCTCTTGAGAGAAATCCTTTTTATTATTAGTATTATTACTCGTATCAACTTCTAAGATGCTCATTTGATTAGTAAAGATATTTTGTGAAGCGTGTTAAATTCGTATTTTATCGATCCATTATAATTTTAAAATGTGAAAGTAATCTGTCTGCCTGTTTATTACCGTTTCACGTATTAACGGCTGTACGGTTTCGGATGAAATTTTCCACCCGGGTAGGCCATGTGCTCGATTAGGACATAGTCTATTTTTTATCCAGGGGGTATGTTCCCTTTCCAAAATTTACTAGACGGCGAAGACGTTTGCAAAAGCTAGTATTTACTGTCATAAGCTTTACTACATTTACTGTTCTTTTTTTTTAATTTTGTGTTAAATATTTAATCAATACTAATCATAAAATCGGTAAGTATCTCTGTTTGTTTATTACGTTTTGATAGCTAAAAAAATGAACCGATTTCATGTTATTTCTCATTGGCCTTAAACATGAGGAAGGCAAGTTATAATATAGTTATAGTTTTAAAACAAAACAGGGGTAAAATCACAGCAAGAGTCGCGGTCAAAGCACTAGTTTGGTATGATATACTCATACAACAATTTTTCATAGTTTACTTAAGATAAGATTAAAATGTGGCTGCTGTACGCACGAAGATGACAAGTGCCTACATACTTACATAGTCTGTATGTATGTATGTTCAGGCTACCATCGGAAACTACTGAGTAGATTTTGTTACGGTACCATAACTTATTAGTATTTCATGGAAGATTGTGGTGTTTTATTTTTATAATAGTCTTAGTATGTTATTAGGTTTTCGGTAGTTATTATTTGAACGATCGGTATAGGTAGTTGAACTATTAAAATAAAAAGTATTTTTCATATAAGAAAATATTCAAAAGTTTAAAATTCTTAAATCATAGTATTTTTTTTTTGAATATTTTAATTCTGACAGAGAGGGCGCCTGTGTCCCAAGCACTGATAACGTTACAGGCTAATTATTATTATTTTTTTTTACATTTTAATAAAAAATGGAGAGTATTCTATTTATATTTTCAACAACCGCACAAAGGAAAAAATAAGAGTATTAAACTTAACTCCCTATTTGACATTGAAGTGTATGTCGGTTTATGCCAAAATTCTAAGTATTTCGGTAATTTATAATCAGGTTTGTGAACCTCCCGGCCATCACGCCATGTCGTGCCATGAACAGTTTAGCAGTGAGCCGAGTGTGAAGGTCATATTTTTTCCGGTCTTTTTTTCGAATGTATGTTTGCAATCATTGATATTTGCCTTCTCCGGCCAATCTGTCAAAAACGAGTCCAGATCATCACGCCAGCGTTTCTTAGGCCTGCCTCGGTTACGACGCCCGTCTTCATACAACCATTTTGTGAAGATCCTGGTCTATTGGTCCCGACGGCCTTAGCCTAGCACACAATGTAGGGTAATTAAAAAAAAACATGAAATCGCCAACCCGCATAGAACAAGCCTGGTGATCAATGATCGTGCCTTCTCTGTATGAGAAGATGCCATTATCCTACAGTGGGACAATTACAGGCTGGTTTCTGAGGACGTTTAAGGGTAAGAAAAAAATGATTTGAGTATGATTGGGATGGCTATAAAAGGAAATGTCTAACAAAACGATGAAAATGTACTGTATGGATGATAATATAGTTAGAGAACTACTGAGATAGATAAGAAGAGTACGAAAAAGAAGACATTATGTTGGGTCGACCCTAAATAAATAGGGATACGGGTAAGAAGCGTTTACGGGAGATTGGCAAAACACCGGGCAGCATGGAAAGCTATGAGGTATACCTTTGCCCACTGGTGGGACAATCATCATCAGCCTCTTAATGTTTCCACTTCTGAAACAGGTCTTCTCTCTGTGAGAGGGAATGGGCCGTTATCCAACACGCGGGCCCAGTGCGACTTGGTGGATGTCACATGTTGTCGAATTTTTGGTTCTAGGACATGCCGGTTTCCGTTTCAATGTAGGTTGGATAAAAAAGGAGTAAGAGAGAGAATGATGTTGTGTGGTGATAATGACTAATGTCCTGTTTGTCCTGTCTTTGCTAACTGGCTGATATTTTAACAAGAGTAAGAGGTAATTCCAGGGATATGCCCCAGCCTCAAAGAGATGTCAGCAAAAGTTAACGGGGTCAGCTAGGGCCGATGCCTGTCTGGGTCGCGGATAAATTTGAACGAGAGTTACCGCAGCCCTGGCAAAAGCAACTGAAGGACCACGGGTGGGTTTTAGTCAGTAAAAGTCTGCCCTCCCGATTCACCCAGAGCGGGTGAAGTCATTGGATGATATACCACCCAAAAAAAAAAAGTGATGTGCCCTAACAGGCGTTTCACAGAGGAGACTCCAGGTTGGTCTTTGAAGAGGTCACATGACCACCGATGGTGATCACCGGGGTGGTTTTAGTGAGGTTAAAGTCAAACACTCACAGGTCTTTTCCCCAGAAGTCCAGACGCCTTTAGAAGGTTTTCCCCCGTTGACAAAAAAAAGAGGTAATTAAGTAAACACTGATATGAGAGGAGAAGAAAGATGGCTGGTATTCAGATGTGGTTACACTGGATAGTTGGAAAAAGGCGAGGAGATGATGAAGATGACAGAAGAAGGAAGAGATGTGACCTTGAGATTATAAAAGAGTTATAATGTTATAATATAATGTTATAATATAAGTTATAATGACAAAAAAAAAAATTATTAATTTATTTTAAAAAGTCAATGACTCCCCAATTTCTCATTTTGGGTTTATTTGTGTGAACAAAATCTTTAAAGGAAATCAAGTTCGTGATTCCCTAAAATTTTTAACCATTTCAATGACTTTTGCATGTAATATGGGTTATTGAAGTAATAAAAAATATTTTAAATTAAAAAATGGTGGCACATTTTTTAATCATACGACTCTGTGACCACATTTACTTTTCTCCCCTTTTTACCCAGCAGAATAACTTTTAAATTTATTTAGGTTTTTTTAGTATTTTTATTAGATTTGTTTCATTTCATTTTGTATTCTATATACCACATAAAAAAAAACTGAATATGCAGATTTAAATTATAAAACTTTTACACGATGACTTTTTTTTTAATAAAGTGATGTGGTAAAAGATTATATTGGTATAAAGATAGATAATAGAAAATATATATAGATAATAGAAAATACTGAAAAAAAGGATTTTTAAGTTTTATTTTATTTTAATTGTATAAACGAATTTTAGTAAAAAATAACAGTTTGATGACATATTTTATTTCTGTTTCACTTGGCATGTCATGATTTAAAATAATTTATTAAATACCTATACTTATACATAGGTGAAAATTTGTAAGTTATACCTACCTACAGGTAGGTACAGTTTTTTGGTTCTACTTCGTAAAATGAGGTAAACTTATATGTTATAAAAAAATGGTATCATTAAAAAAGTGGTTATCTTTTATTTCATATTTTATAACAATAGTACGCATTAAAATATATTCAGGAATTACAGTCGCTGAGATAGGAACTTGGAAATATTTCTACATAGTTATAGAGAATAATAGCAAAATTTAATTATTTGTTTCATTTAGTGAAATTTATTAAATAATTCATAATATAAAATAAAAGAAAGCGAAGAAAGTATTATTTGCTGTTTTATTACAGCAGATTTTTTTTTTATTGAATTCTGATACTTTACGTAAAGTAAATTGTGTGAAAATGTTTATATTTTTGAAAATTTAATATTTCCTTGCAATAAAAAAGTAAATAAAGAATTAAATTAAATGTATTCTCACTATATATCGGCATTAATTTAATAAATTTAAGGTACGTTTTTCGGAGAACTGATCGTATGAAAACTTTAGTGTTCTATCAAATAAAGAATTAATAAATAATAAAATAAAATATCTTCCAAATATTACTCCCCATATTCCCAATTGTCGAAAATGAAACAATTTTAAACGATTTATTTGTAAAATGCCCCAAAAAAATAACATTGAAATGTAACACGGCAATAATGCCACGCTGTCTGTACAATAAATGTGAAATAAAAATACTTTTACAACACATATCACAAAAAGTAGAAATATTTGACCTTATTCCAGACTCGTAGAGTGCATCCTGAGATCAATTTCGCGAAAACTACAAACAATTCCGAGAAAAATATCCATTCTAAAAATAGAACGGCAGACCCTTGCGTCTTTACGATCTCCAGAGAACAAAAAAAATAAAAAAATCAAAAAAAGAACGCTCCCCAAACAGATGGCCCGTTCTTCCTGAATCCAAATCTATATAATTTTCATCGAAAATCAAATTAAAACAGCGGAAAAAAGCGGTCGATTTAAAAAAAGTTTGAGGTCGCAAGCGCGGGCGCCGGGACCGTTATGCTTTGGAGACGGAGCTCTTCAAATTATAGTTCTGTCTCGCTCGCACGCGCCCGCCTACCTCGTCGCCCATCGAAAGGCGAGTTCGTAGCGCGACCATGAATTTTGATCTTCTGTCTGGCTTTTTTGCAAAGGAAGTTTTTTTGCTTCCCGGGGAAGCTTGTGGTAGGTAATTGAAATCTCGTGAAAGGTTATTTTTACTTGGTTATGTTAAGATTACATAGATGTTCATTCAATGTGAATGGAATTGACGGAATGTAGGAAGTTTGATTTTTTTGTAATTTTATTAATTACACGTTGTTTTTCCGATAAAATTGTTTGGCAATATTGTTGTTTTTTTTATTTGTTTTATAACTCGTAAGGTTTTATACAAAACAAGTACAATCTTTTGTTATCTATTAATTATTCTGCCAATTTAATTTAAGAATCGACAGTTAATTAAAATTAATTTTAAGTTAATCGATCATAAAATGAATGAAGAAACATAATAAAATAAGTTGTGAGTTCATTATAAATGTATCAATATATACAAGCTGTTAATGCATGTTAGATTTGTATTAGTTTTAGTAAATGCACGATGCAGGACAAACACACAAAGAAGTACGGAAAGTTTTCAATGAAAAAAAATAAGGGGTAAAGGTTCTTGTCAAAACGAATAAATTACCAATATAAAAAAAAACACTGAAGTAGTTGAAAATATATGTCCTAAAAAAAATGCTGTTTCGTACAAAAATTGTAAAGTGCACTTTTTACTTTTGTATGAAACTGTAAATATAGTTTTTTTTTGTTGGGAATTGATGGCGGTTAGTAATATCCTGAAAAAAAATAATTTTGAGTAAAAATATATATCTTAACACTCATAACTCGGTACTTTTATTAAATTATTACAAAAATTACTGGTACTCGCTATGAAACATACATAAATTGCACACGTTTATGACTTAAAGTAAAAGTTTATGCAAACATTATTATTATAACAGAAATTACATGAATTTGTCAGACAACACATGAATAGCTGTGGAAATATGATATTTTTGGTTATTATAACCTTAAAATATTGTTATGGCGGGTTTTACGGCCAGTAATTTTGTTGTAACAGTTTTTTGAACACTTATGTTACTTGCATAAGGCTTCTTCATAATTTATTATTTTTAATAAATTGTTTGCAAAGATGACGCGTGGTTGTTTGCGGGTCTACAAATATCATGATTTAGATACTTGATCTGACGTCTGATTTTTTTTGTATAGACAGGCACCAATTATGTATATAATGTTATGGACTAAGTGATTAATATGGCATTCATAATGCCCAATATGAGAATGCAACTTGATTAAAACTATTGAAATAATTAAATTGACCGGGCTTACTGAATAATGCTAATCACTTGGGCATTAAATTATTTGAACGTTTACATTGATTTAAATACAAACCCCGCCACTGTCGTGCTGCTCTACGGCTCCACCGCCGCGCAGTTAGACATTAGGCATCCTACGCATAGCACGCGTCACCATGGAGCACGATGACGACTCAATGGATATCGACACTTTAATATCGGAAATCCAATTACGTGCCGCTATTTGGGATTCACATTCTGATCTATACACCAATAGAAACGTGGTGGCTTCCGAACACCGGTGGATGTCGCGCACTTCTGCCACTATTACAAATGTGGCTGTAGCGCGCGACAGCCACCGGTGGCTGTGGTCGGTGGCCCGTTTGCGCCGAGTCTAAAGTGTTTTATGTAGTCTTATTGAATTATTTTATAGAAATGACAATACTTATAAATTAAAACGCTCGTCATTCCTAAAGAAAGACTTGAAACTCCCAAGCAACAACAGACCTGCCCTTGAGAAACCCGTCAAGGCCCACAGCATATTATGCAGTAGACCTATTTTAATTCCCTGTTAAAGGTACGAAATATTTTACACAAGTACTTGCAACCTTGACCATATACTGTAACCAGTTTGCGCTGGGTGAGTAGAATACCGGCGTTTAATTCTGTGGTGCATTTCGACAAACGTGCGAGGAATGTATTGGAGTATCGCGAGAATTTAGATTGCTCTTTTGCTAGTTTAGTCGTGATATTTGTGTTTATTTTTCGATGGCGGTTTTTCGGTACATTTATTTTCCATATGGATAAGGGTCTTAGCTTTTGCGAGCGACTTGAAAGTCAAAAATGATCCCACGTGAACGAACTTGTCAGAATCTTCCTGTGTGCCGAATTTAATTTCGATTGATTCAAATTTTAAATTTTATAGTATTAGTATAATTTCTGAGCGTTGTGTGGATCTGACTGGAGGCAGTCACTTAATTTAATATTCTGGCATTCAACTCCATTCGGTTAGACTGAGAGACGATACCAACATAATTGGGAAAATTTCATGATCATTCGAACCTAATTCGAAAAAGGGTGTTTGCAAAATGGAGTGTGTTTGTTACTTCTTCACGCTCAAATGGCTTTACGGATCTGGATTAAATTCGGCACAAAGATAGATTATATCATACGGTTAGGAATAGCACATAGGATACTTTTTATCCCGAGAATATGTTCCCTTGGGATAATTTTCGACATTCACGCGGACGAAGCCGCTGACAGAAGCTAGTATCAAATAAGTTAAAGTTCTTCGAAAAGTCTGTCTGGTTGGCATAACGCAAAGACTGACGAACAATACTAACATGCGGCGGTTTTCATTATATTTAACACACTATCGTCAAACCTACATGGAAAAACACTAAAAGACCGTAAACGTCTCTCAAAATTAGTCCCCGGCAAAATGAAGCAGTATGCACTTTAATATCTTTCTCTTAAAGTAAAAATTCGTCTGCATGTGCAAGAGCATCGCGAATGCTATTTCTAGAACCGTCGGTCGAGATTGTTGCCATGGCAACGTTTAATTTATGAATGAATTTATGACTGCGAGCGTCAGCGAGTGTATTCTATGCTATATAACTCGAAATATTTATAGCATCGCTCTTCTCTGGCTTTGAGGACAAAATGGCGTATTGTTCTAACTTTTGTACGTCCGTTTATCCATCAGTAGGTGAGTTAAACTTTATACCTTTCAGACGAGGTTTGTATAATTTGGGCTTAACTTCAAAATATAGAGACAAGACATAAAAATACCACTTGTGGCTGAGTAACAAATGCAACTCATTTTAAGCCACCATTAATTCTCATGCTGTCTCTGTCACTTTAAGGTGTATTGTAGCGACAGAAATACTTTTAAGAATGCCTGAATGTATTAGAAGAGGACAGTCAGTGAACTATGTACAAGATCTTTTATTGCCTCGAGACAAGGTAATCGTAACGTAACTTAGCTGGTATGTACTGCCGCTGTAATGCAACTTTAAAACCTAGGAATAGATGGCTTGTGCAACAAAATTTGTGCAGAAATCAAAAAAGACTTATATAGTAAGGATAAGACGAACCGCAAGTTTTTCTAACGCCACAATTTGGTCATACTCTCTCATACTAGACTAAAAAAAACTCGCCACGTGTTCGGCTATCTTTGAGAATGGTTAAAAACGCGTGGCTTTAAAAATGCCGTATTTCTTGTATGATAAACGCGTATAAGCAAATGATCGGATGGTATTATGAGTCTATGACTGAAAATCCCTTCATCACGTGTCACAGTACGAGTTTTTTTTTTATTGTGCCGGTATTTTCCATTAAACATTGAAGCACCATCATCTTGTCATGACTCTGATAGATGTCCTCACCAGACACAACAACATATTTAAAACAAAAGTCATTACAGGCGTAAGTCTGCCGTAAAACGCAGTACTAACCCATTTTACCCATAGACCTTATTAAATCGCATACAATACATTTATTCCTCAGAAAAAATAACACAAAAGTACTTGATACTTGCATCCCGAGAGCATAAAAACGTTGCACGGTTAATCAGTAGAGTTTTTACACTACATTCCTTCTTGTCTAGCCTCTTAATTGACTGATTTAAGAGCTATTTATAACGATCTATAAATAGACAGCGCTGTTGCCAAGCAGTGCATCGCTAGGCCCGATCCTGACTTGCGATTATACGACTTTTATGTGCGACAAGTTGTCGTTACTATAAATTATGTGTGTTAAAATGTTGGCTGTATAATGGAGGTTGTTTAAGATGTTGGAAAGTTAAATAAATGTTTTATTTATTTGTAAAGTGTGTCGTTACAATTTATTGGAGATTTTTCAGAAGTCAGACAAGGGTTAATTATTATAAAAAGAATAAAGTTTTTGTTTACTAAATTATTGTAATTAATAAGTAAGACGGTTAATTACCGTAGCGTATTTTTCATTAAATTAAAAGTTATTGATATTCTGTTTGTATATTAACATTTCATAAAAAATATCGAAACAGTCATAACCAGATAATACCGAACAGTTAATCTACCCGTCACTTTAAACCGTTCAATAACTCAATTTCCTTAATAAAACCCAATAAGCGTCGTGAGATTCCGACGGAATGATAAATTAGACCCAATTTAGAGCTCCCAATAACCGTGCGATTAAATATGAATCGCCGACGCGATTAGTCGAGCGTGTACAACCGGCCTTACGACATAATGCGGTATTGTTTCATTCATAAGGCATTAATTATAATTCCTCCAGTGAAAGTAGTGTTTTTTTTAATTAATTAACTAACATTGTGATTAAATCGGCTTATAAAGATTTTTTAAGGCTAAAATACTTAGCAACAGTGCAACTAAAATCCCATTGATCGCTTGATTATTAAACCTAATGAAATACATTGCGTTTTGCTAATTAAACCGTGCATGTATTTAACACTTGTAGTCATTAATGTATTGCTAAAATTTACATACTAATGACTTGCATTCATCTAAGTGTTAAGCTATTAGAATACTTAATGTATTTACGATTATTCACAGAAGAACACAAAAAGATATGTTAAAAAATCTGATTTCAGTAGTTTTCCTACAAAAATCTAATACACAGGTATTCTAAAACGCATGTACGAATCAAATACAGAAAAAAAAACAATTTACACAGTAAACACTAAACCCCGCAAAACGAATTTTCAAAAAAAGAAAACTTAAAAATAAAAGTACCAAGACTCCGGCAGCGCGCTATATCGATCGAAATACGAGTTCCGAACAAAAAGTGGACCGGGATCGGCCGTCTCGCTCACACAACAGCGCCGCCAGTGTGGGCAAGGGAGACGGCGACATTCTTGCGCGCGCCCACGTTTCAGTAGGACGGTACATTGAACTCTATTTGAAGTGCGAACAAGGGAGATACGTGCGTCTCTCTCTAACGATACGACTTCGCGCCAGCATTCGGATTTTGAAACATAAGTACCCTATTCGTCTACGGATGGGGTACGAAAATTCTATTCTGTATTTCGTTTTGCCGTTCCGAAGCCGAATTTCTCTAGAGATTTTCTTCGGGTTCCTAGTGAATTTTCGTCGTGGTTCCGCTCAGTGAAAGTGTGTTAGGCCTAAATTGGCGTTGCTAAGAACGAATTTAGATTTGTTTGCAGTGCAAAATGCTGTGTTAAATACGGTGATTAAAATTTGGTGATTGTGGTTATTTTGAAAAACGTGCTCTGTTTAACACGGATGACATTTTTTCAAAGGATTTCTTGATTCAACTGCATTCTCTGCTGGTGACATTGTGGATGACTTCGTGATAGGTATGTAAGTACTTATCTACCTACTACTTAAATGTTTCACCCCCTTTGCTCAAGGGATTGAATAGAATATAAAATACCAATAATTACTAATAATTTATTTTAGAACCACGTGCACCGAGTTGCAATATGCAAAAAAAAAAAAAGATCTAGGGAACTTTAGAGTCTTATTAATACCCTAAAAGACTTCAAATCATCCCTTATTTTTAAACCAAATTCATCCCTATGAAGTCCTTTGCTGGGATTAGGACATTCTCTTCAAAAAAAATTCGTAATTTCTTCTCAGGAACGGTTCGATTCAATCATTAGTAATTTCCAAATTTCTGTAGCTGATCTGAAGTCAAAGTATATTCTTTTTATTTCAATAAGGTCATAAAACGGCACTTTTGAACGACGAAAATATATATGAAAAAATAATAATTGGTTCTACCAGAACGGACAAGAAACTTCGAACTTACTCTTTGAAAAAAGAAGTGTAGGTGTGTCTGGGTAAAGATGCCCACTGCTGGACATAAGCAAAGCCACCTCAGACACATATATATACGTACCTACAGACTAACGGGTTGGTGGATAGGGTGACCCGTACATGCCGCATCATGAGTATGGCTGCCTTTGCCCATGTCGTGGTCGGCTTTCAGTCTAAACGGATGACACCAAGTACCAGTATTAGACATGGAGCGACTGCCTATCGGACCTCCACAAACCAGTTATAGGCCTCTGAAGAAATTCAGCTCTATTTTTGGGACCTTTCAGTTGTTAAGGACTACCCTCCTTAACAACGGCTCTACTTACCCTCTGAGACAAGTAAAGGTATGTCAAAAATTTCACCCATCCACTAACTGCCCACGCCTTCAGAAGTTTAACTTAGAAAACTGGTCCTCTTATACTTTTGATTCTACTTACAAGACCATCCAATTTTCATGTCCTCAATAAAATATGATTATTAAAGGGTTTACTTTCACCCCCTTTTTATTTATAAAATTCCTTTGATTTTCTTCAGTTTAGTAGAATTCTAAGTTATGGCTTCACCTCCATGAAAGTCAGAACTATCTTAAGAATGCACTCCAGGTTGTGGTGTTCATTCCACATGTCTTTTCTTTTGTATCTTATTTATATTGTTGTTTTTGTAAAATAACTATTTCGTAGTCCTAATCTGTGAGTGCTGTGCATTCCTATAACTGACCTGTTTGCACAGGAATATATACTAAATTTCTTTCTATAAAATGTAATTGCGAATAGGTTGTTGGCATGCCTTATTGAAATAAATAAATAAATAAATGTCTTAGTTTACTTACGTTTTATAATATATTTTATAAATTTCATCTTTATAAGTTATGAAATTGTATCATCTCATGTTTCCCATTTTTATGTATTCTTTACATTAGTAAACACCTGAAAAGAATTTAGAAACTTATTTTTACTACTAATTTGTAAAAAATCATAGAATATTTTAAATAAATGTCTTAGTTTACTTACGTTTTATAATATATTTTATAAATTTCATCTTTATAACTTATGAAATTGTATCATCTCATGTTTCCCATTTTTATGTATTCTTTACATTAGTAAACACCTGAAAATAATTTAGAAACTTATTTTTACTACTAATTTGTAAAAAATCATAGAATATTTTAAACCCTTATTTATTATATTTTTATTGACATGACATATGTCTATTTTATTTTCTTAAACCATAGACATTAGATACCATGGACAATACTCTTTAAGCTTGTTGTACATAATAATTTTCATAATAAGGGCAGCGGCAGACTGCCCCCTCTGTAAACCGTTTTATTTCGTTCGTCATGATTTCTTAATTAATATTTGAATTCCATAAGTCATGACAGAGAACGAAGAAAAACGGAGTCACTTTTTAAGTCTTTAATCTGGACGTAACGCTACATGGTATAAAATGTATCCTATATCCTTCGCCAAGGCCAATCTATCTCTATACCAAAACTCATCAGTACTGGTTGACCGGTTTACGCGTGAAAACGTAACACAGACAGACTTAATTCGCAATTATAATATTTGTATAACAATATGGTTTAGGTATATATGTATTAATAAGTATTTCATTAAAAAAAACATAGGTCTTCACCATGATAATTTCAAAAGGCTAGTAACCTATTTAAAAAAGGGTGAAATTTTCCCCCTAAAGATAGGGGTTGTAAAAGTGTCAAAAATGAATGAAGGGTACAACTTACCCCTTGGAGAAAATGTTATTAGCGTGAATGTGAAATTGCGTTGGTGTTTTACCACAAGAACCAAATTTTTCAGGCTTATAAGAGTGACAAGGTTTCTGAAAATGTCAATTAGCCACGCAAAAAAACTATATTGCAATAATGACAGATTTTTAAAAGCACACTTATGTTAGTCTGATATCTTTCAAGACTCTACGAAATGCATAGGATCTAAATAGACTAAAAAAAAAAAAAAACTAGTATTGGTGGCCCAGTGGTATCGGCCGCGACTTACAAGTTGTAGGTCGTGGGTTCGGCCCAGGCAGGCGCTTTACTTTGTGTAAATTATTTCATCACCACTACTCTCAAAACGGTGAAGGAAAACATCATGAGGAAACCGGCATGTCCTAGAACCAAAAATTCGAAGACATGTGACATCCACCCGCACTGGGCCCGCGTGGTAGATTACGGCCCATCCCCTCTCACAGAGAGGAGGCCTGTGTCCCAGCAGTGGGAACATTAAAAGGCTGATGATGTGTGATGTGAAATATTAACTACAGTTATCCAAAGAATTGATGGGCAAGAGGACCAGTAATAATTTTCAGACCATGATTGAGGACCAAAAACTTTTCGTGTCCATATTAACAATTTTTTTTCACAAGCATTGGGTTACATAATTATATTATTTAAGAAGTGTTGTACACTGACAGCCCTATGTCTATCTCCTCTCGTCCAGTCCATCCAAAGGTTGTCTGTAAGAGATCGCCCTGTGCGATAAGACCGCCCATTGTATACTTACCTTTATAAATGTTTGTCCTGGAATTTTTATGTACAATAAAGTTTACAATAAATAAATAATAGTTGTACTGAATAGAACTATTATCATCATCATCATATCAGTTGGAAGACGTCCACTGCTGGACATAGGCCTCCCCCAAGCGTCGCCACATTGACCGGTCCCGTGCGTCTCGCATCCAGCGGATCCCCGCAACCTTCACCAGATCATCGGTCCACCTGAACTATGGTACTGCTAGAACTATGGTATTTAATTTAAATTAAAAACCTCCCCCACATATTCATGTCCAAAGCTATATTAAGAAACTTTTAGTTAAGGTATATCAACAGTAACTTCGCCCACACCTGATTAGGGGGCTCTCTTTTGTTATCAATCCCCATAACTTAGGATACTAAACTTCAATTGGCCCCTTCATTTTTTTTTACCAAATCCTTTTCCCATAACTAAATATGAAAAAATATTCAGATCCAGTGCCGTTTCAAAACGTTAAGACCTACTCAAAACTAGATCGTCAGTAAATAGCAACCCATTCCTTTTACGTCATAATTAGTCTATTGTCTAAAATCAATCTAATGAAACGTCTAGCATACACTCCATGGCCAGAACAACTCAGACACTACTGCCACGCAACTGTCGAAATTATATAACAATACTGCTATTCATTCCTCCTCCATATTCATGACTTCAAATATCCCTACTCTCTATTTCGGGACATAAGCCCTAAATCTTGATACTAATGTCAAAACAGGGCATTACCTGCCCTTAAATATGGACCTCAAGACTCAACACTCAAAACCATATTATAAGACTTTATATTCATTACTGCAACTCTCCTGACGTAAACCCTAAGGCCTTATGACACCCGGATGAAAAATAGGCATAGTCTACCCTTAAACAAGACCTCAAGACCAGCACTAGGAATTCTTTGAAAGGCCTTTTCAAAGGCTCCCTCAAAGACCCTTTGAAATTTTCTAGGGACATCCTCAGGTCTATTGAAGGGTACTTCTCAATTAAGGTCCATTGAAGATGTGCAGAATCGAAAATAAGAAGGAAAATTAAGCTCCCTAAGGATCCAGTGGAACGTTCTAAATATTTCCCTAAAACCTTTCAATGGGTACTTTTCAATAAATCTATCTGCCATTTCAGTCAGCTTCCAGTATAACTGGAACTAAATACCAATATTTTATATATAAATAAATAAATAAACTATATTTATATTATAATAACCATATTATAACAAATACTATTAATTAATATAACAATAATATGATTAATATTATTTTATTATATATTATAATTAACTATCTGATAGATTCTTACAATACAGTCAGTAAGACTGGGTACTTCTCATTGAACTGAAAATTCAAAGAGATTCGCAAAGAAATGGCTAATGGCCAAAGCAGGCATAGAACCACTTAGGATTCATTTCTTGAATCTAAATTTGATTTGCCATTTATTTACCTATCACTCACCTTCGGTTATATCAATACTTCAGCAGAAAGACATCCACCGGAATGGAAATGTTTAACTATGTCCAAAAATTTGATGGTATGAAATTACCCCAATGGAGCATACTTCCGGGTTATTACATACAGGTCATGGTCTACCTGTGTGCCAAGTTACAACCAAATCCGTCAAGCCCTTAACACGTAAAAAGGTAACAAAGATACAGACAGAGAGAGTAACTAGTGTGTGTAGTGCTATTCCTGACCATAATCTATCTCTGTGCCAAATTTCATCCAGGTCCGTCCATGAAGAAATAACAAACGTACAAACACACACACACACAAACTTTCGCCTTTTTAACATTGTAATATATAGTGTGACAAAGATTCCATTTCAGGCAGAAGCCAGAAGTGACATCCAGTCAATAGTTTTAATCATATGAAATAATATTAATTCTTATAATTTCTGCGACTCTTCGTTTAATCCCTTTGATTAAAGAAAGGCTACCCATTTATTAAGGGCCTGCCACCGCTTTAGTGCCGTAAAACGGTTACTTTCTGAAGCATACTTCTTAGTAACGGCTACGTTAAAAGGTTTGAAGCAAATATATATTTATTACTGATTCATGTACTTTATTAGTGAAACATGGATTTTTTCGTGTAACTAATAATAGCTTGGTTTAATAAAATAATTAATAATACGATATTTTGTTGCTAATTTTGGATACTCCTCCAAATCGACATGGATGTTTGAAAATATTTTTCACAGTAAAATTATGGCTAGAATTTCTTCATAACTGAAATAGCATATAAATCAAATAATATTTTGCAAACAGAACTGTCCAGAAGGAGGTTCAATATTGGTATTCTGGCTCCGAATGGGCGCACGGCCAGTACTGCGTTAACAATGGGGAATATATACGCCTTAAATAGGGATCATAAGACCAGCATCCAGGTAGGTTTTGCTCTTTTCGGACTTTTCAATAAGTCATTTTTTTATTCGGTGTAATAATCCAAAGAAATTCTCAAGGAAAAATTTTCATGTTTTTTTCTAGAGTTAATAGCCAAGAACCATTAAAAAATATGTTTAGGCAAGTCGAAAATTGATCAACCTCAGTTCACTTCTGGTTAAAGTCTGAAGAAGTAAGTTAGACAGACTAAATTCCATCTATATATATAAAAATGAATGCCTATTTCCCTTGGTTACGGAATCACGCGTGAACGGCTGGACCGATTTCGCTTATTCTTTTTTTTGTTGTGTTTGTTATTGTTAGGAGAAGGTTCTTATGAAAAATAAAATTGGTACCTTACCTTCATAGGTAGGGTAGGTATGTAGGTAGAGTAGGGTAGGGTAGGTAGGGTAGATGAATGTTTGATGTTTTTATGGCAAAACAAAGTTTGCCGGGTCAGCTAGTAATAGATAAAAAGATAGCAATACCTCTAAAATAAAAACAAATATCTAATACAAAATAACGTACTTACTTATATTTTAAAAATAATCTAACCTACTACAGATGTGAAAATACAATCCTGTAAAATACAAGAACAAAAACATTGAACCGAAAAAATGTTTCGTAAAGAGAAAATTTCAAGAATCGTCGTCGTGACGTATAATCTAACCTAACCTAGCCGGAACACGTGGTCGCGTGTACAATTCTAGATTGCCAACAAAGAGTGACGTAGAACCTAGAGTTAATTCAATCATTGCTATGACTTTACGGTAATTTTTGTTTAAGGACCAACAAGGTCTAAGGGCATCTAGGCAAGAAGCAAGAACCCGTATGATATAAATGAAATGATCCTTTTTAGGACTTGACTTGACTCCTTATAAGGGTCCCGTACCTAAAGGGTAAAATCGGGACCCTATCACTAAGACTCCGCGGTCCGTCTGTCACCAGGCTGTATCTCTGGAACCGTGATAGCTAGACAGTTGATATTTTCACAGATGATGTATTTATGTTGCCGCTATAACAACAAATACTAAAAATAGAATAAAATAAACATTTAAGTGTGGCTCCCATACAACAATCGTGACTTTTTTGCCGTTTTTTGCGATAATAGTACGGAACCCTTCGTGTGCGAGTCTGACTCGCACTTGGCCGGTTTTTTCATATTCCTTTTGACAGACTGCAAGCCCTTTAACACCAGTATGAGCGTCCTTAAAATGCTTCTGAAGAATTTCGTTAAAATAAAAGACATTTGATACTGTCACAAGAATACACGATTGTACAACGTCCAACGTCAACCTTTAAGAAAAATAATTGTATTTATTATGTTCCAGTGTTATTCCAGCAACAAGTTTACTTGTTGCTGGAATAGTGTGAATATTGTCAATAAGATTTATCTTATTGACAATATTCACTGATTTTCTAATTAGAAATATTAAAGAAATTGGACGTGAAAAACCATATCTGGGAACTTTTCAAGCCCTTTGAAAGCCTTTAATTATCTTGTGCGTATAATATCTATAACTTCAGGCTTTTTCTAAAAGAATTTTAACAATGTATAGGTACCTAGATATTGACATACTTTGTGAGGTCGACAAAGGTTTAGAACTGGCCTAAAATAAATCTTAGACCCTTGTTCAATAACTGAAATATAGAACACAAAGGTCATACTACAATATGGCCTAATATATGTTTTCGATTTCCTATAAAACAAAGGGTTTGAATTATATGCGCTTAAAAGACAGACAGAAAAATATTTGCAACTCACACAAGAAATACTTAAGGCCCTCACTCCGCTTTAGTGCCGTAAAACGGTTACTTTCTAAAGCATACTACTTAGTAACGGCTAGGTTAAAATTATTTGTGAAACATGATTTTTTCGTGAGACGAATACATTTGCTTCAAAAAAAAAATAACAACATGATATTTTTTCGCTTCTTTTTCATACTCCTCCAAAACGACTTGGATGTTTAAAAATATTTTTACACAGAAAAATGTATGGTATGAATTTCTACTTAACCTATGTAGGATATGTAAATCAAAAAATATTTAGCAAACAAATCTGTCCAAAAGGAGGTTCAATATTGATATTATGGTACCGAGCGGGCGCACGGCCAGTACCGTGTTAACATTAGGGAATATACGCCTTAAAGAATTTTGCAAGGACATAAAGGCTCTTGCCTCAAGATAAAATGTTTCAAAATAAATTTACTTCACATCAACAAAAAAATATGTCTTTCCATTGAAGTTTGGCTGTATAGATTTCCATATTTTTTTTTTGTTTTTGCTTACTAACTGTTATAAACTTGACTACACAAGCCCTTCAAAATGCCTACAAAAAATAGATATTGAAGCAGACGATTTCAAAGCTGGTCCCAGCCAAAATTAGCACCTTCATAGGTATTTCAAACTCGCTAATTACTCTCAAATTGGTGAGTCAACATGACTCCGTACTACGTCAGATTTTAAGTTTCTACGTCAAACAATGTCTCGTTGGTCTATTCGTCGCAAGAGCAAGGGACCTGGGTTCGATTCTTGGGTCGGGCAAAGTATTTTTGGATTTTTCAATTCTTTTTTTTTTCATCTGGAATTATTGAGTAGGACCCCGGAGCCCGGAGTCTGGATTTGTGCCCGCTTCATGGCCCTATTACATGGGATTTAAACATAACCGAAAAAATGTCAGTTTACCATAGGCACAGTGTCCCAGCGCTAACAAAGAAAATTTGGTTCAAATAAATGTCACTAGATGGCGCGATGTGCATCGATTTGTTATTGAATTGTGCCAGAATTAAACATAAAAATTGTATGTCCTTTTTTAATCAACTCTCCTAAGCACAAAGTGATGGATGATAACTCTAAATTCACATTTCAAAGATTGATTTGAACAAATCATTTAAATTGATTCCAATAGATGGCGCGGTTTTAAATTTCTGAGGCATGCCTCTCGATTTTTTAAATTTGTATTGTAACACATTTTGTTACAATGAAACTGTAAAAACGAGAAAAAAATACTATAACACAAATCGTCACTGTATTCAAAGATAAAACATGTCACGAACCGAGAACCCCTTTTACTTGCAAGTCGCTGCTAACACCATCTATGGCCGTGGAACGGAACCGAACACGATCGAAGTGCGTATAAAAATAATCATCTTAATCAGAGGAAAAACGCTAGTTACGTCGGCACCATTTCTTTGTATGGGATGAGGCATCTGTATGCTAGTATTATATTATATGTGCTATAGGCAAGCTCTGCCTGATCCTTCGGAGAACACAGGCGTGATGTTATGTTATTTGAAAACGGTGTTCACATTTTTTGTGGTGCTTTCCAAGGCATGATTTGGTCCTTTTTAGGGATCTAAAAGGCCTAAATGGGACAATACTCAATAATATAATAATATTAAAATATTTAATTGAAAGTAGCTCTAATTTAAATGCCATATTTTAATTCTATGTTTTTAAAAAGCTTTTTTACAAAAAATACTACCGACTTCCAAATAAAAAAACTACAAAGTGAAAACTAACTTAATTTTTGGAAGTTGGTGTCTTTGGTAGGTACGAATTTTTTGCGTTATGGACACCGACTTCCAAAAATAAAGTTATTTTTCACTTTTTAGTTTTTTTATTTGGAAGTCGGTAGTATTTTTTTGTAAAAAAGCTTTTTATTTTTCACTTTTTAGTTGTACCTACCTAATAAGCAAGTTGTTTAGTAAGGTACCTATAACGCCAGAATAGATTACCCGAATATCATGCAACTTAAACAAAACCGGTGAAATAAGAGATCTGCGTACCCCTTATGAGCGTACTGGCGTGATGTTATGTTATGAAATGGTACAAAAAATAAACAGACATGCGATTGCAGCAATCCCGAGAGGTTTGCCGTAATTTATTGAAGAGTTCTGTTGTATATCTTCGAAGTTCTTCATCAGATATTTACCAAATTAAAATGGGACCAATTTCGAAACATACTTATTCAAACAAAAAAGGATTTTCAATATCAGTCCAAAATTGACAGAGATATGCGTGAAAAAAAAACAAAAAAACAAACCATACATAATGTCGAAAATAGAACGTCCTAATTTTTGGTAAGTTAAAAAGGTACGCTTATCTTGGTTCACATACTAAAACCTTATATTTATCAATGCTTGCCTTTGGAAGAGTTGCCGATTTTCACGTGGGCGGAGTCGCTGACAGAAGCTAGTTGATTATTAGGACTAACGATTTGAGTCTAGCAATTCTTTGGTCATATTGAAAGTCAGTGTTAATACCTTTCCTTAGTAATTTACCTAAAAACGCCATTTAGAAAGATTAGGACCAACTGTGGACATCTAAGAACTATCCATGATGATTTTAATTCGTATTTCTTTTTTTTTAAACGACTCATACTGATAGATATATCCTGAATTAAAATACAGGGAAGTTTCATCCCTAAAACAAAGTCAAAAGTATTTCTAAACCACAAGAACTAACCCAGTGAAAAATACTAAATAATGTGTTACTTTCATAGTCTTCACTACCTACTACTAACGCCATCTATCGGCAGGATATGGCAAACTCTATCTAGTTACATGCTTCGATAACTAAAAATCTACATGAGTTAGGATTCATTGAATATGTTATTGATGAAGTCAACATAACAACTGACTGCCGTGTTGATTAGTGGTCGCAAACACTACTGCTGAGAGTCCAAGGTTCGACACCCAAGTCAGGCATTATTTGGGTTTAAGCTCGCCTCCTATTGCGTAGGACTTGAACATAACTCCTTTTAGGTGGACCGATGACCTGGTTAAGAGTGCGGGAATCCGCTGGCTCGATGTGGTGACACATGGGGAATCCTATGTCCAGCAGTGGACGTCTAACTAACAAATTTATTCAAAAAAAAAAATTTTTTTAAAACAAGCTTATTTCGTATTCTTCTCAGTAAACCCTTTCATTTGATACCCATATCATGGCAGTGCATAAAAAATAACTAGTCCACCATCTTGAACCGTCCACCATATTGGATTTAGAATGACGTCTTAGCTAACCATGCATTGTCATCCAAACTAATTGTGTATGCAAAATTTCATCTTAATCGGTGGAGGATAACTGCTTTAAAATTCAGTTGCAAGATTTGACCCGAACACACTTACATACAAACATACATAAATACATTGCAAGTTAATTAAAAGCTTGTAAAAACAGCGAAATGTGACTGTAAACTTCTGTTTAACCCTTTTAGAAATACAAGTTTGAATGTCACAGTTAAAATCATGCAAAAATTATGATATTACATAACGTTTTTATCTTTGTATATTGTTATCAAGTTGGCGGCAAACCATGACCTCCGCAATACACTCGTACATAGGCGTTTTATATACACTCAAGTTTTGCAATAGTCGATGACATTATTCTTGTTGCTATGTGCAATCTGTTTCGCCAGTTCTTCTAACTGTTGCAACAGTTATTCATTTTTAGGGTTCCGTAGCCAAATGGCAAAAAACGCAACCCTTATGGATTCGTCATGTCTGTCTGTCTATCCGTCCGTATGCCACAGCCACTTTTTTCCGAAATTATAAGAACTATGCTGTTGAAACTTGGTAAGTAGATGTATTCTGTAAACCGCATTAAGAGTTTCACACAAAAATACAAAATACAATAAATTTTGGGGGTTCCCCATACTTAGAACTGAAGCTCAACAATTTTTTTCATCAAACCCATACGTGTGGGGTATCTATGGATAGGTCTTCAAAAATGATATTGAGGTTTCTAATACCATTTTTGTTCTAAACTGAATAGTTTGCGCGAGAGACACTTCCAAAGTGGTAAAATGTGTATCACCCCCCTGTAACTTCTAAAATAAGAGAATGATAAAACTAAAAAAAATATATGTTGTAAACTTCCACCGAAAATTGGTTTGAATGAGATCTAGAATAGAATAGAATAGAATAGAATAGACTTTTATTTGCTTTGAATGCAGGTAAATACAAATAGGATCGTAAATAACATAATAAAGAACCGTGTACATTCTATATATGTCTATCTATATATATCTAGTAAGTACTTTTTTTTGATACGTCATAAATCGTAAACCGCAATTTACCAAGTACGGAACCCTTCGTGCGCGAGTCCGACTCGCACTTGGCCGGTTTTTTACAAGCTTTTATTTAACTTGCAATGTATGTATGTATGTAAATGTGTTCGGGTCAAATCTTGCAACTGAATTTTAAAGCAGTTATCCTCCACCGATTAAGATGCAATTTTGCAAACACGTTTAGTTTGAATGACAATGCATGGTTAGCCAAGTGACGTCATTGTAAATCCAATATGGCGGACGGCCCAAGATGGCGGACTAGTTATTTTTGTGCACTGCCATAATATGGGTATCAAATGAAAAGGTTTGCTGAGTAGAATACGAAAAAAGCTTTATTATTTAATGAATAATTTTATCTTCCCTTGAGAAATTGAGATCAAAAGTCATGCATAACAAAGGAAAATAAATATTATTTTCATTTAAAAATACAATTACTACCTTGCACTGCACCATTCCTCTGCAGGGAAAAAGGGCTACCGTACTTACAGATATTTTGACCCAGGATTTATGTGGACTATTTATTTGTCCAGTCCATCCTAATTTCTTTATAAGTAGGTACCTAATAACAAAATCATTATCACATCACATCATCAGCCTATTAATGTTCCCACTGCTGGGACACAGGCCTCCTCTCTGTGAGAGGGAATGGGCCGTAATTCACCACGCGGGCCCAGTGCGGGTTGGTGAATGTCACATGTCTTCGAATTTTTGGTTCTAGGACATGCCGGTTTCCTCACGATGTTTTCCTTCACCATTTTGAGAGCAGTGGTGATTAAATAATTTACATAAAGTAAAGCGCTTGCCTGGGCTCGAACCCACGACCTATAACTTGTAAGTCACGGCCGATACCACTGGGCCACCACTGCTCTCTCTTAGGAACTACTGCTGTAACTGAAGCTTAATGAGTACATGCATGTAATCCACAGACATAGATCTAACTAGATCACGCAAGCCCCCCCATCTGTATGAAAACCAAGCGTGCCACTTTTTCACACACAATTTAAAAACAAATTTACTTACCGATGAAAGAAAACATTTCCAATGCCTCGGCTAACTTTTTCTGTACAGTCTTTACAGCTCAATATGGCATAATTAGGCATTTTTCTATATTTCGGTGGATTTCCAGTGCCGATAATGCTAAATGGAAAGCTCAAATTACGATTATTGATCGTAATTTTACTCTGTTTTTAGGGTTCCGTACCCAAAGGGTAAAAACGGGACCCTATTACTGAGACTCCGCGGTCCGTCTGTCTGTCACCAGGCTGTATCTCATGAACCGTGATAGCTAGACAGTTGAAATTTTCACAGATGATGTATTTCTGTTGCCGCTATAACAACAAATACTAAAAACAGAATAAAATAAATATTTAACTGGGGCTCCCATTCAATAAACGTGATTTGTTTGCCGTTGCCGTTTTTGCGATAATGGTACGGAACCCGTCGTGCGCGAGTCCGATTCGCACTGGGCCGGTTTTTTGGAACGCGAAGTACATACAATCGCGTCATCTAGTTAGATTTATATCTTTTAATCATTTAAGAAGTGATTTTTTCTTATAAAAGTAAATTAACCTACTTAGGCTCAGGTTTTTAACTCAACCAAATCAACTCATAGTTAAATATCCTAACCAATAGTTGCAAATTTCGGTAATAGACCATTTTTCTTTAGTCTCACAAATGGTCAAATAAGTTGGACAGTTAACTATTTGGTCATTTGTAAGACTAACAATTGACGAATAAACGCGTATTACCAGCATTTGAAACAATTGGGCTAGCATATTTAACCATTGGTGACCAAATTGTTTTTTTTTCCTCGGTCGCCGTTTCACCATGAACTCTGCCGAACCTCGTAACTGTATGGTCGTGAAGGTTGGTCTCGCTCGTATCTGCAGATCTAGTTTGAGTCTGACTGGTGTCATTGCCTTTCGAACTGTGTGTTTGCGTCCACTGTTTGGCACGGCACGAGAATTTAAGAAATTATGACGGACGCTTGGCTTATTTTTGTGTTTCATTTTTTTAAGAAAAAAAATAAAAAACAAATCTTGGCACATTAAAATAAATAAATTGTTTATTGGAACTAAAACATTTGTACAATCAAACATTTACGAACATTATTACCTAAATTTAGACTAAGATGAAACATTGTGTATTTTTTTTTTGTTTTTGTTACGTTGTAATTTATAATGTGTTTATTGATGACTTTTGTAATTTATATCGAATTGTATTTTATTTAATTTGTAATGTATCTAATATATTTAATTTCACATGTATGCATATGGATTGGTCCCGAAATAAATGAATTTTAATTTAATTATGCAAAAATAACAAATTCATATTAGCGAATAACAATGTATTTTCTGGCACACAAAGAAAGAGTACCAGGTTGTGTTATGAGTACCAGAATCCTCACACTTGTGTTGCACATCAAAAGTTACATCAGAGAGTCAGAAGTTGAAGAAGTTATGAGACAAAATAAACCATAGCCCTTTCATGTGTGTAAGTGTGGTGAATATGATTCTGTATTTCGTTTATCATTGAGAACTATCGTCATCAAACAATGCGTTTTACGTCAGAACAGTATTGATGACATAACACAAAAAAATCATCACGCTAGCATTCCCGGAAGTTTAAGGCAGAGGTTCATCTATATACACACACATCACGCCAGTTATATTTAGGTCCCTTGTTGGGGTGGCTAGGGTGCAAGACAATATTGATTTTAGCAATCATAGTACCAAAAGGTGGTCTTATGCCATTATCGCGTTCAATTCTCACCGTCACTGATCAAAATTAATCGTTTATGTGTTTTTTTTTATAGAATTATAAGCTAAATTAGGCAATATTTTTTTATACAATACTATTACTACAACAAACAAAACAAATTTTGTGAAATGTCACTTTTAACTGGCTCACAGTAATATAGCTGGCCCCTTTCGGGCATGGACAGTGTTATCGCAAAATGGCGTCGATGTAGACGTCAAGATATCGATTATGAAAAGAAAAGCAAGAAAATTAATTTATTTAGCCCAAACTTAGAGCTCCATAACAAGTTTTCTGGACAAGGGAAACATAAAAAATAGTAAACAAAAATATATCAAAATTGGTTTAATTTTTAGGGTACCGTACCCAATGGGTAAAAACGGGACCCTATTACTAAGACTTCGCGACCTGTCTGTCTGTCTGTCACCAGGCTGTATCTCATGAACCGTGATAGCTAGACAGTTGAAATTTTCACAGCTGATGTTTTTCTGTTGCCGCTATAACAACAAATACTAAAAACAGAATAAAATAAATATTTAAGTGGGGCTACCATACAACAAACGTGACTTTTTTGCCGTTTTTTGCGATAATGGTACGGAACCCATCGTGCGCGAGTCCGAATTGCACTTGGCCGGTTTTTTTGTTAAAAAGTTTTGTATCTTTCTCTTTTTAGTAGTTTTAGTACCTTCTTTACTTAAATACGCATTTTTAAGGATAACTCAAAAACTACTCGTCAGATCTTGATAAAATTTTAATGAGACACATGGGAAGCACCAGCTTTAAAATAAAAAAGAATCATCAAAATCGGTTTATCTAGTAAAAAGTTCTGAGGTAACGCACATAAAAAAACAGTCGAATTGAGAACCTCCTTTTTTTGAAGTCATTTAATAAACAAAAACATGAGAGAAATTGTGCCTCACAGCTGCGCTATTTACCATCAGGTGAGATGTGGTCAAGCGCAAGCCAATCTGAAAAAAAATAGAAAAATATAATTGGCCCTGTTCAGCAAAATACCAGACAACTAGTACATACAGTTTTATTATCTTATGTTATGTTCAAGGCCACTTGGAAAGGTTTTTGACGTGACTCGGAACGCGGCGATAATCTCGTGGCACAACGCACCCGCGCGCTCACCGCACTCACACACGCGCGCCGCTCAGCCTGCGTATCTCGGTAGCTGCCCGACCGGATCATTCGCTCGTTATACAGCTCTGAATCACAGGGGTTACACCGGCGAAAGGTCAAGCGCGAGCGTGGACTTACACGGTGTTCTGTCTGACATTTTTGAGCCGAATTTTATTCTATCAGTGTTTCCTTGTAACTGGGTTGTTGAGGTCAGATAGACAGTCCCTCCATCTTACTTCTTAATAAAGGTAGATTATGATTTTTATGCCGGTATAATATTCCCTTGGGATGATAAAAATCATTTTACGCGGGCGAAGTTACTGGCAGAAGCTAGAAGTTTGGCTGGATGTATGTTTGTTACTAAATCACTCCAGAACGACTGAACGGATCTGTATGAAATTAGGCACAAATATAGTTTTTAGCCTGGAATTGCACTTTCACTTTTTATTTGTGATACTTATAATGCCCACAGTGATGCCAGAATAGATTACCCGAATAACATGAAACTTGAACACAACCGCTGAAATTAGATTGTACCGGTGTGAACTGTACACATCTGCGTACCCATTTAGAGCGTACTGGTGATGTTATGTTATGAAATGGTGTAAACAATAAACAGACATGCGATTGCAGTAATCCTGAGAGATTTGTCGTCATTTATTGAAGAGTTCTGGTGTATATCTCCGAAGTTCTTCATCAGAACTTGATCAAATTTAAATGCGTCCATATAAGAAGCCGAAGCCGAAGCCGATTGACAGACGGGCCAAAAGGCTTATTGGCAACGATGCACTGGTCGCCTCAAAGCTCCAGAGCCTCGAACATCGACGCTGGCGCCATCAGTACATGGTGGACATACCTCCCATACGCACAAAGCGTTTTGCTTTCATTGTGCGCACAGCTAAGGAGTGGAACTCCCTTCCGGAGTCTTCGTTCCCTGATAGCTACAACCTTGGGGTTTTTAAGTCAAGAGTGAATAGGTTACTTCTAGACAAGCTTCACCGTCGACCACATCATCGCTTACCATCAGGCGAGATAGTAGTCAAACGCGAGCCTATAGACTACAAAAAAAAGCAGCTTTCAAATAAAAAAAAATGAATTATCACCAAGTAAAAGTACTGAGGTAATTAACACACCTACAAAAAAAATACAGTCAAATTGAGAACCTCCTCCTTTTAGAAGTCGGTAAAAAAAGAAAAGACCAAGAAGGCTCCTATCCTTTTAATACCATAGCTCGTGGAACCCTAACACCATACATATAGCGTGCTGTCCCCCTCCCCGTGACCCCCCAGGCGTCACAGCATCCGCTTTGCTCGTAAGATGCGGACCTAGATCTGTTACTATCTCCACGAATATGTTTGTATATGTGATTCGTATTGGTAACTAATAAAAAACTGTCCATGGAGTTACTTGTTCGTTCATAGATCTAAAGCCGCCCGTTGTTATACCCGACAGCCGAAGGAGGGTAATGTGTTTATCAGTCTATGTATGTATGTTTGTTTCTATGCGGCGTTCTAGAGACAAAACGCGTCGGCCGATTTTGATGATTCTTACGTCAATCGATTCATCTTAACCTTGTGAGTGTCACTGGCTACTTTAAAATTGGAAAATAGAAAAATGGCGGATTTTGGGTGCCATTTTGTGGGGTTCCAATTTTTTTTTTTCTTCCATTCCCATTGTTTGGGATAAGATAAGATAAGATGTTTTAAGAAATTATTTCAATAATATTTAACACATAAATGTTTAAATGTACCTAATTCGAAATTGATAAATAAAAAAGGTTAATTCAAAAAATCTGGTTTTGGTCAGCCAGCTCGCGTATATGTATCCTCCGACTGCACAGCATGAATTTCTTCTTGTTTACGTCTTTTTAGCTTCTTAAGCAGTCGGGTTTTTTATTTTTAACCGACTTCGCAAAAAGGAGGAGGTTTTCAATTCGAATGTATTTTTTTTTTGTGTGTTACCTCAGAACTTTTTATTGGGTGAACCGATTTTGATGATTTTTTTTTATCTAAATCTGTTGAAAAAGAGATCTGATGAAAAACTTCGGAGATATACATCAGAACTCCTCAATAAATGACGGCAAATCACTCGGGATAGCTGCAGTCGCATGTCTGTTTATTGTTTACAACATTTCATAACATAACATCACACTGGTACGCTCTAAAGGGGTACGCAGGTGTGAACAGTTCACCCTGGTAGACTCTCATTCCACCGGTTTTGTTTATTTATTAAGTTTCATGTTATTGAGTTAATCTATTCTGGCTTCACTTTGGGCATTATTGGTACCTAGCCAACAGAACAGGTCCATTATGTACCACAACTAAAAAGTGAAAATAAAAAACTTTAGTACAAAAATTACAACCGACTTCCAAACAAAACCACTACAAAGTGAAAAATAACTTCAATTTCGGAAGTCAATGTAAAAAAAAGAAGAAACGAAAACAAGAACACCGACTTCCGAAATTGAAGTTATTTTTCACTTTGTAGTTTTTTTGTTTGGAAGTCGGTTGTAATTTTTGTAAAAAAGTTTTTTATTTGAATTAACTTTTTTATTTTAGTTTATTTTGTTTCGTATAATCTGAAGCCCTTGGATAGATGGATCCCCTTTTCCTCACTTAGACTTCCGTTTGATCCGTTAGGTCTCCTCTCTGTGAGAGGGAATGGGCCGTAATCAACCACGCGGACCCAGTGCATGTTGGTGGATGTCACATGTCTTCGAATTTTTGGTTCTAAGACATGCCGGTTTCCTAAGTAATGTTAATAATATCAAACAGTAGAATTTTATAATGTCACTCTCTCCTGTCATATGATTGGACGTTGCTATGGGGAAACCCGGCTGCTCTTAATACGGTTCACCCCTCACAAAGGGATAAAATGAAGGGGTGAAATACAAACCAACGTTTTTGAGAGACAGAATCGTTTTGTAAAAATAATAATAACACCAGCCTGTGAGTGTCCCACTGCTGGGCATAAAGGCATCTTCTCATACAGAGAAGGCACGAGCATTAACCACCACGCTTGCTCATGGGTTGTATAAGTCCAGGTTTCCATACGATATTTTTGTTATCTTCCACCAGTGTCAGCGATTTCCTAGATAAACTTAGAAAGTACATATAGTAGTGTAGTGTGTGTGTGTGTGTAATGTGTGTGTGTTTGTGTAGTGTTGTAGTATTTATTGTTTATTTTACATATGAATTAAAAAAGTCGCATTGGTATTTGCTCAGATTTGAACCCACGATCTCAAGCACAAGAGTCGAGGTATTAGCCACTGAGCACAATTGATTAAAATATGTTTGATTTAAATTTAAACGCGTTGATGTCTTTCGTTCTCGGCTATAAATTTCTTAAGAAGGCTTTACGTAACCTCAAATTAAGATATTTTAAGAAATTACTTAAATCCTACTTGTTAAGATATTAGTTGTATTTTTGTATAACAAAAAATTATATCAATTTGTCTCATCATTATCTAGCCCTGTATGGAAACAAAAAAGTAAAAAAATATTTACTTGAAAGTTATGAGCTTCGAAAGTTCCATATTTCAACACTAATTTTAACGCATCTTTGGGCGCAAATAAGTACCATAAGAAGAAGGAAAATTGAAAAACGGCCTCCATACAGGGATAGATTAGTAGTTCAACAATGCAAATAATTTTAGTTGAACAGATACATTCAGTCGTTTTTTCATGATATCCAGACTCCCAAAGGTCTGTTTATAAAATTAATTTACGCGCTCGTTTTCATTCTAAATCATCATCCATTTCGCTACAAATTAGCAAAAGTGTGTATTCGTACACGAACTAGCCTCTTACTGCTCATAACAGCATCTATCTGCTCCGCATGTGTTGTCGGTTGATATAGCACGCATTTTAACCCCGCGCACAAAATAGTTCGTGCCGTCGACTAGTGTACCCTTAATTGGGAGCACGCCACCTTTGTCGTACCCACAGAACAAAATTAACAAATTTTAATAATGTACAAAGCTTGTTTTCCTTCCGAGATGGTCTTGTGTTTCTAACATAGATATAATTTCTAACATAGTATTAAGCTAATCACTAACATTGTTTATTTTTTCTATTATTTTTGTACATAATAATTGATAACGAACTGTTTCCGCTGCTCGTTTTTTAGGGTTCCGTACCCAAAGGGTAAAAACGGGACCCTATTACTATGACTCCGCGATCCGTCTGTCTGTCTGTCTGTCCGTCTGTCGCCAGGCTGTATCTCATGAACCATGATAGGTAGACAGTTGAAAATTTCACAGGTGATGTATTTCTGTTGCCGCTATAACAACTAATATTAAAAACAGAATAAAATACTCCCATACAACAAACGTGATTTTTTTGCCGTTTTTTGCGAAAATGGTAGGTACGGAACCCTTGCGTGCGCGTGTCCGACTCGCACTCAGCCGGTTTATTTTTTTATTGTAACTCACTTACAATGAGAAACACTTTAAAATATTCGGTTTTTGAGAAATAAATGCCTTAAACCATAAGTTTAGTGATTTCTGTCATAAATTCCAAATTTATTAAAATTATTTATTTCACTTTAATTTTATAATTTAAGTGTAAAACAAAGGGTGTACATACTTGAACACTAAACAAAAGTAAACTATACTTAAACTAACTACTTATACTATATACAAAAGAAAGGTACACTTAGGCGTCGAAGTACTCCTCCACATCGCTGTCATCCGGGAACGCGTCCAGAAGACTGGCAGCATTGCCACGTTGAATGGCAATGCTGATTCTTTGCGCAAATAACGAGCCAGCCCTCTGGTCACGCACAGTGTCGATCAGTCGGCGAGAGATCTCCTTCAAAAGGAGACGTGCACTCGGGCCCCATGACCCAAGCGTTTCGACCCCAAACGGCTCAAAACTGTAATTACCAACTAGGTTACAGTAATTGCGCCGCTTGAGGGCGTCAGCAGCCGCAGCAGGACCGTGCCGAACTAGGAACATGAGATGGCGCTAGGGTGTCGACACAGGTTGCGTCCTACACCAGAGGCCTACCCACCTTCCACGGCACCAACGTCATGCCATCTGCTCTCTTCCCATCGTCACGTACCAAGTCGTTAGGTTCTAATACAGCTGGTACGCTGGCTGTGATAAGTGCTCGACGAATAATGTCATTGATGCTGGCGTGCCGTGCTATGCGTCCTGCGCTCGCGCTCTTGCAACAAGACAGGCCATGGCGCCCAAGGCTGCCGACAGCTTCACCACATTGGCACCGATGTGGAGCAACACAAGGTGCGCCTAAGCGTAGACAGGTTGCGAGCCGAAACGAGGAGTGCTTGAGTGCCACAAACCCGACTCCCATTCCCCCATAGCCAGCATTTTATCATTTTGGTTTGGAAGCCAACATTAGAATCTCAATCTTCGTATACGGAAATTAATGTACAAGAAAAACAAAGTAATAAACAGTACCTTTGTACTCCTTTGTCATGGTGTGCTTTCTGTATGTATTTTCTGTGCGTACACACATCACATCACATCATCAGCCTATTAATGTTCCCACTGCTGGGACACAGGCCTCCTCTCTGTGAGAGGGAATGGGCCGTAATTCACCACGCGGGCCCAGTGCGGGTTGGTGGATGTCACTTGTCTTCGAATTTTTGGTTCTAGGACACCACGATGTTTTCCTTCACCGTTTTGAGAGCAGTGATGATGAAATAATTTACACAAAGTAAAGCGCTTGCCTGGGCTCGAACCCACGACCTACAACTTGTAAGTCGCGGCCGATACCACTGGGCCACCACTGCTATCTCTGTGCGTACATTAATAATAAAACAGATAACGTTTTTTTTTACATTATATCAATAACATTATTTGCCAGATAACTTAACCGTAACTTATCCAGAGAAAATCTTACGTGCATACAAAAATTGCCAAAACCTCTCGCCATTTAAATTGGAGAGAGTATAAAAATAAGCATCAAAAATTCACCCCTATGTATCAGAAAGGGGTCGAAATTCTACTACCCTCACAATCACTTTCTTTTTTCTAATAATAATGACAGGGGGTGAAAGTTAGGGTGTGTTCCCATTGGCCCGAACACCCCATTATAAGGGTGGGTCAGAAAAAACGAGATATAGTAGCCAATAGTGTTTAAATTTGATGTATTGATTTTTATGGGGTTCTTGTATCAATTCTGGGTTTAATAGGGTGTTTGAACGTCAGAATATTTTCAACTTCACTTTGTAATTCCTCGAACTAAATGTAGGAGCTAGATTATCTTTTGTATGAAAGGGTGGACACAAAAAAAAAAAAGTTGGTCCCATGGTCATCAGGTCAGGATCTGATGAATGATATCCTGGAAAAATCGAGGGAAAACCTAAAATATTGTACAACAATGCAATCATTTGCACTCACAAAGTATCATTTGGTACTGATGAAGAAGACAGATGGTCACTGGACTCCTTAATGCTTATATGTCACGGTTATGAGATATATCGAATAGTTAACCGACTATGATGAAGCAAATACTTATACAAATAGTACTGATGCAAATGGTACCATCGAACTGATTCAGATCAGTGATGAAGCTGGAAGGCACTGGAACTCCGAAGTAAAACAAAGTATCCTAGTCGTGTTTGGGCTTATTGGAATCGTCATGAGATTTACTTTGGCTATAAATGGTAATTGGAGGTACCTACAAAAACTACAAAGAGATAAATAAAAAACTTTTGACTTCCAAGACAAAACACTGAAGTCGGTGTCGAAAAACGGAAAAGAAAGGTACCAACACCGATTTCGGAAAAGAAAATTATTTTTCGCTTTGTAGTGTTTTGTCTTAGATGTCAGTTTGTTTTTTTTTTACTTCACATTTATAATATATATAGGAGGAGCTCGTGGCTAAATAATAACAGCCGCACGGGTCGATCTTCAAGGTTAAGCAACGCTTGACGAGGTCGGTCCGTGGATGGGTAACCATTTCAACATACCGAGTTTCCTCCGTGCCTCGGAAAGCACGTTAAGCCGTTAGTCCCGGCTGTCCTTTGAAGATCTTTGACAGTCGTTACGGGTAGTCAGAAGCCTGAGATCTGACACCAGTCTTGCCAAGAGGTATCGTGTTACCCAGTTACTGGGTGGTGGAGGTCTGATAGGCAGTCGCTCCTTGTAAAACACTGGTACTCAGCTGAATCCGGTAAGACTGGAAGCCGACCCCAACAATAATTGGGAAAAAGGCTAGGCAGATGATGATGATGATTTATAATATATATCACCTGCCTAGCCTTAAATCCCATATTATGATCTTCGAACCAGTCTTTCACGAACTATATCTTTGATGGCTTCCATTCTAAACATATATAACTGAAATATCACATCGTTGAGCTCCTTAAATTCTGAGTTGAGCTGCACGGTTATTGACAAATGCGTGCACTGACTGGACAGGTCCACTCAATCTGGCTGGTTCTTTCCTCAAAATACCATTTCAGACATCAGTCTACATGGTCTTCACGTGTGTGTGTGTGTGTCGACGACGCGACGCCGAATCGGCAGCCACTTCAATTTAGGCTGGCCGCATACGTACGTTTTCCGCATTCGATTGCCGAATACGGAATACAGATTCGGAATTCCGTGCACCTTGCGCAGACGTTAGTTTTTTCGTGTTTGGCTGGCATTCGATACGTACATACTGAAAGTGTTCCGTTCGAAAAAAACGGACGTGTGCGGCAGTCAATGTATTTTATTAGCGTACGGTGCATTCGGAATTCCGAATACGGAAAACGAATTTGGAAATCGAATGCGTAAAACGTACTTATGCGGCCCGCCTTAGTCCGAAACTCCGACACGTGACCGTATTGTCACATTTCAGAGCAGTATTATGTCGAAGGTATGTTCCGTCGAAATAGAGATCCGCATGAAGGGATCTGTCGAAGTAGTGTTTTTTGAAGATGTGTGTTGTCGAAGTATAATCTGTCGAACTAATGCTAGTCGAATATATGTTCTGTCGAAGCAATGAGTAGTCGAACTATTGTTTTTCGAAATTGAGACTGTGTCGAAATAATTAACTGTAGAAATTCAGAATGACACTCAATCATTTATCATTTATCCTCTTGAACTTATTGCATCATCTTTCACACAATCAATATATCTTTTCTTTGACTCTCCATCTTCTTCTGCGTCGTACCGATGATTCCAAAATTATAAAGGTTTTGATCAGAATTCAGCCAAGGCAATAGCGTTTTCATTTGGTCTTCTGATTCTTGTGCTTAAGTACGATTTATTCTAACCTCATTTTCGTCAAGTTCAATAAGCATAGGGATTTACAGTGCAACAATTTTCTTTATATCCCTCGGCAAACTTCGTGTTACGTTAGTTGTCGGATTTCTATTAGTTGCCCTTTGCACGTGGTGCAGACCGGACGCACTCAATCAACTTGAAAGTATATGTAGTTGTTAATAATCTTTTAACAAATGTAATTTATTTTAATAATGTGAGGAAAGTTGCTATTTTTACAGCCATATATATTTCACACAGAAATCAAAGCAAAATAACAATATAGTACTTAGTTCTGAATTCAAATTATTATACACGATAAATCTAATAACTGATGGACATGGAAATTAGCATTCGTTTGTATTCGGAAATGCGAATATTGCTGAGGGACGGACATTAGGTACTATAGTACAATAGTTGTACTGTATTAAAATAGTCTCCACGAGATTAGTATCTAGAGGAGCTAATGGCTAAATACGCTTGACGAGGTCGGTCCGTGAATGGGTGACCATATTTCAACATACTGAGTTTCCTCCGTGCCTCGGAAAGCACGTTAAGCCGTTGGTCCCGGCTGTCATTTGAAGATCTTTGACAGTCGTTACGAGTAGTCAGAAGCTTGAGATCTGACACCAGTCTTGCCAAGGGGTACCGTGTTACCCAGTTACTGGGTTGTGGAGGTCAGATAGGCAGTCGCTCCATGTTAATCAATAGTACTCAGCTGAACCCGGTAAGATTGGAAGCTCACCCCAATATAGTTGGGAAAAGGCTAGGCAGATTGATTGTCTAGAGCGCACCCAGGCTAAGGACAAGAAGTAACATTTTATTAATGAAAGCATCGTGACAACGGTAATGTCAAGGGAATGTCAAGCGCTACGGCAATGTCACGTCATCATTCCCTTATATATACTAATATTATAAAGAGGAAAGATTTTTTTGTTTGTTTGTTTATTTGTACCGAATAGGCTCCGAAACTACTGGACCGATTTAAAAAATTCTTTCACCAATAGAAAGCTACGTTATTCCTGAGTAACATAGGCTATTTTTTAATCCCGAAAACGGGTCCTGTGGGGTGGCCCACGGGAGCGAAGCCGCGGGCAACTGCTCGTAATATTATAAAGAGGAAAGATTTTTTGTTTGTTTGTTTATTTGTACCGAATAGGCTCCGAAACTACTGGACCGATTTTAAAAATTCTTTCACCAATAGAAAGCTACGTTATTCCTGAGTAACATAGGCTATTTTTTAATCCTGAAAACGGGTCCTATGGGGTGGCCCCCGGGAGCGAAGCCGCGGGCAACAGATCGTATATGATAAATGGTAATTTCATATTCTCACCAAGGCATGAGATATTCCCATACAGTTCCATTTTCCATCCCACCCATTCCCAAAAAGCGTTTTGAGAGAATGCTTTCATTGTGCGTACAGCTATGGAGTGGAATTCCCTGCCGGAGTCTGTGTTTCCTGATAGCTACAACCTGCAGATCTTTAAGTCAGGATTGAATAGGTTGCTTCTAGGCAAGCGTGCTTCACCGTCGACCACATCATTGCTTACCATCAGGTGAGATAGTGGTCAAACGCGAGCCTCAATATGACAGCAAAAGCTTTTTAGCCTGAATTTGTTAACAGCCGTTACCAGGATGTACCTTTCTAGAGCTTTGATTTTTTATTCATCCTTCGACTTTCTTAGGATAAGAATCAGCTGATAGATCAAACTATTCCTTCACTTCAAAACACTAACAATTAGAACCTTAAGTCTCAAAAGTTAAAGTCTAGACTTGTCTGCCGAAAGCTTAGCGTTTAAAAAAAAAACTAAAACTTGCTTCATTGCAAAAACCGATGGACGGTCAATGAACCATGTTTGTTTGTGTGTCTACAGACGTTCAGACACAGAGTTCTATGTGTGTGTTCACCGCATTTGAGCACAGTTCTGAGTGTGCGATTACGAGAGGATTGTTGTGTCAGTGTGCGTGCCAGACTAGTAGAGATAGATGTGCGTCTGTGTGAGTGAACTCCTACGCGTTGTGTGTGTGTGAGTGAGGCAGACGTGTAGACAAGGTTGAGTTTGTATGTGTGTGTGCAGACTGAGCGAATAGAGGGTGTTGCTTTTATGAGAATTGATTTTTAAATACGTTTGATGTTACACTGTGTTTGTCAATAGATGAAATGTTGTAGATTTAAAGGATTATGCATTTTTCTTTTTAACCGACTTCCAAAAAGGAGGAGGTTCTCAATTCGTCGGAATCTTTTTATATTTTTTTTTATGTTTCCCGATTACTCAAAGACGCCTGGACCGATTTGGAAAATTCTTATTTTGTTTGAAATGGTATTCTTCCCAGGTGGTCCCATGGTCATGTGAAGAAAATTGGAAAACAATAGGTACCAAAGACACCGACTGCGTTTGGTTTTGTAGTCGGTTTGATTGTTTTGTTAAAAAGTTTTAAAAATTAAGTTTCCAATAAGATTTGGTAGGAGATCGAGTTCTTGTTAGGTTCGAAATAGAATAGAATAAATCAGAACAAGGAAAAAAAGAATAGGATATTTTTGAAGATAAATTCTTGTCCTGATTATCTATTAAGAATATCTCAAGAACAGGGTTGTCTGAAAATGGGCCAGTATCAAACCTGACAATACAGCAGTAATTTTACAATGAGATTAGACATTGTATCGGGTTGTATTGTTAGGTCTGCCTAACTGTACTTAGTACAATGAGTACGTATTGTTGTTTTTTGTAATTTTTTTAATACATAAACTGTTTAAATTTTTTCATAGCTTTTTATATAAAATCTTTCGCCTGGTAACTCGTTATAATTTTAAACTTATCGTCTCGTTAAAAAATATAATTTAGTTTTGTATTCGTGGCTAAATAATAACAGCCGCACGGATCGATATTTAATGTCAAGCAACGCTTGACGAGGTCGGTCCGTGGATGGGTGACCATTTCAACATACCGAGCTTCCTCCGTGCCTCGGCAAGCACGTTAAGCCGTTGGTCCCGGCTGTCATTTGAAGATCTTTGACAGTGGTTACAGGTAGTCAGAAGCTTAAGGTCTGATACCAGTCTGGCCTAGAGGTATCGTGTTACCCAGTTACTGGGTTGTGGAGGTTAGATAGGCAGTCGCTCCATGTAACATACTGGTACTCAGCTGAATCCGGTAAGACTGGAAGCCGACCCCAATATAGTTGGGAAAGGGCTAGTCAGATTGATTGTATTTTTTGCACATAATTGTGATAACAAGCCGTAAAACATATTACAATCCTCAACACTCGTAAAGGTCAACCTGCCAATTATCAGTTATTATACCTAGCCACAGAATGGAGATCAATCATAATAATAATACACCCACACAAAACACAAATGCATATTTTTAAGAAAATAGTTTTACAAAACTGAATAATTAGATATTTTTTTGATTCGCCTCAACCTTAGTCTTTTTGCCAGCAAATAGAAATATATTATATAAATAAATACATTTTTCCCGCGTCGTTAAACCCCTGGCCTATCCTACAAAAGACTATAATTTTTCTGGGATAATAAATAGCTATAATATATGACTGTCCATGATATACGAATGATAGCCAGGAACACCGGCTTAGGCATTAGCATTAAAGTCACCTATTTTATGAATGATTTCGGCACAAGAAAAGTATTTTTAACCGACTTCCATAAAAGAAGGTTTCTCAATTCGACCGTATATTTATTTTTATGTGTTTTCGCGGATAACTTCGTCGTTTATGAACCGATTTTGATGATACTTTTTATGCTGGAAAGGAGATATCCCAATGGTGGTACCATGATAAGAAAACCAGGATCTGGTGACGGGATCCTAGAGAAATCGAGGGCACTCCTCAAATATTATCGGCATACATATAGCGATTTTGGTATTTTCATCAATAATGCAATCATTTGCACTCAGAAAGTATCATTTGGTGAAGTGGAACTGATGAAGAAGACCATAATGGCCACTGGGCCAGTCGTGTTTGCTGGTCCCGTTTTTACCCTTTGGGTACGGAACCCTAAAAAACAAACAAAAGCCTTCTGCCTGTAAGCTTCACACAGCACACAAATTTATTTCACCCTGTATACAGCACTGAGACAAGGTATCTCCGTGTGCGTTAACACCGTGTCTCGACACGCTACACCGTGTCTATGTGTGTGACTCTGTATCTCGACTCGCTGCACCGTGCCTGAGTGTGTGAGTCTGTGTCTCGACACGCTGTCCTGTGTCTGTGTGCGTTGTCTGGCTGTGTCTGTCTGTGTAATCTTTCAGGATACAGGAGAGACAAGTTCTGATTTTTGTTCTATGACGTCACAAGATCGACGGTGATTTCGCTATGTTAGTAATTATTAAGGATTGGTCTAGTGGTTGGAATCGCAAACTCTGAGCTTGATGTTCGAGGTTCGATACCCAGGGTATTTTCATCTGGAATTTCATTGGGACAATTTCCGACTTGTACGCGGGTGAAACCGCTCGCAGAAATCTAGTTGTCTATATAACCCCATGGTTCAAACATAAAAGTTCATCGTCTAGGATGTGAACCCGCGACCTCTTGCTAGCCAGACAATGACGGTCGTTACACTGTTGTCCATTATTATTTACCAATCCAGTTAAGGTTAATTTGAAGTTCAATCAATATGTTATCTAGAATTTTTTGGTTCGTCTTAGAAGCTCTTTAAGTTAGGTTTCCAAAACTATCGAAAAATCCCATAAGGTTTTCATAAAATTAATCAGAATTATGTACCTTAAGAACCTTAAATTAAAATAAAACTGATTATATTTATTTCTCAGCCTTTTTAATGTTCCCACTGCTGGGACACAGGCCTCCACAATGTGAGCGGGAATGGACCGTAATCCACCACGTGGGTCCAGTGCGGGTTGGTGGATATCACATGTGTTCGCATTTTTGGTTCTTGGAATACAATTGATTTGACAATGAATCTACATTGTATCAGCCGAAAGACGTCCACTGCTGGACATAGGCCTCCCCCAAGCGTCGCCACATTGACCGATCCCGTGGTATTATAGGTTACAATTTATTTAATTCAATCCACTAAAAAAAATTGTTTCAAGAAACCGATATGATCTAAAAAAATCAAAGAAGTGGTACGGTGATAAAAGTTTAATATTCACAGATTTCACAATAAATAATAAATTAATAAGGCACCGTAATTTCACTTTTATTTAATAGTACGAAGGCAAATAATAACTTATCAACAAAATACTATGACTACAAAAACTTTAACCAAAAATTCAAACCGACTTCCAAAACCAAACAATACAAAGCTAAAAATGACTTTCTTTTCCGAAGTCGGTGTCTTTGTTTCCTATTATTTTCCGTTTTTCGACACCGACTTCGGAAAAGAAAGCGATTTTTGTTATATTTATCTCTTTTACACTATCGTTAACGTTTTGGTTTTCAAAATCTACTATCACTGTTCTTGTAATGTAATGTTTGTATGTCGTTTTGTGGCAATTAAATACTTTTTATTTTTAGTTTTGGTAGATAACTCAAATTAACATGAAAATCATTTATCGACAAAGTACATCTCAAGACGTTTCCAATAAGCCCAAACACGACTAGGATACATTGTTTTATTTCGGATTTCCAGTGCCTATCTTCCGGCTTCTTCATCAGATCAGTTCATGGTACCATTTTCATCAATACTTATTTATAAGTATTTTCTTCATCATAGTCAGCCCGTGACAAACTTAGCAGTAAGGAGTTCCAGTGGCCATCTGTGGTCTTCTTCATCAGATCCACTTCACCAAATGATACTTTCTGAGTACAAATGATTGCATTGTTGATGAAAATACCAAAAACGCTATATGTATGCCTTTAATATTTGAGGAGTTCCCTTGATTTCTGCAGGATCCCATCATCAGATCATGACGTGAACAAGGGACCACCTGGCAAGTTAACTCTTTCAAACAACAAAACAATTTTCCAAATCGGTCCAGGCGTCTTTGAGTAATCGGGAAACATATATAAAAACCGGCCAAGTGCGAGTCGGACTCGCACACGAAGGGTTCCGTACCATTATCGCAAAACACTGCATAAAAATCACGTTTGATGTATGGGAGCCCCCCTTAATTTATTTTATTTTAATTTATTTATTATTATTTTTTGAAGTAAATATACATCTGAACATTCTGTGAATATTTCAAGCGTGTACCTGTTGCCGTTATTAATATCGAGCAAAAAACGTAAAAATATCACGTTTGTTGTATGGGAGCCCCCCTTTAATATTTACTTTATACTGTTTTTAGTATTTGTTGTTATAGCGGCAACAGAAATACATCATCTGTGAAAATTTCAACTGTCTGGCTATCACGATTCATGAGATACAGCCTGGAGACAGACGGACAGACAGACAGACAGACGGATCGTGAAGTCTTAGTAATAGGGTCCCGTTTTTACCCTTTGGGTACGGAACCCTAAAAAGAAGCCGACGAATTGAGAATCTCGTCCTTTTTTCTGAAGTCGGCTTATAAACACAAAAGGGTCTTCCTTTTGTGGGAACTACAAAGGTTCTTACAGGGAATCTATCAATCTGTTTAGCCTATTTTGTTTTGGTCGGTTCCACTCCCAGTATAAGCGGATGTTGTGGTACCTCATCATCATCAGCCTACAGCACTCCACTACTGGACATAGGCCTCTCCAATAGCACGCCATTTGTTTCGATTTGTATTTGTTTCGTTGTGGTACCTCATAGTTTTGGATTTGGCCAGCCATCCACGCCCACTTAGAAAACTCTATTTGTATAATTACGCCCAGGGTCTGGACTTGAGTCCGGTTGATGACATGGGACTTATAATCTGAGAAGATGTCGGTGTAGCTCTGTCTACCTACGGAAAATACAGGCGTGATGTTTCATTGTCAAAACTATCCAAAGCGAACGTTTTCCCACAGCTGGGCAAAGCCTCTCCCAATTCCTACCAAGCCACCTTGAAGTTCTAGTAATATTCGTCGCACCCTCTATCTCAAATATAGGTCAGTAAAATGTCCTTACTGACCTACCTCAACTCGATACTGTGTGAGGTACCTACGTATGTAGGTAACGAGTGTGAGTTCCAGTGTTACCTTTTTACGTTAGGTAGGTTTTTAGGAGCTCGTGTCTTATAGTAGTAGTAACAGCCCTATGGGTCGATCTTAAAGGTTAAGCAACACTTGCCAAGGTCGGTTCGTGGATGGGTGACTATTCATTACCTTTATGCTGAGCTAAGTTGGATGATCTGTTGTATTGAAGAACTTTGACAGTTAAGGGGTATCCTGTTACCCAATTACGGTTGTGGAGGTAAGCAGTCGATCCATGTAAAACAATTCCCAACCGATTCAGCTGAAATTTTCCATACATGTTTAGTTTGGATTGCGCAGTTAGCTAAGTGACGTCATTCTATATCGAATATGGTGGACTCCCAAAGATGGCGGTCCAATTATTTTCTTTGCACCCCTATGATATGGGTATCAAATGAAAGGATTTGCTGAGAAGAATATGATTAATAAAATCACGTCATTCTTAAAAGTTTGTTTTAAAAAAAAAATTTTTTATTTTTTTTTATTTACCTAAAGTGAATTATTTTCTTGTTACAGGTCTGCTTATAACTCAAAATGGGATTTCAAGGGGTATGAGGATATCTACAGAGGCGTTTCGGGTCGAGTCGAACAGAAAATCAAAGGTTAGTGTTTGTCTTTGAAAACAATGCTTGCAATGCAGGTTCCATACAGCGATAGCTACCTCCTTCACAATCAAGTTCCTGGGTTACAATCTCCACACCCTTTGTAAAACTGGTTGCCTGACTTTTGAGCTTCAATATGCATCGGACTTTCTGACTGCCACAACCCAGTAACTGGGTAACACGATATCCCTTGGCAAGACAAGAATCAGATTTCTTGCCTCCTGACTACCCGTAACGATTCTCAAATATCTACAAATGACAGTCGAGGCCAATGGCTTAACTAGCTTTCCAAAGCACACTGGAGTCACAGTATGAAACCCAAGGTATGGTCACCCATCCACGGACTGACAACCGTTGCTTAACCTTGAAGATCAACCGCTACAGTTATTATTTAGCAACGACCTCTCTTATCATATCAGCCGAAAGACGTCCACTGCTGGACATAGGCCTCCCCCAAGCGTTACCACATTGACCGGTCCCGTGCGTCCCGCATCCAGCGGTCCACCTTTTGGGAGGCCTTCCAACGCAACGTCTTCCAGTTCGCGGTCGCCACTCCAGAACTTTTCTGCCCCATCGGCCATCCGTTTTGCGAGCAATGTGCCCTGCCCACTGCCACTTAAGTTTGGCAATTCTTCGGGCTATGTCGGTAACCCTGGTTCTCTTGCGGATCTCTACATTTCTGATTCGATCACGCAAGGAAACTCCGAGCATAGTCCTCTCCATTGTTCTTTGGGTGACTGTAAGCTTTAACGACCTCTCTATTATCAATAATAAAAATATTTCTGTCACTTTTTTTTTTAAATACAGTAAATATTTTTGATATGCACGAGACATTCTAAGAAGCCGTTTATAATGAGGGAGTAGACAGAGAGCTAAGCTGCCGGCGTCTAGACGTTGAGGGCGATGACCCGACGAGGCGAAACCTTTGATAAGGCAGACAGGGTGGGCAGAGCTTGAAGTCGATTGTTGCACTTATTAAATTTATTATTGGGAGTGTTTTTTTTTTGTAGATGAGACGTTAACTTTCTTAGAGTCGTATTCATAGTTGCTTATTTTTTTTTAAATTAAAACTTCATGCAACTTAAAGGTACATAGATGAATATAAGCATTATCTCCCAGTTACCCAAGTGTGGTGGCGATATAACAAGAAAGGTGCATAAACAAATAATATATGGTAAATCATTAAAAATTTAGTTTTGGAGGGAGTTTTATCGCCTCAGGCGGTCCTCACGCTGAAATAGAAACTGACCACGGAAATACTAACACACAATACTTACAAATATTACCTTTTTTTGTAACATAATTTAAAAGTGCAAACCTAAACCTTTGCAGCAAGGAATTAATACAATCTTTTTTTTTTAATTAAAATGTTTAATGGCGACCAGCCCCGGCTTCGCAAGAGACAAATCTTATCAAATTAATATTATAAACGCGAAAGTTTGGATAGATGGATATGTTTGTTACTCAATCACGCCAGAACGGCTGAACGGATGTGGATGAAATTTGGTACAGAGATAGATTATAGCCTTGAATAGCACATATAATACTTTTCATCCCGGTAAAATATTCCATTGATATAAAAAAAAACAACTTTCACGCGGGCGAAGCCACTGGCAAAAGCTAGTTATATGACCAAAACGCATCTATCTATTAGTGTAAATAGTATCTAAATCCGTTACGTGAGAAACAGACGGAGGTAAGAGAGTGTTTTATACTATGTAGCAATTGACGAATCTGAATGTGGCAGTTAAAGAAAACTTACCTTCGATAAACAAAATATGACACTTGTTTTTTTTCCAAAGGGCTTAGTAGAGGTGAAGGTACCTGGTCTACAGTACACACCCACATTTCATGTTTTTTTCAAAGGGATGGGCACCCACATCTTGCCAATTAGTTTTGTTAAAATTCCCACGTATTTATATCAAGGTACAAATTCTGGTAAATATTTTGTTATTGTGTCTATGAGTATACAAAGGTAGAATTTTCTTAGAATCTAAGGTTAAACAAGCTCAATGAGAAAGGGACCCTCATAAGATAACAATCCCAACTAGTGTTGTGTCTACGACTTTGCTCGCGTAGATTTTAGGACTTGAACTTCAACACCTCATCACAATTGAAGGTTGATTTAAGAAAAGTTTTTTTTATAATGTTGAATGAGGAATATTATAAGAAGTCTTACCTATTATCTATACCTCTTATTGCTATCTCTTTAGCAAATATAAAGAGTTCAATCTTGGAAACACCACTCGCTAGTTTTATTTCTGCAGTTTCGCCTCCGTGCATTATCCGGTACGAATTATAATACTTAGTAGATATTGAATTCAAAACAAATTTCAAAATCGCATAATTACATAACTGTAAGTAATTAGAAGAGCAGTGGTGGCCCAGTGGTAATGGCCCGACTTACATGTGGGTTCGAACCCATCAGGCAGTAGCTTTACTTTGTGTAAATTATTTATGATTTATGATCACCACTGCTCTCAAAACGGTGAAGGAAACCGGCATGTCCTAGACGCAAAAATTCGAAGACATGTGACATCCACCAACCCGCACTGGACCTGCGTGGTGGATTACGGCCCATTCTCTCTCACAGAGAGGAGGCCTGTGTCCCAGCAGTGTTAACATTAAAAGGCTGATGATGAAGATCAAGTAACTTCTAAAAATATATTTTTTGCCTCTTTATAATATAGCCTCTGCCAGCGGCTTCACCCGCGTGAAAACTGGAAAATATCCCAAGGGAACGTACTCCAGGAATAAGAAGTATTCTATAAACACACGCCTTTTTCCCATGGTGGTAGGCAGAAACTACAGAAAGCCACCTGCTACGATCCTTACATACTCTTTTTTTCCTCCTTTTAATTTTCCTAGGTCAAATCTATCTCTAAAAAACTGGCCAAGTGCGAGTCGTATTCGCGCACGAAGGGTTCCGTACCATAATCGCAAAAAACGGCAAAAATATCACGTTTGTTGTATGGGAGCCCTCCTTAAAAGTTGTTTTATTCTGTTTTTAGTATTTGTTGTTATAGCGGCAACAGGAATACATCATCTGTGAAAATTTCAACAGTCTAGCTATCACGGTTCATGAGATACAGTCTGGTGACAGACGGACAGACAGACGGACCGCGGTGTTTTAGTAATAGGGTCCCGTTTTTACCCTTTGGGTACGGAACCCTAAAAAAGGTAACGTCACTGTAAATGTTGAAGTTAGTTTCTTCTTGTTTACCCTATTAGACGTTGGTGCGTGTGATACAACAATTTTTATTAGTACAGGTACCAACAATTCTCTTTTTTCCGTGTTTACCGGTAAAAATGTATTTACAAAAAGTAAATACATTTTTCCTCATGTACATGTGTTTTTCCTGAATAAACGATTTATTATTATTATTATATTACCTCTAAACCAATAATCATCACAATTGATTCAGTAGTTTAGGCTTGAAATCGTAACATACCGACAGACATACAAATAGAGTGACTTTCGCATTGATAACATTGCTATTAGTATTGATAATATTTTTTTAATTCTAATAAGATTCCCTTCAACCAAAGGGACTTCTAATTGACATTAGAACATCAAAGTCACCTTACCAGCCATGGGTTGGTGAGGACAAACTGTTGTGTCTGGCCTAAAAATAGGCCTCAGTGATAAGAGGCGAGTCAAAATAGACTTATCGCTTGAGGAAAACCGTTGGCTATGGTAGACTGTGTTGCCAGGTGAGAATATTTACCTGGTTTAAAGGACATCGGGGATTTTTACAGGGTTTCTTTGGATAGTTAATAAGCGAGGAATTCTTCTTTGTGGTAATTCTAAATGAATTGTGTTTTGACCATAATTCAGCGACATTGATAGGGTCAGCGTTTGCCTCACAAAGGTTTTTCTGGGTGCAGGTGTTGTTGCACAGAGAGCACGACAAGAGGTGAGGCATTGTTTGGGACGTGGCTCATTATATTATCCCTATCTGACTAGGTCGTGCCTGCAGCGGCCCACCTGACTTTATAGTCGGTTTAAGGATTTCCAGGTGGGCCATGGTAAAATCTCATAACTTAAGTCCCATGTAATAGCTGGGGGCGAGTCTATTGCCACCAACGCGGCATAAATCCAGACTCCTGACTGCTGGGAATCGGACCCAGGCCTTCATATTCAGCTAAATCTAAGAAGTAGTTTTTGTCTAAGTTTATAAAATGGAAATAAAAATTCAGTATGGTTCACAAGTCAAAGTCAGTGTATTTCAATTAGGCCACTAAGCGGCACTTTTGAATGTCAAAAAATTACATTAAAAAATAATAGTAATTGATTCTATTGTCCATTCGTAGAGGTAGGTTGTTAAGGAGAAGAACGGACAAGAAGTATTTTCTTTCATCTAAGTATTTTCTTATTTATATATTCTTATTGGAAACGTAATTCATTTTGGTTCAACTCGAGCTTTTCAGAATTCAAATTTATCTATAAATCTGTATCAATATTTTCACAACATCAAACAACCCTTGTAACAAAAGAGTCTACTCGTCCAGGTTTTATTGAAGGGTGTTAAGGGCAGTATCACTAGCAACACCGTCGCGACCAGACTGTATCGCTCACTGCCTTTGCTTCACAATTCACATTAGTACCTCTCCAACTGTCATGGGGATGAGCGCTCCGAGTTCGAATTTTCGCGCGAAAATGTTATCTGTGGTTTTCGTAAATTTATTTTTGCAATAGTTTTCTCGTGTTTCGTGATTTTGTAGTTCATTTTTGTGTGTTGTGGTTTTTAGTGTTATAAATATAATTATGTTTGTGTGTGTTTAGTGAAAATGGAGATTGGAAATCAGGTAGGCTTTATAGGGAATATATTTTAGTTTTAGAATATAACAATGCTTATTATGGAAGTTAGCTGGCGAACTGTGGGTGAAATGTCGGTGCTTATCCCTTTAGGAATATTGGCATGATGTTGAAATAATATTTTTTTTGAATTAGCACTAAAAGATTTTGTGACAGGTATCATTATAAAACGATAATTATGTACAATAATGTTTTTAATAATATGAAAATTGAAATGTGATAACCACCGAATTCTTTAAAAAGATACCAAAACAAACAAAAGAAGTATTATTTATTTATTTATTTATGTATTCTTTATTGTACACCAGAAAATACATATATGTATGTGTGTATATATGTGTGTGTATATGTGTGTGTGTGTGTTATATGTATATTATAGTATTGTGTGTATATATTCCCAGTCATATCCTCCAACTCGACTCTAACTCAAATCAATTTCTTATTAAATCTATTGCATCCATAATGTCATCAAATTGGTAGTTACAGCTTGTAATGTAGTGAAATTTTGCCGTTACCATGGCGACTAACTCAACTAGTAGTCCTTCAAACTGAAAAACCAAAAAAACAATGGAAGCACTGTCACTGTGTGGCAGATGATATGTCAAGAAAGGACGTGACAACTGAGATGACGTTTGATGGAGCAGTATGGCAGAAGAATACATTTTGTGTTTTTTTTTATTTTAGATAGATTCGCGCTTGATCACTATCTCACATGATGGTAAGCGATGATGTGGTCGACGGTGAAGCACGCTTGCCTAGAAGTAACCTATTCACTCTTGACTTAAAGACTCCCAAGTTGTAGCTATCAGGAAACACAGACTCCGGTAGAGAATTCCACTACTTAGCTGTGCGCACAATGAAAGTATTCGCAAAGGCTTTTCTAGAGGCGATCATAAAAAATTAAGGAATACTGGGGTCTTAATTCACATTTCATAGATTATTTGAATGGATCATTTAAAAGTGATTCCAATAGATGGCGCGGTTTTAAATTTCTAAGGCATATCGAATGATATATTTGTTTTGTAACACATTTTGTTACAGTGAAACTATAAAAACGTGCAAAAAATACTATAAATCAAATCGTCTTTAAAAAGAAAGTATTCATGAACAGAGTAAACCCTTTTACTTGCAATTCGCTGCTAACACCATCTATATTCGTGGAACGGAACCGAACGCGATCGATGTTCTTAGAAAAATAATCAGTTTAATCAGGCGATAAACGCTAGTTACGTCGGCACGGTTAGGCATCTGTATGCTAGTATTATATTATCTGTGTCCTAGTGGAACCACCGGTAACCGGTATCAGCTAGTCCAAACTTAATATTATAGATGCGAAACTAAATCTGACTATCTGTCTATTTGTTTTTTATCTTTTCGTGACTAAATAGCTGAACAAATTTTGATAACATTTTGCATAGATATAGGCAAGACCACCGCAAACGACATAGTATACTTATTTATACTGGGAGCACGTTCTCTTGATATATTTACTGAAATCAACGCGAGTGAAGCCGCAGGTAATAGCTAGTCGGAAATAAACAGTTCCTACACTTTAGGGGACCGGCAATTTAGTGCAATTTGCTAACCATCGCGACGCCATTTTATGACGATATGAATTGGAGGAGCAAGGTTGAAAGTATTGACGTAGGTCAGGTCGGGAGGTCGTTGAACGTACAGTCTGAGGTCGGCGATCAACTGTTACTATCCAAGTATCCATGCTTTTTCGCAAAAATAGAAAGAATGAAAGAAAACCGGCCAAGTGCGAGTTGGACTCGCGCACGGGAGTGTTTTTTTTTGAAGTTGAGACGTTAACTTTCTTACTGTAGCGTTCATAGTCGCTTATCAATCCTTAACTTTATTGACCACCTGGGAAACATCTATAGTAGGATTATTTTAGGAAAAACCGGCCAAGAGCGAGTCGTACTCGCGCACGAAGGGTTCCGTACCATTATCGCAAAAAACAGCAAAAGAAAACACGTTTGTTGTATGGGAGCCCCACTTAAATATTTATTTCATTCTGTTTTTAGTATTTGTTGTTATAGCGGCAACAGAAATACATCATCTGTGAAAATTTCAACTGTCTGTCTATCACGGTTCATGAGATACAGCCTGGTGACAGACAGATAGACAGACGGACAGTGGAGTTTTAGTAATAGGCTCCCGTTTTTACCCTTTGGGTACGGAACCTTAAAAATGGTTTGCACACAGTCAAAACAGTCAAATTTGCCCCGACTCGGTGAACAGTTTGTGTTACCTGGTTCCTCGAACAGTGCAGGCGCGGGAGGTGCGCACCAGGCAACTATTCGCTACTAACTCTTGGAAATCTAATGCTGGTGTGCGCTCACCGCTAGGCCGTTTAGTCGATACATTCAATAAGCTATGTTGTGCAATTGTCATATTATTTTTAAGCAGATATACCTTTAGAACTAACATAATCAAAACTTTGAAGGATCAACAGTAGCTTCTAATGTTTCTACATGCCCTGACTACAATAACGTTTGCTAATCAGTTTGTCTTAGTGTAAGTAGTAATCTGTGGAAAATGTAGTGGGTAGTATATCTGTTTGTTTTCGCTATAAAAAATAAATATAACGCACATTCCATCAAAAATATAAAACGTAAAAACAAACAACAAAAGTTGTAAGATAAAACAAAACACTACAAAGCGAAAAATTACTTTTTTTCGGCAGTCGGTGTCTTTGGTACCTATATTTATGTCGTTTTTGACACCGAATGCCGAAAAGATAGCTTTTTTGCTTTGTAGTGTTTTGTTTTTTTTGGAAGTTGGTTTTACTTTTTTGTTAAAAAGATTTTCATTTTTCTCGTTTAAGATTTGGTACCTTATATTACCATGAAAATATTATACGCATTATTAAGGTTAACTCAAAAACTACTTGATCAAATGGGACCACATGAAAAATACTTTCAAATAAAAAAAAAACATCAATATCGGTGTACGCTGTGTTAAGTTCTGAGATAACACACAAACAAACAAAACAGTCGAATTGAGAACCTCCGCCTTTTTGAAGTCGATTAAAAATAATAAGCACTCAAACTTCACCATTTCCAAAGCCTAGGAAAAGTTAAAAATAAGATATTATTATAATAACATAACATCACGCCTGAGTTCCCCGAAGGCACAGGCAGAAGTCCACCTACACTGCACCCACATTTCACCACCTACAATCTCCCTATTCAAACTCCTAACACGAAAACTTTTCACATGAAAAACCTGGAATACTGCTGACCTCGTCTCAAGGTCACGTCACGGGTCACATGACCGCGTCAGTCTGTCTGACCGATTCTGACCCACTCGACTGTGACGCGTCAACTGTATACAACCATGTATGTGTTTGTATGTGTGTGTGAGGTGCTTGTTGCTATGTGAAACTGTTTACGTAGGAATTTAACGATGGTATACAGCGAAGGAGAACATCGTGCGACAACGTGGTGTTTGCTCGGTCTTGCTCTGTGTTTTACTAGCTATTCCCCGCGGCTTCGCTGCCATGGCCCACTTCGCAAGACCCGTAAAAAAATTGGGTTTAATAGTAGCGTAGTCTATCATCCAAGGTTAAGCTTTAACTGGTGTCGATGCTGCCAATTGTCTGTACGACTTCTTTACATAAAGCTTAAGGCGCTATATACGCCCCAATGTTAAAGCAGCACTGGCCGTGCGCCCGCTCGATGTCAAAATATCCATATTGAACCTCCTTTTGAACGGTTTTGTTTGCAAAATATTATTTGATTTACATATGCTATGTTAGTTATGAATAAATTCCAGCCATGATTTTTTCTGTGTAAAAATATTTTTAAACCTTCAAGTCGTTTTAGAGGAGTTTCCAAAAGTTCCGAAATAATATCGTGTTGTTAATTATTTTCTTAAAGCAAAACTATTAGTTGCACGAAAAAACCTTGTGTTAAAAATTATGTACATGAATCAATAATATTTTTTTTTCAAACCTTTTAACCTAGCCGTTACTAAAGAGCATGCTTCAGAATATACGAAGTACATTTCTCCCTCTACCAAAAATCGTCACTGAAAAGTCTACAACCTGAAACTCTTTAAGATGACGACAGTCGCCTACGACTTTGAGGGAACAAAACGCGCACTCGTTTCACACCCGCGCGCCCCAAAATGCAGTAGTCCCAATGACTTTAAAAAAAGCCTTCGATCAAAATGTAAATAATTAAATTTATTTATAGTCTTTGAGATGGTGTCAATTTCATTAAAATATGCCCGGCGGTTTTGGTGCGATTGTCGGTTTTTTGTCCGTGTTAGACATAACTTTACAAATTAATTACACTATGTTATACGAATAAAACTCAAAATTTTCAAAATCATATATTTTTTCCAAAAAAATACGTCTGGCCGTTTAGACGTGTTTCTCATTTTAAAATCGGCTACTCAGGGGTATGATGCAAACTTATCACCAATAAAAAAAAAAAAGCCTTACTCTTATCATGGTCAACTAAACCTCGTCACCTACTCCTGACCCCAACGCAACGTATATAAGATCCTAATCAGTACCACACTTGTCTAGCATACTAACGACCTCACCATAACAGACAGACAGGCACAAAGACCGATAAATTATTAATATTATTACCGACTTAAAAAAACGGAGGTAATTTTATGTCTCAGTGATTGGTAGTTACTGCACGTTGGTTAAGATAACGTCGCGAGTTCAAAAGCGGCGTTCAATAAAGTAGTACCAGTATGTTAGTGTCCCACTGCCATGCAAAGGCCTCTGTTCATACAGAGGCACGAGAAATAATCACCACGTAAGCTCATTGCCGATTTCAAACTTATGTTAATTAGGTACTAGCTTCTGCAAGCGGCTTCGCCCGTGAAAATCAGCAGTTGACCCACGGGAAGCGTACACGTAGCCTATGTGCTATTCTAGACTATAATCTATCTCTGTGTTTTTCATTACATACAGATCCGTTCAGCCGTTCTGGCGTGATTGAGTAACAAACATACATCTATACAAACTTTCGCATGACAAAATAAATAATGTACATGAATCATTTTATTTTAAAATCTTTTAACCTATACGTTACTAAGGAGTGTGCTTTAGAAAGTAACCGTTTTACGGCACTAAAGCGTTTGTAGGCCCTTAATATACCACGCGGACCCAGTGCGGGTTGGTGGATGTCACATGTCTTCGAATTTTTGGTTCTAGGACCGGTTTCCTCACGATGTTTTCCTTTACCGTTTTGAGAGCAGTGGTGATGAAATAATTTACACAAAGAAAAGCGCCTGCCTGGGCTCGAACCCACGACCTACAACTTGTAAGTCGCGGCCGCTACCACTGGACCACCACTGATCTACTTATATACACCTACAAAATTTAATATATTTGTTTATAAGCCCTAATAGTTTATCATATGTGAATATTTTGCAGTTCCAATGATATTACATGCATACATATCGAATTAATAACGTTTTTTTGAAGTCGGTTAAAAACACAAATTATTATACGAGTAGTATCCTTCCATAATTACACAACAAAGAAATATGTTATCATGTATGTATGGTATATGGTATGTATGTACGTGACAACCTCGGGACCGGCTGACACATTGATGATAAGTTAATAGCCATGTACTATAGTTATGTACAGTTATACTGTATTGTTGATAAATTACTTGGACTATTCAATTGTATGTACAACAGTACAACAATTTTCTTAATGTCCCTCGGCAATCAATTATATCAATATCAATTTTATACAAGCTATTATTTATTTTGCAGTGTATGTATGTATGTTCGGGTAAATCTTGCAACTGAATTATAAAGTAGTTATCCTCCATCGATTAAGGTGAAATTTTGCATACATGATTAGTTTGGATGACAATGCATGGTTAGCTAAGTGATGTCACTCTAAATCCGTTATGGCGAACGGCCCATGATGGCGGACTAGTTATTTTTAGTGCACTTGCAGTTTGCTGAGAAGAATAAGAAAAAAGCTTGTTTTAAAAAAAGATGTTATAATGAATTATTTTTTAATCTATTTTTTGAACGTAACCTTCTAAATCAAAATCAAATAGTTTATTTCTAATAATCCTTAGAAGTAGATACTTTAAAAAAAAAAACGGTGACTTGTTGCAAATTCGCAAGCGTCAGTAGGTCTCAACGGAGAAGAATTTGCAAGAAACTCCACGGACACTCTTTTCCATCAGTTTTAATTACAAGTTTTTGGTTAAATCATTCTTGTTGAAAAAATACATATATATGTGAGAACGATATAAAAAGATGTGCACGTAAAAACGTCTAGAGTAAAAAACAATTGAAAAAATTACAATAACAGGCCTAGGCAGCTAAGTTATGACTAATCCCAACTGATGGCGCCCGTTCACGAATATGACGCATGGATCGGCACCACTCAGCTCAACCACCATGAAGGATCTTCAACTATTCTATTTAAAACAGGAAAGTTAGTGAGGATGGATGGATGTTTTTTTTACTCTTATCATCACGCCTATATTCTCCGCCGGTTTGGGCAGAGGTGGACCTATTGTACAGCCACATTTCATCAGTTAAATTTAAGTTTCATATTATAGGGGCTAGTCTATTGCCATCAACCGGCACGAGTCCAGACTCCAGCCTGCTACTGAGCTATTCCAGACGGAAAAATCCAAGAAAACATAAAACGTAATACTCGGCAACAGCTCTTATTACCAGTGCTAACAAAGAAAATATGATTCAAATAAATGTCACTAGATGGCGCGATATGCATTGATTTGTTATTGAATTGTGTTTAAAATTAACATTTTCTAAAATTGATCATACAAATTGTATGTTCTTGTTTGATCAACTTTCATAAATTCCATAATTTTGTGCTTAAGAGGCACAAAATTATGGAATTTAGGCTCTTAATTCACATTTCAAAGATTATTTGAACGGATCATTTAAAATTGATTCCAGTAGATGGCGCGGTTTTAAATTTCTGAGGCATGCCACTTGATTTTTTTAATTTATATTGTACACATTTTGGTACAATGAAACTGTAAAAATGAGCAAAAAATTACTATAAAAAAATCGTCACTGTATTTAAAGAAAATAATAGTCACGAGTAAATCCTTTTACTTGCAAGTCGCTGCTGACGTTTCTTTCTTTCTTTCTTATTAAAATAATCAGCTTAATCAGACAAAAACCGCTAGTTACGTCGACACGGTTTCTTTGTATGGCATGAGGCATCTGTATGCTAGTCTTATATTATCTGTGCTACCAGTAAACCAAGCTTCGTCCACTATCAATATTTTAAAGTTTTGAAACTCAAAGTAGTGTCCCGTTGGTTCCGAGTGCGACTGCTGAACATAAGGTCACAGATTCCATCGGTCACCCATCTTTAAACTTGTCGCAGCAAACAAAACTTAACCTTGCAAATAGAGCTTTTATTTAGTCACCCTAAGTTGAAGTTTTTAAATCTTGTCAAGTTTTTCCAAACAAGGTTCTTACGACGACCAATAATTTCGTATTTTTTCATACTGACCCAATTCCAATTTTTCTCTCTTTATTTAAAAATCCAGCCTGTATTTTAATACTTTTTTTAAAGTAGCAATTTCACTATTCAATACTAACCCCAAAAAAAGTAGAAAAACTTAAAAAAGAGAGCTAATAATACGGACAATCGTAACAAACGAGTAAAAAAGTGCATTTTTAACAAAAAAAATAATCCGCCATGCTTATTATTAACCTCGAGGCACCCTTTTTGATAACCCTAATACAAACGGATACAATTGATACATTATAGTTAACAATAGTTGAACAGAATCAATAAAATCAATACTCGGTGCGTGACGGGTTGGTTTTACCCCTGTTATGGGGTTCCGTAAGTGAGTTGGAAAAACCTTATTAAAACTTAAAAATTCTTATTTTTGTTATTGAACTGAAAATATTGTAAAAGGACACAATACTTTTTTATTTTTAACCAACCGACTTCAAAAAGGAGGAACTTTTTTATCGGCTCGCGTTTGTCCGCTATCTCGCCTGATGGTAAGCGATGATGTGGTTGACGGTGAAGCACGCTTGCCTAGAAGTAACCTATTCACTCTTGACTTAAAGACCCCAAGTTTGTAGCTTGTAGCTATTAGGGAACAAATACTCCGGCAGGAAATTCCACTCTTTAGCTGTGCGCACAATGAAAGTATATCACCAGATGGTAAGCGATGGTGTGGTTGACGGTGGAGTACGCTTGCCTAGAAGTAACCTAGAAGTAAACTCATATGTTGATAAGCTAAAGAGCACATATTTTATTTTGCTATGAAGAGTGTGATAACTCTCTTACCCGAGTTTCTCAGCTCAAAATTACCGCAGAATTAATGCCAACGCGTTATCTGCTGTGATTGGTTGAATGAATTTTCAACAGCCAATCACAGCAGATAACGCGTGCTTGACAATTTGTCACATTAATTCTGCGCTAATTTTGAGCTGAGAAACTCAGGGTTAGTGATAAAACTCGATCGAGGTTCAGTAATACCAACCTCGGTAATTAAATCAAACTTGATTTTTCGTGGGCTATCGAAGCTATCATAAAATCTGGCAACAAAAATAAAATACATCTAAAAAACGAACAACACTTGAACACAACTGCATGCAAACATTCATAACAAAGAAAATAATTTAATAACAAAATATATTAAATATAACTCTATGCATCAATAGTATTTATTTATTATATTATTTATTGTACACCACAAAACTATATACACAGGACAAAAAAACATAAAAGCAAGTGTACAATGGGCGGTCTTATCGCACAGGGCAATCTCTTACAGACAACCTTTGGATGGACTGAAAGAGAGGAGAGAAATTGACTACTGCTGAAAAACAACCACTCAAATTTCAGCCAAAATTTAATATTACGTAGGTACCAGATATTTAAAACTTCGATTTTTTCGAAGAAATCGGAGGTTTTGTTTGTAAACAGCGTCTCGTCCCATCCAAAATTCGACCTTGACAAGGCGGCCTAACCTCGGCAAGACAACTCCTTTGAAACTCTGCCTATTGTACTTACCTTTTTTTAATTCTATACACCTTTCTCGTCTGTAAAATTGCCTATAGTGTAACATACAATTCACTGATATAATAATTAAAGTAAAATAATTTACGTAAAGTAAATAAAAGGCTTTTATTTTTTATTTTTGTTTTATTAATTTTCGTAAACGGATTAGTACTGCCTGATAAAATCTATCTTTTACAAACATAAAATAATAATACACGTTTACATCAAAAACTACTAACTAACTCAGCTATCTAATAAATATTTGTAGAATTAAACATTGTTACACATACGGAACCATTAATCCACAAAAGTTTAAAAAACTAAATTTCAGTAACACAATACCTCGCATTTTTATAATCCGCGTAAAAAATAATTAGGTTCGCGCGCATTGACAGTTTTTTTTTTATAAATTTACGCCACCGGCAAAGGAATCAGCTGCTCAGCCAACATGGAAGACGCACAAAAGAGGTTTTTTAAAACTTTTTTTAAAAGCTAAAGGGATGCGGTACAATGACGGCGGTGTTTTTTTTTCGTTCCTTTTTTGAAATTGCTAAAAGTTGCGAACGTTGATTTAGTATGGATAGTACTTTTCAGTTTTGCTTTTTATTTATTTTTTAAATTGTGTTAATAGTTGAATATTGCTCGTAGGCCAAATACAGCTCAATTTTAAGTTGGAATCTGGCTGACTTAGAGACGAAGAACTCTATCCTATATTCCTGGACAAAAATAAATTAATTTTATTTAGTGCTGAAGCACTGAAGTTAGATTATCAAAATTATTGGACATTTATATATTTTTTGTTTTACTAATTCAATAAAAAATTACAAGATAAAGGGCATCAAAGTTACTTAAAGCAGTGGGAGCTTGTGACGTCACTTCTAAGTAAAAAGTGTACCGAGGCGTAACGTCACGCGTTTCAACGCACTTTATCGTCGTCAGTTTTTGTTTAAAACAAAGGAAAAATGCTAGTCAAATTTTTTTGGTAATCTAACTGACGGACTACATGGTTTTTTTTAGTCATCATACACATCATAAGAAAAAAAAAATAAGATGATAAAGTCCCAAAGTAATAAAAGTTGCAATAAGCATTGCTTAACCTTGAAGATCGATACGGCTGTTATTAAAACGCAAAACGGTAAAAAAAAAAAAATGTTACCATTAAAGAAAAAATAATAAAAGTAGAAGAAAAATAAGAAAGTTATAAAGTCATAATCTAACGTAACCTTGAAGCTCGATATGGCTGTTATTAATTTGCAAAACGGTATAGGTATCAAATCAATATTCACCTGCCATTTCTCACAGCCACTATCAATTTGTATAGCAAACAGACCCATACCCCACCACCCATGGACGCCGAGAGGATTGTGCAAAAGGATGCAATTCCTGACTTATAAAACATACCAAACACACAAAAAATATCAAATAAAAAAAGTTAAAAAAAAAAACAAAAAACTTGACTGCTTAAAAAGCGAACTAAAAAGACGTAAACAAGCACAAAATCATGCTGTGCAGTCGGAGGATACATATTCACGAGCTGGCTGACCAAAACCAGATGTATCCTCCGCCTGCACAGCATGATACCGTCCTTGTTCACATTAAAATCGCAGGGTTAAGACGAATCGATTGACGTAAGATCCATCAAAATCGGCCAACGCGTTTGGTCTCTAGAACGCCACATAGGGACAAACATACATAGACTGATAAACACATTACCCTCCTTCGGCAGTCGGGTAAAAAGTCTCACATATAGCATATCCGAGTCGAGTTGTTAAAATTTTCGAGCACGCTTCGCTCGATCTTGCGCCCTTATTTTCACTTGTATACTTGACTGCATAAGTCGACAAAGTTATTCAATCTCTGTACAAATATGCAAAAGAAAAAACATATAGGAAACCGGCATGTCCTAGAACCAAAAATTCGAAGACGTGTGACATTCACCAACCCACACTGGGCCAGCGTGGTGAATTAAGGCCTATTACCTGTTTCACAGAGAGCCTGTTTCTCTGCTGCTCCCAGCAGTGGGAACATTATAAGGCTGATTTGATGTGAAAATATATAGAGGCGGGACTCTGAAGATGTACCCCCAGAATATTCCTGCCGGCGTCCACATCATCATAATCATTTCAGCCAAAATAAGTCCACTGCTGTACATAGACCCTCACCAAGTGTCCCCACATCGGCCAGTTCTGTGCATCCTGCATCCACCGGCTTCCATCAAACCAACCTTAATCAAGTCATCGGACCACCGGCGCCCATGATCCATACTAATCTTTACAGTTTGCGAAAAAATTAAAAAAACTTAACCCCCTCTTAACAAAGGGTAGTGACAATTATAAGCGTCTGCCACGCCATCTGTTGGCGAACTTGTGTATTGTGTTCGGTTCGGCTATCATCGGCCAATATCGGGAATGTTCGGAATACGTAACTTCCATTACAAAAGCTAAAATTATTGTATGATAAATGCTATTAGAGACGCGAAAGTTTGAGGATGAATATTATCACTCAAAACTACTGGTCGGATTTTGATAGAACTGTACTATAATATAGCTTAATATCAGAATAATAGATGCCTATTTTCTTCTTCTTCTTCTATACCAATATTATAAAGAGGAAAGATTTTTTTGTTTGTTTGTTTGTACCGAATAGGCTCTGAAACTACTGGACCTATTTTAAAAATACTTTCACCTATAGAAAGCTACATTATTCCCGAGTAACATAGGCTATACTTTGACGGGAGCGAAGCCGTGGGGGTCAGCTAGTCTTCTTAAATATAAAAATCAATTGCTGTTCGTTAGTCTCGCTAAAACTCAAAAACGGCTGGACCGATTTGAATAATTATTTTATTGTTTTGTTCGCTAGACTACAGGGAAGATTTAAAAACATTACAAAATAGGAAGGTCGCAGGTATGCTGGAAGAGATTTATATAGAAATAAGCATCACGTATGTACCTATTGTTCTATTTCTTCTTCTTATCTGTATATTATGTGTGTGTGCATGTGCAAATGGTTAAATAAATAAATAAGGTCGGTAGAGTAGGTAGGTAGGTAAGTGGGTTAGGGTAGGTTGCAAAGTCACCGGGGACAAATAGTAATTTATAAAGATGTGGTATGAACTACTAATTCCACACAGGAGAAGCCGCAAGCAGCGTTGTATTACAGACACCGGACAGGTGAAACTAAAAAAACCTTCTTAATTCTTTATTGTACACCAAAAACAACATTACATACAGTGTGATAATACAGTACATGTACAAAGGTAAAAGGCTTAACTCAATGTTGAGTTCTCTTACAGCAAACCCTATGGTGACAGAGAAAATTCAATCTTGTATAAAAAGAACTTGTAATAAATATTCCAAATAAAAAAAAAATCGTCTTATAGCTTACCATGCATTGTCATTCAAAACAAACGCGTACGCACAATTTCAGCTTCATCGGTTGGGGATAACTGTTTTAAAATTCAGTTGCAAGCTTTAACACACATACTTACTAACGAACGAATTAACAAGGAAAGTAATTAAAAGTTTGTTAAAAGACAGCCACAAAACGCCTAGCGAAGAATTGGCGCAACACACTCCCCCAGCAACACGTCAATTTCAAATCTTCCTTTACTTAAAAGCCAGGTATCCAAAACCGGTTTCTTTCCTGGCAAAAAAATCGTCTGGCAGCAGTCTGGTTGACGGGGTCAATGCACGAGCTAGCCGAAAGCCTTGAACTTTACTATCTAAGATCACGAAGGCAAGCCGAAGAATTACGAAGTGCAATTCTTTCAACTTAGAGTTATTAGATTCTGCCAACGGTCGGAAATTATCCCAAGGGAACGGTCTCCCGAGATAAAAAATATTTAATGATCTTATTCAAGTTGCAATCTATCTGTATTGCAAAATTGATTCACCGGTTCATATTACTATTGTAATAAACAGACAGAGCTACTTTCATTTTAAACCCGACTGCCGAAGGAGGGTAATGTGTTTATCAGTCTATGTATGTATGTATGTATATTTTTTCCTATGTGGCGTTCTAGAGACCCAACGCGTTGACCGATTTTGATGATTCTTACGTCAATCGATTCGTCTTAACCCTGCAAGTGTCACTGGCTACATTAAAATTGGAAAATACAAAAATGGCGGCTTTTGGGTGCCATATTGTGGGGGACCAAATTTTCTTCCAAACCCTCCTCCTGTGGGGTAAGAAAATAAAGGGTTTTAAGAGGTGATTTCAAAAATACACTTATATGTTTCAATGTCCTTAATTTGTTCGACCCAAAACCTATAGGTTACTTCCGGTTGACCTAGAATTGTCAATTTTGATTAAAAGCAAAGTCTTACACAAAATAAGCACAAATAAAGGGAAAATTCCGAAAAATAAAATAAGTAGAAAATTAAGGCAAATTTTGATATTTCCATGTTTTCGGGAAAATCTAAATTTGCTTATATATTTTTATCGTGTCGACTCAGGACCTTGATTTTACTACTATAGACCTCAGTATCTGGTATAAATTTCAACTTGCTAGGTCCATGCTTTCCTGAGAAATCGGTGGTGACACACGCACAGACGTACAAGAGAGTGATCTTATAACGGTTCCTTTTTTATCTTTTGAGTTAAGGAACTCTAAAAATACTAAGTAATAGTAAAACGCTTGTAAATCGTTAACTAGTGGACATTAGTACTCGGGATGAAGACAGATCGAGCTTTAGAAAGAGACGACACACTTGAGTGAAAGATATTAAACATTAACACGGCAAAATATTTCTTAAAAAAATCTCGTAGACAATTTAATACGCTTCGTAGTAGTAATTTTGCTACGAGCTACGACATTCACAAAAATATACTTTTGACTGACTTTTCTTGACTAGTCTAGTCTCGTGTCTCGGTCTTGTGGTCACAGAAGCTTTTTCTAAACATAAGGTCACAAATGTCTTCGAATTTTTAGTTCTAGGATATGCCAGTATCCGCACGAGGTTTTCCTTCACCGTTTTGAGAGCAGTGGTGATGAAATAAATTACGCGAAGTAATGCGTCTTCTCGTCCGACTTACCGAAGTGTCAAGACGAAAGTCTATGACCAGTGTGTGTTGCCAGTGATGACATATGGCTCAGAGAGCCGTGGTCGCTCACAATGGGCCTCATCAGATAGCTTACAGTCACCCAAAGGGCAATGGAGAGAGGGCTATGCTTGGAGTATCCTTGTGTGATCGAATCAGAAATGTAGAGATCCGTAAGAGTACCAGGGTTACCGACATAGCCCGAAGAATTGCCAAACTTTAGTGGCAGTGGGCAGGGCACATTGCTTGCAGAACGGATGGCCGATGGGAGAAAAGTTCTGTAGTAGCGACCGCGAACTGGAAGACCGGGAGTCCGGGACCAACCGGGCGAGCACGGCCTCTGTGATAGGCTTGCATTTTATCACGGTTTTTGCTCCCAAACTGTGATAAAAAATGTGTGACTCAAGCCTGTCTCAATAGTAATCCCTAGACTCGCATTTGGTCCATTGTGCGTGTGGTTTCCGGCTAAAGTAGCCAGTTTAGCTCCGTCCAAAAGCACAGAAGCTTCTTGGTGGCTTCGCGGAGCGACCTCACCCTTCCGAGGATTTCTTCACGTTGACTCCAGGATGACGTAGGCGGATGATTCCTCGGCGTTAAAACAGCCCCTGCAAAGTGGGCTGTCTCTAGCGCCTATGTTAAAAAGATTGTTAAGAGGGCTATGATCCGTAATATTTCCTATAATTATTCTGAGGTTATTTCTACTTAGGCTAAGAAGCTTTTTCGTGGGTTACATATTCCATTCGGTAAGGCCGTTCTTGACTGTCTAGAGTCTGTGGCCCGTGACCATCTCTTGTATTTTTTTTTTTTTGTTACTTTGTATAGGCCTGTGTTTGACCACAATCTCACCGTGGTCAGTGATGATGTGGCCGATGGTGGTAAGCACACAAAGCCTAGAAGGGAACTGGCTCTCAAGTGCTGCTGTCGGAACACACCGGAAGGTGCTTGGCGACAGATTTTCAACTTGAGGGTGGTTGCCAGCCAGGCGGGTACTACAAAGTACCCTACCACCGTGCTATGGTTTCCTCACGATGTTTTCCTTCACCGAAAGCTCAAGCTCATTGTAGGATTCGAACCCGCGACCTTCGTCTCGGTATCCGACGTCACTACCACTGAGCTATCATCGCCTTAAAATGTCATCTGTTATGCAGATCAGTTTATCTTTGGCGGATCCATGCACGAATTTGTGAGAAAGGTAGAGGGAGAAGTGGGTACAGGCCTAGCACTACATTATATTACATTAAAATTTTAACTATAAATGATAGTAAACACTATATATATCAACGAGTACTATTTCTTATCAGAATTGGTGTTAATGGTCGATCCGCCGACAATTTATCAACTGCTCGTCGGCCAATAGACGCGGGTTACATTATCTATGTTTAAATAGTAAATAGTTCAGTGATAACGAATCTATGAGTGCAGTAGCGTATTTACTTTAACTGGAAATTGAATGGTTTAAATTTTAACGGCTGCGGGATTGGTTAACTAGAGGAGCTCGTGACTGAACTTAATATTTTCTTTAACGCCTATCGACTTTAAAATAGGAGAGAGCTAGGCATTTTTTGTTTCGAAATCAAAATTCAAAATCAATTATTTCAGTTAGGCTACTGAATAGCACTAAAGAATGTCAAAAATTTTGTGCAAATAAATTAAAAAGCTCTTTTAGAAAAAAATAAACTAACTTCCAAAACAAAACATTAAAAAGCGAAAAATAACTTTATTTTCGGAAGTCAGTATCTTTGGTACCTATTTACCCGACTGCCGAAAGAGGGTAATGTGTTTATCAGTCTATATGTATGTATGTATGTTTGTTCCTATGTGGCGTTCTAGAGACCAATCGCGTTGGCCGATTTTGATGATTCTTAAGTCAATCGATTCGTCTTAACCCTGCGAGTGTCACTGGCTGGATTTTGGGCGCCATTTTGTGGTGGAAAAAAATTTTTTTTTTCTTATCAACCCATCGTGTGGATATCAAAATAAAGGGTTTTAAGAGGTGATTTCAAAAATATGTAACACTTATATGTGTAAATGTACCTAAATCAAAAAAAAAAAAAGTTGTAAATAAAAAAAGTCAGTCGGGTTTTTTGAGTTTTTTAATTATCTTTTGTTTCTTTCGTTTTTGACACCGACTTCCTAAAAGTAAGTTATTCTTCGCTTTGTAGTGTTTCGTTTTCTCTATTACTTGTTCTGATAACTCTCTTATTAATTTTGATACATTCTATTATCATTAAAATACGCATTATTAAGGATAACTTAAAACCAGCTCATCAGATCTTGATTAAATGGCACCACATGAGAGGCACCAGATTTCAAATAAAATTAGGAAAAACAAAATCGGTTCATAATTGGCGGAGTACAGAGGCAGAGACATAACCGGTGAAATGAGAGTGTACCAAGGTGAACTGTACACATCTGCGTACCCCTTTAGAGCGTAATGACGTGATGGTGATATAATCAATAAACAGACATGCGATTGCAGCAATCCCGAGAGATTTGCTGTTATTAATTGAAGAGTTCTGTTGTATATTTCCGAAGTTCTTCATCAGATCTTCACCAAATTAAAATGGGACAAAAAACTATTTCAAACTAAAATATAATTTTTAAAATCGGTCCAGGATTGGTGGAGAAATGAACATACACAAAAAAAAGCATATGGTCATGTCATGCGGAGGGAATGAGGGATGAAACGCATGTTACTAAAAGAGTTATTATGAATACAAATGTGGAATGGATAGAGAGGCAGGGAACTGCCAAATAAAAGATGGATGGACTGTGTGAGGAGTGATATGAAAGAAAAGGGAGTCAGTGATAGCGTGACGGGGACAGGACGGTATGGAAGAAGAAAATGTGTTGCGCCGACCACAAGTAACATGGGACAAGGGCAGGCAGATGATGATGAAACATACAGTCGAACATAAAACCTCCGCTTTGGCAAGTCGGTTAAAAATACAATGACAATCAGAGGGATACACATAGCTTTTAAAATCACCATATTAAACTACGAGTATGCTAAATCATATTCAAACATATATATATTTTGATTTAATCATAATTTTGACATTATTAACACGCTGACTCACTTCAACAAAATCCTAAACTTCCTTCTAATAATATATTATTAATAGCGCCGTAGACATAATAATAATATACGCCAAAATAACCGGAAATGAGGTAGACATCACAGATATCATGCCTTACATTCACTATTATTAATTCTGGGCAAAATGTGTCGGTTCCACGAATTGTGGGCATGTCGGGGGATTATAACATAGTGGGCATGCGATAATCTTGCTACTTATTATGGTAACTGTTACGACTGTTAATAGTTTATTACAATAACTAGCGTCCCGCCCCGGTTTAGCCCGGGAAAAAATATACAAAAATCTTCCTCGTTTATCTCTCTTTCTATTAGTGCAAACCGTATCAAAATCCGTTGCGTGGTTTAGGAGATGGTAGCGGATATACAGACGGAAAGCGACTTTGTTTTATATTATTTAGTGATTACATGAAGTGTTGGGCCGGCAATATTAGTCGTAGAACCGATGATCGTAGGGGGAGCTGGATGAGAATAGCCGAAGATCGAAACACTGGGTGCACCTTCGGCGCAGTGGTTGAGCGATTGACTGCTGCGCTGCGTGTCGCGGGTTCGATTCCCGCACGGAACTAATATTTGTATGACCTACAGACAGTTGTTCTGGGTGTTCTGTATGTGAGTTTATATGTTTGTGAATTCCTAATGTGGGGCAAAGATATAATATACAAATTAAAAAAACCGGCAAAGTGCGAGTCGGACTCGCGCACGAAGGGTTCCGTACCATTATCGCAAAAAACGGCAATAAAATCACGTTTGTTGTAAGGTAGCCCAACTTAAATATATATTTTATTCTGTTTTTAGATTTTTTGTTATAGCGGCAACAGAAATACATCATCTGTGAAATTTCAGCTGTCTAGCTGTCACGGTTCATGAGATACAGCCTGGTGACAGACGGACAGACAGACAGACGGATCGTGGAGTCTTAGTAATAGGGTCCCGTTTTTACCATTTGGGTACGAAACCCTAAAAAAATGGTAGACATAGTCCATTGACAGCCTGCTTGGTTTCAAAATATATCAAAAAAAAAAAAAAAAAAAATATTCTATATATATTTTGATACCTTATAGTATAAGGTATCAAAATATATACAAAAATAATTCTCTAATGTTACATTTTTAATACTGTTCTAACATTTTATTTTGTCTCATTTCAGGCTTTTTGAAGACTGGAGCACACAGGAGATATCGAAACGTAGACTGATCGTGGGCACTTCATGAAGAATTAGGACAGCTTTTTTTTTCTAGGTAAATCCTTTTTTGATTTCTATGGTATTTTTATTAGAGCTGTGTAATTAGACTAACGCCAGATTTCTGAATTAAGCATTTGAAGTTGAATATTTCTCGTACTGTATTTTAGCCAGAAAACCTATCAAAATTTGGCACTAAATTTGGGTTTGACACGTTCTTAACGTTAAGCGCTCAAATCAGAAAACGGCCCTAAGTGGTACATCTAGATATTATTCTAAAACAAAACAAGTCTCTCAAGTAAAATTTAAAAACGACACAAATACTGAACTAAACTACATAATTTATCTATTACTAAATCCGCTTCGATCAACAATCCATCTAAACACGTAATTATTATAATAACACAATATCTTGCGAAAATACCCCGATACAAAGACTAAAATACGCATAACTTTTAAACATGGCTAAGAACACTCTCGATTAAGTCAATCAAATCAAAATCGGTTCATCCGTTTAGGAGCTATGATGCCACAGACAGATACACTAAGACACAGATACACACGTCAAACTTGTATCAACCCACTTTTTCTTATAATTGTCATAATTTTTGCGTTGAGCGAGTTGATGAGTCGATGTCAAATTACAAAAGTACCAGGCTCCCAAAGCCCGTAGGAGTAAGTTGGAGGTAGCAACCAGCGAGTCGATGGGGGGCTATGTCTAGACACCCCCTCGCGAACCTCACCCCCCTGTCGTCTAGACATTCGCTAGACACCCCCCTCCCCGCGGTTTCACCTGCGGGGCATTTTGGGTTTCAAATAATCTGTCTTTGAGAAATTGTTTTGAGTAATTATGTCAAGATGGTATTAGCTATTTAGAAATATAACTAAAAAACCTGCAAATGAAATAAGCAAGCTTGCTCCATCGGTGACCACAAATCATTGCTTACTATCTGGTGAGATAGTGGTCAAACGCGCGCCATTCAATAATAAAAAAAACGGGCAAGTGCGAGTCGGACTCGCGCACGAAGGGTTCCATACAATTATCGCAAAAAACGGCAAAAATATCACGCTGGTTGTATGGGAGCCCCACTTTACTTTATTCTGTTTTTAGTATTTGTTGTTATAGCGGCAACAGAAATACATCATCTGTGAAAATTTCAACTGTCTAGCTATCACGGTTCATGAGATACAGCCTGGTGATAGACAGACAGACGGACCGCGGAGTCTTAGTAATAGGGTCCCGTTTTTACCCTTTGAGTACGGAACCCTAAAAATGACACTGGAAATCTTAATTATAAACCGTACATACTTCAAAACAGTAATTTCTGTAATTACTGTACCTGATGATTACGGTACAAGCTAAATATTATCGTAAAAATTGCAAAATATAAAATGGAATCCCCTACATACAACAGGTGGTATAAGCTTCCTTACGCCAAATTTTTAAAAATAATAAAAAAACGCACGTATCGTGAGAAAACACGACAGATGTTTCGCGCCGCGCAAAATAAAAAACGCAAAAAAACCGGTGACTTTTTTCGGTAAAATACGTAAAATGTTTTATAATTTTTTTGTGAGATTAGTTCGGTTTTGTTTGTGAGGGATGATTGAAGTATTAACGGTAAAATGTAGGAAGTTAATGTTTTGATTTAAGAAACGGTTGTATTTCTTTTTTTCTTTTCTTGATTGGTGATGTCGGTTTATGGTTTATGGTCAGCTGATGTCTTTTCTTTGTATTTTTTTTTTATTTTGACTTTAGTTATACCTTGATTTGTTAAGAATTTTATAGAGGGGTGTTTTATTGGACTTATAGTCGATGATAAATTATGATTGGACATCAAAGTAGTAAATTTTTTTATAATGAATCTTTAAACAAGATTTTTCATATAATTTATCGTTAAATTCTTGCTTGGGTATAACATTTTGGCACTGTTTAGTACAGTTAACCTCGACTTTCCAAAAAGGAGGAGGTTCTATGTTCGACTTTATTTTTTTGTTTCTGTACACCGATTTCTACGTCAATTGTGGACCGATTATGAAAATTCTTTTTTGTTTGAAAGAGTATGTTCCGAAATTGGCCGCATTTTAATTTGGTAAAGAACTAATGAAGGACTTTGTTGATATACTATAGAACTCTTAAATAAATGACGGGAAATCTCTCGGGATTACTGCAATCGCATGTCTATATGTTGTTCATTTATACCATTTCATAACATAACATCACGCCAGTACGCTCTAAAGGGGTACGCAGATGTGTACAGTTCACCTTGGTATACTCTCATTTCACCGGTTATGTTCAAGTTTCATGGTATTCGGGTAATCTATTCCGGCATTTTAGGTACCATAATTGAAATATAAAAAAAAAACTTTTTTTCAAAAAAGTACTACCGACTACAAACAAACAAACTTTTTTTTTGGAAGTCGGTGTCCATTACGAAAAAAAATAGTACCTGCCAAAGATACCGACTTCCGAAAAGAAAGTTATTTTTCATTTGTAGTTTTTTTATTTGGAAGTCGGTACTGTATTTTTTTGTAAAAAGGTTTTTTTTTTTCTATTAAGATTTGTGATGGTCATTCAAAATTAATTATAATTTATAGTGTTATCATTACCGAATATGGAATGTCAATTTAATCAGTTCGACATAAACATTAAAATGTATTGTAATACAGAAATGATAATTTTGACAAATTAACATTGTACAGAAGTGTTCATGTTGAATATTATTATTTTATACTGTTGCCACGGGCACCCAACGCGAAAAAAGAAAATTCAGTTCAAATAAATTGCACTAGATGGCGTTGTAGCGGCACCGACGCCGCCACTTACAAGCTAATGACATGACGTCACACAAATCCTGCATCGCGCAAGCAAAGTTTTCGGCGCGATTTGAACGTATACAACAGTCCGACGATAACCGTTGGGCAGTTGCCCGGACCAGACACAACACCCGTCTGGTCGGAGGATCCTCCCTTTTCTATGGAGGTTTGTGGGACTTTACACCCTGTTCCACATGCCCCCAAAGCGTGATAAGCTTCGATTTATTTTTGAATATTGTGAAATATTAAGATTTTCTAGAGACAATCTGAAGAAATGTATGTTCTTGTATAATTACCTCTCCTAAGCACAAAATTAAGGGCACTTAATTCACATTTCAAATATAATTTTCATTTGAAACTGATTCCAATAGATGGCGCGTTTTTAAATTTCTGAGGCATCCACACGATGACGGATCCCCGCAACCTTCTTCTTCATCTTCATCAGCCTATTAATGTTCCCACTGCTGGGACACAGGCCACCTCTCTGTGAGAGGGAATGGGCCTTAATCCACCACGCGGGCCCAGTGCGGGTTGGTGGATGTCACATGTCTTCGAAATTTTTCTTGGACATGTTTCCACACGATTTTTTCCTTCACCGTTTTTAGAAAAGTGGTGATGAAATAATTTAACTCAAAGTAAAGCGCCTGCCTGGGTTCGAACCCACGACCTTCGACACGTAAGTCGAGGCCGTTACCACTAGGCCACCACTGCTATTACCCCGCAACCTTCACCCTTTATTTTAATAACTTATTATTAAAATAAATTGTTTGAAATTTTATATGTCATCTTTCTGATTTCCAGGTCCTGGGATGGAAGACCGCTGATGGGGCTGACTGGGTCATAATGAAGGGCATCATATGGGCTTGTATTGAAAGTAGTAGAAGCAGAAGATAGCATCCAGCTTCTGAGGGCATCTTGTTGGTCTATTATGTATTTTTGATGGTGTAGCGATCGCAAGTATGAGTCCTGCAGCGTAATTGCGTAAGAGAAGTCGGCAGGGAGGAGCTCGTGGCTAAATAATAACAGCCGCACGAGTCGATCATCAAGATTAAGCAACGCTTGACGAGGTCGGTCCGTGGATGGGTGACCATTTCAACATACCGAGTTTCCTCCGTGCCTCGGAAAGCACGTTAAGCCGTTGGTCCCGGATGTCATTTGAAGACCTTTGACAGTCGTTACTGGTAGTCAGAACCTTGAGATCTGTTACTGAGTTGTGGAGGTCAGATAGGCAGTCGCTCCATGTAAAACACTGGTACTCAGCTGAATCCGATAAGACTGGAAGCCGACCCCAATATTGTTGGGAAAAGGCTAGGCAGATTGAAGTCGGCAGGGAATATGGTTCTATGAAAGATTATGACAAATTCTCATTAAATAATTAGGTATTGCGAAATATTTTTGAACTCATTCGAAAGGAGTATCTTCACCAGTGAAATGTCCAATAATTTTTGGCAATACCGTACAAATTTAAAAGGAATTTGTTGTCTAAGCAGTCGGGTATTTTGAATATATATATTAGGTGTTATATATGTTTGAAATCACCTCTTAAAACCCTTTATTTTGAGACCCCACACGATAGGTTTGGAAGGAAAAAAATATTGGTACCCCACAATATAGCGTCCAAAATCCGCAATTTCTATTTTCCAATTTTAATGTAGCCAGTGACACTCGCAAGGTGACGAATCGATTGACGTAAGAATCATCAAAATCGGTTCACGTAGTAAAAAATTTTGATACAACAATCATAAAAAGAAAAACAGTCGAATTGAGAACCTCCTCCATTTTGAAGTCGGTTAAAAAAGAATACTAGACAAAGTATAGAGCCAGACTCAGAAATTTGGATCGTTTCTGCCTATTCCTTTCTACCAACTCCAAAAAGGAGGAGGTACTCAATTTGACTGTATGTTCTTGTATCTTTGTTAAGCGATTACTCTGCCAATTATGAACCAATTCTGACGATTTTTTTTAATTAGAAAGTCAACTTCCAAAACAAAAAACTACAAAGCGAAAAATTTTTTTTTTTTCGGAAGTCGGTGTCTTTGGTACCTATTTTTTTTCGTTTTAGACATCGATTTGCCAAAAGAAAGTATTAAACGCTATTAAGTTATTATATCGAATCTTGCAACCGAATTTTAAAGCCGTTATACTCAACCGATTAAGAGATTGCAGACAATGCACGGTCAGCTAAAAAAAAGCGTATTTAAAAAAAGTTTTTTTTTAATTGGAAAAATGTATTTAAACTGTTCTGATTTAAAATAATATTTGGAAAATTAAAAGGATACTTATTCAATTTCAGTTTGGACACTCGCGGTCAGAAATGGTTAAACACATTTTAATGACGGTTCGAAAAGGTGACATGTATTTATTTTCGTTACGCCTATGTGCTTAGACATATTCAAGAAAATATTCGAGCCCTTACCGCCGATTTTGCATTTACACAATTTAATAATTTATTCATATTTTTTTTTAAACAAGCTTTTTCGTATTCTTTGATACCCATATCATGGCAGTGCACAAAAAATAACTAGTCCGCCATCTTGGGCCGTCCACCATATTGGATTTAGAATGACGTCACTTATCTAACCATGCATTGTCATCCAAACTAAACGGATATGCAAAATTTCATAAGGTGTAATGATATTTATGTTATTCCTAAATGATTTGGTTCTTTGAAACATTAAATAATACATATTACTTTATATTATGTTTGTTTTATAAAGTTATATATATGTTTCGTAAAAAGGGTTTATTACATAGATAAAAGTATATACAATGTATAAAATAATTAACTAATACAACAAATATATACACTTAAAACAAAAACTACTCACTAACTAAACCTAAAAATATACTAAACTAAAATATGGCGTCGAAAAACTCCTCCACATCGTTGTCCACTGGTAATGTGCCCAAAAGACTGCCAGCATTGCCATTGTTTCATATTATATTATGAAGTTCCAAATCTTTAACTAATTTATTATTTTTTTAATCTCCTTTTTTAGCACAGATCTTTTTACTATTTTTGTTTTTTGTAATCTTGACTTAAAAACACACGTTACAACTAATAATACCTGTCATAAATATTAGATGTTATATCCTTAGCAACAATATGGATTTAGTATTTTCACAATTTTTTTTTCTTCATTTTATAGTTTTTGGAAACGATTTTTCTGTTGTAATGTGTGCAAAAACTATTTATAAGTATTTTCTATGTATTTTTAGCACTTTGGCCCCCTCAACTGGAACCCGTAGATCCGAACTTGTGCGTTTAACCGTTGGGGAGACGCGACTGCGCGACTTTTCTGTCTCACACAGGCCCGACTTTTTTGTCGTGCTTGCGACTTTTTAGTCGTATCTGCGAGTTTTGTCGTATTTCAAGCCTCAATGCTGGTCACTTTATTTATGTTACCATTGTAATATTGATGCGAACCCACTCCTAACAATATCATTTCAAGTAATGCAAGATATATAATCTTGATGAAAATCTAAATTTGCGACAAAACAGTCGTGTGTCGTGGTGCGATCGTTTAGTCGTGAGCGTGTGCGTCCCCCACACAAGTTTGGTGATACGCGGGCGCAGTTTTGGCGGGAATTCGTCGCTCTTCGCCAGCTTTTTCTTCTTTATTTTTCTTTCACCTTTTTTATGTGCCGTGTAGTGTATTTTTGCGATCGAAATAAGAAATAAACCTTGAATTGTAGAGTTATAAGTTCATATTGCTTTGCAGCATATTCTCTGCTACCTAATTTGACGTAGGAAACTGAAAAGTTTAACGGATTAAGTGTGTTTAAAATATCAATATTTATATCGACCTTTTGTTTTCTTATTTTAATCGCATTGAAAGGGATGTATAAAACAGTGTCTCTTAACAAAAAGAGCTTACACACGCATTCATAATTATAAAAAATTGAGTCTTTGAAAAAAATAGAGCATATTTTTTTGTAAGACTCGACCTACCATAATTATACTTCATAAAAGATAGCTTGATCTCTACGACAGCTGTCAGTATCAATACAGTAACAATAGCTCTTGACTGGCTAACAATAACGTATACGTCAGTTTAACATATTATTATGTCGCAGAGATCAAGCTATCTTCTATGAAGTATATATAGGTACAGAAGCTCAAGAAACGTGACATTTGATGTCAGCAATCTTGGTTGAAATGACAGAATGTAAGGGATTCGTCACGTGACAGTTCGATAGCGTTTGATAATCCCATAATTTTTTGAAATTTTTCGAATTGCTATCGAAACGCTTTTGTTTGCGAATGTCACTTGACTTGATTTTTGTCATTAATTATTTATTTCTGACTATCTAACATAGTTGGCACATCTCTTCTAGTGTCTATTTTAGTTACTCTACACTTCATAAAAGATAGCTTGATCTCTGCGACAGCTGTCAGTATTAATACAGTAACAATAGCTCTTGACAGGGTAACAATAACGTAACAATATCGTATACGTCAGTTTGACAGCTGTCACAGAGATCAAGCTATCTTATAAGAAGTATAAGTCTCCATTTTTCAATAATTTGATAACTTTTAACTGAGAAATAAAGATGGCGCTTTGACAGCTTATGTATAGAAAATATGTCAAACGGCCATTTTTATTCCTCACTTAAAAGTTAACAGACTTGAAAAATTGGCTCATAATTGATTAAACTTTAGTTGTTGGTACACTTGATTTTTTGGTTCCCTTCGTTTGTATTTACCTACTTATTCTGGAGTTGATTTTTAGGAGACAAGACGTTCTATACAGGTGATATTCTTTCAACGAAAGCTTCGCTATAGCGTTTGGTAAAATATCAAAAATTTCATCCATATTTATATTCATAACTCTTTTAAAATCACCAATAAGATCCGTGTAAATTAAATAATTAATTTCAAAAATGTTTGAGAATCTATCTAAACCCTTGGTTTTTTTTTTAATTTGACAGCTATTTTTAAACTACTTAACTATTTTCTTTTTCAACTGTACACCATCCCTCTAGCACAGCGTAAGAAGATTTTCAAGAGAAGACTAAGAAGAGAAACTATGACGCCGTTTATTGGGTGAGGTAGTAGGTTGTATAGTACTGTATTACAACACTTGGGAGAGACTGTACGGCCTACTAACTTTCCTGGTTCACGGCATAAACATCATTGAACATGCGGCCGACGGATAAGAAAAAGAAGATTTTTCTTTGTACTTAAGATTGTTTTTTGGAGAATTGCCGAAGTATTTTGTGTATTAAATGTAACGAGGTGTTCTTAGAATATTGTTTATTTTTAGGATAAATTTTTTAGGCAAGAAAACTGCTAGGCTAAAGTAACTACCGCTGGGCTGCCTCCACACAATGGGCGCCTCGAAATTGAAGGCCCACTAAGGACTGCCAAAGACGGCAGAGAAAGACGACCATATTTTGTTAATTTTCACAATTCAACAATGATTTATTTTTCAGTTGACATTTAGACAAAACTAAACGCGACTTTCACGATGTATAGAAAACTTATCAATTAAATAAACTATATTCGTTCATTATATTTGGTTTTATTTAACCAACCACAAACAAGTAATCCGTTAACACGATATGCCTGGACAGGACTGTGACTGTATGCTGATGTCAGATTGAGTAGATATTCTGAGATGAAGTATAGAAATGTACTTTTTACCTTAAAAGTACCTAGTTACCTTTCTAAGAGTTCCTCTATTCACCGTTCTGCTCTCTATCATCAAGCCCTTGTTGCGAACTGCTAAGAGTAATATAGATAGTTCAAACATCTTTGCGCGCGGCGCTATGTGTGGGTGGTTGTTTGCACTGCCGCGTCATTGCCACACAAAGCTGTGTATTTACAAGCACAGCGCACGCACACATGGCGCCGCGCGCAAAGATGAGTTGAACTACATATACCCATCTGGACTATTCAAATGGGCTCAAACATGATGGCTACAGTAGTAGGAGTGTATGAAAAATAACTTTTCTATATTTCTCGTCTGAAGGAATACTTAAGGCTTTATATATTTATTTGTTAGTGATCGAAAATCGAAGAAGGCATATGTCCAGTAGTGAATATCTTTCGGCTGCAATAGTACACAAAAAAATGCAAAGTATACAATTTTATTTACACTATACTCTGGCCAAGATGAAGTTACAATATTTACTAACAAACCACTGACAGCTGAATCAGTTGACAGCAGGGGTGACAATTTCGTTTGGGTCGCAGATAAATTTGAAAGAGAATACGATAAGATATATATTTATTTCTGAGTGAATATTAGTATAGATAATAGAGGTCCTAATACGCTTCCCTGAGGAACACCACAACTATTTATTTTTAACTCTGAACTGTATGTTTTGTTTGTGTTATTGTAAATTTTTGATACACTGTCCTTTGATGGCGACTCGATAAATAACTTTTAAGCCAGTCATACGCCATGCCTCTTATGCCGTGTTTCTCCATTTTGCAAAGTAGGCGATTATGTGGAACAAAATCCAATGCTTTGCTCATATCTAAAAACACTGACAATACAGGCATTTTGATATTGAGGGCTTCAGATATCAGTTTGACCAAAGTAGTATTATATTATCAAATCAAATCAAATGTTTTTTATTTCACATAGGCCTACATGGGCACTTATAAAACGTCGACAAAAGGCGCACGGTTCGGGTTGGTCGTTTCCTGTGGAGAAGAACCGGCAAGAAACTCCACGGTTACTCTTTTAAAAAAATTGGTTTGTTTTTACAATATTTCCATGTTACAGTATTAGTGCTTAGATATGGGGGGACAACGTAGGCCTGACAATAAGTCGTAAGAAACTAAAAAAAAATTGTATAAACGAGAGATTTAACAAATGTTAACAAGCGTCTAGAAATCTAGAAGGCCTACAATGTTCACACATTCACAAAATAATCAGTAAAAGAATCTATACAAAGGAAAAAATAAATAAAAATATATAACAAGACTAAATTTAACATGTGGCACAAATGTTGTTATCAGTGCTGTAACTATTCATAGCAAAGGGCTATAAAGATTATTGAAATCATTGTAAAAAGTCTAATTAAAAGAAGGAAAAAAAGTAAAAATGAGATTGAGAATAGTTAGAGACATCCACATATTTGTGCCGTTTTTGAGTTACCAGGGAAGCCGCATGCGCAGAAGGAGCTAAAATTTTCATCTTCAACGTAGTCCTTGATTTTGTAATATGCTTTTTTAATAAGGACACGTTTGATGTAGTTTTTGAACTTTCCATCGGTCAATTCTATAACTGGCTTTGGCAACTTGTTATAAAAGCGTGTACTGTTTATAAGAAAAGACTTGCTAGTTTTCGTTAATCTGAATTTGGGTATTACAATTTCATGCTTACTGCGTGTATTTAAATTATGGAAATCGCTTCTAGTTTTGAAAAGCCCTCGATTTTTGCGGACATACAAAATACATTCCAATATATAAAGAGAAGGTAGAGTCAGTATATCGATCTCTTTAAATTTTTCTCTGAGGGACTCTCGTGGACTCATTTTATAGATTGCGCGGATTGCCCTCTTTTGTAAGATGAAAATTGAGTCAACGTCTGCTGCTGATCCCCACAGCAGAATGCCATAAGACATAATACTGTGGAAATAAGCATAGTATACTAACCTAGCTGTGGCTACATCGGTTAACTGCCTTATTTTCCTTACTGCATATGCAGCTGAACTTAACCGACCCGAAAGAGTTCTAATGTGCGCGCCCCACTGCAATTTTGAATCGATAGTAATCCCTAAGAATACAGTTTCCTTTATAACTTCAAGATTTTTGCCGTCAAGATTTAAATTTAGGTCACGTTGTGGTACATTTGGTAAAGAGAACTTCAGACATTTTGTTTTTTTCGCATTCAGTAAAAGATTGTTAGCTGCGAACCATTTAGAGAGAACAATTAGACTTTCGTTGACATGTAAGACATCCGTATCTTTCCTATCTATTTTAAAAATTAGCGAAGTATCATCAGCAAATAGAATTTTATCCGATAATTTGGCCATCATAAAAGGGAGATCATTAATGTAAACAAGAAAAAGGAAAGGGCCGAGAATTGAACCTTGGGGCACGTCCATCTTGACTAGAGACCCAGAGGACGTCGCCCCATTAACATTTACTTTTTGCTGTCTGTTTGATAAATAGGAAAGCACAAGATCAGCAGATTTTCCTCGAATTCCGTAGTGGTGTAATTTACAGATCAGTGTGTTGTGGTCGACGCAGTCGAACGCTTTTGAGAGATCACAGAAAATGCCAATGGCATCCTGGGACTTCTCCCAAGATTCCAAGATGTGGCTGATGAGTATTACTCCCGCGTCCGTTATCGACCTACCTTTCGTGAAACCAAACTGTTGACTATGCAGGATCTTATTTGAATTGAAGTGAGACAAATATAACAACCTTATTGGCAGTTATATGTTTGAGCCGTTTGGGGTTGAGACATTAGGTCCATGGGGTCCGAGTGCTCATCGAGTTTTTCGAGACATAAGTAAACGGTTAGTCGACTGTTCGCGTGACCAGAGGGCTGGCCTTTTCTTCAGCCAGAGAATCAGCATTGCCATTCAACGTGGCAATGCTGCCAGCGTTCTGGGCACGTTTCCCATTGACATCGATGTGGAAGAATTTTTTGATGCGCTATGAGTCCTTTTCCCTCTCCCTTTTGTATGTAAGTTTGTTTTGTTATTAGTCATAAGATTAGGAATAGTCAGTTGTACATATTAAAAATCTATTATCTAATTACAAACATTTCTAGTGAGACAACATCTTTGCCAGCATGATTTTTTCATAGATTTTACTCAAAGCTGGAAGCACGGATATAGGCCTATAATTATAGGGATCACTCTTACAGCCTGATTTGAAAATTGGTACTACTTTACTGTGTTTCATTAAGTCAGGAAAAGTGCCGCTGTCCAAACATTGATTGAATATGCCTGTTAGGACAGAAGCGATTGAATCAATAATATCTCCAAGAACCCTAACGGATATCCCCCACAAGTCTTCAGTATTTTTTTTTAATATTATTATATATTTATATTATCTGTGACCAAAGTAAAAAAAGCTGGAGAAGTTGAACTATTCTTCCTAAAACCAAATTGGTTCGCAGTAAGGATGCTGTTTTTGTTTAAAAAGTCACTTATTTTCTCCTACATTGCCTTTTCAAAAATCTTTGATGGGATAGGGATCAATATAATGGGTATATAAAATGTAATGGAATGATTAATAATAGATAATAATGCAGCTACCGCTGCACTGACTCAAGGAATTGATGGAACACAGGTGGGTTTTAGTCTGTAAAAGTCTGACACGTCCTGCCGCTTCACCCAGAGCGGGAGAAGTCATTGGATTATTTACCGTGACAATTTTAGGTTCACTCTAATCATCTAGTCCAATGACATTGAGAATATGTTATGTTCTCAAACTATATTTCATCTGTAGGTACTAAGTCAGTGAAATCGATGTACAACAGGATACAACATTATAATTAGAATTAGAATTCGTTTAATTTTTCGAAAACTCATTGATTCTCCTGATGTCTGAACTCTGAAGAAGTCGCCGAGGTAGAATAAAAAGTCCAGAGATACGCCCACGAAGACAGGTACACTGCCCACTGCATTTTTCTGCAAGTCTGCATGATTTGTAACCCAGGGGAAGTCGATTCTAACTTAAAGGCAGCTGTGAAGTTCGATTTTTATTGCGCAGTACCCCACTCCTCACCCCCCGCTGTTACATGCAACTACTGCGTAGCGATTCGCCCTGTGTTCCGAGTCATCATTAAGATTGAATCTAGCTGTACTTATAACTTTATTCTTATTATGCAGGTACCAACTTACTGCTATTACCAGTGCATCGTGAAGTTTTGTTTCAAACAAAGCAGATTTCCAATATAATATTTGAGAATTAGGTAAGGGGTGGGAAATCATCCAGTGACTTCTCCCGCTCTGGGTGAAGAGGGAGGGCGTGTCAGACTTTTACTGACTAAAACCCACCCGTGTTCCTTCAGTTGTTAGTGCCAGGGCCGTGGTAACTCTCTTTAAAATTTATCCGCGACTCAGACAGGCATCAGCACTAGCGGACCCCGTCAGTTGTTGCTGACATCTCTTTGAGGCGCGAGTGGAACACTACGCTCCGTCGACTCGGGCCTGGTCCTTATCGGACGACGAGCTTCCTATTACTCGCCGTCGACAAACCCGCGCCTACGGTGGCCGGGAATCGGCTTGCGAATCCCGGCAAACAAAGCAGATTGCTAATATAAAATTTGAGAATTATGTTTCGTGGACCACTCCAGGCTAAATAGTAGATAACAGCCACTTGGGCCGATTTCAACGAACGACCTTGGCAAGCTTTGCTTAAAGCTTGCCAAGGTCGGTCCGTGGATGGGTGACCATCGTAGTTTACTGAGGTTCCTCCGTGCCTCGGAAAGTACGTTGACCTTTTTTTTTGGGTCAATCCCACCGCACTACTCCCAAACCAGTGCAACTCCTGAAAGTCAGAATTAACAGTGGCGACCACCAGAAAAGCGCCTTGGCAATAAAATTCGACGAAGTCCTGGAGAATGAATTTAACTGTCTTGGATCCCGCAACGAAATTAATCAGAAAAGAATAACGGAGGAGTAGGAAAAGATAAAAATTTCCACTTCCCTCCATATCAAGCAGGAGACAGAACAAACAAGGTCAATAGGCACAAAGGGTCGATTACAACTGGGATTAGCCCAGTTGCCTAGCACCACGGATAAAAGTTTAATATTAATATTAATGGGTCCTAAGATTGTGAGCTGCTATATTTGTTTCCAATAATAGGTATGGCAAAAACTCTTGAATGCACGGAAATTTGTTCTAGTTTCCACATGGTCCGTATAGTAAACAACTCCTGATGCAGCACGTTGAGCTATTGACAGTCGTTACTGCAGAGGAGTCATTAAAAATTGGACCTCTCGGATTCGTGCCACCATACGAAGCCGCAGCGGACATTTGAACGATGTCATATTCCATCCATAATGGCATAAATGGGCCTTTTAAATAAAAAATAAATTTCGTTAATATCTCACACACATCTTGTTTTATTCAATTTTAACATCGACCCGTCCTTGTTGAAAGACCCTTTATATTCAAAACTTTCCCCAAAATACGATTTAATGGGTGTTAAAAGAATTTTATGTCTTGAGCTAATTAATCTTGAAAGTTGACATAAATACTAACCTAAATAAACCATAAAGGTTGTAAGGTTGTCATTATAAGTTTTTCGAAACTACCCCCAAAATACGATTTAGCGAGTGTTAAAGTTTTTTTGATGAATCTTATTTCTTGGGTTAATAGACTTGAAACCTGAAATAAATACCAACTTAGGAAAATAATACAGGTTGTCTTTATTACTTTTTCGAAACTACCCCCAAAAGACGATTTCGGAGGTGTTAAAGTTTATTTTTGAAGAATCATTAAAGTTTGCGGGTGTTAAAGTTTACTAAGAATCTTAATGCATAGGGTTTCGTCCAGGAGAGCACTAAGAAGGAATTTTGGACAATTCAACCTTTCACCATCAGCATCATCATTTCAGCCAAAAAACGTCCACTGCTGGACATAGGCCTCCCCAAGTGTCGCCACACTGATCGGTATGGTGCGTTTCGCATCCACCGGACTCCCGCAGCCATGACCAGGTCGTCGCGCCACCTAGAGTAGAGGGAGGTTTTCCAACGCTGCGTCTTCCGGTACGCGGTCACCACTCCAGAACTATCAACATTTAAGGGGTGAAAAGGGGGAAATTTGTTTCTATGAAAAATCTTAATCCTTGGGGATACATTAAATAATCAAAATTTACATAATACGATTTTAAAACTACCCCCCTCCCAGATAGTGTTAAAAGGTGTTAAAGATTTTTTGAGGAAAGTTACTGCGCAATCTAGCAAACATAAACGAAAAATAAAAAAGAGAAGAAAAGAGTGAATAACATAATATTTGGGTTGTTACAAACTCGACGCTTAACGGGTCAGAAAGTGGTTATTAAGTTTTTAGGGAAGGATTTTACTTTGTGGCGGTTACCTAAAATTTATTAAGTTAAATAACGAATTGTCCCAAACTAATAAACCCTAGATATCTACGAGACCCCAATATTTATTGATTTAACAATAGCTTATTTTTGTTTGCCTTCATAGTTTGCACATAAGAAAGTAATCTGTAAATCACGCGAACATAGTCGCGGGCTTAGTGCTAGTTCAAGTATATTCAGACTCAATAATTTATAAGACTGCACTCCTAAGCAGCAACCATACTTGATACTTGAACTGTATAATTTTCTAGCATGACAAAAGCCATAGCTCGTGCATCAAAGAAAAGCGCAGTTTCTAACATAACACAATTCCTATCAATTACCTTTTGCTATTGATTAGATTGAGCTGTTCACGGGTGGGAATATACTACTCGAGAATCGAGATACAGTTTTGATTTAATTTGCTTCTTGCTGTTATTAAAACGTATAGTGACATCTTGTAACGAATAATTATATTAATCTAACTAGCGCCATCTAGCGACGAGTAGCTGTATCGCTTGAAGTAAAATCGTCAACCGAATAAATACATGAATTTTCTCTATCGTAGAAATAAAAAAATAGAAAATAAAATTAAAATATAGGCGTGAATTTATTCTAAAATTCCATCAAAAGTAAATAATAAACAATGAATAAAAATATTCACAGAAAACAATCAGCTGGTGTTGAGTCACGCATAAAAAAGTAAAACAATTTTTGCATTTTTGTAATGGCAGCACTGAAATTCTTCATCACAGGTTTATAATCCTTGAAGTAAAACTAAAGTATGCTTTATTGCATTGTGGAAAGGATTAAAATTGCACGAAAAATAAAGTTAGTAAGACATTTTATCGTTTGAGTAGGAAGTGGCATAAAAATAGGATTGCCAACAATCTGAGTGACGTCAGGCCATTGGAGTCATGGAGCCAGCCTTCTAAAATTACATAGGAGCTTAGGAAAATATATTTTTCCGACGTATACGCTCCATTTTAATACAATTAAATATACAATAGTGTCGATAAAAGTGTACGACGCGAGTGTTAATTGAAATAATTGTTGTAAACACGACAGTCGAAGTTAAAACCGTGTGATTTTGTTACCAAGTTACCGGAGATTTTTTTTCATATTTTGTGAGTATCTAATGTATTTTCCGCACGAAAACTGGTTATTAACGATCGATATTTACGTTATGCCGTACCAAACACGTGATGTAACGTGGATAAACGGATTAAATTTGTGTTTATAAGAACATAGGCTGTGTCATGCTAGTCGCTAAATTTAACGCTGGAAAGTATTTTTGGAATTATATTTGGCGATTTTGCGAGTGCGAGGCAGTGAAGACGTGTGAAAGTTGTTATTACGCTTCAAAAATGCTTTATAACGTGTAGCCTTGGCGTAATAAATCAATTTTATAAGCAGTGGTATCAGGTTACGCATTTTTTTAACGGTAAGGCAACAATTTATTCAGCTTTTATCTGTTTTGGTTTGCTATGTGAACTCTTTTGTGCGCGGAATGTTCGATGGAGGTTTTAATTGGATCAATTCTTATAGCATGACCTTGGATAATAGAATACGCATCGCGGTAACCGTGTTTTACTTGCGACGAACACGGCAATATTTTTTTTTACGATCGTGGGTTACCAGTTGCGAAATTTTCGTTGTCCTAGTAAGGAGATCCCAAAAAACGAAAAAACTTCTGTTTATAAAAAAAAACTGCCTTGCACTGTTGAACATGCCTTTCACTTTTCTTGAAACCGTGCTTACAAAAACTTGTTAGATCATTTCGCATCGATTTTTCTTATTTGAATCTTATTTTGCTACTCAGCTAATGCAACAAAAATATCTCTTACCTTTCCCGAAAAAACATCAAATTTTCACCAAATTACCCAAAATCAAAGGTAAAAATAAATATGGCAACATTCCCCAATGTTGTTGTAATTTGTATGTCTGCTTGTTATCAAGAATCTACTCTTTTGTTGAACATTCTTTTGTTATTGACAATATGGCTCATTTTCTAGGTCACTTGAGACACACAAAGGTGGACTGTATAAACATTAGGTACTTACATAGCTAATATCACATGTGTTGATAGTAAAAATTATAGGTAGCTGTAAATATGGCACAGATTAATAAATTTTAACTACCTAATATCTATATCATCTGCTAGATCCGTGACGCACGGTCTAATATCTCTGTGATACAAATTATTAATCCATAAAAAGACTGATAAAATAATTAAATCATGCCCTGATACAAAGCCATACTATTGCCTGTGCTATACTACTATTGCTTAATTCCATAGGCTATCTTTTATTCCCATGGCCTAAGATAGATGGACTCCCATTTGGTCCCCTTTACGGGCAGGCCTCCTCTCTTTAAAATGGAATGGGCGTGATCCATCCAGCGGCCAGTACGGATTGGTGGATGTCACATGTCTTCGTATTTGTGGTTCTAAGACATGCCAGTTTCCTCACAATATTTTTCTTCACCGTTTTGTTAATAAGGGTGATGAAATAATTTACACAATTTAAAGCCCCTGCCTAGGTTCGAACCCACAATCTACAAATTGTAAGTCCCTTATAGCACTCGGCATTAGTATAGTATTTTTATCAGTGAAACAGTTTTTGTAAATTGTAATTTCTGTAGACAAAAATAAAATATGAATATCATCTTCCTGCCCTTGACTCATGTTGGGAGGGGAGGGGGGGGGCTTATAATAAAAACATATGTTTTTAAATAATGCAGACTCATTGTAGTATTGTTATCAGTAATACTAAAACAGCTGTTACATATTGTTGTTATGTTGTTGAATGCTATTCACCTACTTTTATTTTTATCTGTTACGGATTACCGGAGTGCATAATGATCGGTTTTTTTTGTTTTCGTGTGAGGATGTGGCCACCTCTGCTATCAGAGTTATTTACCCGCCTCTGGAAACCCCACAAGTCTCTGACTTGGTTATTTAAGAGTTACATTAACTATATAAGTCTAGGTTTTCTCATGATGTTTTCCTGCCAAGATAAACATAGGAAGTACATATGAATTTGAAAAAGTCAAATCAAATGTTTTTTATTTCACATAGGCCTACATGGGCACTAATAAAACGTCGACAAAAGGTGCAAGGTCTCAGCCACTGGGCCACCACGACACTCTGCAAATGATAACTAGGTACTTGTCAAACACATAGTGCTCTGTGTTTTGTTAAACTTCATTTCCTGATATTATGTCATCATCATCTGCCTAGCCTTTTTCCCAATTATTGTTGGGGTCGGCTTCCAGTCTTACCAGATTCAGCTGAGTAACAGTGTTTTACATGGAGCGACTGCCTATCTGACCTCCACAACCCAGTAACTGGGTAACGCGATACCCCTTGGCAAGACTGGTGATTTCTTGATATTATGAACTTATCTTAAATATATAGGGTAATCTCTTGAACGTGTAGTACTATTTATAAATTATATGACCCAGGCAAAGCTGGGGTGGGCTACTAGTGGGTACAACATTGTTTGGAAAGGCAGGCAGATTGATAGAATTTTATTAGAATTACGTAAAACAGAATTCTAATACGTTCATTAGAGTTCTAATTTATGCAATTCCAATAAATTTTGTACTTTTTAAGCTGAGTAATCAAATCTATTAATCTATTTTAGTACGTATTTGTTGTTATAGTGGCAACATCATCTGTGAAAACAACTGTCTAGCTATCACAGTTCATGAGATACAGCCTGGTGTCAGACGGACAGACGAAACCCTTTGGGTACAGAACTCTATAAAGCAAAAAAAACAAACATACATCTTATTGTGTAATTCTAAGCTTATCCATGAGAAACCTAACTCAATTAGATATTTCACAATATTACCATAGGTTATCTAACTTTTGACCTAACTTTTCATGCTCTTTTCGAAAGACCTATTCAATCACTCAGTATGGTTGCTGACAATAACAGTATAGTCATAAAGGGTTCATATAAGATCCATATATGATTCTATATTGTTTGTATAGCTAATAAAAGAACTTATTAAATTAATTCATTTACTGACAGACAATACACAGAATAACCCACTAAGTCTGGAAGGATAAAATTTACACAAAAAATCCTTATAAGGATTTTTTATTAACAGGCTTTTTAAAATTCATCTCCTAAAATTTTAGGATTTTTAGTGTTGATAGGCCCATATTACTTACATACTTTACTTACCACAGTGTCTCAAGACGAAAGTCTATGACCAGTGTGTGTTGCCAGTTATGACATATGGCTCTGAGACGTGGTCGCTCACAATGGACCTCATCAGAAAGCTTACAGTCATCTAAAGGGCAATGTAGAGGGCCATGCTCGGAGTATCCTTGCGTGATCGAATCAGAAATGTAGAGTTCTGCAAGAGAACCAGGGTTACCGACATAGCCCGAAGAATTGCCAAATTTAAGTGGGCAGGGCACAATGCTCGCAGAACGGATGGCCGATGAGGCAGAAAAGTTCTGGAGTGGCGACCGCGAACTGGAAGTCGTTGCATTGGAAGGCCTCCCACCAGGTGGACCGATGACCTGGTGAAGGTTGCGGGAATCCGCTGGATGTGGGACGCACGGGACCGGTCTATGAGGAGACGCTTGGAGGCCTATGTCCAGCAGTGGACGTCTTTCGGCTGATATGATGACGATGTTGATGAGGCCCATATTTGAACACCCTTACACCTGATAGTAAGCAATGATTCGGTTGATGATAGACCATCAGGAAACACAGACTCTGGCAGGGAATTCCACTACTCAGCTGTACGCATAATGAAAGTATCCCCACAACTTATGGAACTTTGTAACAACATTATATTATTATAGCCGATGGGGAATCCCATCAGGCACCAGTTACAAATAAACAAAAGTGTTAAGGATATATGACTAAATTTGGAAATGTTATTGAATTACATGTATAACATGCTTTAACGTCATTATTGCAAAATGGGTCAGTTGAATAACAACAATATATGAGGTAATGTAGCATAATTTTCCCTATAAATAGGGATAAAAAGGTGCCCAGGTAGGCCGCTTAGAAACAACTTCGCCAAATGGAGTATCATACAGTAATCCCAAACAGTATCTTTGGAGGCCCTTCGCGGGATATAACCCACCTCCTGGTCTGCCCTTCATGCCCAATCTGTACCTTCCAGGATCTGAAGGTTTTGGATGATATCTACAGCTTTCCAAGTCAGGCAAAATATTGACACGAAATGAAGAATCATCACTACATAAGAAATTATTTAAAAATAACAAAAAACCAAAGCAAACTAAAAAGACGTAAACAAGAAAAAAATCATGCTGTGCAGTCGGAGGATACATATGCGCGAGCTGGCTGACCAAAACCAGATAAACCAGATTTTTAAATAATTTCTTTATTTACAACATTTTTGTTATTTTGTTTTTAGAATTATTTACATTTAAACATATAAGTGTTATATATTTTTGTAATCACCTCTTTAAACCCTTTATTTTGATACTCCACACGATGGATTTGGAAGAAAAAAATCTTTAGACCCCCACAATATGGCGCCAAAAATCCGCATTTTTATATTTTCCAATTTTATTGTAGTCAGTGACACTCGCAGGGTTAAGACGAATCGATTGAAATAAATTGAAAAGAATCATCAAAATCGGCCAACGCGTTTGGTCTATAGAAAGCCACATAGGAACAAACATACATACATACATAGACTGATAACCATTGCCAGCATTTTTGTAATTTTTGTCTGTTTAGATGTGCAAGCATCACGTAAAATGAACGAAACAAATGTAGATAACTTATTTACATAAAAATTGTGTGTAACTTTATTACTTAGTTTTTGTTTCGTCACATTCGGTTTAAAAACAAAAATTAAACGAAAATTTAAAAAAAAAGAATAAAAAAAAGAAAATAAAGTGAAAAAAAGTGGAAATGGATGGGTGAATGGAGTGGATGGTGGTGGTGGATGTAAGTGGAGTGTGGAAATTTAAAGTGTTCAAGAAGTAAAATATCACAAAACACGCAATTCAGATACTCGGACAGTTGAACTCCATATTCGATAGATGGCGTTGTGCATTTGACTTCATTTTCTGAATGGCGGTGTTAAGATTCTCCGCAAAAGAATGACCCTAGAAAAATAAATTGTTGGTAGGTAGGATAGGCAGTTGACAGGAGCGAAGCCGCAAGCACAGCTAGTCATCAGTCACCAATGAGATTCGTGGGCCTGTCCCTTCCCTATTATTACAATTTTATTTATTTGTGTAAATTAGTTACCCTTTTAAACATCAAATATGCTGCCATGAACAATTTGTATTACGTACTCGGAAATAGCAACAGATAATAGTTAATAGATTAGACATGTACTAACTATCTTTGTTGTAACAAAGAACTGATACAGCGAACCTAGTTTCCATGGAAACCGATTAACATTCATAATATTGTCTACAATCTTGAAAGTGCTGTGTTTGTGATTGTTTCTGTATTCTGAATGTTTGGCAGACTAAACTAAGTTCTTAAAACAATTAGGTACTGGATTGTGAGTTTATACTTGAACTGAATTTAGAATACGATTTGTAATCAAAAGGAGATTGCCCATACACAGGCCCCTTATGGAGGTATCGTGTCTGCGATTTCAATATTATCCAAAAATAGGATTTATATTTTGTGTTTTTTTCCATCCGTGTCCTTTTACTTTATATGTACAGATAACAAAATATCAGATGCCTTAATTTGGACATTTGTATGCATCTTATTGCATTGTAATAAGGATTCATTTCAAGAACAGAAACATCGATATATCTGGTGAAACCCGAAAAATAAATAAAAAATGTTTTCTAATTATGAATATAACGTGTTTTTTCTACATTAAACAACCAAATTCATCAAGATACAACCATTTTTATAAAGGGGCCCAAGTTCCCTTACAAAATGGACATTCTCCTTTAATTGTCCTTGTATGTGAGGAGTTCGTGGCTCGTTATAACACAGTCGCACAATTCGATCTTCGAAGTTAAGCAACGCTTGGGCACACGCATATGGGGGACCAAATATTATATACCGAGAATCCTCTGTGCCTCGGGCAGCCGGTAAAGCCGTGTCCCGCTGTCGTTTGTAGACCAGTAAACAACATTATAACGTCTACGAAAACCTGACACCAATCTTGTCAAGTGGTACCGTTTCACTCAGTTACTGGGTTGTAGAGATCCGGATAGTGAGCTGGGTTGTAGAGTAGTGGTGGCCCAGTGGTAACGGCCGCGACTTACAAGTTATTGGTCGTGGTTTCGAACCCAGGCAGACGCTTTACTCTGTGTAAATTATTTTCATCATCGCTGCTCTCAAAACGGTGAAGGAAAACATTGTGAGGAAACTGGCATGTCAATAGAACCAAAAAAATCGTGACATCCACCAACCCGCACCGGGCCCGCGTGGTGGATGACGGCCTATTCCCTGTCACAGAGAGGAGGCCAGCCTGTGGCCCAGCAGTGGGCACATTATCTGCATCCGGTTACACTGTTAGCCACCCTCAACATAGTTGTCAAAAGGCAGGCAAACTGGTTGATTGAGTTTTGGTTGCATGTACAGAATTGCATGGAGCAAATGAAGAGCAATGGAGAGGGCTCGGTGTTTCCTTGCGTGATCACGTCAGAAATGAGGATCTCGCAGGAGAACCAAAGTTACCGACATAGCCCAAAGAATTGCGAAACATAAATGGCAGTGGGCAGGGCACATTGCTCGCAGAACGGATAGCCGATGGGGCGAAAAATTCTCGCATGGCGACCGCGAACCGGAAGACGATGCGTTGGAATGCCTCTCACTAGGTGGACCGATGACCTGGTTAAGGTTGCGGGAAGGCGTTGGATGCGAGAGGCCTATATCCAGCAGTGGACATCTTCCGGCTGAAATGATGATGATGATGACAGAATTACAGAACCCTTAATACACGAACCCGACTAGTCAGCCCATTTATCTCGGCCACAAAATGTAATATAAAATACGCCCTAAATGCGTGTTTCTGAATATAAATATGAACCACAAGTGTTCAAGGCGATGTTTAATGACTGTTTCTTGGCAAACCCGCTCTATTGTAGCTTTACCGTTCAGCTATGGATAATGACCAAATTCACTAGGAATATTGACTGAAACTTGGGTTCTACTCCCTAAGCATGAAGTCCGCAGTTTCCGCCTTCGTTACGGGCGTTTCCTACTCCGTATCATTTACGGACGCATGATTCGTTCGGGGCCCGAACTAAGAATGAATGACAATGACAACACAATTTGACACCGATGTGTTTTTACCCGTCCGAAAAATATAATCATTACGGAGCAAGGTTCACTCCGAAGTTCCCGAGTACTTTCGGACAGTCCCGTACTTTCGGACAGTCCCATTACTTAGTTTTTTGTTTTTTATTTATCTATAGGCTCGCGTTTGACCACTATCTCGCCTGATGGTAAGCGATGATGTGGTCGACGGTGAAGCACGCTTGTCTAGAAGTAACCTATTCACTCTTGACTTAATGACCCCAAGGTTGTAGCTATCAGGAAACAAAGACTCCGGCAGGGAATTCCACTCCTTAGCTGCGCGTACAATAAAAGTATTCGCAAAACGCTTTGTACGTGTGGGTGGGATGTCCACCATGTACCGGTGGCGCATTGCCGTACGTCTTATTGTCCGGTGATAGAAAGGGCTAGGCGGAATCAAATTGTGCAGTTCCATCGCACACTCCCCGAAATGTAACCGATAAAAAACCTACAGACTGGACACCTGGCGTCGATGTTCAAGACTCTGGAGCTTTGAGGCGACCAGTGCATCCTTGCCGATACGCCTCTTGGCCCGCTTGTCAATCGACTCAAGTGCATCGAGTTGATATTTGGCAGATCCATCCCAGAGGTGAGAGCAGTACTCCATGCATGACCGAACTAGCGCTTTATACAATTTGAGCAGCTGTTCAGGCGTGAAGTACCGTCTCGCCTTTGCAAGGATCCCCAACTTTTTTACGGCCAACTGAGCCTTTGCCTCAATGAATGGACAAAAATTGAGGGTCGATGTTAACGTAACACCAAGAAGGTCGAGATGCTCCGTTATCGCCACGGTTACACCAGGGAAAAAAGACATGCCTGGGTCGTAGCAGCATTGAAACTGACTAGACTGGCATCGCTCCATTCGGAGGCTGCCTCCAAAGACAGGTTCAAGCGCTCAACCACGGCCTCACGGAGAGACCGGATCTCAGGCCCAGTAGCCCGTGCGCCGGACACGTATCTCTCAGCAACCGTGCTGTTGTCTGCGTACCCAAAGGTTCCGGGTTTTAGCAGGTCATTAATGTGCAGCAAAAACTGTGTAGCCGAGAGCACCGACCCCTGAGGGACGCCGGCGTTAACACCTAACTGACCGGACGAGCAGCCATCGATAACCACTCGGATGGACCGATCCCTCAGGAAGTTAGCAATCCAGTCACACAGACCACTGGCAGACCGAAGCAAGGAAGCTTACCAATAAGGCTCTCATGCCAGACCCCGTCCAAAGCCTTCGAGATGTCAAAGGAGACAGCAAGCGCTTCCCCGTGCCTCTCGATGGCCTCACTCCAGACGTGAATGGCAAACGCTAGAAGATCCCCAGTTGACCGATTTCGGCGGAAGCCATATTGGCGGTCACTGAGGATGTCGTTGTCTTCTAGGAGTATACCAGGGGCTTATTGTCCAGCACACGTTCCATACTCTTACAGAGGATGGACGTTACCAAGATGGGTCTGTAGTTGGCCGGGTCAGCCCGACTACCCTTTTTGGGCACGGGCTGAACGTTAGCTTGCTTCCAAGCCTTCGGCATCTTTCCAGTCACTATCGAAAGGCGATATAGGCGTGTCAGGATCGGAGACAACTCAGGCGCACAAGTTTTTAGTGCAATTGCCGGTATCGCGTTGGGGCCACTAGCTATGTTCCCGTCAAGGTTACGCGCAACACCCTAAAGACCTCCCTTTGAGGGATGCGAATATCCGACATACTCGTCCCACATCCAACAGGAGACGGAGGGGGCCGCGCGCCATAAGAGTTCAGACGCGAAGATTCCGCAAAAAAAGGGAGGCAAACAAGTTTGGCTTGTCCTCGGCGGAATGGGCCAGTGACCCGTCGGGTCTCAGCAGTGGTGGTAGTGAGGGGCGACAGAATTTTGATTCAACCGACTTAGCCAGGAACCGAAACGTTTTGCTACCAGCAGCGTATGAAGCTAGTTTGTTCCCGATTCTGCTAATATGGTCAAAACGTGCCCTTCGCATCGTCTTTTTGCAGGACTTGGCAGCCCTGTTGAAGGCTCTCTTTTTCTGAGTTACGTCATTTGCTTTGCGCACTCGAGCGTCGACCCATGCCAGGTAAGCCTTGTGCTTAACCACATTTGTGCGGTTACACACGGCACCAAACCATAGCCGGACAGCGCTACGTCAGAGAATGGAATGTAGTATTCCATCCCCTGGCGCAATACGTCATTCACGGCGTCAGCGCATGACGATGGATCTTCCGAAGAGAAGCAAGTGGGCCGCCAAGGATAGCATGCGAAGAATCATCGCATCCCATCCCAATCTGCTGACCTGTACCGCCAAACGCGCCGGTTGCCTCTCGGGATGGGATAGGGCAGGGAGTAGACGGATACAGACATCACCTGACAGTGGTCAGAACTACCCAAAGGTCATATCGACACTGAGTATCGGTCTGGATCTGTTGTCAGCAGAAGGTCCAAGCAATTGGCCGTATGCAAATTAACATCCGGCACCCTCGTAGCCCCCTGCACCAGCTGGGTGAGATTAAAAACCTCGTTGACGGAGTTAGGGAGTAGACCCCCTGGATTTTAAATAGACTGAATAGGTTACTTCTAGGCAAGCGTGCCTCATCAGGTGAGATAGTGCTCAAACGCGAGAGTATCATTTATATTTTATATATCTTAATCGATAAATATACTAACATAAAATACTACAGAATCAGAATTGATTGAAAATAGTACGAGATACGACTATTTTTCTATACAAATATTATAAGAGGAAAGTTTTTTTGTTTGTTTGTTTAAACCGATTAGGCTACGAAACTACCGGACCGATTTTAAAAATTCTTTCACCTATGGAAAGCTACAATATTCCCGAGTAACATAGGCGATAAATTATTACCAAAAAAAATAGAGATCCTTATGAAAATTGCAATAATGTAACACAAAGTAGCAAAATTTTATCTATAACATTCATTATTTGGCGTGTGCTGAGAAAACTATTGATAATAAATAAAAATTATGTACTAGATGATTAAAGTACTCATTATTATCTACAAAAAGCCTGCGAGAGAATATATATAACTATCATAGTTAAGTCGCAATAACAGTTTTTGTGTTCTAAAATTTAATTAGATCGCCGGTAGAAACAAAAGTTGGTTATAATTCTCGCCAAACTTCTTGGCCGCCCTGAAGTTGGCTACAATGGCTGCGCAGTAGGAAATCTCATACAAAAACAGCACCGTTTCGTTGCGGACGCATCCGGTAAACCAACTTCAGGGCGGCCAAGAAGTTTGGCGAGGGCTTTACATTAGTATTCATTCTTATTCAAATAAATAGTTTAACAAATTGGTAGGGTAGGTAGGGTAGAGTATGTAGGGTAAGTAGGATAGGGTAGGGTAGGTAGGTTGATCGGTAGGGCAGGTAAGTGGATTGGTATGTGGGTAGGTAGGTAAATAGCCAGTTGACACGAGCGAAGCCGCGGGGGTCAGCTAGTAATAAATAAATGTGTTCATCTCGCGAAAATTCATTATTCTATGGCAGCTGTATGGGCGTCTCGGTCTTTGACGTCAGATACCACGTCAGACTTTGCCTTCTATCTGTCTAGACTCCTTTTGTTCAGCAGTCGTTCTTTACGACCTCTGTACCAACGAGGCAGTTAATCAAAATGACAGTATCATTATCATCTTACTAATCTTCTCTCAAATATATTGTCACCGCCTTCCAGAGTGAGAGTCTACCCAGATGCTGCTGAATATCAGAACGTTACATGGAGTGACACTCTACCTGACCTGCACAACCCAGTTACTGGGTTACCCAAATTCCACGACATCATCATCATATCAGCTGAAAGACGTCCACTGCTGGATATAGGCCTCCCCCGAGCATCGACAAATTGACCGGTCCCGTGCGTCCCGCATCCAGCGGATCCCCGCAACCTTCACCAGGTCATCAGTCCACCTGGAGGGAGGCCTTCCAACGCAATGTCTTCTGGTACGCGATCGCCGTTCCAGAACTTTTCTGCCCCATGGGCCATCCGTCCTGCGATCAATGTGCCTTGTCCACTGCCATTAAAGTTTGGCAATTCTTCGGGCTATGTCGGTAACCCTGGTTCTCTTGCAGATCTCTACATTTCTAAAACGCAAGGAAACGCCGAGCATAGCCCTCTCCATTCTCCTTTGGGTGACTGTAAGCTTTCTGATGAGGCCCATTGTAAGCGACCACGTCTCAGAGCCATAGGTCATCACTGGCAACACACACTGGTCATAGAATTTCGACAAGAGACACTATGATTTCCACGTAACTAACCAATATGTCTTCTTTTGTTACAGAAAACAAGCCCGAACAAATTCTCCAATAAAGTAAAGAAAGCAAAACGATGCAAAGAAAACGTCCGCCGTCCAGAATTAAAGTTAGCCTAGACTAGGATAGGTTAAAAGCATAAGCCAAGCTTATAATAAGGATATGTGTTTAACACACTAGGGAAAACACAAAGATAATTTGCCAAAATGCCCGTTGTATCCCCCTCAAGGTACAACTCTACCTCTTCGAGCCTCTCCGGCTCTTATAGAACTACCCACACATCTTCGACAGTGGAGAAACCATTCTACAGATCTACAAGCGGGAACTATGATACCTTACGCAGTTATGAACGGTCTGAGTTCAGGTCTCGGTTCTCTGATATCGATGGCAACAGAGATCGGAAGACCATTGCTGAGCGGCAAAGGACTTCGAGAGCTCCAAGCATCGCTGATTCTGATTCTGGTGTCTCCAGCAGCAGGTATAGGTCTGATAGGAGTGAATCGAGGTCCAGAGATATCTCCACGACCAGGAGTGAGAGTAGCAAGACCTCCACTGATCCGTTACCGAGGACACGAAGACCTCTGCCAACTTCGGCTGATCTAGCGATGTCACATGCTGAGTGGTACAACAAATACTCACCAGCTAATTATATACCGCTGACGCAGAGAATCCAGCAACAGCAGAATCAGAATTATGGAGAGATTTCAAGGTCTAAATCTATATCGAACGATATTGGAAGACCACCGGCAGCAGACCCTTCAAGGCTTGCGAGGAAAGCCAGGAATTCTGCGGCAACGATTTCAGAGGTAATTTTCTTTTGCTCTCCTATTCAATGTATTATATTTTCTTTTTTTATATAAGTTTCACTTGAGTGTCTGCGAAATTTTAATATTTAATTGGTATATTTGTTTTTATATATTTTTTATAGTGGACATATTTCTGATGATTTTATTGTTTAGGGTCGGTAAAAATGATTAAATGCGGTATGGAAGTTCTCTATTGTAATCTGGTTAAAAATATAGAAAAAATTAACATAAAAAGGAACTAAAAGTAGGTACATACGATCTTAAATTATTATGAAATTATAATAAAAAAATCGATCTTCTTTCTACTTTTCAAAAGTATTTGCAGGCAACAAAAAACAAATTCGCAAGAACATAAACTGTTGGGAAAGGATGAAATGTCTACATAAATTTTAAAAATAAAATATAAATGTGTAAAATACTAAAACACTTGATTCTAATAATATCATTGACCTTGACCTAAAATGTCTAAGAACGAGTCACGAATTCTCTAATACAAATCAAGTAAAAGCAAGGTTAGCATTAATAATATTTTGATGATGCTAAATGAAACGTATCTACATCATTATGCAAAAACAAATAGTTTAATTAAAATATATGAAGTAGATAAAAAACTTCCTACTTCTAGGCAAGCGTCACAAGCGTGCTTCACCGTCGACCAGCAGGTGAAATAGTGGTCAAAAAAGTATCCACACTCGTAAAGGTCATATTAAATTTACATAAAAAAATAAGTGAAAAATACTTTTAATATAAAACTATGACGCGATATAGAAAAAAAAGATCGAGAAATATCTTAGTATTTATTAAAGTATTTAAAAAAATTAAACAATAAAAACAACTTGCAGGCGATTTTAAAACATTTGGCTGCCAAAATTGGCACACACTTGTTAAAAAAAAGGTAATAAAATACTATACACACTACACAGAAAAACTACAAATACACTACACAACACACATTTAACTGAAACAAGCTGTAATGTGAGGGAGTGACAATTTTATCTTTTTACACTGATAATTACTTTTTCAAAACATTTTAGGCCATTTCATATTCTGCAAAACTGGAACCTATCTATGTTGTACAAGATAAAGTTCAAATTCCTTTGTAACTTTAAAAGGACCAGAATTGGTTATAAAAAAGACTATATTAGACTAAAAGTAGATATAGTAGTCACAGCGGATCTTTGTGTCTCTGAAGTTGCCTCTGCCAACCATTGCGCAAGAAACAGTTTGTCATCGAGTATACTGCATACAGTAAGCGAGACAGGACGAGGCGACAAACGTGAGCCAGTGAAAGAGACAGTTATACCATAGTCAAAATATACAAACAGTAAGGAAACTACCTACAAACGCTCGAAACGGCACACTCACACAGACATGCGCATCGACGAGACCCCTAAGCGGCTCGCACTACTAACAGCACTCCAGAAGTGCCTTAATGGTCTCGTCGGTGCGTATGTTTGTGTGGGTGTGCCTTAGATAAAGTATCTATAGATTTCGCCATGGCGTTGCCGCACATGCGACAACAATAGTTAGTTCTGGTGTTACAACAAGAACACTACAACCCATCATCGCACTGACATTTATGATCTATAAATAACCTACTGTCTCAATTAACACATAATACCACGAAATCACAGAAAATCAAATAAAACCGAGTTTGTTTGTCAAACCTGACATAACATTAGAGTTTGACAAACAACAGAAACCGGCCATGGTGACAAAGACAAAAAATAATCTTTTGTCCTTATTATTTACATGGAGCTGCCAACTTGCGATCTCGCTCTATCAATCAAGCTCATTTTATGGCGTAATCTATAGGTACTTCATCTAAGGGTTGTGCCGTTTCGAGCGTTTGTAGGTAGTTTCCATACTGTTTGTATAATTTTACTAAGGTGTGAGTGTGCCGTTTCGAGCGTTTGTAGGAAGTTTCCGTACTGTTTGTCCATATATATACTGTGGTAGCAGCCTCCGGGCCTAAACATTACTGATAAAATGTCTGTAACCTTACCTAACCTTCCTTGGGTACAGGCGTAATATTATGCAATGTACTTACTGTATCCTTGATATGTGTTAACTCTTTGAAATAACAGTTGGAACGAATTTCTGATCGTGAATATTATTAGCATTATTTCAATTTGATGGTCAGTGTCCTAAGTTGAGTTTATTTTCCAAAGTTGTGAGCTATAGTGTTGCCATGTTTCGGGTCATCTTAAATCCTCCAGTGGTAAGATTAATCTTTTTTTTCTTTTTTTTTTACATGGCAATATGCTCGCCCCCAAATACATTGGTCTTAAGCATGCGAGCAGAAGAAATATTTTTCTTTTGCCTATTTTTAAAGGCCTCCGCCATATTCTTCCAGCCAACTTTGTCTCCCTCCTTCTCTGAAATTGTTATGTTATTTATTTAAACTTAAAAATGGGGAGGTTACTATACATCTCTGCCTACCCCTTATGAGACAGGCTTAGCGTAAGCATAACCAGTCTATCATGTCCTCACTGCTGGGACACAGGCCTCCTCTCTGTGAGAGGGCCTCCACCACTATAAGTTCGATTTTATTTCAACGTCAAATATCGTATACTTCATAAAAGATAGCTTGATCTCTGCGACAGCTGTCAGTAACAATAGCGCTTGACAGGCTAACAATAACGTAACCATAACGTATACGTCAGTTTGACATATGTCGCAGAGATCAAGCTATCTTATTTGAAGTATAGGTATATTCTAGACTCATTGTCTATGCCTTGTGTAAAAGAGATAGAAATACTGTTGTCACTCTCTCACTCTACAGATTATTTATGTTTGTGTGGTTTTCTGTCACTGTCAATTGTCAGAAGGACAGCATGCAACTACTAGTAACTGAATTGGCTTATTTTTTTTCTTGTTTTTATAAGGTAGGTAAAAAGTAAAGTAAATTACTTATCCTAAAAATCGTGTGATTAAAAATATATTTTTCGATAGACATCATCCATCGATCAACTGTGTCTAAATTATTTCAAATTCATTCGTTCAGATCCGAAAATCCTTTGTGACTGAACATTTTCTCACAAAAGCCCATCAGTCAAATTCATCACATCACAAAAACATCTTCGGAAAAGTTCGTTTCGAAAAACTGCCCCGAATAAATCATCTCTTCATCATCAGCTATGTTCTTATTTCAAAATTACCAAAACCATAAACAAATGGTATGTGTTATTTCGCAAAAATTTCGCAGGCACACAAACAAATGTTTGCGCGTGTGAGTGTGTGTGTACGTTCCTTAACATCGCACTAAAAAAAGAGCCATACATTAAATAAAGCTTCCGAAAAATGTAGTACTTGCACCGATTGAAAGGCCCTAACCGCCGAAAACGTTCAAAGAAACATAACCTTTCAAAACGTGTCACCGTAGTAACATAGATGCGATATTTGCTTGTAATACCATTCACGTGTAACATTGATGCTACATCCTGCTACTTTTTGACATCCTAGTACTCACTATTGATCTGTAAGCCAGTACCATGAATGATACACCAGGTATTACCAGCAAGCATGATATAAATGTTGGACTAACACACACTGATCACATGTCGCATTTTTACGTCACAAGATCAAAAAATAAGCGTAATATTTGAAAACCAGAGACCTGAAAGAAGATCGTATAAGGAAAGCCCGGTATACAAGAGGAGCATGCTTAACGGTGTCAAAGACACGAACGGGAACGAAGTACCTTCGGTGTCGGAGATCAGAAAGAGATTCGACCAAAAAATGACGGTAACGAAACTGCCAGCGAACGACTCGCGGTACACGGAACAGTTTATAAACCAGCTCAAGGATTGCGAGAACGGTACGGTAGGGTATACGAAAATCGTCACTAAAGACGAGAAACCAGTACCAGTTCATCTGCCGTACGAAAAGAATGGCTTGCGCTGGGAGGTAGGGTCCTCCAGCTCGCGATCTAATTCGAATTCTGACCTATCGCTTAGTAAGACAATATCCGAGCCAGTTTGTCTAGCGAAACCACTCCACGATAGAAATGGTTCCATGTCAACCTCACTTACTTCAAAACTGCCTTCCGATCGTCTAGCCAGCATTAAAAGCCAGCTAGACCCAAACAATCCCATAGGGAAGATACTAGAAAAATCCACAGTCATCCACGTAGAAAACGGCGATTTAGATTACAAGAAACATAACACAGACGGACATAAAATCAAAGATATAAAAAGTGATATAGAAAAGCAGACTAAAGCGCCAAAACATACTTCTAACTTCGCTTCGTACATACAGATTTCGCAGCCTGTATCGTCCGGGACAACGCCGAAGAAACAGATAGAAATTAATCACACAATTACAGAAGAAGCCCCTAAGAATGATATAAAAGCGGAACCTAGAAAAGCCAGAGCTAATCTGAAATACATAGACTCAGAAGATGAAAGAATACTTCTGGATAATGACATAGAATCTCCTAGCGGCACTGGATTTGAAAATAAGACTTTTGAACATGAGAATTATTTGAAAAAGAGGACGGAGAAGAGTGAAGATGGAACGAATCATTTGGAAGATGTGAAATCTATGGAGACTAGCACTGAAAGTACGATTAGCGAGCCGACGGAAGACCTAAGTCCTGAAACTCCGTCTGCTAGAAGAAGAGCCTTGGATACCAAGGATCTGGAAGATTTTAAAGGGGTAAGTAATCATTTTATTTTGTTTATCGTCGTGGCTGCTTCGATAGGGTATGTAAAATTCTCGGTAAGAGTATTTCTTTTTTTTAATCTTCGATTTCTTTTCAAATTCTTGAGAAATTATTTTCAAAGGTTTAACCTTGATAATGGATAAGACTTAAGAAAAAGCTGTTTAAACAACGATGCGACGGCGTGTTTTCATAGAACGTAGGCGCATCGTTTTCGCATTGACGCGTTTCCTGTTTTTGGGATCCTGTATATTCAAATTAATTTAAAACTACCTTAATTTATGTTTAAATCAATTAATATCCTATTGTAAAAATAATGAACTAATATTCATCAAGAACTTAAATCCTGTGCTGGTCGTAAGCCTCTTCTTAAAATTGTCCCTAAAAACATTTTCTTTTTTCTAATATTTGGCGCCAACATCGAAGCAACCATGACACTCAGCACCTCATTTATATTGGCTCTTTTATATGCACGTTTTATTTTGTTTTCGTCAATATTGTTTTTAAAATTTGTGTGTGTTAGTTATAGATTTTTGTGTCCTTTTCAGCTACGACAAAATTAATGCTTCGTTTTTTAAGTGTGTCAGGATTTGTGTCTTCAATTTTAGTGTCGAATTCTAGGTTCGTGTCTCGTTTCATTATTGTATTTAGAAGTGTTTCTTCAGTTTTTTTTTTTATATTAATTTTTTCGAAAGAATTGACTGTCTGAAGTAACTAAGATGCGTCTCAAGAAAATATAGAACTGTGTTATATTTATAATTGTCATCTTCAGATTCCATAAATTCTCTATAATAGTTTTCTTTGAGCGGCTGTTCATTCAGAGTAATCTAAAATTGTATACTATGCAATATGGTTTCTGAATTTGTAGTTAAAATGTGTCAAAACTTAGCTAACTAGCCTGAAACATACTATAAATATAAAAACAGTATGGAAACTACCTACAAACGCTCGAAACGGCACACTCACTGTTTGTGCGAGTGTGCCGTTTCAAGCGTTTGTAGGTAGTTTCCGTACTGTTCGTCCATATGTATACTGTGCCTGAAGGGAATTTTTTGTTCAGAAATTTGAGGCTACTGTTAAATGAGTTACTAACAGCATTCTAAGACTCGAAGTAGATACCAATTACATCCTCGCCAATGTCAAGGACAATCCGACTAAATTTGCATGCAGCGTTGAACACAAAACAGTTGAATGACGCAGCGCGTTCAGGGTTGTTGGTTTAAATCCTGTTCTCGGGGCATATACGACGAAATTTCCACTTATACTGCCACAAATGAACTACAAAAAGACTTGGGGACATCGGGCAGTGGGCATAACAACCGCCTGGTCTTTTCAATAGAGGTTGCGGAACCTTTTACCCTGTTTCGCAACCGATATCTTATCTTATCTTGTAGAGGGGCCAAGAAATAACTCGGACACTTCGACCCATTGGGATCTATTGTGGTCCCCTAGATAACTTACTCCTCCCCAATCTCGTTGAAAACTTTCATGAGTTTTACAACGAGACTAGGAGATATGAGCCTATAGTCTTCTGGTTTTGGATATCCAACCCCTAGGAGACTCATTCGCTTACCAGCCAGTGCATCGCATATGCATATGCGGTGCTCCATGCTTCCCGTATGTTCCCCACACAACCAGCACATGGGTGTCGCGGTTAGACCCATCTTCATGAGCATGTCGTTGGTTCCAAAGTGCCCAGTAAAGGCCCCAAGCAGGTAGCGGTTTTGCCCCCTGCTCATGTTCCAAATGCATTCCCGAGCTTTGAACGTAGAGCCTAGGAATTTCTTGGAGTGTTGTAGACCGGTATAAGACAGGCAATGTGTTAGTTGTCTGTGATCGCAACGGATAACTAATAATACTCGTCTCGTCTGTCTAGCACAATTTTCGACTGTCAAAGGCTTAGTCAGAATTGTCACGGGCCGTCAATTTCACAGAGTAAACGGTGACACTTACTAACACGCTCGGTCTTTATGGAAAGTTTGGACAATACCGCCTTTAGAAGTGGCTCTAGACGTCTCAGTGATCTGTGGTTGCCTTCGAATAGCATGACAAATGAATGATGCAGCGTGTTCAGGGTTGATAATTTAACTATTGCGCTTCAAGAAATATTGTCCGATGCAGGGAACTGGATTTTTGTGTGTGTAAAAGTACTCCATGATACAGTTAATTTGGGGTGTAAAAGTTGTTGAAAGGTATGCAAATGCACAGTCTACCTCCAACTGTATGAAGAAGGGAGTTCGGATTTTTTTGTCTACAGAACTTCACGATAGCGTTTGAGAGATTATTTTTAAGTATACTGAGTGTAACGACGGTGTGATCATATAAAAAAAAAACCGGCCGAGTGCGAGTCTGACTCGCGCACAGAGGGTTCCGTATAAACAGCTACATACACCAAAATAAATACGTAACATTACTAACGTTCATAAACAATGAAAACACCGAACATTGCTCTATAGAAGGGACAAAATTAACTTTGCCGTTCAAAAACGTTTGTCCACATACATCAATATACAAAATTTTTACTTTTCCAAGTACATTTTATAAGTTGGTCGACTATTACTCATAAACTTGTAAAGCGTACTTAGCTGTGATAGTTTTCATATTAATTTCGTAATTTCATAATATACTAAAGCCGTGTTTTCTTTTCACATATCCAAAAGTAACTATTTAGCTGGCAGAAGGGGTGGGACACTTGACTCTAATAAAAGTTAGCCATTTAAAGCTTAATTTTACGCAAACGGATCCCTGAATCGAAAAATAGTTTTCATAGACCCGTAATATTTTTAATGGCCTATCCAACGATACCCCACACCATAGGATAGACAAGAAAAAATACATCTCCACTTCGTGTACCACTCTGTTGGCGTGATTAATATGTCAGTAGTATATTCATGCCAAATTATAGCTTTCTAGTACTAAAATCTCTGAGCTATGCTATGGACGGGTGGACGGACAGACAGACGGACATGGCGAAACTATAAGGCTTCCTTGTTGACTACGGAACCCTAAAAACGGCCTTCAAGGAAGTCAGGCATTTCTCAAAAAATATTATATCGCCCATACAAATTTTCATCAGCTGCCGACAACTTTGTATGGAAAATCCAATTCTTTTTTAAACATGACTTGCTTGTGACTTCTTGGTGATTACAGCCTGTATTACAGGTACAGAATATTTTACAAATATTCTCAAATTTTTTTTGGTTGTTCAAGAAAATTATATGGGCATAATGTCTGATGATTATCTATGGCAAAACCTAAATATCCACCATCTTTGCTAACCCCCCTTGTCGCTAGGAAGTACCAGGATGTCAGAACCACCGAGCAGATAAAATAAAAACGCACACATACGCACGTCGGCGTAGGCGACTCGCACACAAATACATGACCCCAATATAAATGCCAATGAACTGGCCGAGACTACACACCTGTAGGAACGAACTTTTCTAATCGCGTCCAGAATTATAGGCTGGATTTTACAATAGACAGACTTACCGACATAGCCCGAAGAATTGCCAACTTTGCAGTGGCGTGTACATTGTTCCGTACAGGGTTCCGTACCATTATCGCAAACAACGGCAAAAAAAATCACGTTAGTTGTATGGGAGCCCCACTTAAATATTTATTTTAATCTAGTATTTGTTGTTATAGCGGCAACAGAAATACATCATCTGTGAAAATTTCAACTGTCTAGCTATCACGGTTCATGAGATACAGCCTGGTGATAGACGGACAGACAGACTGACAGACAGACGGACAGACAGACGTTTTTACCCTTTGGGTAGTTTTTAGGGTTCCGTCCTAAAAACGTCAACACTTTTCCTCTCTCTTCCTTTTCAATTCATTAACCTAATACTGAGCGTAGATTACACTTTTACGCGTCTATTTGTTTTGGCAATTGTATAAAACCGGCCAAGTGCGTGTCAGACTTCGCACATTTAGGGTTCCGCACAAAATAAAGTTGGTTGTAATAGGAATTAGGGAAAAAATAATCAGATTTATCAATATATTGTTATTTGTTACTAACATATACGTAATAATAAACATGGTCACCAAATTTCAAGTTCATAGGTTAATGGGTAAATAAAAAATTCCCAGAAATCACGGGGTCTCATTGCTAAGAAAGAAAATTTGGTTCAAATAAATCTCACTAGATGGCGCGATATGCACCTCCATCTGTTATTGAATGTGTGTAAAATTAACATTTTCTGGAATTGAACACAAAAATTGTATGTTCTTGTTTAATCAACTCTCCTAAGTACAAAATTATGGAATATTGGGCTCTTAATTCACATTTCAAAGATTATTAGACGGATCATTTAAAATTGATGCCAATAGATGGCGCATTTTTAAATTTCTGAGGAATTCCACTCGATTGTTAAAGTTTGCATTTTAACACATTTTGGTGCAAAAAAAAACTGTAAAAACCTTCACTGTATTTAAAGAAAAAATATTCACGAACCTATTAAACCCTTTTACTTGCAAGTCGCTGCTAACACCATCTATCTATCACCGTGAAACAAAACCGAATGCGTCGATGTACTAAAAATTACCATATTAAGCAGACGAAAAACGCTAGTTACGTCGGCACGGTCTCTTTGTATGGGATGAGGTATCTGTAAGCTAGTATTATATTATCTGTGCCGGAACAACATTTTGTAAAAAACAGAAAATACAGTATTTGTCTACTCAACGAGTTCCAGATAACGATGCTACTCGATGGGGCAGGTCGATTTTAAAATGTCAACTTTTTTCGCGATCCCTTTTTCTGTATGGGAGGCCCCCTAAAAACATTTAAAAATATTAATTGCCTATTTGTATGGCTTTGGGTCAACAAGATGCTTATACTGTGAAAATTGGAAATCTGTAGCTCCAACCGTTTGGCTGTTAAACCTGTGTGACAGACGGACAGACAGACACGTGAGTGACAGCAATAGGACTTATAAGAAAACATCGAAACTAATTCAGAGATTAAAATCCCATTAAAAGCCCATACAATTAATGTAATGGTCCTAATTATGATAACCATTTAGGTTAATGTCTGAGGTGAATGAATACTGGGCTAGGCAAGGAATTTATCTAAGAAGAACCTGTGTTTGTCATCGACATTATGAACCAAACTTTCTTTTATTTGACCCTTAAAGGTCTATCCACACATATCAGGGCCGTGCCTGGGACGTGACAGGGCAGGGCCCAGGCATTGAAGATTCGACATTGGAATTGTACACACCGATATTTTTTGAGCCCCTGACGGGGCACGGCCCTGATATGTGTGGATATACCTTAAATCTTCCAAAAAAAAAATGTTTTGGCAAATTGTTGGAGTGCCCATACACCTGGAATTTAGAGGACGTATTCATCACCACTGACGCTGCAATTAATGTGATGACCTAATAGACCCAAAATATATAAAGTTTTCCATCGAATCGATAAGCAACAATAGTAAATTCTGCATTCCATGTGCACCTCCCTGTTCACCACTTATCTGCTCTCTCAACATTCTAAAACAAACCCATAAAGATTTCAAAGTCTAGTTGGCTGATGCAAAATATTGTGTTCGTAAATCGCACATTCCTTGAGCCAAATCATTGAACTTCGATATACTAAAAATATCGAGTAGCTCAGACGTTTAGAATGTCATCTCGGTCTAGCTGCGGTATAATGTCTCTTGTGTAGGTAGGTCAGATTTTGAACGAGAAACTGTGACAAATGCTGCTTAACCTCCTGATAATGTCCTCTGGCTCTGCCTTTGAAAGAGATGATGTCGTCTGTGGGTTGGTGGAACTATGAGTTTTTAAACGAGGTCAAAACACTGTTGACTAAAGTGAAACCTCGAGTGCATGCTTACCTGTACAATACTTATGATTTCTAAAGAGCAATTTGTTCACATTCATCGCATAAGTATCTAACACCGCATTACTGCTTGATGCCAGAAAACATTTCGCATCAATATATCCAAGCGACAATATCTAGTGAACGACCCGACACGTCCCCTTTCCGATAGAAATTCGTGGCTAAAAATAACCAGCGCGAAATGTAACGTCTAGAAATAAAATAACGCGGGAAATAATCCTCAGCAGACGAGTGCCACGTTTTTAAAACGCCACGTGTCACGACGCCATCTTGATAAAAAGCGCGCTAAAATTTTGACGTTTGCGAACCTAACCTCTTGTGTCGAAACTTTTTCGCGTCTTTATGGTTTTTAACTGGCCGTTTGTACGTTTTTGACAGAGCGTTCGAAAAGCCGAAAAACTGTCAATTTTAGCGTTTATGTCATTTGAGAGTTTTCGATACAACATTTTTTGCAATCAATTTATTTCTTTGTAATTATTTTGTGATATTTATTAAATGTTAAATGTGATTTCATCGTTTTATCCGGTAAGAGGAGTTGGTTGTTTATTTTGATTATGTTTTGCACGCGGAGTTGCTTGGAAAAATGGCGTTTAAATCGTAGTTTTAAGAATAGATTTAAAATGTGTTACGGCTAGGTAGGATGCTCGCTTCGCATTCGTCCAATCGCGATCTCGCGGTGGTAGAGTATATTATTGTATAGATCAGCTGTCAGCGTATGCCTTGTGAGGTAGCTATATAGCCGGTTTCTAAATTAAGAATTAGAAGTTGATATTTGTCAAACACCACTTTAGTTTGAAAACCTTAAACCTTAAAACTTTGGCATTAATGTAAGATTTAACAAGGCCTTAACTCCAAAGTATCAATTCGGAAACCGGCCAGCAGTCATTTGTATACTGGTAGGTACTATCACAATATGCAGTCGGATAAAACTTTCCAAAGATATCGTACCATAGACCAACCATAGACTTGCAAAAAAAAATATAGAGAGAATATTTCCCTCTTTTACTCTTATTACTCATAATAAGGTGTGTACTTACCTAAACTCTGATTTTTAATTTCGTAGACTAAACTGACATTTGGTGGGTTGCCACTTTCTCGTTAAGTAGGTACATAAAAATGGTGTTATTTTCCTGAGTGATCGAAAGTCGATCGAAAATCGAAGTAGATCGAAAATGAAAGTACGTCACGGAAAAAAAAAAAAATTGTTAAGAAACTAGCGGCAATTATTTAATTTCTACTCATTTATGTCAGACTATATATTCTATCGATCATATTTATTTTAATGTTGATTTCTTATTTAATACAATAATAGTTTGTGTTATGTGTATTAATACTGTTATATTTAAACCTATTACGTTTATATTCATAAAACGTTTATTTACACCAATTAGTAATTTTAAATTGTTGAGTCATGTCATATCGATTCGATGAATTACGATTGAGCCTTACCTACAACACTATGCTCCGCGCTTGCAACATTTAAAAAATAAGATCACTAGCAGCATCATTTGGTCTACGATAACGAAATTAAAAACCAGCCAAGTGCGAGTCGAACTCGCGCACGAAGGGTTCCGTACCACTATCGCAAAAAAAAAACTGCAAACAAAACACGTATGTTGTATGGGAGCCCCACTTAAATATTTATTTTATTCTATTTTTTGTATTTGTTGTTATAGCGGCAACAGAAATACATCATCTGTGAAATTTTCAACTGTCTAGCTATCACGGTTCATGAGATACAGCCTGGTGACAGACAGACATACGGATCGTGGAGTCTTAGTAATAGGGTCCCGTTTTTACCCTTTGGGTACGGAACCCTAAAAGAACAAAATTCAAGATGCAAGAATAAATTAATTGGAGCAGCTCAATCCCAGCTTTTTTGTCTTTTGTGTCAACGGATAACATTTCTTATGAAATGTGGGCGTACAATATGTGCACCTCCACCTGCCCTTTCGGAGGATACCGGCGTGATGTTATTTGTTGTGTCTATTACTAATACTCTGTGTACGCGCTCTCCCAGCGTGACGATGCTCCATGTAAGTACACAATGGTGCATGCTGGCTTGTCGGCGACATAGCTGGGGGGTAGAGAATATGGCAGCGTGCCCAAGATCGGTACTCATTGCCGCGTTCGATGAAACCTACGTATACCGGTGCATAACTGTTGAGATTATGATATATTACCGATTAATAGTATTGCCGGTAACTTCTGGACTTTTAGGATTACTTCAACCGTGGTTTATTCTCGTAACTATGAGTCTGTCTATTCAGAGTAACAAGATGAAATTACAAATTTAAAAACCCCCGATTTTAATTTTTATTTAATGCTTTTTAAACCACATATAATATACCTAGTAGCAGACACGCTTCAATCGACAATCTATCGAAACACGTAATAATGACACGATATGTTGCGAAAAAATCCATATTCAAAGAGCGAATAACTTTTGAACGGCGAAACCGATTTTATAGCTAAAGTGTTCTTAGCTATAAAATCGGTAAAGTCACTTTTCAAACAATAAAACTAAATCAAAATCGGTTTATCCGTTAACTCCGAATATTTTTTTCCCTGTTTTGGTACATTTTTCATTTATGCTCCGCTCCTATTGGTCGTAGCGTGATGTTATATAGCCTATAACCTTCCTCGATAAATGGACTACCCAACACAAAAATAATTTTTCAATTCCAACCAGTAGTTCCTGAGATTAGCGCGTTCAAACAAACAAACTCTTCAGCTTTATAATATTAGTATAGATAGCCTATGTGTTATTATGATGTATAAGCTATATTTCTGTAAAGTTCCATTAAAATCCGTTCAGCAGTTTTTGCGTGAAAGAGTAACAAACACCCATTCATCCATCCTCACAAACTTTTAGGTTTACAACAGTGGTAGAATTTTATTTACTTTTCCATCATCATCAGCATCATCAGCCTATTAATGTTCCCACTGCTGGGACACAGGCCTCCTCTCTGTGAGAGGGAATGGGCCCTCATCCACCACGCGGGTCCAGTGCGGGTTGGTGGATGTCACATGTATTTACTTTTCCAACTCATCTTGAAATATCCGTTGACTTTTCACTTTTTTAAATGTTTGTAAGCTCACATTTACACCTTCCATTTTGGAGTTAATTAAGTTCTTAGCATGTTTTCCCAACCTGACTTTTCAGTCTTCGCGATCTTGGTCTATATCTTGTATGTTTCCTCATCACTGCCGAAAGATGTCCACTGCTGTAAATAAGCCTCCCCCAATTCTAATATTATAATTTCGAGCAATACTTTAATCAAGAGAACATCGCATTTGAATTTGATAATTCTTACATACATACGTACATAAACTCACGCCTTTTTCCCACGGGGGTAGCCAGAAACTACAGAACGCCACCTGCTACGATCCTTACATACTTCCTTTCATCCTTTTTAGGGTTCCGTACCCAAAGGGTAAAAACGGAACCCTATTACTGAGACTTCGCTGTCCGTCTGTCTGTCTGTCTGTCTGTCACCAGGCTGTATCTCATGAACCGTGATAGTTAGACATTTGCAATTTTCACAGATGATGTATTCCTGTTGCCGCTATAACAACAAATACTAAAAACAGTATAAAATTAATATTTAAGGGGGGCTCCCATACAACAAACGTGATATTTTTGCCGTTTTTTGCTCGATATTAATAACGGCAACAGGTAGACATATTTAGTTGTATATTCACTTCAAAAAATAATAATTATTAAATTAAAATAAAATAAATTAAGGGGGGCTCCCATACAACAAACGTGATTTTTTTGCAGTGTTTTGCGATAATGGTACGGAACCCTTCGTGTGCGAGTCCGACTCGCACTTGGCCGGTTTTTTGATAATTCTTATAACATAATAATTATTCATACACGTGACTTTGGTCTTCAAAAGGCCAAGAATGTCGACAAAAAGACGACCTAATCACGTTATCTATAAGCAGTTTCTCAGCGAAACTCCAGGTGATACCCATTGGTGTGTACTCTGACGTCAAACGCGGCCAACTGACCTTGACGGTCTGACGGCTGACGTGGTGTGACGTCATCGAACCGGTCATGGAGAACGCAGCACCACGCACGGTACTAGCTGCTTAGCAAATGTGTAAACAAAAGTGTGTTGTTGGAAATACGGCATAATAATGCCTACAGAACAATCAATTCATAATTTTATTTCCTAACCGCCTTATATCTTTCTCTGTAACCCTTGCTCTCCTAGTACCATTCTCACACTGACTCAGTACTTCACCTTCGTTCCATCCATTCACTCCCACGAATTTGGACGATGATGCTCCCGAAATGGTACCGCATCATTCGTAAGTGATGATCGCCTTACCCACGCCCACGCTAGCTCTCTACAGCATCGTATTTTTTAGAGTTCCGCACCCAAAGGGTAAAAACGGGTCCCTATTACTAAGACTCCGCGGTCCGTCTGTCTGTCTGTCACCAGGCTGTATTTCATGAACCGGGGTAGCTAGACAGTTGAAATTTTCACAGATGATGTATTTCTGTTGCCGCTATAACAACAAATACTAAAAACAGAATAAAATAAATATTTAAGTGGGGCTCCCATACAACAAACGTGATTTTTTTGCCGTTTTTTTTTTTGCGATAATGGTACGGAACCGTTCCTGCGCGAGTCCGACTCGCACTGCCGGTTTTTTTGTTTGAAAGTTGACTTTACCGAGTGTTCTTAGCTATGTTTGATGAAAATCGGATCAGCCGTTCGAAAGTTACGGGTTCTTTGCTGTTTGTATCGGGGTATTTTCGCAAGATATCGTGTCACAATTACGTGTTCAATAGATCGTCGATCGAACCGTATCTACTACTGTAGTTCCGTTTTTGCCTTCCCTTCGTGTGCGAGTCCAACTGGTCGGTTTTTAAAAGTAAATAATCTATTTAAAACCAATGCTACAACCTGGGAGTCTTTAAGTCTCTAGTGAATAGGTTACTTCTAGGCAAGCGTGCTTCACCGTCGACCACATCATCGCTTACCGTCAGGTGAGATAGTGGTCAAGCGCGAGCCAAAAATAAAAAATGATATTTTGTCAATAGAGACTTCATACTCATTATAAAGAAATAAAATCATGGCGATATTTATCTTTAGCTACCTACATAGGACCTATGGAACTTGAAACTTTATTTCTATCACTGAGTAGGTTAAAAATCACAGATATAAATAGGACCCCGTTCTCAGAAAGGGATAAACATACTGTTCAAACGTACGTTCGTGTCGCGGCCAGACGCAGGACGGACTGAGTTCACTCAAGCTGGTCAGCTTGTGTTTGTTTTGCCGCGCAGGCGCGGTAAAACATCATTGTTTGAAACTGCCTTTTTGGTCTAGTGGTAGTAAGCGTTACTGCTGAACGTGAGGGCCCGGGTTCGATTGCCGGGTCGGGGAAAGTGTGGAGTTTTTTTATTTTCATTTGTGCCCGGTATATGG